>CM066035.1:224768077-226018077 GCA_033557465.1 Ichthyophis bannanicus | reverse complement strand
CATGAATCACATATAGTATTCAGTGCCCCCATCCCTGGGGAGGGGGTGGTAAAATACAAAATCGTATAACTCATCAGGTTCACACAGGCAGCAACCTCTAAGACCTCCATTTGCAAGGTTGTCGGTGTATCCCACTGCTATTTCTCTGACTGCAGGAAGGCCGGGGGGGTGCCTTTGTGTTTCATAGCTCCACTTAGCATGCCCTTCCCAGGAAATTCTCATCTATTTCTAGAGCAGCATTTCATTTCATTTCATTTCTCTGGTTATGTTTAATGCACAGCGTTAAGGGGCTGTGTTCGAAGGCTTGGGTCCCACAGACTTCGGTGGGATTTCAAAAAGAAAAAGAAACTCTCTTTAGTGAGAGATAGCCTTGTTCATTTTTAGCTAACACTGTTGATTTATTTGGTGGCCTTTTGTGTCCTGAACCCCAAGGTCGGGACACTGTTTGCTTCCAGGGGTTCTACTCTCTATTTCGCTCTGCAGCTCCCTGGCAGACGCAGCAGGCTGGCAGGGGGTGCGCAACGTGTCCTGCAACACTGAATCCCTCAGGCTAAGGGGGGAAGGAAAGCTGGGTGCAGCAGGGGTTGGTAGCTTATTGCAAAGCTATAGGAGCAGTTCGGGTAATTTTAGCTGAGCTGCTTTGATTTCATTGGAGTTGGCGGAAACTTGGTTTTTGGAGTCCTATACTTTAAAAAAAAAAAAAAAAAAGGCATAGCTATGTTAATTTGCAAGAATCTCCTTCCGCTATCCATAGAAGGTCCTATAAAGCGTTAAAGTCGGTTTATGTGGCAGGGTAATATTTTGGCTTAGCTGCTGTGATATAGCGCTATGATCCACTGTAAACATATTCAAGTCAAAAGGAATTATGGTGATAACTCTCTTGGACAGTTGTAACAGGTGCTTGGGTGAGCGCCATGGCCAGTCCACAGATGTGGAATGCTCTGCCATAAGCATTATGTCATGAAAGGGGTTTTATAGTTGTGTGGTTTCTTAATGAAAAATATTCCCGTTTAGTTTGGTTTTGCCCAAATTATAAGATTTTATGGTAGATTTGTAATGTCTTAATTTTGGCTATATGTGGTTTAATTTTACATATGGAAAACGCAGCTCAGCGGAGAGAGGTTGCAAAATAGAACTCTGGCCTTTGAAGCTATCTATGCTCCCATTCCATTTATCAGAGGTTCTCCAGTATGGAGAGTATCTGCTAGTGTTCAGCGAATGCCTTATTGGGGGCCAGAAGCACACAGACAGGCTAGTTCTCTAGCAGCAATAGCAGCAGCTCAGATTCTAGTAGGCATACATCATATGCTGGGCTTACAAGATGGTTTCCACGCTGATCGGCATCAGCCAAGATGGCTGCCTGTTTAGACTGTGAATGTGGAGGCAGCCTGGATGAAGGACCTTGCATTCTCTGGAAAATGCCCTGCATACACTGAATCATTTAAATTCGATCAGCTACTAGCAGGACACGATGCACTCTCGCATGCTTTTTTGCTTCAGTGGTCTAAAAGTGGAGTCTTTTCCAGGTGGTATAATGGGAACTTGTCTGCAGTTTCTCGGCTTCTTCATTGCTGACTCAATTGCCACTGCAGAATGAGAAAGCTGTATTTCCTAACACCAGGTGCTAGTTGAACTTAAAATATAAAGTCCATCTTTGTGCAGTCAGACGGAATGGGGCGTTACTCTAGCAGGAAGGCCGTGGATTAGTATGCCTGTGATTGGGAGTTCTTTCTACTTCATATTCTTGGCACGGAAAGAGCTTCTCTTAACATATGCTGGAGGAGTTTTTGGTTAAGAGATGTCTTTGTGGAAAAAAAAAAGTATTCAGCTGTCCTGAATTCACCTGTTCTTGATTGACATTTTGAGGCTAAGCAGGGGCAGGCCTGGGTACTATGTGGGTGGGTGCACACCTTGCACTACCAGGGGGTGTGGACTCACTGTATGGAAGAGAGCCCTAGCAATCTTCTTTAGCGCAAGATAGGAAAGTAGATGGTTCACTGAAGTGATCGTTGGGGGCAATGCTCTGTCCTTACAAGCTCCCATTTGTGGAGCCTGGGGGGGCGAGAGCATGCTTCAGGTGGTCGCAGTGTTTATGGCAATCTACTCGCCTGGAACAAGAAAGGATCAGGGAGTTGAATCGACTAGAGCCTGATTTGCTTTATGTGGCAGATATGCATTATGGTTTAATTTGAGTGCTAGCTAATATTATTGGCTTCCTTGGGGTTCACCCGGAGGTGTCTCTGGTGGAGGAATGGGGCGGCTGATGGTTCGTCCAAGTCGAGGCTCAGTAAGCTCCCAGTTAAAAGTCTTTGTCTTGTCCTTTCTTCGTGGGCTCTCATAAGGCAAGTAGTTAGCTTATCAAGGCTTTCGGGGAAAGGTACTCTTGGTAGCGCCCGTTGGACGAGACGGCCATACTAGGCTGATCTCATTCGTCTACTCGACGGGCATTTCCTAGAAGTTGCCGGTAGCGGACGTTCTGCTGCAGCTAGGTCTGCAACGAATGTCTCAGGTGGATCGGTGCCTGCTTACGGTTTGGCCTTTGAATGGGCGGGGCTGAAGAAGAAGGGTTATTCGGCAGTCTTTGCCACCTTGTTGAGAGCAAGGAGACAGGCTGCGTCTGGTACATAGGTCCGTGCTTAGCGCCTTTTTGAAGGCTGCTGTTCACGGCGGCAAGTCCAGGCGACAAAGGTGTCTGTATCCTTGGTCTGAGTTCTCTGCAGGACAGTGTCTGAAGGAACTAGCGGCCAGTTCCTTAGAGGGTCCAGCTGGCGACTGTTTCCGGCTGTAGAGGTTCTGTGGAGGGAATAGCGCTAGGTGTTCGGATCAATGTGTGGCGTTTCCTTAAGTTGGGACCTGACTGCGCTCCTCAAGGAGAGTTCGGGTGCCGCCGTGGGATCCCGATTGGGCCTTAGAGGCGTTAACTAAAGAGTCCTTTGATTCTTTACTCCAGGCGTCGGTAAAGGATTTGCTGTTATAGACAGTGGCTTTGTTAGCTCTTTGTTCGGCGCGACGAGTTTCGGAGTTTCAGGCGTTGTCATGTAATGAGCCGTTTTCACCCTTTCTGGATAGAGGGTGGTGTTTGCGACCAGTCCCATCGTCCTTCCAAAAGGTGGTATCTGATTTTTCTCCTGAGCCTATTGGTTTCTCTTCCAGTTCTCGGTTTTTCTGGAAAGGGAAGTTTTTATTCGTAGCTTATGCCGATAAGAAACATAAAATGCAGGGTGCGGCGTTCATTTCTTTGTTTTTGTGTGTTGGTTGGAGGTCCCCGCGAAGGGGAAGCAGTAGCGAAGGCGGCCATTTCACACTGGGTTAAGGTGTTGGTTGCCTCAGCATTCTGGTGGCGAGGTTGTACGATTCCGGGGGGCTTTCTGACTCTTGCTACCAGGGCGCAAGCAGCTTCATGGGTGTATCACTATGTCATTCCACCAGGGGGGATTGTTAGAGCAGCTTCCAGGTCGTCTCTTCATTCCCTCAGTAACCACTACTGCCTAAATGTTCTGGCAGTAAAGGATGCCTGTTCCGGGTCGACGGTGTGGTGAGTTGGCTGGATAGGTCCCTCCCAATGATTACTGTTCTTTTACATCCCAGAGGTGGAGGACTAAACTGGAGGAACGATAAGGAAATAGAAATTACACTTACCTGGTAATTGTCGTTCCTTGAGTGATGACAGTTTAGTCCTCATTCCCGCCCAGGGGTGTGATTTCTTCAGTTTTTCAGGCGGAGTGGAGCATCAATCTCAAGGAGTAGACAGATCCTTTCAGATTCTAGATCGCAATGAGTATCCCTCTCTGTTGTTTCTTCCTTCTCTCTTATTTAGATGAGGGGATGGTATAGGAAATGGTGTTTGCATAGGGGAGACGTGAATTTAAAGTTAAAAAAAAAAAGAAAATATAAGACATAAGGTTAAAAAGGTTCCTCAGGTTGAGGAATGGAGAGTTATTTAAAGTTATGGTATAGTTACTTATTTGTTGTTCCTTTGAGTTTGCTTTGTCAATAGTACACTGGGGGCTGATGGGAGATACCAGCAGGCTATATGCAGTGATGTCACGACTTTGACATGCACAGTCTTCAAGCTGCAGGAGGAGGTGCACAATCCAGAGGTGGAGGACTAAACTGTCGTCACTCAAGGAACGACAATTACCAGGTAAGTGTAATTTCTATTTTTCAGGCATGCATGCTCATGTCCAGGATCACTTTGTACATGCTCTACAAGGACATGTATCTCAAAGATATTTCCAGAGATTTGGAGAATCTTGCTCCTCTCCTTCCTGATGACAAACAAGATGTATTCCTGGCCTTAGTCAAGCAAAATCTGAATACATCCAAGTTCCTTACAAGGGCATCTTTTGATGCCTTTGAGTCTTTCAGCAGAGCCTCAGCAGTCTGCAGTGGTGCTCACAGGATGGCCTGCCTCCAGGCTGTTCATTGCATCATCACGTGCTCCAAAGTCTGGGTTTTGTTCTAAACTTCCCCAAATCCCACTTGGTGCCATTCCAGCAGCTCAAATTCATCGGAGCACTTCTAGACACTCATCAGGCATGAGCTTTCCTCTCATAGGATTGCTCTGTCCATCTCATCGAGCTGGCCCATGTTATAGGGAGTTGGACCGAGGGAGAGCATTAGATGTGGTGTATTTAGCTTTCAGTAAAGCCTTTGACACCTTTCCTCACAGGCGACTTATAAACAAACTGAGCACTCTAGGGATGGATACTAAAGCTATTGCTTGGGTTAGAAATTGGTTGAGTGAGAGGAGACAAAAGGTACAGGTAAATTGAGCTCACCCTGAGGAGAAGGTGGTTTACCAGTGGTGTGCCCCAGGGATCTGTCCTTGGTCCGATTCTTTTTAACCTCTTCGTTAGTGATATTGCGAAAGGGCTGTCGGGTAAGGTTTGCCTCTTTGCGGATGATACCAAAATCTATAATAGACATCCAGGAAGGTGTAGATAACATGAGGAGGGATCTCGCTAAGTTTGAAGAATGGTCTAGAATTTGGCAGCTGAGATTTAATGTTAAAAAATGCAAGGTCATGCATTTGGGCTGCAGCAATCCAAGGGAGCGATATAGTATATGGGGTGAAGTATTTCTGTCCACAAAAGAAGAGCGGGATCTAGACGTGATTGTGTCTGATGATCTTAAAGTAGTAAAACAGGTAGAAAAGGCAACGGCGAAAGCTAGAAATATGCTTGAGTACATAGGGAGAGGAATGGCCAACAGAAGAAAGGAGGTGATAGTGCCTCTGTATAAGTCTTTGGGGCGACCTCATTTGGAGTATTTTGTGCAGTTCTGGAGACTGCACCTTCAAAAAGATATTGTCAACGCCCTCACCACTCGCCTCTAGTTTTAGAGGAGCGTGGTTATTGGAGGAACCTTCTCCTATCAGCCTTAGCAGCCTATTTCCTTGTGGTGTCTTCTGGGAAATGTAGTACTGCTAAGATGTGTTTGTGCTTCAGGTAGAAAGTTGTAGTTAAGGCCACCGAGGTAAGGCATATAACAGAAAATTTATTTCGCACAAAAAGATTCAAAGTACCAGGTATAGGATTATTTCTCTAGGATTTGCTCAAGGTACAGCAGATGGTTGGCAAAGTAAACAAAAGAACCCCAAAATGGCTGTTTAAAGTCTTCTTACTTTCAGAAGCACAGCCTTAGATAGCAAGGCTGCCACCTTTCTTTTAGTCCTTGCTAATTACAGCATAAAGTCCAAACAAGCTTAATCTTCTGTGGCAGTTTGGCTTCTATCAGCCTCAATTCCTTCTAGGCTGCATTTCAGGTACAACAGAACTCAAAACAAGAAGCAAACATTCAGACTGCCATCACAAACTCTCAACAGGCTTTTCACATAACAGAGGAGCAAAGAAAAACCTCTAGCAGGTAAATTGGCTTCTTGCCGTTTCACAGTTCAAACCACAGGTGGATAACAAGCATGAATCACAGCTTCCTGCTTATCCTTATACTTCAGTAAACTTCCCTTTTAAAAACATATGGGGAATTTACCACCACACTGCCTGTTTCTTATGGTTACCTTTTCAAGGAGGATAATTCTTTCAGGGCTGGCTTTTCCTCAAGACTTCATGTCTAAAGCTTGGCACAGAGAGCAATCCATAAGGATGTCTTCTTCCCCCAACTCTGCCACTGGCTCTCCCAGTTGCATGGGTTCTGACTCACACACCCGGTCAGACTGTTCAGCTGACAACCTCTCCGGTGCTCTGAGAGCTTCTCCACGTCCTGGCTCCAAGCTCTGCTGCCAACCTGTTGCAGGGAATTCAGCCCGCTCAGCTCCTGGTAGCTCGGCTCTTCTGCATGAGTCAGCACCTTGTCTACCTCCTTATCTTCTCCGGTCTCTGCCTTCTCCTCCCTCTCCTCCTTTCTCTCTTCCTTTCTCTCCTCCTTTCTTCCTGTCTGTATACTCTAGCATAGGCTTATACCTCCAGGGTTCTAGCCCCACCTCCTTCCTTCCCAGGTATTGGCAATCCCCCTGCCTTCTGGTATTTGAGTAATCAGGGAACTTGTTGAAGTAAGGGTTTTGGACCTCGTGCCCGTAATCTCTCCCTCTTACTCTATTAGACACTGCATGAAACCTGTTCCAGCTGGGGTTTTCCTGGTTCTTAGGTGTGGCTGTGGCTTTCTCACCCTGCACTCCTAAAAGGGGACCCTTTACTAGGGTGAATTCTTTACGTTTCTCACCTCCCCCATACTCAGGATAGATGACCTTGCCACAATATAAACAGGTTGGAGTCTGTATAGAGGGTGGTTACTAAAATGGTTAGTGGTCTTCGTTATAAAGCATATGAGGACAGACTTAAGGATCTTAATATATATACTTTAGAGGAAAGGCAGGATAGAGGTGATATGACTGAGACATTTAAATACATCCATGCATAAATGCACAGGAGGAGAGCCACTTTTGATGGAAAGCAAGCTCTCCTACAAGGGGACATAGGATGAGGGCAAAAGGGGATAGACTCAGGAGTAATATACAGAAATAGTTGTTTACGCAAAGAGTGGTTGATGCGTGGAATAGTCTCCCAGTAGAGGTGGTAGAGATGAGGACAGTATCTGAATTCAAAAATGCATGAGACAAACAGAGGATCTCTAAAGGTAGAAAGGGGACTGTTGTAGTGGTTGATGTGGAAGGGCAGTCTAGATAGGCCATGTGGTCTTTTTCTGCTGTCATGTTTCTGTGACCTCGAGCAGTGGGTTCAGGATAAATTAGCCAATATTCCCTGCTCTGGAGAAAACCCCTTTAGAAAGGGTTAGAGAAGGCTGGGGAGCTTGCGGCAGATGATCTCACCTTTGAAAGGCTCTCACAAGAGACCTCTGACCCCTCCAGAAAGGTCAATTCCAAAAAGTCTGTCTTTTCTAAAAAGAAGAGATATTACTCTTCTTTTCCACCTCAGGCTGCTTATCAATCCAAGCAGCAACAGCAGAGGCAACAGGGCCCTCGTCAGCCTAAGAAGCCTGGGCACTAAGCCACAACCAGCTGCTCCACCACAGTCAGCACCTGGTTTTTGACTTCTTTCTAGAGAGCATAGCCACTCAGCCTCTGCAGGGTCCCCAGCCCCTTCACATAGGCAGACTTTGTTCTTACATCCACAAGTGATATTTCATCACATCAGAATAATGGACTCTCAACATCATCCAAAGGGATTATCTGCTGTATTTCCAAAGCTTTTCCCTCACCACCTTCATGAAGGATTATCCAGCCAACCCCTTACAGTGAATCTCCTTTCAGTTGAAGTGGCCGCCATAGTAACTCAGGGTGCTGTCAAAATAGTCCCTCCCACCCAAGAGGGCAAGGGCTTCTACTCTCCTTACTTCCTCATTCCCAAGAAGACAGAAGGGTTCAGGCCCATTCTAGATCTTCAAGATCTCAACAAGTTCCTTGTTCGAGAAAAATTCAAGACGATTTCCCTTGGGACACTTCTGCCTTACCTTCAGAGAAAAAAATGGCTATGTTCTCTAGATCTCAAGGAGGGATACACTCATTTGCTGATACACCCTCTACACAGACATTATAAGCAGTTCCAGGTTCAGCAAACCCACTACCAGTATCGGGTGCTTCCCTTCAGGCTAGCATCCACACCCCGAGTATTCACAAAATGCATGGCAGTGGTCACAGGCTACCTTTGTACTTTGGGGATCTTTGTCTTCCCCTACTTGGATGATTGGTTAATAAGGAGAAAATCTCCAGAAGAGTTAAAACTAGCTATTCATCACACCATCATGGTGCTCTAAAGTCTGGGTTTTGTTCTAAACTTCCCCAAATCCCACCTGGTGCCATCCCAGCAGCTTGAATTCATCAGAGTGCTTCTAGACACTCGTCAGGCATGAGCTTTCCTCTCACAGGATTGCTCTGTCCATCTCATCGAGCTGGCCCATGCTATAAGAAGCCACACAGTGGTTCACCACTTGAGACATGCTGCACCTTCTAGGTCACATGGCCTCTGCGACCCATGTCGTCCCATATGTCCAGCTACACATGCGACATGCTCAATGGACGTTATGGTCTCAATGGACCCAAGCAACCGGGCGTCTCTCCGACAACATTTGCATCACATCTCCTCTGGTTGATTCCCTTCAGTGGTGGTACACCCCTCAAAACCTACTTGGAAGGTCACCTTTTCAGATGCCTCCACTCAATGCACCCTAACAATGGATGCTTCCAAACTTGGGTGAGGTGCACATCTGGACAGTCTCACTACAGGAGTACAGTGGACACAACAGGAATCTCAGATGCAGTTCCATCTCCTCGAGCTTCATGCTCTCACGAATACCCTTTGGGTTTTTCAACCCCAACTTTCAGGCAAACAAGTTTTAGTCCAGATGGACAACCAGGTGACTATGTTCTGTGTGAACAAGAAGTGGGAAGGAGCTCATATCCCCTCTGCCAAGAAGCCCTTCATCTCTGGTTCTTGTCCATTGCACACTGCATCCATCTCAGGGCAGTGTATCTCCCCGGCGACTCAACTTCCTGGCAGACAGGCTAAGCCGCATCTTACTTACACACGAGTGGATTGTAAATCAGGAGGCAGCCTCCTGGATTTTTAACCTTTGGGAGACCCCCAGAATAGATCTGTTCGCCACACAGGAGAATGCACCACTGCCGCTGTTCTGCTCAAGGCTTCCCTCCCTTCGCAGTCAAGCGACGGATGCCTTCCTTCTCTACTGGGGCAGGGACCTGCTTTATGCATTCCCACCCACCCCCTAATACCCAAAACCCTGTTCAAACCGCAGGCTGACAGAGGCTCCATAATTCTGATAGCCCCTTACTGGCCCTATCAGCCCTGGTTTCCTCTGCTGCTTCATCTAGCACAGATTCCACCCCCCCCCCCCCCCAGATTGGGGCTCACGCCCAACGTCCTCTCTCAGGAATGTGGGACGCTCCTTCATCTCAGTCCACGGGTCCTCCGTCTCACGGCGTGGCTGCTGAGAGGATAGTGTTTGACTATCTTGACAGTCCTCAACAGGTCAAGGACATTTTACTTGCATCTCACAAGCTGTCTACTAGACATTCTTATGTCTTCAAATGGCGAGAGTTCACCCTCTGGTGTACCCTGAAATACATTAACCCTTCTGCCCGCCCAGTGGAATTTCTTTTACAGTATCTCCTCCACTTATCCACTGCAGGGCTTAAGACTAACTCAGTCCGAGTGCATCTTAGTGCCATTGCAGCCTACTGTAGACCGGTGGACAGGAAGCCCATTTCCTCGCACCCCTTGGTGCAACACTTCATGCGGGGTCTTCTGCTGTCCAATCCACCGATCAGACCTCCGCCAGTGGTGTGGGACCTTAATGTGGTCCTACGGCAGCTTCTAAAGCCTCTCTTTGAGCCTTTAGTTACCACTTCTTTGAAATTCCTGTTCTAGAAGGTCATCTTCCTCATTGCCCTCACCTCTGCTCACCATATCAGTGAGCTGCAGGCCTTAGTATCAGATCTTCTGTACACTCTTGACCCATCCACACTTCCTCCCGAAGGTGGTCTCAGTTTTTCATATTAATCAGTCTGTGATGCTCTCAGTCTTCTTTCCCAGACCTCATGCCTCCAGAGCTGAAGCAGTGCTACAAACACTAGATTGCAAATGCGCTCTGGCTTTCTATTTGGACAGAACTAAGAATTTCAGGAAATCCTCTCAATTATTTGTCGCCTTTGATCGAAGACACTTTTGACGTCCAGTGTCGAAATTCACCCTATCCAATTGGATTGAGGACTGTATTTCTTTTGCCTATGCTCAAGCAGGGCTCTCCCTTGATGGTCACGTCACTGCACACAATGTGCAGCCATGGAAACTTCTGTTGCCAACCTTTGTTCTGTGTCTATCAAAGAGATCTGTCGAGCAGCTACCTGGTCCTCCATTCACACCTTCGCTGCTCACTACTGCCTAGACAAAGACTCCCATCAGGATGCTATCTTTGCATTAAATCTCAATTACCCAAGTGTTAGACTATTCTTCTAACTTAGATCTCTTCTCATGTTGTCCACTCTCTCGGAAGTGTCCACTCTCTCGAAGTGTCCACTCTATTGCAAATCTTCATGTCATCTGCAAAAAGGAAATCTTTTCCTTTCACCTCCTCGGCAATATCACCTACAAAGATAATGAGTGGTAGCAGTCCTAGGACCGACACCTGAGGCACTCCATTACTCACCCTCCTTTCTTCAGAGTGAGTTCCATTCATCACTACCTTCTGTAGTCTGCCAGTCAACCAGTTCTTGATTATGTTCACCATCTTGAGATCCATCCCCAGGCTGCTCAGTTTATTCACAACTGAAGAACAGCATCAGGTTTTGCTGAAATCTAAGTAGATCACATCCTTCGCATACCCTTGATCTAGTCCTCTAGTCACCCAGTCAAAGAAATCAATCAGATTTCTTTGGCACGATCTTCCCTTGTTAAAACCATGTTGCCTTGGATTGCAAAGCCCGCAGTCCTTTTTTTCAGCAGCATCTCCATTACTCCATCATTCTTTGGGATGAAATACTGGGATGTTACCTCTTAGCACAGCCCCTTATGGGCAGTGGTGATGTCGCTGCAAAGCTGTGTTCTCTGTCTCCATCTGCTAGTAAGGTGACACAAACCCATTCATCTGGACTGGTCTAGCAGGATTCAAGAAAAAGAAAGGAAATTAACAGAGTAAGATTTAATTTCAACTTTTTATGTGCTGACTAATATTTTTATGATAATTTCTGGGAGCCTCTTCATAAGTTTGTTTATCTTGTACAGCTTACAACCACCTCCACCTCTGTGGTACATGGTGTACTAATTTCTTTAGCTTGGTCAGCTCTGAGGTGTACCATGGAGCAGTGTGTATAGGTCTACTAGTTCTAGACGTTAAAGGGACAACTTCATCTAATATATGGTCATCAACCTAACATCCATGTTACTTGAGTTCAATATGTCAACAGAGTGAGATGCCCAGAGCCCTGAAAAGTGATTAAGATCAACTTTTCTTTGTGAATAAAACCAAGTGGAATGAGCTCTAGTCTGCAAAAGAGTAGAAACCCAGGCTACCTTGGAACCTTATAAAATAGTGGTCAACCAAGGTACTGGTGTAATAACAATTGGATCCTTACTTTTTCAGGAATAAAATAGATAAAAACAGTAGATCTAACAGATGGCCTTTTACATTTGTGACCTGTGAGATAAGTTGTACAAATCCTATAGCAGAGATCATAGCAAAAAATGTTCACTACATCCAGTGGCCAACGTAACACATTAGCTCTCAGACTGGTTTCACTATCAACCATTCCATAAATTGTGATAAAAGAATTAAATGAGCTTTAGGAAGACAGTAAACTAAGCAGATGTGAAATAATTGTCCCCTAAAACCTCAAAATACAATGTCTTTTTTTTCTTTTTATAAATTAATAAAATTTTGCCACCTTTTTTATTAATGCACAGTTCATGCATATAAGTATAATTGCTGGGTCAAAGTTGATTTAATATCACTGTGTCCACTGAGGGAGTCAAGATTCTGTAACATGTAAAATATCTAAACGATAGTCCAATAAAAGATCATAAACTACAAAAATCTTCTGGAGCGCACATTAATTAGAGCGGTATTAAGCTCATTAGATCATTCCATGCATGGACTGAAACATAGTTAGGAACATGCTTAAGTGACAAAAGCGTACTAGCTCTTACTGCAGGAAGATTATGCTATAATAGCTGTACAGAAGCATAATCGTCATATCCCATAATAACAGTAATGTTAGGTTAACATTAGGCATTATAAAATTATGCATCCTAATGAGAAGAATAATGGGAAACAGTAAAAAACAAAACAAAAAACCCCCCATGTACACATTACTGTGAATGGCGAGGTGCACAAAGGGGCAGCTCTGGATCATGGAAGGCTTTAAACTCATCTGCAGTGACATCATCAGGCAGGCACTATAGGTTACACAAACGGCTCCACTCTGGAGAGCAGGTAATCTGGTTCTCTCACATAGGCGTATGTTTACTAAGCCCCACACTAGTAACTCTGGATTGGGCTGCATTACTAGCTCAGGGCACCGTGCTTTTGATGCAGGAGGGCAGGGACAGCCGTCCCATGAATTTAATGCAGCTCCCTGCTTAAAACCGCAGTAGGGAGCAACTACCACCCATTGTGCTGGCAGTAGTTGCTCCCTGCTGAACACCAGCAGCGTGGGCTTTCGAAGCCTGCGCTAATGATGCAATTGTGGGACTGCCCATGCCCTGCCTAGATGCTGCCCATATGCTTACTACATGGACAGCATAAGGATTTTTAGCACTGTGATGCATGTGCTTATTTATACATGCGATGCACATAGATATTCCCAAGAATATAGTTTGGATGGAACTGGGGTGAATTTGCAGAGTACTGTACATGGATATTTCATAAAATGCACAAGTACATTCATAGAGTACATGCACACATTTGTATTTCAGAGCAGGTGGGAATCTGTGTACTATTGTGGATATGTCTGGGTGCTTATTTTATAAAAATACATAATATTGCCTTTACCAAACAGGCACATTTTGGAACTTGTACCAAAGTATCCCTAAAATGCATCACGGGCAAATCCTGTGTAATAAAATTCCTTATCCATTCACACAAGAAACGTATGACTTAACAAAGGGTTTCAATTGACAGGTTTCATTTGAGTTACAAAAATAAAGATTATGAAGAATTTATTTCTGTCAAATTGCATTAGTTTTATTTTATTTTCATTTCTCATAGTCTGATAGACCACAGTCTTAAATTCATATGCTCTGTCTGTTATTTTTCTTTAAGGTAACTATCAAAAGGCACTAGACACTTACAAAGAGATTCACAGAAAATTTCCAGATAATGTTGAATGTAAGTCATTTCCTAAGAACATTGTTACTAAATACTTTTTATTTAAAATCAATCTATCTATTTTTTTATTACAAATAAAATTGTGATAGTACTAGAGATTTATTTCTCAGTTGTTTAGTACACAGGTAGAGCTCTCTTTACAAAGTGGACAAAAGAAATAGGCTACATTATATGCTTATTTTGTCTGTACAGCTCATTGATGAAATCTCTGGAATACTATGTCCAGTCTTGGAGGCCAACCTTCATGTGAGAGTGAAAAAACAATTTGCATTTACTAGGAGAGACCTGGTTGACTGATAATCTCAAAGTAGTGAAACAGTAAAACAGTAGAAGGAGGTAGGTTGGCACCAGAGAGATGTTAGGGTGCATAGGAAGAGGCATAAATAGCAGAAAAAAAGCAATAATGCCTCTGTATATGTTGTTAGTAAGACCTCACCAAGAATATTATGTTCTGTTCTAGAGGCCGTACCTCTGAAAGATACAGATAAGCTATGAGGCAGTCCAACCAAAATGATGTGGGTTCTGCATCAAAAGCCGTATTAGATGAGATCTAAGGATCTAAAGGTATTCCTTAGACAAGAGAAGAGATGGGGGTATATGATAGAGACATTCAAATACCTGAAAAGTGTTAATGCACAAGAAGTAAACATTTTTCAGTGGAAAAGAAACTAGAACTAGCCATGATATGATACTCCAAGGGAGGGTAGATTCAGGAGTTATGTCAAAAAATATTTATTCAGAGAGTGGCGGAACCTAGAATGCTATCTGGGCATAGGTGGTAAAAGCTGAAACAGAAATGGACTTCAAAAAGTTATGGGATAAACTTAATTTAATTTTTAATTTAAAATGGCATTTATGTTCTGCTTTTCTCTCCCAAGAAATTCAAGGCAGATCACAGAAAGACATTAAAAATAGTTTACATTTTTAAAAGATAAGACTTGATACCTAGACAATCATCTAACTATACCAGTGTATAATTTCATCAATTTCATAGCATAGGATTCAATAATTACTCGCTTGGGAGAAGATATGTTTTCAGCTTCTTAACAAATTAAGGTTTTATTCAGGAGGCACCATCCCCAATAGGGTCTTATTTCTAGTCTGCTAACTTTCATTTCCTAACAGATGGAATATCCTATAACAAATCAGAGTCTGAACGCTTAGTGTGCAAGATGATATAAGGGATCATCCACTTTCGCAAGTAACCTGGGTCTCATCCACAGTTAACCTTATGAATTGTGCACAGTAATTTAAATCTTATCCTTTATCAGCAATCAATGAAGTTTATCATTAATGGAGAGACCGTATCTCATCTTTTAAATAATCTTTGCTGCCTTATTTTGTACCAGCTACAATCATGTAGCTGCTGCTTGTCAGTTCAACATAATAACCAATACCTGCAAATTTGATAAATCAACATTAATTTAAAAATGATTTTCTTACCAGTAATGAAACTTGCTTGTCAAATGTGGGATGTGAGTCTATATTAATACCCATATTCCTTACTTGATCAGCTAATGGTAACTCAATAACTTGCAGTATGGGACTCTTTAATGGTTTCTGAAGATTTTGACACCCAAAGAAAAGTATTTTTGATTTTGGAGAGTTCAATAGCAAGTGATGATTGCTCATCCAGTTTCTAATAAAAAATAAATGTTCCTCCAAGATTTGATAAGTATACTCTAGTTCATTGAACAAGATGGGAGAATGAGAGATCCTGTGGAATTCCAGACTCTAAATTCCTTTCTTTAGAGTAACACTATACATGAATCTAATAAACTATAAACTTATCACTCACTACTCTAAAACTTCTTTTATACAGCAGACTGTTGAACCATGAGAAGACTTCCTCCCCCCACCAATTTCCATCTCTGACAACTTACCCAATAAAATTTCGTGCTTTACTACATCAGAGCTGCCATCATTTCAATCTGTACTAATAAACCTGCTTTTCTCTTATCAATACAGTAGTGCATTTATTCCACTATTGTTACTAATATTAACTCAATGCTGAAAAATAGTCTAAAACCAGTTGTATATCCTCCCAGGGGCTCAGGGGTATGCTTACTAAAGTGCAGTAAGGGTTTTGCAGGTATTGCACGTTTAGGGTAGATATCAGTGTGCTTGTATATTGTGATGAAGCTGACACCACTGAACCTATGGAATTAGGAAAAAACACTGATTCTGTTAAAGAATCAGACATGTGTAGAGTGCAGTTAGGTAGAAGTGCAGCTAGAGGGAGCAAGCAAGGACTCTCAAGAGGTAAGCTGACATGCCCTAGAGTAGAGAAGGCAAAGCCTAATTCAAAGAGTAATCAAACACACCTGTTTAGAATGCCAGGAACTTTAGCTGAGGAACGCTCTTATAAGCAGTCCCCAAATAGGAGAGAGAGAAGCCCTCAGGAAGGAAGCCTTCAGGAAAGAAGCCCTCAGGAAAGAAGTCTTCAAGGGAGAAGTCTTCCAGGGAGAGGAGCAGAAAGCGTTGCTGCTGTAGAGAGGAGGAGACCTCCTATTGATACTGAGGAGAGAGAAAGCAGAAGGCTCCAATTACAAAAGGAAAGGCAGCTGAACTGGAAGTCCTTACAGGGAAAATACAAGTTCCAGGAAGGACAGTCTCATATTGGAGAGCCCCAGAGAGAGGTCTTCAGAGGAGACAAAGAAAGCAGGAGAGTGCCTTGCAGACAATACGCTGGAGATCCACAGCTCAGAGAGCCGAGGTACAGATACAATTCCTTTCCTAAATCTGAGCCAGGTCTTAGAGAAGCCTGGAAGTCAGGGAGCCATGGCTATAGCAAGCCTAGTTGGCAGAAGGTGTGGAAACCTGTACAGAAAGTACTAGCCAAAGAGCACATTACCTGTTTGCCAGAACAAGCAGAGCAGGGCTGGCAAGGCCTGGAGAGAACCACTGACATATTGCCAGACATACCGAAGGGAAACCCAGGTTTAGCAATTAACGTAGCAGAGCCAGAGGCTATGCAATTGGACTTTGTGGAACCTGAATTAGCCCAGTCTGAATGTCCTATGGAATGCACACTATGTATTGCAGGGAGTGTGGAATCCCTAACTGAAGTATAGTGGCTAGGACATACTTGAAAACACTGTGTGCTTAAGCTGAAAAGAAGAAGCTTTGACTGATTTACTTGACCTGTTTGTTTGCTTTCAACCTGCCTAAGTAACAAGAACTGTGAAACACGTATAACAGTTTGGACTTTGTAAATGTTTGGTGATAATCCAGAATAAGGTGAAACCTGTTTGCATTCATTTGGAAACCTTTTGTGCTGTATGGGAATAAAACCCTTTACTTTACCACTTATATTGGCATTCACTATTCATTACAAAGAGGTGAACTACTAGTCCTAGAATCCCTCTGGGCAAAAGAAGTTTCTCACTTCAAGAAAGAAAGAAATGTCCACCCTGACCTCCAGGCACGTTGCCAAAGGGAAGGGCTGTGACAATATGCAAAAGTCATGTGCCACTTGGGGAAATGTACAGCATGGCCCCAGCAGATATCGCACTGATTCGGACTCTAATGCACATCAGTGGCAATGCAGATGCACTTTATACCACCTATTGAGGTGATGTTAAGCGCACCTATACTACCAATCAATGCCCACGCAAACCACAATGTGCAGATACGCCCACACTCTGCTGCTACCCTGTCCATTTCCCTCCCTTGTTTCATGCTAAGCAGATAGCATTGAATTTCAGAAACCTTGCGCTGTCTGATTAGCACACACGTGCTACCTATTATTGCAGGCCACGTTAACACCTAGTGCAGCTTAGTAAATATGTCCCTCAGATTATCTAAATGGTTCTGTAACTGTTTGGCAACTATTGATTCCATAATCCTAGCCAAAAATGGGAGATTGGTAACTGGTCTATAATTTGTACAAATCATCAAGTTCCCCTTAACATCCTTTGCAAAGGCTAATGGTGACATTTTACTTACCAGTTAATGTCCTTTCTTTGAGTCCTGCTAGACCAGTCCAGACAAGTGGGTTGTGTTCCCCTACCAGCAGATAGGTGGAGACAAAGAACCAATGAAAAGCCCAGATTTCAATAACATAACTCCCATGCCTCTATTCGCCTCAGCCACCACAGATCCCTTCAGTATTTGTCCCAAAGCATATGGGAAAAACATGGCAAGCCTCACACAACCTCAATTGTGGGCAACAAGGAATAATGAACAGTAGAGAACTATGTACAAAAAGCCTAAACAGAAGGCTGTTGGTAGAAGAAAACCTGCAGAGCCAAGCAAAAAACCCAAGTGGATCCAAGAGTACTACAGCAGAAGAACAGAGCAAATACAAGCTGTGTATAACAGAGAACCTACACCCACTCCTCTCACCAGCCGACTTTCTGTCCGTATGTCAAGCTGTAATAACACCACTGCTCGACTATGGCAACACAATATATCAAGGCATTCCAAAGAACTCATTATATCCACTGCAGCTAGCACAGAACACCGCTGCAAGGATTATCCTGGGACAAGCTCAGCATTCCCATATCACACCACTCCTCAAGCAACTTCACTGACTGCCCGTTTCACAAAGAATCAAATATAAGATCCTTAACACACAAAATCATTCACAGTGCCTCAGCTCTCATTCTGCATGCCTTAATATCAACCCACAACTGCAATAAGACCCACAAAACAGTGCATGTCTAACATGCTAGATATCCTAGCAGAAAGAACAAAATGCAACCAAAGGACCAATAACAGGATCTTTTTGCTATATGCCCCTGCATTATGGAACTCACTTCCACCACAAATAAGAGACATTTAACTCCTGCAAGACTTCAGAAAATCTTTGAAAACCCTTCTGTTCACAGAACAAACAGCAACAAACGACAATTAAACAGCACTGCATCTCCACGCACAAAACATACATCTTGAGCACTAAGAAATGTACATTATTGCATCATAACATGTACATAGTTCGGCTACTGGTTTGAGAGTTGTTGTTTTTTTTTATTTATGCGATTTTACAATACAATACAAGAAAAACCTTGTACAAAGAAAACAATCCATCGTCCTCATATCTAACAAGAAAATAAGTTAAAAGAAAAACACTAACAAATGGATTCCTGAATAGGCCTCAAAAGGTGGACAGGATGGGTCACTAATCAAAGGATAAATTACAGACATAGCAATAAAGGAAATAGAGCAGGCACCAAGGCGGTAAACTACACCTAAGCCACACTAGTACCCCTATACATGAGAGTTATTAATAGGAGCTATATGAGAAGGGTCCTGCACCGAAACTAGCCTAGAAGACAAGAAACTGGCCAATTGGGAAGGTTCAAAAAAAAGGTAACTATGCCCATCTAACTTAACCAAGCACTTGCAAGGAAACCGAAGGAAAAAGAGACCACCCAACTGTACCACCCCGGGATGATATAACAAAAACTGACGCCTCTTTCTCTGTGTGGCTCTACCAACATCAGGAAAAATACGTAAATGAGAATCAAGGAACACCTTGCAGGGCGACCGGAAAAATAACCTCAATAGCCAGTCCCGATCTGCCTCCAAAGCAAAGGTGACCAATAAGGTCGCAACCATACCAGGCGCTGATGGAGATCTTTCTAAGAAGGCAGACAGGTCAAGACAATCAACAGATAATGCCTGATTCTCCCCATGCCCTGCAGGAGCAGTCTTAGCAGTAGGAAGATAATAGGCCTTGGAAATAGGGGGAAGAGACTCAGCAGGAATCTTAAGAGTAGTCAACATGAACTTTTTAAATAGTTCCATCGGGGTAACCGAGGGAACCTTAGGAAAACTTAACACCCTAAGATTCCTGCTCCTAGCAACATTCTCAAGAAATTCCAATCGCCTATATAATATTGCAGAGTCTTTTGGAAAAGCTTGAGCAAGTTCTTCGAGCTGCACCAAGCGACCCTCACAAGAGGCCACCTTAGCAGCACAAGCAATTTGTCCCGATTCATATAACTGCAACTGTTGCCCAAAAGTTTGAAACTGCTGCACAATAGACTGCAACTGCTGGTTAATATTCAGAGACATTGTAGCAAAAGCAGACCATAGAGAATCAGGAGTCACTAATGCAGGCTTCACCAAACAATGTCCCGATCCTTCTGAAAAAATACCTTGTACAGACCCCGGAGAAAGTGGAGACAGCTCTCCCGGACGGTGATCAGGATTAGTTGACTGCTGCATAGAACTCCTATCTCCTCCAGCGCCATTCGCCCGAAAGGTTGGCGTCTGCACATTTCCCACAGCGCCAGACTGCTCAGCAAACAACTCTATCGGGGGGGGCACCGACTCCTTACCACCAACCCCGGGCTGCAGCTGAGAAGATTTTAGTTCAGGCTGAACTGGAGGCGTGCGGAGTTCCGGGCTGAGAGAAACCTCAAAGTCCTCAGCACTGTAGGGCCGTCCTTCCGCCACCGCAGTGCACAACGGACTCACCGGAGCTACAATACCAGCCTTGGCCGGAACCACGAAAGAATCCATGGGTCCGGATAATGCAGCCTTCACAGCAACGGAGCTCCCCTCCTTTGATTCGGAAGCCAGCTTTGCCTTTCTTTTCCTGCCGGAGTGCGGCATGAAAAGTAGCGCCAAAAGGTAACCGCGAGTGGAAAAGAGGAGGGGAAACACAGAGCTGTGCCACGAGCGTCTGCTCAGAACGCCATCTTGTCCGGTTTGAGAGTTTGATAATAGCATTTGTTACAATATATTCAATATGTTCAATATATTATGTACTACTGTTTGACCTGTTTCCTGTCATTACACTGAGTTACTTGTAAATCATCTTGACTTGTAGAAAGAAGGTATAATAAAAAAAAAAAACCTGTTAAATTAATAAATAAATAAAGTTTCAGAGGCGGGCCCTAGACTGGTCTAGCAGTACTGAAGGAAAGGATATTAACCGTTAAGTAAAATGTTACCTTACATATCGTCCTGCTAGACCAGTGCAGGCAAGTGGGATATACCAAAGCTATAACTCTATTGGGTGGGAAGAAGACACAACAGCGCGCAAAACCCTTGAGCCAAAGTCTGCGTCCGCGCATGTGTGGACATCCAAGCGGTAATGCTTGACAAAGTGGAAAGTGATGTCCATGTTGCTACCCGATAAATGTCTGCAGGGCTACCGAATTCTGCTCCACCCATGAGGATGCTTGTGCTTGGGCAGAATGGCATGCTAACCTTCTGGAACCTGCCGGTTCTGCAACAGCTACGCCGAGGCAATGGTTTACTTCATCCAGCACCCCAAAGTCGATTTAACCATTGCATCACCCTTGCGTGGGCCAGCAAACAACAAAAACAAGATGGTCAGACTTATGAAAGGAATTCATAGCCTTCAAGATCTTTGCTCTTCCCCTGACACTGCTCTTTAGAGGAGGGCAGGCAGACCACCAGGTTCACGTGAAAGGGAGGAAGCACCTTAGGTAAGAAGGAAAGGCACAGGCCAAATGGAAACGGCATCCTTGGAAAAAGACAGATAAGGATCTTGGCAAGACAAAGCCTGCAACTTGGAAATCCATCTTGCGAAACAAATCGCAACCAAGAAGACATCTTGAGCTAAAATTCTTTAAAGTAGCATACTTCAGTAGTTAAAAGGGCACCGCCATCAGGGCCCCGAGCACCAGACACAGATCCCAGGAAGGGATCACGGATCAGAGGGGAGAACGCAGGCACCGAACCCTCTGGTGAAAGCGCAATACGTCCTGGTGTAAGGCTAGAGACTTACCAGCCCCTGGACCAAAGAAACAGGCCAGAGCTGCCACCTGAACTTTCATGGAGTTAAGGGAAAGGCCCTTCTCCATGCCATCCTGTAGAAAGGCCAACAGAGGGCACCTTGGATGCCTCATCAAACCAAATGCTGAGCGCCTCACTATCATTCTAAGGCATCACATCTGCACATATGCTAGCCTGGTAGACCATGTCTGGTCTCTGAGCAGAATGTATACCACTGTTGGAGAGTACCCCTTGTGTGCTAGCCATCTCCTTTCAAGAGCCAAGCCATAAGTGAGAAGGGAATTGGGTCCTCTAGGATGATTGCAATAGGCCCCAAGATGGGGGCAGCTGAAGAGGAGGCACCTGCAGGAGTCACATCAGGTCTCTGAACCACTCTCTCCTCGGCCAGTCTGGTGTCACTATAACAATCCTGCCAAGGTGGCATTTTATATGCCGAATCAAATGCCTTACTAGAGGCCATGGAGGAAACATGTACAGCAGGTGATGATTTGGCCAAGGCTGGGACAGGGTATGGACGCCCTCAGACCCCATCTCTGTGTAGCGACACAAGAAGCGGCAAACTTTGGCATTGGAGCGGGTCGCCATCAGATCCATTTTGGGGTGACCCCCAAAAGTGCAGATTCAACTGAAATGCCTCCTAACTCAGTTCCCACTTTCCAGGATCCAGAGAGTGACCGCTGAGAAAATCTGCTTCCACATTGTCCACCCTGGCAGTGTGCTGAACCGACAAGGCTAGGAGGTTCTTCTCTGCCCAGGCAAATTGGTGAGTCATCTCCAGAGCTACCCCGGCACGCTTCATGCCACCTTGCCGATTGACATAAGCCACTACCATGGCATTGTCCAAAACACTCAAACCACCCGCCCTCAACCAGGGGCCAGAAACGCAGAAGAGCCAACCTGATGGACCTTGCCTTGAGGCAGTTGATTGACTGCACCGCTTCCTTGAGGTTCCAATGGTCCTGGGCCGTACGGTCTTGGCAAAGGGCTCCAAAGACTGGCATCTGTCATCAGAAGGATCCAAGAGAAATCGTCTAGTGGCACACTGTTCTTCAAATGATAGGGCTGCTGCTATCACCTTGGGCTGACATTCACCATCATCAGGTGCAGGAGCCTGCATGCGAACTTCTGAGAACTCTGGGACCACCATGTCAATAGGGATTACTGGAAAGGCTGCATGTGAGCACGCACCCATGGCACCATCTCAGTAAAAGCTGTTAGTGTAGCTCGGTTTAAAAAAAAAAGTTTGTACAAGTTCCTGGAGGAAAGGTCTATAAAACAATAATTCTCTCCCTGTTAAAGACGAGATCAAATATTTGGGAGTTATTCTTGATAAGACCCTCAGCCTCACCAAACATATAAAACAAACTGTAAAAACAATTTACTTCAAATTAAGGACAATTCAACAACTTAGACCATTACTAGACAACACTGATTTCAGAACCATAGTACAAACACTCATTACACCTCATTTAGACTACTGTAATGGTATTCTTCAAGGGACCTCAAAGAAAAATATTCATACACTTCAACTAGCCCAAAATGTCACCGCAAGGATTATCTTCAAAGCAAAACTAACAGATCATATATCTCCGATTCTTTATGCTCTCCATTGGCTTCCAGTATCATGCAGAATCACCTACAAATCCTTAATCAATACTTTTAAAATTATTACTAATATAGCTCCTTCCTTCATATCCACACTCATCAACATCTCACCTGAAAACAGATCAAGACGAAGAATTAACCTTCACATGCTACAAGTACCTGATTCTATTCGAAAGACAAGTCAAAAGACAAGCAACACAGCCTTCTCATACTTTGCCCCTATGTTATGGAACAACCTACCAACTGAAATCAGAGAAATAAAGGATCTTCAACTATTTAGAAAAAATCTAAAAACCCACCTATTTACTCTACACTACAATAACCTCCATAAGGATGATAACCCTAACTCAGAGAAAACCACTGATCAGCAGTCACTCACTGACCCTACCTAGACAGGACATAAAATCCTTTTTCACTCATATTCACATTGCTCACCTAGTTAAACTTTCTCTTTGAAAGCAATTACTTGTCGCTAATGTGAATAAGTGTAATTAATGTAATATACCCAATTTCCGTTGATTTACTGTGGAGAGACAGTTTTCCTCATTGTATTATTGAGTTGTAATTTTAATAGTTGAATGTTATTTCTCTAAATCCATTCTACATAATATAATAGTTCCTCTGTTATACTGTTCACTGTTCTAAAACCTGTTCTATTGTAAAAATAGTTCTAATCCTGTTCTATGTAAAATAGTTCTGAACCTGTTCCATGTAAAATAATAGCATGCTATTATTAAACTTTGTTTACCTGTAAACCGCCACTGATCGCTGGAAGTGGCGGTATAGAAAAGATGTAAAATAAATAAATAAAAAATAAAATATTGAAAGGGACCCTGGAAATCTCCAATACAAGCATTATGAAACCTGTGTGTCTTTTGGGAACCTGCTAGGTAGTTGTGACCTGGATTGGCCACTGTTAGAAACAAGATACTGGGCTTGATGGAACTTTGTCTCATCCAGTATGACATATCGTATGTTCTAAGTTCAAGGCAGATGACCCTGACAATCAATGCCACCAGCTCCTCCTTCTGAAATAGGTGGATCACTCGGCCTCTTCACAGTCTTCTGAAGGCAAGAGTACTAATTCATCCACATCAAAGCCCAATACCGAACCATCTGAATAAGTCAGAGTCAAAATCTCGGACAGTTCCCAGCTTTTCCCCATCTCCAGGGGGCTCCCCTTGCTGTGGGCACTTAGCCAAAGGCAATCGAATAGGGCTTCCACTCTCAGCCTGGCCCACCTGGGTGCACCTAGAGGCCATAGAGTCTGAATTTCCATGCTAGAAGGAACAGGCCTGCTGCAAAAAAGAAAAGAATTCCAGTGAGAACAGTCCAGGGTCCAGAAGTTCTCCTTTCGGGAATGCCTCCCCCAACAAATAGGGGTGACCTGCACGGAGCTTTATAACGAAGACCACTACCCATTTTAGTAGCTAACCTCTGCACGGCTTGGGGAGGGATGACCTGCACGGAGCGACAGGTGCACCTAATCTTGCCACCTTGCTGGGCAGACTAGATGGACCATTCTAGACTTTATCTGCTGTCATTTACTATGTTACTGTGTAACAACTGGGGGCACAACTGCCACAGTCCTTGTAGCAGACGAAGAGCAGCACACAGCACGTTCTCCGGACCCTCTGGCCAGCTGGATATCCTTACCCATAGTGTGCCATCTGTCACCTTCTTTCCTGAGGTAGGCAAGGCCGGACTAACTGCATCCTCTGGCTGAGAGAGAGAAAGCAAGGCCTCCAGGCACCACTCAGAAGCTGCCATGCAAGAAGAGAAGAATCTGGAGATAAAGCATCTCGCTTGCCACAGGTCAAACAACATTTACTGGAAGAAGACATAGAGAGTTTAGGCAAGTATCACAACAGTGCACACTAATGCCACTGTGGTCCGAAAGGCATGTGTTAACTGCGCTTTTATTGCAGTGTGCATTAAAGGTGCTAGGGAAGGAACGTGTGTTGGAGCTGCTTGGGCAGAACGCATTCTAGGACCATGTGGCTGCCAAGCACACAATAGGTAAAAACTTTACTAATGTATGCAGAAAATGGCGGGAAACCTTCACACCACACCAACGGTCCACCCAAATTGTTTTCCAGGAAGACGGAATCGAGAGCCCCCAACAAGGATACTAACGAGATCAAGCCTTGGCACTCACCTCCTGAGATCTCCAGGCAGAGAATCTGTGCTGGGCTCTGCTTCCCAGAAACTGTTTTACCGGCTTTGCAGCACTGCATTTAAGGTGGCTGGCCAGCAGATCCCTCTGAGAGCCTTCTGCAATCTTCAGGAGAAAGCAGGGGGGTCAGAGGAGGAGGGAGGGAGCGCTGAAGTTGTCCGAGGCTGCTGCATTCTTCCAGATCCTTCCAAATCCTTCTAATTTCTGGCTGCTTAGCAGGCTCTTATGATAAGCACATGGAGCTGAACAAATTTTCCCTCCTCCTATGGCTATCAAAAAGACTGGAGTCTAATGGAACCTACCACGTTGTGCTCAAGTGAGAGAGTCACCCTTAAAGTGGTCTGTCACAAGTGTTTTTACGGAGACATTGTTCACAGACAACCATGATTGGGATGTAATTATAATGGGCTATACTTTATTCAGGAAAGATAGGGGAGGAAGAAGGGGAGGAGTGGTACTACATGTAAAAAATAATATTAAAGCTATAGAATTACAGGGCTTAAAAGGGAGCAAGGAAACACTGTGAGTTAAACAAGGAAGAGGGAAAGGGAAATGCATTTGCATTGGTGTGTTATACAGATCTCCCTCACAGGGAGAAGAAGTGGACGGGACTTTAATAGAAGACATACGCCAACTTGCCAAGTTGGGACAATATCTCAAGGAGTCGTTAGGGTGGGAACAGTCGGGGGGGGGAGGGTGTAGAAAAGCAATGGGCAAAGCAGAAAGGGGATATTTTAAGGGCAACAAACCTTTTTTGTTAGGTAAATAAATGTAAAAGGAAAGGAAGCCGCTGTGGTTCTCAAAAGAAGTAGCTGAAAAGAAATAGAGAGTGTCCTTCATAAAATACAAGAGATCACAGTGAGAGGACTACAAGTATCTATATTTGGAAAAACTTAGAGAAGATAGCAAAGTAGGCAGGAAAGCAACGATACAAAAAGAAGAAGAAATTGCCAATGCAATAAAATGGGGGGGGGATAAAACATTTTACAGATATGTTAGTGAGAGGAGGCAGTGCCAAAGTGGTATTGTCAGACTGAAGGTTGAAGGGGAGAAATATGTAGAAGCTGATGAGGATAAAGCAGAATTGCTTAACAAATATTTCTGTTCTGTGTTCACTGATGAAGGGCCTGGAACAGGACCTCAGAAAATTCCCAGAAATAGGAACAGAAGTAACAAGAACATTTTTCAGAAGACTGTGTTCGTGAGGAACTAGCTAAACTAAAAGTAGACAAAGCGATGGGACCAGATGGGATACATCCAAGAATATTGAGGGAACTGGGGAACGTTCTAGCCGCTCCACTGACTGACCTTTTCAATGCTTCTCTGGAGTCAGAAGTGGTTCCAGAGGACTGGAGAAAGGCACATGTGGTCCCTTTACACAAAAGCGGAAGTAAGGATGAGGTTGAAAACCACAGGCCGGTTAGTCTAACCTCTGGAGTCCAATGGATTGCAGGATCCAAGGAAGCATGGGTTTACCAGAGGCAGGTCTTGTCAGACAAATCTGATTGATTTCTTTGGCTAGGTGATCAGAGAGTTGGACCGAGGGATAACCCTAGATGTTGTGTACTTAGGTTTCAGTAAAGCCTTTGACACAGTTCCGCACAGGCAACTTACCAGTATAAATAAACTCAGCACCCTAGGGATGGGACCCTAAAGTGACTGACTGGGTTAGAAATTGGTTGAGTGGGAGGCAACACAGGGTATGGGTAAATGGAGCTCACTCTGAGAAGGAGGTTACCAGTGGTGTGCCGCAGGGATCTGTCCTTGGTCCAATTGTTTCTAACTACTTTGTTAGTGATATTGTGGAAGGGCTGTTGGGTAAAGTTTGCCTCTTTGCGGATGATACCAAAATCTGCAATAGAGTAGACAGCCAAGAAGGAGTAGGTAACATGAGGAGGGATCTAGCTAAGCTTGAAGAATGGTCAAGAATTTGGCAGCTGAGATTTAATGCTAAAATTTTCAGGGTCATGCATTTGGGCTGCAAAAATATAAGGGAGGAATACAGTGTAGGATGTGAAGTATGTACTTTTGTCCATGAAAGAAGAGCGGGACCTGAGTGTGATTATTTCTGATGATCTTAAGGTGGCTAAACAAGTAGAAAATATGACTGTGAAAACCACAAGGATGCTTGGGTGTATAGGGAGAGGAATGGTCAGCAGAAAAAAGGAGATGATAGTGCCTCTGTATAAGTCTCTGGTGCAGTCTCATTTGGAGTATTGTGTGCAATTCTGGAGACCACATTCAAAAGGATATAAACAGGATGGAGTTGGTGCAGAAGTTAGCTACTAAAATGGTTAGTAGTCTTCGTTAAAAAGCATATGAGGACAGACTTAAAAATCTTAATATGTACAACATAGAGGAAAGGCGGAATAGAGGAGATATGATGGAGACATTTAAATATCTCTGTGGCATAAATGCACAAGAAGCTAGCCTCTTTCAATTGAAAGAAAGCTCTGCTACGAGGGACATAGGATGAGGGTGAAAGGGGATAGACTTAGGAGTAATATGTGGAAATATTTCTTTATAGAAAGAATGGTAGATGTGTGGAATAGTCTCCCAGTGGAGGTAGTAGAGACGAGAACAGTACCTGAATTCAAAAAAGCATGGGACAAGCACAGAAGATCTCTAATGGTAAAAAGGGGACTTTAGTATTTTATATGGAAAGGCAGACTAGATAGGCCATGTGGTCTTTTTCTGCCATCATGTTTTTGTGTTTCTTTTTCTAATTCTGATTTCAAAGTCACATTCCAATAATTAAAGGCAAATCTTGACCTTCTGTAAATCTTGAGTCCAGCCTGTCAATGAATTTATCAAAATCGATTTTACCTCTTACCAAAACCCTCTAATTGTCCCTGTACTGCTTAATATCATTTTGCTTCCATGAAATTGAAAAACCTTTTCTAAACAACGATCTGACCAAAAAACCTCCTTTGTTACACAATTCATTACATTCACATAACAAACCTCAGATCTATACACAAATATTGTGTGTAATAAATGTCCATATTTATGAGTAGGCTCTTGATTCTGTAAACTAAGAACATTATCTTATTAAGTCATCATTAAGAATTATATTGCTAGAACATTATCATGATCTTCAAGGTGAAGATTTACATCTCCTAAAAACATAATTGCCTGTTATTGCATCAGGGCATATGCCAAGGTTCCTTGCATGCAAAAAGGTAAAGGGATAGTGCAGGGCTGGCCAAATGTGCATATTCTTAGTTTCCACCATATTCAGATTTATTTCATGTGTTTTCATTGTTTTTAATAATTGTGGCTAGCCTAAAACTCCAACTGACTGTGGGATCCTTTGACCAGGTTTGTGAAGCTCTGGGATACAGGAAGCATGACTATGATACCATAAACCACAGAATAACCTGGTACGACCTGCATAGAGCGCAGTTACCACAACCCTTACAGTAGTTATTTGATTGCATTGGACTTCCAAGTAGGCAGTGGGGTAACCTGCATGGAGTAATCACAGTGAAAATCCAAAATTCAGTAAGCTTGGGCAAGCTGGATGTTTTGGACAGTGGCTTCACTTATTTTGGTTGTTATGTGGCTAATTAGAAAACTTGCTAATAAAAACTGGTTGGGATTTGGAAGTTGGATTTAGTATTGGTCTTTTAAGAATCATAGAAGATAAGACCAGATCTGATTTGGTCTACTAGTGGATGTGAGAAAGGCCAATACATTAGCGGTTTCAGAGTGTGATTGGAACAAATGTGGAAGGCAATGATGGGAGGAGGGGTTAAGAGGTCAGATGGAGGACAGTATGGTGGCGAGGAAGTTGGTGTTCAAGTGACACATTGAAATTTGTCTGCTCTTCTAGTTTGTACTCCTAAAACCATTAACTGGACAGATAAGGAAAACAAATAAATCGTTCTTTTTCTTCCATCATTTTCTGTGTCAATACGTGCAGTGCCTTACAAATGTTTTCATACTCTTGTACATTTTTTACATTTATTATCTAAAAATGTTACATTCAAAATGCATTAAAATAGGAGTTTGTTTCACTGATCTACATAAAATATTCTACACATCCAATGTGAAAGAACAATTATGCAAACACTGACAAAGTAATTTGAATAAGAAAGACAAAGTAATTAAGAATAAGAAACCAAAAAGCTCTTGACCTGTATACGTCTTCACACACTTTAACTGAATACTTAGTTGAAGTTCATTTTTGTAGCAGTAATAGCCATGAGTCGTTTAAAATAAGGATCTACCAGTTTTGCACAGCGAGATGGTGCTATTTTTGCCCATTCTTCTTGAGTGAATAGTCAAGTTCTTTCATGTTAGATGGGTATCATATGTTGACTGCAGTCTTCCAATCTTGCCAGAGAATTATTGTATTCTGTTCTGGGGTTTTGAATGGGCCACTTGAGGTCATTTGCTTTCACTTTCTTCTTGCTGAGCCTCTCTATTGTTGCTTTTGCAGTGTGCTGATGAAAGATATAATAATTACTCCATTAGCAACATATGAAACATGAAGATTCTTGAGAAAGGAACTAGAGCTTAATATTTCAAGGCTCGGGGATGTCTCAGATCAGCGGTAAAACAAAGGCACCAAAGTGTCTTATAACACCGTTACAACATCAATGACTATCCCTCTGCCAACGATGTATCTCAGCAATTTTTATATTAGTGGTGAAAAAATCAAAAGTTCCTCTCTTGTCAGAAATATTGAACAAAATACTGACAATAGTTTGAAATGTAGTACTTAGCTTAAAAATGCCCCAACGCCAGCTATCACAGCGCCATTCAATGCGTTTCACTCAAGCTAATGAGTTTCTTCAGGGGGATTTCAAACTGCAAAACAAATAGCAAAAATAACACACTGCTATAGTGAAATCTTCAATAAATCAGATAAAATTTAAAAAATCAGTATACAGCTGATAACAATACCATCAGGTAAACAGTGCTGCTGCCCACGTCTCATACAGAAGGCCAAGCTGAATCAAACAAAGTGCTCGCCAAAAACGCCACGCATGCGGGCTAAAGACGGAAGCACTATTTAAATGCGAGGCATGACGTAATAAGCAACCAAAAATAACTGAAGCGTGACTAGCCCATTTAAAGAACTACGCCCCAATCAAGGGCTACATTAAGTCCACCAGGAGAAACTGATTGTAATGTAAAAATCCACCATTGCTCTCGATAAGATAAAAAATCTTCCTGTGATCTACCCATAGCTCCACTGGTAATTTCTTCGATGCAAAAACATTGAAGACTTTCAAACACGTGACCAAAAGTTTTACAATGTTGAACAATCGGTGCTGTCAAAATGCCATGCTTCAACCGGCTCTTGTGTTCCTGTAGCCGGAGTTTAAAAGGTCGGGTTGTTTTACCCACATACAGCAAATCGCAAGCACAACGGATGGCATAAACAATATTACTAGAAACACATGACGTGGATCCTCTTAACTGGTACGTACGTCCGTGATAGGTAAACTGATCGATCTCACAGGTGATGGCACAAATATTGCAACGACCACATTTCTTGTGGCCTCGTGCTGTCTCTACCGTGGTAGAGGCTAATATAGTCGGCAAAACTGCAGGACTTAATCGCTCTTTAAGATTGCGACCACGCTGCCAGGCACAGCGGATCTTTTTAGTAGTTAACGCTGCGACAGAACTCAGCACATTCATGTGTTTCCGGATTATCTTTTGGATCTGAAAGCTCAAAGGTGAGTATCCAGTAATGAAATTAATGTATTCAGTATCAAGCCGCTGAGAAGCTGTCGGAGGTTGTAGCAATTGTGTACGATCATTAAACAACGCTCGCTGATATGCTTGATGAACTACCCTTGAGGGGTAGCCTCGCGCAGAGAAATCTTTCATCAACTTGGAAGCTTGTAATTTATAGTCACATGTTTCAGAACAGTTTCTACGATATCTGAAAAACTGGGAAATGGGCAGACCATCTTTCAATCGCAGAGGATGAGCACTAGTGTAGTGCAAAAACGTGTTTCTGTCGACAGGTTTTCTAAATAAAGATGTTCACCATCCACTCAGACTACGTGATATCTTGACATCCAAAAATGCTATTATAGACTCATCCAATGTATATGTAAATTGAATGTGCTGATCCCGGCCATTAAGCCACTCAAAAAAAATATCAAAAGAGCTTTTAGATCCAGCCCAAATCAAAAAAATATCATCTATGAAACGTAGCCATAATTTTATATGACTACGATAAGGAGAAGAATCTATCCAATGCCGTTCAAAAAACCCCATAAAGAGATTAGCTATGGAGGGGGCACATGAGGCCCCCATAGCTACTCCAGAGATCTGATGGTAAATCTGCTTTTCAAAACTGAAAAAGTTATAATAAATAACCAGATCAGTCAACCGAGACAGAAACAGAAGTTGTTCTTCCGATAAATCGCCTCTTTGTCTTAAAGCTTGTTCAACTGTGGATAAGGCTTCTGCTTGAGGGATGCTAGTATATAAAGCTGTGACATCGAGAGTTATCAAGAGTGTATTCGGAACAACTGCTAGCTGTGAATGGCAGGACAACACTTCTAAAAAGTGAGATGTATCACGGATATAAGACGGAAATGTCTTTGAGTAAAGGTCGCAAATAGGAATCCACAAACAAAGATAATGGTTCTAATAACGTACCAGTGGTGGAGACTATGGGCCTACCAGGAGGCCGCTCAAGATTTTTATGAACCTTAGGGACCAAATAAAATCGAGACATAGTGGAAGTTGATGCATTCAAAAACTTATCCTCCTTCGCGGTAATCAAGTGGGCATCTAGGGCTTGCTTCGTCAAAACCTTAATTTTCCCCCGAAGAGATGCTGTAGGATCCGTGGCCATAACTTGATAAGTGACTTCATCAGACAGTTGTCGAAAAGCTTCCTCAAGGTAATATTCTCTACTTTGAACCACCACCGCGCCACCTTTATCGGCGCGGCGGATCATTATATCGGTACGAGTTTGCAATTCCTTCAGAGCTGCCCGCTCTACGGCGGGCAAAGCACAATAAAATTTATGATGAGTCTTCTCGACTTGAATGATGTCCTTAAGAACTAGATCTTTAAAAATAGTTATAGCTGGATGTATAGGTCCTGGTGATTTTTTCACCACTAATATAAAAATTGCTGAGATACATTGTTGGCAGAGGGATAGTCATTGATGTTGTAACGGTGTTATAAGACACTTTGGTGCCTTTGTTTTACCGCTGATCTGAGACATCCCCGAGCCTTGAAATATTAAGCTCTAGTTCCTTTCTCAAGAATCTTCATGTTTCATATGTTGCTAATGGAGTAATTATTATATCTGGGATCACTTTTGATTGCTCTATAATTTGACCCATATATATTTTTGTGTGCTGATGAAAGGCAAATCTTCTTCTAGTCCCAGGTCTGTAGCAGACTAGAACAGATTTTCTTTCAGAATCTACCTGTATTTTGCATCATCCATATTTTCCTTGATCTTCACAAGCCCTCTCTATTTCTGCTGCAGTTGACATGGTGGTGATCTGTGTTTCTCATAACACATAGTATTGAGACTAAAAGGTTTCACTTTGGTCTCCTCAAGCAAAGTCTTCTTCTACATATGTGTATTGTCCTCTAAGTGTTTCTTTGCAAACTGTATGGTCACATCAGGGGCCGGCACAGCCATCAGGCAAACCAGACAGCCACCTAGGGTGGTCCACTTTGAGAGGCAACAAAGAACATGATAATCTCCAGGAACAAGCAGGAATAAGTCCTCACATATGGGTACGTCGGAACCGACGGAGCCTGCGCGGGAAAGCTCCCCAGCTTCCCAGAAGGAAGCTTTTGGGGCCTCCCACTGCACATGCGCGCTGCCTTCCCGCCTTCCTGACCAGCTCTCCTCAGTTTCTCTTTTTCCGCGGAGACAGCAGGTCGTGTTCCTGTCACCGCTGAAGAAATTATTGTTTTAGTTTGTTTCTTTAGACCGCGTACCTGCCTTCCCTATACCGAAACCGGTACCGCCGGTCTCTCTTTTCTTTTCTTTAAAAAAAAAAAAAAAAATCTTTATCTTGCACAACTTGGTGACTTCGGTTAGGCCTCAGGCCTACACAAATTCTCCTCATGGAGAAACCAGCCCCTGGTTTTAAGAAGTGTACCAAGTGTAGTGCTGTTATTTCTGTCACAGACACCCATGAATGGTGTCTTAAATGTTTGGGACCTGACCACTCCATTCCGGACTGCCCATCCTGCTCCCAGTGTCTAAACGTGGTTTGCAGAACCGGGCCAACAAATTCCATGTGCTGTTTGCTTCAGATAATCCAGCATCACAGTCATCCAGGTCTTCCTCTCCGGATGGATCTCAGGTAACCAAACCTTCTTCGGGCAGGTCCTCAAAGAGCAAATCTCCTTCAAAGCATCGAGAGGCTCTCACTTTTGAATCTGAGGATCCTGCCCCAGCCAAACAACCCCTGCGGGAAGCTCTGGCTTCCAAAGCACCATCTATGGGGTTACAGGTTGACATCGATGGCACGGCCTCGACTGATCACCTGTTAGACTGCTCTGGGGTACCGGCCCATACCGGTACCGACATCCAGGCAGCAGTGGTGTCTATGAGCAATACTGTTCAGACCATGCAGCAGGCCATGCTGGCTTTTATTACAGCTGCGACGCCCTCGGTACCGCGTTCAGCGGTACCGGGTCCGGTTCCGGTATCGTCTCCCATACCGGAACCGAGACCATCGACTTCCAAACGCAGATCGGTTCCGCATGCCGGATCCGGGTTTTCACCCGATACCGATCCCATACCCGGTACGCCCGATGTCGATACCGATCGGTATGCGTATCGTGCGTTGGAAGCAAATAGAGAATACTCTGATTCTTCTGAGGATTTTGACTCCTCTGAGGACTCTAATGAGCTGTCTCTAGTTCTTCATGAAGACCCTTCTTCCCCAAAGAGGAGAATGTCTCCACCAGAGGATTTGTCCTTTCAAGACTTCATTATAGAGCTAGCTAAAGGACTTTCTATTACCACATCCTCTGAAAAAGAACCTAGGTCAAAGAAATTGGATATTTTAGGATACCCTAAGGTTCCTAAAGAGGCAGTCACCCTGCCTATCCATGAAATCCTTCAAGAACACTTGATGGACTTATGGGAGGCTCCTCTAACGTTGTCTCCTTACTCTCGTAGGTTGGACACCATGTACCGGGTCCCTCCTTCTCCTGGGTTTCAAAAGACTCAGCTGCCTCACCATTCCATTGTGGTGAAGTCTGCGCTGAAAAAGATTAAGAGCACCAAAAGGCACTCTTCTACCCCTCCAGGGCGAGAATGTAAGACCCTAGACTCTTTTGGCAGGAAAATTTTCCAGGCTAGTATGCTTATAGCCAGGATTAATTCTTACAGTCTGTATATGGGCATGTTTCTCAGGGAACTTGCCCTAAAGGTACGGCATTTTGCCTCCTTTATCCCTGAGGATAGAAAGGAGGAGTTCATTTCTCTGGTGAAACAGCTTCTAGATGTTTCTAAGTTCTCCAACAGAGCAGCTTTTGATTCCTTTGAGGGTGCCGGTAGAGCTTCGGGCATTGCTATTGCAGCCCGACGACTTGCTTGGCTCCAGGCCTCTGACCTAGAACCCTGGGTCCTGGATGGCTTACGGAATCTGCCCTGTATAGGTGAGAACTTATTTGGTAAGGACTGGCAAATTAAAGCCACTCAAATGGACGCAGAAAATGCTACATTAGATAGACTTTCTAAGTCTACCTCTACTCCTGCCAAGAAAAAGTCTTTCAAGAGGCCTTACTACAAGAAGGCCAGATTTTCCACAAATACTGGCCAACAATCTTCTCAGCCTCGCTTTGCTGCTAAACGTCAGCAACCTAAACAGACAAGGTCAAAGCCTGCAGCGTCTGCCACTCTTCAGCAGGCTCAACCCCCTCAGGGGTTTTGACTTGCCCCTAGAGAACTTAACCTTTCTGGCTCTAGAACAACCAGAGCCCCTCACCATTCCCGGAAGGTTAGCTCACTTTGCTCCCAGATGGGGGCAAATTACATCAGAGCACTGGACCCTCTCTATCATCAGAGAGGGCTACAAACTTCATTTTTCCAACCTTCCTCCACATACCATGGTGAGGCACTTCAATTCTCCCCCATCTCTCCTGGGCCTGTTGGATCAGGAAGTCTCTTCTCTCCTTGCCCAAGGGGCAATAGAAGAGGTTCCTCTTCTTCAACAAGGGACAGGATTCTACTCCCCTTATTTTCTCATAACAAAGAAGACAGGGGGATTCAGACCTATCCTAGATCTGAGAGAATAGAACACATTTCTGTACAAGGAGAAATTCAAAATGCTTTCTCTAGGCATTCTCCTTCCATACCTTCAGAGTCAGGATTGGCTTTGTTCTCTAGATCTCAAGGATGCGTACACACATATACTCATCCACCCATCCCACAGAAAATATCTAAGATTTCTGTTTCAGGGAAAACATTTCCAGTACAGAGTACTTCCCTTCGGTCTAGCCTCTGCTCCAAGAGTGTTCACCAAATGCATGGCAGTTGTTGCCGCATTTCTAAGAGGGCTGGGAATTTTTGTATTCCCATATCTGGACGACTGGCTCATCCGAGCTCCATCTCAGTCAGAGGCCCAGATTTCCCTGGACCGCACAAGGCACCTTCTGCAGTATCTGGGACTGGTGGTAAACCTTCCCAAGTCTCAACTTACCCCTACTCAGTCTCTGGAATTCATAGGGGCCCAGTTGGACACCACCACTGCAAGGGCCTACCTACCTCAAGTCCGGGGCCAACGTCTGGTGTGCTTGGCCTCCCAAGCTCAGTCCAGCAGTCACTTGACAGCCAGAGAAATGCTGCGACTTCTGGGCCACATGGCCTCCACGGTACACGTGGTGCCCTACGCTCGTCTTCATATGAGAGCAGCTCAATGGACCTTGGCCACCCAGTGGACTCAGGCATCAGGAGCACTCTCCGACCAAATACTCACCTCAAAGCGTCTGTTTTGGTCCCTCCAATGGTGGATGTCCACCAAGAATCTGTTGTTGGGGGCCCCCTTTCAACCTTTGTTGCCCCAAACAACCCTCACAACAGATGCCTCCCAAACAGGGTGGGGAGCCCATCTTCAACACCTCTCCACTCAGGGTGCTTGGTCTCCACAAGAGACCACCCTTCACATCAACCTCCTGGAACTGCGAGCAATCTACTTTGCCCTCAAAGTCTTCCATACCCTCCTAGTCAACCTGACCGTCCTAGTCCATACAGACAATCAGGTGGCCATGTTCTACATAAACAAACAAGGAGGGACAGGCTCTCTGTCGCTTTGCAACAAAGCTCTCAGATTATGGGCCTTCGCCAGAGAGCATCAAATTCATCTTCTGGCAGTGTATCTTCCAGGGGTTCAAAACTCTTGGGCAGACAGACTCAGTCGAGTTCTGCTTCCACACGAATGGTCCCTACATATGGACCAGATAAGCAGAATCTTTCAGGAATGGGGAACCCCGGACATAGACCTTTTTGCAGGTCCGTGGAATGCCAAACTTCCCCGGTTCTGTTCCAGGACTCCGTGTCAGGGAGCTCAGGCCAACGACGCCTTTCTCCTACATTGGGGTCAGGAATTCCTATATGCCTTTCCACCCATTCCTTTGACTCCCAAGACTCTGTTCAAACTCCAGAGGGATCACGGATCGATGATCCTCATAGCTCCATGCTGGCCACACCAAGTGTGGTTCCCTCTACTTCTGCATCTCTCCCAGGGACCCTCCCTGGACCTGGGAGCTGCGCCAGACCTTTTATCTCAGGAACAGGGGACTTTGTGGCACCCAAACCCCAAGTCCCTACACCTCCGAGCTTGGTTACTGAAGGCCTAAGCCTTCATGACTTCAATCTTTCTCAACCAGTGAAAGATATCCTTCATGCCTCTAGGAAACCCTCCACGAGGCGTTCCTATGCTTTCAAATGGAAACGCTTTTCCATTTGGTGTGCTCAACAGGGTCTTGACCCTCTAGCACTTCCTTTGAATTCTCTACTAGACTATCTCCTGCATCTTTCTAATGCAGGCCTTAAGACGAATTCAGTAAGAGTCCATTTGAGTGCTATTGCAGCATCCTTAAAACCTATAAATGGACAACCTGTCTCCTCTCCTCCGCTTGTTGCAAGGTTCATGAGAGGCCTGACTCTAACTAAGCCTCCCATCCGACCTCCTCCGGTAGCATGGGACTTGAACCTAGTTCTGGGTCAGCTTATGAAGCCACCTTTTGAACCGTTGGTTTCTACCTCCTTGAAATTTCTTTCCTGGAAGGTCCTTTTCCTTATTGCAGTCACTTCGGCTCGCCGCATCAGTGAACTACAGGCCTTAGTGGCTCATCCACCTTATACCAGGTTTCATCATGATAAGGTGGTCCTTAGGACGAATCCCCACTTTATGCCCAAAGTGGTCTCGCCTTTTCATCTTAATCAAGAGGTATATCTACCTGTCTTTTTTCCAGCTCCTCATGCATCCAGTGCAGAGAGGAACCTTCATACTTTAGATTGTAAAAGAGCTCTTGCCTTTTACCTCAACAGGACTCAGCCACATCAAAAGTCTTCCCAGCTTTTCGTGGCTTTTGATCCTTCTCATTTGGGACTTCCAGTCTCCAAACGTACACTTTCCAATTGGATTGCTCAGTGTATTTCCTTTGCTTACCAGAGTAAAAATATTTCTCTGGAAGGCCATGTCACGGCTCACAATGTGAGAGCCATGGCCACTTCTATGGCTCATCTTCACTTTGTATCCATAGATCAGATCTGTCGAGCCGCCACATGGGCCTCGGTTCATACCTTCACAGCCCATTACTGTTTGGACAAGGACTCCCGCCGGGATGCCTTGTTTGGTCAGGCTGTCCTCAAACACCTGTTCCATACTTGAACAACTCCTGCCCACCTTGCCAGGATGGATGCCTGAGATCCATACGAAGATGGCGAACCCTTGGAAGAGGATCTCCCAGGCATCTCAGCTAGGGAGTCCCCATATGTGAGGACTTATTCCTGCTTGTTCCTGGAGATAGCACAGTTACTTACCTGTAACAGGTGATCTCTGGGAACAGCAGGAATTAGTCCTCACAACCCACCCACCTCCCCTAGGAGTTGTATCTTCTATCTATCTTCCTTTCCTCTCTCTATTGTCTCAGCTATAAACTCGAACTGAGGAGAGCTGGTCAGGAAGGCGGGAAGGCAGCGCGCATGTGCAGTGGGAGGCCCCAAAAGCTTCCTTCTGGGAAGCTGGGGAGCTTTCCCGCGCAGGCTCCGTCGGTTCCGACGTACCCATATGTGAGGACTAATTCCTGCTGTTCCCAGAGATCACCTGTTACAGGTAAGTAACTGTGCTTTCAGTGCAAAACAATAGATTCTGACAGACATGGGAGGTGGGGAATAAGGTTTGCCTAGGATGCCAACACCTTGAACCAAATCTGGAGCCAGCCCTAGTCACATATGGTTTTTATTTGATAGTAGATTGTGTCTTGCTACCCTTCTATATAGGCCATGTTGTGGAGCAATCTTAACAATCAACATTTTCCCCAAATGGTGGTTCTGTTGAAACTGATTTGAATTGTTTATAAGGGTGCCAATAATCATGTCCTAACCATGTCTCAATTTTCATACTATTTCCTACAATTTCCTTTTTTAATTGGTCTTGTTTTATTGATTCTGTTATATGTCAAATATGTGTACATAAATGGTCCAAAACCATTTCGCTGGCCACTTTTTTTTAGGAGGCATTGGACATTAAGGGGTTGAACTGCAAGGGTGCCAATAATATTGACCACAACTGTATGCAGCCAAAACGTTTTTGGTTTCTTAATCTTTTTGAATATTTCTATAATTGTTCCTTCATATTTAAAGCATAGAATTTGTTGTACAGATCAGTGAAATGAACTTTAGTGCAGTTTGAATTATTTTTTTAGACAGTATGATGTGAAAAATATATATGAGTGTAAAGATTTTTGTAAGGCACTGTATGTTTCTATGGTTAAAAATGTATTAAAGTTAGCCTGGTGGGGGGAGGGTGTGGAGGTGGATCTACTAAAATAGTATAATCTGCGGGAACAGCAGAAATGTAGTCTTCACATATGGGCATCGTCGGTACTGACGGAGCCTGCGCGGGAACGCTCCCAAGAGTCCAATAGGAAAGCTTTTGGGAGCATCCCACAGCGCCTGCGTGCTGCCTTCCCACCTTTCCCACTCTCCTTCGTCAGTTTTTCGTTTTCCGTGGAGCCGACAGGTCGCATACCCTGTCACCGCAGAAAATTATTTTTTACTTTTTTGGTTTTTGTGGTCACATCTACCTTCACTCAACGCCTACCGGTACTGCCGGTTCTCTTTTCTTCTTTACTAAAAAAAAAAATATATATATCTTTTCTGAAGTACTTCTTAAGAAGTCTTTTCCTCTCGGTGCTAGGCGCCATTTTGGGCACTAGGCCCATTTTTCTTTTACAATGGAAAAACCAGCCACTGGTTTTAAAAAATGTTCTAAGTGTGGCGGTACCATATCCATCACCGACACCCATGACTGGTGTCTCAAATGTTTGGGACCTGACCACTCTCCATTGGAGTGTCTCTCCTGTAGAAAGATGACCAAAAGGGGCCTGCAGAATAGAGCTGCAAAACTCGGTACCCTTTTTGCAACAGATGCAATGTCCATTGCATCAACGTCTTCCAGGGCTTCATCTTCCTCCCATGGATCTCAGGTAACTAAACATAGGTCTGCAAAGACTAGCCGGCCCTCAAAGGGTAGATCTCCTTCAAAGTATCGAGGTACCATCGGCGTTGCCCTTGAGTAACATTCACCGGCAAAACAGCCCCAGCGGGAGGCTTCAGCTTCCAAAGCACTAACGGGGCTCCAGGATTTTCTCGAGGCTTCCACCTCGGCAGAACTACTGGTACCATGCTCTGGGGTCTCAGCCGCTTCTACCGGTACTGACACCCAAGCATCGGCAGGAGCGAAAGATCAAAGATTTCTCGCTATCGAACGCAGTCTAGCGGCTCTTCTAATGGCTTCGGTATCATTTAAACCACTTCAGACTGTTCAACAGGCACCGGTACCGACATCGGTACCAGTACCATCGGCACCGGCCTCGGCAGGTATACCCCCCATGCCGAGTGTAGAGTCCATCCCCGGAATCAAAGGATCGGTACTGAGACCCCTCGATACCGACTTCGATCGATACCGGTACCATGCCTTGCACTGCACGAACATCGGGATCAGAGATATTTTGAATCTTCCGATTCCGATGACTCTGCTGATACCAGAGCACTTCTTCTGGAGGATTCATCTCCTTCTCCTCAGCGTAGAATGTCTCCTCCAGAGGATATGTCCTTCCTGGATTTTATTTGTGATGTGGCTCGAGGCCTTGCAATCACAGTGGCCCCTGAAAAGGAGCCTAGGGCAGAAGAGTTAGAGATTCTTCAATACCCTAAAACTCCTAAGGAGGCAGCTACTTTGCCCATTCATAAGATCCTGCATGATCTCATTCTGAGAATGTGGGAGACTCCTTTAACCACATCTCCACACTCTCGCAGACTCGATACCATGTACCGAGTTCCACCTTGTCCTGACTTTCAGAAGACTCAGTTACCACACCATTCAATGGTAGTGGAATCGGCCATGCGCAGGATAAAGAGTGCAAAAAGACATTCTTTCAGGCCGCGAGTCCAGGACTCTCAATGCTTTTGGGTGTCAATGCTTCCATGCTTTCAGCTAGAATCAGCTCATACATCCTATACATGGGGATGTTCCTCAAAGAGGTTACAGGAGACTTGGAGCTTATGAGCCCCCTTCTTCCTGATGATAAAAGACAGGATTTTCTTGCTCTGGTCAAACATGCCCAAGATGTTTCCAAGTTTGTCAACCGTGCAGCCTTTGATTGCTTTGAATGTATCAGCAGAACCTCTGCTATCTCCATTGGTGCATATCATATTGCCTGGCTTCAGGCATCAGACTTGGAAATTTGGGTACAAGATAAACTGGGAAACATTCCTTGCATAGGAGAAAATCTCTTTGGCAAGAATTGGCAAGAAAAAGCTAATGAGATTGACTCTGACAATATTACCTTGGACAGGTTGTCAAAGTCTACAGCCAACCCAGCAAAGAAAAGATCTAATAAAAAACCCTTTTTCAACAAGAAAAAGAAGTTTTATCCTTCTTATACCCAGTAGGGTCACTGTCCAGTCCATGCTGCCCAAAAGAGACAACAGAAACAAACTAGACAACAGAAGAAACCAAAAGTCCCAAGAGCTCAGCCAGCTCAACAGGCTCAGTCTTCTCAGGGGCTTTGACTCTTTTCTAGAGAATTTAGCCTTCCTGCCCCTGCAGGGTCCAGAACCCTCTACCATCCCCGGCAGTTTATGTCAGTTTGCCACCAGATGGTACCAAATAACATCAGAACACTGGACTCTGTCCATTGTACGAGAGGGGTACAGACTTCATTTTTACAGCATGCCCCCTCCTACAATCATAAAACAGTCCAATTCTCAAACCCCTGTCGCCAATCTTCTGAGTCAGGAGATCACAATACTTCTTGGCCAGGGAGCAATAGAAGAAGTACCCATACCTCAACAGGGCACAGAGTTCTACTACCCCTATTTTCTCATCCCAAAGAAAACAGGGGGACACAGACCTATTTTGGACTTCAGAGAATTGAACAAATATCTGTTCCAAGAAAAATTAAAAATGATCTCTCTCGGAACACTTCTACCATACCTTCAGAGTCAGGATTGGCTATGTTCTCTAGATCTAAAGGATGCTTATACTCATATACTCATCCATCCATATCACAGGAAGTTCCTTCAATTCCTTTTCCAGGGAAGACACTTCCAATACAGGGTTTTTCCCTTCGGTCTGGCTTCTGTCCCAAGAGTTTTCACAAAATGCATGGCAGTAGCAGCTGCATTCCTACGGACTCTGGGGATATTCGTCTTCCCTTACTTGGACAACTGGCTCATTCGAGCACCCACAGCTTCAGAAGCCAGCTCTGCTCTTACTCGCACAGTGCGAGTTTTGCATTACTTGGGATTGGTCATAAACCTTCCAAAATCCCATCTCGCTCCTTCTCAGTCCCTAGAATTCATAGGAGCTTGCCTAGATACCAGACAATCAAGGGCTTTCCTTCCACAGCCCCGCTGTCTTCGCATAGTGCAGCTAGCTTCCCAAGCAGCGGTAAAAACCTCCCTAACTGCTCGGGAAATGCTTCAGCTACTGGGACATATTGCATCCACTATACATGTGGTTCCCTATGCTCGTCTTCACATACGAGCAGCCCAGTGGACCCTATCCTCCCAGTGGACACAGACCTCAGGTCGCCAGTTGGACAAAATAAGAAACTCAGAACGTCTTATTTCGTCCCTCTAATGGTGGCAATCACTGGAAAACCTTCTCATAGGCTCTCCTTTCCATAATCCCCTGTTCCAGGCCACTCTAACAACAGATGCGTCCCAGTTGGGATGGGGGGCCCATCTGCACGATCTCTCCACCCAGGGTCTCTGGGCCCCAGAGGAGGCTTGTCTTCACATAAACCTCCTAGAACTCAGAGCAATCTTCCTTGCTGTCCGAGTATTCCAAGCCCAGCTCAGCTACAAAGACAGTCCTAGTCCAGACAGACAATCAAGTAGCCATGTTCTATGTGAACAAGCAGGGCGGAACAGGCTCTCTGTCATTATGCAATGATATCAAGTAGCCATGTTCTATGTGAACAAGCAGGGCGGAACAGGCTCTCTGTCATTATGCAATGAAGCTTTACGACTATAGGCCCTCGCCAGAGAGCATCAAATTCACCTCCTCGTGGTATATCTTCCAGGCATTCAAAGCCTTTGGGCAGACAAACTATATCTGCTCTATAACCCATATGAGGTAAGTTTAGGTTGATTTGATGGGTCTGTTGGTCTTTATTTGCAATATGTCCTATATTGCAGTTATGTCCTAAAAAAATAAATAAATATAGATAGATATCCTCGAAAAGGATTTGGGCATATGAGAAAATGGTGCCAGCTTTATGATGGCCAGTGCCATTTTGAACAATAATGGTGGAGCAAGAGTAGCAAGGAATTAGGTCTCCCTGCAGAAGTCACAGAGAAGGTAAGGAATGGGGTAATGGAGCCTAGGAAGGTGAATATCAACTTGGGGAGGGGCTCTTTTTACCTTTTATTTATTTATTTATTTATTTGAAGCATTTGGTATACCACCATAGACAGAATATAAGGCATCATAGCGGTTTACAATAAAATAAAGGGTCAAGAGAAAATAAATGATAACATATAATCCAAAAACAACATATAGATCCAATATGGAAAGCGGTATGTATAGCACAACAGAATCATCCAAAAGACCAATTAAACAGAACACATTAGGAAGGTAACGATTGAGAGATGCCAGACCTGTGTCAGATGGAGGTTGTGTATGATTTTTGGAAAAGCCAGGTTTTCAGTATTTTCTGAACTATCCGAGGAGATAATTCAAAACGAATATCTGGAGGGCATGAATTCCAGAAGATGGGGATGTTATAAGAAAATGTTGGAGATCGGATCCATTCATATCTGAGTTGCTTTATGTTGGAATCACCAATAAATGAGCTCAGGATGAGTGGAGGGAGCAGGAAGGATTTTACGGAATTAGACAAGCCAAAAGATAAAGTGGAATGCCAGAGTAAAAGGCTCTGTGAGCCAGCATTAAAATTTTTAATTTGATGTAGCTAGAAATAGGGAGTCAGTATTCTTTTTCTAGGAGGGGTGTGACATGATCAAAACAACTTACATTATGAAGCAATTTTATGGCTGTATTTTGTATGAGTTGCAGTCGCCTAATCGAGTATTGAGGGGTGCCGATTAGGAGTACATTACAATAATCAAGACTACATAAGACTAAGGCATGAGTCAGTAGACTTAAGGAATGAGCATCAACTAGAGGCTTCAGGGATTTGATCATCCAGAGGGAGTAAAAGGACTTCTTAACCAGGGAGGAAATATATGGCTGAAAGGACAGATCTTTAGCTAGAATAACCCCTAGGGAAGTGATGGAGTACCTCACCGGAATGAGAATGTTAGCCATTGTAGGGCAATAATTGACAAAGGAATCATCCTTGGTGAGCCAGAAAGCTGGACCAGTTTCCAGACAGAAAACCACTCAGTAATCTTGCTAAGAGAAGAAGTGACAGAGGAGCAGTAATGATGATCCCAATGGTCATGACTGATGATAATCTGTGTATTGTCTGCCTAAATGTGCACACCAAAATTGAAATCCTGAATCAGAGTGGCAAGTGGAGAAAGGAAGATGTTAAACAGGGGGAGAGCCTCTTTTGATTGAAAGCAAGTTCTGCTATGAGGGGACATGGGATGAGTGTGAAAGGGGATAGATTCAGGAGTGATATGTGGAAATATTTCTTTATGGAAAGAGTGGTGGATCTGTGGAATAGTCTCCCAGTAGAGGTGGTAGAGATGAGGACAGTATCTGAATTCAGAAAAACATGAGACAAATACAGAGGATCTCTAAGGAAAAAAGGGGACTGTTGTAGTTGTTGATATGGAAGGGCAGACTAGATAGGTCATGTTGTCTTTTTCTGTCGTCATTTTTCTGTGTTTCTATGTTTCTATCTTAGAATGGGGGACAGAATAGATAGAGCCTTGTGAAATGCTACACTGAAGAGGGAAAGGGAGGGGAGTGAAGTACCTGCCAAGGGTGAACACGTTAAAAGTGCAATGTGAAAGATATGACTGAAACCAGGCCAGAACTGAATTGGAAAGATCTATATCCTGTAATCTCTGTAGTAAAAGGTGATGGTCAATGAGATCAAAAGCAGAGGAGGGGTCTAGTTGGATTAACAGCACTTTTTTCCCACCATTAAGGCGGCTAAGAATGTCATTACATAAGATGACCAACAGTGTCTTGGTACTGTGGAAGGGGCTGGATCCAGATTGTTTGGGATGTAAAATATTACTAGCCTCAATGAAGAAGGAAAGGTGCTGAAAAACTGCCTTTTCTGCTATTTTCACTAGGAACGGCAAAATAGATATTGGCTAAAAATTTGCTGGAATATTTGGATCAAGCTTAGGATCTTTAGTAGTGGTCTAATGAAAGCATATTTCCAAGCAAGGGGAAATGTTCCAGAAGATAAGCTGGAACTGATTAAATCCAGGATTTCATCTGAGTGAAAAGAAGTTCTTTTAAAAGGGGATCTGATGGTGAGGCTATCATATTCATGGATGAAATTAACTTTTCCAAAGCCACGTTGGTGAGTAGAGAAAAAGTGGTTAATATGCTGTAGCGCACATGGGGGATTTCGGTCCGGGATATCTTGGTGCATAGAGTCAAAAAGGCTCCCAGATTCAAGATGCTCCAGCTGCTGCACCATCAAATCTGCTCTCAAAAGAGCCAAGAGTTCCAAGTCGCACTCATCAGCATCACATAGATTATTTTGGGAGGAGGTTTTTCCAGAATGCCATGCTAGCATCCCGCATAGTCTCCTACTAGCTCTTCATTGACATACACTTATGGAATATCATGTGCAGCTTTGACAATATGTCAGACTATCTCTCTCCAGAGAAAGCCAAGCAGTATTGTTCCCTCACGAGTCTTGGGAAGAAGTGCAGAAAATACATTGTCCATGCAACATATTTTCAAGAGCCTTTTCTGAGTATTGGTACCTGGAGACTCTCATGCCTCTAAGTTTCAGATTTGCCGGCCAGTGTCTAGGAGCAGCTCATTCATGTGCTATGCCATGGAGACATTCCATTTAGAGATGAGATGCAAGAAGCTGCTGCCATAATCAAGCAGCACTCTGACATCATTAATACTCTCTCCAGGCACACCTCTAACCAGCCTTCTGCACCTTCTCTGAGGTTTCACAGTGGGGGACAGCAAAAATCCAACTGCTCTCGTAGGTGTAGGTATTTTCCTGCCTCTCCCTATATCCAGTCCAAGCAATTTGCTTGTTCCTGATCTAGGCAAGAGAAGGTTTAGCTGTCCCAGCCTGCATCCCAGTCAAAACTAGGGAAGGGGTTTTAACTGGCTCCTAGAAAACATGGCCAGTAAGTATCCCTGTAACTTCCAGTTAGTGGGAGGCTCACTCTCTTTGCTCTTGGGTTCTCAAAATAGTTTATGACAGACTTAGACTATTGGAGCTCCCTCCAAATTATCCACCAAAGAGCCATACCATTTCCCCTCTGCATCAGGAGGTTCTTCAGGAACTATTTTGTCCTTTGATATGCCTCTGCGTTCAAGTCCATTCCACTGGGGCATGAAGAGCAGATTTTATTCAAGAAACTTCCTGATGCCAAAGAAAATGGGGGGATACTGTCCAATCATAAACCTCATAGGCCTGAACAGATTTCTGGTCAAAGAGAAGTTCAGGATGGGTTCTCTGGGAACCCTTTTACCTTTTCTCCAAAAAGAGGATTGGATATGTTCTGTCGATCTAAGGGATGCTTATACCCACATACAGATGCATCCTATTCACAGGAAGAATCTGCAATTTGTCCTGAGGAAACATCAATTCAAGTATTGCTTACTGCCTTTTGACCTTGCATTCGTTCCTCACATCTTCACAAAATGTCTCACAGTTGTCAGTTTTTTTATGCAGACTGGGAATGCGCATTTCCCTATTTGGACAACTAGCTGCTCAAGAGGGCCTCCCAGGAGGGAATTTGTGAATTTGTATGCATCACCATCCAGATGTTAGAGCTACTAAGGTTTGTCATCAATTCTGCCAAATCCAAATTGAGCCTTGCACAATTGGACTTCATTGGAATTCTGCTAGACATGACCTTTCTTCAACACAACATGCTCATCTACTTGGTGGCGATAGTGGAGAATGTACGACAAAAGTCAGAAGACTTTTATTTATTTTTATTTTATTTAATAGGCTTTATATACCGCTTTATCATTTCAATCAAAGCTGTTTACATTGAAACTTAAACATGGTAATGTACATTAAACAGGGACATTGATAACTTGGGTTTTTCTGAGGCATTGGAGGTTTAAGTGACTTGCCCAAGGCCACAAGGAGTGCTAGTGGGAATGAAACCCTGGTCTCTGGGTTCCTAAGCCAGTGTTCTTAACCATTAGGCTACTCCTCCACTCCAGTACGAAGACTTCAGTACGAGCCATACTGAGAATGTTGGGCCACATGGCCTCGATAGTTCATGTCGCTCCCTTGACATGTCTCCATATGAGACGATCTCGGTGAACCTTGAGCACTCAGTGAACCTTTTCAAATTCCTCTCTATCAAAACCTCCTCATCACAAATGCATCAAAGCTGAGTTGGGGGACTTATCAGATGAGTTCTACAATCAATGAACATGGCCACCCAAAAGAGTCTCCAGATCAATTTTTTGGAACTGAGAGCAATTTCGAATGTTGGTTAGCCAACTAAGTTGTGTTCATTCAAACAGACAATCAAATAGCCATGTTCTATGTCAACAAGCAAGGAGGAACGTGCTCATATCTCCTGTTTTGGGAGGCAGTCAAGATATGGAATTTGCTTTCTTCCAGGGGATGTCTCTCAGGGATATATATCTGCTTGGTGAAGACAATGCCCTGGTGGACAGGCTAAGCCAAGTCCTACAACCTCATGAATAGACCCTGCATTGGGAGGTTTCACTCTCCATATTTCGTGTGTGGGGCCACCCCCTTGATAGATCTTTTCGCTGCTCTTCAGAACACCCAGGTGCCTCAGTTCTGCTCCAGAATGGGGACATACAGCAGACTAGGCTCAGATGTCTTTTTAAATGTTTCTGTACAGCGCTGTGTATGCCTTGTAGTGCTATATAAATGATCAATAGTAGTAGTAGTAATAGTAGTAGATGCCTTCCTGTGGGGGGGAGGTCTTTTGTACACCTCACCATCCTATCTCTCTATCCTGTCCTAATCTCATCTCTATTCCACTCCTTCCCCCTTTCTCTCTCCCTTTTTCCTGTGGTTTGTGAAATCCACAGTCAATCATTAATAAAACTTTCCTTTACTCATGACCTTTTTATTTCAAATTCTTTTAATCTTCTTGCTCTCATGGAAACTTGGCTCTGTTCTGATGACACTGTTTCTATTGCAGCCCTCTGCCGTGGTGGGTTCCATTTTTCCCACACTCCCCGTGCATCTGGTCATGGTGGTGGTGGTGGACTTTTGCTGTCACCATCTTGTCAGTTTCAATCACTTTCTCAGTCTCACTTCATCACTTCCTTTGAAGTCCATTCTATCCACCTTTTTTATTCCCTACCTCTCCGTGTGGCTATCATTTACAGACCTCCTGATTTATCCATTCCCTCCTTTCTAACTGACTTTGAGTCTTGGCTCTCGCAATTCTTTGGCTCTTCCTTTCTCTTATCCTTAATGACTTCAATATTCTTGTTGATAACCTTTCTGACTCATATGCTTCTAAGTTCCTTTCCATCACCTCTTCTTTTAATTTTCAACTCTGTCCCTCAGCACCTGCCCATCAGCGTGGTCACTGTCTTGATCTGGTTTTCTCCTCTAAATGTGTAATCTCTAACTTCTGCAACTCAGTTCTTTCATTATCTGACCACTCCCTCTTGAGTTTCTCCCATCCTCACCCTCCTCCTCAATCACGCCCTGTTTCGTCTTACCTTTTTAGGAATCTTCATACTATTGATCCTTTATCTCTCTTCTCTTTGGTCTCTTCTTCTCTTTCTGCTACCCTGTCCTCTAACTCCATAAGAATATAAGAACATAAGATATGCCATACTGGGTCAGACCAAGGTCCATCAAGCCCAGTATCCTGTTTCCAGCAGTGGCCAATCTAGATCATACGTACCTAGCAGTTTCCCAAAAAGACACAGGTTCCACAATGCTGGTACTGGGTCAAGCATTGATGTCCTGGGTCCCTTCTTAATAATTGTTTATGGACCTTTCCTCCAGGAACTTGTCCAAACCTTTTTTAAACCCAGCTACACTAACAGCCTTTACTACATCCTCTGGTAACAAATTCCAGAGTTTGATTACACGTTGAGTGAAAAAATATTTTCTTTTATTAGTCTTAAATAGTTTACCCTGTAGCTTCATTGCATGTCTCCAACTCTTTCTATATTCTGATAACGTAAACAATCTATCTATGTTTACCCGTTCCACTCCGTTAATTAATTTATAGACTTCTATCATATCTCCCTTCATCCGTCTCTTTTCCAGGTTAAAGAGCCCTAACCTTTTTAGCCTTTCTTCATAGGAGTATCCTTCCATCCCCTTTACAATTTTGGTGGCTCTTCTCTGAACCTTTTCTAATAACACTATATCCTTTTTAAGATACGGCGACCAGAATTGCACACAATATTCAAGGTGCGGTCTCACCATGGAACGATATTGAGGCATTATAATATCTTTTGTTTTATTTTCCATTCCTTTCCTTATGACACCTAGCATTCTATTTGCTCTCTTGGCCGCCGCTGCACACTGGGCTGAGGGTTTTAACATGTTATCCACAATGACGCCTAAATCCTTTTCCTGGTGGTGGTTCCTAATGTGGAACCTTGCATCATGTAACCATAGTTTGGGTTGTTCTTCCCTAGGTGCGTAGCTTTGCACTTTTCCACATTAAATTTCAACTGCCATTTTGATGCCCAGTCTTCCAATTTATCAAGATCCTCTTGCAATTTTCCACAATCCTCTTGGGTTTTAACAACTTTAAATAGTTTTGTGTCATTGGCAAATTTGATAACCTCACTCGTTATTCCCTTTTCCAGGTCATTTATGAATATGGCAAAAAGCAGCGGACCCAGCACAGATCCCTGTGGTACACCACTATTCACCTTTCTCCATTGGGAAAATTGACCATTGAGCTCTACCCTCTGCTTTCTGTCTTTTAACCAGTTCCTGATCCACAATAGTACACTGCCTCCTATCCCATGACTCTTTAGTTTTGCCAAACGTCTCTGATGAGGGACCTTGTCAAAGGCTTTCTGAAAGTCCTGATACACTAATATCAACTGACTCACCTTTGTCCACCTGTTTATTCACACCTTCAAAAAAACAGATTAGTAAGACAAGATCTTCCTTGTCTAAAGCCATGTTGGCTGTCTCCCATTAGGCCATGACTATCTACAGGCTGAGTCATTTTATTCTTTATGATGGCTTCTACCATTTTTCCCGGTACTGACGTCAGGCTCACCCCTGGAACCCTTTTTAAAAATTGGCGTTACATTGGCGATCCTCCAATCTTCAAGTATTACAGATGATTTTAATGAAAATTCATAGATTACTAATAGCAGGTCTGCAATCTCATATTTCAGTTCTTTCAACACCCTTGGATGTATACCATCTGGTCCAGGGGATTTGCTACTCTTCAGTTTATCTAAAGGTTGTAATACAGCTTCCCGATGTATCGATATTTCCTTCAATTCTTCCGCACCTTTAAATACCACTTCAGTCATGGGTAAAATCCCTACATCTTCTTCAGTAAAGACCGAAGCAAAGAATTCATTCAGTCTCTCCGCTATCTCCTTGTCGCCTCTTAGTGCCCCTTTAACCCCTCTGTCATCTAATGGACCAACTGACTCACAGGTTTTTTTGCTACGAATGTACTTGTAAAAGTCTTTATTTTGTGTTTTTGCTTCCGCAGCAAGCTTCTTCTCAAATTCTCCCTTTGCCTGCCTTATCAATGCCTTGCATTTGACTTGCCAGTGCTTGTGCTGTTTCCACGTTTCGTCGTTTTTTCCATTTCCTGAAAGATGCTTTTTTGGCAACAAATACTTTGCTGATACTAGGCCCTGAGTGACTATTAAATTTACAAGCTCTCTGTTGGGTATGAAATGTAGCCAGAAAGTTCTCTTCTGTGTTTTAAATTTAAACTTAAACTGCTGCTACTAGGCCCTGACTGATTTAACAAAAAACACTGGGTTCACAGATTAATTAGCTTTAATACAAAGTAGTCCTTTCAGAAAATTCCCAGAAGTATATACTCACAATTGCAGATCTCTCTCCAGAAGTAGCAGTCCCCTTTTCTAGTCCTTCAAGACTGAGGATCACAGAGCTCTGGTTGAGCTATTTATGCCTGTGCTGCTGAGGTAAGCTGTGACCAACTTCCTGGGTGATTAACAGTCCTTGCTTGGATAGAAGGTGTCTTTCAAAATGGCCTTTTGACCTGCCACCTGGTGTTAACACCTATTGAAAAAGTTTCACAGGTCTCTTGCCCCCTAGGGTAGAAGACCTCTTTGTAAAGATCTCTAGAAGACTTTATTTGTTGCTCAAATAGTACTGACCCTGTTTTACCTTTTTATGCTAAGTTATATTCTGGTTTGATTTAAGTTACAGCTCTTTGCTGCTGCTAGGCTCTGACTAGGCTCTAAGGTCTCTTCTTCTCTTTCTGCTACCCTGTCCTCTAACTCTGTTGATGATGCAATTGTTTCTTACAATATTGTACTCTCCGCTGCTCTTGATTCCCTTGTTCCTCCTATCCTTGCTCTATCAGACACACTACACCTCAGCCTTGGTTGTCCACAACTTGCCGTTTTCTCCGCTCCTCCACCCATTCAGCTGAGCATCTTTGTTTAAAAGCTCACCTTCTTTCTGACTTTTTGCATTTCAAGTTTATGCTTAACTCATTCCAGTCTGTATTAGCTCTCACCAAGCAAAACTACCATATTCACCTGAGTCTCTTGCTTCTAATCCCTGTCAACTTTTCTCTATACTTAACTCTCTCCTTAAAGTGCCTCCTCCTCCTATTCTTCTACTCTCTCTGCCCGAATTCTTGCTGAGTTCTTTCATAACTAAATACATGAGATTTCTCTTCAATTTCCTACATTATCATCTTTGCTCCCTCTTCACCCTCAACTTTTCCCTTCAACTTCGTCTACTCTTTCTTCATTTCCTTTGATCTCTGATGAGGAAACGTCTCATCTTCTTTCTTCCTCCAAACTTACTACCTGTTCTTCTGACCCTCATCCCTTCCCACCTTCTTGTCTCCATTTCCCCCACTGTCATCCCTTTCATTTCTCATATTCTTAACCTCTTTCTTTCCACTGCTACTGTCCCTGCTGCCTTCAAACATGCTATGGTCACCCCTCTACTAAAGAAATCTTCCATCAATCCTAGCTCTCCTTCTAACTATTATTCAATCTTCCTTCTTCCCTTTATTTCTAAGTTTCTTGAGTGCGTTGTCCTTCACTGTTGACTTTCTATCCTCTCCTCGAACCCCTCCATTCTACTGAAATAACTCTCGCCAAGGTCTCCAGTGACTTGTTTCTGGCCAAATTTAAAGGCCTTTATTCAGTCCTTATCCTTCTTGACCTTTCTGCTGCATTTGACACTGTTGACCACCATCATCTTCTCGATATGCTGTCTTCACTTGGTTTTAAAGGCTCTGTTTTGTCCTAATTCTCTTCTTACCTCTCCCACCGCTCTTTTAGTGTTTTTTCTAATGGTTCTTACTCTTGGTTGGGGTTCCCCAGGGGTCTGGTTTGGATCTGCTACTCTTCTCTCTGTACACCCAATCCCTTGGCTCGCTTCCTTCTGAATGTTCTCCACCAGAATCCTCAATACTCACCTCCTCAAGCACTTCAAGTCCCCTGGTTCGACCACTTCCTAATTAATTTCGCATTCTCTTCCTGACTACCTATTCCCACTCTACTTAATAACCATGACCAATGCAAAAGGTATAAGAAATTTGACAAGGATGCTTTCTTAAAAGAAACCCTCCCTCAGATTGACCTAGAATCTGATGAGTTAGACTCCCTCCTCGCTAATTGGAATGCGTCCATCTCCAGGACTGCACCTACCTCCAACAGCAATAGGAGATAAAAGCGCTCTGAAGAGTGGTATACTCATGATCTAAGGACCATAAAGAGATCCTTAAGAAAGATTTAGTGCTCCTGGTGAGTATCTAAGTTAATAGAGGACAGAAAGCTTTACATGTCCACCCTCCAGCATATAAAGATGCTATAAATTACAGGAAGAAGAAATACTATACCAAGATTCTCACCAGCTCACTCAATCACCTGAGAGAGCTCTTTGAAATTGTTAAAGCCTTGACCTCTGCCCAGGATCCAGATAAAAACAACCTTTGCATTCAACCACAAACATTAGCCAACTATTCCAAGTCATACTGCTAGACCAGTCCAGACAAACGGGTTGTGTCCCCCTGCCAGCAGATCTTGGAGACAGAGAATTCTACCAGAGCTCTAATAGGCTGGACTCTGGTGATATGGTCCTACCCCTAGGGGTCTCCCTCAGTATTTCTCTGTCTCCAGCAGATCTGGTTGCTTTTGTTATTTTTCCCTCAAAATCTTTAAAATTATTTAGAAACCCTTTGGGGACTGATATTTCCACTTGCCTGTTGCTGCCAGTATAGTTTTACTGTGCACCAGGGTGTTTGCAGCTGAGCTCCTGTTTCTGACACAGTCGAGCTCGCTGACAGGAAGAATCCCCAGCATCTGGCCATGAGGGTTAGCTGGATGAAGGCCTCCCTAAAATCAGGTTTCTCTGTATCTTGAGGCTCCTGGATGCACCCAGATTTCACAAGAGGTGTTACTCTGGGTTTCCCAGCAACTTGATTCCCCAGATAAACTTGTGGAGCTCCTGAGCCTGGCTTCAGTAGAGCTCCCGATTTTCTTTAAGCAGCGCTGAGTCTTTGCCACGAGGGCTTAGACAGCAGGAGGATCAGGTATCAATTTCTGAGAGAAACTGTAAGTAAACTGTTTTTCTTACTTGCCTCAGCTGCCCTGGGTTTATTTCAACTGCATCGGGACCGGCTGTCTCTGACCTGATTCCTTCACTTCCGGTTTCATCAGGGTCTGTTCAACTGGGGTTTGAAGATCCTATTTTCTTTTCTTCATTTTTATTTCCTGGATGCACCCAGAGCACACAAGAGGTGTTTCTCTGGGTTTCCCAGGCTTCCCTCCTTAATAGCTGTATTTTCTGTAATCTGCACTACAGCAGGGTTTGAGCTCCTGATTTCACTGTCTGTGCAGCTCCCCTTTTCTCCAGAAACACCTTCCAGCCCCTGCCATGAGGGTCTAAGTGGCTGCAGAGGGATCAAACTCTAATTTCCCTACCTTTCAGTCACTTTAATTACCTTACACTGACTTCGAAAGTTTCTCTTCCCCTCCATGGGAACTCAGCTCCTCTGTACCAGCACAGTGAATAACTGACAGTTTCCTTCTCCCCTCCGTTTCTGGTGATTCAGGATGGCCTGGCTCTTGAACGCCGCAGGTTAGTTCAGAAAGGATATTCGTCGAGTGTGGTGGCGACAATGCTTAAGGCACGGAGGTCTTAGACGTCGCTGGCTTACGCTCGTGTGTGGCATCTCTTTGACACTTGGTGTTCGCTACGTCACATCTTGCCCTGGCGTTGCAACATCCCAGATAGTCTTTCCTTTCTGCAGGCCGGTCTAGATAAGGGTCTGGCACTCGGGACCTTGCGCATGCAGTTTGCCGCACTAACTTGTTTTCGAGGGCCGATAGCGGGGCGTTCTCTCGCCTCGCATGTGGACATTTCGCGTTTTCTTAAAGGGGTTCAGACATTACGGCCCCTGATATGTCCTTTAGTTCCTTCTTGGGATCTCGCTCTCGTTCTCCGTGCCCTTGTTGCTCCTCCCTTTGAGCCCCTGAAGGCATGTTCCCTTAAGGATTTAACGCTAAAGACAGTTTTCCTAGTGGCCATAACCTCGGCACGTCGGATTTCTGAACTTCAGGCTCTCTCTTGTCGAGAACCCTATCTCTCGTTTTCTTCGGCGGGAGTTTCTCTTCGAACTGTTCCATCCTTTTTACCTAAGGTGCTTACCCCGTTTTATGTCAACCAGCCTCTTTTCTTGCCTACCTTTGAAAGAGAGCAGTGTTCCGGTCACCTTCGTCAATTGCGTGCTGTGGACCTGAAGAGAGTGCTTTATCGGTATCTTAAGATCACGAACGCCTTCCGTAAGACCGGTCATCTTTTTGTCCTGTTTGCGGGCCCTCGACAGGGGTCCGCAGCCTCCAAATCCACCATTTCTAGATGGTTGCGAGGAGCTATTGAGGCAGCTTATATACTGCAAGGCAAGCAGGTTCCAGCCGGGCTCCGAGCTCACTCCACTCGGGCTCAGGCTTCGTCTTGGGCCGAGCGGTCTCAAGTAGCCCCTCTCGACATTTGCTGGGCGGTGACTTTGTCGTCGTTGTCCACGTTTGTCCGTCACTATAGATTGAACGTTCACGCTCGGCAGGAGGGTCAGTTTGGAGCTGCAGTGCTGTCGTTGGCATTGACCCCCCCTTGAAAGCAGGTAGCTTATGTACTGCCCATTTGTCTGGACTGGTCTAGCAGTATGACTTGGAAGGAGAAATTTCACTTACCGTTAATTTCCTTTCCTGGAATACTGCTAGACCAGTCCAGGACCCACCCTGCTGTCAGTTACAGTGCTGCTAGTGTGGTGAAGCCGCTGGCCTCTGTTCCTTCCTTGTCAGTATGCCTCACCATGGGAGGCCGATGGCTGCGTTATCGGTCTTAGCAGCCTTCAGTTCTGGGGATACTTTCAGCTCCCTTGTACATAGTTGAATTAAACATTCACTATGTGTGGTCTTATGGTTTAGTTGCGTTACATGTTTGGGTTCGCTTTACAGACAATACTGAGGGAGACCCCTAGGGGTAGGACCATATCACCAGAGTCCAGCCTATCAGAGCTCTGGTAGAATTCTCTGTCTCCAAGATCTGCTGGCAGGGGGACACAACCCGTTTGTCTGGACTGGTCTAGCAGTATTCCAGGAAAGGAAATTAACGGTAAGTGAAATTTCTCCTTATTAACAAAGGTTTGAGTCAGTAGGAAGTAGCTCTAGCTTATCTCCAAACCCCAACACAAATTGCATTATGAAATGGTTAACATTCTGCAAAGTAAGCCTCGAACATTTAAATAATATAATAACCAGAATCAATACTATGACATCTAGCCTTGACCCTTGCCCGGTCAGATGGTTAAAGATATCCCGAGCTGAAGTATCCCCATGCATCCTAAAATTAGTAAATCTATCCTTGTCACAAGGTGTCATGCCAACAGCATTAAAACAAGCGATGATCTGAGTCAGGAGACATCACTGGGCAAGATGGCTGACTAAACTTGAGCTGCCGCAGACCCGCAATAAATAAAGCTAAAACTAAGCACAAACCCTAGGAAAAACTGCTACAAAGTGGTGCTGGAGGGTATTTAACACTGAAACATGGCGGCAAAGTAAAAAAAGCAAGACCTGAAGGAGTTTGTATATATGGGAGCATCGACGGCAACCCCCCCCCCCGGATAAGATAGTGGGTCCAGCAAACCATTCGTCAGGAATCCAAAGCCCGAGTGCACCAGCAGCAGTAGAAATGGCAGCAAGGACAGCTAGCCCAGGGTTGGGGACGCAGGAGACGGAGGCCTACAGGAGAAAATGCGACAATGGTTTAACGAATTAAAGTTGGACATTGTGCAGGTAAGTGCAGAAGTAGTTGCAAGCATAAGAAGGCCTACGCTCCGGGCTGAGTGAACTTTGTCAAAGGGTGGCGGAGGTGAAGGAGTGTATAGTAGTGAACGCGAACAGTCTGGGAACACTGGAAAAGAAAATGGAGGCCATAGATCTAATGCATGCAGAGCTGGAAGATAAACTTAAGGATTTGGAGAACAGATCCAGGAGAAACAACTTGCACTTTTGGGGAGTAGCAGAGATGGAAGCCTACAGCGACTGCAAAGAAGTTGTACAAAACATTGCAAAAGTCCCTATTATAAGAGGTGGATCTCACCCTGGATTAGAGAGATCTAAGAATCGACTGGGCACACAGAGCATTGCAGCGCACAGGCCCCCCCCAACAACAATGTGCCCCGGGACATTATTGCTTGTTTTTATGACTTTGGGGTAAAAGAACAAGTGGCCCTGCAGACGAGAGCGCATGGTGCCCTTGAATGGGAGAGTGCTAAAGTAGAAATATTTGCAGACTTGGCACAACTGACACTGCAAAAACATAAGAATATAAAATATGCCATACTGGGGCAGACCAAGGTCCATCGATCCCAATATCCCATTTCCAACAGTGGCCAATCTAGGTCATAAGTACCTAACAGTTTCCCCAAAAGACACAGGTTCCTCAATGCTTATATCAGGTCAAACAGTGATATCCTGGGTCCCTTTCAATAATGGTTTATGGACCTTTCTTCCAGGAACTTGTCCAAACCTTTTTTAAACCCAGCTACACTAACAGCTTTTACTGCATCCTCCGGTAACAAATTCCAGAGTTTGGTTACACTTTGAGTGAAAAAATATTTTCTCTTATTAGTCTTAAATAGGTTACCCTGTAGCTTCATTGCATGTCCCCTAGTCTTTTTATATTCTGATGACGTAAACAATCAATCTACGATTACCACGTTTCATTCCATTCATTAATTTATAGACCTCTATCATATCTCCCCTCAGCCATCTCTTTTCCAGGTTGAAGAGCCCTAACCTTTTTAGCCTCTCTTCATAGGAGTATCCTTCCATCCCCTTTACCATTTTGGTGGCTCTTCTCTGTACCTTTTGTAATAAAGCTATATCCTTTTTAAGATACGGCGACCAGAATTGCACACAATATTCAAGGTGCGGTTGTACCATGGAAGGATACAGAGCCGATATAATATCCTTTGTTTTATTTTCCATTCCTTTCCTTATGATACCTAGCATTCTATTTGCTCTCTTGGCCGCCGCTGCACACTGTGCAGAGGATTTTAACATATTATCCCCGATGACGCCGAAATTTATTTCCTCGGTGGTGGTTCCCAATGTGGAACCTTGCATCGTGTAACTATAATTTGGGTTGTTCTTTCCTAGGTGCATAACTTTGCACTTGTCCACATTAGATTTCATCTGCCAATTGGATGCCCAGTCTTCCAATTTATCAAGATCCTCTTGCAATTTTCCACAATCCTTTTGGGTTGTTTTTTTTAAATATTTAAATCACAGTGCAAATTGCAACCAATTCGGCTGACGCTTAAGTCTCCGCTCTGTTATGTTATTTCCTTTCTCCTTTTATATTGTAATTTCCTGAGGCCTTCCCCTATAACTATTGCCTTAATTTTGTGGACTAAATTTGGATGATGTATATTTAATTTTTCTTCTGGATATATATTTCCTGTTTCTTTTTGATATTGTATATGCATATCATCCTTTTTGCATTTTCATTCTTGTTATTCATGAGTGTTATAAACTAATAAAAAATTTAAATATACAATCCTTTTGGGTTTTAACAATTTTAAATAGTTTTGTATCATCTGCAAATTTGATAACCTCACTCACTATTCCCTTTTCCAGGTCATTTATGAATATGTCAAAAAGCAGCTGACCCAGCACAGATCCCTGGGGTACTCTAGTATTCATCTTTTTCCATTTGGAAAATTGGCCATTTAGCCCTACCCTCTGCTTTCTATCTTTTAACCAGTTTCTGATCCACAATAGTACACTGCCTCCTATCCCATGACTTTTTATTTTTGCCAAAAGTCTCTGATGAGGGACCTTGTCAAAGGCTTTCTGAAAGTCCAGATACACTATATCAACCGACTCACCTTCGTCTACCTGTTTATTCACACCTTCAAAAAAACATAACAGATTAGTAAGACAAGATCTTCCTTGTCTAAAAACATGTTGGCTGTCTCCCATTAAGCCATGATTATCTACATGTTGAGTAATTTTGTTCTTTATGATGGTTTCTACCATTTTTCCCAGTACTGACATCAGGCTCACCAGTCTGTAGTTTCCCAGATCACCCCTGGAACCCTTTTTAAAAATTGGCGTTACATTGGTGATCCTCCAATCTTCAGGTATTACGGATGATTTTAATGATGCCGAATAGTGCGGTATAGAAAAAAAAAAAAAACCTTAAAAAATAAAAAATTATAGTTCACAGATTACTAATAGCAGGTCTGCAATCTCATATTTCAGTTCTTTCAACACCCTTGGATGTATACCATCCGGTCCAGGTGATTTGCTACTCTTCAGTTTATCAAATAGTTGTAATACATCTTCCGGTGTATCGATATTTCTTTCAGTTCTTGCGCAGTATCACCTTTAAATACCACTTCAATCATGGGTAACATCCCTACATCTTCCTCAATAAAGACCGAAGCAAAGAATTCATTCAGTCTCTCCGCTATAGCCTTGTCCCCTCCTGGTGTCTCTTTTACCCCTCTATCATCTAATGGTCCAAATGACTCTCTTACAGGTTTTTTGCTACGAATGTACTTGAAAAAGTATTTATTACGCGTTTTTGCTTCCACAGCAAGTTTCTTCTCAAATTCTCTTTTTGCCTGCCTTATCAATGCCTTGCATTTAACTTGCCAGTGCTTGTGCTGTTTCCCGTTTTCGTCATTTGGCTCTTTTTTCCATTTCCTGAAAGATGCTTTTTTGGCAACAACAGCCTCTGACCTCACCTTTAAACCATGCTGGCAGTTTTTTGGACTTCTTTCCACTTTTCTTAAAGCGTGGAATACAGTTGGTCTGGGCTTTCAAGATAGTATTTTTAAACAACACCCAAGCTTGATGTAAGTCTTTAACCTTTGCAACTGCTCCTTTTATTTTTTACACTATTTTCCTCATTTTATCATAGTAGCATAGTAAATGACGGCAGATAAAGACCAGTATGGTCCGTCTAGTCTGCCCAGTAAGAAGGCCGGAGTAAGATGGCAGGAGTAGGTGCCACTCTGTGCAGGCCACCCCTCAGGCCACCTCTCCCCATGTCTTTGTTTAGGAGTGAACCCACCGCTCTATGCAGGACACCCCTATTTGTTGAGAAGTTAGATGGTTCAGTTTATTTTGATTTTATTCTGTTGCTATAAATGGATCCATTGTGTCTGTCCCATGCCATTTTGAATTCTGTCACCGTATTTGTCCCCACCACCTCCATCAGGAGGGCATTCCAAGCATCCACCACCCTCTCAGTGAAAAAGTATTTCCTGATATTGCCTTTCAATTTTCCACCTTGCAGCTTCATGTTATGCCCTCTCGTTTTACAGCTTCCCCATCTTTGGAAGAGGTTTGTTTGTTCATTATTTGTCCTTAAGTATTTAAAGGTCTGAATCATATCTCCCCTATCCCTCCTCTCCTCCAAAGTGTACATATTTAGGTCTTCAAGTCTCTTATCATAAGGCTTCTGACGCCTTTTGGTCGCCTTCCTCTGAACAGATTCCATTCTTTTTACATCCTTTGCAAGATACGGTCTCCAAAACTGAACACAGTATTCCAAGTGAGCCCTCACCAGTGACTTATACAGTGTTATTAGAACCTCCTTCTTTCTGCTGGTAATTCCTCCTCGTATGCAGCCCAACATCCTCCTGGCTTTTGCCACCGCCTTGTCGCACTGTTTTTCCACCTTGAGATCTACAGAAATAATCACACCAAGGTCTTTCTCCTGATCCGTGCACACCAACCTCTCGCCCCCTATCGTGTACATTTCTCTTGGGTTTCTGCTACCCAAGTGCATGACACTGCACTTCTTTGCATTAAATCTTAATTGCCAAGCATTTGACCATTCTTCCAGCTTTTGTAGATCTTTTCTCATGTTAAGGACTTCCTCGGGGGAGTCCACTCTGTTGCAAATTTTCGTGTCATCTGCAAAAAGACAGACCTCTCCATTCAGTCTTTCAGCAATATCACTCACAAATACATTGAACAGTGCCGGGCCCAGGACCTAACCCTGGGGCATCCCGCTAATCACCTTCCTTTCCTCTGAGTGAGCTCCATTTACCATCACCTTCTGTTGTCTATCAGTCAACCATTTTCTGATCCAGTTTATCACCTTGGGAGCCATCCCCAGACTACTAAGTTTATTGATAAGCCTCCTATGAGGAACAGTATCAAAGGCTTTGCTGAAATCCAGGTAGATGACATCCATCGCATGCCCCTGATCTAGTTCTCTGGTCACCCAGTCAAAGAACTCAGATTTGTTTGGCAAGATCGTCCTTCGGTAAAACCATGTTGCCTCGGATCTTGCAACCTGTTGGTTTTGAGAAAGTTCACTATTCGCTCCTTCAGAAGCGCCTCCATTACTTTTCCCGCCACCGAGGTAAGGCTCACAGGCCTGTAGTTTGACACTTCTTCCCTGTCACCACTTTTGTGTAGAGGTACAACATCAGCCATTCTCCAGTCCTGAGGAACTACTCCTGTTTCCAAGGAACTGTTGAAGACATCCTTTAATGGCCCTGCAAGAACCTCTCTGAGCTCTTTCAGTATCCTGGGATGCATCCCATCCGGTCCCATGGCCTTGTCCACTTTCAATTTCGCAAGTTCTAACACATCATCTTCTGTGAATGGTGTGGTATCTACTTCATTCCCATCTTTATATTTGGGAGTCACAGTTGGTCCTTCTCCAGGATTTTCTTTAGTAAAAACAGAGCAGAAGAATTTGTTTAGCAATTCCGCTTTTTCATTGTCCCTTTCCACGAGTCCATTCCCAGCACTTCTGAGTCCTGCGATTCCACCTCTGATCTTCCTTTCCCGAATATACCCGAAGAAAGTTTTGTCGCCACACTTCACATCTTTAACCATCTTTTCCTCTGCCTTTGATTTTGCTATCCTTATTTCTCTTTTTGTCTCTTTGAGTTTGATCCTGTATTCATTTCTGTGTTCCTCTGTTTGCAAGCTTTTGAATTTTGCGAAAACTGTGTTTTTTGCCTGTATTTGAACAGCCACTTCTTTGGAAAACCAAATAGGTTTCCTTCTCCTTTTGTTTTTATTTACTTTTCTTACATATTTATCTGTTGCCCCTTTTATTGCCACCTTTAGTTTAGCCCATTGCAATTCCACTTCCCTTATCTCCTTCCACCCTGTCAACTCCTCCTTCAGGTACATGGCCATTTTATTGAAGTTATTGTATTTGAAGTTTAGGACTTTGAGCTTGCTATAGTTGGACTGCACCTTGGTTTTTATCTCACACATTGTGTGATGATCGCTGCTGCTCACAGGTGCACCCACCCAGACATTCGACACGCTATCACTGTTTGTGAAGACTAAATCCAGCATTGAGCTTTCCCTTGTTGGTCCCATCACCATTTGTCTAAGTAACGCATCTTGGAGAGCATCCACAGGTTTTTTTTGCTTCTTTCCAGATTTGCAGAAGGAGTAATCCAATCCACATCGGGTAGATTAAAGTCACCCAATATGATCGCTTCCCCCTTTGTGGCTATTTTGACAATGTCTATAATCAATTCGTTATCTAGCTCTTCGATTTGAGTCTGAGGTCTGTAGACTACAGCAGTATGGATGACAGTGCCATCTCCTCTTTCCAACACAACCCAGAGCGCTTCTTCTTTTCCCCATGCCCCCTGCATTTCAGTAGCTTTAATATTGCTTTTGACATACAAGGCTACTCCTCCTCCTCTTCCATTTTCTCTGTCTCTTCTGAATAGATTATAGCCAGCTATGGCTATAGCCCAATCATGCGATTCATTAAACCATGTTTCTGTAAGGCCACAATGTCCAAGTCCATTTCCACCGTTAGGGCTTCCAGGTCTGGAACTTTATTGGATAAGCTTTGAGCATTTGTGCTCATTGCTTTCCAGCATTTAACTGGCTTGCGTGTGTTTTCCATTGATTTTGTTCTGTCTACTTCTTCCCACTTCTTTTTGATGTGTGGTTTAAAAGTGTGTCTGTTTCTGATGATGTTCTGCTTTTGCAGGGAGTGACGTCCAGAACTTGACCTTCCCCATCCGTCACCCCCTTTTTCTAGTTTAAATGCATATCCATATACTGGCTGAATTTTTCACTTAGGATTCTTCTCCCTGCAGCAAAGAGATGTAGTCTGTCAGCACAGTATAATCTCTAGTTGGTCCATCTGTTTCCCCAGTCGCCTATAAGTCTGAATCCTTCCTCTTTGCACCAGGTTTGGAGCCATGCGTTAAAGCTGTTAATGCGATTTAGCCTTTCTGCCCTCTTACCAAGAACAGGTAGAACTTCTGAGAATGCTACAGTGTTAACAATGGGCTTTAGTTTCTCCTCCAGAGTTTGAAAGTCCCTTTGAACTGCAATGGCACTGTTTCTAGCCAGGTTATTTGTACCCAAGTGGATGATAACATCAATTATGGAGTGCTCACTTTCAGCGGTAAGTACATCAACAATTTGGTTTATATTCTTGCTAGATGAAGAGCCTGGGAGGCATTTGACTAACTTCCCTCCTTTGAACTGTGTTTCCAAGTTGGTGCCTCTGATGATGGAATCACCAAGTAGTAGTAGTTTTCTGCTCCTTGAGTCTTTCTTCATAATTGGTGCTTTATCAGGAGATTGGGCATTGACTAACTTATTTAAGGACCCTTGAGCTTCCCTGGCTTGGGCATCCTCATTGACCAAAGCAGAGAAGGCACTATGCAGTGATATCTCTTGATGTATAGGGTGTTTCTGCAATCTCCAGGAACAAGCAGGAATGTAGTCTTCACATATGGGTATCGTCTGTACCGACGGAGCCTGCGCGGGAACGCTCCCCAGCACCCAATTAGAAAGCTTTTGGGAGCATCCCACAGCGCCTGAGTGCTGCCTTCCCGCCTTTCCCAATTGTCTCTCTCCAGTTCTTCATTTTCCGCGGAGCCGGCAGGTCGCACTTCCTGTCACCGCAGAAAATATCCCATTTATTCTTCTTTTTTGTGGTCGCGTCTGCCTTCCTTTGACGCTACACCGGTACCGCCGGTTCTTTCTTTCTTTTCCTTGTAAAAAAAAAAAATCTTTTCCTGGAGTCTTCCAGCTTTTTTCTGGTGCCACGCGCCATTTTGGGCACTAGGCCCAACTTTCCTCTACAATGGAAAAACCCACTTTGGGTTTTAAAAAGTGTTCCAAGTGTGGCGGTACCATCTCAGTCACTGAAACCCATGAGTGGTGCCTCAAATGTTTAGGTCCTGACCACTCTATCTCCGAGTGTGTTGCCTGTGGGATGATGTCAAAGAGGGGTCGGCAAAACCGAGCTGCTAAACTTAGCACCCTTTTTCCCACCGATGCAGCATCTGTGGCATCAACATCTTCCAGGGCTTCGTCTTCCTCCCATGGATCTCAGGTAACTAAACATAAGTCTAGCCGGTCCTCAAAGGGTAGATCTCCTTCTAAGTATTGAGATGCCTCTGGCGTTACCCTTGAGGGACTCACACCGGCAAAATTGCCCCAGCGGGAGGCTTCGGCTTCCAAAGCATCATCAGGGCTCCAGGATGTTCTCGAGGCCCCAACCTTGGCAGAACTACTGGTGCCATGCTCTGGGGTACCGGCCGCTTTGTCCGGTACCGATACCCAGGCATCGGCGGCATCGATAGACCAGAGATTCTTGGCTATTGAACACAGTCTGGCAGCTCTTCTCTCGGCATTGATGCTCCCGAAACCGCTTCAGACAGTGCTACCGGTACCGGCACCTACATCGGTACCAGGGGCAATTGCATCGACGTCGGCAAGTGGACTATCGGTACTGACACATGCTGTGCCCTCCGGTACTGACAAGTTGGTACCGGACCCCTCCGATACCGACTTCGATCGGTGCCAGTATCGTGCGCTGCACGATTATCCGGACAGGAGATACTTTGAATCCTCCGACGAGTCTGAAGATTCTGACAGCTCTGTCAATACCAGAGTACTTCTTCTTGAGGATTCTTCCTCTCCTAAACGTAGGATGTCTCCTCCAGAGGATATATCCTTCCAGGATTTTATCCAGGATTTGGCTCGAGGTCTTTCCATCACAGTGGCTCCTGAAACAGAGCCTAGGGCAAAGGAATTGGAGATTTTACAGTATCCTAAAGCTCCCAAAGAGGCAGCTACTTTGCCTATTCATGAGATCTTGCATGATCTCATGCTAAGGATGTGGAAAACACCTCTCACCACTTCTCCTCATTCTCGTAGGCTCGATATCATGTATCGAGTTCCTCCCTGTCCTGGATTTCAAAAACCTCAGCTGCCCCACCATTCCATGGTGGTGGAATCAGCTATGAGAAGGATCAAGAGTGCAAAAAGACATGCATCTAATCCTCCAGGACGTGAATGTGGAACTCTTGATGCCTTTGGGCGTTGAACCTTCCAGGCCTCTATGCTGTCTGCCAGGATTAGTTCCTACATTTTATATATGGGAATGTTCCTTAAGGAAGTTACAGGAGATCTAGAGCTTATGAGCCCTCTCCTTCCTGATGATAAGAGACAAGATTATCTTGCACTTATCAAACATGCTCAGGATGTTTCCAAATTCGTAAATCATGCAGCTTTTGATTGTTTTGAGTGCATAAGCAGAACTTCTGCTATTGCCATAGGTGCACGTAGGATTGCCTGGCTCCAGGCATCTGACTTGAAACTTTGGGTACAGGACAAACTGGGGAATATTCCTTGAACAGGAGAGAATCTCTTTGGCAAAACTTGGCAAGAGAAAGCTAATGAGCTAGATGCTGATAATCTCACCTCGGATAGATTATCAAAATCTACAGCTGATCCTGCAAGGAAAAAGTCCTACAAAAAAACATTCTTCACTAGAAAGAAGTTGTTCTACCCCTCCTATACCCAGCAAGGACATTGTTTAGGTCAGTCTGCCCAAAAGGGTCAGCAACATCCTAAACAAAGAAAAACAAAGGCTGCTAAGCCTCAACCGGCTCAGCAGACTCAGCCTCCACAGGGGCTTTGACTCCCATCTAGAGAATTTTGTCTTCCTGGCCCTGAACGGGCCAGAACCTTCCACCATTCCAGGAAAGGTTATGTTATTTTGCCCCCAGATGGGGGCAGATAACAGCAGAAAGTTGGACTCTGTCCATTGTAAGAGAGGGATACAAGCTTCACTTCCTCAGCATGCCCCCTCCTACAATGGTAAGACAGTTCAATTCTCAGACCTCTCTCAATGCCCAGTTAGATCACAAGGTCAGTCTACTTCTTGCCCAAAGGGCAATAGAAGAAGTACCTATTCATCAACAAGATACAGGGTTCTATTCCCCCTTATTCCAAAGTAAACAGGAGGACACAGACCCATTTTGGACCTCAGAGAATTGAACAAATTCCTGTTCAAAGAGAAATTCAAAATGATTTCTCTAAGAACTCTTCTGCCATACCTTCAGAGTCAGGACTGGCTTTCTTCTCTAGATCTCAGGGATACGTACACTCATGTTCTCATTCCATCCAACTCACTGAACGTTTCTTCGCTTTCTATTTTAAGGGAAGCACTACCAATACAGAGTTCTTCCTTTTGGCCTGGCCTAGGCACCAAGGGTGTTCACAAAATGCATGGCTGTGGTGGCAGCATTCAATATTTGGGACTTGTCATAAACTTCCCAAAATCCAACCTAGCTCCCACTCAATCTTTAGAGTTTATAGGAGCCCTGCTGGATACCAGACAGACAAGGGCCTATCTTCCACAGTCCCGCTGCCTTCGCATTGTGCACTTAGCTTCCCAAGCAATGCTAAAGTCTCACCTCACTGCTCGGGAGATGTTACAATTGCTAGGCCACATGGCATCTACCGTGCATGTGGTCCCTTATTCCCGCCTCCATATGAGGGCAGCTCAGTGGACTCTATCCACTCAGTGGACTCAGGCATCAGGTTGCCTGTCAGACAAAATAGCAACCTCAGATTGTCTTATTTTGTCTCTCCAATGGTGGCAGTCACCCCAGAATCTGTTGGTGGGGTCCCCTTTTCAGCAACCTCCACCCCATGTAACTCTAACAACAGATGCCTCACAGGTGGGTTGGGGAGCCCATTTGCAAGGCCTCTCTACCCTGGGTTCCTGGACTCGACAGGAGACCGATCTACACATCAATCTCCTAGAGCTCAGAGCAATCTATCGTGCTCTTCGAGTGTTTCACACCCAGCTCACCTACAAAACTGTCCTAATTCAAACGGACAACCAGGTAACCATGTTCTATGTGAACAAGCAGGGCAGAACAGGCTCTCTGTCACTCTGCAACGAAGCTTTGCGACTTTGGGCCCTCGCCAGAGAGCATCAGATTCATCTTCTTGCAGTGTATCTTCAAGGCATTCAAAACTCTTGGGCAGACAGACTCAGTCGAGTTCTGCTTCCACACGAATGGTCTCTCCCTGCAGACCAGGTGGCCAGAATTTTCTAATTTTGGGTTACCCCGGACATAGACCTCTTTGCAAGTCCACTGAATGCCAAACATCCCCAGTTCTGTTCCAGAATTCCGGCTCAGGGTTGTCAGGCCAGGATGCTTTCCTCGTCCATTGGGGTCGGGACTTTCTGTATGCCTTCCCACTCATTCCCCTAATTCCCAAAACTTTATTCAAGCTTCAGAGAGACAAAGGCCATATGATTCTCATAGCCCCACATTGGCCACGACAAGTGTGGTACCCTCTGCTCTTACATCTCTCTCAAGCTCCATCTCTGGAGTTAGGATCTACTCCAGATCTCCTATCCCAGGAGGACGGGATGCTGTGGCATCCCAATCCCCAGTCTCTCCATCTCAGGGCCTGGTTGCTGAAAGCCTAGAACTTCATGGTCTTAACCTTTCTCAGCAAGTAAAGGATATCCTTTATGCTTCCAGGAAACCATCCACAAGACGCTCTTATGCTTTCAAGTGGAAAAGGTTTATCATATGGTGTTCGCAGAAGGGTTTTAACTCTCTTGCAATACCTCTGGAATCATTACTGGAATATCTCCTTCATTTGTGTAATGCAGGGCTTAAGACCAATTCAGTGAGAGTTCATTTGAGTGCTATTGCAGCTTCTCTCAAGCCTTTAAATGGGCAACCTATTTCCTCTCATCCTATCATAGCGAGATTTATGAGAGGCCTTCTTCTAACTAAGCCTCCCGTTAAGCCACCACCGGTGGCATGGGATTTAAATTGGGTTCTTGGCCAGCTCATGAAGCCGCTTTTTGAAGCATTAGCTACTACCTCGTTGAAATTCCTTTCCTGGAAGGTTATTTTTCTTATTGTAATCACATCAGCACGTCGCATTAGTGAATTGCAAGCATTGGTGGCTGATCCTCCTTATACAAGGTTCCATCATGATAAGGTAGTCCTTAGGACTCATCCTCACTTTATGTCAAAGGTGGTTTCACCTTTTCATTTAAACCAAGCTGTTTACCTTCCTGTTTTTTCCCAAGGCCTCATGCCTCTAATGCAGAAAGGAATCTTCATACTTTGGACTGTAAAAGAGTTTTGGCCTTTTACTTGCAAAGTATGAAGCAACATAGAAAGTCCTCTCAACTCTTTGTTGCTTTTGATCCTAGTCATTTAGGACTTCCAGTCTCCAAAAGGACACTGTCCAACTGGATTGCACTGTGTATATCTTTTGCCTATCAGGGTAAGAACCTTTCTCTTGAAGGCCATGTCACTGCGCACAATGTGAGAGCCATGGCACCTCTATGGCTCATCTTCACTCTGTGTCTATCGACGACATCTGTCGAGCAGCTACCTGGGCCTCGGTTCATACCTTCACAGCTCATTACTGCTTGGACAAGGACTCCCGCCGGGATGCCTTGTTTGGTCAGGCTGTTCTTCAACACCTGTTCCATACTTAATCAACTCCTACCCACCATCCCTGGTAGGATGCCAGAGATCCATGGGGGGAAGTGGAGCCTTTTCAAAAGGGCACACAACTTCTGGGGTTTCTCCCTGGCATCTGTAGCTAGGGAGTCCCCATATGTGAAGACGACATTCCTGCTTGTTCCTAGAGATAAGCATAGTTACTCACCTGTAACAGGTGATCTCCAGGAACAGCAGGAATTTAGTCTTCACAACCCACCCACCTCCCCTAGGAGTTGTATCTCTCTATCTCTCTCTTTTCTCTCTCCCTCTCTCGCTCTCGCTCTCTGTCTCAGCTTTAAACTCAACTGGAGAGAGACAGTTGGGAAAGGCGGGAAGGCAGCATGCAGGCGCTGTGGGATGCTCCCAAAAGCTTTCTAATTGGTCGCTGGGGAGCGTTCCCGCGCAGGCTCCGTTGGTACCGATGATACCCATATGTGAAGACTAAATTCCTGCTGTTTCCAGAGATCACCTGTTACAGGTGAGTAACTATGCTATATCCATAAGCAGCCCACTAAAATACACACACACAAAATAGATAAACATATAAAATGGATCTCTGCACGGACACACAACCCATATACACGAAACTCACACACACAGGAAATACAGATACAAACACATGGGCATATGCATGCACATATATACACACAGGGGGTTAGAAAAATTCCTTGAGTTATGTTCTGCGTGCTTTCCCCACTTTGAGTAATGCATATGCTCTTTCCTGAGGGAATAGTTTCCAGGTTAGAAAAGCCACTGGGTGTTTTTGACTATCCTTTCCTGGGCCAGAACTGCTCCCAGGACCACTTCAACTTTCCCTTCATAGTACAGACAGATGCTTCTGAAGTGTGGGCTTATCAGGACCAGTTCTGAGCATAGAGCCTTTTCTTAAGACCAAGGAAATTTCTTTGGTGTCCTGTTATGCAGCAGTCAGGTGAATGGTTCTGCCTTCTCTGAAGAGTTTGGAATGAAGCGCTGGTAGTACCTGACCAGCCCTAAGCAGGCTCTCACCTGTTTCTTTGTCTAAGGAACAGGTGCTCACTTAATGGTGTCTGTTCCGCATCTGAGGATGGACTTGCCTATTCCTTAGGACTGGATTTAAGATTTAGCGCCCATATTTATTTATTTTATTTTTTATTATTTTTATATACCATCTTAGTGGTAAATTGTCATTCAAGATTACATTACAGAAGTACAGAACTGAGCAGCAAAATTACAACATTCTCATCAATGAACATAAACAGCAATTCCATACTAACCTCATCATGAAGGCGGCAAACAAGCCAAGGGAGCTTTTTAGCATTGTGAAAAAACTCACTAATGATCAGTCTGGTCATGACAATCATCAAATTGACCCCTAAGAATATGCATGCTATCTAATAAATAAGAACACCATTCAAGCTCAGACAAGTACCATGGTTACAGCCAATCTAAAAGGTACTAACATAAGACAAACATGGAAAAACGTCACTATACCAACAGTAAAGCAAATAGAAGACATTGTGAATGTCTTATTTATTTATTTATTTATTTAGCTTTTCTTCTATACCGTGCTATTCACATCAGCGTGGTGTACATTCAACAATAACATTATACATGCGGTAGAACCACATTGTATTTACATTGAACAGGGGCAGTAAACCTGGATATAACTGGGGGTAACTATCTACAAATTATTTACATTGATGTATATATTTTCCGGCTCTGGTTTATTTGGGCTGGGGAAAATTGGGCTAGCTATCCTTTTTCTTGTTGGGTAGATTTATTAGGGTGCTGTAGGTGACTGGTCGGAGCACTCGCTGCTTGATTTCTACAGCTGGTTTCAGGGTAGTATCTTGTGAACAGATGATGCTTCAGCGCTTTCCTGAATTGGATCAGGTTAGTGATGTTTCGCATGTCTGTGGGGAGGGCATTCAGGCTCTGGGTGCGTAGATCATGAAAGCCCTGTTGGTCGTTGACTTTGTGCATTTTGTCATTGCTTTTGGGACTACCAATGTGTTAGTCATTGTGGACCTTCTGGTTCTGTTAGGAGGTATGGTGTGGATCATCTGGCTGATGGATGTGGGGGGCTGGTTGTTTAAGGCTTTGAAGGTCAGGACTAAGATCTTGTAGTGAAGTCTAGCCTGTATAGGTAGCCAGGGAAGGTTTTTCAAAACTGGAATGATGTGCTCCGTCCTTGATACCCCTGTTAGAACTCTTGCGGCTGTGTTCATCGCAAGCTGGAGTGGGCTTAGTGTTGCCTGCGGGAGTCCATGTAGAATTGCGTTAGCATAATGAAAGTGTGGGATTACTAAGGCTTGGTAGATTGTTCAAAAATCGCTATGTCCGTATTTTATGGTATATTGTTTTTACAGTGTTACTTATGTGTGTTTTCATGTCCAGACGTTGATCCAGGGTAATACCAAGGTAACGGATTGTAGTTTTGGTTTTCAGTTCTGCGTTGTTGACTTTCAATGAGGATGGCGGGGTAAAAACCTGGTTCTTCATGATGAAAAGGACATCCATTTTGTTGTGGTTGATCCGGAGGTTTTGCGTAAGGAGCCAAGCTGAGACTGCGTCAAAACATCTTATTAATGGGGAGAAATCTGGCTGTTCGATCGTAAATGGTATGTATAGAAGGATATCGTCTGCGTACGCAAGGCATTCGACGTTGAAAGATCTGATCAAGGCACAGATGGGCTGCATATAAATGTTAAACATCAATGCTGATAATGAGGATCCCTGCGGAACATCTTGTTTTTGTAGAAATGGTTCTGAGGTCGTGGTGCCGGTCTTCACGTGTTGCCATCTGTTGGATAAATAGGATTTGCACCAGTTTAGTGCAGCGCCTTGTATCCCTTTTTCTTCGAGGCGTTCTATGAGTATCTCATGGCTCACTGAGTCAAAGGCTGCTGCAATATCCATAAAAATGAGGGCAAATCCTTGGCGAATGTTATCAATTCCAGAGATTAAGTTATTGAAGAGGGTGGTGAGGAGGGTTTCAACGCCATGTGCTTCCCTGAAACCGTGTTGGGACGGATCCAGTGGGGCTTCGGTATCAATATGGTGTTGGATTTGGCGTTGGACTAGTTTTTCAAGTATTTTGGCAAGCAGTGGGATGCTTGAAATCGGTCTGTAGGATTCAACTTTTGATGGGTCGAGTCTGTTGTTTTTCAATAGAGGTCTGATTGATGTGTGTTTTAATTTCTGTGGGAAGGATCCGGTTGAGAGTGATTCATTCAGTATTTTGCCCATGAATTGGCTTAACTCACAATGTAGTTCTCTTATCCAGAGCGCTGGGCTGGGGTCGTTGGGAGCAGTGGTAGGATTGATGGAGGCAATGGTGTCTTCAATCTCTTTGTTTGATATATTGTTGAAATTGGACAGTGGTGTTAGTTGTGACGGTTTCTGCAGTGGGGTGTGGGTTGTAAGGTTTGTGCTCTCGTCAGCCAGGATCATTTTTGACTGTATATAGTCGGAATAGGCCTGTGGCTGAGGCATGTGTGGTTGGTCTGGTGCTGGTTCTCTTGCTAGTGTCTTTACAATATTGAATAGGTCGTGTGGCCTATTTATTGAGCGCTTAAGAATGTCTGTATGGAATTGTTTCCTCCTCTCCATTATTTCTTCTCGTTGTATTTGTAGGTATGAACTGTATGCACACTGTGCTTCGGTGGATCATGAACGGCGCCATCGTCTCTCGAGCTTGCGCAGGTGGAGGAGTGATGATCTAAGTTCTTTAGTGTACCATGCTGCATGCTCTCGTTTCCTTGGTTTATTGCTCGTGGCTGGTAGGCAGGAGATGGATTTGAAGCTGTCATCCCAGTTGGATATCATGTCATCTAGATCATGGGCTGTGTTATTGAGGAGTGGAAATACTTTCTCAAGTATTTCTTCTTTAACAAAGGGCCGGATACAACAACATCTCCATCAGATCCTTGTCCAGTTGAATGGATCAAAAACTCTAAAGATCAGTTATCAACATACATCCACAAAATTGTAAGAGTCACTGATACAAGTGTATATACCTCAGTTGCTCAAACGAGCCATGTTACGACCCATCTTCAGAGGTGAACGGCTCTGTCCTACAGATCGAAAATCTTATCAACCCATTTCAAATCTTCCATTCTTATCAAAAGTTATTGAAAAAGTGGTACAGAGGCAATTACAGGATCACATTGATCTGCATGCTCCATTAGACCCACAACAGCATGGATTTAAGCCAATGCACAATGTTGAATCCCTACTCACAGTCCTATTTGATAACCTACTGAAGGGTCTGGACAATATAAAGAATGGTTTTTTACTTGTGTTCATAGACAACTCAGCAGCATTTGATACAGTCTCCCACGCAGTACTGCTAAACCGATTACAACGTATAGGTCTAGGCAACAATCCAATAAAATGGTTTACATCATATCTAACAAACAGAACGCAGAAAGTCAAAGGAGACCACGGAAATTCCTCACAGTTCCCCATTACACAAGGAATTCCACAAGGATCAGCTCTGTCATCTGTTTTATTTAATAAATATGTACAACCGATTTGTGACATTATCAAAAGCCATATTTTACAATATCATATTTATGCTGATGGCATTATGCTTTATACTTCAATCGACACACTCGAACCAGACTTTAATTCCATGATCCATTGCCTCAAAGACTTGAATAATTGCAACATAAATAACAACCTGAAAATCAACCTAGATAAAACAGATGCAATGTTTATAACCAGAAATCCTAACTTTAAACCACCTCAAACCCTTAACATCTTGAATCACACTATTCCAATAAAAGATGAGGTGAAGTACTTAGATATCACCCTAGATAAAAATTTAAACCTTCAAACACAAATAAGCAAAACGGCTGTAAAAGCATACCAACATTTAAAATTCATCAGAAGACTCAAGCCTTTACTCAACCAGGACCATTTCAGAACTGTATGCCAGGCAATCATCACACCAGTACTGGACTATGGAAATTCATTGTATCAAGGACTACCAAAGCAGGCTACACATCCACTCCAACTGGTGCAGAACACTGCAGCCTGTATCATAACTGGCACCGTTGTCACCAGTAACCTCCCCAGAGCCAGGGGCATGTGTAGGGTAGGTCAGCCTGGGAAATCCTAACTTAGGAAGTAGGGTAGTGCACTTGGTCATGCACTGCCTTCTGGGAGCTGTAGTTCCTCTTACTCTCTAAGTCAGGAATAATTGCAGTTGAGTGGTTTAGGCAAAAATGACAAGGTTTTTATTTCCCCTTCCGGGCGGATTAATTGCAAATGAAACTTAGGACAAAATAGCCATACTTCTGGCATAAAGAAAACATTTCAGGAACTTATAACACAAAAACAGCTTCTTTGGCTTTCAACTTCAAATATACAGTGCTCAAAACAAACTCAAAAGTAACAGTCCCTTTTTCATACAAAGGAAACACTTTGCTTCTTTACTGCTGTTCAACCAGCCTTGTTAACAGCCAGGTCAGCAAAGTGATACGATATAATCAGCTAGTGATAGCGTGCAGTCCATTTGCTCATCTGTTGTATCTTCACTAACAGACCCTGTCTGCATTTCCTCCAGATCACTTTCAGCTGGGTAAGTTTGTATACAGTTATACGGCGTTTCAACATTCACTCCCTCTCTATTTCCCCGAGGCCTCTCTTCACAGCACTCTAAAGAGCAGGGTTGAGAATTACCGTATATACAGGAGTTAGCATAGGGAGAGTCCAGCAAATCTTGGCAATTACAAGGAAATCTTTCACACCTAGTTTTCTCTCTATACAATTGTTGCAGCCTACCTCTTGGCTTTTGCAAAGAAGACCTCAGCACTGCTGGGTCAGCAAGGGTTCCAAACACTGGATGTGTTTTCCTGCCTTTTTAGCTTCTCCTTTTCCTCAGACATACAAATGTCCTCTGGCCAGCACCTCTCTCTCTCTCAGGAGTTTCTGAGTGCTCCCAAACCAGCCTCTCAGGCAGTCTCTCCCACTGGCTGCCTTCACGATAGGACCCCAGTCGAGGGTTGCTCCCACCTGGCTTTTGGGCACGGGCTCTTTGAGTCTTTGTTGCTCTGGCTTCCTGTGCTTTGTCTCCTGTCCTCGTCTCTCCCTTCCTCGTCTCCTCCTCTCTGGACCTGGTTCCTGTTCCCGTCCTTGTTTCTGTCTCCGTTCCCCTTCTGAATCTTAGTGAGTACTTTTTATATCCCTGTTTCTTAGGGCTTAACTGCGCCCCTCCCCCAACCAGGTGTTTTCCCTTAACCCTTGAGCACGGGGATACGTTGCAGCTTGGGCGTGTTTGCTCCTCTCGTGACTCACTTTGTTTGTTTCCCTTGGCAACCCTGGGCCATGTGCTCTGCCTGCCTGTCAGTTTCTGAAGCAAACTCTTCTGCTTCACTCAGCTCCATAGCCTCGGAAGGGTCTTCTACATGACAGATCCACCCCCTTAAAATATTACGGGCTGCTGACCTTTTATTCAGACAGCATGTAATCTTTGACTGGCTGCTCATGTGTTTTTCCACACTAACCAGCCTAGCTGTCGCTGACCTCTTCTGCCAAGGTTTTAGGACATTTAGGTGGTATACTTGGCGGCGTCCCCTATCATTTTCCACCGCATAGGAAACAGGACCTACCTTCTCTACCACCATACACGGTCCTTTCCAACGGGACTCAAATTTGGGCCCCGCGTCGGCTACCAGGATTATTACCTTATCCCCTATAGCCAATTGCCGAGGTCTCATCCCTCGGTCATAATAGCATTTTTGATGCTGTTGACTGGCCTGCAAATTCTCTACAGACGCTTGGGACGTCCTTTTTAGGCGATTCCTCAGATCACTAAGAAACTGAGGTACCCCAACTTCCTCTATTTCTGGCTCCACCCATTGCTCACGCAATATATCTAAAATCCCTCTCGGGGCTCGGCCAAATAATAGTTCATAGGGTGATGCCCCCAAGGATGCTTGTATGCGCTCCCGACACGCATATAACACAAATGGGAGTAGTGTGTCCCACTCAGACATCTTCCCATTTAGGCCACGTCTTAACATCTGCTTAATAGACTGGTTCATCCTCTCTACCAGTCCGTTGGACTGAGGATGATAAGCAGCGGTCCTTATGTGACGTACCCCAAAGGCATCCCACACCATAGCTAGGTGCTTTGACATAAAATTACTCCCCTGGTCTGTGAGTACTTCCTGGGGAAATCCATTCTCACAGAACAATTTAATCAGTTCAAGGACTATCGTTCTAGCCGAGGTACTTCGTAATGGTATTGCCCAGGGGAAACGAGTAGCCTGGTCTACTACCACTAAAATATATTGGAAGCCCCTCGGTGTCCTAACCAAGGGTCTCACAATGTCCATCACCATTCGGTGAATCGGCATCGATATGGTGGGCGTGGGTATCATGGGCACGGCCTTGGGCTTCGTGGAGGTAACCCGCTGACAAGTGGGACAGGATTCACAGTATCGTGTCGTCTCTTTAAAGACCCCTGGCCAGTAGAAACGGGCCAGGATTTGGTCTAACGTCCCTTGAATTCCTTTGTGGCTGCCCACTGGGTGATCGTGGGCCAACCGCAGAACTACTGCTTTAAACGTAGTTGGCACCACTAACTGTTTTCTCACTGCCCCTGTACGTGGGTCATTGCTTTCCCTATATAACACCTCCTTCTCTAAGAAGAATCTGGGAAGAGTATTTCTATCCTCTTGGGCATATTCGTATTGCTCGCTTCAAAGCGGGGTCGGCCTGTTGTTCCTTTGGAAAGGAAGGAAATTTTTGGACATGCTCTGTGGGAACCCAGGGTAACCCTTCTCCGGCTTCTAACTCAGCCCTCCCTTGGGTCCTACGACGCCTCTCTTGGCGCCTCTCGGCCTTCTCTTTCCTAACCTTTTTGGAAGGAACGTTGATTAGATCCTCATGTAAGGGAAGCGTATCTGACACCTCCTCTTCTAATCTATCTTCACGCTCTGGGGACTCTTCCCTATTCTTAGGCAGTTCCTCTGTCCCTTCTGCTGACACCTCCCTTACCCCTGAGGTTCCGGCCTGGGACCGGGTGGATACTAGGCCTGTTTTCTCATTCAGGCCCTTCACCATCCCTTTGCAGAATGGAGGCCAATTTTCTCCCTAGGATGATATCATGCGGGAGCCGTGGGACTATGGCCACCCGCACCTCCTTTTCGGTTCCTAGCCCTTTCACAGACAACCTGTATAGGGGGTAATACGAAGATGCCCCATGCACACATCGTATTTTTACTTGCCCCTCTGCTTGACTCGGTGCTGATCGCAGGCGGGCTTCAATGGCCTGACAGAGCTTGCGCGAGACCATGCTCTGGTCAGCACCCGAGTCAAGCAGTGCCAGAACTTCAACGCCCTCTACTTGAACTTTTAATAGGAACCCTTCTCGTATAGGTTTTTCTCCCCCAGACACTAATGCGGTTCGCACCTTACAATCTCTACGAAAATGCCCTACTTTGCCACAGTTATAACATTTCCCTTTGCATAAGGGTACAACAGCATTTTCACTAGGTATTTTAACTCATAGGTTCCTTTCTGATCTCCCAAAGTTAGCGGCGCCAGCCACTTTCAGAACACCCCCTTTTGAGGTACCAGCCATCTCGGCCTCAAAGTAACGTTCTGTGAGGTTGGCTGCTTCCTCAGTGGTCTGGCAACATTGGAGCATCAGGAAAGCTTTAACTTCTGGTGGTACGGCCTCCATGAATTGCTCCAGGATGATGGTATCAATCACCGACTCAAGAGTCCTCCTCTCTGGAGCAAGCCATTTCCATGCCAATCCTTTTAACCTCTGAAACAAAGCTTTTGGAGTTTCCTTAGGCTTCAGCCTAGCCTCCCTAAACATGCGTTTATAAAACAATGGCGTTAACCCTAGCCTGTCTTTCACAGCTTTCTTTACCTCAGTATAATCTGATGCTAGAGCAGCAGGCAGGGTCTTATAAGCGGCCAGAGCCTCTCCTGTGAGGGACATGGCAAACTGCACTGCCCACTGTTCTACAGGCCATTTGACTGCCTCTGCAATCCGCTCAAAGGCCTCTATAAAATCATCTAGATTATCATGAGCGGTTAAATGTCCAAACGCTAATGCGCTACGGTCTTGTAGTCCTACCCCCTTAACCATCGAGGGAATAGCTCCTTCACTGTCCTTTGGCTTCTTCAGCAAAGCCTCCAGCAGCTCAATAAGTGGCTTCTGCTGCGCATGCATTGCCACAGCACTCTGCTCCTGCATATGACGCGCCAGCTCCATCTGCTTCTCCCATTGGACAGACATCCAATGCATCACGTCCTGTGGATCCATCCCGGTGGCTGTTGTTCCTGCAGAGACAGAAAAAAAAAGAAAAAGGCCCACCAAGTGCGGCACACTATGGTTTTCTTTTTTTAACCCTGTCTTAATAACTGCAGGGCAGTAGCTCCCTTTCTCACTTTCTGAATCCACCTACACCCGTGCCCAGTTACCTTTACCTTGGCACAGTGTAGACTCAGGCATTGAGAAAGGTGTCCTGGTCCTCCTGGCGGGTCTGCCAGTGAAACTCTGACCGTCCTTCGCTCACAGGATAGCAGTTTCTTCTCCCCTTATGAACTCTGGTGTTTCCTGATGTTTCTTCCAATTATAATGTCCTTGTATTTCAGGCAAAAATCCGAAGAACTACGCCAACTTGTCACCAGTAACCTCCCCAGAGCCAGGGGCATGTAGGGTAGGTCAGCCTGGGAAATCCTAACTTAGGAAGGAGGGTAGTGCACTTGGTCATACACTGCCTTCTGGGAGCTGTAATTCCTCTTTTCTCTCTAAGCCAGGAATAACTGCAGTCGAGTGGTTTAGGTAAAAATGACAAGATTTTTATTTCCCCTTCTGGGCGGATTAATTGCAAATGAAACTTAGGACAAAATAGCCATACTTCTGGCATAAAGAAAACATTTCATGAACTTATAACACAAAAACAGCTTCTTTGGCTTTCAACTTCAGATATACAGTGCTCAAAACAAACTCAAAAGTAACAGTCCCTTTTTCATACAAAGGAAACACTTTGCTTCTTTACTGCTGTTCAACCAGCCTTGTTAACAGCCAGGTCAGCAAAATGATACGATATAATCAGCTAGTGATAGCGTGCAGTCCATTTGCTCATCTGTTGTATCTTCACTAACAGACCCTGTCTGCATTTCCTCCAGATCGCTCTCAGCTGGGTAAGTTTGTATACAGTTATACGGCGTTTCAACATTCACTCCCTCTCTAGTTCCCCGAGGCCTCTCTTCACAGCACTCTAAAGAGCAGGGTTGAGAATTACCGTATATACAGGAGTTAGCATAGGGAGAGTCCAGCAAATCTTGGCAATTACAAGGAAAACTTTCACACCTAGTTTTCTCTCTATACAATTGTTGCAGCCTACCTCTTGGCTTTTGCAAAGAAGACCTTCTCAGCACTGCTGGGTCAGCAAGGGTTCCAAACACTGGATGTGTTTTCCTGCCTTTTAGCTTCTCCTTTTCCTCAGACATACCAATGTCCTCTGGCCAGCACCTCTCTCTCTCAGGAGTTTCTGAGTGCTCCCAAACCAGCCTCTCAGGCAGTCTCTCCCACTGGCTGCCTTCACGATAGGATCCCAGTCGAGGGTTGCTCCCACCTGGCTTTTGGGCACGGGCTCTTTGAGTCTTTGTTGCTCTGGCTTCCTGTGCTGTGTCTCCTGTCCTCCTCTCTCCCTTCCTCGTCTCCTCCTCTCCGGACCTGGTTCCTGTTCCCGTCCTCGTTCCTGTCTCCATTCCCCTTCTGAATCTTAGTGAGTACTTTTTATATCCCTGTTTCTTAGGGCTTAACTGCGCCCCTCCCCCAACCAGGTGTTTTCCCTTAACCCCTGAGCACAGGGATACGTTGCAGCTTGGGCGTGTTTGCTCCTCTCATGACTCACTTTGTTTATGTTTCCCTTGGCAACCCTGGGCCATGTGCTCTGCCTGCCTGTCAGTTTCTGAAGCAAACTCTTCTGCTTCACTCAGCTCCATAGCCTCGGAAGGGTCTTCTACATGACACCATTAAGAATGAACACATTACCCCTATACTTCAGAAATTGCACTGGTTACCAATAGTTGCGTGAGCAAAGTTTAAAACCATTACAAATATATTTAAGATCTTACATCAATGCTCAGCAGATGTTCTCTATTGCCTGATAGCTTAAGACACAAAAGACCGACCTAGACGAACTAGCTGCATCAATAAATTACAACCACCGGCTGGATACAATAAAACAAAACAATCTACCTCTAGCAGAGCTATTTCACTATCAGCACCGAACCTCTGGAACTCTCTCCCCGATGAATTGCAGAAATTTTTGGTAGTCTGTTTTCGAAAATCCTTTAAGACCTTCCTGTTCATTGACTTTTATGGCCAAGTAGATTATGAACTCCATTAACTTTGTTTGAATGTATAGATAGCACAACTAGGCATTAATGTAATACTTTGTCTCTTTGTAAGTCATGTCATCCCTTCAATGTAATCCTATTCTGTGTAACCCACCACTTTGATTGAAGGAAAAAGTGGTATACAGATCTGAATAAATAAATAAAATTGTTAACAGCATAAAAATACAATTACAGATGAAAAGGTAGAAACATGGATGAAAAAAGGAAAAATAATCCAATTGACTTTTACATTACACACCATTACACAATATGTAAGCAGTCACTAGACTAAACAAATTAAACCATTCTTCTACCTCAAGGGAACAGTAAGGTTTTTATTCCTTTCCTAAATCGTGCTAAGAGACCACAAGAATAGCTTTCTGAGGGCCTACAGTTCGTAAAATTTGCCTGATAGACCATCAGGCCTTGGGGCCTTATGTGGTTTTATTGTTTTCTTGACTCCTGTATGGTCCCTGGGGCATTTAACACTTCTACCCCATCTATGGACAGTCGGGCAAATCAACAGACTTGAGAAAAAGCTCCAGTCTATCATGGTCTACCTCCTGAGCAGAATAAAGCTGTGCAAAATGCTCAGCAAACTTTGCAGCTATATCTACACTTATTCATAACCTGTCCCTTCTTATGGATAGCTTCAAGGTCAAGTCAAGCGAGCTAGCAATTTCTCTGAGTTATAAATACTAGCTGTTTTGGTTTGGAAATAATGAAGACAGCACATAAAGATTTCGCTTTACAGACCTTTAAATACTTAAAAGGATATTAATGAACCAACAAACTTTTTTCAAAGAAGGCCAAGCTGTAAAATTAGAAGGCTTAAAATGAAGCTACAAGGAGTTAAACTTAAGAGCAACATCAGGAAACACTTTTCATTGGAAGGGTGATGGATGCTTGGAATGTCCTCCCGATGTAGGTGGTGGGGGAAAATATAGTGATGGAATTCAAAATAGCATGGGACAGACACAATGGATCACTTGTTAGCAAGAGGATGAAATCAAAATAAAACTTTAATATTTTTTATACTTCAACAAATAGAAGGGATGACCTGCACAAAGCGGCAATTACAATTAGAATCCCAAATGGCACCCTGACCTTACTGGGCAGACTAGATGGACCATACTGATCTTTGTCTGCCATCATATACTTTGCTACTATGTAACAAATTCATCTTTTCCCTTAAATCTAGTGGTAGGCCATTCCATCACTCGGACCTGGCTACGCTAAATGCTTTAACCCGCCAGGTTACCTTGTGAATGCTCATGTCCAAATCTCTAAGAAACTGCCCTGAGATGATTACAAATGTCTCCTAGGTATATAGTTTTGTAGTCTGTTTTTTTAAATATGCAATTTTAAATTTTCTTATCTTAAATAGCATTGACACTCAAAAAGACATCTTTCTTTAATGTAATCTCTGTAATAGGAAACAATCACTTTCATACTTCCTCCCTCCTAGCAAAAACCAAGCTGCTACATTTTGTTTTTAGGGAGTTTCTTTCTTTTTTTATTTATCAAGATTTTCAAATTATTACAATCCAAAACAAAAAAAGAAAATTCTCAGTACAATCAGGAAATATATAAGAACAAAGCATGGAAATAAGATGCATCATACTGAAAAAAAGCCCACGTCAAGAGGAGGGGGACACAAAATGAAAGGGAAAAAAAGACAAAGGAAATCAAAACAAAGGATTAGCCTCTATATTAATAGGCAGATACTTTAATGACCCTTAATACCTCTTGAAGGAGAAGTAGCCTAGTGGTAAGTGTAAGAGGCCAGGGTTCGATTCCCACTAGCATGCCTTGTGGTCCTGGGCAAGTCACTTAACCCTCCATTGCCTCAGAAGAAAGGCCTGGCAATCTACCTCCAGTTACACTGCCAAGAAAACCCATTAGCTGCCACTTCTGAAAGGCACACATTGCATTTTTGTAATACCACCAGACAAGTGGAACGTACCAAAGCTACAACTCCACTGGGCGAGAAGAAGACATGGCAACTTTTAAGACCTCTGAGCTAAAGGCCATGTCCGCCCAAGTGTGGGCATCCAAGCCGTGGTGCTTGACAAAAGTGAAAAGTAGCATAGTATATGATGGCAGATGAATACCAGCATGGCCCAACTAGTCTGCCCAGCAAGGTGGCAAAAGTAGGTGCCCAAATTGCAGCCCACAAATTTCTGAGGGGGTTACTGAGCTATGCTCCATCCATGAGGATGCTTGTGCCCGAGTGGAATGTGCACGCAAACCCTCCGGAACTGGCCAGTTCTGCAACAGAGATGCAGAGGCAATCGGCTCTTTGATCCAGCACCCCAAAGTAAACTTGGCAGCCACGTCACCTCTATGTGGTCCTGCAAACAGACGAAAAATCTGATGGAAAGAGTTAGTAACCTTCAAGAACAGGAGAAACCCTCTCCAGTTACCCACCAGGTGAAGACCCTGGTCCTTCCCTTGGCATGGCTCCTTAGAAAAGGAGGGCAGAAACCACCTTAGGCAAAAAGAAAGAAACGGGCCAATATACACAGCCTCCTCCAAGAATAAGTAGAGATCCCAGCATGATAAGTCTTGCAGCTCGGAGATACATTTTGCCAAACAGATTGTCGCCAGAAAGACAGTCTTGAGGGTCATGTCTATAAGTGTAGCCCATTTTAAAACTCAAAGGTATCCGACATCAAGGCCCAGAACACCAGGCAGAGATCACACAATTTGAACATGAGGGGGAGGGGGGACACAGATGTCATACGCTCTAGAGAAAATGGGAAACATCAGGATGCATAGCAGTGGGACTGCACTGCCACCAGCTCCGTGAAGCAGGAAAGGGCCACCACCTGAACCATCAGGGAACTAAGAGAAAGACCTTTGTCCAAACCCTCCTGAAGAAAGGCAAGCAAGGACAGCAAGTCTGCAGAATCAGGTCTAGCCTGACGCTGATAGCCCCAGTGCTCAAAAAGACACCAGATGTGCACATAGGCCAGGCTGCTAGATCCTCTCCGAGCTTTGAGGAATGGATCTACCATAGCGGGAAAGTAGCCCTTAGCGCTAAGCTGTGCTCTCAAGAGCCAAGCCATAAGTGAGAAGCAAGCCGAGTCATCCAGAAAAAACGGTCCTTGACATAAAGAGCCCCCAGGTCAAGGCAGTCAGAGAGAAGGATCTTCCAGAAGCCTCATCAGGCCCCTGAACTTCAGCCTCTATGGCCAATCAGGGCCACCAAGCTCAGCCAGTCCGGATGCTGCTCTATGTCTCGAAGCACACAACCCACTAGTGGCCACAGAGGAAACACGTACAGTAGGCTGCACTTCAGCCAGGGCTGAACTAGTGTGTCAACATCCTTGGAGTCTGTTTCTCTACAGCGACTGAAGAAGTGTTCCACTTGGGCATTGGACCAAGTCACTAACAGATTCAGCTGGGACTGACCCCAGTGGCGCAGAATCTGTTGATAGTCCAATTGACTCTTCCCATTCCCCGGGATTGAGAGAGTAATGGCTGAGGAAGTCCATCTGCCTCCATGTTGTTGACTCTAGTGATATGTTGTGCCGAGAGAGTTAGGAGGTTCCTTTTCACCCAGGAGAACAGGAAAATCATCTCCAGGTCCACTCCGGCACTCTTCATGCCCTCTTGTCGTTTGACATACGCCACTGACGTGGCATTGTCTGAGTAGATTCAAACCACTTTGCCCTTGACCAGGGTTCAGAAGTACAAAAGGGCCAACCAAATGGCCCTTGCTTCAAGGAGGTTGATGAGCCATGCCAACTTGCAATTGTTTCAGTGGCCCTGAGCTGTTCGGGTCTCACACTGAGCTCCCCAGCCAAACTGGCTGGCATCTATCAACAGGAGAAAACCACAAGTGATCATCAATGGCATACCCTTCCTCAGGTGCTGCTGCTGCTGCCACCACCTCAGGCTGGAGACCACCTCTGGCTGGAGGGGCAGCCTGACCTTGAATTCCTGAGAGCTAGGAGACCACTGAGAAAGCCATAACCTCTGAAGCAGCCTCATACGAGCACGTGTCCCCAGAAATGTTGATTGCTGCTGCCATCAAGCTGAGAATCTGTAGATAATCCCAATTGCCAATTGGGCCTGCAACCTGCTTACTCCTCTTCAGGCAGAAAAACCTTGCCTATCCGAGTATTGAAAGATGCTCCCAGGTATTCCAGTGATTGGGAAGGCACTAAGTGGCTGTTTTCCACAATTTATCATCCAACTGAGACTAGGAACTGCGCCACCTGAGCCAAACCCGAGCCGCTTTGAACTGCAATTTAGCCCGAACAAAGCAGTCGTCCAGATATGGGAGTGCACAGAGTCCCTGGTGACTCATCACAGTGGCTGCCACCACCATAACTTTCAAGAACATCCTTGGGGTAGTGAAGAAGTCAAAGTGGAGAGCAGGGAACTGAAAATGAGAGCCAAGAACAGTGAAATGAAGAAAGCGCTGTTGATCCTCTCTGATAAAGATGTGGAAGTAATCCTTGGCTAAGTCCAGAGATGCAAGAAACTCTCCGCAGCATACTGCCTGCATCACTGACTGCAGGGTCTCCATTTGGAAATGAAGGGGTGCGCAGGTGAGTGTTGACTCCCTTTCAGCCAATCCCCGAACTTAAGGAACCAGCTTTCTTTGGCACTACAGAGTATCGACCCTGACCCTGGTCAGCTGGGGGAACTGGGATCACAGCCCATAGATGGAGAAATCTTTCCAGGATATACTGAACTATGGTTCTCTTGGCTGCAGAGCTGGAAGAAGAGATGATGAAGGCATCCATAGTAGGCTTCCTGCATTCCAGAATATGGCAGTGCTGAATGGTGTCCAGCATCTAGTGATCCTTGGTGATCCAAGCCCACTCGTGGAAGAAAAGGGTGGAGCCTGCCGCCCACTAGGGGCATCCTGGAATGGGCTCTCAAGCCGTCATTGCACCTGATGGAAGGAGACACCTCTGGAGGTGTTGGAGTCCCAGGACCCTCGTGTCCACAAAAGGGATGAGTCCAAAACGAGAACCCAGAAGAGGAGGAAAAGGAAGTCTTTCCAGAGTGGTATCTACAGAAGTCCCAGGTGCCATGGGAGTCCAAATAGCAAGCATGAGGAACATGCATATGCAGAAGTGGAAGATGCACCCATATGCCTCCCAGGCCCTTTTGGCCTATCCTCTGGGGAGGCGATGAGGTTTGGACTTGCCCAAGCCCTTAACTAGCTTCTCCAAGTCTTCCCCAAACAAGAACCTCCCCTTGAAGGCGAGCTGAGTCAATCAGGATTTGGAGGACAAATCCACCACCCAGTTCTGGATCCGTATCCAACGTCATACCACAGAGCAAAGTTTTAGCCACCAAGCAAATGAGATCATACATAGCGTCTGACAAAAAAGCTGTAGCTGACCCCAAGGACCCCAAGTAGAGTTCGAGTCATAAGACCTACACACACTGCAACTGAAAGGCTGTAAACAAATTCTTCAAGATAATGTCCACCTCGCAATCCAGGGGGTCCTTCAGGGCCATTCTGCCCTCCACCGGAATGGTGGTCTGCTTCGTAACTGCTGTAACCTGTGCGTCCAATACAAGCATTGAGGAACCTATGTCTTTTGGGGAGACTGCTAGGTACTTATGACCTAGATTGGCCACTGTTGGAAACAGGATACTAGGCTTGATGGACCTTGGACTGACCCAGTATGGCAGTTCTTATGTTCTTATCCACTCTCAGAATGTTATTAAACCACTTGACTTGCTCATCCTATGGCGGGGCATAAAGCCTCTTGCAGATTTTCATTTCTTTCACTGGGGAATTGGATAAGTCCCACTCAGAGCATATCATGCTGTTGGTAACCTTTGGAAAATGAAAGACTATCTTGGACTTCTGAACTCCATGCAAGAGGGGATGAATCTGCGGCCCTTGTTCAGCTGCTGGATGGTTGTCAAATTTAGGGCGGATGACATCTGAGCAATCGGGGCCGCCAATTTGTCCTTCCTGAACAGGCAAATAACACTGGACTCGTCACGATCTTCAGAGTGGGAAGACAATTCATCTTCCAGGACAGAATTAGCGCCTGGCACATCAGGACTGAACTCCAAATCTCAATCAATGGACAGTCAATCCGAATTTCCAGACTCAAGGCAATTGGTACACCCTTGTTATCCTTGATTATGCTACCCAATATCTGGAAGCTAGACCATTGTGCAATATGAAGACTGAGGAAGAGTAAAGTTTTGATAGAATAGTGTCCCCAGATAGCTTAGATTTAACAGAGTTTTTGGAGGTGTCTCAGGACAGTGTAACCAAGTGAGCTACTTTATTGATTGCTCTGAATTCTGAATAAGAAGAGAGTGCTATTCTGAAATTATACTTTAAAAATAAATCTATTTCTTTTTGTGGTCAAGCTATTAGTATATTTCCTGATATAATTCTAATTCTCTTCTGAAACTAGAAACAAAAGAGGATGCCACCATCAAATACCCACATGACTACCGCAAATCCAAATAAACCACTAGTAATGGAGCCTTCTCCCACATAACCCCCATATTGTGAATGCTCTCCCTGACACACTAAGATCCATTAAAGACCTTCAATCATTCAGAAAACACATTAAAACCCACCTGTTCATAGAGCATTTTGGCACAAACAGCAACAATCACACTACATAACATCCCCCCCCCCCCACTCCGTATAACCTACTTACTTATCCCATCTCCTCCTTCCCCCTCTATGAAAGTGAATGGCTTCACTGTATATTACATATCTTGTACATAGTTAAACATGATTTTTTACTCCACTTTTACCCCCAACCTAGTTTGATGTTCACCAGTGTTTAATGTATAATGTTACGTTTAATGTAAAGCACCCCTGATCTCAAGAAGGAGCGGTATATAAGTGCACTGAAATAAATTAAATAAAATAAATAATGAGAGCTACACAACTTCATTGAAGAGCGTTTTTGCAATTAAAGCCAAAAGTGTAAGCTTTTCAAGGTCCACATTCTACCTTAGATTCCCCTATAAATATATTGTGACCTGTTATGAAAATATATCTTTGTGGATGTGTCACAGTTGGAAAATGTTTTATTAGGAAAACCTAAGAATTTTCTGCTGATTTCTTGCTGGATGGTGTTTGCAGTTTGGATTAGTGTATGGGATCTGAGTAATTGTATTCCATTGTATAGTGCATTTCCTTGATATGGGCTGTAGCATTGATTGGTGAATCTTTACTTTTGTATTTTTCTCTTTCGGATTGTATATTTGTTGGCACCACATTTATTGCTTTTCTTTTTATGTTGCCATTGTAAGATATTAAAAATTGTAATAAAGAAAAGTAGGAGGTCTGGGAGCAGTTTTGGCCTACAAGAAAATTGGCCAGGAACGCCCCGTTGCCTTATAAGTCGGAAGCCACTACCTCAGCAGAAGAATTATACCATAATCGAAAAAGAGGCAGTGGGGGCATTTTAATATTACCTGCTGGGGTGACGGTTAACACTGATAGCTAGCTACCAGTCATGTAAGTAGATTGTCTGGCATAAGGAAACCAACAAAGAGTCATACATTGATTCCTTAGCCTGCAGCCCTTCACTTATGAAATATTGCACAGGGCAGGCAAGGAACATAAAAATGTTGATCTACTTTCCTGGAAGGTGGCCCCAGAAGAGGCAGGTGTCCAACCTGAAAAATATGAAATACCGCACAAGTCTAACAAGGAACATGGAAGGATTGATTCTCCAGGAACAAGCAGGAAATCGGTCCTCACTTATGGGTGATGTCGGCACCGACGGAGCCCACGCAGAGAAATTCCCCAGCTTTCAAAGAAAGCCTTTGGGATTGCTGCCACGCATCTTGCTCAGTCTCCCTTTTTCCGTGGAGCCCATCGGATGCACGTCCTCGTCCCTCGGAAACAGTTTCATTTTTTGAGCCTATAGGCCTTTTTGTTTTCCGGTTGCACCGGTCCTCTACCCATCCTACCCCTGCTCTACATTTTTAGAGCTATAAGGGATAGTCTTCTGCTTTCATTTTTTTGTTACGGGCTTCAAGAAAGAACTCCACTAGACGAGCCTACGCCTTCAAGTGGAGGCGCTTCTCCATCTGGTGCTCAGAGCTCCAGATCGACCCGTTCTCATGCCCTATTCGATGGATCCTCCAGTACCTCCTCCATCTCTTGAAGGCAGGGCTGAAGTCGAACTCTGTCAGGGTACACTTGAGCACCATCTCAGTGAACCATCTCCCCTTCGAGGGAAAGCCCCTGTCGGCGCAGCCGTTAGTCTCCCACTTTATGCGGGGTCTTCTGCTTTCCAAGCCACACATCCATCCTCCCCCAGCGGAATGGGACCTGAATATGGTGCTCATGCAGCTCACCCGTTCACCCTTCGAGCCGATGACGTGCTCGCTCCGGCGCCTGTTCTGGAAGGTGGCCTTCCTGGTGGTGCTGACCTTGGCCCGCTGAGTCAGTGAGCTCCAGGCTCTCATGGCTGACACCTCTTATACCGGATTCTATCGGAATAGGGTGGTCCTCCGCACCCACACTAAATTCCTGCCTAAAGTCATCTTCGACTTCCATCTTAACCAGGAGATAGTCCTGCCGACTTTCTTCCCGAGGCAGCATACCGACCAGGCTCTCCACACCCTCGACTGCAGAAGGGCTCTCGCATTCTACTTGCAGTGTACCCAGACTCATCATAGTCTGACCGACTCTTTATGACCTGCAATCCCAATAGGCTGGGACAGGCAGTTACCAAACGCACCCTCTCGGTTTGGGTGGCGGACTGCATCAATTTCACTCATACAAAGGTGGGTGCCCCGCTGGATCATCGAGTTACCACACATGGGGTTCGGGCCAAGGCAGCCTTGGTGGCCTCGCTACACTCCATGCCCCTGATGGACATCTGCCAGGCTGCGACCTGGTCTTCCACAAATACCTTTGCTGCCCACTATTGCCTGGAGTGGGAGTTCCTCCGGGACAGCGCCTTCGGCCAGGCTGTGCTCCATAACCTGTTCGGGGTATAAGCAACTCCTGCCCTCCAACCCTTCTTATGGCTACCGCGGGCTTCGCCCCGAGGACCCAAGGATTTGGGCTCCCTCAGGCATCGACTTCTGCTCATGGCCTCGTGGAGGCGTTTTTTGGTTACAGGTTCAGTAGCCTGTAGCTGGGGAGTCCCATAAGTGAGGACTGACTTCCTGCTTGTTCCTGGAGAAAGCATATTCACCTGTAACAGGTATTCTCCAGGGACAGCAGGAATCGGTCCTCACTACCCTCCCACCTCCCCTGATGAGTTGCTGAATTTTTGTCCTTCCCTTGCTATCTGCTTGGTAGGGCTGGAGCTAAGGGACCTGACTGAGCCAGATGGCACCCTTGGGAGTGAAGAGGACCACGCATGCATGGCAGCAATCTCAAAGGCTTTCTTTGAAAGCTGGGGAATTGCTCCACATAGGCTCCGCCGATGCCGACGTCACCCATAAGTGAGGACTGATTCCTGCTGTCCCTGGAGAACATCTGTTACAGGTGAGTAACTACGCTTTTCCTGTCCTGGAGTGGCTTGTCAGAGGGCAGCCCTTGACCTGGGAAGACTGAATTGATGGGGAAGGTATATAAAAGAGTATGCATAAGGACTTGCCAGCCCACCTTAAGGGGCAAGACAGGGGGGGACCAGGCGTGACAGACAGTGCCTCAAGGGAATATAGAAACCTCCAAGACAGAGCAAAGAAGAAAGGACAGGAGAGACAGGTCTAAGCAGAATCTTATATAGAGTATGTGTAAAGGTAAACTGCAGCCAGTAAGCCAGGTATTTTATATTCTTTTTGAAAGAAATAAAAATGTATTTATTTATTTATTTATTTAACATTTCTTATATACCGCCTTTCATGATATCAAGGCGGTTTACATTGAACAAACTGAAATTACATTAAACAGGGCAATATAACTTGGAGATAACTATTTTACAGGGAACATGGGCAATGGAGGGTTAAGTGGCTTGCCCAATTCCACAATGTATTCTCAATAAATATACAATGGTTGGTTTGGTTGTACCCAGGGCCTCCCTGGAGACTCAGATGCTGATCATTCAACCCTGCTGCTACTCAGGGATAATGAAGAAGGCATCAGCATTTTGGTTCACAAGTTCTTGTAAACTAGCTTCCTGTGTAGAACATAAGAGCATAAAAACATAAGATATGTCATACTGGATCAGACCATAGGTCCATCAAGCCCAGTATCCTGTTTCCAACAGTGGCCAATCCAGGTCACAAGTAGCTGTCAGGCAATGTTCCCACATGCTGTGCGATCCTAAGTGCAATCGTTTTGCACCTCCCCCCACCGGCAGGAATGCCAGCGGAGGACTTAGTACAGCTTAGCGGGAACATTGCTATCAGTTTCCGGAAAGATTCCGTGCTGCTTATCCCAGGGGTAAGCTGTGGATTTCCCAGTCCACTTTAATAATGTGTATATATGTAAATAGTTAACCCCAGTTTATCCAAGTTTTAAGCACCTGTTTATTGTAAATACGGAATAGTCCCCTGCACCGTATAAGTTTCTGTTTCATGTAAACCGCATTGATGTCGAATAGTGCGGTATAAAAAAGTCTGTAAATAAATAAATAAAAATAAATAATGGTTTATAGACTTTTCCTCCAGGAACTTGTCCAAACCTCTTTTAAACTCAGCTACACTAACAGCTTTACAATGTCCTCTGGCAACAAATTCCAGAGTTTGATTACGCATTGAGTGAAAAAAAATATTCTTTGATTAGTCTTAAATGTGCTACAAGTATTGTAGTTTCATTGTGTGTCCCCCTAGTCTTTCTATTTTTCGAAGGAGTAAACAATTGATCTACATTTACCCATTCCACTGCACTCATCATTTTATAGACCTCTATCATAAGTGCCCTCAGCTGTCTTTTCCAAGCTGAAGAGCCCTAACCTTTTAAGCCTTTCCTTGTAGAGGTTATTCTTTCATCCCCTTATTTTGCTCACTCTTCTCCATATCACTATATCAGGGCCCGAGCATCAGTTCCCTTCTCCCACCACCATCCCCATCCCCAGCATCAATTCCCTTATCCCACCACCAACCCCATCCCCAGCATCAATTCCCTTATCCCACCACTATCCCCATCCCCAGCATCAATCCCCTTATACCATCGCCTTCTTTGGCATTTCTTTTTCGTATTGTACTTTTTAAATATTTTACAGTTCAAAAAATGATACAAAACAGCAACATTTAAACATATCCATTAAAAAAACTCGTATTCTTACTTAGCCCACTTCACAAGTAGAGAGATGTCAAAATGTTGTTAAGTGCCGTCGAGTCTGAGTCGACTCATGGCGACCCTCTGGATAGCTATTTTAAACTGTGTTTGGTCTTGAGTCAGGCGGCTCATTGTTGACAGACTGGTACACATAGCTGCTGTTATTGTATCGATCCATCTCATTGCTGGCCTTCCTGTTTTGCGCTGACCTTCTATCTTGCCAAGCATGATGTCTTTCTCTAATGATCTCTCTCTTCGCATGATGTGTCCAAAGTATGAAAGTCGAAGTTTTGTCATCTGAGCTTCTAAAGAAAGCTTAGGTTGATCTCCTCTAGTACCGACTGGTTTGTTCTTCGGGCAGTCCATGGTATACACAGTATTCGCCGCCAGCACCATAATTCAAAGGCATCAATTTTCTTCCTGTCTATCTTTTTCACTGTCCAGCTTTCACATCCATATGGTGTTATTGAAAATACCATGGCTTGAACAAGTCGAATTTTTGTATGGAGAGAGACATCTCTGCTCTTGAGAATCTTATCTAGGTCTTTCATAGCCATTCTGCCAAGAGCAATGCGTCGTCTGATTTCTTGACTGCTTGTTGCTTCTTTATTGATAGTTGATCCAAGTAGGTTAAAGTTGTTCACAATTTCAATTTCTTCTCCTTCAACGATGAACCTGTTGATTATGCCAGTTGTCATGATCTTTGTCTTCTTTACATTAAGGTGCAGGCCCATTTTGAGACTATGTTCTTTGATTGTGAGAAGCAAATGTTTCAGATCATCTTCGCTTTCAGCCAGTAATGTGGTATCATCAGCATAGCGAAGGTTGTTGATGAGTCTTCCACCAATCTTCACACCTCTGTTGTCTTCATACAGTCCTGCTTCTCTGATGATTTGTTCTGCATATAAATTAAGCAGGTAGGGGGAAAGTATGCAGCCTTGTCTTACACCTTTTGCTTATTTTAAACCATTCTGTTTCTCCTTGTTCCGTTCGAACTGTTGCTTCTTGATCAATGTACAGATTACGCAAGAGAACGATCAGGTGTTCTGGTATACCCATGCTTCTTAATGTGGCCCAGAGTTTCTCATGGTTTACACAGTCAAAAGCCTTGCTATAGTCGATAAAGCACAAATAGATATCCTTTTGGTATTCTTTAGTCTTTTCAAGGATCCATCTCACATCCGCAATGATGTCTCTCGTTCCTCGCCCTTTCCTGAACCCTGCTTGCACTTCAGGTAGTTCTTGTTCTAGGTATGGCTGTAGTCTCTTTTGAATAATCTTCAGTAGAATCTTGCTGGCATGTGGGATCAGAGCGATTGTGCGATAATTTCCACAGTCAGTTGGATCACCTTTCTTTAGTATTGGTATAAACACAGATCTTTTTCCAGTCAGTTGGCCATGATGTTGTCTTCCATATTTCTTGGCAGAGCCTTGTAAGTACGGTAACAGCTGCATCAGATTGCTGCAATACTTCTATGGGAATGCTATCAATGCCTGGTGCTTTGTTCTTTGATAAGGCTTTCAATGCTGCTTCAACTTCTTCTTTCATCACCAATGGTTCCTGATCATAACCCCACTAAATAACTTCTCTACACCATCCACTAAATGCATCGAGGACACCATAGCATCTCTCAATACCTCCACTGCACAAACGGACCCATGCCCAGCTTTTTGGATTAAGGAGCTACGTTGTGCGTTCAGCCCCTTCATTGCAAATCTAATGAACCTCTCATTCACAACAGGGTACTTCCCTGCAGCACTCAAGCAGACTTCCATCAGGCCACTTTTGAAAAACCCCAAGCTAGACCCGCAAAAGGTCGAATCTTATAGGCCTATAGCTAGCATTCCCCTCTTAGCCAAGATAATTGAGAAGGAGGCACAACGGCAAATCCAAGATCATATAGACACCACAGCTCCCCTAGATCACTGCCAACATGGGTTCAGAGAATATCATGGGGTCGAGACCCTTCTCACGAACCTATTCAACGACATTATCACAGGCATTAACAACATCCGACAAGGATTTGTACTCGTCTTCTTAGACATCGCTGCGGCGTTCGACTCGGTAAGCCACGAAATTCTCCTCGGACGACTGAAAGAGAAAGGTATCTGCAACAGTGCATTAGAATGGTGCAACTCTTATCTGGATGGTAGATGGCAATATGTGAAGTCCGGTACAGAAGAGTCAAAACGCTTCCATCAAAAGCAAGGTGTGCCTCAAGGTTCCTCATTGTCTTCCCTACTATTTAACATATACATGCAGCCCATCTGCGACATCATAAGATCTTTCAAAGTCAACTGCTTGATATACGCAGATGACATTCTCTTATATATGCCTTTCTCCACAACTCAATTAGACCTGGCACCGTTGGTAGACTGCCTCAATTCGGTCTCAGAGTGGCTCCAATCACAAAACCTTCGCATTCAACATAAAAAAACAGAGGTGCTCTTCATCTCCAAAGACCCCAACTTCACCCCTCCAGCCCACGTCAGTGTCAAGGAAGCTGACCTACAAGCTAAAGAAACAATAAGATACCTTGGAGTTACATTGGACCAACGTCTGGATATGAAACATCACATAAATAACATAGTCAAAGCTGTATACTTCAAAATACGCTCGCTTAGGCATATGCGCTCCATGTTGGACCCTGATGACTTCCGAACCATATACCAAGCACTAATCCTGCCACACTTCGACTTTGCAAATGCCATATTACAAGGTCTCCCTCAATCCACTCTTAGCCCATTACAGATGGCCATGAATGCCGCAGCAAGAGTCCTCTACGGAGCCGCCAGAAGCGACCACGTAACTCCCATTCTTAAACAGCTTCACTGGCTCCCCATCCATGGGAGGATCATCTTTAAAACCCTAGTCCTATCATTCAAGGCAATCAAGGGTATCTCATCCTCCTCACTCACAGATCTGATTCACACTGTACCCCCCAACAGATCCAGAAGAACATCAGCCGTAAACCTACTGACAACCTCGAAGGCGTTGACAAAGTGCAACATGACAACCTCAAACAGAGCCTTCAGTTTCTATGTACCCAAATGCTGGAACGCTCTACCCTCCGACATAAGGGCCATTACTGACCTACTCCAGTTCAGGAAGGCACTCAAATACCACCTCTTCCTTCAATACTACCCTACCAGCAATTGAACCAGAGGAAGTGACCCACTCATGAACACACCATGCCGTTCTTGATATTATTAAGACTCTATTCTGTTCTATGTAATTATCTCTTGTATATAGTTTACCCCGGTTCCCCAAGTTTGTACTCCTGTTCGATGTAAACCAAACAGCTTGTTGTTATGGTCTTTATGTTATAATGTAAACCGCGCTGATGCCGAATAGTGCGGTATATAAGAACTTGTAATAAAATAAATAAATAAATAAAATAAATAATAAATAGGTTGAAACGGCTGTTGGTCCACTTGATCTTTATCATATAAAAACTCTGTATATTCCTTCCACCTTTTCTTGATCTTCTCAGCATCATTCAACATAGAACCTTGAGCATCTTGTAACATTCCAATTCGAGGCTGGAACTTTTTCTTTAACTCTCGCAGCTTTAGGAAAGCCGATCTTGTTCTTCCTCTAATAGTTTCTGCTTCTATTTCCTTGCAAGTGTCATTGTAGTACTTTTCCTTGTCCTGTCTTGCTGCACGTTGGAAATCTCTGTTGAGTTCTGCGATTGTCTTTCTTTCTCCTTTGGCTTTAGCTTCTCTGCGTTTCTGGGCAATTTTCAGAGTTTCTTCCGTCATCCATTTTGGCCGTTTTTGCTTTTTCACCTTTTGTAGAGACTTCTCGCTTTCTTCCAGCACAACCTTCTTGATGTCATTCCATAACTCTTCCGGAGCTCTGTCATTTGTATCTAAAGCAGCAAATCGATTTTGCAGGCAGTCTTTAAATTCCAGTGGTATATTCTCAAGGTTATATTTTGGTGCATTCATGAGTGGTTTGCTCTTTTTCAACTTTAGCTTGAGTTTGCATACTAGTAGTTGATGATCTGTACCACAGTCAGCTCCAGGTTTTGTCTTTGTTGATGTTACAGAGCTTTTCCATCGTTGACTTCCACAGATGTAGTCAATTTGATTTTTATACAATCCATTGGGTGAAGTCCATGTGTACAGTTGCCACTTGTGTTGATGGAAGAAGGTGTTTGAGATGAATAGATTGTTGGTCTTGCAGAATTCTATCAATCTTTCTCCAGCTTCATTTCTGTTGCCAAGTCCATATTTTCCAACTACTTTGCCTTCTTCTTTGTTGCCAACTTTTGCGTTCCAGTCACCCATGACTATCGGGATATTCTGTTTGCATGTTCTGTCAATTTCAGCTTGTACTTGTTCATAGAACTCTTCAATTTCATTCTCTTCTGCAGCTGTTGTTGGGGCATATACTTGAATTATAGTTGTGTTGACGAATAGAGATTAAGCGTTCGCTGACTGCACTATATTTCATTACAGTTCTTGCAAGTTTCTTCTTTGTCTTTCATTTCCAGCATAGTATACCATGTGATCATCTGATGCAAAGTGCCCGATGCCAGTCCATTTCAGTTCGCTGACACCCAACAGATCAAGTTGTACACGTTCCATTTCATTCTTGACCACCTCCAACTTCCCTTGGTTCATGCTTCGTACATTCCATATTCCAATGCGTAAGACATCTTTACAGCTTTTGACTCTCATTTCATGCGCAGCTACATCAGCAGTCAGACGTCCCAAGGGCTTTGATCCAACCACATCATAAATGCTGGCTTTATTTTGAGAAGTCTTCAGCTCTTCCCCAGTAGCTAGTTGAATGCCTTCCGACCTGGGGGTCTCATCTTCCAGCACTATAGCACAATTTGTTTTGTTGTAACTATCCATTGGGTTTTCATGGCAAGATACAGAAGTAGATTGCCGGGCCTTTCTTCCACGCAGTTTAAGTTTGGTGTTGTTGCCGTTGTCACAGAAATGTGATTCTCCGCCGTCAACACTATCCCATTCTGTTGCTGCCCAGATGGGTGGTTTGTCTTGGTCTGGCACCTCAGCTGAGACCTGTCCATCCTGGGAATCCCTGCCAGTAGTTAAACTATCAATAGTTTAGCTCTCAGCATCACTGATGCACACAAGCCCTCGCAGCACGACAAGCTGCAAACCAAGTGAGGGGATGTCAAAATACAAGAACTGAATAAAGGGGACTGATGCTGGGAGATATGGGGATGGGGGAGGGACTAATGCTGGAAAATGCTGGCGATGAGGTTTTGCGACGCCCTCGCTTGGGCCTGAAGGCTTACAAGCATAGAGCGGCCTTATAGTGTCCCTTTAAATAAAGCTTCCCTTGTTTGTCACCAGAGGGATTCTGGGACTTGTAGTTGGCTTACTTATATAAGGACAAATGTAGTTGTGAGACCGGTGGTTTAAGGCTGCAAGAAAATTTATTTTTTTGCAGGATTCCAAGGCATTAAAGCTCAAAAACACAAAAGCCAAAGGATGCTTCTCCAACATAAGAGTAAATCAGGTTAACAGAGGAAAATGCAACAAAAACCTTCTATCACTGGGCAGCAGCTTTCATTCAAATAAACTTTCACAGAGCACAGCTTCTTGTGGTCATTCCACGTATCAGGTAAACTTTTTAACAGCTGCTGTTTTCTTTTCCAAACCAAACTTACTAAAGGCAGCTTCTTGGCTTCAGAAGCTCACATACTTAGTAGAACACAGGCTTGGCTTTTTCCAGCTCTTGGAAGTCACAGAAATTAGTCACTATATTGTTTCACAGTCTTTCACCCTGTTCAACAATGCTCAGTTCTCCTTTAGACAAAAAGAGCAATCCATTGGTGACAATTCTGATTCAGCTTCTGGCATACAAGAATCCAGCTGCATCTCTTCTATGGACACCGGGTACTTCTTACTTCCACCAGTTTTATAAACTTGCCCAGCCTTCCTGTCTTCTAAAAACTCTTGGAACTGCTTCAACAGCAAATCACCCTGAGAAGGCACACTTGTATTGGGAGGGTAAAGCTTCCTCTCTGCAAACAGTTTTCTTAATGCTTCTAGTGTTAAAAGCTCAGTTTCTCTGCTCTTATCTGGGTTTCGGTTCTCTTCATACATAAAACTATCCACCCACCTCTTAGCAGACGTTAGGCCTGGCTCCTGGACACTAGTGGAAGCAAACTGTTTCTCTGCAAGCTGTTCAGGTTTACATGTACTGGCTTTACCTTGGGGCGGGTCTCTCAGGCAGCTACTGATTCCTTTCCTCCTGATATCTTTCAGGCTATGGAACTCAGCCTTCTGGTGCCTTTCTCCACTCCTTCCCAGATAGCCACTCTCTTGAAAGTTTCTTTGGAACCTTTCTCCCTTTCCAGGATCTCTCAGAGTTTCTCCTTCTTGTGCTTCTGCTGCTCTGTCTGCAGATCTGTTCCTTTCCAGCTTCCCCTGGACGTGCTGGCTCTGCTCTCTCTGCTGTGTCTCCTGTGACTCCTGTGTCTCCTGTGTATCCTGTATGTTCCTTCTTTGCTCTGAGTGTGTCTTTAAAAACCATTTGCTGCCGGGCACTCCCTTGCCTCTGCACAGGTGTGAGCAATCATTGAGCAAGCTTGGCTCTACGTCTGAACTAGGGCATGGCCTGGCCTCAGCAGAGAGCTGAGTTTTTTTTCTTGCCTGCCTTGCAAACACTGTGCACAACTGAACTGTCACTTGTTTTAAAGGGAAAAACAGGGTTTTCTTCCACTTCCATCTCTTCCTGGGGGCTCTCCTCACCACACATCCCCCCTTAGGATATCACGGGCTGGCATAATTTTATTTGCACAGCTCATGATACGACTCAAGGCGTCTTCATTCTGGTGCAGTCTCCCTGCTCTATGCTCCACGTGAAATTCAAACGCCTGGAGGGCCATATACCACCGTGTCAGATGGGAGTTATGATCCCTCATCTGGTTGAGCCATTTTAATGGGGCATGGTCGGTGACCAATAAGAATTTTCTGCCCATAAGGTAGAACTTAAGAGCTTCAATGGCCCATTTTATTGCCAAGCATTCGCGCTCTATAGTTGAGTAATTCCTTTCGATTGGAGACAGCTTCCAGGTCAGAAACATCACAGGGTGTTCCGCGCCCTCGTGCTTCTGAGACAAAACTGCACCCAGGCCTGTTTCAGATGCATCCGTCTGGACTATGAATGGTTGGGCGAAATCCACGCCCCGCAATACTGGTTCAGCGCACAACTTCTCCTTCAAGAGGCAAAATGCCCTTTCAGCTGGTTGGGCGCATTTTTTTTTAGCATATCTGTTAAAGAGGCGCTCTTCTCTGCAAAGCATGGGATGAAGCATCGATAATAGCCGACCAAACCTAGGAAACTACGCAGTTGTTTTTTATTAGTAGGTCTGGGAAATGCTTTGACGCTCTCGATCTTGCTTGTCAGAGGTTTCACTATGCCTCGGCCCACTAGGTGGCCCAAATACTTGACCTCTTGGCCTCCAAACAAACACTTGGCGGGATTTAAAGTGAGCCCCGCGTCCCGCATCGCTTGGAGGACAGCCTCAACTCTTGGCAAGTGCTGGTCCCAGGTGTCGCTGTGTATCATGACGTCATCCATATTAGCGACTGCGTAGGCCTGGTGCGGGCACAACACTAGGTCCATCAGTCTTTGACATGTGGCGGCGGCCCCATGTAACCCGAAGGGCATTCTTTTAAAGTGGAATAATCCGACGGGTGTGCTGAAGGCCATTTTCTGACGAGCTTCGCGGGTCAATGGTATTTGCCAATACCCTTTCATCATATCGAGGGTCGTGAGGTACTTGGCTCGTCCCAGCCGGTCTAAGAGTTCCTCGACGCGAGGCATTGGGTAAGCATCAAACTTTGATATCGAGTTGACCCGTCGGAAATCAATACAAAACCTCATGGACCCGTCCGGTTTCGGTACCAGGACGATAGGACTATTCCATGGGCTCCTTGACTCCTCTATAATCCCCATGTTCACCATCTCGTGGACCTGGCGGATTACCTCCTGCCTTTTCACCTCGGGTAACCTATAAGGCCGTTGTCTTATTACTTCTCCTTGCGGTGTCACAATTTCATGGGCAACCAGATTTGTTTCGCCCGGCATTGGGGTCAAAACATCCTTAAATTTGGCCAGCAGGTGTGCCAAGTCTTGCTTCTGTGCCCACGAAAGCCCCTCCCCGACCCTTGGTTCAGGGTTTCCTTTACACTCAGCCAATTGTGGCCCCAAGTCCTCTTCCGCCTTCTCTTCCAATGTGGCTGACAACCCCTGAAGGCTTGTACCTCCCATGGACCCAAAGCCTCCAGTTCTCCGGGTTGTCGTACACAGCATCGGGACCTCTTCGAGAGGGGGAAAGCCGACCCTCTCACAGATCAACTGCGCTATACGGTCACCCATTTTTATCGGGAAATCCTCTTTTCCAAAATTAAAGATTAGCACCTTCACAGCACCCCTAAAATCCGGATCGATAACACCGGCTCCGATGTCGATGAAATGTTTCAGGGCAAGACCCGAGCGAGGGGCTATGCGGCCATAGCATCCTATCGGTAGTTCTATCTGGAGAGCGGTGTTGACGAGAGCCTTCCCTTGCTTCGGGACTATTAGGTCCTCAGCACTACAGAGGTCAAACCCGGCAGCATTAGTAGAAGCTCTCTTAGGAGTTTGAGCGCTGGGACTCATCTTGCAAAACCTGAGCACAAACTTGGGTTTTTCCATAATCTCTCCTTTCGGTGGACAGGCTTTTTGTTCTTGCTTCAGTGGCTGCGCAAACAGCGGCCTGGGAATAACAGCTGCCTTAACCATTGTTTGTGCTAAAGCCTCAGGTCGAGTTCTTTTGGAAATAGCAGCCTCTTCTGAATGCAAGCCCTGTTCCATGCCCCTATGAAATTGTGTCCAGTCCCTCCCCAACACTAAATTATGGGGCAGCCGGGGTACCACAGCTATGGGGATCTCTCTCTTTACACCCAATCCTTTTACCTGAATCTTATATACAGGGTATAGGGATGCCGCTCCATGAATACATCTGATCTTTACAGTGCTTACAGGTTGGATTGCTACCTCCTCAGTCCTGGCCTCAATTTGCTGCCAGAGCGCTTTAGACATCATGGACTGTTCGGCCCCTGAGTCTAACAGTGCTTTTGTAACAATTCCCTGTACTTCCACTGACAGTAAAAATCCTTCCCTGATTCTCTGAGGCTTCTCAGCTATTAGTGCTGTCTTCACATAACATTCTCTCTGAAAATGCCCTTCCGCACCACATTTAAAGCATTTTTTTTTGTGTCATGGCCTTTCAACATCGGCCTACAAGTTTTCAGAGGTTCATCTTTTAACCCAATCCTCCTTCCTGATACGCCTGCCATTGCTACCCTGGAAGCACTGCCACCTTCTCGTGCAGTTAACTCTGCCTCTATAAAACGCTCGGAGAGCATGACGGCTTCTTGAGGGCTTTGGCAGTTTTGCAGTATAAGAAAAGTATGGATGTCTCTGGGGATTGCAGCCATGTACTGCTCTAACACGAGGCTATCCAGTATGGACTCAACTGATTTTCCTTCAGGGGTCAGCCATTTATTCACTAGACTATGGACTCGCTGGCATAGGGCCTTAGTAGTCTCTCCTGGCTTTAACTTTACAGCCCTCAGTAGGTGATGATAGACTAAAGGTGTTAGCCCTAGTCTCTCCCTAACAGCTTTTTTGAGCTTGTCGTAGTTACTAGCGAGCGCTGGCGGCATGGCTCGATATATGGCTAAGGCCTCCCCCGTAAGGGATACCGCTAGGCACACAGCCCACTGCTCTTTAGGCCAGCTGCTGAGGTGAGCCACCCGTTCAAAGGCTTCGAGAAAATCATTAATGTCGTCCCTATCTGTAAGCTGTCCGAAATTAAATGTCCCACCAGCTTGAAAACCCAGCGTATGCAAAGAAGCTGGTGTAGTGGAACCTGGAGGTGTTACTGCTGGTCCGGTTTTCTCTTTCTGGGCTACCAAGCCGGCCTCCAACATCTTGAGTAGCGGTCTCTGCTGGGCTTGCATCTCCGCAGCACTTCTCTCCTGAGCTTGCAATGACAAGTCCCGCTGCCGCTCTAATTGCGTTGCCATCCATTTCAACACTTCTTGACACTCGAGGGTCATCTTGAAACTCTGCAACAAGAACACAGAGACCCAAGTGCGATACCCAAAAAAAACCTCTTCACTACTTTTTTTTTTTTCTCAATCAGCTAAGCCTGCACCTTTGCCCTGGTAGCCTAACTAGCCCCGTTAGGTACCGTTACCTGGCTTAGGTGAAGCTTTGAGCTTATCACCAGTGAAGGTCTTTGTAGTCCTCTCTGTACGGCTGCCTCACTTCCTGGATGTTCCTCTGTACAGCTTCACAGTGAAGTTGCTTTTCCAGCGAGTATCCTGAAGTTGCTCCTTTGCGCATGCGTTAAATCCTGCCAACTACGCCACTTGTGACGCCCTCGCTTGGGCCCGAAGGCTTACAAGCATAGAACGGTCTTATAGTGTTCCTTTAAATAAAGCTTCCCTTGTTTGTCACCAGAGGGATTCTGGGCCTTGTAGTTGGCTTACTTATATAAGGACAAATGTAGTTGTGAGACCGGTGGTTTAAGGCTGCAAGAAATTTTATTTTTTTGCAGGATTCCAAGGCATTAAAGCTCAAAAACACAAAAGCCAAAGGATGTTTCTCCAACATAAGAGTAAATCAGGTTAACAGAGGAAAATGCAACAAAAACCTTCTATCACTGGGCAGCAGCTTTCATTCAAATAAACTTTCACAGAGCACAGCTTCTTGTGGTCATTCCACGTATCAGGTAAACTTTTTAACAGCTGCTGTTTTTTTTTCCAAACCAAACTTTTACTAAAGGCAACTTCTTGGCTTCAGAAGCTCACATACTTAGTAGAACACAGACGTGGCTTTTTCCAACTCTTGGAAGTCACAGAAATTAGTCACTATATTGTTTCACAGTCTTTCACCCTGTTCAACAATGCTCAGTTCTCCTTTAGACAAAAAGAGCAATCCATTGGTGACAATTCTGACTCAGCTTCTGGCATACAAGAATCCACCTGCATCTCTTCTATGGACATCGGGTAATTCTTACTTCCACCAGTTTTATAAACTTGCCCAGCCTTCCTATCTTCTAAAAACTCTTGGAACTGCTTCAACAGCAAATCACCCTGAGAAGGCACACTTGTATTGGGAGGGTAAAGCTTCCTCTCTGCAAACAGCTTTCTTAATGCTTCTAGTGTTAAAAGCTCAGTTTCTCTGCTCTTATCTGGGTTTCGGTTCTCTTCATACATAAAACTATCCATCCACCTCTTAGCAGACATTAGGCCTGGCTTCTGAACACTAGCGGAAGCAAACTGTTTCTAAGCAAGCTGTTCAGGTTTACATGTACTGGCTTTACCTTGGGGCGGGTCTCAGGCAGCTACTGATTCCTTTCCTCCTGATATCTTTCAGGCTATGGAACTCAGCCTTCTGGTGCCTTTCTCCACTCCTTCCCAGATAGCCACTCTCTTGAAAGTTTCCTTGGAACCTTTCTCCCTTTCCAGGATCTCTCAGAGTTTCTCCTTCTTGTGCCTCTGCTGCTCTGTCTGCAGATCTATTCCTTTCCAGCTTCCCCTGGACATGCTGGCTCTGCTCTCTCTGCTGCGTCTCCTGTGTGTGTGTCTCCTGTGTGTTCCTTCTTTGCTCTGAGTGTGTTTTTAAAAACCGTTTGCTGCCGGGCACTCCCTTGCCTCTGCACAGGTGTGACCGATCATTGAGCAAGCTTGGCTCTACGTCTGAACTAGGGCGTGACCTGGCCTCAGCAGAGAGCTGAGTTTTTTTCTTGCCTGCCTTGCAAACACTGTGCACAACTGAACTGTCACTTGTTTTAAAGGGAAAAACAGGGTTTTTTTTCCACTTCCATCTCTTCCTGGGGGCTCTCCTCACCACAGTTTATACCAAGCACGCTGGCTTATGTAGTGAAGGGTTAATTCTCCTTTGAGTATTTGGAGGAATTCAGATGTCAAAATACAAGAACTGAATTCCTCCAAATACTCAAAGGAGAATTAACCCTTCACTACATAAGCCAGCGTGCTTGGTATAAACCTCATCACCAGCATTTTCCAGCATTAGTCTCTCCCCCATCCCCATATCTCCCAGCATCAGTTCCATTTTACCACCCCTATTTCCAGTATCAGCCCCCTTTTTGCTCCTCCAGCATCTGCCTTCCCTTTTTTTTAATCTACCTTCAGTTAATGAGTCCTTTCAGCAGTGGGAACTTCCTCCTTCACTCCCTGCCACTCTGTTTGTCTCAGCTGACTGCCTTGCGTATGAGCAAATGTTCATATACTAGGGAAGATACTGTGGCACAGAAACCATTGTATTAAGGGCTATTACAAAATATGGGTGCTACAGGAAGTGTCTGCCCTTAAATTTGGAAAATATGCTTGTACGTGAGGCAGTCAGCTGAGAGAGAGAAAGTGGTGGGGAGCGAAGGAGGAAACTCCTGCCACTCTAGGGTGTTAGAAATTTGGTCGGGCCAGGGCCCAGAACATGTCTTTCGGTGGCGTTGTATCTTGTCAGTTGCCATAGAGTCAAAAGCAGAATCAATGTTTACAAGTGGCCCTGCAGCATTTGGGGAGGGTGCATTAGTCCCCTCTTGCCCCTGCAAACTATGCTTATGTTTTTTCCTTCTTTCTTAAATTGAACTTCTGTAGGAATTAAGCTTTACCTGGCAAAAATCTCACTTCTTGTTAAGCTCAGGATTTCTGTGATGGATAAGTTGAAACAGAGACAAATTCCATCCTCATAGCTGAGTTATTTTTTGTCACCAGATACCCTTGGTTCAATACTCGTTAAGACACTGCTTGATTACACTGCAAAATCATGTGTGAGGTAGCAGCAAAGCTCATATCAAGACAGCATCCATCCCCTCTTAGCATAGTGCTAACTCTGGGAGTGCCGTGGTGGATGCTTGAATACCTCCAATATTGAGCAAACTTTCACTGTATCCAGGAAGGGCTAATTTGTTAGGCAGATGTCGATGGAGGCAGTGATCTGGGCTACTGGGGTTTGATCACTTTAATCTGTTTTGGGGGTAGACTGATTGGTTGACTGCTCAAATCTGTTTATGAATTTTTGTGCAATTTGCCAGTTTTTCTGTTGCTTTGATCTTTTGCTGTAAACTGGGGAGGAGTGGATGGCCGTTAACCATTAGCCTTTGGAACCTTGATGATATGCAAAGTTACAACGGTGCCACCTCCTTCTCCTTTGCCTAAGCAACATCAAGTTGACCTGCTGTTTCTTATTGTACTTTGGCCTTTCACTTTTACTTTTATTTGATGCTGTCAAAATACTAGTCAGGGAGCGGGGCATCTGTACCTAAAACAGGAACCCTGCTGAACTGAATTGACCCAGTGTTTTAAATCTCGTCTTTTCCAGCCAGCTGTGACCCCCACGGACGCTGCTGGGCCCGCTCCCGTCCCTTCTCCTCCGGACTCTGTATTTTACCCTGCAGCACTGCCGCAAGTTCAGGATTGCGGTGTCCATGACTGGTGTCCAAACTGTTAAATTGTGCGAACTTACAGCATGATGCACTGCACTTTCTGTGTTGGCTTAGACTTTTGTTTATCTGCACTTTTATTTTATAGGATCCCTTCTGAACTGAGCTGAACAGGTCTTTTAAATCCCACCTTTTCCAGTCAGCTGGACTCTGAATTTACCCTGCAGCACCTTTTTGGCTGTTAGTCTTTTACTTATCTGTACTTTTATTTCATTTTTTCATCCTTTCATTCATTCATTCATTTATTTATTGTCTTCTTCTTTACTTACTTATTACTGGTCATGGAGAAGGAAGAGGGCTGTATCTGCACCGCCATTGAAAGTTTGCATGTAATCCGGTGAAATGGAACAGCTGGCAAATGTGAATGCTTCCAAGATTGCATTGGTTCCTTTGATGTGCGCTGTGTTGTATCTGTTTTTGTCAGGCCCTGACTGGTGGCACCCCTAATGCATTTGTTTCTGGTTCCATCTCCTCCCTGCCTCAAACTCTTATCCTCCTCCTCCTTTTTTTTTCTGGTGACATTCATCCTAGCTTTGGCCCCTCTAGACTAGTCTTTCACTCTCATTCCTCTCTCAACCATTCTAATCTCATCTATATTCCTCTCCTCTCCTCTCCTCCTTTTCTCTCCCTTTCTCTTGTGCATTACGTAATGCACATTCCAGTTCTAAAATACTTAACTTTACTCACGACCTTTTCATTTCTAATTCCTTCAATCTTCTGGCTTTTACTGAAACCTAGCTCCTCCCCGATGACACTGCTTCTATTGCTGCTCTCTGTCATGCTGGTTACCAATTTTCCTACACTCCTCGTATCACTGACCGTGGTGGTGGTGTTGGGTTTCTGCTTTCTCCTTCCTGCCAATTTCAACCACTCCCTCTTCCTCAGTCTCACTTCTCTTCCTCCTTTGAAGTTCATTCTATCTGCCTTTTTAATCTACCTCTCTGGATTGCTGCTATTTATCCGACCCCCTGATAAGTCCATCTCTACCTTTCTTGCTGATTTTTACTCTTGATTCTTCAACCCCTTCGCTCATTCTTGGTGATTTCAGTATTCATGTTGATAACCTTGGATGTCTCACCGCCACTTGAAATTCAACATGGCCAAAACTGAGCTGCTGATTTTTCTCCCTAAACGCTCCTCTCCCCTTCCATCTTTTTCAGTCTCTGTGGATAACTCTCTACTCCTCTCTGTCTCCCCAGCTTGCAACCTTGGAGTCGTCTTTGACTTCTCTCTCTCTCCTTCTCCACACACATCCAACTGATAGCTAAAATGTGCTGTTTCTTTCTCTACAGCATCAATAATATTTGCCCATTCTTTTCTGAACACACACTTATCCACTCTTTAGTCACTTCCAATCTGGACTATTATAACCTATTCCTTGCTGATCTCCCCCTGAATCATCTCTTTCCCCTTCAATGCTTATATTACCCCTCTTCTCAAGTAACTTCATTGGCTCCCTATCCGTTTCCGCATCCAGTTCAAACTTCTCCTGCTGATCTATAAGTGCATTCACTCTGCAACTTCGCACTGCCTTTCCTCTCTTATCTCTCCCTACACCCCTCCTCGGGAACTCCACTCTTCTGGCAGATCGCTTCTATCTGTGCTCTTCTCTTCTGTTGCTAACTCCAGACTTCGCTCCTTTCACTTTGCTGCACCTTATGCCTGGAACAAACTACCTGAGCCTGTACGTTAGGTGCCTTCTCTGACCCTTTTCAAATCCAGGCTGAAAACTCACCTCTTTGCTGCCGCATTTGGATCTTGACTCACCTGATCTCCTTTGTGTTTCCTTACCATTCCCCCTAGATGCATCCCGTGTCTATAGCTACTGTGTTGTCTGTCTTAACTAGATTGTAAGCTCTGCAGTGGCCATCTTTTACATGTGTCTGTGCAACGCTGCATTCATTTTGTAGGGCTATACAGTAGTAGTAGTAGCAGTAACTTCTCCAACACCTATACTTCTCTAAATTCCTTTCCATTACCTCCTCTTTTAATCTCCGACTGTGTTCTTCTGCTCCTACTCATCAGCGTGATCACTGCCTTGATTTAGTTGTTTTTCTCTAATTGTTTACTTTCCATTTTCCATACCTTAGTTCTTCCTTAACGCTTCATAAATGTTTAATAATAATAATCATAATTCATAGATTAATACATCAACAACACAAGAGTAAAGATCAGAGCATTATTTTAATCTGTAATTTAATAAGCTTTAAAATATGTTCTTTGCCCATTGATAACGTGTCAGCTATGCATCCTTCCTTCCCATCATATTATTCTGCCCCAAACACACATTTACCTATAAATTAATATACATATGTATACACACCATCCCTGAGCCTTGTGGCACCGTGCCAACACAGCATATTATCCAGAGAACACCATCCTTATTCTGAAGCATGGTGTTAGCAGCAAAGGGAACATAACCTGGCTTAGAAGTGAGGTTCATGACTGTCATGGTATGCGCAAAAGTAACCTATTTGGAGAAACTGCACCAACAGAGGAGAGAGGCAGAGCGTGGCTGGCACTTGACCCCTATCAAAGGGAAAAGGCAAAATGTGCAAAGAAGATTAAAATAATCTGCTGTTAACTTTTTAGGTGCAAAAAAAGTAAAAATCAGATGATCTTTGATACTGTTCATTCTCATTTTTCAGTTATTTGTTTTGTGGAAGGTTGGCCTGCCTTGGATTTAGTAGTTCCAGTTCCTTAGGAAAAATTTCTATATCTTCATAGAAGCAATGGAGTATAACCAGGACTAGCCAATAGACTGATTCAAAACTATTCAAGTGAAATGGAGTTTTTAGTAACCTTAGTTATGAAGGGGAGGGGTAGGTGGATGGGGGGAAAGACAAGTGGGAATAATTAAAAAGGACAAAGAAAAGAAGGAAAAGATATAAGGGAATAAGTAAAAATTAGACAAGGAGAGAAAAGGGTGGGAGGAACACAAAATTCAAAATGAGGTCAAGGCAGATTTGTCATTGAGGCCTTGCAGAAAGGGAATGGAGAGAACCCTAGAGGATAAAGATGAAAGGGGGTGGTACAGATATGAAGGGAATATAATGTTTTAGGCGAAAACAGTAGGGAGGAGAATAGAAACGTGGGTTCCAAGTGAGAGGCAGACAAAAAATGGATGTTATAAAAGCAGTTCTTATAGGCTTGAATGGACTCTTACAACTGAGGAGATTTGGTCAAGAGCTAATCATGTAGCATGCAACTATCTGCCAAGGTTTTGGCATAATAATTCTTGAATGTCTGATAAAGGAGAAGAGTTCTGGATGTATGTGTGAAATATGTTACATACTTACTATTGTGAATATTATTTTCATTGACCTTTTGGAACATAAAAACAAACTCTTAAATCTCAAATATTTCCTGACATTCTTCCACTTATACACTTCATGAATTTGCAAAAATGAATCCATTTGAATGTCGCTGTCAAAATTGGTCCATTTGAATGTCGCTGTCAGGGACTGAGTACCTTTTTAATGTACCTTCGCAATATCTGATTGTAGGCCTACGTTTCCTGGTTCGTCTTTGCACAGACATTGGGCTCAAAGAAGTTCAAGAATATGCAACAAAACTCAAGAAGGCAGAAAAAATGAAAGAAATAAGGGAACAGGTATATATGTCCTTTTCTATATGAGTTTTTTTCAGTGTCCATAAACTGTAGCCACCAATAGTATAATGACTGCACTAGAAAGACCTTCAGTCTATGGTACTATCATAGAAAGCTAAGACAGTGTTGCCATCTCAGAATATAGTGCAATACTAGTCTGGCCTGAGGTTCAGAGCAAAATTCAGCATTTTCCTTATCTCTTTCTCTGAGTTTTTTTGTTTTTCACATTTTGAAAACTGAGGAAATTTTGATTCATTGTTGCAAAGCAGCTACACTGAGCCATACCAAAGGGTCACTTGACCTACTTTGTCAGAGGGTTCTTCTGGCACTTTCTAAGAAACAAGAAAAGTCATCTTGTGAAAGTCAAATTAGTAAGTTGGATGTATGTCTGTTGTGATACTCTTTATTTAGTCTGTTAAAGTTGATATGATATATTATATTTAAGCTGTTAAAAGCTATCAAGGTATCTATATTGTAATTGATTCTCACATGGTTTTATTATGGTTATAAAAATTGTCAGTGTGTGTTGTGTTTCTGTTTGACTAAGAAGTTAATTAAAATATACAAGGGCTGATATTCAACTGTATGGAAACTGCATAGAGATAAATGAATAATATATCCAAATATCTTCATGTAGATATTCAGCAGTGCTATGCATCTAAGTCAAACAGGGGTGTCTTGGGGGACTGAAATAAAAGCATTTATTTTATTTATTTATTTAACAATTTTTCTATACCACCTTATCTTAAAATCAAGGCGGTTTACAATAAAATTTCAGTTTACAGAGAACTTACAATAGGAACAATTAAAAATTTAAACGATTACAGAATAACTTCATTTATGTGGCCAGCACCCAATGCTCTAACCATTAGGCTTCACCTCAGTGCCCTCATCTATAATTTTTGGTCTGGAAACATAACATCTTCCTAGTTATATGGTCTACCTTTTGATGCAATTCTGTGTCTTTTCTTCACCATAAAAATCTGTTATTGCATGAATTGTAATAATTTGAAGAATGTATAACCAATTGTCCAGAAACGCAGAGACGCTAAAGCCAGAGGAAAAAGAGGCAATTGCAGAACTCAACAGAGATTTCCAACGTGCAGCAAGACAAGATGAGGAAAAGTACTACAATGACACATGCAAGGAAATAGAATCAGAAGAGAAAGAACAAGATTGGCTTTTCTAAAGCTATGAGAGTCAAAGAAAAATTCCAGCCTCGAACTAGAATGCTACAAGATGCTACAGGATTCATGCTGAATGATGCTGAGAAGATCAAGAAAAGGTGGAAAGAATATACAGAGTTATTATACCATAAAGATCAAGTTGGACCAACAGCCGTTTCAACCTATACCTTATGATCAGGAACCATTGACGATGAAAGAAGAAGTCGAAGCAGCATTTGAAAGCCTTATCAAAGAACAAAGCACCAGACATTGATGGTATTCCCATAGAAGTATTACAGCAATTGGATGAACCTGTTACCATACTTACAAGGCTCTGCCAGGAAATTTGGAAGACAAATTCATGGCCAACTGACTGGAAAAGATCTGTGTTTATACCAATACTGAAGAAAGGTGACCCAACTGACTCTGGAAATTATCGCACAATTGCTCTGATCTCACTTGCCAGCAAGATTATACTCAAGATCATTCAGGAGAGACTACAACCATACTTGGAATGAGAACTGCCTGAAGTGCAAGCAGGGTTCATGAAAGAGCGAAGAACAAGAGACATTATCGCGCATGTTAGATGGATCCTTGAAAAGACAAAAGAATACCCAAAGGATATCCATATGTGTTTTATTGACTACAGCAAGGCTTTTGACTGTGTAAACCATGAGAAACTCTGGGCCACATTAAGAAGCATGGATATACCAGAACATCTGATCGTTCTCTTGCACAACCTTTACATTGATCAAAAAGCAACAGTTAGAACAGAACTAGGAGAAACAGAATGGTTTAAAATCAGCAAAGGTGTACAACAAGGCTGCATACTTTCCCCCTACCTGTTTAATTTATATGCAGAACAAATCATCAGAGAAGCAGGACTGTATGAAGACAACCGAGGTGTGAAGATTGGTGGAAGACTCATCAACAACCTTCGCTATACTGATGATACCATATTACTGGCTGAAAGTGAAGACGATTTGAAACATTTGCTTCTCAAGATCAAGGAATATAGTCTTAAAATGGCTCTGCACCTTAACGTTAAGAAGACAAATATCCTGACAATTGGCAAAATGAATAAGTTTATCGTTGATGGAGAAGAAATTGAAATAGTGGACAACTTTAACCTACTTTGATTAACTATCAATAAAGAAGCCACAAGCAATCAAGAAATCCGACGATGCACTGCTCTTGGCAGAATGGCTATGAAGGACCTAGACAAGATTCTCAAGAACAGAGATGTCTCTCTCCATAGAAAGATTTGACTTGTTCAGCCATGGCATTTTCAATAACGTCATATGGATGTGAAAGTTGGACAGTGAAAAAGATAGACAGGAAGAAAATTGATGCCTTTGAATTATGGTGCTGGCAACAAATACTGTGTATACCATGGACTTCCCGAAGAACCAACCGGTCAGTACTAGAGGAAATCAAAGCTCAGATGACTTTGACTTTCTTACTTGGACACATCATGTGAAGAAAGAGACCATTAGAGAAAGACATCATGCTTGTGGATCAAGCATCCTGAGATTCTTAAGGTGCATTACTATGTCGTAGTGTTTTCATTAAAGGATTTTGACTCCCATTTGCAAGCAGTCCACCAGGTAATGCATCAAAATCTTTGAATGTACAGTGCCATGTTGCCTCATTAATTGCACCGGATAAATAAATGGTACAGCTCAAAAGTTTAGCTCACTCTTTTGGTAATGGGTGGCATTGTAGAAGAATGTATGGCTAAACTCATCAAGTAAGAATAGATAATAAAGATGCATATACAACAGAAGAGTCCTAATTAGACCTTTTTAACCCAGTCCTCGGGGAACCCTAGGCCAGTCAGGTTTTCAGGATTCCCACAATGAATATGCATGATAGATTTGCATACAATGAAGGCAGAGCATGCAAATCTTTCTCATGCATATTCATTCTGGGAATCCTGAAAACCTGACTGGCCTAGGGTTCCCCGAGGACTGGGTTGAAAACCCTTAAGGTTTTGGATACCTGTTCTCAGTAATCACAATAATCCTCTTATCATATTTAACTGTAGGCTTTTTACTTTTCTTTTGGGTCAATATGAAACATTTTCTGTTCTTGTAGCGTGTAAGGTCTGGTAGAGATGGCAGTGGCCGTAGCCGAAGAGAGGGAAGTGCTAGCAGTGGTAAGTTGTGCAAGATGTTAATTCCTCATATGCACAAAGTGAGAGCAAATCTATACTAAATAGATTTTGAGGTAGTTGTGTATTCCTTTCCAACTGTAAATGCACTGGGGGAGGTTATTTTATAAGATGGCACCTAGGTAAATTTTTGGAAAAAAGGGCCTCTCTTATAAATTCAGTGCCTATATGCCTTTATAAAATAGGGTCTCAGACCTATCCTCAGTAGCACACAAATTCACATGTGTTCCAATATGCGTATGTATTACAACTATGCCTTTGGGAATTCTTATGCATGATCTTCTGCATGTTTACCTGTATTTTTTAGTATTTGATCATGCAGTTTTATAATATGTTTGTTTATTGCAAATTTGATTACCCTCCTTTAGCAAATGATCAAGGCGATTTACAAAAAAGTATAATCCACATACAATGTGTAAAAACATGCTTTACATACCAAAAATGCTGTATAAGATTATTTGCAGGCAAAAACATTTGTTTTGTTTTACATTTATTTGCAAAAAGTTTTATTTTGTTTGCTTGTGGGGTTTTTTCATCACTTCCCCAGTTTCATTAATAATGTGTGCTATCATTTAACAGTGTGAGGCACATTCTCTACTGTGCGGCTCGGCCTCTGTGCGTCCGGTTGGAACCAAACACACAGAGGTAGACACGATTCCAATCCTTCAGGGCACATCTAGCCCCCGCATGATCAAAATCGTGTCTAGACCTGTAAATGCAGGCTGGGACCCGATTCCCATCAGCTTGCACATACCGGCCCCTGCAGGGCTAACACAATCAGGCTGCTGAATGGAGCTACGGCGCCATGGCGTCCAGTTGCCATGGCACCAGCTGCCAACTACTTTTTCTTTTCCCCTCAGCCTGACCCCTGATCTGGCCTCCCATGGCTAGGGCCGGGCTGTGGGGAATCTCCTGCACCCCCATAGCGTTTTGATCCCAGCTGGGCCTCCCGTCCCCAACGTCTAGGGGGACTTATTCTACCTCTGAGGTAGAATAAGTCCCCTGTCCAGTCTGCTGGCCCCAGATATACAGGGCCGACTTCAGAATCGGCCCTGTATGTCTGGGGCCACAGACCACCCACTGCCCGCCCTAATTCTGCCTCCACAACGCCCCGCCCCTTCCCGCCCCCATCTATGCCTCCCCATACAAACTCCTTGTTCATATGGGGAGGCTTAGTCAGGCACGACAAGGGGGGCGGGACAGAATAGACCCCTGTGTCTATTATGCGATAGCACAACCTATTAATAAACTATAGGAAGTGCCAACATTTTGACATTTCCCATTTTGTTTTGTTCAAAAACAATATGAAATGAAATGGGAAATTTTGTTGACATTTCCCATTTCATTTTAAACAAATGCACATCCCTAAAAATTATCCATTATGGGCCTAGAACTTATACAATGCTGTTTATTTTCCAGAAAGGCCTGGATTGTTCAGATTGATTTGTTTTCTTCTGCTGTTTAAATTCAGTATGTACCATAATATACGACCAGTTGCAAGGCTAAACTATTTGACTTAGGCCTTGCATGTTTCTTTCTATTTGAATGGTACACAAAGTTGATACTACTTTCACTTTGCCTGCATAAATTATATTTAAGTTTATTAATACAGAATGCCTAATGATATTATACTGTTAATGTATTTTTATACTTTCTGTTGGAGAGTTTTTTGCAGTTACATGTAAGCATGTTTTTTTGAAATATCTAACAAGATGCATATCACTCAGTAGATATGCATCCATCACCAAGACTTTTACTTTCAAAGTAGTCCATATTCAGTAGCTCATGTACTGTAATAAACCCAGGAAAGACTTATTCCTGAAAAGGGCATGTGACAACTGGAACAGGGCCAGATTTCAGATTTTGATCCCCATAAGGGTTGGTGGCCCTCACTTGGTCTGCAGCTTGTCGTGCTGTGAGGGCTTGTGTGCATAAGTGATGCTGAGAGCTAAACAATTGGTAGTTTAACTACTGGCAGGGTCTCCCAAGATGGACAGGTCTCAGCTGAGGTGCCAGACCAAGACAAACCACCCATCTGGGCAGCAGCAGAATGGGATAGTGTTGACAGCGGAGGATCACATTTCTATGACAATGGCAACAACACCAAATTTAAACTGCGCGGAGGAAAGGCCCAGCAATCTACTTCTGTATCTTGCCATGAAAACCCAATGGATTGCTACAACAAAACAAATTGCGCTATAGTGCTGGAAGATGAGACCCCCAAGTCGGTAGGCACTCAACTAGCTACTGGGGAAGAGCTGAAGACTTTTCAGAGTAAAGCCAGCATTTATGATGTGGTTGGATCAAAGCCCTCGGGGCGTCTGACTGCTGATGTAGCTGCGCATGAAATGAGAGTCAGAAGCTGTAAAAATGTCTTACACATTGGAACATGGAACATACGAAGCATGAACCAAGGGAAGTTGGAGGTGGTCAAGAATGAAATGGAACGTGTACAACTTGATCTGTTTGGTGTCAGCGAACTGAAGTGGACTGGCATTGGGCACTTTGCATCAGATGATCACATGGTCTACTATGCTGGAAATGAAAGACAAAGAAGAAATGGTGTTGCATTTATCATAAAGAAGAAACTTGCAAGAACTGTAATGAAATACAGTGCAGTCAGCGAACGCTTAATCTCTATTCGTCTACGAGGAATGCCTATCAACACAACTATAATTCAAGTATATGCCCCAACAACAGCTGCAGAAGAGAATGAAATTGAAGAGTTCTATGAACAAGTACAAGCTGAAATTGACAGAACATGCAAACAGGATATCCTGATAGTCATGGATGACTGGAACGCAAAAGTTGGCCACAAATAAGAAGGCAAAGTAGTTGGAAAATATGGACTTGGCAACAGAAATGAAGCTGGAGAAAGACTGATAGAATTCTGCAAGACCAACGATCTATTCATCTCAAACACCTTCTTCCAGCAACACAAGCGGCGACTGTACACATGGACTTCACCCAATGGATTGTATAAAAATCAAATTGACTACATCTGTGGAAGTCAACGATGGAAAAGCTCTGTAATATCAACAAAGACAAAACCTGGAGCTGACTGTGGTACAGATCATCAACTACTAGTATGCAAACTCAAGCTAAAGTTGAAAAAGAGCAAACCACTCATGAATGCAGCAAAATATGACCTTGAGAATATACCACTGGAATTTAAAGACTGCCTGCAAAATCGATTTGCTGCTTTAGATACAAATGATAGATCTCCAAAAGAGTTATGGAATGACATCAAGAAGGTTGTGTTCGAAGAAAGCGAGAAGTTTCTACAAAAGGTGAAAAAGCAAAAATGGACAAAATGGATGACGGAAGAAACTCTGAAAATTGCCCAGAAACGCAGAGAAGCTAAAGCCAGAGGAGAAAGAAAGACAATCACAGAACTCAACAGAGATTTCCAACGTGCAGCAAGACAGGACAAGGAAAAGTATTACAACGACGCATGCAAGGAAATAGAAGCAGAAACTATTAGAGGAAGAACAAGATTGGCTTTCCTAAAGCTTCGAGAGTTAACAAAAAAGTTCCAGCCTCGAATTGGAATGTTACAAGATACTCAATGTTCTATGTTGAATGATGCTGTGAAGATCAAGAAAAAGTGGAAGGAATATGCAGAGTTTTTATATGATAAAGATCAAGTGGACCAACAACCGTTTCAACCTGTACCTTATGATCTGTAACCATTGGTGATGAAAGAAGAAGTTGAAGCAACATTGAAAGCCTTATCAAAGAACAAAGCACCAGGCATTGATAGCATTCCCATAGAAGTATTACAGCAATCTGATGCAGCTGCTACCATACTTACAAGGCTCTACCAAGAAATATGGAAGACAACATTATGGCCAATTGACTGGAAAAGATCTGTGTTTATACCAATACTAAAGAAAGGTGATCCAACTGACTGTGGAAATTATCGCACAATCGCTCTGATCCCACATGCCAGCAAGATTCTACTGAAGATTATTCAAAAGAGACTACAACCATACCTGGAACAAGAACTACCTGAAGTGCAAGCAGGGTTCAGGAAAGGGCGAGGAACGAGAGACATCATTGCGGATGTGAGATGGATCCTTGAAAAGACTAAAGAATACCAAAAGGATATCTATTTGTGCTTTATCGACTATAGCAAGGCTTTTGACTGTGTAAACAATGAGAAACTCTGGGCCACATTAAGAAGCATGGGTATACCAGAACACCTGATCATTCTCTTGCACAATCTGTACATTGATCAAGAAGCAACAGTTTGAACGGAACTAGGAGAAACAGAATGGTTTAAAATAAGCAAAGGTGTAAGACAAGGCTGCATACTTTCCCCCTACCTGTTTAATTTATATGCAGAACAAATCATCAGAGAAGCAGGATTGTATGAAGACAACAGAGGTGTGAAGATTGGTGGAAGACTCATCAACAACCTTCGCTATACTGATGATACCACATTACTGGCGGAAAGTGAAGATGATCTGAAACATTTGCTTCTCACAATCAAAGAACATAGTCTCAAAATGGGCCTGCATCTTAATGTAAAGAATACAAAGATCATGACAACTGGCATAATCAACAGGTTCATCGTTGAAGGAAAAGAAATTGAAATAGTGGACAACTTTAACCTTATTCTGTTTCCAACAGTGGTCAATTCAGGTCACAAGTACCTGGCAGGTTCCCAAAGGCCACAGGTTACACAATGCTCATTCTGTGTTAAGCAGTGGATTTCCCAGGTCCTCTTTAATAATAGTATATGACCCTTTCCTCCAGGAACTTGTCCAAACCATTTTTAAACCCAGCTACACTAACAGCTTTTACTACATCCTCCGGAAACAAATTCCAGAGTTTGATTATGTGTTGAATGAAAAAATATTTTCTCTTATTAGTCTTAAATGGGTTACATTGTAGCTTCATTACATGTCTTCTAGTCTTTCTACTTTCTGATGGCGTAAACAACCGATCTACGTTAACCCTTCATTCATTAATTTAAAGATCTCTATCATATCTCCCCTCAGCGTTCTCTTTTCCAAGTTGAAGAGCCCTAAACCTTTGAGCCTTTCCTCATAGGGTATCCTTCCATCCCCTTTACCATTTTGGTGGCTCTTCTCTGTACCTTTTCTAATTCCGCTATATACTTTTTAAGATATGGTGACCAGAATTACACACAATATTCAAGGTGCGATCGAACCACGGAACAATACAGAGGCATTATAATATCCTTGGTTTTATTCTCCATTCCTTTCCTTATGATTCCTAGCAATCTATTAGCTTTCTTGGCCGCAACTGCACACTGGGCGGAGGGTTTCAATGTATTATCCATGATGACGCCTGAATCTTTTTCCTGGGTGGTGGTTTCTAATGTGGTACCTTGCATCGTGTAACCAAAGTTTGGGCTGTTCTTTCCTAAGTGCATAACTCTGCACTTGTCCACATTAAATTTCATCTGCCATTTGGATGCCCAGTCTTGCATTTTTTCATAATCCTCTTGTGTTTTAACATCTTCAAATAATTTTGTGTCATCTGCAAATTTGATCACCTCACTCGTTGTTCCCATTTCCAGGTCATTTATGAATATGTTAAAAAGCAGTGGGCCCAGCACAGATCCCTGCGGTACTCCACTATTTACTTTTCTCCATTGAGAAATTTGGCAATTTAGCCCTACTCTCTGCTTTCTGTCTTTTAACTAGTTCCTGATCCACAATGCTACACTGCTTACAATCCTATGACTTTTTAATTTCACCAAGAATCTCTCATGAGGGACCTTGTCAAAGGCTTCCTGAAAATCTAGATACACTATATCGACCGACACACCTTTGTCTAGCTGTTTATTGACACCTTCAAAAAAATATAACAGATTAGTAAGACAAGACTTTCCTTGGCTAAATCCATATTGGCTTTCTCCCATTAAACCATGACTATATACATAATCAGTAATTTTATTCTTTATAATGGTTTCTACCATTTTGCTCGGTATTGACATCAGACTCACCGGTCTGTAGTTTCCCAGATCGCCCCTGGAACCCTTTTTAAATATTGGCATTAAATTGTCCATTCTCCACTCTTCAGGTACTACAGATGATTTTAATGATAGTTCACAGATTACTAATAGTAGTTCTGCAATCTCATATTTCAGTTCTTTCAATACCCTCAGATGTATATCATCCAGTCCAGGTGATTTGCTACTCTTAAATTGATCAAATAGTTGTAATACATCTTCCTGGTTTATTGATATTTCTTTTAATTCTTCCAATACATCACCTTTATATACCATTTCAGACATGGGTAAATTCCCTACATCTTCTGTAACGACCAAAGCAAAAGAATTCATTCAGTCTCTACACTATGGCTTTGTCCTCACAGTGCCTCCTTTACTCCTCTATCATTCACTGGTCCAACTGACTCTCTCACAGGTACTTGAAAAAGTTTTTATTATGCATTTTTGCTTCCATGGCTAGCTTTTTTTCAAATTCTTTGTCTGCCATATCAGTGCCTTCCATCTAACTTGCTATTGCTTATGTTGTTTTCCCGTTTTCGTCATTTGGCTCCTTTTTTCCATTTCCTGAAAGATGCTTTTTTGGCAGCAACAGCCTCTCTGACCTGGCCTATAAACCATACTGGCAGTTTTTTTGGCCTTCCTCCACTTTTCTTAAAGCGTGGAATACATCTGTTCTGGACTTCCAAGATAGTACTTTTAAACAATGCCCACACATTATGTAAATCTTTAACATTTGCAGCTGCTCCTTTTAGCCTTTTCTTAACTTTTTCCTCATTTTATCATAGGTCTCCCTTTTGAAAGTTAAATGTGGATTTCCATGACATCCTTCTTTCATTTATTCAATCAAATGCTATCATGCTGTGATCACTATTGCCATGTAGCCCCAACACCTTTATCTCTTGTACCAGATCCTGTGTGCCACTAAGGACTAGGTCCAAAATAGCTTCCCTTCTTGTCTGTTCATGAACCAGCTGCTCCAAGAAGCAGTCATTTATTTTATCTAGAAACTTTATCTCCCTAGAACGTCCTGCAGTGACATTGACCCAGTCAGTACCCGGGTAGTTGTAACTTTTGTTTGCTTCCCTGATTTCTTTCAGCATTTCATTATCTATCTGTTCATTCTGGCCAGGCGGTCAGTAGTACACCCCCACTGCCATTGTCTTCCCCTTTTTACGTGGAATTTCTGTCTATAGAGATTCAACAGAGAATTTTGTTTCCTGCAAAACTTTAATCCTATGTGACTCAATGCCCTCTCTAACATAGAGCGCAACCCCTCCACCAATTTGATCTACTCTATCATTGTGATATAATTTGTACCCAGGAATCACAATGTCCCATTGGTTGTCTTCCTTCCACCATGTCTTTGAGATACCAATCATATCTAACCTCTCATTTAGAGCTATATATTCTCCCATCTTATATTTTAGATTTCTAGCATTTCCATACAGGCATTTTATAGGTTGTATTTTATTCATATTACATATTAATCTGGTTATCAGTTGATAGGGGTAATTTGGAATCTTTCAGCTCTGTACTTAAGGGCATCTGGGTAACTTTTATCTTTATTGGAACCTCTCTGTTAGAATGTCCTAACTTCCCTCTTTTGCTAGCATCCTTCAAAGATACATTCTTCTGAACCATGCGCTCTTGGGCGACTGTCGGCTTTCCCCTATTATCTAGTTTAAAAGCTGCTCTATCTTCTTTTTAAAGGTTAACGCCAGCAGCTTGGTTCCATCCCAGTTAAAATGGGGCCCATCCCTTCAGAAGAACCCCTCCCTTCCCCAGAATGTTGCCCAGTTCCTAACAAATCCAAAACCCTCTTCTTTGCACCATCATCTCATCCACACATTGAGATTCCGGAGCTCCGCCTGCCTTTTGGGTCCTGCATGTGGCACGGGAAGCATTTCAGAGAATGCTACCCTGGAAGTTCTGGATTTCAGCTTCCTACCTAAAAGTCTAAATTTAGCCTCCAGAACCTCCCTACCACACTTTCCGATGTCATTGGTATCAACGTGTACCAAGACAGCAGACTCCTCCCCAGCACTATCTAAAACCTTGTCTAGGTGGCGCACGAGGTCTGCTACCTTTGCACCAGGCAGGCATGTTACCAGGCAATTCTCAAGTCCACCAGCCACCCAACTATCTACATGCCTAATGAGGGCCATCCTAACCCTTCCCTCATGGGCACATGGCCCTGGAGAAACCTCCTCGGTGCAAGAGGGTGTTACATCTCCTGGTGGACAGGTCATAGCTACATGTTCACTTCCTGCCTCACCAGCATGATGCTCTCCTTTCATGAGACCTCTTGCCTCCATGGCAACTGAGAGGCTGCCAGACTGGAGATAGGGCTTCAATACTACGTCCCTGTAGGTCTTATCTATGTACCTCGCTGACTTCTTTATGTCCTCCAAGTCTGCTACTCTAGTCTCCAGAGATCACACTTGTTTCCTGAGGGCTAAGAGCTCCTTGCACCTAGTGTACACGTAAAATCTCTCACCAACTGGGAAAAAATCGTACATGTGACACTCAGTGTAAAAGACTGCATAACCCCCATCTCGCTGCTGGACTGCTGTCTGCATCTTAGTTTTAGTTATTTAAGTTATTTGAAGTTGCATGGGATACTTATACTAATACAACTATACCAAATAAGTTTAAGGGATTTAGTTCACCTCAAGATTCCTTCACTCATCTATTCCTGGTGAGGATAATCAGCTGAACCTGACAGTGAATGTGAATACCACTTCCTCTATGATAAGTCTAAAACTCTATAACGCTAAGATTATGCCTGGGGTCATGGGAGTCGGGGTGGTTAGGAGGGAACTAACACTTAGTAAAGGCTGGCTTACTACACAGGTTTTCTGACCAATTTCCCGGGTGATTCACACAGCCCTTGCTTTGATAGAGGGAGCCTTTCAAATTGCCGCTTTGTTCTGTCACTTGGCTTTAACACTTATTTAAAACAATTTCACAGGTTTCTTGTCCTTTTTTTTTGAAGGCCTCTTTGTAAAGGTCTCTGGAATCAATTTATTCCTTTCCACTCAAAGAATATTGACCCTATTTTTTCCTTTTATGCTAAGCTATACTCTGATTTAAATAAAAGCTCTCTGTTGATATTAGGTCCTGACTGAGTTTTAAACTTAAACTAGAAGCTCTCTGCTGAGTTGTAAATTTAAAATAAAAGCTCTCTGCTGAGTTCTAAAATTTGAACTAAAAGCTCTTTGCTGATACAAGGCCCTGATTGAATATTAAATTTAAACTAAAAACTCTCTGCTGAGTTTTAAACTAAACCTGAAAACTCTTTGCTGGGTCTTAAATTAAACTGAGAGCTCTCTGCTGGGTTCTGAATTTAAAATGATAGCCCTTTGCTAGGTTTTAAATTGAAACTGAAAGCTCTCTACTAGGTTCTGAATTTAAACTGAAAGCCCTCTGCTGAATTTTGATTTTAAACTGAAAGCTCTCTGCTGGATTTTGAATTTAAACTGAGAGCACTCTTCTGGGTTTTAAATTAAAATTAAACTGAAAGCTCTCTGCTGGGTTCTGAATTTAAATTGAAAGATCTCCAGGAACAAGCAGGAATGTAGTCTTCACATATGGGTGACGTCGATACCGATGGAGCCCACGCAGGAATGCTCCCCAGCGTCTAATAGGAAAGCTTTTGGGAGCATCCCACTGCGCCGGCATAGCTGCCTTCCCAGCTCTCCCTCCTCAGTTCTTCGTTTTCCGCAGAGCCGACAAGCAGCAATTCCTGTCACCACAGAAAATTTGTCTTTCATATTTTTTTTTGTGGTCACGTCTGCCTTCCCATCAGTGCTTTCTTTTTTTTTTTTTCCTTTCTTTCAAAAAAAAATTTCTGTGAGGGAAAGAACTTTCTTTCCTTCGGGCACATTGACGCCATCTTAGGCTTATGCCTTCTCTTTTGTCACAAACAAAATGGAAAAACCATCCAGTGGTTTTAAGAAGTGTTCCAAATGTGTTGGTACCATTTCAGCCACAGACACCCATGACTGGTGTCTGAAATGCTTAGGGCCGAATCATCAGCCATCGGAATGTCCTCTTTGTAGGAAGATGACAAAGAGAAGCCTACAGAAAAAAGACAAAGCTGGGCACCCTCTTTGTCTCCGATGCAGTATCTTTAGCATTGACATCATTGAGAGCTTCATCTTCCTCCCAAGATCTCAGGTATCGAAACCTAAGTCTTCATCGAAGGCTGGCCTGCCCTCTAAGGGTAGACATCACATGTCCCTTTCTGAGGACATGTCTTTTCAAGACTTTATTCGCGATGTTGCTAGGGGTCTGTCCATAACAGTAACATCGGAGAAAGAGCCTAGGGCCAAAGAACTCAAAATTCTTCAATACCCTACAGCCCCAAAGGAGGCTGCTACACTCCCTATCCATCAGAACTGTCAGGCGATGGATGCTTTCCACCTCCACTGGAGTCAGGACTTCCTATATGCCTACCCACCCATTTTCCTCATTCCCAAAAACTCTATTCAAACTTCAGAGAGACAGGGGCTATATGATCCTCATACCATCACGCTGGCCACGACATACGTGGTATCCACTGCTTCTACGTCTCTCTCAAGCCAAACCTCTAGAGTTGGGATGTGCTCCAGATCTCCTCTCCCAGGAGAACAGGACGCTTCTGCACCCGAACCCTCAGTCTTTGCACCTGATGGCGTGGCTGCTGAAAGCTTAGAACTCCAGGATATCAACCACTCTCAACAGATTAAAGATATCCTTTTGGCCTCCAGGAAACCTTCCACAAGGCGTGCTTACGCTTTTAAATGGAGAAGGTTCTCAATCTGGTGTTCAAAGAAGGAACTTAATCTTTTTTCCTTTCCAGTAGAAGCGTTACTTGAGTATCTTCTCCACCTTTCATGCTGGGCTTAAAACTAATTTGGTAAGAGTCCACCTCAGTGTCATTGCAGCTTTTCACATGCCCTTTGATGGACGACCTGTCTCCTCTCAGCCGCTTGTAGCGCGCTTTATGAGAGGTCTACTCTTAACTAAGCCTCCCATTAAGCCACCACCTGTGGCATGGGATCTCAGTCTTGTCCTTAGGCAGCTTATGAAGCCGCCCTTCGAACCCCTAGCCACTACATCCCTGAAGTTTCTTTCTTGGAAAGTCATCTTCTTAATTGCCCTCACTTCTGCAAGACGCATCAGTGAGCTCCAAGCTTTAGTGGCTGACCCCCCCTTATACATGGTTCCACCATGATAAGGTTGTCCTTAGGACTCATCCTCACTTTATGCCAAAGGAAGTTTCGCCTTTTCATTTGAACCAGTCTGTTTACCTTCCTGTTTTCTTCCCTAGGCCTCATGCTTCTAGTGCAGAAAGGAATCTACATATTCTGGATTGCAAGCGTGCTTTGGCCTTTTATCGTCAAAGAACTAGGCAGCACAGAAAGGCTTCACAGTTTTTTGTTGCGTTTGATTCCAGTCACCTGGGTCTACCAGTTTCCAAGAGAACACTCTCCAAGTGGATTGCAGACTGTATATCTTTTACCTATGAGAGTAAAGGACTTTCTCTTGATGGTCATGTCACAGAACACAATGTGTGAGCAATGGCCGCCTCTATGGCAAACCTATGCTCGGTGGCGATTGATGAAATCTGCAAAGCAGCAACCTGGCCCTCTGTCCACACCTTTGCAGCCCACTATTGCTTAGACAAGGACTCCCATCGGGATGCTTCGTTTGACCAGGCTGTTCTCCAGCATCTCTTTCAGACTTAGAGTAACTCCTACCCCCCCCCCCCCCCGTCCTGGGTTTCAATAACAGAGATCCTTGGGAGGAAACATGACCCACTTCAGCCTGTGTTTCACTGCTGTTTCTGGGGTCATCTCCCTGGCATCTCCAAGCTAGGGAGTCCCAAATGTGAAGACTACATTCCTGCTTGTTCCTGGAGATAGCGTAGTTACTCACCTGTAACAGAAGGGAGAGTTGGAAAGATGGGAAGGTAGCAGCGCAGGCGCAGTGGGATGCTCCCAAAAGTGTTCCCATAGGACGCTGGGGAGCGTTCCCGCGTGGGCTGCGTCGGTGTCAACATCACCCATTTGTGAAGACTCAATTTCTGCTGTTCCCGGAGATCATCTGTTACAGGTGAGTAACTACGCTTTATTGGTTTGTTGATTAGTATGTATATTGGAAGTTGTTTTCATTTTTATTGTGAACCGCTTTGTATTTTTAAAAATTTTTATTAAAATGTGGTATATCAAGTGCCAAATAGACTAAACCAAACTGTTAGGGAATTAGTCCAATCTCTGGAGGCTGGAGGAGCTGAGGCAGACAGAGGTATATTGTGTAGATTTTCAGAGGCCAAGTAGAGCAGTACCACCTACAGCCTGACAGCCTCTGTGCTGCCATGAAGAATGGTCATCTGAAAGGTGAACGTCTTGGTATGGCAGGAAGTGCTCCTATATCCAGGATCTGTGCTCCAGGTGATGCAAATTTTATTTAAGTGAGGATGTGGGATGTCTCCAGAGGCATGTGCCCAGGAGGGAAGGGTCAGGATGACTGTTGTAGTTGGCGATTCAGTCATTAGGCATGTAATTATCTGGATGGCTGGTGGACATGAGGATCACTTGCTAATTTGCCTGCCTAGTGCAAAAGCAGTGGACCTCACACGTCATCTAGATAGTATTTTAGACAATGTTGGTAAGGAGCCAATGGTATATGTAGGTTCCATTGACAAAGGAAAGTGCGGGAGGAGGTTCTGGAAGCCAAATTTAGGATTTTAGGTAGGAAGATAAAATCCAGAACTTCCAAGATAGTGGCTAGGGCATCAGCCTAAAGCCAGAAAAACCAGGGTTCAAATCACACTGGCACTCCTTGTGGCCTTGGGCAAGCTACCTAACCCTCCATTGCTTCAGGTACAAACTTAGATTGTGCGCTCTTTGGGGAAATACATACTGTACCTGAATGTAAATTGCCCTGATCTTCTCCTGGAAAGGTGTGAGCTAAATATTAAAAATAAATAAATAAATAAATTCATTCCATGCACAGAACCCAAGAGGCAGACAGAGCTTTGGAGTCTCTTCTCTGTACCATCATCTCATGCCTTTATTGAGAGAGTTAGATTTGTTAGGAACTGGGCAACATTCCAGGGAAGAGGGAGCCTATTCTGAAAAGATGGCCTTCACTTTAACGATAGTGGAACCAGGCTGCTAGCACTAACATTTAAAAAAAGGCAATAGAGCAGCTTTTAAACTAAATCCTGGGGAGAAAGCTGACAGTCACTCAAGGGCATGGTTCAGGATGAAGTATCTTTGAAGGATCCTATCATAACAGGGAGGATAGAGCATTCTAATAGAGAGGTTGCAATAAAAGAAAAGTTTGCCCAGGTACCCTTAAATAAAGAACATCCTGTACTGTTGAAAGATTGCAAAGTATTTCTTTCAATTGCTAAAGATGTTATAAACCAAAAACGTACTTTGACATGTTTGTATACAAATGTTAGAAGCCTAAAATATAAGATATAGGGTTAGAATATATAGCACTGAATGAAGAGGTAAATATAATAGGCATCTTAGAGATCTGGTAGAAGGAAGATAACCAATGGGGGCACTGTGATATCAGGATACAAATTATTTCACAGTGATAAGGTAGATATAATTGGTGGCATACTATGGGGGTTATTTAGAAGCCTTATTCGTGCTATGGATGTCTGAAAACAAGCACGCAGATGTCCAAATCACAGAGATGCCACCTGAGCCATTTTAGAAGCCAGTTCTATAGACATCTAAGTAGCGAAGGGGCATTTCAGGCAAGATGGACGTGAGCGCCTGATATTAGAAATAACGAGCATATCACCACCCACTAGCAGGACCGTCCTGCTCAAGGGCACATTTTGCTATCAAGACACCTGGATAGCATGGAGAAGAAGATACTCGGACACCCCTATAAATCTCAGTATAAACTGGATAAATGAAACCATGACACAAGACTGTTAGAAAAAAAAATTGTAATTTTTAAATCACCTTTGAATTTGGTTAATAATAATTATCTTCAGGAACAAGCAGGAATGCAATCTTTACATATGGCTGACGTCAGTACTGACGGAGCCTGCTCGGGAACGCTCCCCAGTGTCCATTAGGAAAGCCTTTGGGAGCAGTTCACTGTGCCTGCGCGTCTGCCTTCCTGCCTTCCCAACTCTTCTCCTCAGCTTCCAAGTTCTTTGTTTTCCGTAGAGCCAGCAGGTTGCAAAATCCTGTCACTACAGAAAAACTTTTCTTTTTTGGTGTATTACTGTGCACTGCTTTTCTGTCGACACCTGTTCCATCAGAATTGATACCGGTCCTGATAAATGTTTCTTTTTTTAGTTATAAAATTTTCAATTTCTTTTCTTTTCCTGCGGGTTAACTGCTAATTAGGCCTTCATGTCCTTCAATCCTGAGGGATATTTTTTCTAAAATGGAAAAACCAACTAGTGGTTTTAAAAAATGTACCAAATGTGCTGGTACCATATCAGTCATGGATAAAAATGACTGGTGTCTAAAATGTTTGTGCCCTGACCATTTACCAAATTCTTGTTCTTTGTGCCAACAAATGACAGAGAGGCCTAAAGAACAGAGCTAGACGATATGGATCCCTGTTCGCCCCATACTCAATTTCGGTGGGCAGCCCCAGCAGGAGGACCTGTCTTCCAAAGCACAGGAGGAGCTCTGAGATGCTCCCGAGGAATCGACCTCTGGACAGCTACCTGTTCCATGTTTTGGGACAGTGGCTCAAAGCCCTGTTGGTGATTCCACCTAGACATCGACCATCTCCCTTGATGCTGGCTCTCGAGAGGAGTTTGGCCGCACTCCTGGCAGCCTCAGTACAGACGGTATTGACAGCTCCAGCAGTGCAGGTTCAGCACCCTGCCTACAGCCAAGTGTATCTGCCCAGATGCCGGGCTTCAAGCCTGAACCGTTAGAACTCCTGAGGCCAATACCTCCATTGGAACCGACCGATAGCACCAGTACCCAACAGGCTAAGACTGCCATGGCTCCCAATGCCGATATCCCTGAACATCGGTATCAGCATCAGCCCTTGACGTCAGCAAAGCATTGAGGTCTAACACAAGACCGCTGATACTTTGACTTTTTATCAGACTCTGATTCTTCTGATTCTGATAAGGGATCACTGGATTCCCAAGAACTGCCAGACATCCCTTCAGACCCAAACCCTCCACATGAGTGGCGCAGGTCCCGACCAGAGGATATGTCTTTCCAAGGCTTCATCCATGACATGGCAGCAGGACTGGCCATCACAGTATCCTCAGAAAAGGAACAAGGGCAGAGGAATTGGAGATACTCCAATATCCTCTCATGCCTAAGGAGGTGGCTACTTTACCGGTGCATCACATCTTATAAGATCTTATGCTCCACATGGGGAAGTCCTACTCATGGTTCCGCCTATCAGCAAGAGGCTCAATATCATGTACCGAGTTGCAGAGTGTCCAGGCTTCCAGAAGACTCAGCTCCCACACCACTCAATAGTGGTGGAATCGGCGATGCGCCAAATAAAGAGTTCAAAAAATCACTCTTCCATGCCTCTGGGTAGAGACTTGAGGATACTCGATGCCTTTGGGCGTCGATGCTTTCAGGCATGCATGCTTGTCTCTAGGATAAACTCCTACAGGCTATACACTAGGAATCTGGAGATGTTTGCCCTCATGCTTCCTGATTTTAAGAGGAATGCATTCCAGACACAAGGTCAGAATTCTTCAAAATTTCTTACCAGGGCATCTTTTGATACCTTTGAGTCAACCAGCAGAACTTCAGCAGTCTGCATTGGAGCTCGGAGCATGGCCTGGTTACAGGCATCAGATCTCAAACAGTACTGTAGGTCCAGGACAAGCTGGCCAACATCCCATGTATGGGAGAAAACCTTTTTGGAAAAGGTTGGAGAGAAAAGGCCAGGGATATTGAGACAGATAATTTAACCCTCAAACTCCTTTCCAGGAAAAAAGCTGACCCCTCCAAAAGGAAGGCTCTTCCCAAGAAACCTTTCTATTCTAAGAAGAAGAGATATTATCCTTCCAACCCACCTTCAGCTGTTTACAAGTCTCAGCAGTGGCAGCAGGGCCCTTGCCAGCTCAAAAAGCCCAAGGCTCCCAAACCTCAACCACCAGCTCAGACACAACCTGCACCTGGTTTTTGACTCCTTCCTAGAGAGAATTGCCACTCTGCCTCTGGATGGTCCCCAGCCCCTCCACATAGCAGGCAGACACTGTTCCTATGCTCACAAGTGGCACCTCATAACTTCAGAACAGTGAACTCTCAACATCGTCCAAAGGGGCTATCTGCTTCACTTCGAGACCTTACCCCCTACCCACTTCATGGAGGACTATCTCACCCATCCATCCCCTTCAAAGCACTCTCTTCAAAGAAGAATTATCCACCCTGTTGTCCAAGGGCACCATAGAAAGAGTTCCTCATCAAGAAGGGATGGGCTTCTACTCTCCATATTTTCTCATTCCAAAGAAAACAGGAGGCTTTAGGTCCATCATGAATCTCAGAGACCTAAACAAGTTTCTGGTTCGAGAAAAATTCAAAATGATTTGTCTGGGAATCTTCTCCCATACCTCTAGAGACAAGATTGGCTATGTTCTCTAGATCTAAAGGAAGTGTACACGCACTTACTGATCCCTCCTCAGCACGTCAGTATCTGTGCTTCATGTTTCGGGGGAACCACTACTAATACCAGGTGCTGCCCTTCGGCTTAGCCTCTGCACCACGAGTGTTCACAAAATGCATGGCAGTAGTCGCTGTCCATCTCCGTACTTTGGCAGTCTTCGTCTTCCCTTTTTTAGATGACTGGCTAATCAGGGAAGACGCCCCTCAGGAGGTAAAACTCTTCCTTCGTCACACCATCACGGTGCTCCAACATCTGGGATTTATCCTAAACTTCCCAAAGTCTTGCCTTGCTCCAACTTAGTGGCTGGAGTTCATCGGAGTGTTCTTAGACACTCAACAGGCCCAAGTTTTTATTCCTCAAGATCGCTGTGCCTGCCTCATCGAGCTGGCAAAAGGAATGCAACCGCAAAGCCACCTAAAAGCTTGAGAAATGCTACGTCTGTTGGGACACATGGCCTCCACAGTCCATGTCATCCCCTATGCTTGACTACACATGTGACAAGTCCAATGGACTCTGTCTTCTCAATGGACGCAAGCAAAGAGGCATCTCAGAGACAAGATCCACATCACTCCTCAACTGATCAAGTCTCTTCAGTGGTGGTGTTCTCCACAGAACCTCTTCGATGGGTCACCTTTTCAGATGCCTCCACCTTGCACCCTGACAATGGATGCCTCCAAGCTGGGTTGGGGAGCACATCTGAATGACCTAACCACACAAGGACTGTGGACCCAAAAGGAATCTGCTCTGCAGATTAACTCCTAGAACTACGAGCTCTAACAAATGCCCTTTGGGTTTTTCAACCACAACTGTCAGGGCGACAGGTATTAGTCAGGACAGACAACCAGCTTGCCATGTTCTATGTGAACATATGGGGGGAGGGGAGAGGGTGAGGGAGTGCTTTGCCTGTGGTTCTTTGCAATTGCACACCACATTCACCTCAGAGCGGTGTATCTCCTAGGCGAATGTAATGTACTTGCGGACAGGCTAAGCCGAATCCTTCATCCTCACAAGTGGACCCTATATCGGGAGATGGCTGCTTGGATCTTCCAAATGTGGGGTACCCCCCTCATAGAACTTTTTGCCACTCCACAAAACACACAGTTTCCATTCTTCTGCTCAGGGCTTCCGTCCCTGCACCGACAGGCCCCAGATACCTTCCTTCTCCATTGGGGACAGGATCTGCTCTTTGCATTCCCTCCTATCCTCATGATACCCAAAATACTGTTCAAGCTACAGGCTAACAAGGGCTTCATGATCCTCATAGCCCCTTTTTGGCTCCAGCAACTGTAGTTTCCTCTGTTTCTTCGCCTTGCGCAGACTCAACCTCTCAGACTCGGATGTGCGCCTGAACTCCCAGGACCAAGGGGCACTTCTCCAACCCATTCTTCACTCCCTTCAGCTCATGGCATTGCTGCTGAAGGGATAGTGCTTGCTGACCTCAACCTGCCACAGGAGGTCAAGGATATCCTGCTTGCATCACGCAAGCAGTCCACCAAATGATTTTATGCCTCCATATGGCGAAGGTTTGCCCTCTGGTGCTCCCAAAAGGGTATTGACCCCTTTACCTCCCCAATGGAATCTCTTCTACAATATCTCCTCCACTCATCCTTGGCAGGTCTTAAGACTAACTCATTCAGAGTTCATCTTAGTGCCACAGCAGCCTATCTCCTCGCATCCCTTAGTAACACGCTTCATGCAGTGTTTCCTGCTGTCCAAGCCACCCATTAAGCCACCGCTGGTGGCTTGGGAGCTCAGCATGGTTCTAGATCAACTTCTAAAGCCTCCCTTCGAGCCTTTAGCTACCCTTCACTGAAGTTATTGTCTTGGAAGGTAATCTTCCTCATCGCTGTCACATCAGATCACCGCATCAGCGAACTGCAAGCTCTGGTGGCGGATCCACCATATACCCAGTTCCACCATGACAAGGTGGTCCTCCGTACCCAAAGAACCAAACCAAACCGTGGATTATGTTGGAAGAACTTGTTTATTCAATGAAAACAGCCAGGCCCGACACAGGCCGTGTTTCGCAACCCCTTCTTCAGGGGCTTATTGGCTAAACACATAAATATTAAAAATAATAGAAATGAATGTAAAACATACAATCATATTATAAATAAGGAGAATTAAGAATAATCATTATGACACATAAACTAAGTAAAAAATATTATAAACAATAAAAAGGAGGTAAATCAAATTATGCATTACTTAAAAAAGTACATATAAACCATGAAACAGAACTATGGGTGAAGCACCACACTTAAAAACATGCATACCATTGGATACACCATAAACTGTTATGGACACTTATAAATGCGTGCACATATATAACATTGTATAAATAGTTACTAACATGTTAAAAATAAATAATATTATGTTAATAACTAATAAATAACATATCATAAAAATGATAAAATCTTAAGCTAATGACTCGAAAAGAAACCTACAGGAGTGTGACAGCAAGCAAAAGATTTCTAACTTGGAAAAAATTCGAAAGAGGGAGGAGAAGAATTAATAGTTGTGCAAACATAACGGGTAAAACAAATAAATAGTATAAAAACAGCTAAAAGATTATACATATATGTAAGATTAAACAAAATAATAATAATTATTGAAAGATAAAAAAAAATCAATACTAAATACATGCCTGTTTTGGGAACCTATCTTTGATGTCTTGATGGATGTCCCAGACAATCTAACCCAAAATTAACACATTCTATTATTATGTATATAATACATATCACATTATCAGACAATTGAGTTAAAATCAAAGGAATGTCATGTGACCAAGGTAATATTTGATTGATGGCTCTAAAAATTATGTTAAAAATAACTACAATTATTAACTGTAATGGCTATTATGTATGTAACCCATTCAAATGCCTAAAAACATAGCACAAAATTACACTTATTTAAATAAAACTATTTAAATGAAACTACTCACGAGTAAGACTAACTTGATTCATTTATATGTGAGGGGCATTGAAATCTTCGCACCAAACCGCTCATAACAGTGTGTGTCAAGTAACTTTCTCATGGCGCTACTAATTCACGTACTGAAATAAGGAATTATGAGAAGTATAAATATGGCACCTAATACAGGACTTTGGCTCCGGCCTTACCCTCAAGAATCCATTGGCATTACCCCTGCGGGAGTCTGCGGGCTCCAAAGCATTAAAGGGGTTTCAGGTTGTTCCTGGGGCTCACCCCTCACAGAACATACCTGAGCCATGTCCGGGGGTGGTATCCGCTTCGAGCGGTACCGATCCCCCGGCATCGGCACCGGTGTCGAGTGTTCCACTCTTCACCAGGGATCGCCATCGGACATCCTCGGTACCTTCGGGACCGATCAATACGCTCCGAATTGACTTCCCTCGATCCCAGCCATGCACAGTGCGGGCATCGGCTTCGGTGTCGAGTGTTTCACTCTTCACCAGGAATCGTCCTCTAGCATCCTCGGCACTTTTGGGGCCGGGCGATACGCTACCGATGGACATTTCCATATCTCAGCCATGCTCCGGGACGGTATCGGTTCCGATACCCCGGCATCGGCACCGGTGTGGAATAATGTTCTCCTGGCGAGAGGTTGTCATCGGGCATCCTCGGTACCTTCGGGACCGATCGATGTAACCCAGGCTGCTTTACCGGTATCGGCATCGCCGATACTACCACCGACGTCGGTACTCTCGAGACATGCATCGATAGACTCGCTTCCTTCGATGCCGAGTCTTGAATCGATATCTAGTCTCGAGGACTGGGTACCGACGCGTCCCGGAACCGACTCCCGTCGTTTCCAGATAAGCAGTTCCGAGGATCCTAGCCATAACTCTCGCATGATCTCGGTACCATTGCAGCAGTTTCCGATGACAACTTCAACTGCTGGCCCTGTGTCAGTATCGATGTCGATGCCTGTTCTTGCACCGATGCCTAGTTTAGAACCGATACCTGGGGTTGCTGATGCAGTACTCAGTGCCTCTAAGTTACCATACCAGTATCCTTGTCCATCTACTAGGTTTCTCTCCTCACACCACGGTACGTCCTCTGGTGCTCAGCCTCTTTCTTTAGCCTTACCAGGGAAGGTTCCCATAGGAGATCAGTCTTTTCAGGCTTTTCTCCTGGATATGGCAACCTTTCTTAATATCTCTATCCCTGGTTGTGATGCTATTCCTGGCTCACCGGCACAAATGGAAAATATGATGCTTCCTTTACATCCTGCTCTGCAGGATCTCCTTCTGAGGGTCTGGAAATCACCCTTATGGCTTCCTCTACCTTCTACAGCCAGTGAGGTTCGGTACCGGGTGCTTCCCTCCCCAGGATTTCAGAAGCCTCAACTTCCTCATCGTTCCCTTGTAGTGGAATCAGCACTGAGGAAGGTTAAGAGCAAGAAGAAGCATTCTTCTTATCCGCCAGGTCGTTCTTCAAGAACACTCGATGCGTTTGGTCGTCAAGCCTTCCAAACATCTATGCTGGCCTCCAGAATTCTTTCATATATTTTCCACATGCGTCTCACACTCCAGGAGGTCACAGAGAGATTGTCTCTTTTGACCCCTTTTATGCCAGAGCCCAAGGCTACTAATTATTCCTTGCTACTCAATCATAGCCGGAATATATCTTGGTTCCTTTCTCGTGCTTCTATAGACTCTTTTGAGTCTGTTAGCAGATCTTCTGCTATTGCCATTGCAGCACGTCGCAGAGCCTGGCTTGAAGCTTCAGACTTGAGCAGATGGGCACAAACTATATTGGCTCATTCTCCTTGTACTGGAGAAGGTCTCTTCAATAAGGAGGCTTTACGTCAGGTTGCTCAATGCTCTGCTGACTCTCCTTCCACTAAGGACCATTCTAAGCCACCTCCTTCTTCGAAAGGTAGGAAATGTCCTACCAAACCTTCTTTCCCTAAGAAAAGAAAGTTTCATTCATCTCCTGCCCATCATTCGGCTGTACCTAAACAAGGGACACCTCAGCCTAGTCTGAAGTCCTCCAGCTCTGGCCAGTCTCAGCATTCCCAGCAACCATAGGGGCTGGGAATTATACTCTACAGTTCACTTCTACCCATTAGAAGTTTATTCACTGTGCTTTTCTTTTTCAGTGTACTAAGCTGTTGGTAAATTTTTGTTCAGGGACTACAGACTTCTCCTCTTCTTACTCTCTAGAAGAGCAGTTGCAACTATCCCTTGATAGTTCTGTCCCAACTGAACATTTTTTCCTTCAGTTGACTTACCCTATGGGTACGTCGCCCTCCAATTACTTGCTCTACCCTCTCAACCGGGCTTTTTCCCTAACTGAGGGGTACCACACTGAAAGGCTTCTCTAGCAAGCAAGTTCCTCAGACAGGGAGAAGGGATATCTCCTCTCCTTTCTTGTCTGTTTTTCTTTCTTGGGCACAGGACAATCTCTCTGCTGTTTCCGTCAGCAGCTGTGCCTGCAGGAGTTACAGTGCTTGTATTACTGGTACTTTTTACATGTTCCAGTACCTTGTTCAAAATTTTGTCTAGCCTCAGTAGTGATTCCAAGCTACTCGTCAGCTATCTTGGATCCTCCTACTCTTTTAGGCTTTCTCACATTATTCTATCCATCTCCTCTCCTAGGATATGGCAACACACCTGACTTCAGTCAGTTTATCTCATATCTCTCCTGTACAATGCTCTCTGCAGTCTTCAGAGAAGCTTTCTACTATGAGGGCCTTGCTATAGAGCATTGACCTTGTCTCTAAAGCTTCCCTATTAGTAGGGAAAAGCTTATAATCCCTTCCCATGCCTGTGAGGGTTCTCCACACCCTCAGGCCTGGGGTGTTAACATGAAATATAAGTTCTTCTGCGTGAAAATCCAACGCTGATGTTTACGCATGCTACCTCTGGGTCCCTCCAGTAGGTCCCTCTGGTATCTTCTTCTGCGTTTCTGCACACCTGCCATGTCAGTGTTCTGTGGAACTCCCGCCTTGTTCCTTACAGATTCATATGATCATCTGTTCCCACGCAAACATCACGGTTATCTCGTTGGATTGCCTTCTTGCATCCCTCAATCCACGGAAATAGATTCTCTATACATATCCAAAGTGGGTTCACCCTCTTGTAGGGCGAAGAATCTTTTTCTTTTATATTCCCCATGTACAATTATGGGGCTGGGGGGTAGACATGTATCTTCAACTTGTTATCTTGTATGTAGCATCTCCATATATGTCTACATACCTATATCATTACCCTGGTGGTGCAAAACCATGCCCCACAAATGTATATATATTTCGGTATATCATATCTATATCTATATATATATAGATATAGTGGGAGGATATATATATAGATATGGTGGGAGGAGTGGCCTAGTGGTTGGGGCAAGGTACTTCGGGCCGGAAGGTCGGGGGTTCAAATCCCACTGGAGGACAGCAACCTTGGGCCGGAAGGACTGGGGTTTCTAGTCCCACAGGTGCTCCTTGTGGTCTTGGGCAAGCCACTTAACCCTCCATAGCCCATGTTCCCTGTAAAATAGTTCTCTGTGTGCTGTGCTTTCCTGTCTAATCAATGTGTTTATACCTCAAAAATTTCCTGTCATGATTTGACAATTTCCAATCTGTAATCAAACCGCTGCTGATCGCTGGAAGTAGCGGTATACAAATGTATAATAAATAAATAAATAAATATATATATATATATTTTGATACATTTCTCCACCCATATCCTAATATACACATATGGACATATGTGTATATATATATATATTCCATCCACATATATATATCTGTCTATATATGTGTCTGTTGTGGGGCTTCTTAAGGGTTGATATGTCTTACACACTATCACCCTTACTGTCTATACTAAATGTTTTACCTTCTAGAGGTTTTAGACAGTCTATCGCCCTACTTCGCATATCATTTTACGACGCAGAAACTGTCATGCACCTATAACTACTGTGGTGCTAACATCTTCCATTTTTTCTTTAAGTCCTTGAAGCATCAAGCTTCAATATTTTTCCTACCTCTCGCCAGCTAGGAAAAATAGTGTACATCTTTATCTTGAGTACACAGCTGTTCTCCTTGGGAATAGGGGTTTTTCCAGTCCCCCTCTTCCCGCCAAGACTGGGCTAGTTCTCCAACTCCGTCAGTCTTCTTCCTTTAGTCCTCAATGTTAATGACTTTATGCCTAAAGGAGTTTTCAGCTTTTTCCCATAAAGCTTCCATTGAAGACCTGACGTCTAATCCTACCCAGTTGACACCTGGATCGTCTGCTACCTCCAGGTCTGGACCTTCATCCTCACTGCTGGGAGGTCACCTTGAAGATTCCGCCACTGCTTATCCAGTAGACTCCATCATGCTCTCTACTTCCTACAATACAGTAGGTAAGCTGCATATTTTAAGTGTACATTAAAGGTGTTTTAATGCTACTCATCATATATACCAAGGACTCCTGTAGTCTGTAGGGCCCTGTAGTCCTTGGCTATGCTGTTTCTTTCCTCACAGCTCCTTTATTGTCAACTCCTACCCTCCATCCCACTTTGGATGCCGGGGATTCCTGGAGACAAAATGCACCCCTGGTCCAGGCTACTGCATTTTTATGGGATCTCCCCCTGGCATCTCCAGCTCGGGAGTCCCCATATGTGAAGACTCATTCCTGCTTGTTCCTGGAGATAGCACAGTTACTTATCTGTAACAGGTGATCTCTGGGAACAGCAGGAATTAGTCTTCACAACCCTCCCACCTCCCCTAGGAGTTGCATCTCTTATCTTCTTCTTCCTTTCCTCTCCTCGCCTCGCCTTTGTCTCAGCTTTGAAACTCAACTGAAGAGAGGCTCTGGAGAAGGCGGGAAGTCAGCGCGCAGGCGCAAGGGATGCTGCCAAAAGCTTTCTGATTGGAAGCTGGGCAGCGTTCCCGTGCAGGCTCCATCGGTACCGACGTACCCATATGTGAAGACTAATTCCTGCTGTTCCCAGAGATCACCTGTTACAGGTAAGTAACTGTGCTATACAATGTTATATATGTGCACGCATTTATAAGTGTCCATAACAGTTTATGGTGTATCCAATGGTATGCATGGTTTTAAGTGTGGTGCTTCACCCATAGTTCTGTTTCATGGTTTATATGTACTTTTTTAAGTAATGCATAATTTGATTTACCTCCTTTTTATTGTTTATAATATTTTTTACTTAGTTTATGTGTCATAATGATTATTCTTAATTCTCCTTATTTATAATATGATTGTATGTTTTACATTCATTTCTATTATTTTTAATATTTATGTGTTTAGCCAATAAGCCCCTGAAGAAGGTGTTGCGAAACACGGCCTGTGTCGGGCCTGGCTGTTTTCATTGAATAAACAAGTTCTTCCAACATAATCCACGGTTTGGTTTGGTTCTTTGACTTGGCACGTGGATAAGTGCTCTTTCGGTGGTCCTCCGTACCCATCCACACTTTCTTCCGAAGGTGGTCTCCTCCTTCTATCTGAACTAGTCGGTAATCATACCGACTTTCTTCCCGAGACCACATGCGTCTCGAGCTAAAGCAGCCCTACACACCTTAGACTGTAAGTGAATGCTAGGTTCATAGGAGATTCTCTCAGTTGTTCATTTCCTTTGATCCCAGTCACCTTGGCCTACCTGTGACAAAATGTACTTTATCTAGATGGATAGCAGATTGTTTCTCTTGCTTATGCACAGGCAGGACTCTCCCTTGAAGGTTACGTTACTGCTCATAATGTGCAGGCTATGGTAACCTCCAAAGCCAACCTCTGTTCAGTATCCATTGACAAGACCTGTTGGACAGATACCTGGTCCTCCATTCATACTTTTGCTGCACATTATTGTCTGGACAGAGACTCATGTTAGGACTCTGTCTTTCGCCAAGCTGTACTCCAGCACCTCTTTGAGACTTAATCTCAACTCCTACCCTCTGTCCTGACAACAGACCAGACTATCATTAGAGGAGGTATTGTCTTCTGGACTTCAGTCCAACAGGATACATGGTGTCCACACTCTTTGGTTCTAACTTTTAGCCTCAGGGATCGCACTGCTTTATCCCCCCCCCCCCCCCCCCCATGCCAGTCTGCTGCTTGGGAGCTAGTGAAGACTGCATTCCTGCTTGTTCCTGGAGATAATATGTAGGAGTTGGTTTATTTTTTTGCTCTTCCTCTCAGCTAGAAACTCAACTGAAGAGAGGAGTTGGGAAGGTGGGAAGGCAGACGCGCACGCACAGTGGAGTGCTCCCATAGGCTTTCCTATTGGATGCTGGGGAGCATTCCCAAGTGGGCTCTGTCAGTGCTGATGTCACTCCATATGTGAAGACTGATTCCTGCTTTTCCTGGAGATCACCTGTTAAAGGTGAATAACCATGCTTTTTGGACTATCAGAGGTAATGGTTGGGTCATGAGAGCCTATTGCACTACTTTCACTTTCCATTCACAGTCAAATTTTTACCATGCATCACTTGAGCCATGCAATATGTGCCATAACAAATGTGCACTAGTTCAATAGCCGTGCTTTAAAGCACTAATTCATATCACTTATCTCTTTTATTTGCGTTACTTATCTGTCCTTATTGTGGTTCCACGCTTTAATCCAAAAGCAAGCAAAGACACTACACATTCCAGTTTGACGGTTAATGGAGACCGCATTTGGTCTTTATCCAGTGTTATGCTCTCAATCAATTACTTAGTGGATTTCAAATGACTACATTGATGCCAAACTTCAAACTTGACATGATGATCTGCATTTCGAGTTTTAACTCTGCATCAGGGGAATTACCTTTTTTTCTTTATAACATCTTCATTAGTGTCTGACACTATGGCATCTATTTGAATCTCACTAAGTTATTAATTGAGAGCACAACACAGGATAAAGATCAAAATTTGTCTCTATTCTCCATTAAGTTAGAATGAATTAAAGCATGAAATCACAGTAAGGACAAACGTGACATAAATATTAATTATTATTTGTAAGTACAGCTATCACACTAGTGCACATTTTTTATGGCACGTATTGCATGGACCAAGTGATGTTTGGTAAAAACTGGACTATGAATGGAAAGTGAAAATTGTGCCATAGGCCCTCACGACCCAACCATTACTTTTGATGGCCAAAAAAATTACTAGTAAACATCAAAAAATATTTTTAAAATTATTATTTTTTTCTAGCAGTCTTATATATTGTCATATGATTGCAATGATTGGCTGGTTGGTGGATCTATTTGATAAAAATATGGATAAATGTTATGTCAGGGCATTCTGGGGAGGTAAAGGGCCTAGATGAAATAAATGACTGCTTCATGGAGAGGTTGGTTGATAAACTGATAAGAGGGGGAGCCATTTTAGACTTGGTCCTTAGTGAAACCCAGGATTTGTTGTGAGAGGTAATGGTGTTGGGGCCATTTGGCAGCAAATGATCAGAACATGATCAAATTTGACTTAATAACTAGTGTGAGGACACTAAGGACATCTACTGCACTAGCATTTAACTTTCAAAAGGGAGATTACGATAACATGAAGAAAATGGTAATTAAATACCAAAAGCTGTAAAAGGTTAAAAGTTTGCATCATATGGGGGTAGTGGTCAAAAATACTATCTTGGGAAGCCTAAACCAGAAGTATTCCACATATTAAAGAAGGTGAAAGGAAAGTCAAGTGGCAGTAGGCATGGTTAAAAGGTGAGATGAAAAATCTGATTTCCAAGAACTAGGCAACATTCTAGGGAAGAGGGAGCCTATTCTGAAAAGATGGCCTTCGCTTTAACCATAGTCTCCACATATGGGTGACATCAGTACCAGCAGAGCCTGCGCGGGAACGCTCCCCAGCGTCCAATAGGAAAGTTTTTGGGAGCATCTCACTGCGTCTGCGTCACTGCCTTCCCAACTCTCCCTCCTCAGTTCTTCATTTTCCGCAGAGCCAGCAGGAAGCAAATCCTGTCACTACAGAAATTTTGTTTTATTTCTTTTGTTTTTTATGGTCGTGTCTGCCTTTCTGTCGACGCTGGGACCGACTACTGTCTGTTCTTGTCTATTCTCTTCTTTTTTCTAAAAAGTAAATTAGAACTTTCTTGGGTGCATTAACGCCATCTTAGGCCTTAAGCCTACCATTTGCTTCGGCATAATGGAAAAACCAGGTAACGGTTTTAAGAAATGTTCTAAGTGTGGCGGTACCATCTCGGCTACTGACACCCACAATTGGTGTGTCAAATGCCTTGGGCCCGACCACCAGCCTTCTGAATGTCCTTTATGTAGGAAGATGACAAAGAGAGGCCTGCAGAATCGTGCTGCAAAGTTAGGCACACTCTTTGCCTCAGACACAGTGTCTTTAGCATCAATATCATCGAGGGCATCGTCTTCCTTTCATGGATCTCAGGTATCAAAACATAAGTCTTTGAAGACACACTGATCCCCCAAGGATAGATCTTTTTCTAAGAATTGAGATGCCTTGTGTATTGCCTTAGAGATGTATCGGCCAGCCAAACTACCCCGGCGGGAGGACCCTTCCTCCAAAGCCATCAAGGGGTGCCAGGATGCTCCCGAAGCCTCCACCTCTGGAGAGCTTCTAGTGCCATGCTCTGGGGATGGTAATTCGTATGTCCGGTACTGCTACCCAAGCATCGGTGGGCTCCATGGATCAACATATCTTCACCATAGAGCCCAGCTTGGCGGCCCTACTAGCGGCGTCAGGTTCCAATCAAACCCTTACCGATGGTACTGCCAACACTGGTGAACCGTCCATGGTACCGATGCAGTCTCCATCGGGGTTTGTACCTATCGAACCGCTACCACCACTGCCTGCCAGTCCCTGGTACTGGTGACTCTTCCAGGCAACGTCCCCGATCCGATACCAATTTTGATCGGTACCGGGTCTTAGCAGAGCATGGACATTGCTCTTGTCGATAGTTTAAATCGTCAGATTATGATTCTTCCGGTGAGGAATCGATCGATACTCGAGTGATGCAAAGTATACCGGAGGATCCTTCTCCCTTTCCGGAACGCTGCATGTCCCCTCCCAAGGAAATAGTTCAGACCTAGCCTCATTACATCTCGGTTTATTAAACTGATTTGTAATATGTATATAGTTTATTGTATTATAGTTTGAAACGTTCTCTGTAACCAGGACCCTGGAATGTTGTTAAATGTAAACCGCCTCTGATCAATGGAAGGGGCGGTATATAAGAAATGTTCAAATAAATAAATAAAATAAAATAAAATAAAATGTCTTTTCAAGAGTTTATTCGGGACCTGGCCAGGGGCCTGTCCATTACATTAATATCTGAAAAAGAACCTAGGGTTGAGGAATTAGAAATCCTTCAATACCCTACGGCTCCTAAAGAGGCTTCCACCCTTCCGGTTCACCATATCCTCCAAGACCTCATGCTCTGGATGTGGGAGATGCCCCTCACCATCTCTCCCCATATTCGACGACTCGATACCATGTACTGAAGTTTCCTGGATTACAAAAGACTCAGTTGCCGTTTCACTCAAATGGTGGTGGAATCAGCAATGCATCGAATTAAAAGTTCAAAGACTGATTTTTCAAACCCTCCTGGTAGAGAAGCGAGGACTCTCCATGCTTTCGGGCATCAATGTTTTCAGGCCTCCATGCTTTCAGCCAAGATAAGTTCATACATACTCTATATGGGTATGTTCCTTAGGGAGGCCACTAGAGATCTTGAATCTATGGCTCCTCTTCTTTCTGATGATAAGAGAGCTGATTATCTTACATTGGTCAGACATGCCCAGAATGTGTTGAAGCTTGTCAAAAGGGAAACTTTTGACTGCTTTGAGTGTACCAGTAGGGCCACATCAATCTGCATTAGAGCATGCAGGATTGCTTGGCTTCAAGCATCAGATGCTGAACAATGGGTTCAAGATAAACTGCGCAATATTCCTTGCACAGGTGAAAACCTTTTTGGCAAAGATTGGCAAGACAAGGCGTCTCAGTTGGAGTCTGAAAATACTACCCTAGACAGGCTTTCTAGAACCACTGCCAACCCGGCTAAGAAGAAAGCAGCTGCAAAAAAGGCTTTCTTCAATAATAATAAGAAGTTTTACCCTTCTTACATCCCTGCTTCGCAGTACCAACCCCTGGCTACTCAAAAGAGGCAACAGCCTCCTAAGCAGCAAAAGAAGCCACAGACTCCTAAAAACCAGCCAGCTCTGCAGACTCAACCTGCACCTGTTTTTTTTACTTTTTCCTAGAGAACATAGCCACTGCCTCTGGAGACCCCCCTTTCCCCCAACATTGCCAGCAGACTCGGACTCGGTCACTATGCCCACAGGTGGCATCTAATCACATCAGAGAACTAGACCCCAACCATTGTGGTGGAGGTGTAGAGACTTCACCTACAGACTCTGCTCCCCTCCACAATGGTTCTCAGCCTCCTTTCACTGCTCTGTTGCTACAAGATCTCACTTCTGCTGTCAGGATGTCACCTCTCTGCCATAGAGGAGGTCCCAACATCCCAACAAGGAGTGGGTTTCTACTCTCCGTACTTTCTCATACCAAAGAAAACTGGGGGATACAGACCCATCCTGGACCTCGGAAACCTAAACAAGTTTCTTGTATGCGAGAAGTTCAAGATAGTCTCTTTAGGGACCCTCCTACCCTATCTTCAAATTCAGGACTGGCTCTGTTCTCTTGATCTCAAGGAAGCATACACACATATCCTGATTCATCCAGAACACAGGAAATATCTACACGTCATGTTTCATGGAAAACATTATTAGTACAGAGTCCTACCATCCAGACTCGCCTCTGCCCCGAGAGTCTTCACAAAGTGCATGGCGGATGTGGCCGCATTTCTAAGATCTCTAGGGATATTTGTCTTTCCTTACTTAGACGACTGGCTCATAAGGGCAGGAAACTCCCAAGAGGTTCACCTGTCTCTCTCTTGTACCATGCAGTTACTTCAACACTTGGGATTTGTGATAAATCTTCCAAAGTCCCATCTCGCTCCTAATCAAACACTAGAGTTCATAGAAGCTCTCCTAAATACTCAACAGTCAAGAGTGCTTCTCTTTCAGTCCCACTGTTCTCATCTCATCCAGTTGGCATCTCAGACCCCTGTCGAAGATCTTCTTACTGCCTGAGAGATGCTACAGCTTCTAGGTCATATGGCCTCAATAGTACATGTAATGCCACACGCACGCCTGCATATGCGTACAGCCCAATGGGCTCTGGCTTCCCAGTGAACACAGGCCTCAGACTGTCTCTCAGACAAAATATCAGTGTCTGCCCCTCTGGCCACATCACTCTTATGGTGGTGTTCCCCAGAGAATCTCTTCGTCGGTAACCTTTTCAGATGCCTCCACATCAATGTACCCTGATAACGGATACCTCCAGGGGTGGGGGGTCCATCTAGGGTCTCTCTCCTCTCTGGGCGGAGGAGGAGTCCAAGTTCCAGATAAATCTACTGGAACTTTGGGCAATCTTCAACGCCCTCAAGATCTTTCAGATGCATCTAAGCTTCCAGAGGGTCCTGGTCCAAACGGACAATCAGGTAGCCATGTTCTATCTGAACAAACAAGGGGGAGCAGGATCTTGGCCCCTCTGCAGAGAGGTTCTCCATCTCTGATCCTTCGCCATTACTCATCAGATACAAGTGGTATATCTTCCAGGGGAGCAAAATGTCTTCGCAGACAGATTGAGTCGGATCCTCCTTGCCCAAGAATGGTCTCTCCATATGGAGATGGCATCCTTCATTTTTCAGACCTGGGGGACCCCAGAGATAGACTTGTTTGCCACTCCGCAGAATTCCAAACTTCCTTGCATCTGCACCAGGACTCTCATGTCGGGCAACCAAGAGGTGGATGCTTTTCACCTCCACTGAGGTCGAGAGTTCCTGTATGCTTTTCCTCCCATTCCCCTGATTCCCAAGATGCTTTTCAAGCTCCAGACGGACAGGGGTCTCATGATACTCGTAGCCCCATGTTGGCCATGTCAACCGTGGTTTTCTCTCCTACTGCATCTGTCTCAGACTCAACCTCTAGACCACTGGATCTGCTCCAGATCTCCTCTCTCAAGAGGAGGTGATGCTGCTCCATCCCAATCCGCAGTCTCTCCACTTCATGGCATGGTTGCTGAAAGCATAGTATTCTAGCATCTCAACATTATCAGGAAGTAAAGGAGATCCTCTTAGCCTCTAGAAAACCATTCACCAGACATTCTTTCACTTTCAAGTGGCATAGATTCTCAGTCTGGTGTTGTCAGAAGGACCTTAATCCCTTCTCTGCGCCAGTGGAGGCGCTCCTCCAGTATCTCCTCTATCTATCCTCTTCCGTCTCAAAACCAACTCGGTAAGAGTTCAGCTGAATGCCATCTCAGCCTCTCACCATCTCCTGGATGGACAGTTTCCTCACAGCCATTTCTGGCGTGCTTCATGAGAGGTCTCTTGCTCACCAAATCTTCCATTAGACCACCTCCAGTGGCCTGGGATCTCAATGTCATTCTAGGACAACTTCTCAAGCTGCCCTTTGAATCCTTAACTACTACCTTGCTAAAGTTTCTGACATGGAAGGTCATTTTCCTCATTGCACTCAATTCGGCTAGGCGCATTAGTGAGCTACATGCTTTGGTGGTAGACCCACCTTACACACTGTTCCACCATGACAAAGTTGTCCTAAGGACTCACACCCCCTCCCCCCTTTGAATCAGTCAGTCTACCTTCCTGTCTTTTTTCCTAGACCACATTCGTCTAGGGCAGAGGCAATCCTCAATACCCTTGACTGCAAATGTGTCTTCAATTCGGTAAGCTTAGACACTCTAAATTTAAACAAGGGTAGCCATTATATTTTTCGAATCTATATCACTTATCCTTGAAATTACAAACAAGCTAAGATATATGCTAAGGGAGGTCTCAGACCTACAAACAACGAGTCTCCAAAAGAGAGCTTATATGTTCTCATAGCATCGATGACCTTCCCTTTAGTCTAAAGTGCTCAATACTTTTGAACCTTTGCTGTTTATTATAAAATAAAATCAAATGTTTGCTTATCTTGAAAGTTATCTTGAATGGATGGTAGAAATTTATCAAGAAATGTCATCTCAAAAAACTTCCCCAACTCCGACTCGGAGTACTACTGCCACGTTTCACTAAGCGTTTCTTCAGGGGTTATATAATCAAAGTTGATGACAATCTTCCATTTCAAAATATTAGGAACTTAGATCTCCGTAGTCATTCAGACTTGATAAAGATGTGTCTTGCAAATGTGTCTTGGCATTCTATCTTCAAAGGACAGCTGAGCACCGTAAAGGCTCTCTATTCCTCTGCTTTGATCCCAGTCACTTGGGGTTGCCAGTATCCAAACGTACTCTCTCTAAATGGATAGCAGATTGCATCTCATTTGCTTATGACAAAACAGGACTATCTCTTGAAGGTCATATCACTGCCCATAATGTTCGTGCCATGGCTACCTCGATGGCAAACCTATACTCTGTAGCCATTGAAGAAATCTGCAAAGCAGCAACTTGGTCTTCGGTCCATACTTTTGCTGCTCCTTACTATTTAGACAAGGACTCCTGCCTGGATGCCATGTTTGGTCAGGCTGTTCTTCAGCTTCTCTTTCAGACTTTTAAGGGCAACGCCTATCCTCCATCCCAGAATGATACCAGACATCCATAGAGGATTCATGACCACCTGAAGCCTGCCCTGAGGCACCCCTACCAGTTCTGAGGCCATTTTCTCTGGCATCTGGGAGCTAGGGCGTTCCATCTGTGAAGACTACATTCCTGCTTGTTCCTGGAGATAGCGAAGTTACTTACCTGTAACAGGTGATCTCCGGGAACAGCAGGAATTTAGTCTTCACAACCCACCCTCCTCCCTTAGGAGTTGTAGGATTCTTCTCTCCTTTTCTCTCAGCTACAAACTCAACTGAGGAGGGGAGTTGGGAAGGCAGAAATACAGGTGCAGTGGGATGTTCCCCAAAGCTTTCCTACTGGATGCTGGGGAGTGTTCCACGCGGGCTCTGTCGGTACCAACATCACCTATATGTGAAGACTAAATTCCTGCTGTTTCCGGAGATCACCTGTTACAGGTAACTATCTGTGCTTTATAGCCAAAAGAATATCTTTCAAAAAATGGAAAATATTCTGAATGAATTCTGGTGCCAAAATTCAAATTTTTCGCTTAAATCCCACCAATCTGTTTTGAGAACCACTGCATAGCTACTTTACCCTGAAGAAAGCCACAGCATGGCGGCTGAAACATAGGTTCCACTTATTAAAATGCAGTATCACATGGAAAATTACAATGACACATACTTTCCCAATATTTGTTCAATTGACATGCAGAACAAATCATCAGAGAAGCAAGACTATATGAAGACAATCGAGATGTGAAGTTTGGTGGAAAACTCATCAGCATCTTTGGCTATGCTGATGATACTACATTACTGGCTGAAAGTGAAGATTATCTAAAACGTCTGCTTATCAAGATCAAGGCGCATAGTCTTAAAATGGGCCTGCACCTTATCATGAAGAAGACCAAGATCCTGACAACTGGCAAAATCAATTATTTCATCCTTAATGGAGGAGGAATATAGAAATTGTGCAACATTAACCTGCTTGGGTCGAGAAATCCAATGATAGATTTATTCTCCAGGAACAAGCAGGAAGTCAGTCCTCACTTATGGGTGACATCAGCACCAACGGAGTCCACGCGGAAAGAAAGCCTTTGGGATTGCCACCACGCATGCGTGGTCCTTTTCCCGCCCAAGGGTGCCATCTTGCTTAGTCTCCCTTTTTCCGTGGAAACCTTCGGACGCACGTCCTCATCCCTTGGAAAAAGTTTAGTTTTCCTCGCCTTAACAGGCTCTTTTTTTCTTTTTTCCAGTTGCACCAGTCCTCTACCCGTCCTCCCCTTGCTCTATTTTTTTTTTTTAGAGTTTTCGGGGATGCCTTTTCCTAATTTTTCTTTTTGGGCTTCGCGCCCTTTTTCTCCCTAACCGCTGGCTGTGTAGGTCTTTGACCTCACAGGGGCTGTTTTGCCCCCATGGCCACCAGATTTTAAAAATGCGATAGATGCTCTAAGAACACGTCACTTACGGACACTCATGACTATTGTCTGCGATGCTTGGGAGCCGACCATGACCTAGAGCTCTGCTCGAAAATGTCCTCTAAGGCCCTGCTCAGCCGTAAGCAGAAGTCCGAAGACATTTTTCGAAAGACCGCCTCGGAGTCTCCGGTGGCGCCCTTGGTCGTCTCTCCTCCGGTGGGTTCTCCCCCTGCAGCCCCACGTTCCAGGCGGCACTCTGACCAGGGGTCCTCTGAGGTGGAACGGCGCAAAAAGAAGGCGGCATCAAAGTCACTGTGGGGCCCCCGACAAGTGCATGCGCTCCTGCACCCAGTCGCTTAGCCCCCTTCGGCATTCCCAAGAGTCAGACAAGGAGCGGCCCCGCAAGGTACCTCGCAGAGAAATGGAGGCCTCCGGCAAAGGCGCCCAGTCTCCTGAGGGTCATCCCGGTGAGGACCCCTCTTCTCCTTGACGCCCGATCCGGTGACCCCGGTATCGGCGTCCCAGGGCCCCATGCTCGTGTGGGACTCCCATATGCTGGTGGTGGAACGCAGTGTTTCAGGCCAGCTTCGCTGACTCGCTCCCAGAGATCGCGGGTCCCTCGCATGGGACATCCAGATCTATCCAGGAAACCCCCGAGAGCCACAGGCCTTGTGAGGGGCCTTGACAGCGGTCTCGCTTGCCCTCCCATTCCTCGTAGGCGAGATTGTCCAGGGCCTCCGGATCCAGGCCGCTGGCCAACGGACAGGGTGAACCGCCTGGCTTGGATCCCTCAACCGACTTTTCAGACTGGGAATCCAATGGGGACACCTCCCCGGAGACCCGCACCCACCAGGATCTTCCGTCGGACCCCTCACCGCCTGCATTCCAGTGGCGTTCACCACCCAAAGGCACCTCCTTCCGACTTGACAACAATAACAAAATATTTGAACTTTCTCCCTCTTCTCTTTGTATAATTTCAAAGAATTCCTATAAGATGAATTTTTTCATTGTACTGACTCCTTTTTGTTCTTTTGTAGTTTGTTTTATTCTTCTCATTTATCATTATTATTAAGTATATTTTTACGTGAAATTTTTTTATAGATAATTGGGATATACATGATTGCTTTTCTGTTTGTTTTCTTATCTATTGAATGTTATGATTTGGTATTTGTGGAATATATACAGGTATATTTCCCAAATACCATGATAAAACGGGAAGAGTAAAAAACATATATCTTTGTATGCGTGTCTGTATTATGTGAAATTATGGTAACCAGTATGCATTCAGCCTTTGTTATAATTTTTGTGTAAATACTTCTGATGCAGGCAATTATATGCCAAAACATGGCCTTGTTGGGTCACTTTTATATGTTTAAGGCACATCACTTATTTAAAATTAATTTGTCTTTTACGTGTTAGTTCATTTTTATTCCGGCTCTTACATCAAGCTGCCAAATAAAATGCCCACTCAGGCTTCGACAGAGGTTCAGCTACACTACTATGAACCTTTAGGAACAGTGCTATATCTGTCAGCTGAAAATAAGCAAACAAAGGAAACTGTTTGAACTGAAATTTCCTTGGCATGTCCAGCCAGTTACAAAAGGATTGCCCCTCAAATAATTGGGGAAAAAGCCTTGCAATTTCAAGCTACCAAGCAAAGAACACACCTAGGGTCAGAGTCTCTTTAATTCTGGAAACACGTGTTATTGGCATTACAGTCTAAATCTGAACTTTCCCCTTAAATATTTCTAAGGACCACCACTGCTTTAATATTACTTCTAGCCCAAAAACGTTCTTCTCCTTAATGAATGTCAAGGGTTACCCACCAAAATCCCCTCTCTACACTACTTTCTCAAACTCTATCCAAAGCTGGTCTTCCTTAAGCCGTATCAACTGCCTCAACAACTGAACAATGTAATCAGATAATATTTGTAGAAAGTTAGCAGCTTGGTGAATGAAATGGCATTACTGGATGCCTGAAACAGGTGCTCCAGTGAGAAATACTGAATCCAACCATAAAAGAGAAGCGATCTGCCCAAATAGCTGAAAACTAGCACTCTGGAGCTAAAAAAAAGAATGAGGACTCTAAGACGGAGTATCATGCTGCAGAGAAAAGCACAGCCAGAGGTCTGCTTGCCACATCTATTGCAGTGCTGGCAGAATTGTCAGAGGTGGAGTCTGACAAGGAGCAGCAACATGAGGCCACATCCGAGGGTCTAGGCATCACAAAGCCAGACATGAAAGACTGGTTTACCAAACTGAAATCTGAGATTGCCGGTGAAGTTCAAAGTAAAGTATGTTGTAAGCTCCCTCCTTACTAGCGCCCACACTCTGGAATTCCCTCCCAACAAGCCTGAGAGCATTAGATGACCTAATGGAATTCCGAAAGGACCTCAAAACTTATCTCTTTATTGAAACTTATCAGAAGACGGAAAACACTCCCCACCCAAACAGTAATACATCTACTGCCAATAATTTGATATTCACTCATCCCGAATAGGCATATAAGTTAATGACATAACATCAACTCAGTACCCACTCACCCCAAACACTCATCCTAAACAAACATAATATAACGTTGTTAATTACCTCGTACTGTCTATGTTACCCCTATGATAAATGCAACCCTCCAATTGTACTGTCTAGATGTTGTTAAGTACCTCTATGTTGTTATGTTACCCCTATGTTAAATGTAACCCTCCTATTGTGATGTGACCACTTTGAATGAAGGATAAGGTGGCATACAGATCTGTTTAAATAAATAAATAAATGTGGTAAGAGAGATCAGAGCTGATTTAGCTGAGATTGCTTGGGTTGATGCAGTAGAGAGGCAGATGGAGGAGTATGACAATGGGGTGGCAGAGATTTAAAAAAAAGACAAGTTCCTGATGCGAAATAATTTATTTATTTTGCTTATTTAAAAGTATTTCTGTTCTATACTAAGCTCTAGGCGGTTTACGATAAAAACCCTCATAATATCAAACAGGAAATAGCCACACATACAATAAATTAGACATACTTAATTATAAAGCCATATCAAATATACAAAGAAATAATAAAATAAAAAAGTATGCAAAACATACATACGTTAACTTTGCCTGCTAGATAGTAGCAAAAAAGCAGCTTCATGAATTATACATCCCATTAAAAACTCCAACATGGTTAGCTTGCCTAATAATTGCATCAAATAGCTGCCTACTGTAAATCATTTATTTAAAAATGCCTGGGAGAATAAATATGCTTTCAGCTTTTTCCGGAAAAGTGTGACCTGAGTTTTCGTCCAAATTTCAGTTGGTAATGACTGTCAAAGTTTACATGCAGCTACTGAAAACATATGGTACCTTAACTCAGAGATTCCCAAACCTGTCCTGGGGGCTCCCCAGCCAGTCGGGTTTTCAGGGTATCCATTATGCATATTCATGAGAGATATTTGCATACACTGCCTCCATTGTATTGCAAATCTCTGTCATGCATATTCATTATGGATCTCCTAAAAACCTGACTGGCTGGGAAGCCAGTTTTTGAATGAATCAAAGAGATGGATCATCAAAATGCATGGAATCTTGGGATCGCGAAGGCCATGGAGGTCAATACATTTCCAAAATAGATGATATACTCAATGGTGCTTCATGGCTTATTGCTTTAAAGACCAGCAGTAATACTTTGAAAATGATATGCCATTTAATAGGCAACCATTGCAGTATGTGTAATGTGCATGAGATATAGACTATTGCAGTAATTTAATTGTGATATTACTAAAGCCTGAATTTCTGTACACAAATTACTAACATGAAAGGCTTCAGTCGTCTTGTTATCCGTAATTTGTATAGTGTATTTTTGACCACCTTCTGTATTTGAGACAGCATAATCAGTCAAATATCTAAACTAGCTCCCTCACTTGTGAGGACACCAGAATGGTCCAGTCATCTCTATTAAATTGGGAAGGCATGGCTAAAGGAATCACAGTCTACAAAGAGAACTTTAGTTTTTTGAATATTGAGGGCAAGTCTGTTATGTATCATCCTGGTTTTTACTGTGAGCACAGTTAGATTATAACTAGGAGTCATCTGCACCATTTTGGATAAGACTGCTTGCTGAGCAGGAGTTAAATGGGCATCAGTCCTGCTGCCACTAACCACTGATGACCCCCTGGTAAGCCTAGGGTTAGGAATCAGGAAGTAGAGGATGGGTGATGTGTTGGGGGGCCTCTTGGGATAGGGAGTTGGGTCAAGGGAACTGTGTTGCGGAGGGGCTTAGTCAACCTGCTTATGGAAGGGGATGGGGAATCAGAGCTGCTGCAGGGGAAAGGGGATGTGAGCATCGAAGCCGCTACAGAGGGGGCTTAGACAATATGCTGGGGTGGGTTGGGGTATGGAAGGGGTTCGAGACTGGGGTCAGCATGGCCCCAAGGTTGGGGCAGTAATGGGGGGTGGACCAAACTTATGATGCTGAAGTGGATATGCCTTCAGCACGGGAGCAGCGATTTTAAGAGGTTGCTCCCACACACATGTGGAACGATTTCTATGGAGGATTTCTCCCTATGCAGCTTCTTAAAATCTCTGCTCCTGCCATACATGGAGTGGTATACCCATACAGTCCTGCACCTCTTTTACAAGGGGCTCTATGTTTGGCAGAACGTTTTGCAAAATGCTGGCCATGGAAGTGTGAATTCTTCTCTCCACCTCCTTTCTAAAATGTCCCTTTAAATCAGCACCTAGTGGTGATAATTTTTGCAATTATTTATGCAGTAATTTGATATATTTATTAATTCAGTTACATATTTTATTATAAATTTATAGATTTTTTTAAGGTAGCTATTTTTGACCCTCTTCCCCCTTTCTCCTCTTTGTGTAGCTTTGTGGAATTATTACAAGATGGATTTTTTTCATTGTACTGACTTTTTTTCTTTATTTCTTTTTATTCTTATCCGTTTATCATTATTATATAATATATTTTTATGTGAATTCCTTGATAGATATTTTGTACATATATGGTTGATTACTTGTTCTGTTTGTTTTTTTATATATTGTATACTATGGTTTTGTATTTATATGGAACATATATGAGATTTATTTTATTTAAAAGCATTTATAGACCGTTAATATGTAAAACATTCTAAGCGGTTTACAAATCATAAAAAATAATTTTAAAACAAAATAAAAACAAAAATTTATATGAAATTATGGTGGTCTGTATCTATTCAGTCTTTGTTGTTATTTCTATGTAAATACTGCCGATGCAGGCAATTATTTGCCAAAACATGGCTTTCTCAGGTCATTTTTAATCTTTTTTTTAAGGCATATCCCTCGTTGCTAAAAGTAATCTTTTACATATTGGCTCATTTTTTTTCTCTGGAACTAAGGAAGTCAGTCCTCACTTATGAGTTATGTCACTGATGCAGCCCTGAATAGGAACGCTCCTCAGCTTTCACAGAAAGCCTTTGGTAGATCCAGCACACATGAATGGTCATCTTCCTGCCCAAACGGGACCTTCTTACCTCAGTCTTCTTTTTTCCGTGGAGCCCTCCAGACATCCATCTATATCTCAGAGAAAGGTTTTTACCCTGTTGGTTGTTTTTTGCCACTTGGTACTCCTTTGTTCTCTTTTCGCCTTCCTATGCCTCACGGTATCTTCGCTGCATTGTATTTCAGTTTTTTACTTTCCTTTTCTTTTCATTTTCAGCATGTGAGTTTTTCTCGCGCCCTCCTGGTTTGGGGCATTGGAGTCTTTTGACCTGGTGAATGCCGTCTTTCCCAACATGTCCACCCCGACCAGATGTGCACCAGATGTGGACAGACCATTTCTATCACGGACCTCCATAACGCGGGTCTTCAATGCCTCTGGCCTAGCAATGAGCCCTCTACATTTATTTTTATTTTTTATACATTTCTATACCGCCCCTTCCAGAGATCAGGGGCTGTTTACAAGGAACCAACATGTTACATATAACAGGGTTTGAACTTTTTTACATTATAACAATATTAGTCATAGACTTAACTAAACCAGAGAAACTAAGTACATATAATTATAAATACATGTTAACTGGGCTTATGAGAGTGGGATACAATGTATCGGGGGGAGGGGGGTTAGGTGCTGTCATTACATCCATGGCTAAGTTATTTGTGAGTTTAGGCAGGTATTGCCAACTCCATAGTTGAGCAGTGAAGAGGTAGGTTTTGAGGGTTTTTCTGAAAGTCTGAAGGTCTTTAATTGCTCATATTGAGGGTGGGAGGGAGTTCCATAGGTTAGGGGCGGTGAAGGTGAAAGCTCTGAACAACCATGAAAAGCAGCAGGAATTGCTGTTCGGCTCCAAGACTTCGATATCGGAATCGATGCCCTCAGAGGACACCCCGAGGACTCAGCCTCCGGTGGGGACTGAGCCCTTTCAGAGCCGCAAGGTCGTAGCGCTCTGGATCAGTGATTGTCAATCGAAGAGGAGCATCCCTGGAACGAATGGACTCTGTCCCATTCATCGTCGAAGGACAATGCCGAGTCCAGGGGGAAGATCCGTGGATATCGCCATCGAAGTCCTCGATGTGACTTCAACGGTGAAGGCCGGGAATGGCCTTCGAAGCTGTTCTGGTAGGAGAAGATGCCTCCAGTGGCCTCGGAGGGCTGATGCAGGACTCCTGAGCCTGTTACCATTGAGGAGTCCTTGCCAAAGGAACCGTCATCGACATCAAAGAGTGCACCCCCAGTACCGGCAGCTTTGGAGCACTCCCTCCTCATGGAGCAGTTGTTGACTCTTGAGCACAGCCTGACTACGTTTATGGCTCAACACAAGCCTTGGATACTGGGAACCTCTGGTTTCTTGGGGCTGGTGACAGCACTGTCCACCACTAATGCCTCACCAGTAGAGATCCAGCCAATTCTTGAGAAACAAGCTGTCTCCTCCGGTACCCGGGACGATTCTCGGCCCACTCGGTGCAGTGGATCTCCCCTCTGAGTGCTTCGGGCTCAAACCGCAGGGTGCCAAGGTCACCCTCGCCTCTGCCACCGGGACATCAACGTGGGTCCCATTCCCATCAATACTTTGAATTCCTGTCTAACTTGGACTCCAAGTGGGAGACCGAGGACGAATCCCTGGAGACAGTGTGGCATCGGGATGTCCCTTTGGATCCCTCACCCCTGTATGAGTGAAGGAGGTCCCCTCCCAAGGATCTCTCTTTCTTGGAGTTCATCAGGGACATGGGGAAGGATTACCCTTCACCACTGAGGCCAAGGGGGAACTCCGGATGGAGGAGCTGGAGATTCTCTAGTATCTAACTCCCCTGAAAGAAGCCATTACCATCCTGGTGCACCCAATCCTGGAAAGGTTGCTGTTGAGAATGTTGGAGACCATGGTTATGGTGACCATTGTCAGCAGGTGTCTCGATTCCATGTATTGGGTCCGCAAAAGGCCAAGACTTTCTAAAAACACAATTGCCTCACAACTTCATGGTTGTGGAATCAGCCATGCCCCATATTAAGAGTATCAAGACTCACTCCTCGGTGCCCCCTGGTAGGGAAGCACACATCATGGATGGGTTGGCAGGAAAGGTTACCAGGGCTCGATGCTTGTGGCCCTTATCCAAATATACTAGCTGTACATGGGCATGTACTTGAGAGACCTGGCGGGGGAGCTTGCCGAGTTCTTGGCTGGCTTATCTAGAGACCATCTTCAACGCTTATGGAGCCTGTTTGCTACAGCAAGGAATGCTCAAATACCTGACTCGTGTGGCCTACGATGGCTTTGAGTTCATGGCTAGAGTGGCCACAGTGGGCATTGGTGCCTGTCATCTTGCATGGCTACGGTCGTCGGACTTGGAGCAATGGGTTCAGGACAAGTTGGTTGATGTCCCATGTCGGGGAGAGAACCTCTTCAGCAAACCCAAAGCCCCACCTGCAGCCCACTCAGCACCTCTGGTTCATTGGGACTCTTCTTGATACCATGGCAGCAAGAATCTTCTTCCCTCGGATGGGCCCAGTGCCTCATCGTTCTGGCCTGGGATGTCCAAAGTTGCTCAACAGTCTCTGCTCATCAAATGCTTCACCTCCTAGGCCACATGGCCTCCACAATCCACGTAACCCCGTCAGTCCGGCTTCAGATGCAGCAGACACAGTGGACGTTCTGTACAGTGGTGTCAGGTGACGGACTGTCTCATGGACTGGGTTAAGGTGACTTTGCCACTGAAGACCTCTTTCCTGGTGGTGGCAGCCAACTCATCTTCTAGTGGACCTTCCAGGCCCTTCACACCAGCGGGCACTGACCACGGATGCCTCCAAGCTGGGCTGGGGAGCCCATCTTGATGGCCTGCATACCCAGGGTCTCTGGACAGCGGGGGAGAGTGTTCACCAGATAAACTTCCTCGAGCTCAGGGAGGTAGCGAATGCCCTTGAAGTCTTCCAGCTACAGCTGTCCAACAAAGTAGTCTCATACAGATGGACAACCAGGTCACAATGTTCTAAATCAACAAACAGGGTGGCACAGGCTGAGAGGCCATTTGACTCTAGAGATTTGCCAGCAAGAACAGCATGCTTCTCCAGGCAGTTTACCTCCTGGGACAGCACAACACATTGGCAGACAGACTCAGCAAGATACTGCAGCTGCATGAGTGGACTCTCAGTGCACAAGTAGCCCACCACATCTTCCAGAAGTGGGGCACTCCGTCAATGGACCTTTTTGCCACTCCTCACAATACTCATCTGCCGCTGTTGTGCTCTAGGGTTCCCTATCACAATTGGGTGGCCTCCAATGCATTCCTCCTGAATTGGGGCAAGGATTTGCTTTATGCTTACCCACAAACTCCCTTGATGGCCAAGACCCTTTTCAAAGTCCAGACAGACAGAGCCACCATGATATTCATTGCCCCACGCTGGCCCAGGCAACCATGGTACCCCCTGTTGCTTTGCCTGTCCCGGGTATCTCCTCTTCATGCTTCGGATCAGCTCTCAGGAGGAGGGGACCCCCTCCACCCCAATCTCAAGTCCCTAGCCCTCACGGCTTGTATGCTGGAAGGGTAGCTCTTGCTGAGTTTCACCTACCTAGGGACATTGAGAATATTCTCCTCACATCCCACAAGGATTCCACCAGACGGGCCTACGCCTTCAAATGGCACAGATTCTCTGTCTGGTGCACAGACAGAGCCCTTAACCCTTTTTTCTGCTCAGTGGAGCAGGTTCTAGCATACCTTCTACACCCTTCTCATGCTGGTTTGAAGTCTAGCTCAATTCAAGTACACCTCAGATCTCCAGGAACAAGCAGGAATGTAGTCTTCACATATGGGTGACGTCGATACCGACGGAGCCCGCAAGGGAACGCCCCCAGCATTCAATTGGAAAGCTTTTGGGAGCACTCCACTGCGCCTGCGTGACTTCCTTCCCAACTCCTCCTCAGATCTTTGTTTTCCACGGAGCCAGCAGGAAGCAAATCCTGTCACCACTGAAAAAACATCTTTTTTGTGGATAGCGTCTGCCTTCCCTTCGATTCTGGCACCGTCAGACATCGCCAGTTCCCCTTTACTTTTCCCTTTCCTCTTTTTACTTTTCCCAAAAAAACGAAAAAACACTTCGGCTTTGTGATAGACTTCCCAAAGTCCCACCTCGCTCCAACTCAAAAACTAGAGTTCATCGGAACCTTACCAGACACCCAACAGTCCAGGGCATCCCTGCCCCAGCTCCACTATGCCCTTCTAGTTGAACTAGCATCCCAGACACTCCTATAAGACCATTTGACAGCCCGAGAAATACTGTAGCTCCTTGGGCACATGGCCTCTACAGTACATGTTGTTACATATGTGGATAGCCCAGTGGACTCTGGCCTCCCAATGGAACCAGGCCTTGGGCCTTCTCTGGGACATGATCCAAGTCACTGTCCATCTAACCACATCCCTTCAGTGGTGGTGTTCTCCAGAAAACCTGCTCGTAGGGTCACCTTTTCAGATGCCTCCACTTCAATGCATCCTGACGACAGATGCCTCCAAACTGGGTTGGGGGCTCACCTCGGCAACCTAACCACACAGGGGCTCTGGATAATGCAAGAGTCGCAACGCCAGATCAGTCTCCTGGAACTTCAAGCTATCTCAAATGCTTTCAGAGTGTTTCAACACCAACTCAGGACACAACAGGTCCAAGTCAGGATGGACAATCAGGTTGCCATGTTCTAAAAAAAGCTGGAAGAATGGTCCAATGCTTTGGCAGTTAAGATTTAATGTGAAGAAGTTCAGTGTCATGCACTTGAGAAGCAGAAATCTAAGGGAATTGTATGCGATAGGGGGCGAGAGATTGTTGTGCACGGACCAGGAAAAGGACCTTGGAGTGATTGTTTCTGAGGATCTCAAGGTGGCAAAACAGTGTGACAAGGCGGTGGCAAAAGCCAGAAGGATGCTGGGTTGCATACAGCAGAAAGGAAGAGGTACTAATGTCACTGTACAAGTCACTGGTGAGGCCTCACTTGGAATATTATGTTCAGTTTTGGAGACCATATCTCGCAAAGGACATAAAAAGGCTGGAAGTGGTTCAGAGGAAGCGACAAAAATGATTTGGAGCCTGCGTCAGAAGACTTATGAGAAGATACTTGAAGACCTAAATATGTACACTCTGGGAGAGAGGAGGGACAGGGGAGATATAATTTAGACCTTTAAATACTTAGAGTATTAATGAACAAACAAACCTTTTCCAAAGACGGGGAAGCTGTAAAACTAGAGGGCATAACATGAAGCTGAAGGGGGTAAACTGAAAGGCAATGTCAGGAAATACTTTTTCACTAAAAGGGTGGTGGATGCTTGGAATGCCCTCCCGATGGAAGTGGTGGGGGCAAATACAGTGACAGAATTCAAAATGGCATGGGACAGACACAGTGGATCCTTTTATAGCAACAAGATAAAATCAAAATAAACATAATTATCTCTTATATCTGAACAAATGGGGGTGACCTACACGGAGCGGTGGGTACACCCCTAAACAAAATCATGGGGAGGGGTGAACTGCATGGAGCGGCAGGTGCACCTACTCTTGCCGCCTTGCTGAGCAGATTAGATGGACCATACTGGTCTTTATCTGCCGTCATATACTATGTTATGTTATGTGAACAAGCAGGGAGGAACAGGCTCCTGAGCCCTCTGTGAGGAGGTGCTACACCTGTGGTCCTTTGCCATTGCTCATCAAATACACCTCCAAGCGGTGTACCTCCCGGGGGAGTCCAGTGTCTTGGCAGACAGACTGAGTCGTATCCTTCTTCCCCGCGAATGGTCTCTGCACCCAAACACAATGTCGTACATCTTCCAGACCTGGGGAACCAGACATAAATCTGTTTGCGACTCCCCAAAATGCCAAGCTTCCTCGCTTCTGCACAAGAACTCTGACATCCACCAACCAACCAGTGGATGCCTTCCATCTGCACTGGGATTGGGATCTGCTTTATGCTTTCCCTCCTATACCCCTCATTACCAAGATGCTTTTCAAGCTTCAGTCGGACAAGGGTTCCATGATACTCAGAGCCTCCACTGGGGGGGCAACCATGACTTCCTCTGCTCCTACATCTGACTTTGACTCAACCTCTGCAATTAGGATCTGCATCCAATCTCCTCTCCCAGGACAACGGTTCACTACTTCATCCCAATCCACAGAGTCTCAGCTCACAGCTTGGCTGCTGAGAGCATAGCTTTCCAGGGTCTTGACCTTACCCAAGAAGTTAAGGAGATCCATTGGGCTTCTAGGAAGCCCTTTACCAGAAGTTCATATGCTTTCAAGTGGCGGAGATTTACTGTCTGGTACTCTCAGAAGGATCTCAATCCCTTTTTGGCTACGGTGGAGTTACTCCTCCAGTATCTCCTCCACCTGTCATCAACAGGTCTGAAGACCAGCTCTGTGAGAGTCCACCTGAGTGCAATTCCAGCTTCTCATCACCTACTGGATGGACAGCCAATCTCCTCTCAACTGCTAATGGCCCGTTGCATGAGAGGTCTTCTCTTGTCCAAACCGCCCATTAAGCCATCTCCGGTAGCTTGGAACCTTAATGTTGTTCTAGCGCAGTTTCTCAAGTCGCCCTTTGAACCATTGGCCACGGCCTCACTAAAGTTCCTGTCTTGGAAGGTAATCTTCCTAATTGTTCTTACTTCAGCTAGACACATTAGTGAACTTCAGGCATTAGTGGTAGACCCACCCTATACCTGGTTCCACCACAACAAAGTCATTCTTAAGACTCACCCACACTTTATGCCAAAGGTGGTTTCCCCTTTTCATTTAAACCAGTCAATTTTCCTTCTAGTCTTCTTTCCCAAACCACATGCATCTCGTGCGGAAGCAACCCTGCACACCCTTGATTGCAAGCGTGCATAGGCTTTCTATCTCCAAAGGACTCAAGAGTACCACAAAGCCTCGTAGCTGTTCATCTCCAGTCACCTAGTTCTCCCTGTATCTAAATGCACACTCTTCAGATGGATAGCGGACTGCACTAAATTCCTGCTGTTCCTGGAGATAGCGTAGTTACTCACCTGTAACAGGTGATCTCCAGGAACAGCAGGAATTTAGTCTTCACAACCCGCCCTCCTCCCCTAGGAGTTGTAGGGTTTCTTTTTTTCTCCTTTCTCAGCTACAAACTCAACTGAGGAGAGGGAGTTGGGAAGGCAGGAAGGTAGTCACGCAGGCACAGTGGAGTGCTCCCAAAAGCTTTCCAATTGGATGCTGGGGAGTGTTCCCGCACGGGCTCCATCGGTACCGACATCACCCATATGTGAAGACTAAATTCCTGCTATTCCCAGAGATCACCTTACAGGTGAGTAACTACACTTTCTCTAGCGGCCTACCATCATACGATAGATGGTCAGTCCCTTTCCGCTCACCCCTTCATTGGCCACTTTATGAGGGGCCTCTTGCTATTCCTTCCACCGATCTGGCCACCACCAGTGGTGTGGGACCTTAATGTCGTCCACGGGCAACTTCTCACCCCACCCTTTGAGCCGCTGACCCCCTGCGTTCTCAAGTTTCTGTCCTGAAAGGTCATTTTCTTGGTGGCACTTACTTCGGCATGCAGTGTCAGTAAACTGCAGGCACTGGTGGTGCAGCACGTGCACTATACCAGATTCTATAAAAACAGAGTAGACCTCCGTGCGCATCCTAAATTTCTTTCTAAGATGTTTTTGCCTTTTCATCTCAACCAGTTGCTGGTACTTCCACTTTCTTCCCCAGGCCTCATGCAAACAGTGTAGAGGCCTCTTTCTATACCCTGAATTGTAAGAGGACATTGGCTTTCTATCTGGAATGAACAAAAACCTATCGCTGATCCTCCCAGCTCTTCATTTTTTATGATCTGAGCAGACTGGGCTAGCAGTTTCTAAACTCACCCTTTCCATTTGGGTGGCTGACTGCATCTCCTTTGCTTATGCCCAGGCTGGACTTTCCTTAGAGCACAGTGTCACTGTGCACAGTATCTATGGCATGGTAGCCTCTGTGGCTAACTTGCACTTGGTCTCCTTGCTGGAGTTCTGTAGGGCTGCAATGTGATCTTTTGTCCATATCTTCACAGCCCATTACTGCCTGGACGTGGATTTCCTTCGTGACAGCACCTTCAGCCAAGCCGTCCTCTGGCACCTTTTTGAGACAATGCAACTCCTTCCTTCCAGCCCTTCTGTCTGTCCAGGTTACTGGAGAGTCATTCTCTTGCGTGATTCTGGGGCCATATGTTGACTCTTGGAACTTTACAGCATTTTTCCACTGTTCTTTACAGTTCAGTTTTTCTGGTTGCCCTGTTGGGTGTTTTTACAAGTTTTTTCAGTAGCCTGTAGCTATGGGAGTCCCATAGGTGAGGGCTGACTTGGTCCCAGAGAAAGCGTGGTTACTCACCTGTAACAGGTGTTCTCCGGGAGCAGCAGGAATCAGTCCTTACTACTCTCCTTCCTCCCCATAGAGTTGTTTTTTTATTTTTGGCTCACTTAAGCTATGTCATCATACTGAAGTAAGATGGCCCCTTTTGGGCGGGAAGGCGACCACATATGTGTGCTGGATCTCCCAAAGGCTTTCTGTGAAAGCTGGGGAGCATTCCCGCACAGAGCTCCATCGGTGATGTAACCCATAAGTGAGGACTGATTTCCTGCTGCTCCTGGAAAATACCTGTTATAGGTGAGTAACCACGCTATTCCTGCTCCTTTTTTCATACAGTGTTGGTTATTTTTGTGGGAACCTTTCCTCTCTCTTTCTCTAGTTTTTTTAGAGGGCATTTAGCTAAATATATAAAGCCTTGGTGCAGTTTCATATTTATGGGGTCCTGCCGTGTAGGGTGAAATGGGATAAGGTGCTGAGGTTAATGTCCTTCATGTGTTTCCAAAGGTTTTATGGCAGAACTTAGTTTCTTTGGGCATTGCTGAGCAACAGTATAAATTGCTTAGGAAGTCATATTTAATCCCTGTGCATCTGAACGCTATGAATAGAACTAAACCCAACACTTGTTGGAGGCAACTTGGCCTTATAGGAGACTAGGCGCATGTTCTATAGAATTGCTCTAAGTTGAGAGTCTAAGTCCTACATAGCTACCCAGTCAAAGGACAAGTCCAGGGCAGATAGTGATCTAGGTTTGACTCTGAAGGACCTCCCTGGCTTTCTGAAGGAGTGGGCAAAGATGGCAGCTGTTCAGACTACCCTGTAGGAGGTGAAACTTCACACCACCATTGTTGCTACATTGTAAGGAGATTGGCACATCAAAGGGGGAGCCCCACTCTCTTGAGACAGTTGTAATATCAAAGGAGTATCTTTTCATAGACAGCTGATGATATCAGAGGAGGGGATCCCAGGATACCATTTAGCCCAGCGATGGTGCTGTAGGGCTGAGTCCACTGAATTATGATAGTTACAGATTAAATCTACTTTAAATATCCTCTCTCTCATTCCTTCCCCTACCAAATAAAACTGCCTGCCCAGAAGAGCCTTAGTACTAAATCAAAAGCAGGAAGGACTCATGTTAGAAATTCACTCTAATCTGCAAATCAGCATAGTCCAGTCAGTTACGCCCAAGAAGGGATGGTGGAAAGTTTACACCACGTAAATCCTTCTCCCCTTGCCCCCCTCCAAAAAAATAATTTAAGGATTTAATCCTCTCCTGGACCTAAGTACCTTGAACAAATTCTCAAAAACATTAAAAATTTAAGAGGATTTCCCTAAGGACGATAATTCCATTTCTGAGCAAAGAAGATTTCTGTATTTGCTGGATTTACAGGAAGCATATATACACATAGCCATAAATATAAATACTGTTAACAGGAGGTATCCTGGAGTTGCAGTAGTTTTAGTGATCTTCTGATACTGCTCCCTAAATTTTTAGGAGTACATTTTGTGCATTTAATAAAATAACAGTGGGGCTCAAACTTCTTCACGTGATGACATCATCTCTGATGGATCAGTTATCTTCTTCGAAGCTCCAAAATCAAGAACTAAGCCTCTTCCACATCCCTGCATTATGGTAAATACTAGCTTGGAGAGGGGTTCATCTTGGAGGAGGCTTACATTTATCCACTTCTAATGAAAAAGAGTTTGGAGTTGCCTTTTGTATCAAAATTATTAGAGAAAGTAATTTATTTTCAAAATCAGAACACTCTCAGAAAGATTAATGTTATTTGTGCTAGTCTTGGATTTCATCTACACCACAGCATTAAGTCCGCCTTACTTGTCATGTTAAATGAACTTCAAATTAAGGCTGATGGGAGGGAGGAGGAAAGGTGTTTTCATCATCTTTTTAGACATGAGCGCTGGGTCAGCTCTACCACTAGGCAGACTAGGTATCTGCATATGGAAGCATAGTTCAGGGGCAGTGGCATGGCAGAACAATGACTGCTCTCTCCCCCCCCCCTCCACTGCCACTCTACATCTGTTCAGACCATCCTGAAACAATGCAAATCAGCATGCACAAGGCCTCTGAGCACACACAGGCATATGCTCAGGGCCTCTCTTGTCTCACCCCCTCCACCAAGACGTTTGTGCTGGAGGGGATGAACTTGAGCATGCACCTGCACTCAAATGTCCTGCACCGTGCATGCAACTTTACAGTGATTCAGGGCAGCCAACCATGGGTAGGGTGGTGATGACAGAATGGTGAGGGAGAACTTGGGAGAAGGTGGACCTAGGAGTAAAGGAAGGGGAAATGCTGGACCATTTGGGGGTGTGTGCCTGGCTGAAGATTTGCCTAGGGGTGCAGATGGACTGTGGTGGGGGGGGGGGGGGTGCCTGGCTGAAGATTCACCTAGGGTGTCAGATGGACTATGGTGGGGTGGGGGGTGACTGGCTGAAGGTTTATCTAGGATGTCAGATGTCTTGGGCCAACTCTGTATGAGTGCAGTCTTCAACTCAATTGACACACTCTGCTGCTCTAGCAATTGAAAGAAAGAATAAGGTTTTCTAGTATAGTCTTGGATTGTTTTTATTTTTCTCTCTTCCTGTTCTTTTCATGCTAAGTGGAATTCCATATTCTCTGCTATCTATTCTCTTCAGTATGATGTTCAAGGTTCAGTTATGGCAACCATCTTATTCAGACTTTACTTGGCACTATTGACAGCCTTAATTCAAGCCTTTAGGATCAGCTGCTCTTCTTTTTTTTTTTTTTTTTTATACAGTGGATGACCAGTTAGTGGATTGTGTTAACTCACTGCAAGCTACAGACATAACAATTAGGGGGGCATAATGAAGCTGCAATGTAACCCATTTAAGATTAATAAGAAAATATTTTTTCACTCAAAATGTAATCAAACTCTGGAATTCATTACCGGAGGATGTAGTAAAAGCTTTTAGTGTAGCTGGGTTTAAAAAATGTTTGGACAAGTTCCTGAAGGAAAGGTTCATAAATCATTATTAAAGAGAACCAGGGAAATCCACTGCTTACCCTGGGATAAGCATTGTGGAACCTGTGTACCTTGTTGAGAACCTGACAGGTTTGTGACCTGGATTGACTACTGTTGTAAACAGGATACTGGGCTTGATGGACCTTGGTCTGACCCAGTATGGCATATCTTATGTTCTTATGAGTTCCGAGGCACATTTCTTATGTTCTTAACCTTCACCTGGGTACAGTATTCATCTGGCTTAAGTCACTCATCTTAAAGCTTTATCCCCAGGTCTGAAGCTCTTTGGATTAGGAGCGCAAACTGTCTATTAATATTCACCTGCCATCTATTTCAAGATATGTACTCTTGGGAATCAAGTTAAATTCCAAACTCTCCATACACAAATTAATCTCTTCATTGGTCAATATTACATTTCTATTAATCTTCGCCAGCTTCATCCGTTGTTAAAGAAAAAAGACCTTCTGATGCTAAATCATTCCCTGGTGCTAAATCCTCCAAACGATTATAATGCTCTTTATCAGGTTCTTACCACCTCTTTTTTGAAGTGTCTTCAACTCCTCCAATGTAACGGCAATTTCTTTTTTTTTTGTCACAGGAAAATACATCACAGGGAATTACATCGCAACAATACAAGAATAATATTCATCCCACATGGAATTTTTTCCATTCCACAAAATCTTTTACCATTGCCCCCTTATTCTTTCCCGTGACTCCGTTTTTTCCCCCCTGTTTATACCAACCCCTCACCCTCCCCACCCACCCCCCTCCCCTTACAGGCAGCTGTTTAACACATAATTACATTCAACCATCTCTCTCCTTGCTTCACCTTCCACAATTACACCATAAGCAGCCAGGCAGAATATTTAGAGTAGACTATATCCTCTCATTCTCTCTTGTTTCAGGGCTGTCAACTTGCTCATCAAATATATATGGTGCCTTCCTCTTTCCCAGTCACCAGCAGCGGCGGTCCACTTTGCCTCCATTTCTTAGCAATTTCCAACCGAGCCGCCAGACAACCCAAATTAATGAGGTTATTCTCTTCTTTTTTCCTTCCCTTTCTAGGTATCCCCAATAATGCTACCCCTGGATCTACCCCAACAACCTTTCCCAACATAATATCCAGAGTCTGGAATACTTCGCTCCAAAACACATAACCACCATATATGGAGAAAGATTCCTCAACCCCTGCACTCCTGCCAACAGAGACCACTTGTCTTCCCATACATTTTTTGAATTACATCTGGCATCACATACCACCTATACATGATCTTATAGTTATGTTCTATTAAATTGCTAGCTAACAGACCCTTATACCTCTGGGCATAAATCACATTCCAGGCTTGCTCAAACACAACCAGCCCCAGGTCTGTTTCCCATTTCTTTTGGAATGATTCTTTCTCATTCTTAGACATGACCATGATTTCATATAATTGTGTGATACTGCCCTTTATCTTATCTCTCAGAAACAACTGCTCAATTGGAGCTAGTTCCTCCCTCAAACCCGGAATGATTCTCCTTTGGATATAGTTAACCACCTGAACATAGTTGTAATAATCTGAATTCCTCAATGAAAATTCTTCCTTAATTTTTTCAAAAGGTCTAACTTTATGCCCTTCCAGGAACTGACCCACACAACACAGATTGCTTCTAGCCCATCTCTCATCAAACCCACCCTTCATCCCAGGAGGGAATTCACAATTGCCCCTTAGAGGGACAGATGTAGTCACACATCCCTCTCCCAACCACTTCGTTCGCCACTGGAACCATAATTGTAAGGTTACTTGCACAAATGGATTATCATACCTTGCCACCATCTTGTGTCCCCGGGGAATCCACAGCACCTCTCTCAACAATGGTACTTCCAAGGCCATCCTCTCCACCTGAACCCAATTGTGCGTGTCGTGTATTCCCCATTCCAAAACCGCCCTTAACTTCGCAGCATTATAGTATTTTCCTAAGTCTGGGATCGCCATACCTCCTTTTGCTTTATTCTTTATCAAAATGTGTTTGGGGACTCTCGCTCTTTTACCTCCCCAGATAAACTTCCACAGCACTCTTTGCATCTTTCTTAGGAATCCCCCTGGTACAGCCCCCGGCAACATGCTAAACAAGAAGAGCAGCTTAGGCAATATCATCATTTTTACAGCTGCTATTCTCCCTCACCAAGTCAATTTCGGCCCCCCCCATCCCTCCAACTCTCTCTTAATCTTGCCCTCCAAAGGAATATAATTCGCTCCAAACAGATCTGAGATCACAGGTGTTACTTGGACTCCCAAATAGCGAATGCTTCTCTTAGCCCACTTGAAGGGGAACAATTTCTTCAATTTTTCGCTTGCTCTATCAGGAATGGATACATTTAAAATCTCAGATTTGGATGCATTAATTTTAAACCCAGAAACTGTCCCAAAGCTCTCCAACTCACTCATCAGAGTGCCCAATGTTTGCTCTGGGGATATAATGATAAACAATAGATCATCGGCAAAAAAGTACACCTTACTCTCCCCCCTTTCCCATTTCAACCCCTGGATCTCTCCTGAGTCTCTTACTCTCTGGGCTAGTGGCTCCATCATTAATACAAACAATAGAGGAGATAAGGGGCAACCCTGCCTGGTCCCTCGCCTAAGCCCAAAGGCCTCCGTGTATTCTCCATTGATCCGCAGAGCCGCTTGAGGGTTCTTATACAAAGCACTCACCCACTCCAAATATCTACCTGCTATCCCCACTTTTCCCAGGGTCTGGATCAAAAAAGGTCAGGATACTCTGTCAAATGCCTTCTCTGCATCTATCGCCAAAAACAGCAGTTCTTCCTTCCTGCTCTTGCCATTCCAGACTACATTAAGGACCCTCCTTAAATTGTCTGATGCTTGTCGACCGGGTATAAACCCAGACTGATCCATATGCATTAGATGGGGCATATTTGAAATTAATCTATTGGCCAGTACTCTAGAAAAGATTTTCAAATCAGAATCTAGTAAAGAGATTGGTCGATAAGACCCACATTGAGTAGGATCTTTCCCCTCTTTAGGTATTAGAGTAATTCCCGCCATCCTCATCGTCGGGGGTAAAGATTCATCTCCAGGAACAAGCAGGAATGAGTCTTCACATATGGGTACGTCGGTACCGACGGAGCCTGCACGGGAATGCTCCCCAGCATCCAATCAGAAAGCTTTTGGGAGCATCCCTCGCGCCTGCGCATTGCCTTCCCGCCTTCTCCACTGCCTCTCCTCAGTTTTCGTTTTTCCGCGGAGCCAGCAGGACGTCCTCCTGTCACCGCAGAAACTTTTTTCTTCAAAAACTTTATTTCTTGTTTTCTTGTGGTCACGGCTGTTTTCCCGCCGCCACCAGTACCGCCGGTGGATTTTTCTTTTCTTTTTCTTAAACTCAGGGAGATTTTTCCCTCAGTTTCTGTCTTTAAATTTTTTGGGCCTACAAGGCCTCTCCACCATGGAGCCTTCGTCTCCTAAGAAGTGCCTTCACTGTGGAAGCACGGTTTTCTTTTTAGACTCCAATTCCTGGTGTCTAAACTGTTCGGGTCCTGACCCTTTTTCCCCTGAACACTCAGGCTGCAAAACTGTGAGAAGAACTTCCCTCTTTCGAGTTTCCCTCGATACCGTTTTCCCTCCCGAAGTGTGGGCACCGTTTTTTTTCTTCTCTACAGGATCAGGTAACCCACAAACAGTCTGTTAAGACTAGCCATTTCTTGAGTGGTAGGTCTCATGCCAAGCATGATGACGGCTCCGGCCTTGCTCTCAAGACCCCATTGGCATTAAAACCCCGGCGGGAGTCTTCGGGCTCCAAAGCATTTCAGGGGTTTCAGGTTGTTCCTGGGGCTCACCCCTCACAGAACATACCTGAGCCATGCTCGGTGGTGGCATCCGCTTCGAGCGGTACCGATACCCCGGCATCGGCACCGGTGTTGGGTGATCCACTCTTCACCAGGGATCGTCATCGGGCGTCCTCAGTACTTTCGGGACCGATCGATACGACCCAGATTGACTTTCCTGTATCTGAGCCATGCTCGGTGGTGGCATCCGCTTCGAGCGGTACCGATACCCCGGCATCGGCACCGGTGTTGGGTGATCCACTCTTCACCAGGAATCGTCATCGGGCGTTCTCGGTACCTTCGGGACCGATCGATACGACCCGGACTGACTTTCCTGTATCGGCAACATCGCCGATACCACCACCGACGTCGGTACCCTCTAGACATGCATCGATAGACTCGCTCCCTTCGATGCCGAGTCTGGAATCGCTATCTAGTCTAGATGACTGGGTACCGACGCGTCTCGGAACCGATGTTTACCGATTCCGCATACACGGTACCGAGGATAATCACCAAGGGGTTTTACTTACCTCGGTACCGCTTGAGCTGTCTCCGATGTCTGCTTCGGCGCCTTCGCTACCGGTATCGGTATCGATGCCGGTACCTACAGCATCATCGGAACCAGCTCCTTCCATGCTTTTGTCACCTGGATCGCTCCTCTCTATGTCTAGTTTAGAGTCGATTCCGGGCATGGATGATGCACTTCTGACAACTCATAATTGCCAGTTCCAGTATCCATCCATTGCAAATCCTGTTCTGCACCGGACAGGTATATCCTCCGGTGCCCAGGCTTCCTTTTCAGGTTTAACCTGTCCAGGGATGGTTCCCATCGGAGATCCTTCTTTTCAGAAGTTTCTCCTTGACATGGCAACCTTCCTTAATATTCCTATCCCTGGCTATGAGTCTTCTTAGGGTTTTTCTGCAGGAAAGGAAAATGTAATGCTTCCTTTACATCACTCTTTGCAGAATCTTCTTCTGAAGGTATGGGAAAAACCTTTAAGGGTTTCTTCACCTCCTACAGCAACTGATCTTCTGTATCAGGTGCCCCCCTCTCCAGGATTTCAAAAGCCTCAACTTCCCCATCATTCCATTGTAGTGGAATCAGCAATGAGGAAGGTAAAAAGCAAGAAAAAACATTCTTCTTTCCCGCCAGGGCGTGCATCTAGATTACTGGATGCCTTTGGACGTCAAACCTTCCAAACATCTATGCTGGCAAAAAGGATTCTCTCATATATTTTCTATATGAGTCTATCCCTTCAGGAGGTCACAAAGAAATTATCTCTTTTGACTCCTTTTCTATCAGAGCCCAAGGCTGCAGACTATTCCTTACTTCTTACTCATAGCCAAAATATCTCTTGGTTTCTTTCTCGTGCTTCCCTAGACTCTTTTGAGTCTGTTAGCAGAACTTCTGCTATAGCCATAGGAGCACGTCGTAAAGCCTGGCTCCAAGCATCAGACTTGAATAGATGGGCACAACAAAGACTGGGTAATACTCCTTGTACTGGAGAAAATCTCTTCAATAAGGAGTCCTTACGTCAGGTTGCTCATTGCTCCACTGACTTTCCTGTTTCTGAGGGCCATCCTAAGCCCTCTCCTTCTTCAGCAGGTAGAAAATGCCCTACCAGACCTTATTTCCCTAAAAGAAAGAGGTTTTCCTCTTCACCTGCCCATCATTCGGATGTTCCCAAGCAGGGGAAGTCTCGCCCTGGTCTGAAGAATCCAAACTCTAGCCAGGCTGAATAAACACAGTAACCATAGGTTTCTGATTAATCTTTTTATAACTACAGTTAACTTCTTTTCAACAGAAGTTTTTCACTGTTTTTCCATTCAAAACTCTGCTCAGGGATTCTTATTCTCAGGAAATCAATTTACTCTCACTATGCTGAACTATCAGGTTATTCATGTCTATAAGTTACAGAGTTTTCCACCTCTTCCTGACTAGGTTTAGCAACTATCATATGATAGTTTCTCTGTACCAGCATGAATGTTTTCCTTCCATAGACTTACCATGTGGTAAGTCCTTCTTCAGCTTCTAGCTCTACCCTCTTCGCCAGGGTTTCCCCTGTAAGAGTGGTACCCTACCATTGACATACTTTTCTTGTCTTTCTTTTCACTGTAGAGTGTCTTCTCCTGAAAAAACTATTTTTCTTTTTCTGGGCAGCTCTGCAGACAGAGAGAGCTTGCTCTCCTTGTTCAGTCTGTTCTCTCTGTTTGACACAGACTGACTCTTTCTATTGTCCTATTCAGTAGCTGCCCATGCAGGAGTTCCACTGCTTGCCTACTGGTACTTTTCCACAAGTCCCAGTCTTGTCTTCCACCACTCCTGTCTGGCCTTAGTAGTGATACCAAGATAGTGTTCTACATCTTTCTTGGATAATCTTTTTCACTACAGGCCCCTTACACTATCATTTACCCTTGCCATCTCCCATCTCTGGGTTTGGCATGTAATGGACGTGGCTGTCAGTTTTTCTCCATCAGCCAGTTCTACATCCCAGTTCTCCTGCATAATGCTCTCTGCAATCCTACTGAGAAGCTTTCCACTATGGGCCCTTGCTAGAGAGCATAAAGTTTCTCGAATGACTATCCATCATGGTTGAAAAATGCTTCCTCAGTCATCTCCTATGACTGTGGGGGTTCTTCATACCCTGCTATCTTAAAAAAAAAAAAAAAAAAAAGAGGGAGAAGGACATATGCCTTCTCCAAATGAAAGTCTGGGAGTTATCCCATTCCTTAGGAATATTCTCTTTTTTCTTGCAGCTTGTCCCCATGGTATCCTATTACTTCAAGGACAGCACATATTAATCTGAAAAACGTCTGATACCTCCTTGTCCCTCATGTAGGTCAACCTGGTATCTCATTCCATGCGTTTCTGTCCTTTTACCATGCTGGAGTTCCACAGGACTCCGGACTTGCTGTTTACAGACTAATATTATCCTCTGTTTTTTCACATAACCATCCTGATAATTCACTGGATAGCATTCCTTTATCATTAAACCTATATACTCAGGTATATATATCTATATACATATATATATATATACCTATATACATCTCTGTAGATGTATCTGCCTGTCAGCTAATTGTGCATATGCTATGCCCTTTAGATCTTATTTTAGATCTATCCATATATCTATATACATATATATATATATATATATATATACACACATATACACATATCTCTACATATATGTGTGTATCTCTCCAAATACTTATTATAGGTAGATATGTATTTCCATACTTATCTCCTGACTGTCTATACTTATAAAGGTTTTTACCTTCCTGTATATTTCTGACAGTGGGCTTGCACAGTTTCATACTGTTCCACAGTATGTTTCGGCTATTTTGCACACAACCATTGCTGTGGAACTGACAGCCCTACTGTTTCCTAGGTTGAAGTATCCCTGAAGCCAATGTCTTCCTCTCTCTCACCAGATAGGAAAGACATCTTAGATCTTCAGTAGATTTCAGATTCAATTCCTCAAACATCTGTCCTTCCTGGGAGTATGGGGTTCTTTTCATACCCTTTCCTCCCTCAAGGACTAGGTCTGTTTGTCCAGATTGGTCAGTCTTCCTCTTTTGCTCCTACCTCTAAATGCTTCTGTAGCCAAAATAGTTTTCAGCTTTCCATGAAGCTTCCCACTGAAGACCTGCGTTGTTTGTGTTACCCCAATTAAATCCTGGGGTCACCTCTCACTTCCAGATGTGGACCTCCACCTTCACTCCAGTGAGGTCACCTTGAACATTTTTCTACTGGATTCCCAGTAGACTACATCAGCCTCTCTACTTCCTGCAATCCAGTAGGTGAGCATCATATGGTTCTCCAGGACCAAGCAGGAAGTCAGTCCTCACATATGGGTGACGTCGGCGCCGACGGAGCCCTCGCGGAGCAATTTTCCCCAGCTTTCAAAGAAAGCCTTTGGGAATTGCAGCGCGCATGCGCGGTCCTCTTCCCGCCCAAGGGTGCCATCTTGCTCAGTCTTCTTTTTTCCGCGGAGCCCTACAGACGTTGCCTGTGAATCCCCGCAGAAAAGTTGATTTTTCTCTATTTTTCTCTATTTTTTCTTCGGTTCGACGCCGGTTCTTTTCCCGCCCGGACTCGCGACACCGGTTGCGAGTCCGTCCTTTATTTTTCGGTTTTTTGTCCTTCGTGACAGATTTCGCGCTTTTTTCCTTTTTCCCTGGCTGCCCGGTCGTTTGACCTCGCAGGGGCCCTTTTTCCCCCGATGGCGGCCAGTGGTTTCAAAAAGTGTGACCTCTGTAAGAAACTTATGTCTCTTACAGACACTCATGACTTCTGCCTCCGCTGCCTCGGCCCAGATCATGACCCCATGATCTGCACGCCATGCGGCAAAATGTCCTCAAAAGCATTGAGGAGTCGGCAGCACCAGCGGGAGCGTATCTTCTCTGACTCCGGCCGGGCTCGGACCTCGTCAGAGGCTTCGACGTCTCGGGACTCTGGTCCTGAGCATCGTCGGAGTTCCTCTGAAAGGGGGTCTCCTACCCGGGAGCATCATCGGAAGAAGAAACCCGCGAGGGCAGGATCGGTGGACGCTCCTGGTTCCTCGAGGGCCAGGTCGCATAGCCCCGATTCCCGTCCCGGGTCCTTGGAGTCGGAAAGGCCGTCAAAACATCCTCGACTCGAGGTGGACTTGCCCGCTCACGTAAGTACTGTTGTCCTCGTGGACTCGCCTCCGAAGGACCCGACGTCAGGCCCGACGCCGTCGGGGCCCGAGTCGGGGGCTGCTGGGTCTCCTGAGCTCGGACTCAGGTTGACGGCCTTGGAGTGCAGTTTGTCTGCCTTCTTGGACCAGCAGCGGGCATTGATCGCTGGCCTCGCTGGCGCTTCTGCCCTGACCGCCGGGACGTCGACCTCCAAGTCGACCCCGGAGACCGAGCCGATCCTCGAGTCCATGAGGGCTCGAATCGATCCTCGGTCGAGGTCTCCTTTGGCCTCCCGTTCGGGACCAAGGTCGTCGACGCCGACTCCCTCGGCGTCGGGGCGGATGGCATCAGTGCCCGCCCGACCGGAGCCGGTCGACTCCTCCTCCGAGGAGTCGGCCTGGGAATCTGAGGACGAAGAGTCACCTGGTTCCTTTCGGACTCGGTGTGTCCCTTCGGACTCCCCCGAGTCCGAACCTCGGAGACGGTCCCCACCGGAGGATACCCAGTTCTCGGACTTCGTGAGGGATATGGCCAAAGCCTTGGCCTTCCCTGCGGATCCCGAGGAGGAGCCTCGAGTCGAAGAACTCGATGCCCTCCAATATGACTCTCCCCCGAAGGAGGCCTTTATTGTACCGGTTCCTCCAATGCTGGAACAGCTTCTCTTCCGCATGTGGGAGAGCCCGGCGTCGTCGCCGGTGTTAAGCAAGCGGGTCGATTCCATTTATCGAGTCCGCAAGAGCCCCGGGTTCCAAAAGGCACAACTACCGCACCATTCCATGGTGGTGGAATCGGCCATGCATAGACTGAAGAGTCAAAAAATGCACTCCTCGGTGCCCCCGGGTAGGGAAGCCCGAAGCCTGGATGCCCTCGGTAGGAAGTGCTTCCAGGGCTCTATGCTTGCTTGTCGAGTCCAGACATACCAGCTCTACATGGGCATGTATCTCCGAGACCTGGCTAAGGAAATAGCCGGGTTCTCTGCTGGTCTCTCCGATGAACCTTTGCAGAGGTTCCAATCCTTGGCTACTGGTATTCGGGAGTGCTCCAAGTTTATCTCTCGAGCAGCCTATGATGGTTTTGAGGCTTCGGCTCGAGTAGCCGCGGCCGGCATCAGTGGACGCCGCCAGGCTTGGCTTCAGACGTCCGACCTCGAGCCCTGGGTACAGGACAAGTTGGTCGATGTCCCCTGCCGAGGTGATAACCTCTTTGGCAAGCCCATGGATGAGAAGGCTACACAAATCGAGACAGAGACTCTCACCAGGACTCGTCTCTCAAGGAAGACCTCTGCCCCTTCTCAAAAGAAGAAGGCCTCGGAGAAAAAGCCCTTTTACCCGAGGAAAGGTGCTGCCTATAAATACTACCCTCAGTATCAGGCCTCCCCAGCTCCCCCACAGGGAAAGCAGGCCAAGGGACGGGGTAATGGGTCCCGTAGGCAGCAAGCCCCCAAGCCTGCACCACCGGCCCCTGCTCAGCAGGGTGGGGGTTTTTGACTTTCTCAGCATAGCCTCTCCCCCTCAGCTGGTTTCTCTCAGCACAGGAGGCCGGCTGGTCCACTTTGCCCACAGGTGGTCCAACATCACCACAGATACCTGGGTGCTTCAGATAGTTCAAAAGGGCTATCTTCTTCATTTTCACCAGGTACCTCCCTCCTACTTTCCAGGGGAGCCTTCCAGACTCCCTCTGCACAGGGACTTACTCCTTCAGGAGTTAGCAAGTCTTGTTCAGGAACAAGCCGTGGAACCGGTGCCCCACCACCTGAAGGGTCAAGGGTTTTATTCCAGATACTTCCTGATTCCGAAAAGAACAGGAGGCCTCAGACCCATCCTAGACTTGCGAAACCTCAACAAGTTCCTTGCAAAGGAAAAGTTCAAAATGCTTACCCTTGGAATCCTGCTGCCCTACCTCCAGCAGGGAGACTGGCTATGCTCCTTAGATCTAAAGGATGCGTATACTCATATCCTTATTCATCCCGACCACAGACAATACCTCAGGTTTGTTGTGTGCGGACACCATTACCAGTACAGAGTACTGCCTTTCGGCCTATCCTCCGCCCCCAGAGTGTTCACCAAATGCCTAGCAGTGGTGGCGGCCTATCTGAGACTTCAAGGTCTCTTTGTGTTCCCATACCTGGACGACTGGCTCATCAGGGCCCAGTCTGCCCAAGAAGCCACTCAGGCTACTCATCGCACTGTGGCTCTACTCCAGCACTTGGGTTTTGTCATAAACTTCGCAAAGTCCACTTTGCTCCCCTCTCAAGATCTAGAATTCATCGGCGCCAGGTTGGACATTCTTCAGGCGCGGGCCTTCCTGCCTCTGGACAGGGCCCAGAGGCTCATGGATCTCGCCAGCCACTTTCACAGCAATTCCCTGGTCTCAGCCAGGCAATTTCTGAGACTGCTCGGCCATATGGCTTCCACGGTCCATGTAACCCCCAATGCCCGCCTGAACATGCGACCTGCTCAATGGTGCCTTCACATACAATGGCATCAGGCCACTGGGAGCCTAGCGGACTCCGTACAGATCTCCGACCAGCTGGTCTCCTCTCTGCGATGGTGGCTTCATCTGCCAAACCTAGTGCTGGGGGTGACTTTTCAGCCCCCTACACATTCTCGGGTCCTGACGACCGATGCTTCTCTCCAGGGTTGGGGAGCACATTGCCAAGGGACTTGTACTCAGGGTCTCTGGACTCCTTGGGAGTCCGCTCAGCAGATCAACTTCCTGGAGCTCAGGGCCATCCGCCTAGCGCTCAAAGCCTTCTCTCACCTGATTTCTCACCAGTCGGTACTTGTCCAGACAGACAATCAGGTTGCCATGTTCTACGTGAACAAACAAGGCGGAACCGGCTCCTTCCTTCTCTGTCAGGAAGCACAGAAGCTGTGCTCTTGGGCCGTCCATCGCAACCTCGTCCTCAAAGCTGTCTATCTCCCAGGTCAAGAAAACTACCTGGCAGACAAACTGAGCAGGATCCTCCAACCGCACGAGTGGAGATTGGATCCCCTTGTGGTTCAGCGGATCTTTCTCCGGTGGGGCCTCCCCACCATGGATCTGTTCGCCAGGCCTCTGAACTGGCAGCTTCCCAGATTCTGCTCTCGACAGCCGCATCCTCTCCGGGTAGCGGCGGATGCTTTTCTGATTCCATGGTCCACAGGCCTCTTGTATGCCTTTCCACCCATGCCTCTGGTGTCTCGGACGCTCTTCAAAGTTCTCAGAGACAAGTCGTCGGTGATCCTAGTAGCTCCCCGGTGGCCGAGACAACCTTGGTTCCCGCTTCTGATGCAGCTGGCGGTGGACACCCCTCTTCCTCTGGGGTTTCAGCCCGACCTCCTCTCGCAGGATCAGGGGACGCTCCTGCACCCCAACCTTCGGTCCCTTCATCTGATGGCCTGGCTGCTGAAAGGGTAGTCCTTGCTCCTCTCCAGCTACCTCCAGATGTTGAAGAGGTCGTCTTGGCCTCCAGGAGGCCTTCCACCCGGAAGTCCTACGCTCTTAAGTGGCGTCGGTTCTCCGTCTGGTGTACTCAGCAGTTGCAAGACCCCTTCTCCTGTTCAACATCAGTGGTCTTGCAGTACTTGCTTTCCCTTTCCAATCTTGGACTTAAGTCCAACTCGGTCAAGGTCCACCTCAGTGCTATTTCTGCGCTCCACCTACCGGTGGATGGTAGGCCTCTTTCCAGCCACCCTCTAGTGGCTCGTTTTCTCCGGGGCCTCCTACTCCTTAAACCACCTTTGCGCCCACCAGCCCCCGAACTGGGATCTCAATGTGGTTTTACAGCGGCTTACCTGTCCGCCTTTTGAGCCTATGGCTACCTGTCCTCTTCGTTTTCTTTCCTGGAAAACCTTGTTCTTGGTGGCCCTCACTTCTGCTAGATGCGTTAGTGAGCTGCAAGCCCTAGTATCTGATCCTCCTTACACTAGGTTCTACAAGAACCGGGTAGTCCTACGGACTCACCCTAAGTTTCTTCCTAAAGTGGTTTCCCCTTTTCACATCAACCAGGAGGTGGTACTTCCGACCTACTTTCCCCTACTTTCCTTACATATATACATTTGATTGCTTGAGAAGCGGTTTTACATATACACATACTTTACATAATTACAGGACGCATTTCTTGCTGGTATGATTAGTTTAAGTGGGCATGTTGCTCAAATAGTATATGACACTCTGACTAGGTTAGGTTGTAATGGGTCTGAAAGAGGTGGGTCTTAAGTTTTTTTCCTGAAATCCTTCAAGTCCTTGTTTGCTCTCAGTTCATAGGGCAGTTGGTTCCAGAGTGCTGGAGCAGTAAAGGAGAACGCTCTGTTGGTGGTGTTTGCGTTGCAATTTCTCATGCTACTCAGGACATGAAGGGTGTTGGTATTTACTGTTCTTCTGCTTCTGATGGTTGGCTGTACGGAGATTAAGGTGTTGAGGTATGAGGGTGCTATGTTATGAACGAGCTTGAATGTGGTTACTAAGAGCTTATATTGGATGCGGGCCATGATGGGGAGCCAATGAAGCTCAATTAGTACTGGAGTGATCGGTTAGTCCTTTTTTCATGATGATTCTGGCTGCTACGTTTTGTGCTAGTTGAAGTATGTGAAGGGTTTTTTTAGGCAGACCTTGTAATATAGCGTTGCAGTAGTCCAGGTGGGGAATGATGAGGGCTTGTGCCACTGTCCTGAAGTCCGAGTGATCGATAATATTCCGTAGCGGTTGCAGAACTCTTAATTTGAGGAAGATGGCCCGATTGGTAATACGGAGGTGCTTTTCCATATTTAGGTTGCTGTCCAGCATTACACCTAGGTATTTTATTTCAGGCTTTGTGGTATAAACGTTATTGTTCATGGTAACCGTTGATGGTGGGTTAAAGTCAGGTTTTCTGGAAATGCACATCACTTCAGTTTTTTTATGGTTTATTGACATATTATTCCGTTGCAGCCAACTTTGTAGTTCGCTTAGGCATTTTTCAAGTTGGTTGGGGTTGTTTATGTCGAGATGAGTGTAAAGCATCAAGTCGTCGGCATAGATATGGTAACTGATCTTGTGGTCCTGTAGGATTTCACAAATAGGTCGTATATATAGGTTGAACAAGAGTGAGGATAGGGCAGAGCCTTGTGGTATGCCTTGGGTTTGAGGGAAGGCGGAGGTATTTGCGTTGTTGAATTGGACCTGCTGCATTCTGTTACTTATGTAAGATGAGAACCATTTCAGGGGGGTACCTGATATGCCTATGGAAGCAAGTCTGTCCAGGAGGGTGGAATGATGCACTGAATCAAAGGCAGCTGATATGTCTATGAAGATGAGCATATACATTTTGCTTCTGTTTTCAAGACCCTTGAGTAGTTTGTCCATTAGGGCTAGTAGGAGAGTTTCCATGCCATGATGTTGGCGGAAGCCGTATTGGTGATCATCAAGGGCATTGTTGACATCGATGTGGTCTTGCAATTGTTGCTGGACAGCCTTTTCGATAATCTTGGCTAAGAAGGGTATGCTTGAAATGGGACGGTATGAGGCAGGGTCGTTCTCGTTAAGAGTTTTGCTTTTTAGGATGGGTCGTATGAGGGATTGCTTGAGCTGTGCTGGCATGATCCCTTGTAGTAGAGATTGGTTTACTATATGGGCGAAATACTTGGCAGCTTCTTGCTTCACAGCCTTAATCCAGGCAGCTGGGCATGGATCGAGGGGGGAAGTTGTGGTGTTTAAGGTGGTAATTATGTTCAGGATTTGTCTGTCATCTATGTTTCGGAAGGTATCCCATTCTTGGTACTGGTTTGCACTTTCAGACGTGAGAGTTTTTTGCTGGGTGATGATTGCATCCAGCTCTTGAGTGTGGTGTGCGGGTGTTTGTAGGTTTAGCTTGCTGTCTTGAGGGTTAAGCTTGCTGGCATAATGATCAGCTAGAGTTTGGGCCGTCATTGTTCCGTTTTGATTTGTTGTTTGGGACGTCTTGGTGAGTGATTTGACAAGTTCAAAAAGTTCTCGAGGTCTGTTGAGGGCTTTATTGAGTATGCTGGAGTGGTGGGGTTTTTTCGCCAGGTTGATTTCATTCTTGTATGTTGTGAGAAGTTTAAGGTATTCACTTCTATGTTCTTCAGTTTTGGATTTTCTCCACCTTCGTTCTTGCTTACGCAAATCTATCTTCAGCTCTCTTAGGGTAGAGGTGTACCACGGTTCGGTTTTGGGTTTGGATGGGTTGGTTGGGGGTTTCAGGGATGGTTGTGAGGTTGTTTTGATTCCTGTATTCCATTGTTTCACTAATTTCTCGAGGTCCGAGTGTTCCAGTGTCATGTGGGACGTTATGGACGTTGTTAAGGCTTCTTTATCAAATTTTTGGAATCTCCTCCGTAAGTTTGTAATAGAGTTGGGTTGAGAACGGTCTGGAGCAACAGGGAGGTGTAAGGAGAATTCTATTTGGTGATGGTCTGACCATGGTACCCGGGTTATTTGCAGTTTGGATTGCTTTGGTTCCTGACGTGTGGAGGGCAGAAACACCATATCCAGGGTATTGCCTTTGATATGTGTAGTGTCGTGGATTATTTGTTCATATCCAAGTTGCTCCATGGCTTCAAGGAAGCTTCTTGCTTGTGCTGAAGAGACTGGTCTCCTAGAATGATCTGCTGCTTTTTGATTGAGGTGGTGCTGATGAGTTCCAGGACAGTGGCTAGGCTTTCGTGTGGTGATGCGGGGGGTTTGTAGATCGCTAGTTCATTAGTTCGCTCCACAGGGAAACGCCAATATTTTTTACAGCTTAATTCGGGCATTCAGGCTGCTGATTAGGGATCTTATCTTCCTGAACTCGGAAGCCTCACATAGCTGCTCCCATCTTGGATGGTGACGTCCATAACGGCAATTTTTAAAAAGGTTTCTGGGGTTGATCCGGGAAACTACAGACCAGTAAGCCGTGTTTCAGTACCATGAAAAATGATAGAAACCATTATAAAGAACAAAATTACTGAATATGTAGATAGTCATGGCTTAATGGGTGACAGCCAACATGGCTTTAGCCAAGGAAGGTCTTGCCTTACTAATCTGTTATGTTTTTTTGAAGGTGTGAATAAACAGGTAGACAAAGGTGAGTCGGTTGATATAATGTATCTAGATTTTCAGAAAGCCTTTGACAAGGTCCCTCATGAGAGACTCTTGGCGAAATTAAAAAGTCATGAGATAGCAGACAGTGTACTATTGTGGATCAGGAACTGGTTAAAAGACGGAAAGCAGAGGGTAGGGAAAAATTGCAAGAGGACCTTGATAAATTGGAAGACTGGGCATACAAATGGCAGATGAAATTTAATATAGACAAGTGCAAGGTTATGCACCTAGGAGAGAACAACCCAAACTATGGTTCCACAATGGTTCCACATTAGGAACCCCACCACCTAGGAAAAAAGATTTAGGTGTCGTCATGGATAACATGTTGAAACCCTCCGTCCAGTGTGCAGCGGCAGTCAAGAAAGCAAATAGAATGCTAGGAATCATAAGGAAAGGCATGGAGAATAAAACAAAGGATATTATAATGCCTCTGTATTGTTAAATGGTGCAACCACACCTTGAATATTGTGTGCAATTCTGGTCGCTGTATCTTTAATAGGATATAGCATTATTAGAAAAGGTACAGAGAGGAGCCGCCAAAATGATAAAGTGGATGGAAGGATACACCTATGAAGAGAGGCTAAAAAAGTTAGGGCTCTTCAACCTGGGGAGATATGATAGAGGTCTATAAATTTATGAATGGAGTGGAACGGGTAAACGTAGATTGATTGTTTATGCCATCAAAATATAGAAGGACTAGGGGACATGCAATGAAGCTACAGTGTAACCTATTTAAGACTAATAAGAGAAAATATTTGTTCACTCCACGTGTAATCAAACTCTGTTATTTGTTACCGGAGCATGTAGTAAAAGCCGTTAGTGTAGCCTGGTTTAAACAAGGTTTTGACTAGTTCCTGGAGGAAAGGTCCATAAACCTTTATTAAAAGGGGACCCAGGAAATCCACTGCTTGCCCCAATACAAGCATTGTGGAACCTGTGTCTCGGGGAAACTGCTTGTACTTGTGACCTAGATTGGCCACTGTTGGAAACAGGACACTGGGCTTGATGGACCATTGTCTGACCCAGTATGGCATATCTTATGTTCTTATTTAATCAAGTATTTGGCACCAGGGCAGATTAGGTAAAAGATAATGTGCCAAACTCTGTCCTTGATACCTCTTTGTATCTACCTGTCTGTCTTGTTTGTTAATTTCTTCTTTCTTTCTTATATGAAATTGGAGTTCCTTTCACCCTTCTTTAATATTTAATTTTAAATTTTTGTAAACTGCTCTGTCTGTGGCTCACAAAGAGTGGTATATCAAATGAAATAAGTGATAAATGATAAAGTAATAATATACATTGGACATATTAAATAATCAACAGAGACAAAGGGAATTAAACAACATTTTTAACCCAAGAACAGATTTAATTTGGAGACACAAAAGGGGCGGCATGAAGGGAAGAAACTGGGTTTGGCAGGAGAAGGAGAAGAGTCACTGCCTTCTGTTGGCACTGTGTAATAGGACATTAAGGGCTGGATTTATTAAGCTTTCTTTTCCCATAGAAAATGGGAAAACAGTAAATCCTGGCCCTTAAAAGGGAGCTGCGGTACAGTTCTGGGGGGGGAGGGGGGGCCACTGTGACCACGATCTTAGTAGCCAGCTTCTAAATGCTTTAACTGGCTCCTAGATTCCAAGAAAATTTGTGAAGGCCTTCATTCTGGGCCAGGCTGCCCACTAGGTGATTGCCTAGGGCTGCTGATCCTGGTGAGTGGCGTGGTAGATCTTAAAGCATCCGCACGTGCTCACAGTCATGACCTGCTGCTTTTGCCCCCTCCAACAGGAATGTACATGGGGGGGGGCGCAGGAGCAGCACTCAAAGAGTGTGCTCAAGTCCTTTAAGGCCTGCTGCTTGAAAGATCGGAGAGATCGCCTTGCCGCCCACCCAGCTGAGAGGATGGATGCCGGGGGGGGGGGGGGGGGGGGGGGGGTGGCCTGCACGGTGGACCTACTAGGGTGGCAGAAACCCTTTGGCTGGCCCTGCCTGCATTAAAGGTATAAGGCCACTTTCAAAGTCAATATTGGATTTCTCCAAATGAAGATTAAAATTGCCTAACAGTAAATGGTTTCCAGAGAGTAAACTAAGTTCTCCTATTAAACTCTGTTCTTCAAAGGAGGATTGTGTAACCGGGGGTGGTTAATAAATCAAAACACATTTTAAAGGGTGATTAAAGGAAAGCTGAATTAATAATACATCTAGTAATTTGATTGGAGAACAAGGGAGTACTTTACATTGAAACTTACAGGAAACATGCTAAGCAACTCTGACACAAAAGTCTAATAGGGTGATTCCTTACAAATGTATGATAATTAACAGGGCAAGATTGGGTCAAATAATGTAACTCCTCCGTCTTTTAACCAGGTCTCTGTGATAGCAAAAACCTCGATATGAGATAATTTAAGAGTATCCAATACAAAATAGCATTTTGATTTTAAGGGTGAAGAATTGAGTAGGCTAAACTTAAATTTCTACGATGTTACCTGGGTATGAGTGTCAGAAACTGCTCTGAATAAGGGGGATCAGTTGTATAATATGGGGGACATATTTCTCACCTTTGTTCCAGAGGGATGCGGCATCCTAAATATGACTAAAAAGGTCAAATAAAAAATCAGAACACAAACGGTCCAGCCAAAAATGAAGGCACTCTTGGAGGCATTTGAAGGAATGTCCAAAGGAGCACATCATGTTCCTTAGGCTCGCTCCTTCAGCATGTGCCAGAGGTGACTACGTGTTGCTGGAGGTAAGCTTTAAAATCCCACCAGCAGTCACCTGTGTCTACTGTTGGGGGTGGAGCTTAGTGTCTGGGTCAAAGCACATAGGACGCAATCAGCAGTCACCTGCATCAAGCATTGGGGCGGTGCTTAGCATCTGGGTCAAAACACATGGGATGAAAATTTAAAAAAAAAAATTTAAAAGCAGGAGAAAATCACTAAACAAAACACATTCAAAGATTACAAATATTTAGCCACTCCATTTTCCAGAATTTATTTGGAGAGTAGAATTCAACTCCAACTGTCCAATCACAGTTATTGCCTTAAAAAAAGGTAGGGGGAGGGGGAAATAATTCATAAGGTGACATCAAAATCGCTCTCTCATAAGGCAATATGCCCCCCCCCACACTTAAACAATCAATTGTAAGACCGATCCTAAAGAACAACAGCCTAGACACAAATGATCCTAACTCATACTGACCCATCTCAAGTCTCCCATTCATAACAAAGATAATAGAGAAAGTGGTTCAACTACAACTACAAGATCATCTAGACACACATGCCCCTCTGGACCCCCATCACCATGGCTTCAATCCCAAACACAGTGTAGAAACACTCATCACATCTCCTGGATAATCTAATAACTACCCTAGACAACATCAAACAAGGCTGTATACTGGTACTCCTCGATATAAAGGCTGCCTTTGACTCAATCAACCATAATACACTTATCAAACGCCTATAGGAAATTGGACTTCAGGAAACTACTCTGAAATGGTTCAAATCATACCTAACTCATAGAAAAATATAATTTAAACCCGGAACACGTCGAACAACTATAAGGAGTACCACAAGGATCAGCTCTCTCCACTCAATATCTATCTCCAGCCACTCTGTCACATAATGATCAAACACAACATAAACTACAGTATCTATGCTGATGACATCATGGTACATGCTCCATTCAACATAGACCAACCGGACTACTCAAGAATAACATCATGCATAGATGAGATGTCAGAATGGCTTTAGGAACGCAACCTACTAATAAATTACAATAAAACGAAAGCAATTTTTATAACAGGAAACAACTCCTTTGCTCCACCGAATTCTCTACAATAATTACACAACTCCATTACTGTAAAAACAAAACTCAGATACTTGGGGATACGCCTCGACCAAAACCTAAACTTCCAAGATCACATAAGTAAGTTAACAAAGACAGCCTACCATAAAATTAAAACACCAAAAACTCAAGCCACTGCTGGATCCCAACAGCTTCCGCACAGTATGTCAAACCTTAATAATGCCCATTCTAGACTACTGTAACATCATCTATCAAGGCTTACCAACCCAATCCATCTATCCTCTGCAACTACTGCAAAACACTGCAGCCCACATCATAACGGGTACTACAAGAACCAGCCACATAACCCCAACTTTGGAACAGCTCCACTGGCTCCCCATAATCGCCAGAAGCACATACAAAGCCATCCTCACCATTTTCAAAATCCTACACCAACTATCACCACCGATACTCCAAACACTTATCAGCAAAGCCCCTAAAACAGAATAAAAAGGAAAAACAATAAAAACCTACTAAAAACACCTAAGAACAAAACCAAGGCAAAACAGTCAACCTGTCACAGACCCTTCTCATTATATGCACCATCTCTCTGGAACGCACTCCCAGAAAGAATAAGAATCAACAATGACTTATGGGACTTTCGGAAAGCCTTAAAGACACACCTCTTTTCGGAGTACTACGGACCAGAAGCAGAACCAATGCATGAAACATAACCACCACTACAATAAAATCTGACCCCACCTACAAACCAATAGTTACAACCTGACTTAAACTCTACCACCTATTAACACCCCACAACCTGCAACAAGCAGTCATGTAAATAATATGTTAATCCTTCCCTCCAAGTTTAACGACCTTGTACTATGTAAAGTTCCTTGTTATTGTTTAATGTTCCCTCCCAAAGTTCAGCGACCTTGTTCTTTGTAATGTTCATTGTTACTGTTCAATGTAAACCGCTCTGAATACAAGAAAAGCAGTATAGAAAAATTGTTAAATAAATAAATAAATACATTTTACTTATCAGTTAATGTCCTTTGCTTGAGTCCTACTAGACCAGTCCAGACAAGTGGGTTGTGTTCCCCTATCAACAGATTGGTGGAGTCAAAGAACCAATGAAAAGTCCAGACTTCAATGCCATCACTCCCATGCCTCTATGCGCCTTAGCCAGCAGAGGTCTCGTCAGTATTTGTCCCAGAGCATATGGGAGAAATATGCAAACCGCACGTAACCTCAATCGTGGACAACAATGACTAATCAACAGTAGAGAACTATTTACAGTACAGGAAAACATAAACAAAAGGCTATCAGTAGAAGATGAACCTGCAAAGCCAAGTATAAAAATCACAGTAGACCCAAGGAAACCACAGCAGAAGAACAGAGCAATACAGTTTCAGGGGCGGGCCCTGGACAGGTGTTGCAGGACATAACTGGTAAATATCACCTCCCATATCATCCTGCTAGACCAGTCTAGACAAGAGGGATGTACCAAAGCTATAATTCCACTGGGCAGGAAGAAGACACAGAAGCTCACAAAACCCTTGAGCCAAAGGCCGTGTCCACCTGTGCATGGACATCCAAGTGGTAATGCTTGACAAAAGTGAAAAATAATGCCCATGTTGCCACCCGACAAATGTCTGCAGGGTCTACCAAGCTCTGCTCCGCCCATAAGGAAGCTTGTGCTCTGATAAAATGGGCGTACAAACTCTCTGGAACCAGCTGGTTCTGCAACACATACACTGAGGCAATGGCTTCCTTAATAGAGCACTTCGAAGTCGATTTAGCTGCGGCATCACCCTTGCCCGAGCCAGCAAACAGCATAAAAATATGGTTGGACTTACAAAAAGAATTCATAATCTCTAAGTACCAGAGAAACACCCTCCAGACATCTTATCCTTCCCCTGACACTGCTACTTAGAGGAGGGCATGCAGACCACCTGGTTCACATGAAAGGGAGAAATCACCTTAGGAAAGAAAGAAGGTGCAGGCCGAATGGAAACGGCCTCTCTTGAAAAGGACAGAATTTGCAGCTCAGAAATCCTCCTTGTGGACCAAATCGTGACCAAGAAGACAGTCTTGAGGTCAAATCCTTAAAAGAAGCATGCTTCCACGGCTCAAAGGATGATGACATCAGGGCCCTGAGCACCAGACACAGATTCCAGGAAAGGACCACAAACCGGAAGGAAGGACGCAGACGTCGAATCCCCTTGGTGAAAGCTTGAGACATCCAGGTGCAATGCTAGAGATTTACCAGCCAATGGACCTCGGAAACAGGCCAAAGCTGCCACCTGAACTTTCAGGGAGCTAAGGGAAAAGCCCTTATCCAGGCCGTCCTGTAGAAAAGCCAACAGAGATGGCACCTTGGCTGCCTTTGGAGCCAATTCACGAGTGCCACACCATCGCTCAAAGAGGCAACAGACTCGTATGTATGCTAGCTTGGTAGACCTCCTCTGGGCTCTCACTGCCGGAGAATAGCCCTTACACACTCTCCGTATCCTTTCAAGAGCCAAGCTGTAAACGAGAAGGGAACCGGGTACTCTAGGATGATGGGTGCCTGCCACAATAGGTCCCGAGATGGAGGCAACCGAAGAAGAGGCGCTTGCAGGAGCCGCATCAGGTCTCCAAACCATGTTCTCCGCTGCCAATCCGGCACCACCAGGACAGTCCTCCCTGGGTGGCATTCATATGCTAAATTACATACCCCGCCATGGGCTATGGAGGAAACATGCACAGCAGGTGCTAACTTGGCCAAGGCTGGGCCAGGGTGTCGATGCTTTCAGACCGCATCTCTGTGCGGTGACTGAAGAAGTGGCAAACTTTGGCATTGCAGTGGGTCACCATCAGATCCATTTCAGGGTGACCGTAGTGGTGCAGAATCAACTGAAATGCCTCCTGACTCAACTCCCACTCTCCAGGATCCAGAGAGTGCCAGCTGAGGAAGTCTACTTCCACAATGGACCACACCTCTTCCTTGTGGTTCCAATGGCCCTGGGCCCTACAGTCTTGACAATGAGCTCCCCAGCATGACAGACTGGCATCTGTCATCAGGTTGATCCAGGAGAAATCATCCTTTGAAATGCCCTTCTTCAGATGACAGGGCTTCTGCCACCACTGCAGACTGGACTTCACCATCAATGGGAGTAGGAACCTGAGCTCAAACCTCTGAGAACTTGAGGACCACCGAGTTAGCAAGGACGGCTGGAATAGTCAAATGTGAGCATGCGCCCACGGCACCATCTCTATGGTCGCTGCCGTCAACCTAAGGTGCTGAAGGTAATCCCAGACACTGGGAGACTGCTGCACACAGAACAGCACCAGGCAATCCAACAGTCTTTTGACTTTCTCCTCTGGCAGAAAAGCTTTGCCCACTCAAGTGTCGAAATGGGCTCCCAGAAACTCCAGGGAATGGGGAAAGCAACAGCTGGCTGTTTTCCCAATTGATCACTCAGCTGTGGCTTTTGAAAAAGGACACCATTCAGGAGGCCACACCATTCAGGAGCCAGTTGTTCAGATATATATTGGCATTGATCCCTTGGCGCTGCAGTGCCACATCCGCTACCACAATGATCTTGGAGAACATCCTTGGGATGTTGGATAACCCAAAAGGGAGGGTGGCGAACTGATAGTGAGAGTCAAGCATGGAAAAATGCAGATACATTTGCTTATCCACCTAGATCAGGATATGAAAATATACCTCTTCCAGATCCAGAGAAGCCAAGAACTCCCCTCGGCACTTCTTGAATCACGGAAGGCAAGGTTTCCATCCAAAAGAGCAGGACACGTGAGTGCTCGTTGACCCCCTTGAGGTCCAGAATGAGCTGAAAGAAACCATTCTTTTTGGACACCATGAAATAAATGGAGTATCTGCCCTTGCCCCGCTGGTCTGGTGGGGTGGGCACTACCATCTTTAGGCACAGTAACTTGTCCAAGGTGGACCACACAGAGGCATTTTTAATTGCAGACCCACAAGGGGAGTGACAAAGGCATCCGGAATTGGCTCTTTGCATTCCAGGGCATAGCCAAACTGAATGGTGGATAGCACCCAGCGTTCCGTGGTAACCCGGGCCCATTCCTGAAATAAAAGGCAAAGCCTGCCTCCAACCGGAGGAACCAGGGAAACTGCTAGGTACATATGACCTAGATTGGCCACTGTTGGAAACAGAATACTGGGCTTGATGGACCTTGGTCTGACCCAGTATGGCATATCTTATGTTCTTATGTTCATTGCGCAGCCAAGGAGGGTCCTCCTCTGGAGGGGACTGATTCCCTGGGCCCACGTGCTCCATGAAAGGACTGAGAATGAGCCCAAAGCCTGGGAGCAGAGGGAAAAAGAGGTTTTCCAGGTCGGTAACGACGAGCATCCTGAGACCACTAGGGATCCGGTCAGCATGCCCTCGGTAGACAGGCAGAGGCTGATGAGAAAGGGGTACCAGTCTGCTTCACAGACCCCCCTGAATCTGTCTTCGGAAGGCAGTAAGAGTTTGTCTCGCCCAGGTCCTTCACCAGTTGCTCCAAAAAGAAGCTTCCCCTTAAAAGCCAGTTGGGCCAACCGAGCTTTGGAAGATGAGTCTGTTGCCCAGTGTCAGAGCCAGACTGTCATCAGGGCACATTCCTTGGCCACCAAACGTACCAGATTATTCATGGCATCAGAAAGGAAGGCCGTAGCAGACTCCAAAAGAGGGATGTATCATCCAACAGAAAAGTCTGAATTCACTGGAGGAGGGCTAGAGACATCAGACTAGCACATGCTGCCAGCTGCAGAATAGCAGCTGTCACGATGAACTGGCTCTTCAACAACAAATCCACCGTACAGTCCAGAAAATCCTTTAAGGCCAATCCGCCTTCCACAGGAATGGTGGTCCATTTGGTAACCACTGTGACCTGCGCATCCACTTTGGGAATACCAATCCACTCAACACACTCTTCTGAGAGAGAGTAGATCTTCTTACACTCCTTAACCTCTTAGGTGGGGAGTCGGGAGAGTTTCACCTCAACCAGATCATATCCTTGATCACATCTGGGAATGGGAAGACAATAGTGGATTTACACATCCCTTGAAGGAGCGGGTGCACCTTTGGCTCCTGCTCCGTGCCAGAAGCATCTGACAAGTTCAAGGCGGATGAGACCCTGGCAATCAACACTGCCAACTCCTCCTTCTGGAATAGTCAGATTTATTTATTTATTTTATTTAACATTTCTTATATACCACCTTTCATGATATCAAGGCGGTTTTACATTGAACAGGGCATTATAACTTGGAGATAACTATTTTACAGGGAACATGGGCAATGGAGGGTTAAGTGGCTTGCCCAAGACCACAAGGAGCACCTGTGGGACTAGAAATCCCAGTCCTTCTGGCCCAAGGTTGCTGTCCTCTAGTGGGATTTGAACCCCCGACCTTCTGGCCTGAGGTAACTTGCCCCAACCACCAGATTACTCCAGTCTCTTCACAATCTTCTAAAGGCAAAAGTACTTCTTCATCCACATTGGAGCCTAGTACTGAGCCATCTGAATCCAAAAATCCAAAAGATTCCAAGAAACCAATACCCCCACAAAACACAAATCGCTTGTGCACAATTTCTTTTGTCGGAGCACGCCAACACAGTGTCGGGTGAACAGTCCAGGCACCACTGTGGCAACTCCTTTTATTAAATGTGTATATGTGAATAAAAATTCAAAGTCCAAAAACTTAGCTTTTGTAAAGTGCCATTCAGCGCAGCAGATACATGCCAGTAATCCCAAAATTGACGACGTGGCTCCACGTTTCGGGTGTAACATCAAAATGTAAAATGTTATACACCCTGCTTCAGGTCCATCCACAACTGGCAGAAAGAAGAGCTTGAATCCAAGTCATAGTCAAAATCTCAGACAGCTCCCAGCTATTCCCTGTCTCCAGGGGAGCGCCCCTTGCTGGGGATACTTAGCTAAAGGCAGTCAAACAGGCTTTCCACTCTCAGCCTGCCCTGCATGAGACTGCGCCAGAGGCAACCAGAGGCCACAGGATCTGAATTTCCATGCCAGAAGGACCAGGCTTGCTGCAAAACAGAAAAGAATTCTGGAGAGGACAATCCAGAGTACAGAAGCTCTCGAAAATGACCCCCCAACACCGGGGGGCACAGCTACTGCAGACCCCCTAGAGAACGAGGAGTGGCTGACAGCGCAGTCTCTGGATCCTCTGGCCGGTTGGATATCCTTATGCATAGCGTCCTCCATCACTTCCTGCCCTGAGGCAGGCAAGGCTGGACTAAGTGCATCCCCCAGCTGATAGAGGGGGGAGCAGGCCCTCCAGGAATGATTCAGAAGCTGCCATGCAAGCAAAGCAGAATCCGGAGATAAGGCACTTTGCTTGCCACAGGTTAAACAGTGTTTCCTGGAAGAAGACATAGAGGGTTAAGGCAAGTATCACAACAGTACATGCTAAGGCTGCAGCGGCCCGCAGGCATGCATTAACTGTTCTTTTACTGCAATGCACATTACAGGTGCTAAGGTAGGAACATGTGATGGAGCCACTTGGGCAGAACGCGCATACAGACTGCGTGATGGCCAGAAGCACAATAGGAGAGAATGCTACTAACACATGCAGAAAACGGCGGGAAACCAGCACAGGTTGCCAACGGTCACCAGCGGTACACCCTGAATTACATCCCGGGAAGATGGAATTGGGAGCCCCCAATAAGGACAATGATGAAGTCAAGCTTTGGTACTCGCCCCCTGAAAGCCCCAGACAGAGAATCCAAGCCAGGCTCAGCTCTCCCTGAAACAATTTTACTAGCTTTGCTGCACTGTGTTTAAAGTGGCTGACAGCCTTCTGCAATTTTCGGGAGCGAACAGGGGGCACAGAGGTTGAATGAGCTGCTGCACTCTTCCAGATCCTTCCAAATCCTTCTAATTTCTGGCTGCTTCTCTATTTTCAGATTTTCTTCAGAGAGGAGAAAATCCACTGAAAATCCACCCATCATCTGCTGGAGACAAAGAAATACTGAAGAGACCTCTGGTGGCTGACGTGAATAGAGGCATGGGAGTGATGTCATTGAAACCCGGGCTTTTCATTGGTTCTTTGTCTCCACCAATCCACTAGCAGGGGACTGGTTCACTTGTCTGGACTGGTCTAGCAGGACAATATGGAAAAGGGTTGTTGCCAATCAAAAATACATAAAGAGTAATGCTCAATGTCTGCTGGTTGCGACCCCTTGTTAGTTGTATTTCCTTTTTTTTTCTTTCAAGGTAGTCTGTAGCCAGGGATTTCCTCTGTGTCAGTACTCTAATATTCTGCTGTCTAAGGAGAACACCTGTTACAGGTAAGTACTTTCATTTTCTCCGTGAACAGCAGTATATGAATCCTCACAAAACACATCGACCTCATTTAGGAGCTGTAGCCTATTCAAAGCTATAGTATTAGACTAAGGCAGTGTGGCGCAGCGGCAGCAGGCAGGAAGTGGTGCACATGCATGGTGATGCATTTCCAAAAGTTTCAATAAACTGTGGATGCTCTCCCACACTCAGGCTCCATCAGCAATGTCACCTATGTGTGAGTACTCATATCCTGTTGCCAAGGAAAATATGCTACAGATAAGTCATTTAGTTTTAACATGCAGAAAATGCTTTATGAAATTATTCCAAAACACAGCATGCAGCCAGATCCGCAATTTAACAAAGTCTAGCTACACTGCCTTGCAAAAGTCTTCAAACCCTTGTACATTTCACATTCTGTTGTCTAAAAAATGCAATTCAAAATGTATTAAAATAGGAGTTTGTTTCACTGATCCTCATAAGACACTAGTGCTATATTTTATAAAAAGCAGAATGTGAAAAATGTGCAAGCTTGTGAAAACCTTTCCAGGGCACTCTATCTCATCAGTAACTGTTGAATTGGTTATGAAAAGAGCAAATTCTATTTCCAATACTCCTCATGGAAAAGATTCTAAATGCTAGATCATACAAGGAAAATTGTTTCATGGCTCCATGCTCAATGCAAGAGTAGAAGTCTGCCTCAAGAAGCTCTCAAACATGGAGGCTTTGCCAAGAGAATTGAAAAATTACATTGAGGCATCTCCTACTAGCAAAAGAGTATGGAAAGCACTTGATATTATTAACATATGAGTACGATCAAAAAGTATCGAAACTTGTACAATAACACAAGAAGTATGACAGTTATTGCACTCAGTCGCTTTCAAAGTAGTCCCCTTCTCGAAAAAACACACTTCCTTCAGCATTCCTGCCACTGCTAGAAACAGTTTTGAAATGCCTCTTTTGTTATGCTGTGAAGCTGCTGTGTCAAATTTTGCTTAATGGTCTCCAAGTCGTCAAATCTCCTTCCTTTCAGTGGTCATTTTAATTTTGGAAACAAGAAAAAGTCACAGGGTGCGAGGTCAGGTGAGTACAGAGGCTGACAGACTTGCTCGATTTGGTGTTTAGCTAAGAACTGCTGGACAATAGGTGATGCGTGAGCTGGGGCATTATCGAGATGAAGCAACCATTCACCATTCCTGTGCAACCCTGGCCTCTTACGATGAACTGCATCTCTCAAACTAGTCAGAACTTGGACGTATTTATTTTATTTATTTATTTATTTAACTGCATTTATATCCCGCTTTTCACCGGGTCAAAGCGGTGTAACATATAACATAGGGGAGGGGGGTAATTTTTCTTTAGGGTGGGGGCCATCACCAGGGGGCAACAATTAACGATTTGGGTAGACATGGACAAGTATATTTCTGCTGAATCTATGTATTAGGTCATGGTGGTGCTTCTGTTCAGAGATGTTCACGGAATAGGATTGTTTTCAGCTGTTTCTTGAATGATGTGATGTCAGCGTTGTTCCTGATGTGGTTTGGCAGAGAGTTCCAGAGGGATGGAGCATAGAGTTCGAATGCTCTGTTGCAGGTCCGTTGTGTGGATTTGGTTCTTTTGTGGGGGACGATAGAGTTATTGGAGGAATGTCTGGTTGATCTGTTGTGGGATGGGCGAGGCAGTAAGGAGTGGAGTGAGGTGTTCCGTGTTTGGTGGATAGTTTTGTGGATGAGCAGGATAGCTTTGTACTTGATTCTTGCTTGTAGTGGAAGGAGGTGAAGGTCTCTTAGGATTGGGGTGATGTGCTCGCGTTTTTTTGCATTCTGAATAATCCTCGCTGTAGTATTTAAGGCAGTACGGAGGGGGTTGGTGTGTGAGGCAGGAAGTCCATGATAGATTATGTTGCAGAAATCTAGATGAGGGAGTGTCACAGCTTGCATTACTGTCCTGAAGTCGTGAGGTTCTAGGAGGGGTCGGAGGCGTTGAACAGTTTTGGCTTTGTGGAATATCGTCCCAGCGGTTTTGTTGATTTGTTGTTTGAAGGTGAGCGCTTGGTCAATGATGACGCCTAGATATCTTATTTGAGGCTGGATTTGGATTTGCATGGTTCCCATGTTGAGGTGGGAAGGTGGTTTGAAGTCGGGATCTTTTGTTACTATTAGGGCTTCGGTTTTCTTTATGTTGATGGACAGGTTGTTTTCCTGTAGCCAGTTGGCTACGTCGTTGAAGCAGGCTGATAGCTGGTCGTTGTTTGGGTTGGTGGTCGTAATTGGTGCGTAGAGCATTATGTCGTCTGCGTAGATGTGGAAGTTGTTGTGGTTGCGTATGATTGAGCATAGTGGACGGAGATATATGTTAAACAACATGGCAGATAGGGTGGATCCTTGGGGTACTCCTTGTAGTTGTTGGTAGGGGGGCGATGTTGTGGAGAGGGTGCGGATCCGTTGCTGTCTGTTGGTTAAATAGGATCTGAACCATTGGAGTACAGTGTCTTTGATTCCAATTGTTTGTAGTCTGCGTATGAGGATTTCGTGGGAGATTGTGTCAAATGCCGCTGATATATCTAGGAAGATCAGGATGTATCCTGATTTCTTCTCTTGGGTTCCAATGATGAGGGTGTTCATTAGAATGGTCATGAGGGTCTCGACTCCATGTAGTGGTCGGAAACCGTGTTGCTGCGGGTCAAGTATGTCATTGGTGTCCAGGTGGTCGTGAAGCTGGCGTTGGACTATCTTTTCTATTATCTTAGTGGCGAGGGGGAGGCTTGCAACTGGTCTGTAGGAGGTGGGGTCCAGGGGGTCCAGGTTGTTCTTTTTTATGGTTGGTCGAATGATTGATGTTTTGAGGGCATCCGGTATGTATCCTTGTTTAAAGGATTCGTTTAGGATGTGAGTTAGTGGGGCACTCAGGTCTTCCTTGGTTTTCTTTATCCATTCCGTAGGGCAGGGGTCCAGCATGGAGGTAGTGGTGTTCAGACAGGAGATAGTGGAGGATATCTCTTCCTTTGAGGTTTCATTGAATGTATTCCAGTCAGCGTTTATGGTGGTACTGGGGTATGTCTTTGTGACGTAGTACACCTTATTCATGGTTTGGCCTTTTGGAGCATACACATGATGAACAAAACCCTGGTAATCAAAGAAAACTGTGAGCATGACCTTGACATTGCTCCTTACCTGATGGGCTTTCTTGGGTCTGTGAGAGTCTGGAATCTTCCATTGTGAGGACTGAGCCTTAGTTTCCGGGTCATAACCATAAACCCATGATTCATCACCAGTAATAATCTTTTTGATGAAATCTGAGTCATTTTCAATGTATTCCAACAACTCCCTGGCTGCAGACTCAGTCTATCTTCTTTTTGGTCAGGGAACAGGAGTTTCAGCATGAATTTTGCAGACACACATCTCATCCCCAAATCAAGAGTGGAAATGGACTGTACTGACCCGAAACTGATGTCCATGTCCTCAGCAAGCTCCCTGATAGTCAATAGACGATTTGAGCGTATTGTACTACGCATTGTTTCAACTTTGTCTTCATTCCTGCTTGTGGATGGCCTTCCAGAACATTCGTCACTGTCAGCACTTTGATGGTCCTCTTGGAAATGCTTGTACCAGTCAGAAACTCGAGCACGATTCATGCATTCATTGCTATACACTTGCTGTAACTTCTCATAAGTCTCTTTGCATGAATCTCCAAGTTTCTGGCAGAATTTAATGCAAATTCGCTGTTCAATTTTTTCACTCATCGAAAATCTGACAAATTGCTTTTACACAATACTAAACATCATGTGATTTAAATAAGTACAGATGTGCTGCAGCCACCCTTTTCTGCACATCCAGAGCACATAACGAGGTCACTGCATGCTTAATAGCATTATGGTGTGACATATTGTTATATAGCTACACAACAAGTCTCTATACTTTTTGATCACATCTCGTATGATGCTTTTGAAATTGCACCCAGAACATTTTTGACTGCTATTGCAGCACGCAGACTTGCCGGGAAGATGTCACCAGGGGTTAGTGAACACTCCTTCCATAGGGGATAACCTGTTTGGAGAAATAGTAAAAGTTGACATCCATTGAAATAGTAAAAGTTGACATCCATCCAGATGTCGACAGGGGCTATGGCAGAACCCACTGTCACCTTCAGAATGCCACAATACTGTACGTATAGGAGACAATACTACTATTGGAAAAAAAGCTAAAAGCAGTTTCTCAGACAAGAGCAGCGAATGCTTCAACAGCAGTTCAGTAGACCAAAACAGAAGGCTAAACAACAACAAAAGCATCAAATGATATGCCAGGCTAAACATTTGGCAAAGTCAATCATAGCCAACCCCATAATCCAACTGCTGCCTGTCCTGCCTGTGCTGGAAGTGTTAATATCATTTATGAAAAATAGACCCAGATTACTACACACAGATGAGTACTAAGCATAATGAAGTGCAGTTGCCATTTGAGATTCCTTGCTGTTTTGCGGGATTGCCCCCTAGCATTTCCCATCTTCAGGATTGGCAAACAGATCTCCTTCAAAAGGAAGCACAATCGGTTCTCAAAGCCAAGGCAACAAAAATGGTTCCTCCTTCCCAAATAAACTGAGATTTCTGTTTGTGGTACTTTCTAATCTTGAAAAAAAATCAGGAGGCCTGCAATCCATTCTGGATCTCAGGGACCTGAACAAGTTCCTCCTGAAGGAGGATTAAGAATGCACTTTCTGAATGAAGGAAGTTTGCTCTGTTCATTGGCTGTACTGGATGCTTACACAAACATACCTATTTAGCCAGGCCACAGGAGGTTTCTGTGGTTTCATATAAATACAGCACACTATTAATACAAAGTGACATAGTAACATAGTAAATAACGGTAGATAAAGACCAGAATGGTCCATCTAGTCTGCACAGTAAGGTGGCTAGTGTTGTAGAGAACATAAGAACATAAGATATGCCATACTGGGTCACACCAAGGTCCATCAAGCCCAGTATCCTGTTTCCAACAGTGGCCAATGTAGGTCGTAAGTACCTAGCAGTTTACCCAAAAGACACAGGTTCCTCAATGCTTGTACTGGGTCAAGCAGTAATATCCTGGGTCCCTTAATGGTTTATGGACCTTTCCTCCAGGAACCTTTCCAAACCTTTTTTTAAACCCAGCTACACTAACAGCTTTTACTACATCCGCCGGTAACAAATTCCAGAGTTCGATTACATGTTGAGTGAAAAAATATTTTCTCTTATTAGTCTTAAATGAGTTACCCTGTAGCTTCATTGCATGTCCCCTAGTCTTTTTATCTTCTGATGACATAAACAATCGATGTACATTTACCCATTCCATTCATTAATTTATAGACACCTATCATATCTCCCCTCAGCCGTCTCTTTTCCAGGTTGAAGAGCCCTAACCTTTTTAGCCACTCTTCATAGGAGTATCCTTCCACCCCCTTTACCATTTTGGTGGCTCTTCTCTGTACCTTTTCTAATAACGCTATATCCTTTTTAAGATACGGCAACCAGAATTGCACACAATATTCAAGGTGCAGTCGCACCATGGAACGATACAGAGGCATTATAATATCCTTTGTTTTATTTTCCATTCCTTTCCTTATGATACCTAGCATTCTATTTGCTCTCTTGGCCGCCGCTGCACACTGGGCAGAGGGTTTTAACATGTTATCCACGATGATGCCTAAATCTTTTTCCTGGGTGGTGGTTCCCAATGTGGAACCTTGTATCGTGTAACAATAGTTTGGATTGCTCTTTCCTAGGTGCATAACTTTGCACTTGTCCACATTAAATTTCATCTGCCAATTGGATGCTCTGTCTTCTAATTTATCAAGATCCTCTTGGGTTTTAACAACTTTAAATAGTTTTGTGTCATCTGCAAATTTTATAACCTCACTTGTTATTCCCTTTTCCAGGTCGTTTATGAATATGTCAAAAAGCAGCGGACCCAGCACAGATCCCTGGGGTACTCCATTATTTACCTTTTTCCATTGGGAAAATTGGCCATTTAGCCCTACCTTCTGCTTTCTGTCTTTTAACCAGTTCCTGATCCACAATACTACACTGCCTCCTATCCCATGACTTTTTAGTTTTGCCAAAAGTCTCTGATGAGGGACCTTGTCAAATGCTTTCTGAAAGTCCAGATTCACTATATCAACCGACTCACCTTTGAATACCTGTTTATTCACACATTCAAAAAAACGTAACAGATTAGTAAGACAAGATCTTCCTTGTCTAAAGCCATGTTGGCTGTCTCCCATTAAGCCATGACTATCTACATGTTGAGTAATTTTATTCTTTATGATGGTTTCTACCATTTTTCCCGATACTGACGTCAGGCTCACCGGTCTGTAGTTTCCCGGATCACCCCTGGAACCCTTTTTAAAAATCGGCGTTACATTGTCCATCCTCCAATCTTCAGGTATTACAGATGATTTTAATGATTTTAATGATAGTTCACAGATTACTAATAGCAGGTCTGCAATCTCATATTTCAGTTCTTTAAACATCCTTGGATGTATACGATCCTGTCCAGGTGATTTGCTACTCTTAAGTTTATCAAATAGTAGTAATACATCTTCCCGGTGTATCGATATTTCTTTCAAATCTTCTGTAGTATCACCTTTAAATACCACTTCAGTCATGGGTAACATCCCTACATCTTCATTAGTAAAGACCAAAGCAAAGAATTCATTCAGTCTCTCCGCTATAGCCTTGTCCCATCTTACTGCCCCTTTTACCCCTCAATCATCTAATGGTCCAACTGACTCTCTCACAAGTTTTTTGCTACAAATGTATTTGAAAAAGTCTTTATTACGTGTTTTTGCTTCCACAGCAAGTTTCTGTGCTGTTTCCCGTTTTCGTCATTTGGCTCTTTTTTCCATTTCCTGAAAGATGCTTTTTTGGCAACAACAGCCTCTCTGACCTCACCTTTAAACCATGCTAGCAGTTTTTTGGACTTCCTTCCACTTTTCTTAAAGCATGGAATACAGCTGGTCTGGGCTTCCAAGACTATTTTTAAACAACACCCAAGCTTGATGTAAATCTTTAACCTTTCCAACTGCTCCTTTTAGTTTTTTCTTAACTATTTTCCTCATTTTATCATAGTCTCCCTTTTGAAAGTTAAAAGGTTGTACTGTGGATTTCCTTACTATCCCTCCTCCATTAATTAAATCAAACACGATCATGATATGATCACTATTGCCAAGTGGCCCCATCACCCTTATCTCTTGCACCAGATCTGGTGTTCCACTAAGGACTAAGTCCAAAATGACTTCCCCTCTGGTCGGTTCATGAATCAGCTGCTCCAAGAAGCAGTCATTTATTTCATTTAGAAACTTTATCTCCCTAGCATGTCCTGCCGTGACACTGACCCATTCAATACCGGGGTAACTGAAATCACCCATTATTATTACTGTGCTGTAACTTTAGTTAGCTTCCCTGATTTCTTTGAGCATTTCATCATCCATTTGTTCATTCTGACCAGGCATGATAGTACAACCCCACTGCCATCGCCTTCCCCTTTTTACATGGAATTTCAATCCATAGAAATTCTACAGTGAATTTTGTTTCCTGCAAAACTTTAATCCTATGTGACTCAATGCCCTCTCTAACATAGAGCGCAACCCCTCCACCAATTTGATCAGCTCTATCATTACGATATGGTTTGTACTCAAGTATCAGTGTCCCACTGGTTGTCCTCCTTCCACTATGTCTCTGAGATACCATTCATATTTAACGTCTCATTTAGTGCTATATATTCTAACTCTCACATCTTATTTTTTAGACTTCTAGCATTTGCATACATACATTCTAGAGACTGTATTTTATTCATATTTTTCTGTTTATTGGTAGGCAGGGATAATTTGGGATCTTTAAGCTCTGTCTGCTCTGTACTCAAGGGCATTTGGGCTACCTTTGTCTTTATTGGAACCTCTCTGCTGATGTGCCCTAACTTCATTTTTTTGGTAGTATCCATAAAGGATACATTGTTCCGAACCATGCGCTATTATCTAGTTTAAAAGCTGCTCTATCTCCTTTTTAAAGGTTAATGCCAGCAGCCTGGTTCCATCCCTGTTAAGGTGAAGCCCATACCTTCGGAAGAGCTCCTCCTTTCCCCAGAATGTTCCCCAGTTCCTAACAAATCCAAACCCCTCATCCTTGCACCATTGTCTCATCCACGCTTTGAGACTCCTGAGCTCTGCCTGCCTTTTGGGTCCTGCGCGTGGAACGGGAAGCATTTCGGAGAACGCTACCCTGGAATTTCTGGATTTTAACTTCCTACCTAAAAGTCTAAATTTAGCCTCCAGAACCTCCCTACCACATTTTCCTATGTCATTGGTACCGACATGTACCAAGACAGCAGACTCCTCCCCAGCACTATCTAAGACTTTGTCTAGGTGGTGCGTAAGGTCCACTACCTTCGCACTACGCAGGCATGTTACCAGGAGATCCTCATGTCCACCAGCCACCCAGCTATCTACATGCCTAATGATCGAATCACCAACTATAACGGCTGTCCTAACCCTTCCCTTGTGGGCACAAGGCCCTGGAGAAACCACCTTGGTTCGAGAGGGTTTTACATCACCTGGAGGACAGGTCCTAGCTACAGGATCACTTCCTGACGCGCCAGGGTGATGCTCTCCTGTCACGTGAACTCTCTCCTCCATGGCAACAGGGATGCTGCCAGACTGGAGGTGGGACTTCAGGACTATATCCCTGTAGGTCTCGTCTATGTACCTCTCTGTCTTCCTTATGTCTTCCAAGTCTGCTACTCTTGCCTCCAGCCAGAGATCGGACTCATTCCCTGAGAGCAAAGAGCTCCTTGCATCTTGTGCACACGTAAGACCCCTCACCAACTGGGAGAAAATCATACATGTGACACTCGATGCAAAAGACTGGAAAGCCCCCATATCGCTGCTGGACTGCTGTTTGCATCTTCGTTTTAAGGTTGTGTTTGGATATTTAAGTTCTTTACTTACTAAGGGTTGCTGGGGATACTTATACTAATAAAACTATACCTAATACGTTTAATGTAATTTGTTCACATGAAGCTTAATTAATCTCAGGTCCTTAATATATGCTGATGAGAATAAACAGCTGCACCCGAGAGTGAATATGGCACCTCCTTCCCCTTAAGAGGGTTAAACACCTATAAAACTACGATTATCCCAGGGGTGGGTGGGTGGTTGTCAGGGAGGGAGGGAAAGATGACTTATGAAAAGCTGGCTGCTACACAGTACCCTGTCCTGTGCTTCTAAGGTAATCTGTGACCAAGCTCCAGGGGGAGTCCCACAGCCCTTGCTTGGATAAAGAGAATCTTGGGTTCTAAATTTAATCAGAAAGCTCTCTTCTGAGTTTTAAATTTAAACGGAAAACTCTTTGCTACTACTAGGCTCTGACTGATTTAACTGATTTCACTTGGTTCACAGATTAAGCAACTTTAATCTAAAGAATTCCTTTTCCCCAAAATTTAGAAAAATTCGCAGAAGTAAATACTTACTATTGCTGATCTCTCTCGAGAAGTAGCAGTCACCTTTTGTAGTCCTTCAGGAGCTGCACCTGCCACTCTGTGCAGGTTACCTACCCTCTATGCCTTTGCTTAAGGTTGTACCTGCCATTCCAGGAAGGTTACCCTCTCTATTTATAAAGTTATTTACGTTTGCTTTGACTCTACCCTCTTATTATGTACTGCAGTGGTCCTCAGTCCGGTCCTCGGGGCACACCTAAGGCCAGTTGGATTTTCAGGATTCCCACAATGCATATGCATGAGATAGATTTGCACGTATTGCCTTCATTGTATTCAAATCTATCTTGTGCATATTTATTGTGGGAATCCTGAGAACCCGAATGGCCTAGGTGTGCCCCGAGGACTGGGTTGAGAACCACTGATGTAGTGATCCTCTATGTCTATCCATTGCTTTTTTGAATTCCATCAGTTTTTACTCCCACCACCTCCTTTAGGAGGGTATTCAAGCCATCTACCACCCTTTCCATGAAAAAGTATTTCCTGATGATGCTTTTAAGTTTTCCTCCTTGTAGCTTCATTTCATATCCTCTAGTTCTACAACTTCCTCGTCTTTGAAAAAGGTTTGTTTGTTCTTTAAATATTTAAAGGTCTGTGTCTTATCCCCCCTCTCTGTCCTCTCCTCTAGGGTATATATATTTAGGTCTCAAAGTCTTTTCTCCTATGCCTTCTAGCACAGGCCCCTTATCATCCTGGTTGCCTTCCTCTGAATCATTTCAAGTCTTTTTATATCCTTTGTAAGGTACAGTCTCCAAAACTGAACACAATACGCCAAGTGAGGCCTCACCAGTGACCTGTATAGAGACATTAATACCTCCTCCTTCCTGCTGGTTATTCTTCTCTGTATGCAACCTAACATCCTTCTGGCTTTGGCCACTGCCTTGTCTGGCTTCACCATCTTCAAATCCCTAGATACTATCACTCTGAGTTTCCTCTCTAGATCTGTACACACCAGCCTCTCATCCCCTGTCGTGTACGGTTCCATTGGGTTTCTGCCTCCCAAATGCATCACTCTGCACTTCTTTGCTGTCTTCCCTGCCATAGCCTCAGCCAGTGGCTTCAAGTTGTGTGGCCGCTGTGTTCATAATATGTTGTACATGGGTCCGCACAACTGCTGCCTTCGATGCCTCAGGCCAGACCACGATGCCTTGGTCTGCAGTCTCTGTAAGCAGGTGACCTGACCCCTAAGGCCCTCAGGAAACGTCAGCAGCAGCGAGAGTCGATTTTTCAGAAGACCGTCTCAGCCCCGGAGTCCTCTGTGAAAGCCTGCTCTGAAACCCCTTTTTAGGACCTCAAGTACCTGCAGAGACCTTGTGGCTTCGAGACCATGGAACCTCTGGCCAGAGCTCCCGCATTGAGGATCGCGCCAAGAAGGGCCGGAAAGCTGCAAGGACCCTGTTGGGCGACAAGTCGGGGAAAGTGGGGAAATTCCATGGGCACTGGTACCGCAGCCCTTGACAAGAGGCTGAGGGTGATGGTAAGGAGCAGCCATCCAAGTTGCTTCGCCAAGAGCCAAAGATGCCCTGGGATTGGTCTCAGATCCCTGAGGCTATTCTGGTCGAGGACTCCCCCCCTCAGTGGAGCCAGTGCCGAGCCTGAATTCCTCTGTCCTGCGCCAAAGGCTGTGGAGCCATCTGGCCTTGAAGCTAAGATGGAGGCCCAGCAGCAGGCTCTGATGCCTGGTTCCTCTGGGTCATCACTCCCAACTGGGCCCTCCACCATGAGGGACTCCCCAGAGGTCAAGCCGATCCTCAAGCACCACCGGCCATGAGAGACACCGCAGTCCCAGTCATAGTCCTAGGGGCTGTGGTCCTCACCACACAGCGCCCTCAGTTCTGAGCGCTGGGCCGCTATGGCCCTGAGATCCTTGGGGTTGGGCCAGCACCCCGAGTCCCAGATGATCCCCAACTCCTCCTCTGAGTTGGATTCAGATTGAGGATGACAAGTCCCCGGATACCCGCTGGCACCATGACATACTCTCAGACCCATCCCTTCTGGAGTCGAGGCACCAGTCCCCACCTGAGGACATGGCCAAGGCTCTTGCCTTCACCACCGATTTGGAGGAGGACCCTCGCATGGAGGACCTCGAGATCCTCCAGTACGAGCCCCCCCCCCGAAAGAGGCGCTTATGGTGCCCGCTCCCCCCATCCTGGAATGGCTGCTCCTCTGCATGTGGGATACCCCTGCATTGGTGCCCATAGTTAGCAGGCAGCTGGACTTGATGTATCGGTCCACTGGAGCCCTAGCTTCGAAAAAGGCCAACTGCCTCACAACTCCATGGTGGTGGAGTCAGCCATGCAGAGGCTCAAGAGCCAGAAAATACACACCTCTGTGCCCCCAGGCAGGGAGGCCCATGCTATGGAAGAAAGTGCTTCCAGGGCTCAATGCTTATCAGCTGGATCCAGGCTTACCAGTTGTACATGGGCATGTACCTTTGCGACCTGAAGCTCACCAGGGTTCTCAGCCAGAGTCCCAGAAGAACACCTCCAGCGGTTTCAGACCTAGCCTCAGCAGTCAGGGAGTGCTCCAAGTTTATTACTCAAACGGCCTATGATGACTTCGAGTCAGCGGCTAGAGTAGCGTCGGTGGGCATTAGTGCCCGGCACCAGGCTTGGCTACAGTCCTCAGACTTGGAGCAATGGGTCCAGGACAAATTGGTCGATGCCCCTTGCCATGGAGAGAACCTCTTCATCAAACCCATGACAGACAAAGCTGCTGAGCTGGCGTCCACGTTCCTGACTAGGTTCAGGCTTTCCAAGAAGACCGCTGACCCTTCCCGGAGGAAGGCCTCGGGTAGAAAGCCCTCAGACCTGAAGAAGAGGAAGGCTTACAGAAACTACCCTCAATACCAGGCCTTCCCAGCTCCCCAACAGGGCCAGCAGAACAAGGACATGGCCCACGTAAGCCTAAGACCCCCAAACCCCAGCCTGCACCCCCAGCGCAACCTGGAGGGGGCTTTTGACTCCTTGAGCATAACCTCTCTTCCCCCAGGAGGCACAGCTCTGCAATACAAGGGGGGGGGGGCATCTGGTGGCCCTCCATTACCACTGACACATGGACCTTTCGAGTGGCAAGAGAGGGTTACCTCCTCCAACTCCAGCAGACCCCCAACATTCTTTCTGAGAGAGCCCTCCAGGACTCCCCTCCACCAGGATCTGCTCCAGCAGGAACTCACAGGCCTTCTAGAGGACCAGGCAGTGCAACCCATCCCAGCCCACCTCAGGGTTCTACTCCCACTACTTCCTGATACCAAAAAGGACTAAGGGTTCTGCCCCATCCTCAGCCTGTGGGACTTCACAAATTCCTGGTGAGGGAAAAGTTCAAAATGCTCTCTCTTGGAACATTGCTACCATACCTCCAGCAGGGAGACTGGCTATGCTCCTTGGACATTAAGGATGTGTACACACATATCCTCATCATCCCCCTACACAGGCAGTACCTCCACTTCGTGTTCAGAAGAAAACATTATCAGTACACCCTTCAGCCTGGCCTCCACCCCAAGGGTATTCACCAATTGCCTGGTTGTGGTCGCAACCCACCTTAGGCTGCAGGGGGTTTTCATCTTCCCCTATCTGGATGACTGGTTTGTAAAGGGCAGCACGGCCATCGAGGTCCGTCAAGCAACAGCATGCACCATCCTCCTGCTTGAGCACCTCGGCTCCATCATAAACTACCCGAAGTCCCATCTCCAGCCAACCAAGGATCTGGAGTTCATAGGGGCTCGGCTGGACACTGTCCAAGCCATGGCCGTTCTTCCTCGGAAGAGGGCCCTATGCCTCCAAGCGCTTACACCAAATGCAGGGTGCCGTTGTTCGGCATTGGCCTGCCTCATGTTACCCCTGCTGGGGCATATGGCATCCACGGTGCATGTCACTCCAGACACTCGCCTGCAGATGCAGACGGCCCAGTGGGCCCTCCGTTCACAGTGGTCCCAGGCCACAGGATGCTTGTGGGACAGGGTGCTCATAACCCGTCCCCTGGCTCTTTCTCTTGAGTGGTGGCAAAATCTCCAGTGTCTGCTGGTCGGTATGCCCTTCTAGCACCCCACACCCCTAAGTATCCTCACTACAGATGCCTCCAAGCTGGAGTGGGAAGCACATTGAGATGACTTCTGCACTCAGGGCAGCTGGTCACCGACAAAGAGTCTGCAGCAAATGAATCTCCTGGAGCTCCGAGCCATAGCCTTAGCTCTCCAGGCTTTTCACCACCACCTGCAGCACCAAGCGGTGCTGGTTCAGACTGACATCCAGGTGGTGAAGTTCTATATAAACAAGCAGGGGGGGCACGGGTTCAGCCCTGCTCTGCTAGGAAGCAGTGAGCCTCTGCTCGTATACCAGCAGCAATGGAATTCTCCTGTGGGCAGTTTACCTCCTGGGCCAGGACAACACCCTGACAGACCGGCTCAGCCAGGTCCTCCAGCCGCACAAGTAGAGGTTTTACCCCAGGGTGACCAGCCAGCTGTTCCAGCACTGGGGGCTCTCGAGGATGGACCTCTTCACCAGTCCAGCCAATGCACAAATGCCAACTTCTGTTCCAGGCAGCCGCACCCCTCCTGGGTGGTGGTGGATGCATTTCTGATCTCTTGGGTGGAGGGCCTCCTTTACGCCTTCCCACCCACACCACTGATCGCCAAGACTCTGTTCAAGGTCCAGCGCAACAGGGCCACAGTGATCCTGGTGGCCCCATGATGGGCCAGTCAGCCATGGCCACATCACCCCCCTGGTTCCCCTGGGATGCAATCCAGGCTTACTAACACAGGAGGAGGGCTCTCTCCTGCACCCCATCCTGGGGTCCCTGACACTCACGACCTGGTTGCTGAAAGGGTAGCCCTGGCCCCTTTCAGTCTCTCTGTTGATGTGGAGAAGGTCCTCCTCGCTTCCTGCAAAACCTCCACCCATCAGGCATACGCCTTCAAGTGGCAGAGGTTCTCGGTCTGGTGTGCGGAGCATCGGGTCAACCCTTTCTCCTGCTCCATCCAACTAGTGCTGCAGTACCTACTTCACCTGTTCCGGGCAGGGCTGAAGTCTAACTCCGTAAGAGTGCATCTCAGTGCTCTCATGGCACACCACCATCTCATTGAGGGAAAACCCCTCTCTGCTCAGCCCCTTGTATCTCGCTTCCTGAGGGAGCTCCTTCTGTTGAAACCCCCCGTCCGCCTGCTGGCGGTGGAGTGAGACCTTAACGTCGCCATCCTTTGAGCCTCTCAGTTCCTGTTATCTCTCATGGAAGGTGGTGTTCCTCATAGCGCTCACCTCTGACCGCAGGGTCAGTGAACTTCAGGCTTTGGTAGCAGAACCACCATACACTAGGTTCTACAAGAACAGAGTCATGCTCCACACGCACCTTAAATTTCAATCCAAGGTGATATCTGCATTCCACCTCAACCAGCAGGTGATGCTCTCTGTCTTCTTCCCACGGCCTCATGCCAGCAGAGTGGAGGAAGTTTTCCACACACTGGACCTTAACATCATGCTCTCCAAGCTCACCGCCCCACCCTTTGAGCCTCTCAGCTCCTGAAACCTCAAGTATCTCTCCTGGAAAGTGATGTTCCTCGTGGCACTCACCTCTACCTGCAGGGTAGGTGAGCTTCAGGCATTGGTGACAGACCCACCATACACTAGGTTCTACAAGAACAGGGTCGTGCTCCACACGCACCCCAAGTTTCTACCCAAGGTGGTATTTGCATTCCACCTCAACCAGCAGGTGGTGCGCCCCACCTTCTTCCCACGGCCTCATGCCAGCAGGGTGGAGGCAGTTCTCCACACACTGGACTGTAAGCGGGTGCTCACCTTTTATCTCAGGTGCAACCAGGAGCACAGCCAAACCTCTCAGCTCTTTGTTTCCTATGACCCAAGTCGGTTGGGAGTTGTGGTCTCTAAGGGGACCCTGTCAAACTGGATCGCAGACTGCATCACCTCTCATATGAGCAGGCTGGTCTCTTGCTAGAGCACCATTTCATGGCGCACAGCATCCAGGCCATGGCGGCCTCTGTAGCGAACTTGCTTTCCGTTCCCTTGTCAGAAATCGCTAGGCTGCCACCTGGGCCTCAGTCCACACTTTCGCAGCTCACTACTGCCTGGAGAGAGAGTCCCGTTGGGAGAGCACCTTTGGCCAGATAGTACTCTGTCGTTTGTTTGGGGTATAGGCAACTCCTGCCCTCCGGCCCTTTGGTGTGTTCAGGCTACCAGAGCATTGGCTCCTCCCTGGACACATGGGCCACTCGGGAGTCTGTTACCTCTAGATTCATTGCTGCTGCTCATCGTTCCCCCTTTTTTCTGGTCACTGTGAGCTTTTCACTGTTTTTTCAGTAGCCTGTAATTAGGGAGTCCCATATGTGAGGACTGACTTCCTGCTTGCTCCCAGAGAAAGCGTAGTTACTCTCCTCTGGCCAAGTGCTCAACAGATAGAAAGCTGGGTCAAGCCCCACATCCACCCCAAAGATACCAGAAATAAGATCCCTTAACAGTGTCCAATAAAGCTTAAGAAAATAAGATATGTCATACTGGGTCAGGCCAAGGTCCATCAAGCCCAGTATCCTGTTTCCAACAGTGACCAATCTAGGTCACAAGTACCTAGCGATTTCCCCAAAAGACATAGGTTCCACAATGCTTGTATTGTTACTCAACTGTAACAGGTATTCTCCAGGGGACAGCAGGAAATGGTCCTCACAACTCACCCTCCTCCCCGTGGAGTTGCTTTTCTTTTTGCTGTCTTGTGTTATGATATACTGAGGCAAGATTGCACCATTGGGCAGGGAAGGGACCATGCATGCATGGTACATCTCCCAAATTCTTTCTTTGAAAGCTGGGGAGAGGTTACTGCTCGGGCTCCATTGGCACCAATGTCACCCATATTTGAGGACTGATTCCTGCTGTCCCCAGAGAATACCTGTTACAGATGAGTAACTACGCTTTATTGGACACTGTTAAGGGATCTTATTTCTGGTATCTTTGGTGTGGATGTGGGACTTGACCAAGCTTTCTACCTGTTGAACACTTGGCCAGAGGAGGTACGTCCGGGCCACTGGAGCCATCCGACGTGCTCCCATTTGACCTTCCGGCACTCAGTTTACCGGCAGACTCCTTTATATCACAGCTGCGGGAGAGAAGGCAAACACCATTCTTTACTCCAGCGGCTGTTCAGAGGTCAGCCGGGAATTTGGGCCTCCCTGGATCCCTCTGAAGCCGATCAGACATGGGGCCCCTTTTGGTGTGTGGCTGGGGGGGAGGGACTGGGGGCTAGAACAGGAATGAGGGGGGCAGGACTGGAAATGGACTGATGTTAGGGGATGGAGAATGGGGGACTGGGACTGGAAGGAGGCTGATGCTGGGAGGCACTAAAAAAGAACTGATACTGGGGGGTTAGGACTGATGCTGGAGGGCTGGAAGGGAGCTGATGCTGGGAGGGACTGGAGAAAGACTGATACTTAGGGTTAGGACTGGAAATGGCCTGGGGATGGGGGACTGGGACTGGAAGCGAACTGATGTTGGGAGGGACTGGAGGAGGACTGGTTTTGTGGGGTTAGGACTGGAAATGGGCTGATGCTGGCAGATGGAGGAATGGAACTGGATGGGAGCGGATGCTGGGAAGGACTGGAGGAAGACTGATACTGGAGGGGGGGCTAGGACTGGAAATGGGCTGATTCGGGGGGATATGCGAATGGGACTAGAAGGGAGTAGATACTGAGAGGGGCTGGAACTAGAAGGGGGCTGATGCTGGGAGAGGACCAGAAAGAGGTAGGATTGGGACTGGCGGGAGAAAAAGAAAGCTGGGGGAGTGAGGATGGAGAGGGGAACAGATATTTTGTGTGAGAGGGAAGAAAAATCTATGCTTGGCTGAGTATTGGGAGAGAAAGTGAGGATGGAGGAGTGAAATTTGAGTGGATGAAAAAGGAATAAAAAAACAAATGGAGGAAAGAGCAAGAGGGGAAAAATCAGTATGTTAGAGGCAGATGTAGAGAGAATGGAAAAAACTAGAAGAGAGAAAAAAGGACAAATAGACAGCAGACAATGGAGAGTTAGCAGAAGACATAAAGAAAGCCCAGACAACAAAAGGTAGAAAAAACTATTTTATTTTGAAGTTATTATCTGGAATGTATCAGCTCTGGGAAATGTGCATCGCTAATGTTTTGCGTTGTTGTTTAGCACAAGAGGAAATTAATTTATAGTTATAGTTCTCCAGTGTTGTACATTCCAAGTTTGGCTTTTGGGGTTCCCAGTTTAATTTTTGTCTTCATATTTCTAAATTGTAATACCTTGTTCTATGTGTGACAGATTGTTTTGCATGTGTAACCGAGCTGCAGTATTCTGTTTATGTAGTTCTATGTAACAGTCCCACTTGTTCTCTTTCCCCAGTAGGAGATGTATTGGTATTCTCTGAAATGTATTGGTTTAATATTTGCAGTGTTGCCTTTGATAGGTAGGGTTTGGTGCTTTGTGAGTCCTGGTAGTGCTGTTATAATACAGCGGGTTTACTATGGATTCTATATGAGCAGGGTGTGTAGTACATAAGAACATAAGATATGCCATACTGGGTCAGACCAAGGTCCATCAAGCCCAGTATCCTGTTTCCAACAGTGGCCAATCTAGATCATAAGTACCTAGCAGTTTCCCCAAAAGACACAGGTTCCACAGTGCTTGTTTTGGATCAAACAGTGATATCCCAGGTCCCTTTTAATAATGGTTTATGAACCTTTCCTCCAGGAACTTGTCCAAACCTTTTTTAAACCCAGCTACACTAACAGCTTTTACTACATCCTCCGGTAACAAATTTCAGAGTTTGATTACATGTTGAATTAAAAAATATTTTCTCTTATTAGTCTTAAATAGGTTACCATGTAGCTTCATTAATAGGTTGCCCTGTAACTTCATTATGGTGCCTGGCAGCTGACAATGGAGTATAGTAATGTAGAAATCTGGTAGTCTCTTTATCCTCACTGCCCATGCAAATAGTATTGAGACACTCATTAAGAGGCATGTCTACTGAAAGTTAGCGCACATTAACATTTGTGAATGCACATTAAGTGCAGCAACACCCACTTATTTCTATTGGCGCAGTGGCACTTAATGCACATTGATATTTAGTAAACATGCCCCTAAGTCATTGTCAGGACCAAAAAGAGGCTTGCAAAGGGCTCCTTTAAAAGCTGCCTAAAATTTTAGATGGACAACATATACATTTTAAAATAAAATAAATTTATGCAAATGAGGTCCAGTGGCTATGCAAATGAGGCCCCGCTATGAGTCTCCGCACATGGCACCGCATCACTCTTGGGCCGTTCCTGGGTTGGGGGTGAGGGAGGTAGGGAACTGTGGACCTGTTGTTATTTCACCCTAGGAAGGGGGATTGTCTTTATGTTTGTACACAAAATATAGTATTTGAATAAAAACAAATTTAAAAAAAAGACGAAATGGTTCTGCGCTAGTTGAAAAGCACAGCCCAATTTTCTTCACATCCAAAAGATATCCAACAAGGAGCTCATTTTAAACAAAAAAAATCTTATTAAAAAACATTTATGAGGAAAATTAGACCCCTGTATACATGTGTCTGGCTTGCTCTCTATGTTTAATGCAAACATTTTGCACACAACTCATTTGCATGCTGTTTTCTTACAGCATAGGTGAGCAAAACATCTGTGTTAAATATGCATTAGGAAACTCTGCAATGGGCTTTGGTGCAGTGTTTCTGCATCGAGCCCTCAGTTTGTGGACATCCTCAATCCTGATGATCAATGCATCCAGCATCATGATGGAGATCACATTATCTCCAGGAACAAGCAGGAATGCAGTCTTCACTTATGGGTGAACATCACTGACAGAACCCGCATGGGAACACTCCCCAATGTCCAATAGGAAAGCCTTTGGGAGCACTCCACTGCAGCTGTGTGTCTTCCTTCCCACTCCTCTCCTCAGTTCTTCGTTTTCCGCAGAGCCAGCAGGACACTTTGTCCTGTCACCGCCAAAAAACTTCTCTTTTCTGTGGAACATTGTGCTTCTGCATTCCTGTCAACACCGGTTCCGTTGAATCTGACACCGGTCCCGATAAATCTTTCATTTTTTTCTTTTCAGTTTTTCTTTTTTCTTTACTTTTAATTTTCATTGCGGTTTCACCGCTAGACTAGGCCTCCATCAATTTCAAAGACATTTTTAAAGACATGGAAAAAAACAGTCAGTGGTTTTAAAAAGTGTACCAAGTGTGCTGGTACCATCTCGGTCACTGATAAACATGACTGGTGTCTAAAATGTTTGGGCCCTGATCACCAGCCCAGTTCTTGTCCTTTGTGCCAACAAATGACAAAAAGAGGCCTCAAGAACTGTGCCAGACAGTATGGGTTGTTGTTTGCTTTGGACTTGCACTCAATGGCTTCCACCTCATTGAGGTCATCAATTTCTTCTCATGGCTGTCACACTTCTTCAAGGTCCAAACATAAGAGTAAGTCAAAGTCTCTGGCCATTTCCAAACCTTCAGCATAGGCATCGAAGACTGATACTGAGGCCAGAAAGAAGTCCCAACACAAGCACCGTGACTCCCCTAGAAGTGCTTTAATGCAGACTGGCCAGCCAAACAGCCCCGGCAGGAGGATCTTTCCTCCAAAGCACAGATGGGACTCCGGGATGCTCCCGAGGCATCGACTTCCAGAAAGCTACCGGTTGCATGTTCTGGGATGGTGACTCAAAGCTCCCTAGGTGACTCCACCCAGACATCAGCCATTTCTCTAGAGCAGCGCATGCTGGCTCTCGAGAGGAGTTTGGCAGCACTCTTGACAGCCTCGGTACCAATAACATTGAGAGCTTCAGGAGTGCAGGCTTCAACACCGAGCCTACAGCTATGCATATCGGGTCCGATGCTGGCCCTCGAACCAGCCATCGTCAGAACTCCCAGGGTTAATACGTTCATTGGAACCGGTCGATGCCCCCGGTATCCAACACACTCAAACCTATAATTGTATAATTCTATACAATGTATAGAATTAAGAATGTACATAGTTTCCCCCAGTTACTTCCAAGTTGATCTCCCTGTTTATTGTAAATACAACTCAAAGTTCCTTGTGTTGTATAGTTGATGTTAAATGTAAACCGCTCTGATCTAAAATAGAGCGGTATAGAAGAACTGTTAAATAAATAAATAAATAATAAATAAACCACCATGGCTGTCGGTTCTGATACCTTTGAGTATCTACATCGACCTTCGATGTCCATGCAGCAGCGAGATCAAACCCAGGACTCAACTTCAGATTCAGGCAGAGGATCACTTGATTCCTGAGAACTTCCAGACATCCCTTCAAACTCTTCACCACCTCAGGAATGGCGTCGGTCCCCACAAGAGGATATGTCCTTTCAGGACTTCATCCATGACATCACAGTAGCCTCAGAGAAGGAACTGAGGGCAGAGGAATTGGAGATACTCCAATACCATCCTACGCCCAAAGAAGTAGCTATACTACCGATGCATCGTATCCTACAGGTTCTTATGCTCTGCTTGTGGGAGGCTCTGCTCACAGTTCCCCCTGTAAGCAAGCTTCCATGTTGACCTCCAGAATTAACTCTTACATGCTGTACATGGGCATGTTTACGAAGGATGTCACGAGGGAAATGGAGACCTTTGCCACCATGCTTCCTGAGGATAAAAAGAGTGCCTTCCAGACACTCATCAAACAGGGCCAAAACACTTCTAAGTCTCTTACGAGGGCCTCTTTTGATGTCTTTGAATCCACCAGCAGAGCTTCAGCAGTCTGCATTGGGGCTTGCAGGATGGCCTGGCTGCAGGCCTCAGACCTCGAGCAATGGATCCAGGATAAACTGGCCAATATCCCATGTACTGGAGAAAATATTTTTGGCAAGGATTGGAGGGAAAAAGCAGATGAGATTGAATCAGATGATCTCACCCTAACACACCTTTCCAGGAAAAAAGCTAACCCATCCAAAAGGAAGGCCCTTCCCAAGAAGTTGTTCTATTCTAAGAAGAAGAGATACTATCTGATATCCAGTCAATATAGCCGCCTGATCAGACGTGGCTCGAGGTGCTCTGGACCTGCCCCCCCACTTGTTACCGGGAAAAAGAACGGGGGAACCGTCAGAATGCCGAAATCAATAAAATTAAAGACCCCCAGCAAAGACGCTGAAGGATATTTATTCCACCATGCAAAGGTTTCCTGACAAAACGGTGGCTACGAGCTCACAGCTGCCTTCGCTGTGTTCGTCTAAATCCAGTGCAGAGGAGGTGTCGGAAGCAACTGGAGAAGGGATGTTGGCACAGTCTTGCAAGAAATCAGAGCTTCCAAAGATGCGATTGTGGAAGGAGTGATGGCAAGGCTGGAGGAAAAGTTTGTCATCATTACCAATCGTTTGGAGCAGGCTGAGACGCAGATTAGCAATACCGAGGATCAGCAAAGGGCTGCAAACTCTGAAATCCTCCGAATGCAGAAACAGATATCGTGGATGGCAGAGAAATTAGAAGATCATGAAAACAGGGATTGGCGGTCGAACATATGCATTTTTGGGATCCTGGAGTGCGAAGGCGAGAAAGACTCCTGTGCCTTCATTCGGGCCTATTTGCAGGAGTGCTTCCCAGGGTCGGTGGCGCCGGGGGAGTATGAGGTCGAACGGGCACACCGGGAGCTGAGACCTAAGCCGCAAGGCATGGTGGCACCAAGAGCTTTTATTGTCAAACCTCTCCGCTTTCAGGACCGAGAGTTTGTTATTAAAGAGGCAAGGAAAATTGGAGTGGTGCAGTATAGGAGCTGAAAAGTGGGGCTATACCCAGATCTTGCTCCAGAAACAGTTCGGAAAAGGGAAGGACTTGCTCAAATACAAGGCACAGTTACTAAACCGTGGAATAACAGCAGCATTGTGGTATCCAGCCTGGTTGACAATTATGGAGAATGGAAGGCGGAAGTTTTTCTGTTCAGCGGAGGCGGTGCAGAAATACCCGGCTAGTATGTCAGTGGGCAGAAGGCATCGGGAAGTAATAGCAATGAGCCAGGCACCCCCCCGTCGTCCCCCCCTCCGCAATGCAGCAGCAGAATAGGGAAGGCCAGAGTGAGCTCCAACAGCAGCAATGTGCACAAGAAGCGCTTGGTAGTCCTTCAGGGCGTACGGCATAGGAGACGCCACTTGACGACGCGGAGAAGAGCCGATGACTGATTAGTCAAGAGCATGAAAGGAGCTGAAGCAAGTATAACTTGTTGATCCCAGGGTGCCTGGCATGGTGGAGAAGTTGGAGCAGCAAATTTGTTAATGGACTGATTGGACTGTCGAGTGCTTGAGGGGGATGGGGAGGGGGAGAAGCCATAAGGGGTCTGTAGGAGAGTAATGGTATTAGGCCGCAGGCATGCTAAAAGTAAAAAATATGGGGGAGGAGGTGTGATTTCATGTTTAATATGTTTGTGGGTTTACAGTTTGATGGTTTTGAAGTGCCACATTAGTGCTCAGTCGTGGGTGGCGGGTTGGATGCATGTGGGGAGAGGGAAGAGGGGAGTAGCAGGTATCATGTTAATTGGGGACCATGGGATATAGTAGGGAGTATAGAATTGTATCCCTAAACATTAGGGGGGATGAACCACCCTGCAAAAAGGACCAGGGTTCTGGATCTCCTTAACCGCTCTCAAGTAGACATCACTCTCCTACAGGAGACCCAATTAACAGCTCTCAAGCATGAGAAATTAAAACAGAAGGGTTTTATGCAGGTCTTTTGCTCAACTTCAATTCCAAAAAAGGGGAGTAGCGATATTAATTCATAAGCATATCCCTTTTGTCCATTTTGAGTCGGAGGGGGATATACAGGGGAGGGTAGTTTGGCTGGTGGGGAGGATTGAGCAATTTGAAATTTCCCTCCTTAATTTATATGCTCCCACTGGCCCCAAAGGATCCTTTTTCAAGGAGGCCCTTAATAGTTTCACAAAAGTGGCTAAAGGAGATTGGGTGCTGGGGGGGATATGAATTTGATTCTAGGGGAATTGGATAGATCAAATTAACAAAAGAAACTGAATAAAAAAGAATGGTGGGAATTGAGGGAGATTATCGAGCGGTGGGATCTTGAAGAGTTGTGGCGATCGCAAGAAAGGAACAGTAAAGAATACACATGCTATTCATTCAAAACGGGCGATATTCACACATATATTGATGTCGAGTGGGGAGAGGAAGGTTTGGGGAGATGGCGATCAAGCCTATTGAGTTAGCTGATCACGGTGTGGTGATAGCTCAGTGGCTACCACAGGGGTATAAAGGAAGGCAAGACTGGTCTGGGTGGAGAGCTAATACCTCTATTCTCTTGAAGAAGGAAGTGAAGCTTCTCCTTAGAAAGGAGTGGCGGCAATATCTGGAGTATAATGACATTGGGAACATATCTGATGGGGTACTCTTGGATGGGGGGGAAGGCCTTTCTTTGCGCAGTGAGGGATATTATCAGTCGGCTCCCGAGAGGTAAGGCGGTGGGGGAGGACGGGTTCCCGGCGGAGTTTTACCAAGGGCTGAGGGAAGAGGTGGCTCCCCTATTGGCTAAAATTTTTTCCAAGGCATTGAGAGGGGAACCGCTCCTTGCGTCCATGGGTAGCGCAAACATCATTGTACTTCCTAAAGGGTGGAAACCGAGGGACCAATGCGGGAGTTATCGTCCTATAGCTCTGTTGAACTGTGATGCAAAGCTATTCGCAAAGATTTTGGCTCAAAGTTTAGAAGGGGTTTTGGGTAGTTTGGTGCAGCCAGATCAATCAGGCTTCATGAAGGGCAGGGCTATAGCCGACAATAAGGAAGGTGATAGACCTGTTTCAGGAGATTAACAGAAGGAAAGAACAGGTGCTGTGCGTGGCTTTAGATGCTGAGAAGGCATTTGATTGGGTTGAGTGGAAGTTCCTCTTAATGATGTTAGAAAAATTCCATCTGGGCGCGGAACTTATACAAGGGATTAAGGCATTGTATACGGCCCCTATGGCTAGGGTTTTGGTAAATGGGGAAACATCTGAGAGATTCCAACTACAGAGAGGCACAGGGCAAGGCTGCCCCCTTTCCCTATTCTGTTCGTATTAGTAATAGAGGCATTTGCTGCCAGGATCAGAGCTAACTCAAGTATCCATCTGATTAGTGTTGGGGCAAATCTGCATAAAATCCAATTGTACGCAGATGATACATTGGTTTGTATGGCTAAACCCAAACAATCACTTCTTGCATTTATGCGGGAGTTGCAAGCCTTCTCAAGGGTATCTGGTTTTAAAGTAAATCTCAGTAAAACGGAGGTGTTGAACTTAGGGGGCCTTAGTCGGGGGTCGTTGACAGATTTCCCCTTTCACTGGGCAGAGAAGAAAATCAAGTACTTGGGGGTCTATATCAGTAGGGACACAGATTAACTATTTAAGATAAACTATAGCTCTTGGGCAAGCACAGTGGAGCAGCAGCTTCGTAAATGGGCGGATCTTCATTTGAGTTGGATGGGGAGACTTGCGATGGTGGTAATACCCAAATTTACCTTTTTATTCTCCCAGCTACCCATTAGAATTCACAGAAAATGTTTTTCAAAATGGGAAAGGATGCTCCTCCATTTTGTTTGGGGAGGCAAGAAGGTCCGGATAGGAGTGGTGGGTCTGGCAAGGACCAAGGAGTAGGGAGGGGGGGGGCAAGTTTCCAAGACCCAGCCTTTATTATTGGGCAGCAGTGCTGAAGGCCTTGAGGGTCTTTCACATACAAACAGGGGAAATTCCATGGGAGGGGCTGGAAAAATACTGGGTCGTCCGTGGTCAGTGATGAGTTGGCTACGGTTGGGGTTAAGGGTGGAGGAGGGAAGGGAGTCCTTTCTGACCCCCTTAAAACGGGTGGTGCAGCCACTCATTAAGGAAGGGAAGCTTTCCCCCTACCCTCTAAATGTTCTAAGATAGAGGACTTTTCCCCGTTTCCATCCCGCATTTGCGGAATGGGTCAAGAAGGCAAAAAACCATGGCATCAGGCAATTTTCAGATTTAATAGAGGAGGGCTGTTGTATATCTCATAGGGCTTTAGAAGAAAAGATTCAGAGAAAATTCCCCTTTTATCAATATTTTCAACTTAGGAAGATAGCAAACTGGGTAAATAAAAGCCCAATGGGGCTGGATTTGATCCTGTTCAAGGGATCAGATTTGAAAGGGCAGCTCTCTAAAACATATAATAGCTTCCTGCAGAGTGAGGCGGGCCCCTGCCCGGAGGGGGCGGACAAGTGGCATCAGTGGTTACAAAGGGAGATTATAGAGCCTGAGTGGGAACAAATAAAAAAGGGGGGTCTATAAACACACTCTGGTAACATCTTGGAGACAGACGCAGATCCAAATAATTCATCGGGCATATATCATCCCCCAGCAGTTATTTCGTAGGTAGAAGAGCCATTCGGATTTATGCTGGAGGGACTGTGGGGAGGTGGGGTCATTTTTTCATATGTGGTGGGAGTGCCCAGAGAGTCAGCTATTCTGGAGAGTGGTTACTCAAGAAATATCAAGATTAGTTGGGGAAGATGTGGGAATGGATGCGGGAAAGTGCCTTTTGTGCCTAAATGATGGGGGGTATGGGGAGACCCCTGCGAATATCCTCCGGGTGAAGCTCCTGTTGATGGAGAGGGTTACCTTAGCATGGAAGTGGAAATTTTCCTTCGGGCCCAAGGTGGAAGATTGGTGGGTGAAAGGGGGATGATAAAGCCTCATTTGCGCTGCAAGGGAAACAAGATCAAGGGCTGGCAATTTAGGCCCCCTGGGTGGACAGAAGGGGAGGATAGTAACGGGGATACGGGGACAGGGAAGAATTGGTCCAAGTGAGGGAGGGAGGAGTATTGCTTCCCATAATCAGATGGGGTAAGGAGGGGACTTGCTGCTGAGCATGGCACTGTTATCAGGTTAGTGGTTAATGTTATCAAGTTAATGGTTATTGTTATGCATGGAAATGCAGAGGTCAATCAGTAAGAGGGGGCTCTGCATGGACACTGGATGGTTGCATAAGGGTACAAGAGTTGCATCGTGGTGCACCTTGTCTATGGGGGTTGGTATTGCTGTGGGGCAGGAAGAACTTGATTATGTTGTTTGTCAGCGGATATATCCCTCTGTGTATCTGTTTGAAAAGTTGTAACACATCCTGTGTCTAATAAAGATTATATTTTTTTTAAAAAGAACAGATACTATCCTTCTTACCCACCTTCTGCTGCCTATCAACCTCAGCAACCTCAACAAAGACAGTAGGGCCTTCGCCAACCCAAGAAGCCCATGGCTCCTAAGCCCCAACCAGCTGTACAGGCACAAACCTGCACCTGGGTTTTGACTCCTTCCTAGAGAGCATAAGAACTTAAGATATTCCATACTGGGTCAGACCAAAAGTCCATCGTCCTGTATCCTGTTTCCAACAGTGGCCAATCCAGATCACAAGTACCTGTCAGGTTCCCAAAAGGTAGATAGATTCCATGTTGCTTATCCCAAGGATAAGAAGTAGATTTCCTCAATCCACTTTAATAAATGGTTTATGGACTTTTCCAAACCTCTCTTAAACTCAGCTACAATAACAGTTTTTACTACATCCTCCAGTAACTAATTCCAGAGTTTGATTATGCATTGAGTGATTATTTTATCTGGCTAGGTCGATAGGCCCTCCTGCGCCAACGAATGATCTGCAACTTTGTCTGTAGACTGATCAGACTCTCAACAACATTCTTCCACACCATTCTTCAATGTACATTACCAAGTTTAAGTTACAATGTAAACCGCTTTAATTGAAATGATAAACCGGTATAAAAACAATAAATAATAATAAAAAATAACAATAGTCTTCATCATGAGTCAGTCTCAAGCAGCAGAGGCAGATTTTGAGGCCATCCAACTGAGGAACTGGGAGACTAAGGAGAACTCAATATTGTTCCCAGAGGAAAAGTACAAAGAAGCATTTTGTAAAGGGGGTAGTTTTGTGTATGTATATGTAGAGACTACTTGGATTTTGCAACTGGGATCAGCAGCACCCACTGTCCCTAATAGTTATTGCCGATATTAGATAGAACTGGGACTTTCCAAACTCCAGGGAGATTCGTACTGCCATTCAGCTTTGTATGGAAGGGAACTCACTTGAAAAGAGCTAGCCTACTCAGTATAAAAACCTCACCCCAAAGGGAGGGAGTATCTTGGGCCCATATCCATCATACCAGAATGATACATGTGGGTGTTTGCCCTAGGACCAAGTGCCTCTGGCACTCAGCCAGAGTTCAGCATCCACCCCAAAGAAGGATCTGCATCAACCATCCTAAGCAGCCAAGAAGAATTAAAATAAGCTTGGAGCCACTGCATATATGCAAGGGGGATGATCAGCCTGAAGATGAGGATTCCTGCAGAGATCTGCTATGAACACCATCAAATGAAAAAAGCAAGAACAAATAAGAAAAACACAAGTACCTTAGTGAAAGGAAGTGAGCCTTTCGGTACCAGCCCAAGTGCTTTGATGGCAGAGGAAAAGGAGAACAGAAGACTAATAGGCCGATGCAGAAACCCTGTACTAAAACTCAGTACTTAAAACTCTTTTTTTTTAAAACTGAACATTATAATTGGTAACTTAACACCAAAATTACAGAATGAAAGGAAATAATAAAGAACCCAGGGCCTGATATTATATTGTGCAGGCTATGTGCCGCTATTATTTATTTATTATTTAACATTTCTTATATACCGCCTTTCATGATATCAAGGCGGTTTACATTGAACAAACTGAAATTACATTGAACAGGGCATTATAACTTGGAGATAACTATTTTACAGGGAACATGGGCTATGGAGGGTTAAGTGGCTTGCCCAAGACCACAAGGAGCACCTGTGGGACTAGAAACCCCAGTCCTTCCGGCCCAAGGCTGCTGTCCTCTAGTGGGATTTGAACCCCCGACCTTCCGGCCTGAAGTACCTTGCCCCAACCACTAGGCCACTCCTCCACTCCGCTATGGTGCATTGCCCTGCCTGCCGGCCCTTAACACCGGATATTCAGTGCTGTGGTGACGGCACTGAATATCCGGCATCGCCAAATATGCCCCGGAGCCACTGAGGCTAACCAGGTAGCAGTGATATTGCACTGCTACCTGGTTAGCATCTATGGATAAAACTAGGCGAGCCAAAATCGGTCCCAGTTTTAGCCACCGATCGCTAACCGGATAGCGGTGCGATATCGCTGCTACCCAGTTAATGGCAATCTCCTCCTCTGCTCCGCCCCACAACGCCGCCAACATGCCCCGATGTTAACCGCTGAATATCAGGGCATGTAGTAGGCTTTGAAGGAGATATTCAATGGCACTAACCATGTAAGTGCTGTTGATTATCCCAATTTAGGGCATTTACATGGTTTACTGTGCTGTAAACCATGTAAATGCCCTTCAAATATTGGGCCCTCAATGTCTCTTAAAAGGGAAAAATTAAACAATCTAATATAATCATCAAGTCCACATCAATGAAGAGGAGGAGAGCTATAAGATCAAATCAAAATTCATAATAAAAAATAAAATTAACAGCTTGCTGAAATAACATTACTAAACCCAGAATATATTTCCATCTAAATAAGATCAAAGACTATGGGGCTTGTTTACAAAGCCGCGGTAACGGTTTCCGATTGTTATCGGAGCCGTGGCCCCATTGAAATGGGCTAAGCTGTATCCTCCATCCACACAAATGGACCTTGCATTGGGAGATGGCTGCCCAGATCTTCCAAATGTTGAGGACCCTATTCATAGATCTTTTTGCCACTCTGCAAAACACACAGCTTCCACTTTTCTGCTCAAGGGCTCCGTCACTGTACCGACAGGCCCCGGACGCTTTCCTTCTCAGTTGGGGACAGGGACTGCTCTATGCATTCCCTCCTATCCTCTTGATACCCAAGATGTTGTTCAAACTACGGACTGCCAGGGGTTCGATGATTCTCATAGCCCCCTTTTGGCCCTGTCAACCATGGTTTCCTCCTTCACCATGCACAGACTCAGCCACTTAGGTTAGGATGTGCACCCAGCCACCTCTCTCAGGATCACAGGACGCTCTTCCATCCCAATCTTCACTCCCTATGGCTGAGAGCATGGCTGCTGAAGGGCTAGTGCTCACTGATCTCTGAAATCAATGGGGCCGCGGCTCCGATAACAATCAGAAACCGCTACCACGACTTTGTAAACAAGCCCCTATGAGTTTTTAGAAAAGCTTTCAACTGCAAGGGGTCAAAGAAGCAGTACTGTTTCTCTTGATGTATTACCAGGCATTTACATGGAAACTAAAGAAAGCAAGTGGCCCCCAGAGACAAAACACGAGGCTTCAGAGCATTGCCAATCTGCTCCTGGAGAGCCCCTATCCCTCCACATAGCAGGTAGATTTTGTCACTATGCCACAGGTGGTATCTGATAACATCAGAGCAGTGGACACTCCAAGTTGTCCAAAGGGGTTATCAGCTTCACTTTGAAACCTTACCCCACCTCCCACCCCCCCCCCCCCGCCTTCATAGAGGGTTATCCCGCACAACCCCTTCAAAGCACTCTCTTAAAAGAAGAAATGACCACCCTGTTGTTCCTCCTCCTCAAGAAAGGATGGGCTTCTACATATTTTCTCATTCCAAAGAAAACAGGAGGCTTCAGGCCAATTTTGGATCTCAGAGACCTAAACAAGTTCACGGTCTGAGAAAAAGTCAAGATGACTTCTCTAGGAACTGTACCATACCTCCAGAGGCATGATCGGCTGTAGACCTAAAAGAGGCATACATGCATATACTGATCCATCCCTTGCACAGACAGTATCTGCGCTTCATGTTTCAAGGAAACCATTATCAATACTGGGTCCTCCCCCTTCGGTCTAGCCTCTGCCCCAAGGGTCTTCACAAAATGCATGGCAGTCGTCGCTGCCTACCTACGCACCTTGAGGATCTTCGTTTTCCCATACTTAGACGATTGGCTAATCAGGGAAGAATCCCCTCAAAAGATAAGGCTCTCCCTTCATCGCACCATCACAGTGCTCCAACACCTGGGCTTTGTCATAAACTTTACAAAGTCCCACCTCGCTCCGACCCAAAGCCCAAGAGTTCATCGGAGCACTATTAGACACTCAACAGACCTGAGCTTTCCTCCCACAGACTTGCTGGGCCCACCTCATCAAGCTGGCAAAAGGGGTATAACACCAAAGCAGAGTAATAGCTTGAGAGATGTTACGACTATTAGGACACATGGTCTCCACAGTCCATGTCATCCCCTATGCTCAATTACACATGCAACAAGCGCAATGGACTCTGCTTCTCAAGCGAGCAGATGTCTGAAAGACAAGATCCACATCACTCCTCAACTGATCAAGTCCTTTCAGTGGTTGTCTCCCCCACAAAGCCTACTCGCCGGGTCACCTTTTCAGATGCCTCCATCTTGATGCACCCTGGCGACTGATGCTTCCAAGCTGGGTTGGGGGGCACATCTGAGCAACCTGACCAGGGACTGTGACACCACAGGAGTCTGACCTGAAGATCAAACTGTTAGAACTACCAGCACTGACAAATGCTCTTCGAGTTTTTCAACCCCAACTATTGGAGCAACCTGTTCTAGTCAGGACGGACAACAAAGTTGCCATACTCTATGTAAACAAACAGGGAGGAATGGGGCCTGTCCTCTCTGCGAAGAAGCAATTCACCTATGGTCCTTTGCCATCTCTCACTGCATTTACCTCAGAGCCATGTACCTCACATGCAAAGGCGATGTCCTAGCAGACAGGCTAAGCTGTATCCTCCATCCACATGAATGGACCTTGCATTGGGAGATGGCTGCCCAGTTCTTCCAAATATCGAGGACTCTAGTCATAGATCTTTTTGCCACTCTGCAAAACACACAGCTTCCACTTTTCTGCTCAAGGGCTCCATCGCTGTACCGACATGCCCCGGACGCCTTCCTTCTCATTTGGGGACAGGGACTGCTCTATGCATTTCCTCCTATCCTCTTGATACCCAAAACGCTGTTCAAACTACGGACTGCCAGGGGCTCGATGATTCTCATAGCCCCCTTTTGGCCCTGTTAACCATGGTTTCCTTTACTTCGTCACCTTGCAGACTCAGCCACTCAGCTTAGGATGTGCACCCGGCCACCTCTCTCAGGATCACGGGACGCTCTTCCATCCCAATCTTCACTCCCTATGGCTGAGAGCATGGCTACTGAAGGGCTAGTGCTCGCCATTCTCGACCTATCACAGGCAGTCAAGGATGTCCCCCTTGCAGCTCGTAATGATTCCACTAGGCGATCTTAGTCTTCAGATGGTGTAGGTTTGCCCTCTGGTGTTCCCAAAAGGACACTGACCTCTTTTCTTGCCCAGTGGAGACCTTCTACAATATCTCCTCCACTTATCCTTGACAGATCTTAAAATTAACTCGGTGAGAGTTCACTTCGGTGCCACTGCAGCCTCTCACAGACCTGCGGATAGACAGCCTATCTTCTCACACACCTTAGTAGCACACTTCATGTGGGGTCTCCTGCTGTCCCAGTCACCTTTTAAGCCGCCTCCAGTGGTCTGGGATCTGAATGTGATTCTGGCACAACTTCTTATTTATTTATGCACTTTTCCAAAATTTATCAAGCAAAGCATGTACAGAAATAGGTAAATCATCCAGTAATCAACATTCATGAAACAAGTCAAGGAAATAAAACTTATCAGAGATATCTGTAGCCCACATCAAACAGGGAGTGAGGATAGACATAAACAGTTGGGCCAAGGAAGACCAACCGAAATACAAGGTACAATTTATACATCAGTACAAAATTGTTGAAGGGGGACCGAGACATAGCACTTCTTATGCATGGTCAGATAACACTATTTCCCCTGTGGGAGTAGAAACTAAGGGAACTTCCCACTTTGCACTACCATAGCTTCCTGCCCCAGAGCTGTATGCTCACTGCATTCGGATGAACCAACAGCAGTAGCCACGGGAGGTGAAACGGAGGCACCTGGAGGCAAAGGCAGGGTCCATGCATTAGGAGATGTGACATCCAAGCTTAGTTGCAATGAGGTTTCCTCCATCCTCTCCCCAATGCCTGCTCTAATCTCCAGATTAACCGCCTCGGAGAGCTTGACAAATCTGTCATTTTGACCCAAAATGGCAGGCTGCGGCTCGGTGGAGAAAGTCCTAGCCTTGCCCTTCCTCTTAGGCACTGGAGAGCAGGAATGAGCTTAAACTACTGCAGCCATCTTGGATTAACCACATGCCCCCTGGCACAACTTCTAAAGCCACCTTTCGAACCTTTAGCCACCACTTCACTGGTTTCTGTCTTGGAAGGTCATCTTCCTTATTGTTCTCACTCCAGCTCGCCGCTCCCCTATACTAGGTTCCACTATGACAAGTTGGTTCTCCAAACCCATCCACATTTCCTCCCAAAGGTGGTCTCCCCCAGTCCCATTTTCTTCCCTAGACCACATGCATCTTGGGCTGAAGCAGCACTACACATTTTAGACTGCAAACGAGTGCTGTCTTACTGCTTGGATAAGGACTAACGATCACAGAAAATCCTCTCAATTATTTGTTTCCTTTGATCCCAATCACCTGGGTCTACCTGGGATGACTGTACTCTATCTAAATGGATAGCAGATTGCAGTTCTTTTGCTTATGCACAAGCAGCACTCTCATTGGAGGGTCATGTCACTGCTCATAATGTGCGGGCTATGGCAACCTCTGTAGCCAATCTTCATTCAGTTACCATTGAGGACATTTGCTGGGCAGCTACCTGGTCCTGCATTCACACTTTTGCTGCACACTACTGTCTGGACAGAGACTCCCATCAGGATACCGTCTTTGGCCAAGCTGTACTCCAGCACCTTTTTGAGACTTAAGCTCAATCCTACCCTCCGTTCCGGACTTCTACAAGATACCAGACAACCAATGGAGGAGAATTGCCTCCTGGAATGGAGTCTAATGGCCCACAATTCTTCCAGACTCTTCTTCTACACGCTTTTTACCTCTGGGATTGCACTACTCGCCCCCCATACCAGTTTGGTACCTGGTAGCTAGTGAGTCCCATAAGTGAAGACTACATTCCTACTTGTTCCTGGAGATAGCGTAGACCTCCAGGAACAAGCAGGAATGTAGTCTTCACATATGGGTATCGTCGGTACTGACGGAGCCTGTGCGGGAACTCTCCCCAGCCTCCAATAGGAACGCTTTTGGGAGCATCCTTCAGCACCTGCGCGCTGCCTTCCCGCCTTTCCAACAGTCCCTCTTCAGTTCTTCATTTTCCACGGAGCCGACAGGACACATTCCCTGTCACCACATAAAATTTCTTCTTTAAACTTGTTTTCTTGTGGTCGCGCCTGCCTCCACACAACACCTACCGGTACCGCCGGCTCTTTCTTTCTTCTTTTAAAAAAAAAATAAATCTATTTTTGAACTGTTTCTCTTCAGAAACTTTTTCTTTTGGTGCTAGGCGCCATTTTGGGCATTAGGCCCCATTTTTCCCAAAAGATGGAAAAACCAGCTAGTGGTCTTAAAAAATGTACTAAATGTGGCGGTACCATCTCCGTCTGGTGTCTAAAATGTTTAGGTCCTGACCATTCTCCTTCTGAGTGTTCCTCCTGTATGGGGATGACTACAAGAGGAACCAAGCTGCAAAGCTCGGTACCCTCTTTTCTTTGGATACCAGGTCCATTGCATTGACATCTTCAAGAGCCTCGTTTTCCTCCCATGGATCTCAGGTAACTAAACATAAGAGCCAGTCCTCAAAGGGTAGCTCTCCTTCAAAGCAACAAGAGGCCATTGGCATTGCCCTTGAGGAAACTACGCTGGCAAAACAGCCCCGGCGGGAGGCTTCGGCCTCCAAACCATTAACGGGGTTCCAGGATGTTCTCGAGACTTCGACCTCGACAGAACTACTGGTACCATGCTCAGGGGTTCCGGCCGCTTTTACCGGTACCGAAACCCAGGCATTGGCAGCATCGATAGACCACAGATTCCTCGCTATCGAACGCAGTCTTGCAGCTCTCCTTACAGCTGCGGTACCGTTGACGCTAGTGGTTCAACGGGCACCGGTACTGATGCCGGTACCAGCAACGGTACAGATACCGGTACCAGCACCAACAGTACCGGCCCCAGTGGGAATCCTTCCCATGCAGACTTTTTCTGGCACAGACAGATCGGTACTGGACCAATTTGGTACCGACTTTGATCGATACTGAGACCATGCATGAACATTGGGATCAGAGATACTTCGAATCCTACGATTCCAATGACTCTGATAATTCTGCCGGTACCAGAGTGTTTCTCCCGGAAGACTCCTCTTCTCCCCAACACAGAATGTCTCCTCTGGAAGACATGTCTTTTGGGGATTTTATTCGTGATGTGGCCCGAGGCCTTTTAATCATGGTAGTTCCTGAAAAAGAACCTAGAGCAAAGGAATTGGAAATTCTCCAATATCCTAAGGCTCCCAAGGAAACAGCCACTCTGCCCATTCATGAAATTCTTCAAGATTTGATGCTCAGAATGTGGGAGACACCTTTGACCACATCTCCTCATTCTAGGAGACTTGATACCATGTATCGAGTTCCACCATGTCCTGGTTTTCAAAAGACTCAGCTGCCACACCATTCAATGGTAGTGGAGTCAGCCATGCGTAGGATGAAAAGTGCAAAGAGACATGCATCCAATCCTCCAGGTCGTGAATGAAGGACTCTTGACACTTTTGGGCATCAATCTTTTCAGGCTTCCATGCTTTCAGCTAGGATCAGCTCATATATTTTATATATGGGAATGTTCCTTAAAGAGGTCACAGGAGATTTGGAGCTTATGAGTCCCCTTCTTCCTGAGGACAAATGACAGGACTTTCTCACTCTGGTCAAGCATGCTCAAGATGTCTCCAAGTTTGTAAACCGTGCAGCCTTTGACTGCTTTGAATGCATCAGCAGAACCTCTGCTATTGCTATTGGTACACGTGGGATTGCCTGGCTTCAGGCATCAGACTTGGAGATTTGGGTACAGGATAAATTGGGAAACATCCCTTGCACAGGAGAAAACCTCTTTGGCAAGAATTGGCAGGAGAAGGCTAATGAGATAGATACTGACAATCTCACTTTAGACAGATTGCCAAAATCTACAGCCACTCCAGCCAAATTGGAAGACTGGGCATCAAAATGGCAGATGAAATTTAACGTGGACAAGTACAAAGTTATGCACCTAGGGAAGAACAACCCAAACTATGGTTACACGATGCAAGGTTCCACATTAGGAACCACCACCCAGGAAAAAGATTTTGGCGTCATTGTGGATAACATGTTAAAACCATCGGCGCAGTGTGCAGCGGCGGCCAAGAGAGCAAATAGAATGCGAGGTATCATAAGGAAAGGAATGGAAAATAAAACAAAAGATTTTATAATGCCTCTATATCGTTCCATGGTGAGACCGCACCTTGAATATTGCAATTCTGGTCACCGTATTTAAAAGGGATACAGCGTTATTAGAAAAGGTTCAGAGAAGAGCCACCAAAATGGTAAAGGGGACTCCTATGAAGAAAGGCTAAAAAGGTTAGGGCTCTTTAACCTGGAAAAGAGATGGCTTGAGGGGAGATATGAGAGAAGTCTATAAATTAATGAACGGAGTGGAACGGGTAAACATAGATCGATTGTTTACGTTATCAGAATATAGAAAGACTAGGGGACATGCAATGCAGCTACAGGGTAAACTATTTAAGACTAATAAAAGAAAATATTTTTTCACTCAATGTGTAATCAAACTCTGGAATTTGTTACCGGAGGATGTAGTAAAGGCTGTTAGTGTAGCTGGGTTTAAAAAAGGTTTGGACAAGTTCCTGGAGGAAAGGTCCATGAACCATTATTAAGAAGGGACCCAGGATTTCAATGCTTGACCCAGTACAAGCATTGTGGAACCTGTTTCTTTTGGGGAAACTGCTAGGTACGTATGACCTAGATTGGCCACTGTTGGAAACAGGATACTGGGCTTGATGGACCTTGGTCTGACCCAGTATGGTATATCTTATGTTCTTAAAGAAACCCTATAAAAAAACCTTTTTCAGCAAAAAGAGGAAGTTTTATCCATCCTATACCCAGCAAGGGCAAGCTCAGGGTCAAGTTGCCCAGAAGGGTCAACAAGAACAATCCAGACAAAAGAAGCCAAAAGGCCTTAGAGCTCAACCAGCTCCACAGGCCCAGCCCCCTCAAGGGCTTTGACTCCTTCATAGAGAACTTAGCCTTCCTGCCTCTGAAGGGGCCAGAACCCCTAAACATTCCAGGCAGGTTGTGTCATTTTGCCAACAGATAGCACCAAATAACAACAGAAAACTGGAATCTGTCCATTGTGGGAGAGGGGTACAAGCTTCATTTTCACAGTCTGCCCCCCTCCTACAATTCTAAGACAGTTCAATTCCCAAACCTCTACAGGCAATCTACTGGATCAAGAGGTCTCAACACTCCTTGCTCAAGGAGCAATAGAGGAAGTGCCCATTCTTCAGCAGGGTGCAGGGTTCTGCTCCCCCTATTTTCTTATTCCAAAGAAAACAGGAGGACACAGACCCATTCTAGACCTCAGAGAATTGAACAAATATCTGTTCCGAGAAAAGTTCAAAATGATTTCTCTGGGAACTCTTCTGCCATACCTTCAAAGTTAGGATTGGCTTTGTTCTCTAGATCTAAAGGATGCATACACTCACATTCTGATCCATCCAGATCACAGGAAATTTTATACAATTCCTTTTCAAGGGAAAACATTTCCAATACAGGGTTCTTCCCTTTGGTCTGGCTTTGGCACCAAGAGTATTCACGAAATGCATGGCAGTAGTAGCTGCATTCTTGCGAACCCTGGGGATATTCGTCTTCCCTTACTTGGACGACTGGCTCATTTGAGCCCCCACGGTTCCAGAAGCCAGATCTGCACTGTCTCGCACAATGCGAATCCTTCAATACTTGGGATTGGTCATAAACCTCCCAAAATCTCAACTTGCTCCCAATGTTCCCTCTAATTTTCTGTAGGCTGTGTGCGCATAAAATATCAGCTGTGTGCAGCTTTTGAAGGAAGGTTAAATTTTTGTGCGCCACATAACGACACTCGGAGTTATATACTTTAAAATTTGACTACACGTCAGAATACAGTATGTACACCACATTGATTTTAATCAAATTAAATGAAAATAGATGATTACTAAATGAAGCGGGAAATTTCTAGTAATTACAATCATAACTTTTAAATTTTAAGATGTCTCTGTTGTTTTCTATCAGAATCTGAGCCGTAATTTTTGTGCGCTCTGTTGTAAAGTATGTGCGCTCGCTCGGCGAGGTGTGTGCGCGCACACACGCGCACAGCTTAGAGGGAACAGTGCTTGCTCCGTCTCAGTCCCTAGAGTTCATAGGAGCTCGTCTAGATACCAGACAATCAAGGGCTTTTCTCCCACAACCGTGCTGTCTTCGTATAATGCAGCTAGCTTCTCAAGCAGCAGTTAAGTCCTCCCTAACTGCTGGAGAACTACTACAACTATTGGGACATATGGCATCCACGGTTCATATGGTTCCCTACACTCGCCTTCATATGCGATCAGCCCAGTGGAACCTAGCCACACAGTGGACACAGGCCACAGGACGTCTGTCGGACAAGATATCAAACTCACAACGACTGATCTTGTCCCTACAATGGTGGCAATCACTGGAAAATCTTCTAGTGGGGTCTCCTTTCCAGCAACCCCTATTCCAGGCCACCCTAACAACAGATGCATCACAGGTGGGATGGGGAGCATCATCTTTCTACCCAGGGACCTGCATCATCTTTCTACCCAGGGTACCTGGACTCCACAGGAGGCTTGTCTTCACATAAACCTCCTGGAACTCAGAGCAATCTATCTAGCTCTTCAAGTATTCCATGCCCAGCTCAGCTACAAGACAGTCCTAGTCCAAACGGACAATCAAGTAGCTATGGGAGGAGTGGTCTAGTGGTTAGGACAAGGTACTTCAGGCCGGAGGGCCGGGGGTTCAAGTCCCACCTGGGGACAGCAATCTCAGGCCGGAGGGACTGGGATTTCTAGTCCTATAGGCACTCCTTGTGGTCTTGGGCAAGCCACTTAACCCTCCACTGCCCATGTTCCCTGTAAGTATTAGTGTATGTGTCTCATATCCCCTCATGTTAAATGTATCCCCCAATTGACCGCTTTGACCCGGTGAAAAGCGGGATATAAATACAGCTAAATAAATAAAATAAATAAATATGTTCTACGTGAACAAGCAGGGTGGAACAGGCTCTCTGTCGTTATGCAACGAAACTTTACGACTATGGGCCCTCGCCAGAGAGCATCAAATTCACCTTCTCGTGGTATATCTTCCAGGTTTTCAAAACCTTTGGGCAGACAAACTCAGCTGAGTACTGCTGCCTCACAAATGGTCTCTTCACCTAGACCAGGTGGCCAAGATATTTCAGATCTGGGGAACCCCAGACATAGACCTATTTGCAAGTCCACTGAATGCCAAACTTCCCCGGTTCTGTTCCAGGATTCCGGCTCAAAATTGCCAGGCTTCACTGGGGTCATGACTTCCTCTATGCCTTCCCACCCATTCCCCTCATCCCCAAAACACTATTCAAGCTTCAGAGAGACAGAGGTCGTATGATGTTTATGTTTATTTACTTGATTAACCGCCCTTCTAAATTAATCAGAGCGGTGTACAATATACAAGTTAACAGAGTGAGGCATTAGGCCAGAAAATTGAAAGGAAATTACAATATTTCAAAGGACAGAAGAGAGAGTTTGGGAAAGAGAAAAGGTATAGACCAGGAGAAGGAGTTCACACAAAGGGGATGGGAAGGTTGAAGGCAAGGGAGAAGAGATGAGTCTTTAAGTCACGTTTGAAAGAAGGATGATGGGGTTCCAAACGGAGGGAGGTAGGAAGGGAATTCCAGAGGGCAGGGCCAATAAAGAAGAAAGCAGAGGAACGAGTGGACTGGAGATGGGCACGGGCGGGAGGGGGAAGTGTGAGGAGGTTAAGATGAAAGGAGCGGGGAGTGTGCCTGGGCGTGTGGAAGTGGATGAGGTCTGCCAGGTATTGTGGGGTGTTGGTGTGAAGGGCTCTATGAACGAGAGTGAGTAGTTTGTACTGGGCACGAAAAGCAACGGGTAACCAGTGAAGATGAAGAAGGAGAGGAGTGATATGGTCATGTGGGGAAGAGTGAGTGACTAGACGGTGTTTTGGATCCTCTGGAGGCGGTGGAGTTGGGATTTAGAAAGACCAACAAGGACAGAGTTAGAGAAGTCAACGCGAAACATAACAAGTGATAAGAGTAAAGTTGTAAGGGCAGATGGAGAGAGGAAAGGGTGAATTGAACGGATCTGACGGAGGAAGAAGAAAGAAGTCTTAGTGATATGAGAGACATGAGCATGGAAGGAAAGATCAGAGTCAAAGAGCACACCTAAGTAACAGAAAGTGGACACAAGAGATATAGGAGTACCAGAGAGAGATGGCTCCAGAGAAGGGGAGGGATTGCCATGCGGAAACCAGATTGCGGCAGTTTTGGTGAGGTTGAGGTGAAGACAGTTTTGGGTCAGCCAGTCAGCAACAATAGATAGGCATGAGTTGAGTGGAGTAAGATCAGGGCAGGAGGGGGATGTACGATGAAGAAGAAGAATATCGTCCGCGTAGTAGAAAGCAGAAATCCCAGATTGTTGAATTAACAGAGTGAGTGGAGCTAGGAAAATATTGAAGAGGAGAGGGGCCAGGACAGAGCCTTGGGGGACCCCACAGAAGAGAGGGAATGGGTCAGAAGGGGGAATAGAGTGGGAGGAAGAAAGGACTGCACAAGAACGGGAAGAGAGAAAGGAGTGGAACCACCGATGAACCGTGCTGCAAAGACCGGCTTCACGTAGACGAAGTAGAAGAAGGGAGTGATCAACCAGGTCAAAGGCAGCAGAAAGATCAAGGGCTACCGCCACTGAGATGTCACCATGATCGTGGGCTACATGCAGTGCATTAGTGAAAGCCAGGAGGACAGTTTCAACACTGTGGCCGTGACGGAAGCCGGATTGACAGGGGTGGAGAAAATTAGTGGAGTCAAGGTGGTGAGACAGCTGAGCAAAGACGATCTTTTCAAGGAGTTTGGAGAGGAAAGGGAGGTTTGAAACAGGGCGATAATGGGCAGGGTCCAGAGGGTCAAGGGATGGGTTCTTGAGGATCGGACGGATCGGACGGATCAAAGCGTGTTTGCAAGGATGGGGGAAAGTCTCTGTGGAAAGGCTGGAGTTTAGCAAGGAGAGAATGTAGGGAAGGAGTGAGAGAGAAGGAGTGAGCAACCAGGAGGAGGGGATGGGATCAAGAGGACAAAAGGTTTTTTTAGAAGAGGCAATGAGACGGTGGAGTTCGCCTGCAGTGGCTAGGGAAAACGAAGACCATGTGTGTGAGAGTTGGGACATGGGGGGAGTAGAAGCAACTGGGGGCGGAGAGGCAAACGTGGTATCCCCTTCTACATCTCTCTCAAGCTGCACCTCTGGAATTAGGCTATGCTCCAGATCTCCAGAACGGGATGCTATGGCACCCGAATCCCCAGTCCCTGCATCTCAGGGCCTGGCTGCTGAAAGCTTAGATCTTCAGGATCTTAACATTTCCCAACAGGTAAAGGATATACTTCAGGCTTCTAGAAAACCTTCCACAAGATGCTCTTACGCCTTCAAGTGGAAACGTTTTACTATTTGGTGTTCTCAGAAGGGGTTAAACCCCCTTATGATACCTTTGGAATCGATACTGGAGTACCTACTTCATTTATCAAATTCTGGTCTAAAGACCAATTCAGTAAGAGTCCTCCTTAGTGCAATTGCAGCTTCCTATAAGCCTCTAAATGGACAACCAATTTCCTCTCATCCACTCATAACAAGATTTATGAGAGGTCTTCTGTTAACAAAGCCTCCCATCAGGCCACCACCGGTTGCATGGGATTTAAACCCAGTTCTCGGGCAGCTTATGAAACTGCCTTTTGAACCTTTAGCCACTACAAACCTAAAGCTTTTATCCTGGAAGGTCATCTTCCTAATTGCAATCACCTCTGCACGTCGCATTAGTGAATTGCGAGCTTTAGTGGCTGACCCTCCTTATTCTAGGTTTCACCATGATAAGGTTGTTCTTAGAACTCATCCACACTTTATGCCAAAGGTGGTTTCGCCTTTTCATTTGAATCAGTCAATTTATCTTCCTGTATTCTTTCTGAGGCCACATGCCTCTAATGCAGAAGGGAACCTTCATACTTTGGATTGTAAAAGAGCCTTGGCTTTTTACCTACAAAGAACACAGCAACATAGAAGGTCTTCTCAACTTTTTATTGCTTTTGATTATAGTCATTTGGGACTTCCAGTCTCCAAGAGAACTCTGTCCAAATGGATTGCACAATGCATATCCTTTGCTTATGAGAGTAAGAGTCTTCCTCTTCAAGGCCATGTTACAGCTCATAATATGAGAGCCATGGCAGCCTCTATGGCTAACCTTCACTCTGTGTCTACTGATGACATTTGTTGAGCAGCCACCTGGGCTTCGGTACACACCTTTACAGCCCACTACTGCCTAGATAAAGCTTCCCGTCAGGATGCCTTCTTTGGCCAAGCTGTTCTTCAAAATCTCTTCTAGACCTAATTCAACTCCTACCCGCCAACCCTGGTGGAATGCCAGAGATCCATGGGAGGAAGCATGGCCCACCTTACTTAGGTGGCAGCTTCCTGGGGCTATCTCCCTGGCATCTTCAGCTAGGGAATCCCCCATATGTGAAGACTACATTCCTGCTTGTTCCTGGAGATAGCGTAGTTACTCACCTGTAACAGGTGATCTCTGGGAACAGCAGGAATTTAGTCTTCACAACCCACCCACCTCCCCTAGGAGTTGTCTCTTTATCTCTCTGTCTCTTTCCTCTCTCCCTCTATCCTTTCACTCAGCTACAAACTTAACTGAAGAGGGACAGTTGGAAAGGTGGGAAGGCAGCGCGCATGTGCTGAGGGATGCTCCCAAAAGCGTTCCTATTGGACGCTGGGGAGCGTTCCCGCGCAGGCTCCATCGGTACCGACGACACCCATATGTGAAGACTAAATTCCTGCTGTTCCCGGAGATCACCTGTTTCAGGTGAGTAGCTATGCTTTACTCACCCGTAACAGGTGATCTCCAGGAACAGTAGGAATCAGTCTTCACAACCTTCTCTCCTCCCCTAGGTGTTGTAGGGTTCTTTTGTTTTTCTTCTCAGTTACAAACTCAACTGAGGAGAGGAGTTGGGAGGGAAGGAAGGCAGACCCGCAGGCAAAGTGGAATGCTCCCAAAAGCTTTCCTATTAGACGCTGGGTAGCGTTCCCACATGGGCTCCGTCGGTGACGTTCACCCATATGTAAAGACTGATTTCTGCTGTTCCCGGAGATCATCTGTTACAGGTGAGTAACTACACTTTCACTCCCAACAAACCCAAGGATGTTGGTCGAAGAGAGACTTTTCTTTCAGTTAATTGATGTTAATACAATATAAATTGTGTTAAGAGCGTTTGCCAACTTCAAAACAAAACTATCCTAGTACAAACAAACATATTACTATGTACTATGTAAATAAGAAAGTTGAGATGGGGTTCTTCTCTCTTTGATGGGAGATAACCAGAATTTGGGATCAAGTAGTAGAAGTGTACCTAAAAGCCATGTACCTACTTGGAGAACAGCATCAATTGGCAGACAAATTCCGTCAACCTCTGTAGCCACATGAATACAGTAGTTGCAAGACTTCCAAGTAGTAAACAGGCTGTTTTAAAATCGGCAACAACATGGACATCTTTATACACTTTTACATTGCATTCTCCAGGAACAAGCAGGAAGTCAATCCTCACATATGGGTGATGTGGGCGCCAACTGAGCCCTCACGGAAGCATCTCCGCAGCTTTCAAAGAAAGCCTTTGGAAGATGCCACCACACGTGCGTGGTCCCCTTCCCGCCCAAGGGTGCCATCTTGGTCAGTCTCCTTTTTTCTGCAGAGCCCTATAGATGTCTGTCTTTGCGTCTCCCCCCCCCCCCCCCGGAAACAAATTGATTTCTTGTACACTCCTGTATACTTTTCCAGCTCGCTCCAGTCCCTTTCTTGCCTTCGAGGCCTTCTGCCTTGGCACCGGGTCTCGAAACTTAGGGTTTTTTTTGTTAGGTTCCTCTAATGCCTTCGCGCCTTTTTCAACCGCTGGCCACGCTGAAGGTCTTCAACCTCGCTGGGGTCCTTTTTGCTCCAGTGGCCACTGGTTTTAAGAAATGTGATTGGTGCTCCAAAAACATGTCTCTCACCGACACTGACGACTGTTGCCTCCGATTTCTGGGTACCAATCACGACCCAGAGGATCGCCCCCTGTGCAAAAAGATGTCCGCCAAGGCCATACAGAGCCGCCGATTAAAGCAAGCTGATCTCTTCCACAGGGCAGACGACCCTGGTTTCCCAGGTAGCCTCATGCTCAAAGATCCTCAGAGCCGTGTAAGGCCCCCACGGTTCCAGAGCGGTCTGGTAAACAATCTCCAGGAACAAGCAGGAATGTAGTCTTCACATATGGGTATCATCGGTACCGACGGAGCCTGCGTGGGAATGCTCCCCAGCGTCCAATAGGAACGCTTTTTGGAGCATCCCTCAGCACATGCGCGCTGCCTTCCCGCCTTTCCAACTGTCCCTCTTCAGTTCTTCGTTTTCCGCAGAGCCGACAGGACATATTCCCTGTCACCGCAGAAAATTTCTTCTTTAAACTTGTTTTCTTGTGGTCGCACCTGCCCCGCACGAAACCTACCGGTACCGCCAGTTCTTTCTTTCTTCGTTCTAAAAAAAAAATACATATATTTTTGAACTGTTTCTCTTCAGAAACTTTTTCTTTTGGTGCTAGGTGCCATTTTGGGCATTAGGCCCCATTTTTCCTAAAAGATGGAAAAACCAGCTAGTGGTTTTAAAAAATGTACTAAGTGTGGCAGTACCATCTCCGTCACCGACACCCATGACTGTTGTCTAAAATCTTTAGGCCCTGACCATTCTCCATCTGAGTGTTCCTCCTGTATGGGGATGACTAAAAGAGGAAGACAACCGAGCTGCAAAGCTCAGTACCCTCTTTTCTTCGGATACCAGGTCCATTGCATCGACATCTTTCAAGAGCCTCGTCTTCCTCCCATGGATCTCAGGTAACTAAACATAAGAGCCGGTCCTCAAAGGATAGCTCTCCTTCAAAGCATCGAGAGGCCATTGGCATTGCCCTTGAGGAAACTACACTGGCAAAACAGCCCCGGAGGGAGGCTTCGGCCTCCAAAGCATCAACTGGGTTCCAGGATGTTCTCGAGACTTCGACCTCAGCAGAACTACTGGTGCGATGCTCAGGGGTTCTGGCCGCTTTTACCGGTACCGATACCCAGGCATTGGCAGCGTCGATAGACCAGAGATTCCTCACTCTCGAACGCAGTTTTGCAGCTCTCCTTAGAGCTGCGGTACCGTTGACACCAGTGGTTCAACGGGCACCGGTACTGACACCGGTACCGATGCCAGTACAAGCACTGACGGTACCAGCCCCGGTGGGAATCTTTCCCATGCAGACTTTTTCTGGCATCGACAGATCGTTACGGGACCAATTCAGTACCGACTTCGATCGATACCGAGACCGTGCTTTGCATGAACATCGGGATCAGAGATACTTCAAATCCTCCGATTCCGATGACTCTGATAATTCTGCCGGTACCAGAGTGTTTCTCCCGGAAGACTCCTCTTCTCCCCAACATAGAATGTCTCCTCCAGAAGACATGTCTTTTCGGGATTTCATTTGTGATGTGGCCCAAGGCCTTTCAATCACAGTAGCTCCTGAAAAAGAACCTAGAGCAAAGGACTGGAAATTCTCCAGTACCCTAAGGCTCCCAAGGAGGCAGCCTCTCTGCCCATTCATGAAATTCTTCATGATTTGATGCTCAGAATGTGGGAGACACCTTTGACCACATCTCCTCATTCTAGGAGACTCGATACAATGTATCGAGTTCCACGATGTCCTGGTTTTCAAAAGACTCAACTGCCACATCATTCAATGGTAGTGGAGTCAGCCATGCGTAGGATGAAAAGTGCAAAGAGACATTCATCCAATCCTCCAGGTCGTGAATGAAGGACTCTTGATGCTTTTGGGGCGTCAAACCTTTTAGGCTTCCATGCTTTCAGCTAGGATCAGCTCATATATTTTGTATATGGGAATGTTCCTCAAGGAGGTCACAGGAGATTTGGAGCTTATGAGCCCCCAAAGACAAAGGACAGGACTTTCTCACTCTGGTCAAACATGCTCAAGATGTCTCGAAGTTTGTAAACCGTGCAGCCTTTGACTGCTTTGAATGCATCAGCAAAACCTCTGCTATTGTCATTGGTGCACGTCGGATTGCCTGGCTTCAGGCATCAGACTTGGAGGTTTGGGTACAGGATAAATTGGGAAAAATTCTTGCACAGGAGAAAACCTCTTTGGCAAGAATTGGCAGGAGAAGGCTAATGAGATAGATACTGACAATCTCACTTTAGACAGATTGTCAAAATCTACAGCCACTCTAGCCAAAAAGAAACCCTATAAAAAACCATTTTTCAGAAAAAAGAGGAAGTTTTAACCATCCTATACCCAGCAAGGGCAAGTTCAGGGTCATGTTGCCCAGAAAGGTCAGCAACAACAATCCAGACAAAAGAAGCCAAAAGGCCTTAGAGCTCAACCAGCTCCACAGGCCCAGCTCCCTCAAGGGCTTTGACTCCTTCATAGAGAACTTAGCCTTCCTGCCTCTGAAGGGTCCAGAACCCCTAAACATTCTAGGCAGGTTGTGTCATTTTGCCAACAGATGGCACCAAATAACAAAAGAAAACTGGACTCTGTCCATTGTGGGAGAAGTGTACAAGCTTCATTTTCACAGTATGCCCCTTCCTACAATCGTAAGACAGTTCAATTCCCAAACCTCTACAGGCAGTCTACTGGATCAAGAGGTCTCAACACTCCTTGCTCAAGGAGCAATAGAGGAAGTGCCCATTCTTCAGCAGGGGTGCAGGGTTCTACTCCCCCTATTTTCTTATTCCAAAGAAAACAGGAGGACACAGACCCATTCTAGACCTCAGAGAATTGAACAAATATCTGTTCTGAGAAAAGTTCAAAATGATTTCTCTGGGAACTCTTCTGCCATACCTTCAAAGTCAGGATTGGCTTTGTTCTCTAGATCTAAAGGATGCATATACTCACATTCTGATCCATCCAGATCACAGGAAATTCTTATGATTCCTTTTCAAGGGAAAACATTTCCAATACAGGGTTCTTCCCTTTGGTCTGGCTTCGGCACCAAGAGTATTCATGAAATGCATGGCAGTAGTAGCTGCATTCTTGCGAACCATGGGGATATTCATCTTCCCTTACTTGGACGACTGGCTCATTCGAGCCCCCATGGTTCCAGAAGCCAGCTCTGCACTGTCTCGCACAATGCGAATCCTTCAATACTTGGGATTGGTCATAAACCTCCCAAAATCTCAACTTGCTCCATCTCAATCCCTAGAGTTCATAGGAGCTCGTCTAGATACCAGACAGTCAAGGGCTTTTCTCCCAAAACCCCGTTGTCTTCGTATAATGCAGCTAGCTTCTCAAGCAGCGGTGAAGTCCTCCCTTAACTGCTCGAGAACTACTACAACTATTGGGACATATGGCATCCACGGTTCATGTGGTTCCCTACACTCGCCTTCATGTGCGATCAGCCCAGTGGACCCTATCCACACAGTGGACACAGGCCACAGAACCTGAAGGATGCTTATACCCACATCCTTATCCATCCCAGTCACAGGAAGTACCTAAGATTCATGGTCAGGGGCAACCAATACAGGGTACTTCACTTCGGCCTTGGCTCCGCACCAAGGGTCTTCACCAAATGCCTGGTAGTGGTGGCTGCCTATCTTTGTTTCCAAGGGGCCTTTGTCTTCCCTTACCTGGATGACTGGCTCGTAAAAGGAGACACAGCCTCAGAGACGCTGTAGGCCACAGGCCGCACCATCAAGGTCTTACAAGATTGTGATTTGTGATAAATCACCCAAAATCCCATCTCACCCTAACTCAAGACTTGGAATTTATAGGGGCTCGCCTGGAAAACCTCCAAGCCGTAGCTTTCCTCCCTCAGGATAGGGCAGATCGCCTCATGGCCCTGGCGATCAAAGTGCAACGCTGCCACACTGTGTCGGCGCAGTCCATGCTTCGCCTTCTTGGCCACATGGCCTCCACGGTCCATGTGGTTCTCAATGCCTGCCTCCACACGCAGGCAGCTCAGTGGTGTCTCTGCTCACAGTGGACCCAAGTCACGGGCAGACTCCAGGACAGAGTCTCGGTGTCCCGTCAGCTGGTGGAGTCTCTCGGTTGCTGGCAGGATCCACAAAACCTGCTGAAGGGCATGCCCTTCCAACCTCTGAGCCTCCAGAGGGTCCTCACGATAGATGCTTCCCTGCTGGACTGGGGTGCCCATTGCGAGGAATTGCGCACCCAGGGCGTCTGGTCCTTCGAGGAGAGCCAGCAGCAGATCAACCTGCTGGATCTCAGGGCCATCTTCCTTATACTCAAAGCTTTCCAGTACTGCCTGCAACATCAGTCAGTGCTTGTCCAGATGGACAATCAGATCATGATGTTCTACCTAAACAAGCAAGGTGGCACAGGCTCCTACTGCCTTTGCCGTACGTGACCAGCAGGGTATGCTCCTCAGGGCAGTATACTTCCTGGGCTAAGACAACGCTCTGGCGGACAGGCTGAACAGGGTCCTCCAACCACACGAGTGGTGCCTGGACCCTGGGGCGGCACAGCAGCTCTTCAGGTTGTGGGGCATCCCGAACCTTGACCTCATGGCCAGTCCAATCAACGCTCAGCTACTGCAATCCAGCCCAGTTAGCAGCAGATGCCTTTCTCATCTCATGTATGCCACACCTCCCACACCTCTGATAGCACGGACCCTCTTGAAGGTCCAGCGAGACAAGGCTTCCCTGATTCTAGTGGCCTCGAGGTGACCCAGGCAGCCTTGGTTTCCTCTACTGCTTTGTCTCTCGACAGAGTCCCCGGTCCCTCTCAGGGAACTTTTGACCCAGGAGGAGGGCTCGATCCTCCACCCCAATCTGGGATCCTTGTCCCTCATAGCATGGCTGCTGAACGGGTTGCTTTAGCACCCCTCAACCTCCCCAAGGAGGTGGAAGAGGTCATCCTGGCCTCTCGCAAGTACTCCACGAGACAGGCCTATGCCTTCAAGTGGCGCAGGTTCTCCTTATGGTGCACGGGGAAACAGGTGAACCCATTCTCCAGCCTGGTGCACGCGATGCTGCAGTACTTGCTCCACCTTTCACAGTCCAGACTTAGGTTCAACTCCATCAGTGTGCACCTGAGCACACTCTCCATGAACCACCACTTCATAGAGGGAAAACCTCTTTCCATGCAGTCCCTCATTACCCAATTCATGCGGGGCTTATTGCTCTCGAAGTCTCCCATCCATCCGCCCCCAGTGGAATGGGATCTCAATGTGGTCCTGGCACAGCTTACCAAGCTGCCCTTCAAACCCTTGGCTACCTGCCACCTGAGATACCTGTCCTGGAAGGTGGCCTTCCCGGTGGCACTCGCCTCTGCGTACAGAGTCAGCGAGCTCCAGGCCCTGGTGGCCGAGCCACCCTACACCAGGTTCTACAAGAACAGGGCTGTGCTCCGCACTCACCCGAAGTTTCTTCCAAAGGTGGTGTCTGATTTCCACCTCAACCAGGAGGTGGTACTCCCTACCTTCTTTCCATGGCCCCACACCAACAAGGCATCGGCCGTTCTCTGGACTGCAAAATGGCCCTGTCATTCTATCTACAGCGTACTCAGGGCCACCACAATGCCTCACAGCCTTTTGTATCATATGACCCCAGTCATCTGGGGGAGGCTGTCACCAAGCGGACCCTGTCCATCTGGATGGCGGACTGCATCACCTTCGCCCACAACCAGGCAGGGCTGCTGCTGGAGCACCGGGTCACAGTGCATAATGTCAGGGCTATGGCAACTTCATTTGCGAGCCTTCACTCTGTTCCCATGGCAGACATCTGCTGGGCCTCCACCTGGTCTTCGGTCTACCCTTTTGCAGCTCACTACTGCCTGGAGAGGGAGTCCCAATGGGACAGTGTCTTTGGCCAGGCCATACTCCATAATCTGTTTGGGATTTAGGCAACTCTTGCCCTCCGACCCTTCTTGTTCAGGCTACCAGAGCCATGTTTCTCCTTGGACACTGGGGTCCTCAGTCTGTCCACGGATTCGCTTATGGCTGCTCACAGCTGGCCATGCATTTTCTACAAATCATTGGTAGCCTATAACTAGGGAGTCCCATATGTGAGGACTGACTTCCTGCTTGTTCCTGGAAAAAGCGTAGTTACTCACCTGTAACAGGTGTTCTCCAGGGACAGCAGGAATCAGTCCTCACAACCCTCCCTACTCTCCTTGAGAGTTGCTGTAATTTTTACCATCCCTTTTGTCAGCTCTAGCTATGCCATCTGACCGACCAAGATGGCACCCTTGGGCGGGAAGAGGACCATGCATGCGTGGTGGCATCTTCCAAAGGCTTTCTTTGAAAGCTGGGGAGATGCTTTCATGAGAGCTCTGTCAGCGTCGACGTCACCCATATGTGAGGACTGAATTCCTAGAGAAAACCTGTTACAGGTGAGTAACTACGCTTTATTGTTTGAACCATGCATGCCAAAGAAACAATGCTTTTGTTCAAGCATTATTAACAAACTTATTTACATAATTGCCTCAACTCTTGTCAAAATAAAAAGTTGAGTTGCTCAAAACTACTAGCTGTTGAGGATCACATATTCAATATTTGCTAAATAGTTTTGTTTCTCAAAAAATAACTTATGTGATACGCAGGAATCTTTACTTGGATGAGTCCTCATTTGTGTGGCTAATTTCACCCAGATTATCAATGGAGAAAGTGAAGTTGCTTACTCATAATGGAGGTTCTTTGTAGACATGATAAATCAGACACACAATCTCATTTGCCTTACTGTAAGTTGATTTTAAGCTACATGAAAACTGAGATATTAGCACAAGGTTGTCAATGTGTGTGAAAAAATGCCCAAGCTCAAAAGTGTTTTAGCTGAATATAAGTTCTGAGAGAGCTACTGGATCTCAGTGCTGTCAATGATGCTGCTCATCTCTATGATATAGCCTGCTGTCTACAAAGAACTCCCATTACAGAGAAAACTGCAGCTTTTTGGCTTTTGCTTAATTTGTCTTTCTAAAAGTCAAGTGATATTCTTGACAGTTTATAATTCTGAAACTAGGAAGTAATCTTTCTTACATTTTCTTGCCTAAATCTAACCCTCCCATCTGTTTTATAGACAGGAATACTGCCAGCTCTGAATGTTTCAATTGTGAAATCCAAACTTATATTTCACCATTCCTCTGCATGAATATAACTGAAGAGGAAGGGGAGAATAGAAAACGTAGATTGAGGATAGCAGTTTCTGGATAGTTGTTAAATGACCTCTAGCACTACTACTACTTATCATTTGTATAACGCTACAAGGCATGTACAGCACTGTATATAAATACATGGGAGGCCATCTCTGCTCTACAGAGCTTGCAGTCTATGCAGGACAAACATAGAAAGGTAATTAGAGATTATCTTGGCACACATGGGTGATAAAAAGGAGAATAGAAAGTCAGGGTTCAAAAACAGACTCAAAACGGTGGGGCTTTAGTCTGGATTTGAATAGAATGGAGCCTGATGCACCAATCTCAGTTCTTCATTCCTTTATCCTGTTTCCATAGATATTCAATCACTGTCTGGTGTCTACTTAGTGTAACAATCTCTCTTCAGCATTCAGATATCCCAATTTTTCATTGGTCACATTTTGAGGGTAATGTTTACAATAGGGTGCCTAAAGAAAATGTGAGCAAGATGCCTATTTTATCCTTAGTTTATAAAGAGAACATAGACACCTCTCTGCCTTTATAAAATAAGAACCCAGAATCAGTCCCATCAATGTGCAAATTTATACCTACTATAAAACAGGCATAAGTATGTATGCATACTCTATGCATCTATTTTATAAAATATTCACATATATCACAACTCCTTCCCTTCTACTCCAAATATGCTTACTAGACAGCACATGTATAAGGTATAAATACTCTTACAGGCCAATAGCTAGCATACCTCTGTTTATGAAACCTTTTGAATGTAAACCTGTTTAATGTATACCCAGCTGTTCATTGTAAGCACCGATCAATATTTGGTAAGTGTAGTTTCTGTTCATTGTAAACTGCGCTGATGTCGAATAGTGCGGTATAAAAGAAACTGTAAATAAATAAAAAATAAATAAATACCTCTAATCGCCAAAATAATAGAAAAAACCATACAACTCCAACTACAGGACTACATAGATGAGCACAAACTCCTTGATGCGCATCAATTTGGATTCCGCCCCTCCCATGGAGTTGAAACCCTCCTAATCGCTCTGACAGACCTCCTCATCAGAGGCACTAATGAAAATAGCAAAGGTTTCCTTCTCCTCTTCATAGACCTATCCACTGCATTTGACAGCATCAATCACAAAACACTCATCAACAGACTAGAAAACTTAAAAATAGGAGAGACAGTCCTTGAATGGTTCAAATCATACATTTCACACAGATTAATACGGATACAATTAGGTAAAGAAACATCAGAAACTTTCCCTCAAGGTCAAGGTATCCCTCAAGGATCAGCCCTCTCCGCCCTCCTCTTCAATTTATACCTCCAGCCAATTACAAACATATTCAAGAAGTATAAAATCAACCATTTCATATACGCGGATGATATCATGCTTGCCATCCCCATAAACCCCAACAACCCCAAATATGATGGCTTACTCCAGTGCATGAGTGAGACTACCACATGGCTTGAAGACAATCACCTAAGCATCACTCAAAAAAACAGAAGCAATGTTCATAACGAGAAAACCTGACACTGACTATAACTACCCTACTACAATCACAATAAGTAACACACCAGTACCTGTTAAAAAGGAGGTAAAGTACCTTGGAATAATTCTGGACCACTCACTCACCATGCTCTCACACATAAAACATACAGTAAAAACCATATTCTATAAACTCAAGACAATACAACATCTGAGACCCCTACTCAACACACATGATTTTAGATCAGTAGTCAACTCCCTCATCACCCCCCACTTCGACTACTGTAATAGTCTCCTAAACGGCTTACCACTAAAAAGCATATACCTCCTCCAAAGGGCCCAAAACATATGCGCCAAGATGGTTACAAAAGCTAAACTAACAGACCATGTGACCCCAATACTTTTAGACCTGCATTGGCTCCCCATATGCAGCCGAATAAAATATAAAATCTTCCTAACTACTTTTAAACTCATTAATAACATCTCTCCCTCACAATTATCTACACTAATACAACCCCCATCAGAAACTAGAACGCGCAGATAGAACGCAACCCACTCCCTCAACATAAAGACAAATTTCAGAAAAACCAAAGCAACAAGCAGCAATAGAGCCTTCTCCTTTGCTGCCCCTACCCTCTGGAATGAAATTCCATTAACCCTCCGCATGATAAAGGACCTCCACCAATTCAAAAAGGAATTAAAAACATACCTTTTTACAAAACACTTTGAGATCCCCTACCAACAAAAAACCTCTCCAAGACAATCACAAAAAAATATCCACAGTCCTCAAGACAGAACAAATGACTAACAAAAGAAATATACTTACCTTACTATACACAACATCCAAAAGATTTACCCAAACTGATGGCTATATCACTTATGTAAATAACTACCGTTAATTAACTATGTTATGCTCCATGTTTCATAACCTGTACATAGGTTTTAAAAAAGTGTTCTTGTTAACGTTAAAAATATGTTCCATGTAACAAAACGTGTATATAGTTAAAACATGTTCCATGTAAAATATACGGAAGCACGTTAATTTTTGTTCAATGTGAACCGCCCCTGATCTCTGGAAGGGGCGGTATAGAAGAAACTGTTAAATAAATAATAAAATAAATAAATAAAATAAATACCTAAATGCAACCTTAAAACTACGATGCAGACAGCAGTCCAGCAGCGAGATGGGGGTTTTCCAGTCTTTCGCATTGCGTGTCACATGTATGATTTTCTCCCAGTTGGTGAGGGGTCTTACGTATGCACTAGTTGCAAAGAGCTCTTTGCTCTCAGGGAACGACTCCGATCTCTGGAGGCTAGAGTCACAGACTTGGAGGACATAAGGAAGACAGAGAGGTACATAGACGAGACCTACAGGGATATAGTACTGAAGTCCCACCTCCATTCTGGCAGCATCCCTGTTGTCATGGAAAAAAAAGGCCACGTGACAGGAGAGAATCACCGTGGTGCAGCAGGAAGTGATCCTGTAGCTAGGACCTGTCCTCCAGGTGATGTAAAACCCTCTCACACTGAGGAGGTTTCTCCAGGGCCATGTGCCCATGAGGGAACAGTTAGGACAGTCGTTATAGTTGGTGATTCGATCATTAGGCATGTAGATAGCTGGGTGGCTGGTGGATGTGAGGATCACCTGGTAACATGCCTGCCTGCCTGGTGCGAAGGTAGCGGACCTCACATGCCACCTAGACAAGGTCTTAGATAGTGCTGGGGAGGAGTTTGCTGTCTTGGTTCATGTCGGTACCAATGACATAGGAAGTTGTGGTAGGGAGGTTCTGGAGGCTAAATTTAGGCTTTTAGGTTGGAAGTCGAAATCCAGAACTTGCAGGGTAGCATTCTCTGAAATGCTTCCCGTTCCACGCGCAGGACCCAAAAGGCAGGCAGAGCTCTGGAGTCTCAATCCGTGGATGAGACGATGGTGCAAGGATGAAGGGTTTGGATTTGTTAGGAACTAGGGAACATTCTGGGGAAAGGAGGGGCTCTTTCGAAGGGATGGGCTTCACCTTAATTGGGATGGAACCAGGCTGCTGGCGTTAACCTTTAAAAAGGAGATAGAGCAGCTTTTAAACTAGATAATAGGGGAAAGCCGACAGTCGCCTAAGAATGCATGGCTTAGAACAATGTATCTTTGAAGGATACTAGCAAAAGATTGAAGTTAGGGCATATCAGCAGAGAGGTTCCAATAAAGATAAAAGTACCCCAAATGCCCTTGAGTAAAGAGCAGACAGAGCATAAAGATTCCAAATTACCCCTGCCTACCGATAGCCAGATTAATATGAATAAAATACAGTCTCTAAAATACTTGTGTGCAAATGCTAGAAATCTAAAAAGTAAGATGGGAGAGTTAGAATATATAGCACCAAATGAGAGGTTAGATATGATTGTTATCTCAGAGACATGGTGGAAGGAGGACAACCAGTGGGACACTGTGATCCCTAGGTACAAACTATATTGTAATGATAGAGCAGATGAAATTGGTGGAGGGGTTGTTCTCCAGGACCAAGCAGGAAGTCAGTCCTCACATATGGGTGACGTCGGCGCCGACGGAACCCTCGCGGAGCAATTTTCCCCAGCTTTCAAAGAAAGCCTTTGGGAATTGCAGCGCGCATGCGCGGTCCTCTTCCCGCCCAAGGGTGCCATCTTGCTCAGTCTTCTTTTTTCCGCGGAGCCCTACAGACGTTGCCTGTGAATCCCCGCAGAAAAGTTGATTTTCCTCTATTTTTATCTATTTTTTCTTCGGTTCGACACTTTTCCCGCCCGGACTCGCGACGCCGGTTACGAGTCCGTCCTTTATTTTTCGTTTTTTTGTCCTTCGTGACAGATTTCGCGCTTTTTTCCTTTTTTCCCTGGCTGCCCGGTCGTTCGACCTCGCAGAGGCCCTTTTTCCCCCGATGGCGGCCAGTGGTTTCAAAAAGTGTGACCTCTGTAAGAAACTTATGTCTCTTACAGACACTCATGACTTCTGCCTCCGCTGCCTCGGCCCAGATCATGACCCCATGATCTGCACGCCATGCGGCAAAATGTCCTCAAAAGCATTGAGGAGTCGGCAGCACCAGCGGGAGCGTATCTTCTCTGACTCCGGCCGGGCTCGGACCTCGTCAGAGGCTTCGACGTCTCGGGACTCTGGTCCTGAGCATCGTCGGAGTTCCTCTGAAAGGGGGTCTCCTACCCGGGAGCATCATCGGAAGAAGAAAGAAGAAACCCGCGAGGGCGGGATCGGTGGACGCTCCTGGTTCCTCGAGGGCCAGGTCGCATAGCCCCGATTCCCGTCCCGGGTCCTTGGAGTCGGAAAGGCCGTCAAAACATCCTCGACTCGAGATGGACTTGCCCGCTCACGTAAGTACGGTTGTCCTCGTGGACTCGCCTCCGAAGGACCCGACGTCGGGCCCGACGCCGTCGGGGCCCGAGTCGGGGGCTGCTGGGTCTCCTGAGCTCGGACTCAGGTTGACGGCCTTGGAGTGCAGTTTGTCTGCCTTCTTGGACCAGCAGCGGGCATTGATCGCTGGCCTCGCTGGCGCTTCTGCCCTGACCGCCGGGACGTCGACCCCGGAGACCGAGCCGATCCTCGAGTCCATAAGGGTTCGAGTTGATCCTCGGTCGAGGTCTCCTTCGGCCTCCCGTTCGGGACCGAGGTCGTCGACGCCGACACCCTCGGCATCGGGGCGGATGGCATCAGTGCCCGCCCGACCGGAGTCGGTCGACTCCTCCTCCGAGGATTCGGCCTGGGAATCTGAGGACGAAGAGTCGCCTGGTTCCTTTCGGACTCGGTGTGTCCCTTCGGACTCCCCCGAGTCCGAACCTCGGAGACGGTCCCCCCCGGAGGATACCCGGTTCTCGGACTTCGTGAGGGATATGGCCAAAGCCTTGGCCTTCCCTGCGGATCCCGAGGAGGAGCCTCGAGTCGAAGAACTCGATGCCCTCCAATATGACTCTCCCCCGAAGGAGGCCTTTATTGTACCGGTTCCTCCAATGCTGGAACGGCTTCTCTTCCGCATGTGGGAGAGCCCGGCGGCGTCGCCGGTGTTAAGCAAGCGGGTCGATTCCATTTATCGAGTCCGCAAGAGCCCCGGGTTCCAAAAGGCACAACTACCGCACCATTCCATGATGGTGGAATGGCCATGCATAGACTGAAGAGTCAAAAAATGCACTCCTCGGTGCCCCCTGGTAGGGAAGCCCGAAGCCTGGATGCTCTCGGTAGGAAGTGCTTCCAGGGCTCTATGCTTGCTTGTCGAGTCCAGACATACCAGCTCTACATGGGCATGTATCTCCGAGACCTGGCTAAAGAAATAGCCGGGTTCTCTGCTGGTCTCTCCGACGAACCTTTGCAGAGGTTCCAATCCTTGTCTACTGGCATTCGGGAGTGCTCCAAATTTATCTCTCGAGCAGCCTATGATGGTTTTGAGGCTTCGGCTCGAGTAGCCGCGGCCGGCATCGGTGGACGCCGCCAGGCTTGGCTTCAGACGTCCGACCTCGAGCCCTGGGTGCAGGACAAGTTGGTCGATGTCCCCTGCCGAGGTGATAACCTCTTTGGCAAGCCCATGGATGAGAAGGCTGCACAAATCGAGACGGAGACTCTCACCAGGACTCGTCTCTCCAGGAAGATCTCTGCTCCTTCTCAAAAGAAGAAGGCCTCGGGGAAAAAGCCCTTTTACCCGAGGAAGGGTGCTGCCTATAAATATTACCCTCAGTATCAGGCCTCCCCAGCTCCCCCACAGGGAAAGCAGGCCAAGGGTCGAGGTAATGGGCCCCGTAGGCAGCCAGCCCCCAAGCCTGCACCACCGGCCCCTGCTCAGCAGGGTGGGGGTTTTTAACTTTCTCAGCATAGCCTCTCCCCCTCAGCTGGTTTCTCTCAGCACAGGAGGCCGGCTGGTCCACTTTGCCCACAGATGGTCCAACATCACCACAGATACCTGGGTGCTTCAGATAGTTCAAAAGGGCTATCTTCTTCATTTTCACCAGGTACCTCCCTCCTACTTTCCAGGGGAGCCTTCCAGACTCCCTCTGCACAGGGACTTACTCCTTCAGGAGTTAGCAAGTCTTGTTCAGGAACAAGCCGTGGAACCGGTGCCCCACCACCTGAAGGGTCAAGGGTTTTATTCCAGATACTTCCTGATTCCGAAAAGAACAGGAGGCCTCAGACCCATCCTAGACTTGTGCAACCTCAACAAGTTCCTTGCAAAGGAGAAGTTCAAAATGCTTACCCTTGGAATCCTGCTGCCCTACCTCCAGCAGGGAGACTGGCTATGCTCCTTAGATCTAAAGGATGCGTATACTCATATCCTTATTCATCCAGACCACAGACAATACCTCAGGTTTGTGGTGGACGGATGCCATTACCAGTACAGAGTACTGCCTTTCGGCCTATCCTCCGCCCCCAGAGTGTTCACCAAATGCCTAGCAGTGGTGGCGGCCTATCTGAGACTTCAGGGTCTCTTTGTGTTCCCATACCTGGACGACTGGCTCATCAGAGCCCAGTCTGCCCAAGAAGCCACTCAGGCTACTCATCGCACGGTGGCTCTGCTCCAACACTTGGGATTTGTCATAAACTTCGCAAAGTCCACTTTGCTCCCCTCTCAGGATCTAGAATTCATCGGCGCCAGGTTGGACACTCTTCAGGCGCTGGCCTTCCTGCCTCTGGACAGGGCCCAGACTCATGGATCTCGCCAGCCATTTTCACAGCAATTCCCTGGTCTCGGCCAGGCAATTTCTGAGACTGCTCGGCCATATGGCTTCCACGGTCCATGTAACCCCCTATGCCCGCCTGAACATGCGACCTGCTCAATGGTGCCTTCGCAAACAATGGCATCAGGCCACTGGGAGCCTAGCGGACTCCGTACAGATCTCCGACCAGTTGGTCTCCTCTCTGCGATGGTGGCTTCACCTGCCAAACCTAGTGCTCGGGGTGACTTTTCAGCCCCCTGCACATTCTCAGGTTCTGACGACCGCTGCTTCTCTCCAGGGCTGGGGAGCACATTGCCAAGGGACTTGTACTCAGGGTCTCTGGACTCCTTGGGAGTCCGCTCAGCAGATCAACTTCCTGGAGCTCAGAGCCATCCGCCTAGCGCTCAAAGCCTTCTCTCACCTGATTTCTCACCAGTCAGTACTTGTCCAGACAGACAATCAGGTTGCCATGTTCTACGTGAACAAGCAAGGCGGAACCGGCTCCTTCCTTCTCTGTCAGGAAGCACAGAAGCTCTGCTCTTGGGCCGTCCATCGCAACATCATCCTCAAAGCTGTCTATCTCCCAGGTCAAGAAAACTATCTGGCAGACAAACTGAGCAGGATCCTCCAACCGCACAAGTGGAGATTGGATCCGCTGGTGGTTCAGCGGATCTTTCTACGGTGGGGCCTCCCCACCATGGATCTGTTTGCCAGTCCTCTGAACCGGCAGCTTCCCAGATTCTGCTCTCGACAGCCGCATCCTCTCCGGGTAGCGGCGGATGCTTTTCTGATTCCATGGTCCACAGGCCTCGTATGCCTTTCCACCCATGCCTCTGGTGTCTCGGACGCTCTTCAAAGTTCTCAGAGACAAGGCATCGATGATCCTAGTGGCTCCCTGGTGGCCGAGGCAACCTTGGTTCCCGCTTCTGATGCAGCTAGCGGTGGACACCCCTCTTCCTCTGGGGTTTCAGCCCGACTTCCTCTCGCAGGATCAGGGGACGCTCCTGCACCCCAACCTCCGGTCCCTTCATCTGATGGCCTGGCTGCTGAAAGGGTAGTCCTTGCTCCTCTCCAGCTGCCTCCAGATGTGGAAGAGGTCGTCTTGGCCTCCAGGAGGCCTTCCACCCGGAAGTCCTACGCTCTTAAGTGGCGTCGGTTCTCCGTCTGGTGTACTCAGCAGTCTCAAGACCCCTTCTCCTGTTCGGCATCAGTGGTCTTGCAGTACTTGCTTTCTCTTTCCAATCTTGGCCTTAAGTCCAACTCGGTCAAGGTCCACCTCAGTGCTCTTTCTGTGCTTCACGTGCCGGTGGATGGTAGACCTCTTTCCAGCCACCCTCTGGTGGCTCGTTTTCTCAGAGGCCTCCTTCTCCTTAAACCACCTTTGCGCCCGCCAGCCCCGAACTGGGATCTCAATGTGGTTTTACAGCGGCTTACCTGTCCGCCTTTTGAGCCTATGGCTACCTGTCCTCTTCGTTTTCTTTCCTGGAAAACCTTGTTCTTGGTGGCCCTCACTTCTGCTAGACGCGTTAGTGAGCTGCAGGCCCTGGTGTCTGATCCTCCTTACACTAGGTTCTACAAGAACCGTGTAGTCCTACGGACTCACCCTAAGTTTCTTCCTAAAGTGGTTTCCCCTTTTCACATCAACCAGGAGGTGGTACTTCCGACCTACTTTCCCAGGCCACACTACAGCCGAGCTGAAATGGTCCTGCATACCCTGGACTGTAGAAGGGCGCTGAACTTCTACCTGGACCGTACGCGGGAGCACCGAAGGGCGGTTCAGCTCTTCGTGTCTTATGACCCCAACAAGTTGGGGCTCCCTGTCTCCAAGCGTACTCTGTCCATCTGGATTGCGGACTGCATCGCTTGGGCTTACGAGGCTGCGGGCCTCGTGCTGGAAGGTAGAGTCACCGCTCATCGTGTTCGGACGAAGGCTACGTCAGTGGCTTACCTCCGCTCTGTTCCGTTGGCAGACATCTGCCGGGCCGCTACTTGGTCTTCAAGCCAGACTTTTGCAGCCCATTACTGCCTGGAGAGGGAGTCCCGCAGGGACAGTGCTTTCAGACAGGCAGTCCTCCGTAATCTCTTCGAGGTATAGGCAACTCCTACCCTCCATCCCGGATGTTGGGCTACCGGTTGGAGACGTATTCAGAGAAGATTCCTTCCTTCTGTGCTGCTGAGCTAGAGGGAGCTCATTTTTGTGCTTAGGGTCTCTGGTAGCCTTAAGCTTGGGAGTCCCATATGTGAGGACTGACTTCCTGCTTGGTCCGGGAGAAAGCGTAGTTACTCACCTGTAACAGGTGTTCTCCAGGAGCAGCAGGAATCAGTCCTCACAACCCTCCCTCCTCCCCTTGGAGTTGCAGTTATATGCTTTCGTTTTTGCTAATTTTTGCTGTCTTTTAGCTATGTCATCTGACTGAGCAAGATGGCACCCTTGGGCGGGAAGAGGACCGCGCATGCACGCTGCAATTCCCAAAGGCTTTCTTTGAAAGCTGGGGAAAATTGCTCCGCGAGGGCTCCGTCGGCGCCAACGTCACCCATATGTGAGGACTGATTCCTGCTGCTCCTGGAGAACACCTGTTACAGGTGAGTAACTACGCTCTCTCTTTGTTAGAGAGAGCATTGCGTCACAAAGTATTAAGGTTTTGCAGGAATCAAAATTCACTGTAGTATCTCTATGAATTGAAATTCCAGGTAAGAAGGGGGAGGTGAGGCAGTGAAGGTGTACTATTGACCGCCTAGCCAGAATGAACAAATGGATGATGAAATGCTCAAAGAAATCAGGGAAGCTAACAAAAGTTACAACACAGTAATAATAATGGGTGATTTCAATTACCCCGGTATCGACTGGGTCAGTGTCACGGCAGGACATGCTAGGGAGATAAAGTTTCTAGATGAAGTGAATGACTGCTTCTTGGAGCAGCTGGTTCATGAACTGACCAGAGAAGAAGCCATTTTGGACCTAGTTTTTAGTGGAACAAAAGATCGATGTGCAAGAGATAAGGGTATTGGGGCCACTTGGCAATAGTAATCATAGCATGATCGCGTTTGATTTAATAAATGGAGGAGGGGAGGGTAAGGAAATCCACAGTACTACCTTTTATCTTTCAAAAGGGGGACTATGATAAAATGAGGAAAATAGTTAAGAAAAAACTAAAAGGAGCAGTTGCAAAGGTTAAAGATTTACATCAAGCATGGGTGTTATTTAAAAATACTATCTTGGAAGCCCAGACCACCTGTATTCCATGCTTTAAGAAAAGTGGAAGGAAGTCCAAAAAACTACCAGCATGGTTTAAAGCTGAGGTCAGAGAAGCTGTTGTTGCCAAAAAAGCATCTTTCAGGAAATGGAAAAAGGAGTCAAATGACGAAAACTGGAAACAACAGAAGCACTGGCAAGTTAGATGCAAGGCATTGATAAGGCAGGCAAAGAGAGAATTTGAGAAGAAGCTTGCTGTGCAAGCAAAAAAGCATAATAAAGACTTTTTCAAGTACATTCATAGCAAAAAACCTGTGAGAGAGTCAGTTGGACCATTAGGTGATAGAGGAGTAAAAGGGGCACTAAGCGAGGACAAGGCCATAGCGGAGAGACTGAATGAATTCTTTGCTTCAGACTTTATTGAGGAAGATGTAGGAATGTTATCCATGACTGAAATGGTATTTAAAGGAGATGCTGCGGAAGAATTGAAAGAAATAACGATAAACCGGGAAGATGTATTACAACTATTTGATAAACTGAAGTGTAGCAAATCACCTGGACCGGATGGTATACATCCAAGGGTGTTGAAAGTACTGAAATATGAGATTGCAGACCTACTATTAGTAATCTGTGAACTATCATTAAAATCACCTGTGATACCTGAAGGTTGGAGGATGGCCAATGTAACATCAGTTTTTAAAAAGAGTTTCAGGAATGATCTGGGAAACTACAGACCAGTGAGCCTGACGTCAGTATCAGGGAAAAATGGTAGAAACCATCATAAAGAACAAAATTACTGAACATCTAGATAATCATTGCTTAATGGGAGACAGTCAACATGGCTTTAGCCAAGGAAGGTCTTGTCTTACTTTTTTTTTTTTTTTTTTTATTTACTTTTTATGATTTACATATTATGAATAAGCAAAATATTTCAAACAAAACAAAAATAGGAAAAACCAAATACAGGCATTCCCACAATATTATACAAATCACATAATTCAATCGTATATCAATAAAAACACATCTAGGAGGCGCTTATAAAAGGAAACTAAACAATAAACCCACAAACCGCCCAGTAGTCCTCAAGGGACCCAAAGGTAAAAAAGAAATTATTAAGGAAATACCTAAGAATTCCCCTTCAAAAAATCTAACAAATGCTCAACTTCCCCAAAAATATAACGCTTCCCTTGATACAGCACATGGTCTTGTCTTACTTTTATGTTTTTTTGAAGGTGTGAATAAACAGGTAGAGAAAGGTGAGTCGGTTGATATAGTGTAGCTGAACTTTCAGAAAGCCTTTGACAAGGTCCCTCATGAGAGACTTTTGGCAAAATTAAGAAGTCATGGAAAAGGAGGCAGTGTACTATTGTGGATCAGGAACTGGTTAAAAGATAGAAAGCAGAGGGTTGGGCTAAATGGCCAATTTTCCCAATGGAGAAAAGTGAATAGTGGAGTATCCCAGGGATCTGTGCTGGGTCCGCTGCTTTTTAACATATTCATAAATGACCTGGAAATGGGAATAACGAGTGAGGTTATCATATTTGCAGATGACACAAAACTATTCAAAGTTGTTAAAACCCAGGAGGATTGTGGAAAATTGCAAGAGTATCTTGATAAATTGGAAGACTGGGCATCAAAATGGCAGATGAAATTTAATGTGGACAAGTGCAAAGTTATGCACCTAGGATAGAACAACCCAAACTATGGTTACACGATGCAAAATTCCACATTAAGAACTACCACCCAGGAAAAAGATGTAGACGTTATCATGGATAACATGTTGAAACGCTCTGCCCAGTTTGCAGCGGCGGCCAAGAGAGCAAATAGAATGCTAGATATCATAAGGAAAAGAATGGAGAATAAAACAAATGATATTATAATGCCTCTGCATCGTTCCATGGTGCGACCACGCCTTAAATATTGTGTGCAATTCTGGTTGCTGTATCTTAGAAAGGACATAGAGTTATTAGAAAAGGTACAGAGAAGAGCCAGCAAAATTCTAAAGGGGATAGAAGGATACCCCTATGAAGAGAGGCTAAAAAAGTTAGGGCTCTTCAACCTGGAAAAGAGAAGGGTGAGGGGAGATATGATAGAGGTCTATAAATTAATGAATGGAGTGGAACGGGTAAACGTAGGTCGATTGTTTACACTATGCATGTCCAACTTTGAACAGGTCATGATCTACTTTTCCAAAAGTGCCGGTGATCTACCTTCATGAAAATTAAGTTTCAAATTAAATTTTAACCCAATAAAGTTGGAGGATTCCTCCCCCCCCCCCTCATTTTTAATAAACCTTCTGTCATTTACTTGGATGTGATCAGCTGTTAAGCAAATTAAGCAAAACCAAAACAGAGAGACGAAGATCTAGTAAGAACTGCAAGGGGAAATGGAAAGTACATTTTTTCTGAAAGTTTTATTGAGTAATAACTTTCTTTAATTTTTATTGAGTAATTTGTGTTAAATTTAGGTCGAGTATTGATCCAGGCTGATCTTGCACAATCTTTAATATTTCGCTCTTGCTCATTAGTGAGACGTCTGAGCCTGCATTTCACACACCAGCTTTTTGAAGTTTGCTGAATATTTCGTGAAGGCCAGTCTCAGGGAATCCTGGAGATGTTCATCTGTCATGTTGGAACGTTGTGTACTCTTTGTCATTTTAAGATGGGAAAATGCAGGTTCACACAAATAAGTTGAACCGAAACAGGAGTGTACTTCACTGCATCTTCTCAAGTTGGGAAATTTGTCTCTAGGCACTAGCTTCCAAAACAATTCTTGCTCAGCACAGGTCTTGAAAAAAATGACATTTTTAAGGGTTAATATTTCGTTTTCAAGAGATGGCTTGTTCAATGAGTAATTTTTACTGATAGCAGCTGCAGTTTCTTTAATGTCCACATCTACTTTGAATGGGTATGACAAGTACTCCACAACTGTTCCAATTTTTTGGAAGTCACAGAATCTGTTTTCGAATTCCTGGATAACAGAACAGATTTCTGTCACATGCTTCTTGTTCTGAAAAACAAAATTTAGATATTGTTCCAGATGGTTCTGTGTATTAGTAAAATGATCAAAAGTGTTGTTTGCAAGGTCAGTCATCATTAGCTCAAATTTGCTCTTGTAGGATGAAACTGTACTCATCATCTCACCAATGCATTTGTTTTTACCTTGTAGTTCAAGGTTCATATCACTTAGTTCACCTGTAAAGTCAGCAAGAAATGCCAGATCATATAACCAGTCCTCATCTTCCAACTCTGCTTGGTCATCTCCCCTCTCCTTCAAAAAACTTCTTATTTCGTTCAGCAAATCACGAAATCTTTGCAGAAATTTGTGCCTACTTAGCCACCTTACATCTGTATGCAAAATGATTTCCGTTGCCCCTTCATCAAGAGTAAGATTGAAAAGCCATCTTTGAAGTGATCTTCCATGAACTGAATTTACAGTTTTGAAAGTGATGTCCATGAGAGTCTTTGTATTGAGTCTCTTGCTTGCCAAAACTTGCTGGTGAATGATGCAGTGGTAAGAAAGGAAATCTGGGAAGTCTGACGACAGAGGGCTATGAAACCGTTAACCTCACCTGTCATTGCTCTTGCTCCATCAGTAGTGATGGAAACAAGTCTATGCAATAGAAGATTACACTTTGTCACAAAAGAATGGAAAGAACTGAATATTTCCTGATTGGTAGTTCTCCCTTTTAAAGAAATCATTCCAAGTAGTTCTTCTTTAACACTGAAGTCTTCAAAAACCATCCGGATAAAGACTAGTAACTGGGCTATGTCTCTTATGTCTGTAGATTCATCCAGTTGGAGTGAGAAAGCAGCACAATTTGAAACATCCTCCAACAATTGTTCAGTTGTGTCTCCACACATCTTTTCTATTCGCCGCACGATGGTGTTTCTTGACAATTGTACATCTTGAATAGCAGCTATGATCTCTTTCTTATTTTTCAATCCTTCAAAAAGATTGTCAGCTGCTTCAAGAAAACAATCTTTTACAAATTCCCCTTCAGTGAAAGGTTTGCATTTCTTTGCGATCAGGTTGCTGACCTTGAAGGATGCTATGGTTGCATTGTCCGAATGTGACCTTGGCTTCGCCATCAACTGTTGCTGAGTAGCCAATTTTGATTTAAGTTCTTTGAGCTTCAGTTTACGAATTTCACTTTTGGGTGGAAAATCAGCATCAAACTTATTGCTATGCAGAGCCTTATAATGACGTTCCAGATTACTTTTTTTGGGCAAGGATACTGGGGCGTTACAAATTAGACAACAACACTTGTCTTTCACCATGATGAAGAAGTAGTCCATTTCCCATTCATCATGAAAGTGGTAGGTTTTGCTCTTCTGTGGAACACTCATCTTCGTTATACTGGGGTGGATGGATGTAAGAACGCCAAATCTGCTAAGTTAGTATAAACACTAAGTTAGAATAAATGAGTCTGAATTGGCTACTACTGATTTGGAAGGTCTAAAGCTGGAATGGAAAACGGCTAGAAAGGAGATGATATGCACTGAATTACATATGTGTTCTATGTTAGAGTATGTAAAAACACAAACCATCCCTCTGTGCATGGATAAAGCCCCATGGATGTTTATTGACAACAATGCATTTGTCAAACGTTGGGTAGCCATCGTAAACAAATGCTCCACAGATTTAATGTTATTATTAATTGACACGCTTCAGGAGCAATTAGATGATCATTCCAAATCAGTGGAAGATTTGTCTCGGTGTCTGGATTCACTTGACACCCTTATTAAATAAATGTTCTGGCAAATGAGTTTCAACAAGATTTAGACCAGTATCAGACAGCATTGCATCAGAAGAAGATTAGGAAGTTTAGATTGGATCAGAATAATTATTTAACAATGTTTATAATTGGCTGACCCAACAAGAAGATACATTAAGGCCAGAAGTACCCTTGGTAGCCACAATAAGCAGGAGTTCCAGTGAAGTTTCATCAAATGAAGTTACTAACAGACAACATTTTAAGAATAAGAAGAGTTTCCCACAACAACGGGGAAACTTCATAGGTCACAGGGGGTATCAGGGCACCTGTTGGCGAGTCTGGAATTGCAGCCCCAAAGGGGAAGGGAATTGTCTAGTAACCAGAGTATACAGCTGACAAAAAGAGCAGTTACTCACCTGTAACAGGTGTTCTCCAGGGACAGCAGGAATCAGTCCTCACTTATGGGTGATGTTGGCACCGACAGAGCCCACAAGGAGCAATTCCCCAGCTTTCAAAGAAAGCCTTTGGGATTGCTGCCACACATGCGTGGTTCTCTTCCCGCCCAAGGGTGTCATCTTGCTCAGTCAGGTCCCTTAGCTCCAGCCCTACCAAGCAGATGGCAAGGGAAGGATAAAAATCCAACAACTTTTCAGGGGAGGTGGGAGGGTAGTGAGGACTGATTCCTGCTGTCCCTGGCGAACACCTTACAGGTGAGTAACTACGCTTTCTCCAGGAACAAGCAGGAAATCAGTCCTCACTTATGGGACTCCCCAGCTACAGGCTGCCGAACCTGTAACCAAAAAACGCCTCCGCGAGGTTGTGAGCAGAAGGCGATGACTGAAGGAGCCCGGGTCTTCAGGGCGAAGCCCTCGGTAACCATCGAGAATTGTCAGAGGGCAGGAGTTGCTTATTCCCTGAACATATTATGGAGTACGGCCTGGCCGAAGGCGCTTTCCTGATGGGACTCCCTCTCCAGGCAGTAGTGTGCAGCAAAGGTGTTCGCTGAAGACCAGGTTGCCGCCTGGCAGATGTCCCACAGGGGCACTGAACGCAGCGAGGCCACCAAAGCCGCCTTGGCTCGGACACCGTGTGCAGTGACTAGTCGATCCAAAGGGGCACCCGCTTTCATATGGGCGAAGGCGATGCAGTCTGCCACCCAATTAGAGAGGGTGTGTTTGGTGACTGCCTGCCCCAGTCGATTGGGATCGTAAGTCACAAAGAGTCGGCCAGATTTGCGATGAGCCTGGGTGCACTGCAGATAGAAGGCAAGAGCCCTCTTGCAGTTGAGTGTATGCAAAGCCGCCGATGCCTGTTCGGCATGAGGTCTCTGGAAGAAAGTCGGTAAGACTATCTCCTGATTGAGATGGAAATAAAAGACAACTTTCGGCAGGAATTTGAGTGGGTACGGAGGACCACCCTGTTCCTATAGAATCTAATGTAAGGGAGATCAGCCACGAGAGCCTGGAGCTCACTGACTCGGCGGGCCGAGGTCAGCGCCACCAGGAAGACCACCTTCCAGGATAGATGCCGAAGCGAGCACGTCGCCATCGGCTCGAAAGGTGGACGCGCAAGCTGCATGAGCACTGCATTCAGGTCCCATTCTGCCAGGAGAGGCCAGATGGATGGCTTAGACAGCAAGAGACCCCGCATAAAGCGGGAGACCAAGGGCTGCCCTGAGAGGGGCTTTCCCTCGACGGGGAGGTGTGGGGAGGTGATTCGCTGAGATGGTGCTCAAATGCACCCTGATGGAGTTTGACCAGACCCTCCCTAGAGAGATGCAGGAGGTACTGAAGGACCCATCGCGTGGGGCAAGAGAATGGGTTCTTCTGGAGCCCGGAGCACCAGACCGAGAAGTGCCGCCACTTGAGGGCGTAAGCTCATCTAGCCGAGGTCTTCCTCGACGCAAGGAGGACCTCCTTGACCTCCTTTGGGAGATTCAGTGGGGCTAGGGAAACCAGGCTGTGAGGGATAACGAGGCCAGGTTCGGGTGCAGTACCCATCCCTCCTCCTGTGTTAGGCCTGGGACACAGCCCAGGGGAACTGGAGACTCCGTTGCTAGTCGGAGCTGAAGTGGGAACCAGGGCTGTCAAGGCCACCAGGGAGCTACTAGGATCATCGATGCCCAGTCCTGCTGAGCTTTGTGGAGGGTCCTCGCAATGAGAGGAGTGGGAGGGAATGCATAGAGCAGACCGGAGGGCCAGTCATAAGGAATGTGTCCGGGCCCTCCCTGCTCGGGTGCAGCATTGGGCCGCAGAAGTGGAGGAGCTGTGCATTCAATGGGCTGGCAAATAGGTTCATGGCCGGGGTTCCCCACCAATGGAACAGGCAGTTGGCCACTCCTGGATCCAGCCGCCATTTGTGAGGGCAAAGGATTCTGCAGAGTTTGTCCGCCAGGATATTATTCTGGTCCGGGAGGTAGACCGCCCTAAGGTTCATCCCCCGATGGAAGGCGAAGGAGCAGAGGAGGACCGCTTCCTGGCAGAGGGAGCATGATCTGGTACCCCCCTCCTTGTTGATATAGAACATCGCCACACGGTTGTCAGTTTGCACGAGCACCAACCTCCCCATGAGGTGATCCTCAAAGGCTCTCAGGGCCCACCGAACCGCCCGGAGCTCGAGCAAGTTTATTTGCTATTGAGACTCCTCGGGCAACCATTGCCCCTGCGTGCACAATTCACCGCAGTGGGCTCCCCATTCCAGCAAGGAGGCATCCGTTGTGCTGCAGGGTCTGGAAGGGCAACCCCCAGAGGAGGTTTTGGGAGTTTTGCCACCAGCCCAGGGACAGGCGAAGGCTGTGGGAGACCTTTACGGGATCCCTGAGGTGGCCGACGGATGGGCTCCATTGTGCGCTGAGGCATCACTGAGCTGTCCGCATGTGCAGGCGGGCATGGGGAACCACATAGACGGTAGAGGCCATGTGGCCCAGGAGGCGCAGCATAGTTCAGGCTCTGACTCGAGGGGCGCTCTGGATCTGAGCTGCCAGGGCTTGGAGGCAGTCGGTGCAATCCGCCGGCAGAAAAGCGGTCGCTCGCTGAGTGTCGAGAAGCGCGCTGATGAATTCTAGGGTCTGCACCGGTTCGAGGTGGGACTTGGGACAGTTGTTCAAGAACCCCAGGCGCTTGAGCAGGAGGATCGTGTGCGATGCCGCCAGGCGGGTTTCCTCAACCAAGGATCCCGTGATGAGCCAGTCATCCAAGGTAGGGGAAGACCGGTATGCCCTGATGCCTGAGCGAGGCGGCGACCGCGGAGTGGCACTTCGTGAAGACCCACGGGGCGGATGCGAGGCCGAAGGAGAGCATCCTGTATTGGAAGTGCTTCCCCCGCACTCTGAAGTGCAGGTACTGCCTGTGTTGTGGGTGAATCAAAATATGGGTGTAAGCGTCTTTTAGCTCCAAGGAGCATAGCCAGTCGCCCTGCCGGAGGAAGGGCAGCAGAATGCCGAGGGATAACATCTTGAACTTCTCCCACACCAAGAACGTGTTTAGCTTTTGGCAGTCAAGGATGGGCCACAGACCCTCTGTCTTCTTCGGGATGAGGAAGTAACGGGAATAGAATCCCCAACCTTGGAGGTGTGACAGGACCCTCTCAACTGCCCACTGAGCGAGAAGGTTGATTAATTCCCACTGCAGGATGACCTGATACGCGGGGAGTTGAGGAGGCTTCGCCGGGGAGAAGGGAGGGGGAAGCCTGTCTAGGCAGAGGTGATAGCCATCCCGGATTACCCTATGTGACTTCGCCAAAGAGCTTGGCGGGTTCTCCGCAGGCCTCGGGGGTGAACCCCTTCTCCGGTTCCAAACCCTCCTAAGATCCATCGCAGAGTGCTCAAAGTACCTCTCCTACGCTGTGTATAACAGATTTGAGTCCTCCGCCCGAGTGGCAGCAGCCAGCATCGGGCCCGATGCCAAGCATGGCTCCAATTCTTGGACCTGGAGCAATGGGTCCAGCAAAAGCTCCTTGATGTCCCCTGCCTTGGCGAGCAACTGTTTGGTAAACCTATGGAGGATAAGACCGCTGAGATAGAAACGGAGTTCGTCACTTGAACCCGTCTCTCGCGTAACACCTCCTCCCTCCCTCAGAAGAAACAGCAAACAAAGAAGCTGTTCTTCCAAAGGAAGGGACTCCCCCACCAGGGATACCCTCCTCCCTTCTCGCCAGCAGATCCTACTCTGCTCCTCACACACCAGACTTTCTTGCAGTGGGAGCTGTCCACCCTCCTCGCTCAGCGGGCGGTCGAGAAGGTACTGCTGCACCTTCGAGGTCGTGGGTTCTACTGCTACTTTTTCATTCCGAAAAAGACGGGGGGCCTATGCCCCATCCTCGACCTCTGGAACCTAAACAAGTTCCTGGTGCGGGAGAAGTTCAAAATGTTATCGCTTGGTGTCCTGTTGCCCTTCCTTCAACAGGGCGATTGGCTATCCTTCTTGGACCTCAAGGACGCTTACACCCACATCCTAATCCACCCCCAACACAGGCAATACCTGTGCTTCAGGGTGCTGGGGGAACACTACCAGTACAGGGTGCTCCCCTTTGGGTTTGCGTCTGCACCGCTGGTTTTCACAAAATGTCTCTCCATGGTCGCCACCTCCCTCAGGCAGTAGGGCATGCCCGTCTTCCCCTACCTCAATGACTGGCTCATCACGGGGACCCCAATCGGCGAAGCCCACCTGGCGGCATCGCGAACAATCCTCCTCCCCGAACACCTCGGCTTCTTGGTCAACTACTCCAAGTCCCACCTCAAGCCAGTGCGGACCCTGGAGTTCATCGGTGCCCGCCTCGACACGGAGCGAGTGACCGCCTTCCTGCCCGCGGACCGGGTGGAACGCCTCCAGGCTGTGGTGGCCCAGGTCCAGAGCAGGGCTTGGGTTACAGCATGGGTCATGCTGCGCCTCCTAGGACACATGGCCTCCACTGTCCATGTGGTCCCCCACGCCCGCATGCACATGCGGACAGCCCAGTGGTGCCTCAAGGCACAATGGATACAACACTACAGAAGCAGATATCACGCAGAAAAATAGAAACCAGTCCAAGGCGTGATAAAAATGGAAAGACAGAGTCTTTATTAAACACTTGACAGCCCGACACAGGCCGTGTTTCGTTACCCTTTGTCAGGGGCTTGTCAGGCATGAAACTAAAAATATAAACATATAAATACTTAAAATCATAAAAGAACAGATCAGCAAATCAATAAATAATTAAAATTAAATAAATCAAATCAGGCAAATAAAACGTTAAAATATATCATATACAATAAATATGAACAAACAGAACAAATATGCTCGAGAACTTAAAACAGCTAATGCAAAATATATATATAAATACTTCTGTTGAAGACCATAAAAAGGATGGTCTTATACCATATTGTTATAAGGCAGACTATGAAAACATTCACACTAAGAAAAACATAAATAAATAAGTTAAAAACAAATAAAATAGGAACAATGCATTCCATCAATGTGCTAAACATAATACAATAGTGGAACTTGGAGAGAGAAACATATTAATTAAATGGGAATCTCTGTCCGTATCAAAAGAGCAGGAGTGAGTCAGTAAGAGCAATGAAAATTAACGAATCTTATGAGGGCTTAAAATCTTCAAGAAAACCAAAGGCATAAAAACTTAAAATCATGAAGGGCATGGCATATCAAAAAAAGTACAGTTAAAACGCCTTTACATTGTCAAGAAGAACCATCATCAGTAAATGTTTTTAATACATGCTTGCTAAAAAAACTTTTAAAAGGTGATGACATCTTTTGAGGGCTTAAAATCTTCAAGAAAAAAAGGGCATAAAAACTTAAAATCATGAAGGGCATGGCATATTGAAAAAGGAACAGTTAAAACATCTTTTCATTATAAAGAACAACCATCATCAGTAAATATAATTAATGCCGGCATACATGATTGCTAAAAAAACTTTTAAAAGGTGATGACAGCTACTAAACGGTACCGAATCATGTCGGCGTAACAAAAAATAAATAGCATGACAAGAGATTTTTAAATCTCTAAGAATATACGAAACATATTATGAGGATACCTTTCCTTCCAAAGCAACTGCTCGCAACTGTGAAGCTTGCAATGAACTGAAGAACGCCCGCTCATGCGCATAAAAAAGAGAAGGCAAAGGGGGCGGAGCTAAACCGAGAGAGAGCGGGAAAATGTAGTAACTATATGAAATCCTTTGTCAAGATAGTGTAGCAGAGTCAAGAAAGTATTTGTAAAATAAGAGAAGAAAACCAGTGAAATTTGCTCATGTAATTGTTAAAAGGAAAAGAGCGGTTGTTCATGTGTGATCATAAGGGTGTCCATAAAATGTTTATATAATAACCCGCATAAAGCAGATCAAAATGTAATGAAAAACTTGGTGCATAAAAGCATGTAAAAACGTAATAAATATCCATCGCTATGAAATACGTGTGAACAGTAGGGGCACTGTCATAATTCAGCTTCTAAATAAATCGTTAAGTGAACTAAAAAGCATAAGTAACTCATATCATTTGAAACAAAGCCATAAAAAGTAATAAAGATATTTGTAATAATAAAGGGATGGTAAAAAACAAAACATGATAAAAAATTTTTAGATATAAAATAAGACCAATAAAAAATTAAAACCAAGGCTACAAATTGAAGTATGATGATACCATAGAATAATTTCAACATGACTTATAAGGGGCATACTGATAGAAAACATGAAAACAAAGGAATACTTGTCAAACCAAAAAGTGTAATGACCCCTATGCTCCAAAAGCGCAAGGGGGGGGGGTATAAAAGTGATAAACAAGATAAATGAATACTAATAATTAAAAAAGGATTACTCAAAAATGAACAATAAAAGCTAAAGAAAAACAGATAAATCTCTGTCTAGATTTAATCCATTGGGTGCCATCGTATCTAACTGAAAAAAAAATCTCTGCTCGAGTCTCATAATGGTTTTGTTGGTGTCACCACCCCTCCAGTTAGTTCTTACTTTTTTAATAACAAAAAAATTTAAATCCATAATTTTGTGATTTACCTCTTGCCAATGTTGGGCTAGGGGTTTGTCAACCAAACCTCTTTTTATGCAACTTTTATGTTCCACTATTCTGGTTCTAATGCTGCGGGTAGTTTTTCCTACATATAGTTTTTAAAAGGGCACTGGACCACATATATTACGTTTTTAGTTTCACAATTGGCAAAATCGTCAATATAAAATGTTTGATTAGTAAAAGGGTGAACAAAAGTATTGTGCACAGGTAAAGAATTTAAACACACGGAATAATTACCACATTGAAATTGTCCTTTAAATTTGGACAAAAACTTTCTTTCAGTGAATGCCGAAGGGACCAATAGATTCTGTAAGTTTATATTGCGCTTATGTGCAATGGTTAACTTTAAATCCTGAAAGGCTGGAAGAGTTTGTACCAGGTGCCACTCCTTTTGTAATATCTTAATTATGCTACTAGATTGTGAAGAGTATAAGAGGGGGCAAACCATGCCCATATCCTCATTCCGTGTTTTAGCTTTAAGTAGGTCCTCACAAGAGGTATCCCGAGCTCTTTTATACGCTTTGTCAAGATGACAAATAGGATATTGTCTTGCTAAAAATCTCTTTTTCATTTCATTAGCTTGTATTTCAAAATCCTGAGGTTTAGTGCAAATCCTCTTGGCTCTTAGGAGCTGACTCACTGGTAAGTTCTTTTTAAGAGATGGATTATGAGAACTCTTGTAATGCAAAAGATTATATCTATCTGTTGGTTTTCTATAAAATGTTGTAGAAAAGGCATCCTCTTCTTTCTTAATTAATAAATCTAAATAAGAAATCTGGTGCAAATCATAAATCATCTGAAAGCGCAAGTTATCGTCTAGTTGGTTTATCCATAGATGAAACTGAGTAAGTACATCTATTGTCCCTTTCCAAAGAATTAAAATATCGTCTATATAACGTATCCAGAGGGCGATATTAGACTTAAAAGGATGAGCCTTTAAAAAACTTTCTTCAAAGTTAAACATATATAAATTCGCTACATCAGGGGCCATAGAGGACCCCATGGCAACTCCCCTGATTTGCTTATAAAATAATTCCCTAAAACAAAAAAAGTTCTCACAAAGCGCAAAACGCGCTAGAGTAATCAAAAAGGCTGTGGGCATGCATCTGTGTGCTGTTCTTTTGAGAAGACACTGTTCGATGATATGCAGTGCGTCTAGTTGAGGAACATTAGTATATAAGGACTCTACGTCGAGTGTAACTAAAATAATATCTGAACTATATTGGTCAAAAGTAGACAATATCTGTATAACGTGTGTTGAATCTCTAACATATGACCACATATCATAAATAAATGGACGTAACAATAAATCTAAGAATTTTGAAATGGGTTCCAAAAGGGAGCCAATGGCTGAAACTATAGGACGACCTGGGGGAGCTTCTAGGGATTTATGGATATTTGGAATGATGTATATAGTGGGAATTATAGGATTATCAACAATCAAAAAGGACTTCTCCTTTGCCGTAATATATCCAATTTCAAAAGCTGAAATTACTAAGTTGTCTATACTCCTCTTAAGATTCTGGGTAGGATCCCCCTCAAGTCTCTGATAAAAAACAGTGTCATTCAATTGACGGTTAATTTCGGTTATATAGTATTCTTTATCCATTATTACGACTGCCCCTCCTTTATCTGCCGGTTTTATTACAAGGTACTTCAGGCCGGAGGGCCGGGGGTTCAAGTCCCACCTGGGGACAGCAGTCTCAGGCCTAAGGGACTGGGATTTCTAGTCCTATAGGCACTCCTTGTGGTCTTGGGCAAGCCACTTAACCCTCCATTGCCTATGTTCCCTGTAAGTATTAGCGTATATGTCTCATATCCCCTCGTGTTAAATGTATCCCCCAATTGACCGCTTTGACCCGGTGAAAAACGGGATATAAATGCAGCTAAATAAATAAATAAATAAATAAATTATAATATCATTATTCTTTTGTAATGATAAAATGGCTTTCTTCTCATTGTATGCAATATTGTAAAAGGAGGGCGGTGTTCTTTTAAAACGTCTGTAACTTGTTTGGTTACGACTTTTTCAAAAGCTTCGATGACTGGATCTGTGCTCTGAGGGGGGATCCATGTAGATTTTTTGCTAATAATAGATGTATCTTCAGGATAATTAATATCCTGATTGGCAAAGAAATGCCGAATACGCACCTTACGAAAAAACTTGTAACTACCAGGATGAAAAATATGATAACATATGACCAAAATACTCTCAAACACCTCTAAATGTATGAAACCATAAATGAATGTCACAGGAATGGGGCAAAACATATATGTGATGGATAATCCTATACAAAACTGACTATTATCGTCCATTGGTTGCACAGGCTTATTTCCCTGCCTGTAGTAAGTCCATGTACACGATCCATCTCCCTCCCCTCCCTTGGCTGCTTTGATTTTTCTGTCCCGGCGTCCTGGCTCCGCCCCCAGACCTGCCTCCAATCTTTCCCACTCTCAGACTCATCGCTCAAGTATGCGCATGAGCCAGCATTCTTCAGAATGCGATTCAGATGAGCACGATACAGACTGCGTCGAGCACATAAGTAAGCATATACCATCAGTCCATCTCGAATGTGTTATGTATATGCGGGTTAATAAATAAATTCTTAGTTTAAATGTTCTATCTACACATTGAATAATATTTTATATTTTTTTACTTGTGATATAATTCTATACATCCATCCTTCTCACAATGCATGTAAATTCACATGTGTTGTCTCCTTTTAAGTTAGACTTAATATAATAGAAATTTTAGAGTAGACTCAGTATCAGTGTGAAATTGAAAGGCTCCTTTATTGCTACTGTCCCCTTGGAAATTCCGTTCACCCGTCCTTCCTTGTTATAAAGTAGGTCATATAGGTTTATGAACATTTATAACTTAGCGTATTGCAAAAAGTATAGAAGAGATGTTTTTGCCTTTTATTAGTTTTTTATGATCATCATCATATAATTGTAAATATGCAAAACTCTCTTTTAAAATACATTTCATTTCTTATGAGTTTAGCATGCATATATACTCATATATTGGAGATATAGGTATTCACTATAACATGGCCTTGGTCCCTTCGCTCTCATTTGCTCCTGCTGCGTTCTTATCCAAGGTTGTTCCTCCTCCCCTTTTTTAAAAAAAGAAATGGTCAAACATATATATATATATGCAACATGTTTTATAAAATGTTATATATCAGCTATATGTGGTATTTTATCCTAATGTTGGTTATTATTTTTAGTTACACAAGCATAATATTTTACAAAGGTTACAATAAACAGCACGAAGAAAAATTATTACGCAGCAACCTTAGCAAAATCATATAACAGACCTAGAGAACTATTCTCTATCGTTAGAAACTTAACCAATAACGATCAAACTTCTAGCAACGAAATCACAGACATCTCAGTACAAACCTTAGCTAATTACTATCAAAACAAATAAAAAAAACCTACTATGCCCTCAGAAAATATCAACATCCCTAATCAATCTATTGATGAATGGACAGAATTTTACCCCATGTCAAAAGTATCATTAAAAACTATCATCACAGGCCTAAATACTACAACTTCATATTTAGATCCATGCCCAGTATCATGGATAAAAAACACACTACCAACTCTACTATCATTTATTCTCCCAATAGTAAACTTATCACTAACTCAAGGATACCTTCCACCTCCCCTCAAACACGCACAAATTCGCCCAATTTTAAAGAACTGTAAACTAGACAAAACATCTCCAACTTCATACAGACCCATCTCTAGCATACCATTCCTGGCCAAAATAATTGAAAAAGTAGTACAATTACAGACACAGGAATTTATAGACTTATATTACCCACTTGACGATCAACAATATGGATTCCGGCCCCGCCACGGTGTAGAAACACTTCTAACAGTATTAATAGATACACTCCTAAAAGGAATTGACAATCATAATCAGGCGTTCATCCTCCTTTTCATTGACATATCAGCAGCTTTTGATAGCGTGCACCACTCAATAATGCTCAACAACCTAAAACAGATAGGCATAAACTCCACCGTACATAAATGGTTCACCTCATATTTAAATAACAGAACACAAAATGTAAGAATAGGTAATCAAGCTTCTAATACATACAAACAAGAAATAGGTTTACCACAAGGTTCAGCACTTTCAGCTTTACTTTTCAATATTTATATAAAGCCGGTCTGCAACATCTTTAAAAAATTTGGAGTACAATATCACCTTTATGCGGATGATATTATGATGTACATACCTTTCACAATTCCCAACCTACCGATCCAGCTACTATCAGAGTGTTACAATGAAATCACAATCTGGCTAAAATCCCAAAACCTCCACATAAACCATGCTAAAACTGAAGTATTAATTGTAACAAAAAACCAATCATATATGCCTCCAACCCACATAACCCTGCAAAACCAAGAAATTAAAATAAAAAATGAAATAAGATATCTAGGTGTCATTTTAGACAAACACCTCACAATGGAAACCCACATCAGAAATACTATTAAGAAAATCTACTTCAAACTCAAAATCCTCAAACAATTACGCCCCCTTGTATTCACACAAGATTTCATTAATATAACTCAGGCTACCATAACTCCCCACCTCGATTTCGCAAACTTAATACTTATGGGCATCTCAAAACAAAACATCAGAAGAATCCAACTTGCTCAAAATGCAACAGCCAGAGTTATTTTACAAATAAACTCCCTTCAACACATAACACCGATACTAGCTTCCCTTCATTGGTTACCAATACAAAGCAGAATAATATACAAAACAATAATAACCACATTCAAAGCCATAAATGACATGGCCCCGAAAACATTATGTAATCTTATAGACAAAGAACCACTTAAACCCACTCTTAGAAAAGGACAATCAAACAAACTAAAGATTCCAAAAGAATTCATAAAAACCCATAAATTAACAAATAACAGAGCCTTTTCCCATATAGCACCAACCATCTGGAACTCGTTGCCAGAGGACTTACGTTCACTATCTGAGATAATAGAATTCAGAAAAAAATTGAAAACGTATCTATTCAATAAACATTATAATACCATAGAAATCCCTCCACTCAACTTAGATAAAGGCTAAAAACGAACCTATCCACATCACGATTATACACCCTACGACAAAGGATAATATACAAAACTTAAATAAATAACACCCCATTACTATGCCTTGATTCTCCTACTTGTATATAGTTACAATTGGTATGTTCTGCCTAATGTAGTACAGACAGTACTCCTGTTTACACGCAGTTATAGTTGAAATATCCTGATTAGTTGCTGAATTCCTGACTTATGTATGTTAAGATGTTCTATGTAATAAGTTATAAAGTAATAAGTTATAATGTTAAATGTTCTATGTAAAACAAACGCTGCTTTGTTAACTGTTGTTAATTGTACACCGCAACTGATCGATGGAAGATGCGGTATATAAATAAGTGTTAAATAAATAAATAAAATAAAGTTGATGGGTCCTCACTAGTCAACACCAAGGTATTTATTTCTGGATAACATATGTTGTCTGTCACATCCTTGTTTTACCACTTTTCTTCTTCTTTTTTTATTTAGTATATATGTTCATGTTATAAAGTTAATTGATTATATTTGGTTTTAATTATTTTTAATTATTTATGATTGTGTAATTTATGTATTACACATTTTTACCCTTCTTATTTATTATATATTTTAGGTATCTATGTTATGTATGGTTTTATTTATAATATGGTTTAGTCATCTGTTCTTATCACGTTGCTATTATTTTAATCATGTATTGTATAATAAGTATTTATGTTTTTTATGTTTTTAGTACCTTTGCCTGGTCAACCCCTGATGAAGGGTAGCGAAACACGGTCTGTGTCGGGTTGGCAATAGGTCAATGAAATAAATATAAAGTCTGTTTTTCCACATTAATCACGTCTTGGACTGTGTTTTTGTGATCTACGTGATTATCTGCCTCACCTGTGGTGCCACCCAGTGGATCCTCCAGTACCTCCTTCACCTCTCAAAGGCAGGGTTGAAATCCAATTCGGTCAGGGTACAACTGAGCGCCATTTCGGCAAACCACCTCCCCTTCGAGGGAAAACCGCTCTCGGGGCAGCCCTTAGTCTCTCGCTTCATGCGAGGTCTCTTGCTTTCCAAGCCTCCCATCTGGCCTCCGCCGGCAGAGTGGGACCTCAATGTGGTGCTGATGCAGCTCACGCGAGCACCTTTCGAGCCGATGGCAACGTGCTCGCTTCGGCATCTCTCCTGGAAGGTGGTCTTCCTGGTGGCTTTGACTTTGGCTCGCCGAGTCAGCAAACTTCAGGCCCTCATGGCTGAGGCTCCATACACCAGGTTCTACGGGAACAGGGTGGTCCTCCGCACCCATCCCAAGTTCCTACCAAAGGTGGTCTCAGACTTTTATCTCAACCAGGAGATAGTCCTACCGACCTTCTTCCTGAGACCACATGCCAACCAGGCATTGGCGGTGTTGCATATACTCGACTGCAAGAGGGCTCTTGCCTTCTACCTGCAGTGTACCCAGGTTCATTGCAAGTCCGATCAGCTCTTTGTCGCCTACGACTCCAATCGCCTGGGGCAGGCAGTCACCAAGCGCACCATCTCCGTCTGGGTGGCTGACTGCATTGCCTTCACCCAAGCAAAGGCGGGCACCCCACTGGATCGGCGGGTTACCATGCACAGCGTCCAAGCCAAGGTGGCGTCAGTGGCTTCACTGCGCACAGTGCCTCTAATGGACATCGGCTGGGTTGCGACCTGATCTTCAGCGAACACTTTCGCTGTCCACTACTGCCTGGAGAGGGAGTCCCGCAAGAACAGCACCTTCGGCTAGGCTGTACTCCGTAATCTGTTTGGGGTATAAGCAACTCCTGCCCTCCGATCCTTCTGGACGGCTACCGAGAGCTTCACCCCGGGGACCCGAAGACCCGGGCTCCTCCGGGCATCGACATCTGCTCACGGCCTCGCAGAGGCGGTTTTGGGTTACAGGTTCGGTAGCCTGTAGCAGGGGAGTCCCATAAGTGAGGACTGACTTCCTGCTTGTTCCTGGAGAAAGCGTAGTTACTCACCTGTAACAGGTGTTCTCCAGGGACAGCAGAAATCAGTCATCACTATCCTCCCACCTCCCCTGAAGAGTTGCTATTTTTGTCCTTCCCTTGCCATCTGCTTAGTAGGGCTCTAGCTAGGGGACCTGATTAAGCAAGATGGCACCTTTGGGCGGGAAGAGGACCACGCATGCGTGGCAGCAATCCCAAAGGCTTTCTTTGAAAGCTGGGGAATTGCACCGCGCGGGCTCCATCGTTGCCAACGTCACTCTTAAGTGAGGACTCATTCCTGCTGCCCCTGGAGAACACCTGTTACAGGTGAGTAACTACGCTATATATGTGTTGCAGATTAAATTATTTTTTTCAAATTAGAACAATCAGATATCATCTGATGTATCGGCATCTTTGTTTCATCCTAAATGCCATTGGGTCCATCCAGGCCCTTTAAATGTCTGTATAGCTACATTTAGAGTTCTGCTATCGAATGATTTAAAGTTGATTGGTATATCTCAATGATCTTGGTTACGTGATTCAATCTGTTATTTTTTGAACGTCAAGCGCTACGGCAGCTAATTTCAGGATTATGTGATTATAAAACCAGCTGACAAGGGATGATCCATAGTGATACAAAATCAAGATCAATATCTAGTTGAAATCAAGTGTCTGCTTTCAGATCAACATTTTTACAAACAAGTCACTATAGATTTGACAGCTGAATTACAGCAGCTGATTCTTCCAATTTTACAAGAAGCCTTTCATAACAGAATTAGGATTCCTATTTTTTATACAGTGCCCAAAGTTCTTAAAAACTTATCACCTCCAGGTAGACCCACTGTATCCAGTAAATCTTCATTATTGGAACCTTTGTCTGTTTTTTTAGATAGATTTTTACAACCTGTGATAAAAACAGCAAGATCCTATATTTATTTATTTAAACTTATTTTTATACCGTATTTCTACTATTTAACACGGTTTACAGTTAAACAACAGATTAATAGGACCATAAGTTACACTGTTTTACAAAGAACTGGAACAGTATAACAATATAACTGCATAACATTTGGTATATTTAACTATAAACTATTTACAGTGTTTTTGTAGTTGTCTTATTGAGTCCTTGTTACATTGTTTGTGTTTGTTGTGTTAGATTGTATGATTTTTACAGTAAGGATTTATGGTGGGTGAGTCTCTAGGTCTGAGGATATGTTATATTCTTCCTTGAATTAGTGCATTTTAATTTCTTCCTGAATTCTGACAGGTCTGAGAATCCTCTTAATGTTGGTGGTAGTTTATTCCATAAGAAAGAGGTGAATAATGTGAACATTCTAATGCAGGTGGACTGCTTGCTTTTTGTCTTTTGCTATGGAATAGCAAGCAGGTTGAGGGTGGAGTTTCTTTGCAGTCTTTCATTCTTTGTAGAGATCAGAGAATGGAGGCATGTGGCCAATTCGTTGTGAAGTATTTTGAATATTGTGATGAGAATTTTATATCTGATCCTGGCTGAGATGGGAAGCCAGTGACGTTGCATCTGTATAGGAGTGATGTGTGATCGATAGGGGGCACCAGCAATTATTCAGGCCGCAGTATTTCGGGCCATTTATAGTGGGTGGAGAGTTTGTTTTGGTAGAACCTGGAAAATGATATTACAGTAATCTAGTACAGGTGTAATCATGGCTTGGCACACAGTCCAGAAAAGGTCTGGGGTGAGTAGTGGGCGGAGTTGCTTCAGGATTCTTAGTTTGTAGTAGACGGAGGTGGTTGTTCTTTTTATGTGAGGTCGGAAGGTCAGCTGCTGATCTATTATTATACCCAAGTATTTTGTCTCAGAATTGACCTTGATTTTTACATCGTCAAATTCTATTGTTGATGGTGGGACAAAGGTTGGATTAGTGGTTATGTAAAGCGCCTCAGTCTTCTCTTGATTGATGAGGAGGGTTGTGTCTACTAAGCCATCCTTTTATGTTTATGAAGCGACGTTTTCATTTTATGTAAATAATGCGACGTAGCGGCCACTGTTTTAAATTACAAGTGATTGTACTGCAAATATTGCCAGCATCTTATGCTTGGGTGATCTGTTGCTTTGTGTGCAGAATTATACTGCATAAGGAGGGGCTATCTGCACGGCATATATTGCTGGGCATATATTGTGGGCACTTCTACTCTGTTTACATCGATGCATCCGAGGCAACAGATCACCCAAGTATAAAATGAAAACATCAAGTGGTCAGTAATGTATAAAGTGCTGATAATGATACCAGCCAACCTTTATGCAGCAGCATTTGAGACCAAATTTTTAACTAGACAAATTTCAAGGATAATATCAAACTTTGGCAACATTATATAGACAAAGTTTTGTTTATATGGGAGGGTGATTATCGACTATTGGATCAGTTCCGGGCATGGGTACTTCTACTCTGTATACATAAATGCACATGTTGGCATTCTTATTTTATGATTACCACCCGTTGTATGAGAAATTCTATCCATATTGATAATTCTACTACCGATGGCATCGGTATAGCATTTATGTAATGCTTTTCTTTTTTACCAGTGTATGTTACTGTTAGTCTAACAGTTCAACATTTTAATACAAAGAAAGACATTCTTTTACTTTCGGTTATATTACTATTACCCTCATTTGGTTTGCAGCTTGTTGTGCTGTGATGCTGAGAGCTAAACTATCGGTAGTTTAACTACTGGCAGGGTCTCCCAAGATGGACAAGTCTCAGCTGAGGTGCCAGGCCAAGACAAACCACGCATCTGGGCAGCAGCAGAATGGGATAGTGTTGACGGCGGAGGATCACATTTCTGTGACAACGGCAACAACACCAAACTTAAACTGCGCTGAAGAAATGCCCGGCAATCTACTTCTGTATCTTGCCATGAAAACCCAATGGATAGTTACAACAAAACAAATTGTGCTATAGTGCTGGAAGATGAGACCCCCAGGTTGGAAGGCACTCAACTAGCTACTGGGGAAGAGCTGAAGACTTCTCAGAATAAAGCCAGCATTTATGATGTGGTTGGATCAAAGCCCTCAGGACGTCTGACTGCTGATGTAGCTGCGCATGAAATGAGAGTCAGAAGCTGTAAAGATGTCTTACGCATTGGAACATGGAACATACGAAGCATGAACCAAGGGAAGTTGGAGGTGGTCAAGAATGAAATGGAACGTGTACAACTTGATCTTTTGGGTGTCAGCAAACTGAAATGGACTGGCATCAGGCACTTTGCATCAGATGATCACATGGTCTACTATGCTGGAAATGAAAGACAAAGAAGAAATGGTGTTGCATTTATAATAAAGAAGAAACTTGCAAGAACTGTAATGAAATACAGTGCAGTCAGTGAACGCTTAATCTCTATTCGTCTACGAGGAATGCCTATCAACACAACTATAATTCAAGTATATGCCCCAACAACAGCTGCAGAAGAGAATGAAATCGAAGAGTTCTATGAACAAGTACAAGCTGAAATTGACAGAACATGCAAACAGGATATCCTGATAGTCATGGGTGACTGGAACGCAAACGTTGGCAACAAAGAAGAAGGCAAAGTAGTTGGAAAATATGGACTTGGCAACAGAAATGAAGCTGGAGAAAGACTGATAGAATTCTGCAAGACCAACGATCTATTTATCTCAAACACCTTCCATCAACACAAGCAGCGACTGTACACATGGACTTCACCCAGTGGATTGTCTAAAAATCAAATTGACTACATCTATGGAAGTCAACGATGGAAATGTTCTATAACATCAACAAAGACAAAACCTGGAGCTGACTGTGGTACAGATCATCAACTACTAGTATGTAAACTCAAGCTAAAGTTGAAAAAGAGCAAACCACTCATGAATGCAGCAAAATATGACCTTGAGACTATACCACTGGAATTTAAAGACTGCCTGCAAAATTGATTTGCTGCTTTAGATACAAATGACAGAGCTCCAGAAGAGTTATGGAATGACATCAAGAAGGTTGTGTTGGAAGAAAGCGAGAAGTCTCTACAAAAGGTGAAAAAGCAAAAACAGCCAAAATGGATGACGGAAGAAACTCTGAAAATTGCCCAGAAACGCAGAGAAGCTAAAGCCAGAGGAGAAAGAAAGACAATAACAGAACTCAACAGAGATTTCCAACGTGCAGCAAGACAGGACAAGGAAAAGTATTACAACGACGCATGCAAGGAAATAGAAGCAGAAACTATTAGGGGAAGAACAAGATTGGCTTTCCTAAAGCTATGAGAGTTAAAGAAAAGGTTCCAGCCTCGAATTGGAATGTTACAAGATGCTCAAGGTTCTATGTTGAATGATGCTGAGAAGATCAAGAAAAGGTGGAAGAAATATACAGAGTTTTTATATGATAAAGATCAAGTGGACCAACAGCCGTTTCAACCTGTACCTTATGATCGGGAACCATTGGTAATGAAAGAAGAAGTTAAAGCAGCATTGAAAGCCTTATCAAAGAACAATGCACCAGGCATTGATAACATTCCCATAGAAGTAGTACAGCAATCTGATGCAGCTGTTACCGTACCATTGGATTTACAATCTCACGATCTTGTGCACACTTATTTACAACTGTGGTCATTCATTACTCTGTTATTGATGCCCCCTCCGTTGTTTTCACATTTGATATGAGGGTTTCGCCTCTGATTCTAACATGCTCATTGTTATCCCTAGACACATTATAATAATACATTATCCTCCTCCTCAGCCCCATAACAAGATATAAGTGTGAATTTAGAATATTTTCAGCTGAGCAATCCCATTTCCAACTTCTTATCATCTTCCTCCTCAGAGTCGGGTTCAAATATGTTTTATTGATATGAGTTTTATTTTGTTTCAGTTTTATCACTTAGATGTAAATTCTAAGAGCATACGATTGGTTGTCCTTAATAGGGTGAATTTTGTTTGTGATACTTTTTTGATGTATCATTGTTGTATATCTTTTTATTACAGGGCAAGTTGTCCAGTATGGAATGTATGTAGTATGTATTTATTTATTACCTACTTATTTATTTTTTTATTTTAATTGTTTTTAATATTACAATTGGTTTTTTAGTTACTAACATGTAATCTATGAGAGGTTTTCTTGAAGGTTATGTGACACTAATGCATGACTTTTTTGGGTTTTCTTTCTTATTTTCATGTTTTTATTATTTCATATTTATATATTTATATATGTTTGTATTAAGGTCATAGTCCCCTGACAAAAGCCAGATGGCCGAAACACATTGGGCAGACCATGACACCAATAAATCTCAGTTCTTCCAGTGGCGTCTGTCCTCCTGCTTCTTTCTGTGTTGACATCTTTAGATGTGAAAGAATTGATTGATCCACAAACAAACACAATTTATACTCTCAAATACATCATAAACTGCCAAACCTCATGGATTATTTATGCAATCATCTGCCCTTGTGCAAAAGTTTAAGTTGGTAGGACATGTCGCAAGGTGAAAGTACGCCTTGCTGAGCACAAATCATGTTCCTTATCGTTCCTCCAGTTCAGTCCTCTACCTCTGGGTTGTCAACCTCCTCCTGCAGCTTGGAGACTGGCATGTCAGAATCATGACATCACTGGATATAGCCTGCTGATCTCTCTCCTCCCTTCCAGTGTGACCAGTCTCCATGCAGCAGGAGGACTTTGTGGGCCTTGGATGAGGCTCACTTGAGGAACGGATAAGGAGAGAATAGGAGTAGTGTAGTTTAAATTTGGTTTAGATTTACGAATATTTTGGGTTATTATCTCTTTAAAAAAAAAAAAAAAAAGAAGCTTAGCATTGTCTTGTTCCCTGCCTGTCACTGGAAAAAAAAAAAAAAAGGAAAAGCATAGCAAAGGAAAAGCATAGCAAAGCCTAGCAACGCTGCTGAGGACCCTGCCGGATCCTCCAATGGGGACCCCTGCCCGGAAGGCTGTAGAGACTCAGCCAGCGCCCCTGTCTGCACCCCCTGCGCTTCTGAAGCCTCCTTAAAGTCCATATGCTGTTCCACCGTGGACGAAAGGGAAGCACAGCCGCAGCACACTCCGTAATCTGCCACCATGCCCCTCTGAGTGCCACAGACAACACACTGTGGACGCCCCTCCATAAAGCAGCCAATCCCGACTGACCTTCACCTTACCGTTTCTTTTTTTTTTTTCACCTAACTAGAGATAGGTATACCTGAACACTCAGAACTTGAATTAATCAGAGTTTCCCACTCCGTCTCTGCGCGAGAAATACCCCTGCCTGCAGTGCTGGGCTATTGTAGCCGCGAGAAGGAAACCCTTCCCCCCTCAGCAGCATCCTAACCCCCGCGAAATAAACAAAACTAAAATTAACACAAACGTAAAACAAACTAAAACAAACCTCAATGAAGCCTTGCACTGAGTTTAAAATGGCGTTAGCAGAACTGCTCCGGTTCCCTCGTTGCTCAGAAGTCACGCGGCTTCGCGCACCGCGCAAAATGGCCACCGGGAACCCCAAAGAGCGCCAAAGTAAAGGTTGGCCTAGTGCTCAGAGCATGTCATCATCCATTTGTTCATTCTGGCCAGACGGTCGATAGTATACCCCCACTGCCATCGCTTTCCCCTTTTTACATAGAATTTCAATCCATAGAGATTCTACAGCAAATTTTGTTTCTTGCAAAACTTTAATCTTTTGTGACTCAATGCCCTCTCTAACATAGAGCGCAACCCCTCCACCAATTTGATCAGCTCTATCATTACGATATAGTTTGTACCCAGGTATCACAGTGTCCCACTGGTTGTCCTCCTTCCACCATGTCTCTGAGATACCAGTTATATCTAATCTCTCATTTAGTGCTATATATTCTAACTCTCCCATCTTATTTTTTAGACTTCTAGCATTTGCATACAAACATTTTAGAGACCGTATTTTATTCATATTAATCTGGCTATCGGTAGAAAAGGGTAATTTGGAATCTTTAAGCTCTGTCTGCTCCGTACTCAAGGGCATTTGGGCTACTTTTATCTTTGTTGGAACCTCTCTGCTGATATGCCCTAACTTCATTCTCTTGGTAGTATCCTTCAAGGATACATTGTTCTGAACCATGCGCTCTTGGGCGACGTTTGGCTCTCCCCTATTATCTAGTTTAAAAGCTGCTCTGTCTCCTTTTTAAAGGTTAATGCCAGCTGCCTGGTTCCATCCTGGTTAAGGTGAAGCCCATCCCTTTGGAAGAGCTCCTCCTTTCCTCAGAATATTCCCCAGTTCCTAACAAATCCAAAATCCTCATCCTTGCACCATCGTCTCATCCACACATTGAGACTCCAGAGCTCTGCCTGCCTTTTGGGTCCTGTGCATGGAACGGGAAGCATTTCGGAGAACGCTACCCTGGAAGTTCTGGATTTCAACTTCCTACCTAAAAGCCTAAATTTAGCCTCCAGAACCTCCCTACCACATTTTCCTATGTCATTGGTACCAACATGTACCAAGACAGCAGACTCCTCCCCCTTACTATCTAGGTGGCGCGTGAGGTCTGCTACCTTCGCACCAAGCAGGCATGTTACCAGGCGAACCTTACGTCCACCAGCCATCCAGCTATCTACATGCCTAATGATTGAATCACCAGCTATAACGGCTGTCCTAACCTTTCCCTCATGGGCACATGGCCCTGGAGAAACATCCTCGGTGCAAGAGGGTTTTACATCACCTGGAGGACAGGTCCTAGCTATAGGATCACTTACAGTCACACCAGGGTGATGCTCTCCTGTCACGTGACCCCTCTCCTCCATGGTAAAAGGGATGCTGCCAGACTGGAGGTGGGACTTCAGGACTATATTTATTTTATTTATTTATTTATATTTATTTATTTATTTGGTTTTATATACCGCACTATTTAGATTCAGTGCGGTTTACAGAGGAACAACTTGATACATAGAACATGTTTACATTGAACGACCATACATTGAACAAGTAATGGTAACAGAGCTTACAGTAGATAACAGAGTTAATAAATAAAACAGTAACAGAATACAACATCATAACATCATTTTTAACATCAAACATGATAAACATAGGTTTATCTCTGTAGGTCTCGTCTATGTACCTCTCTGTCTTCCTTATGTCTTCCAAATCTGCTACTCGTGTCTCCAGAGATCGGACTCGTTCCCTGAGAGCAAAGAGCTCCTTGCATCCTGTTCACACATAAGACCCCTTACCAACTGGGAGAAAATCATACATGTGACACTCAATGCAAAAGACTGGAAAGCCCCCATCTCGCTGCTGGACTGCTGTCTGCATCTTAATTTTAAGGTTGGGTTTAGATATTAAGTTCTTTACTTACTAAGGGTTGCTGGGGATACTTATACTAATAAAACTATACCTAATACGTTTAATGTACTTTGTTCACCTGAAGCTTAATTAATCTCAGGTCCTTAATGTATGCCTGATGAGGATTAACAGCTGCACCTGAGAGTGAATATGGCACCTCCTTTCCTTTAAGAGGTTTAAGCACCTATAAAGCTGCAATTATCCAAGGGATTGGGTGGGTGTCGGTGAGTGAGGGAGGGAAAGAAGACTTATTAAAAGCTGGCTGCTACATATTACCCTGTCTTGTGCTTCTAAGGTAATCTGTGACCAATTTCTAGGGGGAGTCCCACAGCCCTTGCTTGGCTAGAGGGAGTCTTGTGTTCTAAATTTAACTAGAAAGCTCTCTTCTGTGTTTGAAATTTAAACTGAAAGCTCTTTGCTGCTACTATGCCTTGACTGATTTAACAAATACACTGGGTTCACAGATTAATCAGCTTTAATCTAAAGAATTCCTTTTTCTCCAAGATTTAGAAAAATTCCCAGAAGTAAATACTTACAATTGCAGATCTCTCTCCAGATGTAGCAGTCCCTTTTTTCAGTCCTTCAAGACTCTTGGTCATGGTGGGAGGAGGGCACTACCAGTACAAGGTGCTACCCTTCGACCTGGCCACCTCGCCAAGAATCTTTACCAAATGTTTTGTGGTGGTAGCTGCCTACCTGCGCCTACAAGGGGCTTTCGTCTTCCCCTCCTTAGATGACTATCTCATCAGGGGCAGTATGGACTCAGAGGTCAGTTAGGCCGCAGAGCGTGCAACCCACCTTCTGCAGCACCTGGGGTTTGTGATCAACTACCCCAAATCCCATCTCTCTCCAGCCCAAAGCCTGGAGTTCATAGGTACTCAGTTGAACACGTTACAGGTAAAGGTCGTCCTCCCAAAAGAAAGGGCAGAATGCCTCAGGCAACTGGCAGGAACGGTACAGCGCTGTCGGTCAGTGCTAGCTCGTCTCCTCCTCCGCCTACTGGGCCATATGGTCTTGACTGTCCACGTCATGCCCTCAGCCCACCTACACATGCGGATAGTCCAGTGGTGCCTATGCTTGCAGTGGACTCAGGCCACGGGCAGGCTACAGGACAGAGTCTAGGTTACCCACCTGCTGGTGCAGTCCCTCAATTGGTGGCAAAACTTGTGCCACCTCCAGGCGGGAATGTCCTTCCAGGCACCCGCGCCGCAGAGGATCCTGACCACAGATGCCTCCCTCCTGGGCTGGGGGCACATTGTGGAGACCACCGCACACAGGGCAGCTGGTGTCAGGAGGAATCACTCCTACAGATCAATCTCCTGGAACTCAGGGCAATCTTCTTGGCCCTATGAGCATTCCGTCACCCTCTGCGACACCGACCTGTGCTGATCCAGATGGACAACTAGGTTGCTATGTTTTATATTAACAAGCAGGGGGGCACAGGCTCGTACTCCCTCTACCAGGAGGTGGTGGCCCTCCTCTCCTTCGCAGCACGCAACAGCATGCTTCTGCGAGCAGTGTACCTCCCGGGCCAGGACAGCTGCCTAGCAGACAGGCTGAGCAGAGTCCTTCGCCCACATGAGAGGCACTTAAACCCCAGAGTAATGAAGCAGCTCTTCCACCTCTGGGGCATGCCCATGATGGCTCTATTCGCCTCTCCAGACAACACGCAGCTACCTCACTTCTGCTCCCATCAGCCACAACCAGAGAGTGTGGCGATAGATGCCTTCGTGATCTCATGGTCCGAGGGCTTACTCTATGCATTTCCACCGATGCCTCTGGTTGCCAGGACCCTCTTCAAGGTCTAGAGCGAAGGGGCCTCAGTCATACTGATTGCCCCCAGGTGGCTCAGGCAACCTTGGTTCCCTCTGCCGCTTTCCCTGTTGGTGGCACTCCCAGTCCCTCTGGGGCAAGTCCCGGACCTCCTGTCCCAGGAGGAGGGCTCCCTCCTGCACCCCAATTTGGGGTCGCTATTGATAACAGCATGGCTGCTGAAAGGGAGTGTTGGCCCCTTTTCATTCTTCCAGGAGAAGTCGAGGAGATCCTACTAGCCTCTCTAAAACCCTCCATCAGAAGGGCTTATGCCTTTAAGTGGAGAAGGCTTTCTGTCTGGGGTGCAGAAAGGGAGAAGAATCCCTTCTTCTGCCATGTGCAACTAGTACTTCAGTACCTACTGCACCTGTCACACACTGGGCTAAACTCTAACTTGGTGAGGGTGCATCTGAGCACCATAGCTACTCACCACTACCCTATCAAGGGAAAACCCCTCTAAGGCCAGACCCTGGTCTCCAGGTTCCTCTGGGGCCTCCTGTTATCCAAGCCCCCCCTCCCCCTCTGCCCTCCTACATAAGAACATAAGATATGCCATACTGGGTCAGACCAAGGTCCATCAAGCCCAGTATTCTGTTTCCAACAGTGGCCAATCTAGGTCATATGTACCTAGCAGTTTCCCCAAGAGACACAAGTTCCACAATGCTTGTACTGGGTCAAGCATTGATATCTTCTACAGTACAGTGGGACCTCAACGAGGTGCTCTGCCAGTCAACAAACTGCCATTTGAGCCCCTGGCCACTTGCCACTGAGGTGCCTGTCTTGGAAAGTGGTCTTTCTGGTGGCCCTTACGTCCGCTCGAAGAATGAACAAACTCCAGGCCCTTGTGGCAGATCCACCATCTACAAGGTTCTACAAGAACAGGGTAGTGCTCCGCACACACCCCAAATTCTTCCCAAAGGTGGTGTCTCCTTTCCATCTCAACCAAGAGGTGATCCTCCCTACCTTCTTTCCGCGGCCTCAGGCCGGCAGGGAGGAACTAGTACTTCATACGCTGGATTGCAAACGGGCCCTGTCCTCCTACTTACAGCAGACCCAGGCCCATCGCAAAGCTCCTCTGTTTTTTGTGTCTTTTGACCCCAGCAGACTGGGGCTCCCCATGACTAAGTGAACTCTGTCTACTTGGGTGGCGGACTGTATTGCCCTCGCTTATGAGTGAACTGGACTCTCCCTTGAGCACTGGATCACAGCGATAGTCATGTTGGTGGCCAACCTCCACTTAGTGCCGGTGACGGAGATCTGCAAGGATGCCACATAGTCTTCAATTCATATGTTCGCAGCTCATTACTGCCTGGAGAGCGAGTCCTTCAGGGACAGTGCCTTTGGCCAGGCAGTACTCCGTAATATTCTCGGGGTGTAGGCAACTCCTGCTCTCTGACCCTTCTGTGTTCAGGCTACCGGAGTGATGGTGCCGCTGTATGCTAGGGTCTTGCAGAGTCTCTCAGTAGGGACTCATCTTCTGCAAATCATAGCTACCCGATTAGTCACCGTTGATGCTGCCATTGTTCGGTCCTCGGCATCCTGGAGCTCGGGTATCCCATATGTGAGGAATGACTTCTTGCTTGTTCCTGGAGAAAGTGTAGTTATTCACCAGTGACAGCAGGAATCGGTTCTCACAACCTTCCCTCCTCTCCTGGGAGTTGCCTCCCTACCTTGTTTTAGTTTTACTGCCATCTTAGATATGTCATCTGACTTAGCAAGATGGCACCCTTGAGCAGGAAAGGGACTGTGCATGCGTGGTAGCATGTCTCAAAGGCTTTCTTTGAAAGCTGAGGAAATGCTCCATGCGGGCTCCATTGGCACTGATGTCACCCATATGTGAGGACTGATTCCTGCTGTCCCTGGAGAGCACCTGTTACAGGTGAGTAACTACACTTTCACACCCTTCTCCTTAGTTTCCCAGGCAACTACCCAGTCACTGCCTTCTGGAGATTGGCCACGGGCTCTCTTAGGCTTAAGGGATAGCTCTATTTGCTTCTCATTAGCCAGGAACACATATCTACCTGTAGGGACCTTGTTCCAAATTACCCCCCCCCCCCCACCTCAGGAATTAGGTGGTGACTTCCAGGCAAAAGCATCCTATGCTTGAATTTGACCTGCCTGATGCTTCCTACAGATGACCTCCTTGCCATTGTATGCATCACATTATCAATGTATGTACACCTATACTCTTATACAACTGCATGATTTAAAAAAAAAAAACTTTTTCAGTTGTAACAAAGGTTATACACACACAAAAACCAGAAAATGTCCCTGTGCATTTCTATGGGAGAAGCAATTTCAGCTTCTGCAACACAGAAGCTTTGATACACTGAAACATAGTGGCTAGGGGATTGCTTTTTTCGAAGTACTGCTCCCTCTTTTCTACCTTCCTAGTCACAGGCACCTAGATACACACCCATACCAGTCCGCCCCACAGATACAGATACATTCTAACATAGAGATATTTGACATACAGGCAAAAACACATATCCACATGGAGAAGGAATGGAGATAATTCAGTGAGACATGCCCTCCCCCACCAGCACTTGCTCCACTGATGGCACTTAGTGATGCTGCGATATCGCATGGAGGCCACTACCGCTGCTCTGTAAACATACCCCATAGAATCGCTCTGCATCTGGGAAAGCACAGAAGATTAGCTGCCTGTCTAAACTCACCCACCGGAGAAATGTAAGGCCAATACCTTAGTGCCTGTACCTTAGTTTGAATGGTCCACTTTTTCAAATAGGACTAATACTAGGGGACACTCTCTATGAAGCTAATAAATGTAACACCTTGTCCTAGTAAGTATTATGTGCAAAGCTATCCCGGAGTGCATACAATTTTTCTTTCCCCAGGCCTCTCAGCACTTTCTCTCAGCACATGCAGTCTCTCTCCAGGGACAGGTTCTCTGCAGGGTAAAGGGATTTCCTTCATAGACCAGCTAATATTGTCTTACACTTCACCACAAACACTTGGGTGAGGGGGGTGATATTCAAAGTTATTTACACAGTTTGCAGACCTGCAAACCATGTAAATGCCATTCTGTGGGATATTCAGCAGTTAGTGCTGCTGAATATTTGCAGGTGCCGTAGCTACATGCCCGATGCTAACCAGTTAGCATCAGGATGTTCCGAGATGGCACCTATCGCTAACTGGGCAATGGCAATATTGAGTTACTGCATGGTTAACGATACACGGTGAAAGTCAGGTGCAGGAAACCCTGGTCTTTCACTGCAGAAGCTAACCCTTTGAGGGCAATGGAGCCCAATTTTCAAAACTGCTGATATTCAAATGTTCACAGCAATCAGCCATGGCACTTAAATATTGTTGGGATATTCAGCAACAGTATCCAGATAGGAGCAGCCACTGACTATCTGTGCTGTATGGGGCTAACTGCCCCCCTCCACAAGGCCGATTGGACCCCCTGCTGCTGCCACCGGACACTACAACAAGAGTGCCTATAAGAACAGGGCGCCTTCAGGCATGGGAACAGATCAGGGTGCCATTACCACCACTGGCATTCGATTGGCATCGGGGAAGGGAGCTGGAAGAACAGAGCCTCCCTGCCCCCTCCACAAGGCCGATCGCACTCCCTGCTGCTGCCACTGGACACTACAACCAAAGTGCCTATAAGAACAGGCACCTCCAAGTGGGCCCATGCCTGAAGGCCCTTTGGCGAGGTCCTTAAGTGAGGACCGAAGGAGTGAACAACCAACCATGACAACTCTGCTTCTACGCGATCCCAACATATTATATGGACACACAAGCAATGGAAAATCTACAAGCAGCAGAATACTGAACCCACCTAGATCAAAGCAGCACAAGCTAAACAACAGCACATAAGAGGTAAGCCATCCTGCTGCCAGTACTTATCCTACATCAAAAACTGCAAACACACTCCACAGGAAACAAACATTGCTATGTTGAATAGCACAATAGTAAAATTTCTCTTCATTCACCACCGTTTCTTTGTATAGTCCAATTAACATATAAGGGAGATCTCAGAACTGGCGGGGACTCAAAAGGCATATAGAGAATCTATAGACCATCGCCCTATTGCATCAGTGACCATCCCTTATGAATTGCAAAGCAATATATGAAAATCAACAGAACACATCATAACAACTTAGCTTCTATGAAAAAAATCTTGAGCATGATGTGATCTGTGTAATGCCCCAACGCCTCAATCTGGCGCCCTCCAAGTGCTGCCAATTTGTTAATCAGACTCCATTAATAAAGAAAAAGGCAGAATGAAACCCATCTATACAAGAGCATTTCAACCGAGCTCCCAGAAAGACCCAAGCCAATCTGACCTATGCCTCCATTCCTCCTGACAGGGCCCCCTGTATACCCTCCTGAACCCTGCATCAACATCCATGCTGCCTCACTCCACATACCATGCTTTCTCCCACATCACACCCCACATCGGCAATTAGGAACAGCCACTCACACCCCACCACAACCACGACAAAGGCACACACCCATTCCAGTCATACCAGATCACACCTCACACAACACAGAAAAACACTCAACCACTCCAATACTCACGTATTAATACCCGATCAGTGAGAAATAATATCCCCACTATCCCAGACGTCATTATATCCCAAAAGATTGATATCCACTGCATAACTGAAACATGGCTATCTGAAACAGACACTGTTCTCATGAACCAGTTCACCCCACATAGCTACAACCTCTTCCAATGTTCACACTCTCACAGTAGAAGTGGAGGAATGACCATAATAGCAAAAAAAAGCTTTCACCTCCGGAACCAAGCATCTTAAAGCACTGAGGAATCAGAGGTACTACCAATAATCAACAAACAACTAATAATCTGCTGATATACAGAGCTCCCTCGACAACCTCAGACCTCTCCGACATTTTCAAGCAAGCAACTGACATTGCCAATATTAAAAAGAAACTGGTAATTCCTGGTGACTTCAACCTCCCCTCAGTACAAGAAAGACATGTGACTGCCTTCCTTGAAGCAATGGAAGCCATGGAACTGACACAAATCATCCACACGTCAACGCATGAAAAGGACAACATCCTCAATCTTGTTTTCTTCAACCCCAAAACCACCCAAGCAACTAAACCCCCAGACTATACCAGTGTTCTGGTCATACTACAGTCTCATCATATTCATCATGCCCAATCAACCACATCACACTACCAATGCTGCACAACCAATAAGACAATTCAAAGCATTCAACAAAGACAACGTTCTCAAACATGTCTTTCCACACATACAACCCGGGCACTCAGATCCCAACATATTAATCGACAACTGGAATACCACAATAGCTACAGCAGCACAACCAACTATAGCAACCAGGAAAAAGAATGAAAGACCAACAAAAACATGCTGGTACACCCCAGCATTATGCCAACTAAAAGTGCAACTTAGAAGATTTGAAAAAAATTGAGAAAATCCAAACTTGATTCTGACAGAAAAAGGTATATAGATGAACTGAACAACAACCGCATCGAAACTGACAACACAAGAAGAAACCATCACTCAAGACTGCACAACACAGCTCTTAACCAGCCACGTAAGCTATTTAACCTGGTCAAACAACTGACAAATCCCCAAACCAAACCACTCAAGTCCCAAACATTACTCTACAACAACTAGCTGCACAACACAAACAGCTTCACCCTAACCCCAAAATTCTATGCACCCCAACACAGAACAGACAACACACCACCCTCAATAGCACATGGTGCATGTTGGAATCTGTCAGCAAAGAGAGGATCAAAAACATCATTACAACCATCAACATCATCACCTCCCCGCTTGATCCATGCCTGGTCTATTGGATCAAGATGGCAAAACAGGAACTAAGCCCAACACTCATCATCTTCGTACAGGAATCACTCAACCAGGGCCAGATGCCCACTAGCCTCAAGATGTCCATCATCTGCCCCACTCTCAAAAAAACCTGGACTCAACCCATTGGACCCAGCCTCATTCAGACCAGTAGCATGCCTCCCATTCACTACTAAGATCATTGAAAAAAGCAATACAACAGCAACTACAAGAACACATTGACAGGAACAACATAGTTGACCCACAACAACACAGATTTTGACCTTCACATGGAGTCGAAACGCTCATGGTCTCCCTAATAACTACGCTGATAAAGGGAATACAAATCAAACAAACTGGATACTTATTCATCTTCTTAGATATATCAGCAGCATTTGACACAGTTTCCCACAACATCCTCCTCCACCGTCTACAAGAATCTGGCATGAAGGACACAATCCTCCTGTGGTTCCAGTCCTACCTAACAGATAGACATCAACTAATCCAAACAAGTGTTGGCACATCAACCCCCTACCGACAAATCCAAGGAATCCATCAAGGCTCTGAACTGTCAGCCAAGCATCTTCAGAATGCTACGTCACCTCCACCCCCTACTGGATTCCACCGACTACCGAACAACCTTCCAGGCATTAGTCCTCCCACACCTGGATTTCGCTAACATCATCCTCCACGGTCTCTCTCAATCAACTTTAAATCCACTCCGCCTGGCTATGAATGCAGCTGCAAGAGTCCTCTCTGGATCGTCAAGATCTGACCACATAACGCCTATCATGAAAGATCTGCATTGGCTACCTTTACATGCCAGACTCCAATATAAGTCATTAGTCCTTACCTTCAAAGCCCTAAATAACTACCCCCATACGCCAATCAGAAAGCTAATTCACGGCACCCTGGAAAATAGAAACAGGAGGCCTACTGCAATGAACACCTTAATAGTCCCCAAGATGATGACGACGTGTACTAAGGCTACTTCCAACAGGGCCTTCTCTATATTCGCTCCTTTAAACTGGAATGCCCTTCCCCATGAAATCTGTGGCATCAAAAGCCTAATCCTATTCAGAAAAGCTTTGAAACACCATCTGTTCACAAAATGCTACCCAGAAGCCATCCCAGACAATCACACAACTGGCAAGCTTCCCACATGCCCCAGACGCCTTAGCACCTTAATACAACCAAAAAATTTTTAGCCTACACACTAGCCCACCTGCTAATCATCATACCTGTACCATCCACCCGAAAAAGCACATGCAATATCCAAACGAGTTTAGAGTATTGTATATAGTATCAAGTTAACTTGTACATAGTTCTCCCGATTATCCCCTGTTTAATTTCCTGTTCATTGTAAACTCAATGTTGCCTGTATGCATTGTAGTATGTTTTTGTTCGATGTACACTGCGCTGATTATAATAGAGCGGTATAGAAGAAATGTTAAATAAATAAATAAATAAATAAGCTGTTCAACATATATGTACAATCACACTGCTCAATGATATGGTCACACTGCATTAACTTCCATATATATGCAGATGACATCATGTCGTATGGACTGATGATAACCACAAACCCAACTAACACACAGCTACTGCATTGTTTCGACGATGTCTCCAGATGGCTCCAAGAAATCAACCCTTATGATCAACCTCAAGAAGACAGAAGCATTATTCTTCATAAAGGATCAAACCTTCATTCCACCAACCCACCTCACCTAGGAACAACCCAGATACGTGTTCAAACACAAATAAAATACTTAGGAGTCATCCTTGACTAGATCCTGTCACTCAAGCAACAGATAACAAAGACCACACAAACAATATTCTTCAAAACCAAAATGATACAGTGCCTCAGATCACTCCTTGACCCCCAAGACTTTAGATCAATCATCCAAGCATTGATGCTTCCCCACCTCAACTACGGTAATGCAATATATCAAGGACTCTCGCTCTCAACTCTCCAACTTCTACGAACAGTTCTCAACCCAATTGCCAGGATTATACAACGAGCAAAGAAATATGACCACATCACCCCAATACTGAAGCACCTCCACATCCTTCCTATCGGATCCCGGATCCAGTATAAAACATTAATGTTTACTCACAAAATGCTGCATCAACAACAGACATCCCATCTACATACCCTCCTACCACAAACAAACTCTGGGAGAAGAACCACAGAACAGACCACAAACAACGTCCTGACTATACTACATGCAAGGACAAAACACAGTAGTCAAGCTTGTGCTTGAGCATTTGACCTCTATGCCCCATTGCTATGGAACACTCTCCTAACCAAACTCAGAAGTATCACAGATCTCTATACCTTTCAGAAACAGCTGAAGACACACCTGTTAAGAAACTGCTTCGGCACACTCCCCTACGACACCCCATAAATGCTGGATCATGTTGTGTGCAATGCAAATAGCAACCAAGATAAGAATTAGAAATGTAAATAAGTTTAGAACTCGTGATGTGTACCCAATCTGTATTGTAAATATGTTACAACCTTGTTGATTGCTTAACCCCCTTCACCTTTCCTGACCCCAGTTCAAATTGTAAATACACTATATTTGTTCAATGTATCACTGGTTGTTTTAATGGAAACCTCTTTGTCCCAGTGAAAAGCAGTGTACAAGCATAGCTAAATAAATAAATAAGTGCCAGCACGGATTGATTGATTTAACAGGTTTTTTATACCTCATTATCCTTTAATCAAAGTGGTTTACATTATAACAAACTTGGTGATGCATTACAACAGGAACATTAACTTGGAGTACTGGTAACAAAACCAGGATTTAACATTCTAAGGGTTTGGGTGGAATGTTTAACATGAGGAACAGAGAAGGGTGTTGTGGTGGTGTAAGTGTTTTGTTCCAGGTTATGTGATTGTGCCAAAGTGTTTAGAGAATAGTAACTTTTTGAGTTGCCTGCGAAAGTCTTGGATATCTTGAATATGACATGGATTGCTTTCCAGTTGGCAGCGATAGGGCTCGCAGAACCCAGAGCGCGAGGAACTAGCACCAGAAGACGAGGTGTGCTTGGAGGAAACCTTGGGCTTATCCTCTGGTAAGCATTGTGGCTTGACCTCACCAAGGTCCTCAATGAGCTTTTCCAGATCTTCACCAAAAAGCAAACCTCCCTTAAAGGGAAGGCTGGCCAAGCGTGCGTTAGAAGCTGCATCAGCCGACCAGTTCCACAGCCACAGCCAACAGTGAGCTATGGTGGATGCCACAGCGTCTTGGGCAGCCAAAAGCAAGAGGTTGTAGGAGGTGTCCACCAGAAAGGCTGCAACAGACTCCAAGCGAGTTGGGTTTGTGTCCTCTGGCAACAGCTGTACCCAGTGCAGAAGGGTTCGGGCCACCAGACCCCCTCACGCAGACACCTGAACCGCCAAGGAGGAAGTCGAGAAGGTTGTCTTTAACAGGTCTTCCACTTTGCGGTCCTGCTGATCTCGGAGGGCCTTACCCCTTCAACTGGAATGGTGGCGCACTTTGTAACCACCATGACTAGAGCATCCACCTTGGGGTACCGCAACCACCAATTTAAATCCTCTTGAGGGACTTCCGGTATGGCTCTGCGCTGATCGGACGCAAGTAGATCAGCTCCGGGTACCCATCCCACCAATTTGCAACCTTTCTTATTCTAAGTAAGCTGAAAAACCCCTGGCTGGTTTACACGATCACGGAGATCGCGGCGGGACGGGAGCGGTGCCAACCACGACTTCTGGGAGCAGCCCGATGGCTACAAAACCCACGAAGAGAGAGCGTGTCCGGGGCCCTGAATCTAAAATGGCTGATGGGGCACCTAAAAGCCCCTCATCTAATGGTGAGCTAAATATGGTGGCGGAGGTGAGCTCGGCAGTGGTGAAAGCCCTAGATGAGCGCTTTTGTGATCTGGGCGGCCAATTGAGCGCGGTGGCTCAAAAGATTGCAGATTTTACGGGCCGCATTGAGCAGGCAGAGGAGAGAATCTCCGGCGTGGAAGATGCCCAACACTCCTTAGCTGCCCGGGTACAGGCCTTGGAGTCGCTAGTGCAATCGCAAGCCGACAAGTTGGAAGACCTGGAGAACAGGGGCCGCAGGAAAAATCTGCGTTTTGTCGGGGTCCCAGAATCGGTAACGGACTCCACTCTCTCTACATACCTTACTGGTTGGATGGAGCAGCTCGTGGCCGGGTCTATGGAGCCCCCTATCCATCTTGAGCGTGTGCATCGCCTGGGCCCGAGGAGAGAGGAGGCGCAAAGGCCACGTGTGGTGATAGCCCGCTTCTTAGATTACCGGCAGAAGGAGACGGTACTCCGGGCGGCCCGAGGTCAGCGGCGACGAGGGGACGGCGGAACACAACTTTTGGTATTCCAAGATTATTCTCAGCAAGTCAGCCAACAACGTCGAGCGTTTTCGGGGATCTGCGCTCAGCTGGTTAACCGGGCTATCAGATTTACACTGCTATACCCTGCCAAACTCCGTGTCGACTATCAAGGCCGAATGAGGACCCTGGGGTCTCCGGAAGAAGCGCGCACGTGGCTGGAGCAGTTGGGAGAGTCTACGGCGACAGTGACCTGAAGCGATGGATGTGCGCCCTGTGAGTGCAATGCTGCCGGAGTGGCACTACTTGGCGATCGGTGCGCTGCTCCTGCTGGGCCCAGGGACACTGGACCCTGAACACTGAACCCTGAGCTCTGAACTTTCCCCCATTTTTTCCTCTTCCCTTTTTTTTTTTTTTCCTTCCCCTTTTTTTATTACTTATTTTTTTCTGGTATTTTGTAATTTACAGTTTGTATTTTATATTTTTTCGTATTTCACCTTAATTTCTGCCCTGGGCACGTGCTGCACTGCTATGGTGCCGGGGGCTGGAGGGAGTGGGGCCCTGGTGTTGTTATACTCCATAAATGGTTGTTGTGGGCCTGGGGCACGAGCACTGGCTCTGTGTTCCACCGTGGGACTGGTTTAATCTTTCTTTTACTCTTCTTTCTCTTCCTTTAACTGTGTTTCTTTATCTTCCCCTCCCCCCCTTTATTCCCTGGTGGAGCGCGTAGGAATCCATCGCCTCTCTTCCTGGGGGGCTGGCTTGGGAATCGTGGTTTGAGCGCTGTGAGTTGGCGGCGTGAGGGGTGGAGGGGGGGTGGTTGGGGGTAGTCAGGGGTGTGGGGGGGTTTATATTATTATTATTATTTTTTTTTTATCTTTAATTCATTTTATTTTTATTTTTATTTCTATTCTTATTATTTTTTAATTTCATTCAGTATATATACTCTTCATTTTATTCTTACTTTTGCTTTCTTCTCCCCTTTTTTTTTCTTGAGGCCCTAGGTAACTTACAGCGACTGGCTTGCCTTCTCCTCTTGTGGACTTGGTGCTGGGGCCGACTGCTTCTTAGCCGCCGGGCCACGGCAGGGCTGCATGGGGAGGCAGGTACACTTTTGCAAAAATATGGGGGTGGCTACGCTGGATGCTCTGACAGCTGTTCTTATAGCCTTGTCTGGGCCCTGGTGGTAGGCATCTCTTTAGGATTGCTTGTGCTGCTCTTGGGGCGCTCCTGTGCCAATCACCGCGTGGATTGATACCAGTGATATGGCTGCATAATTGAGGGGTTTACTTGTCACTATTCTACCTCTTCCTGCTGGATACATCTTCAGAGTAAGCACTGGGTATGGTGGGGTCCCCTAGGTGAATGGGGTCCCCTCCTTTGATTAGGGAAGCTCTGCCTGTGGGGGGAAGGGGTATGCTTAAGGCCCTGGGTGTTGTGGTTTGGTGGGTGGAGTGGTTGGAGGTAGGGTTACGATCAATATTGGGGCACGTTTGGGAGCCGGGGAATATTGTCTGGCTGGGGGGGCTTAGGATTTTTTAGAGGGGTGGGCCCGATGGCCTCAGGAAGTCACCGGCCTCTGGTAGGCAGGCGGAGTCTGTTAGAGAGGATGAGGAGAGTGGGGGGTGTTAGGGATTACGTTAACCATGGGGTGGGGGTTGGGTTGGGGGGGCGGGGAGGGGCTGGGGGGTGGGGGGGTGTGTACTATCTGTTGCTGGTTGGGTCTGCATGGGAAGATGACTGGTTACTGGTGCTTGTCTGTGTGGATGTGGCTGCTCTGGTGTGGCTGGCTCTTGTGGGTGTGGAGGGGGCCCTGGGCTGGGGGGGCCCTCGTCGAATCAAATATTTGGAACTGTCCTTTTGGGCATTACTATCCCCCCTCGTACGATGAGTAGTGGACTTCGCTTTGCGTCTTGGAACGTGTGTGGCCTGGGCTCCCCGGTGAAACGCTATAAGGTGCTTCAACATTTGAAGCGACAACGCTTGGGGGTTATAATGTTGCAGGAAACTCATCAGACTGCAGCGGAACACGCTAAATTGTGTAGGGGTTCTATCGCTCATGTTTACGGTGCCCCTGCTGTTGGGAAGAAACGGGGTGTGGTCATTCTTATAGCAAATTCGGTGACTTGGCAGGAGGAACGTGTGGTCTCTGATGTGGAGGGGCGGTTTGTATGCGTCTGGGGGCTGTTGGAGGGGAAGAAAGTTGCCTTATGCTCGTTGTACGGACCTAATGGTTATGAGGCCCGCTTCTATCAGGCCCTCACTCAGCTTCTGGCAGATACCGATGGGTATCAAGTCATTCTGGGCGGCGACTTCAATGAAGTATTGGATGTTGGCCTAGATCGCTCAGGAGTGGGTATGGCAGGGAGTCCGCGGGGTCGTAGGCGATTGTGGGGGCTGTGCGAGGCGCAGAAACTTTTGGATATCTGGAGACTCCTTCACCCTGGTGATAGGGATTATACTCACATGTCTCGTGCTCATGGCACGTGGTCCCGCATCGACTATTTTCTCATCTCGGACTCTCTTTTTAGTTGTGTCTCCAAGGCTGAGATCGGGTCACCTATTCTTTCGGACCACGCGATGGTTATCCTTGAACTACGGGGTAGTAGCCCCTCTAGAAGCCGCCTGTGGAGGTATCCTTTGGACCTTTGTGGTGATGTTCAATTTGAAGTATACTTGCGGGATCGCTGGAGAGATTATTTGGTTTTTAACGACCGCCCTGAAGTCTCCCCGGCTTTGCTTTGGGAGGCTGGTAAAGCTGTTCTGCGAGGGGACATCATTAGCTATTGTAGCCTTCGGAGGAAGAGGTTAACTCAACGAATCCTCCTATTAGAGCGGGAGTTGGGCAAGATGCGGAGGGTGGTGGCGGGGTGCCATTCGGTCTCCAACCAACGTAAGTTGCGGGAACTCCAGGTGGAAATAGAGACACTTCTCCATCGGCGGGCTCAGAAGTCCATGCTGTATTATCGATTTAAGCTGTATCAGCATGGGAATAAAGCGGGGAAACTGATGTCTGCGTTGATGAGGCCTGCTGGTGGCCCACGGCACATTGGGGCAATTCGGCATGAGGACGGGACCGTCCGACGGGAGGCGGCTGATATTGAGACCGTTTTTACTGCCTTTTTACGGCAGCTCTACGCGGATGAGGGGGTGAGGTCCTGTGGGGGCCCCAGCTTTCTTGACGGTTGCCCCTTGCCGCAGCTTAACGCGGAACAGCTGGAGATCTTAAATCAGCCCATTTCGGGGCGGGAGGTGCAGATGGGTATTAAGGGCTTGAAGAATGGGCGGGCTCCTGGGGTCGATGGGTTCCGTGGTGAGTTTTACAAAATCCTGGGCGATGTCCTGGTGGCCCCCCTAGTGGGGTACTTTGACGACTTGGTGCGACGGGGGCAGTTTCCATTTGAGGCCAATAAGGCCCTAGTCACTATTTTACCTAAACCGGGCCGGGACCCTCTTTTGCCCGGGTCCTATCGCCCCATCTCGCTCCTAAATGTGGACATTAAGCTCTTAGCGAAAATCCTGGCAGATCGGCTGGCGCTCTATTTGCCGTCCCTGGTACATCCGGATCAGGTGGGATTTGTGCGGGGTCGCCATGCCGCGTACAGTCTTCAGCGTATTTTGCTTTCCATTAGCGCGGGGTGGCTGACGGGAGATCAATCCTTACTTATAAGCTTCGATGCTGAAAAAGCATTCGACCGCGTGAATTGGGATTTCATGTATCAAGTTTTAGATGCTATGGGGTTAACGGGCTTTTTCGTTGATGTGGTCCGTCTTCTATACGCTGATCCCATTGGAGCCGTTATGGTAAACGGGGTCATGACCGCGGATTTTAGCATTCAGAAGGGCACTCGTCAGGGCTGCCCGCTGTCCCCTCTTCTTTTCGTCTTGACGCTGGAACCCCTTTTGATCCAGATTCGGGCCTCCTCGCAGTTTCATGGTATACGCCTGGGACGGGACGAGTTTAGAGTTGCCGCCTTTGCCGATGACCTGCTGATTCACCTCGGGGACCCTTATCGTGGACTGCCTCAGTTGCTGCGGCTTATTCGGGCATATGGGGAATCTTCGGGCTTCCGTTTGAACCTTGATAAATCAGAAGCGTTACTTGTGGGGCCCGATGGGCAATCAGGTTGGTCGGGAGAATTCCCTTTGAAATGGGCGGTGGGTCACTTTAAATACTTGGGCATTTATTTACCAGCGAATCTCGGAGATCTGTATCTTCTTAATGTTTCCAAAATTCTTCGTGATGTCGCGGCTAGTGTGGATAAGTGGCGCGATCTGCCGCTTTCGCTCGGGGGTCGGGTAGCCCTATGCAAAATGGCCATTTTTCCCAAGATACTGTACCCGCTTCAGATCCTCCCGTTGTTCCTGAAACATTCAGACCTCCGTCACTTAACGAAGTTGTTTAATCGTTTTCTTTGGGCTGGTCGCAGGCCTAGGGTACGCTTGGGGATTCTCCAACAACCTTGGGCGTTAGGTGGCCTAGGCTTTCCGGATATACAGAAATATAACATTGCTTGTCTATTGCGGTGGGTTCGGGATTGGCTTTGGGACTTGGAGGATTGTTCCCCCTTGGGATTGCTTAGAGCGGTGGTGTTCCCGTTTCATTTTTGGTATCTTTTGCATGCTGAGCGGGCGAGGTATCTGCCTGGGGACCTGCGGATGATTTTCTTGGACCCTGTGCGGAAAGCCTGGCGGTTCTTCTGCTCTAAACTTCAGCTCTCGGCCCATCATACGCCTTATCTCCCCATACGGGGTAACGCCGAGTTTGAGCCGGGTTTGGGGCGGTCTCATTTTGCCGGTTGGGAGGAGTTGGGTATGGTAAATCTGGAACACGTGCTGACCTCGGAAGGGGGGATGATTGCTTTCCCTGAGCTCCGCAAGGAATATCATTTAGGGGATAAGGACTTCTTTCAATATATGCAGCTTCATAATTATATTCGGGGAATTCCGGCTGGGACCCTGAGGGATGAGGTGTGTTCTGTTCTAGAGCAGTCGTTGCTCGGAAACGAATCCGGGGCACGGGTGTCCGGGCTACACCGAATATTATGGGATGGGGTAACGCCTATTGGCATGGATGAGCTAGCGGAAGCTTGGGCGTCGGACCTTGGTGAACGAATTTGTGGCGCAGAGCTACTTGAAGGGCTGGCTGCTATTCCTTCTCTTAGTGTTTTGGTGCTCCATAGAGACGCTCAGTTCAAGATACTGCGACGCTTATATTTTGCTCCTCTTCGGGCGTGGCGAGCGGGGTTGGGGGCCAGTCACTGCTGCCCGCGATGTGATGCACCCCGGGCTACCCTGGGACATATGTTTTGGCATTGCCTGAGGGCTCAGGTGTATTGGGGGCGGGTCTCGACGTATTTAGCTGCCTGCCTGCAACAGCCCATATCCTGGACTGCAAAGGCCATGATACTGGATCTATGGGGGGATACAGTGGTGGATACATTGGGACAGGTGGGCTTGCGGTGGGCCCGGTTAGTCTTGGTGAGTGCCCGTATGCTTGTGTTGCAGTTTTGGTTAGATGTCCGGGGACCTGTCTATGGGGTCTGGAGGGTGCAGCTGCATAAGATCTTGCTTATGGAACGGATGCGCGCATGCGGGAAGGAGAGGGAGTGGAGCCGTTTTTTGGAGGCTTGGGGACCTCATCTGAATATGCTCCCGCGGAGGGCCCGTAGCAGAATCCTGAGTGGCTACTGACACTGTGAGGTTAGGTGTGTTTTATTATTCCTTTCTTCTTCAAAGGGGATGGCTGGCTGTCCCCGGGTGCGTGCATGCAGACTCCTTTGACTGTGGTGTAGTCGATAGGGTGGGGGGGGGGGTTCGGGCTGGAGGGGGGTGGGGGAGAGAGGGGGGTGAAGGGGAGGGGTGGTTCGTGGGAATCCATGCGTGTCCTGACTAATCTATGGCTGAATTGGGCCTGGGAGAAGAGTCCACCCTGGGCCTATTCATGCTCCTTTCTTTATTGCCTGGGATGCTGGCTAGCCATGGTGGGTGGGGGGAGGGGGGAAGGTTCCGCTGTGGAGGAGGGGGGAGGACTGAGAGGGCTGGGGGGGTATCTCATTTCATAATCCTCATGGTTCCAGCTTTTGCCCTAGTTATTCCTTTTCCTTCTTTCTGTCTTTCGTTGGTATGTGTATTTGTTTGGGGTGGACTTGTTTAGTTATGTTCTGTGGGGGGGGCTTTTATATTTGACCCCTTTTGGTTTCCTGTGCTATGACACTGTCTCTGGAAAACTGTACTTGTTGCCTTCTGTTGTTTGTACTTTCTGGTTCTATGAATAAAGAGATTTAAACATAAATCCTCTTGAGACCAAGCGTATATCTTGCCCAGGTATCAGGTGGTATAAAGAGCGGCATCCAGGGCATTTCATTCTCTCTGGAAGGAGTTCTGATGCCTCGAAGAATCGGGTCATAGGACAACTGAGCTGTAGAAGCCAAAGATTCTACCGAAGGCTCTTGCCAAAGTCTCCATTGACCTGTTTGTTTATTTTATTTATTTACAGTCTCTTTTATACCGCGCTATTCAACATCAGCGCGGTTTACATGGAACATAAAACTTACACTTTCATTGGCTGATCTGTGTTTACAAGGAACAGGTATTAAAACTTGGATAACCTGGGTAACTATTTACATTTAGACTACAAGACAAATTGGATCTCGCTAGTGGTAGTCATGGGTATCTTGTTTGGTAAGATTCCGTTGTACTGCACGGGCTAGATAGTGTAAGAGGCTATTGTAGTACTGTCTACCGGGTAGTACAAGAGGAAGAGGTGGTGCTTCAGTGCCTTCCTAAACTGGGCTAGGTCAGGGATTGCCCGTATGCTGGGTGGAAGGGTGTTCCAGCATCTGGGTGCACAGAATTTGAAAGCCCTGTTTGCTGTTGCCTGGGTGCATTGGGTTATTTCTCTCGGGACTATCAGTGTGTTGGCCGCTATTGATCTTCTGGACCTGTTGGGGGGGGTGGTCTGTATAAGCTCTGCTAGTGATGTGGAGAAGAGCCCATTGATGGTTTTGAAAGTCAGCAGTAAGGTTTTGAATGCGAGTCTGCCGTGTATAGGGAGCCAGTGGAGATGTTTCAGGATGGGCGTCATGTGGTCTTTCCTGGATGCTCCATGTAGAACTCGTGCTGCAGAGTTCATCGCGAGCTGTAGCGGGTTCAGAGTGGATTGAGGGAGCCCATGCAGTATTGAATTTGCATAGTCAAAGTGTGGTATGATCAACGCTTGATAGATTGTCCGGAAGTCATCCGGTTCCAGCAGGAAGCGTAGGTGCCTGAGAGATCAGATCTTATGATATACCGCTCTCACTATGTTTATGTGCACCTTCATGTCCAGGCGCTAGTCTAAGGTGACTCCGAGGTACCGGATCGTGGGTTTGGTATGAAGTTCTGCTTCCTTGACCTTTAGATAGGGCGGCGTGGTGAAGTTTTGGATCCTTGTGATGAATAGGACCTCTGTTTTCTTGTGCTGAATTCAGAGGTTTTGGGTTTGGAGCCAGTTGGATACTGCATTAAAGCAGTCTGTCAGTGGGGAGAGGTCCGGGTTCTCTGTCGAGAATGGCATGTAAAGTAGTACATCATCAGCATATATCAAGCAGTTAACATTGAAAGACTGGATGAGGTTACAGATGGGCTGCATGTATATGTTGAACATCAGGGCGGAGAGGGAGGATCCTTGTGGGACGCCTTGCTTCTGGTGGAATGGTTCGGATGCTGAAGCCCCTGATCGTACGTGCTGCCATCTGTCTGAGAGGTATGACTTGCACCAATCTAGTGCTGTATTACAGATCCTCTTCTCCTTGAGACGCCCCAGGAGGAGCTTGTGGCTTACTGAGTCAAATGCGGCTGCTATGTCCAGGAAAATGAGAACAAACCCTTGACGGATGTTATCAATTCCAGCAATTATGTTACTGAAGAGTGTTGTAAGGACCGTTTCAACACCATGAGACTCTCTAAAACCGTGTTGGCAGGGGTCCAGCGGAGCGGAGGCTTCGATGTGTTCTTGAATTTGTCTTTGGACTTCTTTTTCAATTATTATGCTCGATATCGGTCTGTACGAGTCTACCTCGTACAGGAGGAGTGGCCTAGTGGTTGGGGCAAGGTACTACAGGCTGGAAGGTCGGTGGTTCAAATCCCACTAGAGGACAGCAACCTTGGGCCGGAAGGACTGGGGTTTCTAGTCCCGCAGGTGCTCCTTGTGGTCTTGGGCAAGCCACTTAACCCTCCATTGCCCATGTTCCCTGTAAGTATTAGTGTATGTGTCTCATATTTTTTATTTATTTATTTATTACAAGTTCTTATATACCGCACTATTCGGCATCAGCGCGGTTTACATTATAACATAAAGACCATAACAACAAGCTGTTTGGTTTACATCGAACAGGAGTACAAACTTGGAGAACCGGGGTAAACTATATACATGAGATAATTACATAGAACAGAATAGAGTCTTAATAATATAAAGAACGGCATGGTGTGTTCATGAGTGGGTCACTTCCTCTGGTTCAATTGCTGGTAGGGTAGTATTGAAGGAAGAGGTGGTATTTGAGTGCCTTCCTGAACTGGAGTAGGTCAGTAATGGCCCTCGTGTTAAATGTATCCCCCAACCGCTTTGACCCGGTGAAAAGCGGGATATAAATGCAGCTAAATAAATAAATAAATACCTTCTGGGGGTCAAGCTTGCTGTTTTTAGCAGCGGTCTGATGGACGTGCGTTTGAGGGATTGGGGGAATGTGCCTGTTGCGAAGGATCGGTCCATGAGCCTGGCTATAAAAGGGCTAAAGTCGGACCGTAGCTCTTTTATCCAGAAGGCAGGGCAGGGGTCAGTTTGTGCAGTGGTAGTGTTGATCGCAGCAATAGTGTCTTCAATGTGCTTCTTGGGTGGCATGGAGAAGATGGTCAGGGGTGTTTGATAGCTTGGCTCGAGTGCGACGGTGGGTGCTGGGGCTTATTGGTCTGGCAAAGCTTTGATTGTAAGTAATCCGCAAATTCTTGGGGGTGGATCTCACTCGGTTGTTCGAGGGTTGGTTCCTTTATTAGGTTCTTGACGAGAGCGAACAAGTCGTGCGATTTGTTCAGTGATCGTTTTAGTGTGTCTGTATGGAATCGTTTCAAATTCTCTGTTACTGCTTTGCGGTGCCTTACCAGGTGAGCGTTATATGCCATTTGGTCATCTGCAGAGTGCGAATGGCGCCAGCGTCTTTCCAGCTTCCTTAGGAGGGTGAGTGAGGATCTCAGCTCAGTGGAGTACCAGGCTGCGTTGACTCGTTTCCCTGGAGGCGTGTTGGATAGTGGATGTAGAGCAATAGAACTAAGGCTTTTATTCCAGTCAGAAACCAGATCCTCAGGATTGTGTGATGTCGAGGCAAGGAGTGGGCGGGTTTTACTTAGAATCCAGTCCTTATCGAAGGCCTGAAACCTTCGTGATGGTGATTTGGCGTTGCTGCTCAGCCTACTGGCTTCCTTCTGAGTGTTGCTGGGCTTGCCTTGTTTTCTTATTGTGTTGTAGTGCGATGTGTAATAGGTGGGGGTGGAGCGTGCGAGAAGTTTCCTCTGATTTGTGGTAGGGAGCACTTGACCATCTCCTCCTATGGTTCTGAAGAACTGGTATGTGATTTTGGTTAGGAGATAAGGCTGTAACACTACCTAGCCATCCGGAGAGGAGATAGAGAGCAACTACGGAGATGCTTGAAAGGGCCATTCTAGGTGTCTACCCTGTTGTGAGTGGTCAAGGCCTCGACTGGGTTGGCCGGTGAATGGACAGGAGGGTTGGGCGACACGGCTGTGCCAGGTAGGACAGTAAGATTGTGCTGTCCCAGGCCAGTACCCAGTTATGCAGTTACCACGGCGTGGTGGGCATACAGGTATATAGGTGTGCTGTTAAAACAGGCAAATCAAGCATCACAGGCATGAATGTAAATCAGGCAAGCTTGTAGCATTCAGGTAAAAGGTGTGTGGTTACAACGGCAGAACAAGCTCTGCAAAGCAAGTATCACAGGTAGTAAACTTAAAACAGGCAGCTTGTAGTGTATTGGACAGCACACTATCTGGTATCAGTACAGACTATCTGATATGACAGTGTATCAATACTGTCTGTTCCCCTTAGGGTCAAGTCTAAATAGTTGTATAATAGTGTTATAGACTCTTTGGACTGAGTGGTGGGTTATGTTTTACTTGCGTTCTGTCTTGGCAGGTTTTACAGCTCCGTTTCTGGTCATTCCTTTGTCTGCTTGGTGGTATGTGGCCTCCAGTTTTGGCCTCCGCCAAAGGGCCCTCTGGCGAGGCCCTCAGGCGTGGGCCTGCCAGGCTCGGGCATGCCCGATGGTGCTTTTCTTTTAAAGTTGCTCCTCTGCCCCGATTGGGTAGAGCATGTTGCTGGGGAGGCTGTGGCGGGCTCCGGCTCCGGAGGAAGCTCGATCCCTCCTGGGAGAGCTGAGCCGGAGGGCTGGTTGACGGTGTGCTGCGCGCCCGATGGCGCTTTTCTTTTAAAGTTGCTGCTCTGCCCCGATTGGGCAGAGCACGTTGCTGGGGTGGCTATGGCGGGCTCCGGCTCCGGAGGAAGCTCGATTCCTCCTAGGAGAGCTGAGCCGGAGGGCTGGCTGGCTGGTGGTGTGCTGCGTGCCCGATGGTGCTTTTCTTTTAAAGTTGCTGCTCTGCTCCGATTGGGCAGAGCACATTGCTGGGGCGGCTGCTGCGGGCTCCAGCTCTGGAAGAAGCTCGATCCCTCCTGGGAGAGCTGAGCCGGAGGGCTGGCTGGCGGTGTGCTGCGCGCCCGATGGTGCTTTTCTTTTAAAGTTGGCTGCTCTGCCCTGATTGGGCAGAGCACGTTGTTGGGGCGGCTGCGGCAGGCTCTGGCTCTGGAGGAAGCTCGATCCCTCCTGGGAGAACTGAGCCGGAGGGCTGGCTGGTGGTGTGCTGCGCGCCTGATGGCGTTTTTCTTTTAAAGTTGCTGCTCTGCCCCGATTGGGCAGAGCACGTTGCTGGGGCGGCTGCGGCGGGCTCCGGCTCCGGAGGAAGCTCGATCCCTCCTGGGAGAGCTGAGCCGGAGGACTGGCTGGCTGACCTGTTCCTGGCAAAATCCAAGGGCCTTTACTAGATCCTTATCCTTCTTGACCTTTCTGCTGCTTTTGACACAGTTGACCACAACCGTCTCCTTGTCCTCGCTTGGCTTTAAGGGCTCTGTGCTATCCTGGTTCTCTTCCATCGCTCTTTCACATTTGTTCTGGTGGATCCTCCTCTACTGCTATCCTGCTTTTCAGTTGGTGTACCCCAAAGATCGGTCTTGGGTCCTCTCCTTTTTCTCCCTACCCAGTCCCTTGGTGCACTCATCTCTTCCCATGGCTTTCAGTACCATCTTTATACTGATGACACCCAGATCTACCTCTCTACACTTGAAATCTCTCCGGCAGTCCAGGCCCAGATCTCTGCCTGCCTCTCTGACATTGTTGCTTGGTTGTCTCACCACCACTTGAAATTGAACATGGCCAAAACTGAGCTGCTTATTTTTCCCCCTAAACCCTCTTCTCCCCTTCCTCCTTTCTCAGTGTCAGTGGATAACTCTCTACTCATCATGCCCATATTACTCCTCTTCTCAAGTAAGTCCACTGGCTCCCTATCCATTTCCGCATCCAGTTCAAACTTCTCCTGCTGACCTATAAATGCATTCACTCTGCGGCTCCTCACTACCTTTCTTCTCTCATCTCTCCTTACAACCCCCCTCGGGAACTCTGCTCTTCTAGCAAACTGCTTCTATCTGTGCCCTTCTCTTCTACTGCTAACTCCAGACTTCGCTCCTTTCACCTTGCTGCACCTTACGCCTGGAACAAACTACCTGTGTCTGTACGCCAGGCACCTTCTCTAACCCTCTTCAAATCCAGGCTGAAAACTCACCTCTTCGCTGCTGCTTTTGGATCTTGACTCACCTGATCTCCTTTTTCTTTCCCCTTGTTTTATCCCTGCTTACACCTTCTGTGTTTGTCTTGACTAGATTGTAAGCTCTGATGAGCAGGGACTGTCTCTTATATATCTGTGCAGTGCTGTGTACAACTTGTAGCGCTATACAAATGCTCAATAGTAGTAGTAGTAGTACTCCTTGTTTCCTCAGCTCGCAACCTTGGAGTTGTCTTTGACTCCTCTCTCTCCTCTACACACATCCAACATAGCTAAAAACCTGCTGTTTCTTTCTCTTTAACATCAACAAAATTTGCCCATTCCTTTCTGAACACACTACTAAGATGTTTATCCACTCCTTTGTCAACTCCCATCTAGACTATTGTAACCTGCTCCTTGCTGGTCTCCCTCTGAGTCATCTCTCTCCCCTTCAATCTGTTCAACACTCTACTGCACGGCTAATCTTCCACCAGCCTCATCCTGCTCATATTACCCCTCTTCTCAAGTTTCTTCATTGGCTTCCTATGCATTTCCGCATCCAGTCCAAACCTCCTGCTGACCTATCAGTGCATTCACTCTGCGGCTCCTCACCACCTTTCCTCTCTTATCTCTCTCTACACCCCTCCTCAGGAACTCCGCTCTTCTGGCAAATCGCTTCTACCCATGCCCTTCTCTTCTATTGCCAACTCCAGACTTCGTTCCTTTCACCTTGCTGCTCCTTATGCTTGGAACAAGCTACCTGAATCTGTACATCAGGCACCTTCTCTGACCCTTTTCAAGTCCAAGCTGAAAACTCACCTCTTCACTGCCGCTTTTGGATCTTGACTCACCTGATGTCCTTTTTGTTTCCCTACCATTCCCCCTAGCTGTATCCCATGTCTACAGCTACTGTGTTGTCTTTCTTGACTAGACTGTAAGCATCAATGAGCAGGAACCATCTTTTACATGTGTCTGTGCAGCGCTGCGTACAACTTGTAGCACTATGCAAATGTTCAGTAGTAGTAGTAGTAGATGTGGAGATTGGAAGCCATCTGAACAATCAGCGGTGCTACCTCTTCCCTACTGAACAAGTGGACCATCTGGGGCTTGCCATCCTTCTCCAGAGGGGAAAATTCCCCTTCTTCTAGGCTGGAACTACTGACTGAGGAGTCATCCAGCCGATCCAGCTCTCATCATCATCCAGGGATTCCAGATCATCAAGGGCCCAGGTCAAGGACTTCTGCGGATGGGAGCCATCATGGCCTGAGTGAGTGGTCCATGAGCACTTCCTGCTCCCTTCCACTTTGGAGGGCACTGCTGACTGGGATTGGGAATGAATCTGGGAGCTTCTCAGACCCCCTTTCCACAGTGACCAGGCCTGAAGAAACAGCGCAGCAAACTCTGTTGCTTCAAGATTGTGCTGAAGCCACCTGTTGCTGCTGCCCAGATTCCCCCTTCCAGCTGAAAAATCAACAGGGTAGAAGAAGAGACTCATCCAGAGGAAGACTAGCAGATTGTGTCGAAGTAGGGAGCAATGGAGGAGCAGCAGACTCTACCGGCAAGACCAATGATGCCCCCGGAGACAGACCAGACTTTGAGGTCCCCCCGGGATCGGCTGCACAAGCAGCATACAAACAGTCAAGAAGAAACTGGCTCCATTTGCTGCGGCCGAGACACTGCGGGAGAGAAGCAGGCTTGGCTGAAAACAAGGGCTGGTGTGTGTGTACACACAATCTCGACCTTGGCAGGAAAAGTGCTGCAAGCAGATTACCGCTGGAACACACTCCCCTGCAGTACTCACAGTTAGCAGCCTGCCACAGGTCTTCGATCCCTCGTTATTCAATCTCCACTGCCAACCCAGAGAAAGCTGTGGAGGAGGGGGGAGAGAGCCTGCTGTGCCTGCTGTGCCTGCTGTGCCTTAAAGGGCCTACACTAACTCTGCAGAACTGGATTCCTCAAGATACTTTTGTTTTTTAATGTTTTCTTTTGTGTTGTTTTTTTAAAATAAAATAAATAACAGGATGAAAGAAATAACAAAAAGGGAAATAATAGGGAAGCGGGCCGGGCACCCCCTCAGAGGACTCCCACTTCAACTGAACTAACCTTCATGGCCAGGATTTGCCCCCAGGAAAGACCAGTCAGACCAGCGGGGTACCTCATAAATGCCCTGGTGACCAGGAACCAAGCTGAGCTGCCTGGCATCCTCATAACAGCAGGCAGTCACTGCTGTACTGAGAAGATCAATCACCATCTGCTGAGACGGAGAAAATAGTGGAGATTGCCCCTAGTTGTACTGGATTTAGTGATGCTAGTGATGATGTCACAGCACTGTTCTAGTTTTTTCTCTGTATCATCATCTGCTGGTTGGAGAAGATAACCTACTGGTCTGGACTTACTCATTTACACACTTACTCATTAATGTGATTTTCAATTGGCATTTGCCTGGATTATAGCTTAGACCTGCTTTCCATGTGGCCCAAGTTGTCCAGGCAAGGGCTGCTGAAAACCAGTCTAGCCGGATAAGTGACGGTACTGCCCCTGCACTTACTGGATAGTGTGAGGGCAGTTTATGAAGATGGTGCTGCTGAGTATTGCAGTCTACCCCTTTAGTTAGTCAACCTTCCATTGGCCAGCTGATTAAGGGCTTTGAATATCAGCCTGATACTGCTTTGAGATGGACTTTCTTTTCAAAAATTCATACAACATTGATAAACACTGTTTCCATATCGTCCTGCTAGACCAGTCCAGACAAGTGGCTTGTGTTCCCCTACCAGCAGATGAGTGGAGACAGAGCCAATGAAATGTTCAGGTTTCAATGACATTACTCCCATGCCTCTATCAGTCTGAGCCACTTTGGGCAAAATCTGTATTTTTCTATCTCCAGCAGAAGATGGTTGGATGTTTTTAGATGGCTTTAGAGCATGCAAGTGTTTGCCTTGCCTTAACTCTTTATGTCGTCTTCCAGGAAGTGTTGTTTGACCTGTAGCAAATGGTGCCTCGTCACTGGATTTCGGAATCTGCTGCTCTTGCATGACCTCTGACTCATCTCCCTTCTCCCAGTGAGGGGATTCAGTTGGCCCAGTTTTGCCCAGCTCAATGCAGGAGGTGACAGATGGCACCATGGGTAATGATGGTAGGCCAGCTGTGAATTCCAGTGACCACACTTCAGGCCGCTCCCCTTCTTTGAAGGGTTCGGCTACAGCAATGTCCCCTGTTGGAGGTCATTCTCAGGGAGGGTAGCTCCTGGAATCCGGGTTGTCCTCCTTGGAATTTTTTTCCTTTCTGCAGCAAGCCTGGTCATTTTGACATGGAAACTCTGACCCTGCAGCCTCAGAATTCCTTTGAGATCAGTCACTTGAGAGAGTAACAGTTCTCGTCTCATCCCGTTGGCATCTGTACGGAACCAGGGGGGGCCAGTCCGTTGGCCAGGCGGATTGCCACCCCTCCTCCTCCGTGCAAAAGGGAAAACAAAAACCTTACATACACATACAGGGAGGCCTTACCATCTCCTCCCAATAAACCACACCTCATGCAGATTATACTCGTACCTGGCACAAAATTCTCACAGATTGTTCTTACAACTAAAATCCTTTATTTCTTATATCACACAAGCAAGCATATAGGTAGCGCAACCAAAACTAACTAAATACAAAGTAACTTGAAGAGTTCCCTCACCCACCTACTTACAAGATTACTGCTATAAAGTAATTAAGACTTACAAGATTACTGCTATAAAGTAATTAAGAGATTTCCTGTCCATTGACAGACCCTAGCACAGTGAAAGAGAAGGATATATGGCAGTGAGATCCCTAGTTACACTCAAAGATAAACTAAGGAGACTTTCACACAGACAACAGACACATACTCTCTCACTCATTAGCAGACATACAGTGGAAATTTACAAACCACCTTCTTCAGAAAATGGGGTGTAAATTCCCAATCTTTAAAAGTTCTGTCCTGTTATATAGTTTTCTTTCCAAATAGTCCCTTTGTTTTCGATTCCAGGCATCTGGATTTTCTCTTTCATTCCTTTCTTTGTCCTGTCATATCTGCACTCCCCATTCCTGCTGACCTGTTGACCCTTATGGCCTTGTGTATAAACGTGCTCAGGCCTTTGTCAGATTTATTCCTTGTTATCTGACCCTTTTCCCACTTATCCAATCTTTCACCCAGTCTGTTTTTCCATCCCCTATTTTTTTAAGAAATATAGAAAATATATATCTTATTAGTTCTCTGATAATCTCCAGGAACAAGCAGGAATGAGTCCTCACATATGGGTACGTCGGAACCGACGGAGCCTGCGCGGGAAAGCTCCCCAGCTTCCCAGAAAGGAAGCTTTTGGGGCCTCCCACAGCGCATGCGTGCTGCCTTCCCGCCTTCCTGACCAACTCTCCTCAGTTCTTCTTTTTCCGCGGAGCCAGCAGGTCGTGTTCCTGTCACCGCTGAAGAAATTGTTGTTTTAATTTGTTTCTTTGACCGCGTGTCTGCCTTCCCCGATTCCGGACCGGTACCGCCGGTCTTTTTTTTCGTTTATTTCTTTTAAAAAAAAAAAATTTTACTTTTTCCTCACTTGGTGTATTTTTTCTGTGAGGCCTCTAGGCCTTCTCAGGTTCTCCCTCATGGAAAAACCAGCTTCTGGTTTTAAAAAATGCACCAAGTGTACCAGTACTATTTCAGTCACAGATACCCATGAGTGGTGTCTTAAATGTTTGGGGCCTGACCATTCCGTTCCGGATTGTCCATCCTGCTCTCTGATGTCCAAACGGGGCTTACAGAACAGAGCAGCAAAATTTCATATGCTGTTTTCTACTGATACTCCAGCATCAACATCCTCCAGATCTTCTTCTCCTGATGGATCTCAGGTAACCAAACATTCTTCAGGCAAGTCCTCAAAAGGCAAATCTCCCTCTAAGCAGCGAGAGGCCCTTGCATTTGACCCTGAGGACCCTGCCCCAGCTAAACAACCCCGGCGGGAAGCTCCGGCTTCCAAAGCTCCTCCTATGGGTTTACAGGTAGACATCGATGGCACGGCCTCAACCGATCTCCTGTTAGACTGCTCTGGGGTACCGGCTAACACCAGTACCGACATCCAGGCAGTTGTGGCGATTATGGGTACTACGGTACAATCCATGCAGCAGGCCTTATTGGCTTTCATTAATGCTGCAACGCCATCGGTACCGCGACAACCGGTTCTGACTCCGATTCCGGTACCGCAACCGATACCGGTACCCAGAGCATCTACTTCCAGTAGCATGCCGGTACCGGTCCCCGGTTCCGGAGATTTCCTCGATACCGCTCCGATTCCCGGTACGCCCGATGTCGATACCGGTCGGTACGCGTATCGATCTCTGGAAGCAAATAGGCGATACTTTGAATCCTCTGAAGATTCTGATACATCAGATGATTCTGCTGATGCCTCTTTTACTCTTCCTGAGGAGCCCTCTTCTCCAAAAAGGAGAATGTCTCCTCCAGAGGATTTGTCCTTTCAAGACTTCATTATTGAAGTAGCTAAAGGTCTTTCCATATCTGTAACCTCTGAAAAGGAACCTAGAGCAAAAAAATTGGATATTTTAGGCCTCCAGGTAGAGAATGTAGGACTCTGGATGCTTTTGAGAGAAAGATCTTCCAAGCTAGCATGCTTATTGCCAGAATCAATTCATACAGCCTCTATATGGGCATGTTTTTGAAAGAGATTGCATTAAAGATACGTCAGTTTCTCCCCTTTATCCCAGAGGATAAACAGGAGGAGTTCCTTCTTTTGCTAAAGCAAACTCAAGATGTTTTGAAGTTCTCCAACAGAGCAGCCTTTGACTCTTTTAAGGGGGCAAGCAGAGCCTCTGGCATTGCCATAGCTGCTCGCAGACTGGCTTGGCTCCAGGCCTCTGATTTGGAACCCTGGGTACAAGAAGGCTTGGGCAATCTGCCCTGTACAGGTGAAAATCTGTTTGGCAAGGAGTGGCAAATCAAAGCCACTCAAATGGATGCAGAGAATGCTGCTTTAGATAGACTTTCTAAGTCTACCTCTACCCCTGCCAAGAAAAAACCTTTTAAGAAACCTTTCTATAAAAAGACCAGATTTTCCACGAATACTGGCCAGCAATCTTCCCAAGTTCACTTTGCTCCTAAGCGTCAGCAAACTAAACAGGCCAGAACGAAGTCTACAGGGGCTGCTACAATCCAGCAGTCCCAACCCCCTCAGGGTTTTTGACTTGATTCTAGAGAACTTAACCTTTCTGGCTCTGCAACAACCAGAACCTCTCACCATTCCAGGAAGGTTGACTCATTTTGCTCCCAGATGGGAACAAATCACATCAGAACCGTGGACCCTCTCTATTATCAAAGAGGGCTACAAACTACATTTCTCCAGCCTTCCTCCCCATTCCATGGTGAGACAATTCAATTCTCCCCCTTCTCTCCTGTACCTGTTAGGCCAGGAGGTGACCACTCTTCTCGCCCAAAAGGCAATAGAAGAGGTTTCTCTTCCTCAACAAGGGTCAGGTTTTACTCCCCTTATTTTCTCATTCCCAAGAAAACAGGGGGGTACAGACCCATTCTGGATCTCAGAGAATTGAACAAATTCCTATACAAGGAGAAATTCAAGATGCTTTCTCTGGGCACTCTCCTTCCATACCTACAGAGTCAGGACTGGCTTTGTTCTCTAGATCTCAAGGATGCATACACACATGTACTCATCCATCCATCCCACAGAAAATTCCTACGGTTTCTGTTCCAGGGAAAACATTTCCAATACAGAGTACTTCCCTTCGGTCTAGCCTCTGCTCCAAGGGTATTTACCAAATGCATGGCAATAGTAGCTGCATTTCTACGCACTCTGGGAATCTTTGTCTTCCCATACCTGGACGACTGGCTCATCCAAGCTCCATCTCAGTCCGAGGCTCAGACTTCCCTGGACCACACCAGACGCATACTGCAGTATCTGGGACTTGTCATCAATCTGCCAAAGTCTCAACTCACCCCTACTCAGTCCCTCGAATTCATAGGGGCCTGGCTAGATACCACCACTGCAAGGGCCTATCTTCCTCAGGCCCGTTGCTACCGTCTAGTGCACTTGGCCTCTCAAATTCAGTCCAGAAGCCACTTGACTGCCAGGGAGATGCTACAACTGCTAGGCCACATGGCATCCACAGTTCATGTGGTGCCTTATGCACGCCTACATATGAGAGCAGCTCAATGGACTTTGTCCACCCAGTGGACCCAAGCATCAGGAGCTCTCTCAGACCAAATAGCAACCTCAAAACGTCTTTTTTGGTCTCTCCAATGGTGGATATCCACTCAAAATCTGTTGTTGGGGGCCCCCTTCCAACCCTTGTTACCCCAAGCAACTCTCACTACAGATGCCTCCCAAACAGGTTGGGGAGCTCATCTCCAAGACCTCTCCATTCAGGGCACTTGGTCTCCACAGGAGACTACCCTTCATATCAACCTTTTGGAGCTGCAAACAATATTCCTTGCTCTCAAGGTCTTTCATACCCTCCTCATCAACATGACAGTCCTTGTTCATACCGACAATCAAGTAGCCATGTTCTACATAAACAAACAAGGAGGGACTGGCTCTCTGTCACTTTGCAACGAAGCTCTAGAATTGTGGGCCTTCGCCAGAGAGCATCAGATCCATCTCATGGCAGTGTACCTCCCAGGAATCCAAAACTCTTGGGCAGACAGACTCAGTCGAGTTCTGCTTCCACACGAATGGTCCCTGCACATGGATCAGGTACTCAGAATTTTTCAGAAATGGGGAACCCCGGACATAGACCTCTTCGCAAGTCCGTGCAATGCCAAACTTCCCTGGTTCTGTTCCAGGATTCCGTGTCAGGGAGCTCAGGCCAAGGATGCCTTCCTCCTTCATTGGGGTCAGGCCTTCCTGTATGCCTTTCCACCCATTCCTTTGATTCCCAAGACTCTATTCAAACTTCAGAGGGATCAAGGGTCTATGATCCTCATAGCTCCTCGCTGGCCACGCCAAGTGTGGTACCCTCTACTTCTGCATCTCTCCCAGGGTACCCTCCCTGGATCTAGGAGCTGCTCCAGACCTTCTGTCTCAAGAGGAGGGGACTTTGTGGCACCCAAACCCCAAGTCCCTTCACCTCAGAGCTTGGTTACTGAAGGCCTAGACCTTCAAGACTTAAATCTTTCTCAACAGGTGAAGGATGTCCTCCATGCATCTAAGAAACCTTCCACCAGGCGTTCTTATGCTTTTAAATGGAAAAGATTTTCAATTTGGTGTGCTGACAAAGGTCTTAACCCTCTAGCACTACCTTTGAATTCTTTACTCGAATATCTCCTGCATCTTTCCAATGCAGGACTTAAAACCAATTCTGTAAGGGTCCATTTGAGTGCTATTGCAGCGTCTCTTCAGCCTATCAATGGACAATCTGTTTCCTCTCATCCTCTTATTGCGAGATTCATGAGAGGCCTAACCTTAACTAAACCTCCCATTCGACCTCCTCCGGTGGCATGGGACTTAAATGTGGTTCTTGGTCAGCTTATGAAGCCACCCTTTGAACCCTTAGCCACTACCTCCTTGAAATTTCTTTCCTGGAAAGTCATTTTCCTTATTGCAATCACTTCTGCTCGCCGCATCAGTGAACTGCAGGCTTTAGTAGCTAATCCACCTTATACAAGGTTCCATCATGATAAGGTAGTCCTTAGGACAAAACCCCACTTTATGCCTAAAGTGGTCTCGCCTTTTCATCTTAATCAAGAGGTATATCTACCTGTCTTTTTTCCAGGTCCTCATGCATCAAGTGCAGAGAGGAATCTTCATACCCTGGATTGTAAGAGAGCTCTTGCCTTCTACTTACAAAGGACACAGCAACATAGAAAGTCTTCTCAACTTTTTTTTGCTTTTGATCCTTCTCATTTAGGACTTCCAGTCTCAAAAAGCACACTGTCCAATTGGATTGCTCAGTGTATTTCTTTTGCTTACCAGAGTAAGAACCTTTCTCTGGAGGGCCATGTCACAGCTCACAATGTGACAGCCATGGCCACTTCTATGGCTCATCTTCATTCTGTATCCATCGATCAGATCTGTCGAGCAGCCACTTGGGCCTCGGTTCATACCTTCACAGCCCATTACTGCTTGGACAAGGACTCCCGCCGGGATGCCTTGTTTGGTCAGGCTGTCCTCAGACACCTGTTCCATTCTTAAACAACTCCTGCCCACCTTCCCTGAATGGATGCCTGAGATCCATAGGGACATGAGGAATTCTTGCAGGGGGATCTCCCCGGCATCTTAGCTAGGGAGTCCCCATATGTGACGACTCATTCCTGCTTGTTCCTGGAGATAGCACAGTTACTTACCTGTAACAGTTGATCTCTGGGAACAGCAGGAATAGTCCTCACAACCCACCCACCTCCCCTAGGAGTTGTATCTTTCTCTCTCTTTCCTTTCCTCTCTCTATTGTCTCAGCTTTAAACTCGAACTGAGGAGAGTTGGTCAGGAAGGCGGGAGGGCAGCGCGCATGCACTGTGGGAGGCCCCAAAAGCTTCCTTTCTGGGAAGCTGGGGAGCTTTCCCGCGCAGGCTCCGTCGGTTCCGACGTACCCATATGTGAGGACTATTCCTGCTGTTCCCAGAGATCACCTGTTACAGGTAAGTAACTGTGCTTTCTGACAGTTTCCACACTAGGCCTCCGTAGGCCCCATGTCAAACTGGCATAACCATGCTAATGATGCCTTCTCTCTCCTGTGCTCTGTAGATAAGTGTGTTTTTTCTTACATTTCTTCCATCTGATGTCACCTAATACCCATAGCATCTCACAACGCACATGCAGTACAGATGCCAGAAATTTGGACACATTTTAGATGTTCTTTGTGTTAATTCTTTCCCTTCTGGCTCTCACACATCTCAGGCCCGTGTCAAAGATCATCTCACTGCCCAAGAGATGCTACAGTTTCTAGGTCATATAGCCTCAAAAGTACATTTAGTGTCACACGCACGCCTGCATATGCATACAGCCCAATGGGCTCTGGCTTTCCAGTGGACACATGCCTCAGACCGTCTCTCAGATAAAATATCAGTGTCTGCCCCTCTGGCCACATCACTCCTATGGTGGTGTTCCCCAGAGAATCTCATCGGATCACATTTTCAGATACCTCCACATCAATGTACCCTGACAACGGATGCCTCCATCTAGGGTCCCTCTCCACCCAGAGCCTCTGGACGGAGGAAGAATCCATGCTCCAGATAAATCTACTGGAACTTCAGGCAATCTTCAACGCCCTCAAGGTCTTTCAGACACATCTAGGCTCCCAGAGGGTCCTGGTCCAAACGGACAATCAGGTAGTCATGTTCTGTCTGAACAAACAAGGGGGAACAGGATCTTGGCCCCTCTGCAGAAAGGCTCTCCATCTCTGGACCTTTGCCATTACTCATCAGATACACCTACAAGCGGTATATCTTCCAGGGGAGCAAAATGTCTTGGTAGACAGGTTGAGTTGGATCCTCCTTCCCCACGAATGGTCTCTCCACAGGGAGACAGCATTCTTCATTTTTCAGACCTGGGGGACCCCAGAGATAGACTTGTTTGCCACTCCGCAGAATGCCAAACTTCCTCGCTTCTGCACCAGGACTCCCATGTCGGGCAACCAGGAGGTGGATGCTTTTCACCTCCACTAGGGTCGAGAGTTCCTGTATGCTTTTCCTCCTATACCCCTGATTCCCAAGATGCTTTTCAAGCTCCAGGCGGACAGGGGCCTCATGATACTCATAGCCCCATGTTGGCCACGTCAACTGTGGTTTCCTCTCCTACTACGTCTGTCTCAGACTCCCCCTAGATCTTGGATCTGCTCCTGATATCCTCTCTCAAGAGGAGGGGACGTTGCTCCATCCCAATCCGCAGTCTCTCCTCCTCACAGCATGGCTGCTGAAAGCATAGTATTGCAGCATTGCAACAAGAAGTAAAGGAGATCCTCTTAGCCTCTAGAAAACCATCCAACAGATGTTCTTATGCTTTCAAGTGGCATAGATTCTCCATCTGGTGTTCTCAGAAGGACCTTAATTCCTTCTCGGCTCCAGTGGAGGGGCTCCTCCAGTATCTCCTCCGGTCTCAAAATCAACTTGTTAAGAGTTCACCTGAGTGCCATCGCAGTCTCCCACTATCTCCTGGATGGACAACCAATTTCTTCACAGCCACCTGTGACATGCTTCATGAGAGGTCTCTTGCTCACCAAACCTCCCATTAGACCACCTCCAGTGACCTGGGATCTCACTGTCATTCTAGAGCAACTTCTCAAGCCACCCTTTGAACCCTTAGCCACTACCTCACTAAAGTTTCTGACATGGAAAGTCATCTTCCTCATTGCACTCACTTCAGCTAGGTGCATTAGTGAGTTACAGGCTTTGGTGGCAGACCCAACTTACACACAGTTCCACCATGAAAACGTTGTCCTAAGGACTCACCCCCATTTCATGCTGAAGGTGGTGTCTCCTTTCCACTTGAATCAGTCAGTCTAATTTCCTGTCTTTTTTCCTAGACCACATTCATCTAGAGCAGAGGCAACCTTCCATACCCTTGACTGCAAATGTGCCTTGGAATTCTATCTTCAAAAAACAGCTAAGCACCGTAAAGGCTCTCAGTTATTCTTCTCCTTTGATCCCAGTCACTTGGGGTTGCTAGTATCCAAACGTACTCTCTCTAAATGGATAGCAGATTGCATCTCATTTGCTTATGACAAAGCAGGACTAGCCCTTGAAGGTCATCTCACTGCCCATAATGTTCGTGCCATGGCTACCTCGATGCAAAAAATTGGTCTGCTTCTGAACGTTAACCTTCCGGTAAAATAGCACAGATACGTTCAATGTAACATAATGGGAATTTTCCCATATAGTAATGTTCTTATCTCTTATTGTTCAACAGAAAAACTTTGCACTAAGCTCTCAAATTTTTTCTCAAACTCTACCGGGAGGTCTCAGACTCATTAGAGCACCAATTCCATAGGCTAAACTGCAAACACGGAAATGTATGTGCTTAATCGCATCAACGACCTCCACAGTAGCCAGCTCCTGCCCATACATTTAGCAAAGATGATTTTAATCGTGAAGAATCCCTCCGTACATGTAGCTCAAAAATATGACATAATAAATATCAAATGTCTCGGGTGATTCTCCTCTCGATTCCTCCAATAGCGCTAAACCAAATGGCTGAGTGCTATACCATTCTTTGCTCCATTCTGTTTGTTCACAGGATCTACACTAGATCCCCTGAAGAACCCGAATAGGAGAAACGCTACGAAGGTGCTAGGGGGAGGCGTCGGGATCATTTGATGGTATAGCACTCAGCCATTTGGTTTAGCGCTATTGGAGGAATCGAGAGAAGAATCACCCGAGACATTTGATATTTATTATGTCATATTTTTGAGCTACATGTACGGAGGGATTCTTCACGATTAAAATCATCTTTGCTAAACGTATGGGCAGGAGCTGGCTACTGTGGAGGTCGTTGATGTGATTAAGCACATACATTTCCGTGTTGGCAGTTTAGCCTATGGAATTGGTGCTCTAGTGAGTCTGAGACCTCCCGGTAGAGTTTGAGAAAAAATTTGAGAGCTTAGTGCAAAGTTTTTCTGTTGAACAATAAGAGATAAGAACATTACTATATGGGAAAATTCCCATTATGTTACATTGAACGTATCTGTGCTATTTTACCGGATGGCTACCTCGATGGCAAACCTACGCTCTGTAGCTATTGATAAACTCTGCAAAGCAGCAACTTGGTCTTCGATATCCATACCTTTGCTGCTCATTACTGTTTAGAGAAGGACTTCCGCCAGAATGTTATGTTTGGTCAGGCTGTTCTCCAGCATCTCTTTCAGACTTAAGAGCAACTCCTATCATAAGAACATAAGAACATAAGAAATGCCATACTGGGTCAGACCGAGGTCCATCAAGCCCAGTATCCTGTTTCCAACAGTGGCCAATCTAGGTCATACGTACCTAGCAGTTTCCCCAAAAGACACAGGTTCTGCAGTGCTTGTACTAGGTCAAGCATTGTTATCCTGGGTCCCTTTTTAATAGTGGTTTATGGACCTTTCCTCCAGGAACTTGTCCAAACCTTTTTTAAACCCAGCTATACTAACAGCCCTTACTACATCCTCCGGTAACAGATTCCAGAGTTTGATTACACGTTGAGTGAAGAAATATTTTCTCTTATTTGTCTTAAATAGTTTACCCTGTAGCTTCATTACATGTCCCATAGTCCTTCTATATTCTGATAGCGTAAACAATTGATCCACGTTTATCCGTTTCACTCCATTCATTAATTTATAGACCTCTATCATATCTCCCCTCAGCCGTCTCTTTTCCAGGTTAAAGAGCCCTAACCTTTTTAGCCTCTCTTCATAGGAGTAGCCTTCCATCCCCTTCACCAATTTGGTGGCTCTTCTCTGTACTTTTTCTAATAACTCTATGTCCTTTTTAAGATACGGTGACCAGAATTGCACACAATATTCAAGGTGCGGTCGTACCATGGAGCGATACAGAGGCATTATAATATCCTTTGTTTTATTCTCCATCCCTTTCCTTATGATACCTAGCATTCTATTTGCTTTCTTGGCCGCCGCTGCACACTGGGCGGAGGGTTTTAACATGTTATCCACGATGACTCCTAAATCTTTTTCCTGGGTGGTGGTTTCTAATGTGGAGCCTTGCATCGTGTAACTATAATGTGGGTTGTTCTTTCCTAGGTGCATAACTTTGCACTTGTCCACATTAAATTTCATCTGCCATTTGGATGCCCAGTCTTCCAATTTATCCAGATCCTCCTGCAGTTTTCCACAATCCTCTTGGGTTTTAACAACTTTAAACAGTTTTGTGTCATCTGCAAATTTGATAACCTCACTAGTTATTCCTTTTTCCAGGTCATTTATGAATATGTCAAAAAGCAGCGGGCCCAGTACAGATCCCTGGGGTACTCCACTATTCACCTTTTTCCATTGGGAATATTGGCCATTTAGCCCTACCCTCTGCTTTCTATCTTTTAACCAGTTCCCGATCCACAATAGTACACTGCCTCCTATCCCATGGCTTTTTAGCTTTGCCAAAAGTCTCTGATGGGGGACCTTGTCAAAAGCTTTCTGAAAGTCCAGATACACTATATCAACCGACTCACCTTTGTCTACCTGTTTATGCACACCTTCAAAAAAACAGATCAGATTAGTAAGATAAGATCTTCCTTGTCTAAAGCCATGTTGGCTGTCTCCCATTAGGCCATGACTATCTACATGCTGTGTAATTTTGTTCTTTATGATGGTTTCTACCATTTTCCCTGGTACTGACGTCAGGCTCACCGGTCTGTAATTTCCCGGGTCACCCCTGGAACCCTTTTTAAAAATTGGTGTTACGTTGGCGACCCTCCAATCTTCAGGTATTACAGATGATTTTAATGAAAGTTCACAGATTACCAATAGCAGGTCTGCAATCTCATATTTCAGTTCTTTCAACACTCTGGGATGTATACCATCCGGTCCAGGTGATTTGCTACTATTCAGTTTATCAAATAGTTGTAATATATCTTCCCGGTGTAGCGATATTTCTCTCAATTCCTCTGCAGTATCACCTTTAAATACCACTTCAGTCTTGGTAACATCCCTACATCTTTCTCAGTAAAGACCGAAGCAAAGAATTCATTCAGTCTCTCTGCTATAGCCTTGTCCCCTCTTACTGCCCCTTTTACCCCTCTATCATCTAATGGTCCAATTGACTCTCTCACAGGCCTTTTGCTACGAATGTACTTGAAAAAGTCTTTATTTCGTGTTTTTGCTTCCGTAGCAAGTTTCTTCTCAAATTCCCGCTTTGCCTGCCTTATCAATGCTTTGCATTTAACTTGCCAGTGCTTGTGTTGTTTCCAGTTTTCATCATTTGGCTCTTTTTTCCATGTCCTGAAGGTTGCTCTTTTGGCAGCAACAGCCTCTCTGACCTCACCTTTAAACCATGCTGGCAGTTTTTTGGACTTTCTTCCACTTTTCTTAATGCGTGGAATACAGCTGGTCTGGGCTTCGAGGATAGTATTTTTAAATAACACCCAAGCTTGCTGTAAGTCTTTAACCTTTGGAACCGCTCCTTTTAGTTTTTTCCGAACTATATTCCTCATTCTATCATAGTCTCCCTTTTGAAAGTTAAAAGGTAGTACTGTGGATTCCTTTACTATCTGTCCTCCACTGATTAAATCAAACATGATCATACTATGATCACTATTGCCAAGTGGTCCCAACACCCTTATTTCTTGCACCAGATCTGGCGTTCCACTAAGGACTAGGTCCAGTATGGCTTCCCCTCTGGTTGGTTCATGAATCAGCTGCTCCAAGAAGCAGTCATTTATTTCATCTAGAAACTTTATCTCTTTAGCTTGTCCTGCTGTGAGACTGTCCCAGTCGATACCGGGGTAATTGAAATCACCCATTATTACTACTCTGTTGTGGCTTTTGTTAGCTTCCTTGATTTCTTTGAGCATTTCATCATCCATTTGTTCATTCTGGCCAGGCGGTCGATAGTATACTCCCACTGCCATCACCTTCCCCTTCATAAATGGAATTTCAATCCATAGAGATTCTACAGCAAATTGTGTTCCCTGCAAAACTTTAATCCTTTCTGACTCAATGCCCTCTTTAACATAGAGCGCAACCCCTCCACCAATTTGTTCAGCTCTATCATTACGATATAGTTTGTATCCAGGTATCACAGTGTCCCACTGGTTATCCTCCTTCCACCATGTCTCTGAGAGTGCAATCATATCTAACCTCTCATTTAGTGCTATATATTCTAATTCTCCCATCTTATTGTTTAGACTTCTAGCATTGGCATACAAGCATTTTAGTGACTGTATTTTATTTAATTTATTAATATTAATCTGGCTATTGGTAGGCATGGGTAATTGGGAATCTTTATGCTCTGTCTGCTCCTTACTCAAGGGCATTTGGGCTACTATACTCCCTTTTGGAACCTCACTGTTTTTGGTAGTATCCTTCAAGGATACCTTTGTCCGAACCATGCGCTCCTGGGTGACTGTCGGCTTTCCCCTATTTCTAGTTTAAAAGCTTCTCTATCTCTTTTTTAAAGGTTAATGCCAGCAGTCTGGTCCCATCCTGATTAAGGTGAAGCCCATCCCTTCGGAAGAGCCCCCCCTTTCCCCAGAATGTTCCCCAGTTCCTAACAAATCCAAAACCCTCATCCTTGCACCATTGTCTCATCCACGCATTGAGACTCCGGAGCTCTGCCTGTCTTTTGGGTCCTGCACGTGGAACAGGAAGCATTTCGGAGAACGCTATCCTGGAAGTTCTGGATTTCAACTTCCTACCTAAAAGCTTAAATTTAGCCTCCAGAACTTCCCTACCACATTTTCCTATGTCATTGGTACCAACATGTACCAAGACAGCAGACTCCCCCCCAGCACTATCTATGATCCTATCTAGGCGGTGCGTGAGATCTGCTACCTTCGCACCAGGCAGGCATGTTGCCAGGCGATCCTCACGTCCACCAGCCACCCAGCTATCTACATTCCTAATGATTGAATCACCAACTATAACAGCTGTCCTGACCCTCCCCTCATGGGGACATGGCCCTGGAGAAACGTCCTCGGTGCGAGAGGGTTTTACATCACCTGGAGGACAGGTCCTAGTTACAGGATCACTTCCTGCCACACCAGGGTGATGCTCTCCTGTCACGCGACCTCTCTCCTCCATGGCAACAGGGATGCTGCCAGACTGGAGGTGGGACTTCAGGACTATATCCCTGTAGGTCTCGTCCATGTACTTCTCTGTCTTTCTTATGTCTTCCAGGTCTGCTACTCTACTCTAGCCTCTAGAGAACGGACTCGTTCCCTGAGAGCAAAGAGCTCCCTGCACTTAGTGCATATGTAGGACCTCTCACCAACTGGGAGAAAATCATACATGTGACACTCAATGCAAAAGACTGGAGAACCCCCATCTCGTTGCTGGACCTCTGTCTGCATCTTAGTTTAAAGCTTGTGTTTAGGTCTTTTAAATTCGGTATATAATAAGGATTGGTGTAGATGCTTATACTAATAAAAGTGTATCTAATACCCCTAATACACCCTGTGTACCTGAAGCTTAATTAATCTCAGGTCCTCTGTGTATGACTGATTTGGATTAAAAGCTGCACCTGAGAGCAGCCCCTTTCCTCTAAGATGTGCAAGTACCTATAAAACTACAATTACCCCAGGGTGGGTGGGTGCTGGGTAGGGATGGAGGGAGATAAGTCCTATTAAAGAGGGCAGTTACAAGGTACCCTGTCAACCCTCAGCAGGGGGATGGGGGTACCACACAAAGCCCAGTTAGTTGAGAGAGGCAAGGTAAGTACAGCTGAGAAGGCTGAACTAGCACCCCACTAAGACAAACAATAAATAATTAAACAAACAGTTAGACAAACAGTAAATAATTAAATAAACAGCTAGAACTCACAGTAAGATGTCCCAGGAGGCAAATATCCCCTCACTAGCAGAGCTCTGTAAAAGTACAGCCCTTCTCTGGTCAGAGAAAAGCAAACTAAAACAGACTATGCACACGTGGTCCATCCCGGAACGATACCAGACATCCATAGAGGATTCATGACCTCCTGAAGCCTGCCCTGAGGTATACCTACTGGTTCTGAGGTCATTTTCTCTAGCATCTGGGTGGTAGGGAGTTCCATATGTGAAGACTACATTCCTGCTTGTTTCTGGAGATAACGTAGCTACTTAACTGTAACAGGTGCTCTCCGGCAACAGCAGGAATTTAATCTTCACAACCCACCCTCTTCCCCTAGGAGTTGTAGGTTTCTTCTCTCCTTTTCTCTCAGCTACAAACTCAACTGAGGAGGGAGAATTGGGAAAGCAGTGATGCAGGCACAGTTGGATGCTCCCAAAGGCTTTCCAATTGGACGCTGGGGAGCATTCCCACGCGGGCTCCATTGGTACTGACGTCACCCATGTGTGAAGACTAAATTCCTGCTGTTCCTGGAGATCACCTGTTACAGATGAGTAACTACGCTTTAGCAGACCTACCTGATAATTGGTTAGATTGCAGTCAGTGGGATATTCAGCGTCACTGAACAGTTTAGTGCCGCTGAATATCCCCTTGCACCGGGTTTAAACACCCTGACGCTAAGCGCTATCCTTAACTGGCTAAAGTTGGGACTGTTGAACAGCTGTCATTCACTTTTGCAATCTGGCCAACCTGGATATTTAATGCCGGTGGCCGGATATGGCCCCAGCATGGACTATCCAGTTCAAAACTACAGACCGGTGAGCCTGACATCAGTACCGGGAAAAATGGTAGAAACCATCATAAAGAATAAAATTACTCAGCATGTAGATAGTCATGTCCTAATGGGAGACAGCCAACATGGCTTTAGACAAGGAAGATCTTGTCTTACTAATCTGTTATGTTTTTTTGAAGGAGTGAATAATCAGGTGGACAAAGGTGAGTTGGTTGATATTGTGTATCTGGACTTTCAGAAAGCCTTTGACAAGGTCCCTCATCAGAGACTTTTGGCAAAACTAAAAAGTCATGGGATAGGAGGCAGTGTACTATTGTGGATCAGGAACTGGTTAAAAGATAGAAAGCAGAGGGTAGGGCTAAATGGCCAATTTTCCCAATGGAGAAAGGTGAATAGTGGTGTACCCCAGGGATCTGTGCTGGGTCCGCTGCTTTTTGACATATTCATAAATGACCTGGAAAGTGGAATAACGAGTGGGGTTATCAAATTTGCAGATGACACAAAACTATTTAAAGTTGTTAAAACCCAAGAGGATTGTGGAAAATTGCAAGAGGATCTTGATAAATTGGAAGACTGGGCATCAAAATGGCAGATGAAATTTAATGTGGAGAAGTGCAAGGTTATGCACCTATGGAAGAACAACCCAAACTATGGTTACACGATGTAAGGTTCCACATTAGGAACCACCACCCAGGAAAAAGATTTAGGCGTCATTGTGGATACCATGTTAAAACCCTCGGCCCAGTGTGCAGCAGCGGCCAAGAGAGCAAATAGAATGCTAGGTATGATAAGGAAAGGAATGGAAAATAAAACAAAATATATTATAATGCCTCTATATCGTTCCATGGTGAGACCGCACCTTGAATATTGTGTGCAGTTCTGGTCACCTTATCTTAAAAAGGATAGAGCGATTTTAGAAAAGGTTCAGAGAAGAGCCACCAAAATGGTAAAGGGGATGGAAGGATACTTCTATGAAGAAAGGCTAAAAAGGTTAGGGCTCTTTAACCTGGAAAAGAGACGGCTGAGGGGAGATATGATAGAAGTCTATAAATTAATGAACGGAGTGGAACGGGTAAACGTAGATCGATTGTTTACCTTATCAGAAAATAGAAAGACTAGGGGACATGCAATGAAGCTACAGGGTAAACTATTTAAGACTAATAAAAGAAAATATTTTTTCACTCAACGTGTAATCAAACTCTGGAATTTGTTACCGGAGGATGTAGTAAAGGCTGTTAGTGTAGCTGGGTTTAAAAAAGGTTTGGACAGGTTCCTGGAGGAAAGGTCCATAAACCATTATTAAGAAGGGACCCAGGATATCAATGCTTGAATCAATACAAGCATTGTGGAACCTGTGTCCCTTGGGGAAACTGCTAGGTACGTATGACCTACATTGGCCACTGTTGGAAACAGAATACTGGGCTTGATGGACCTTGGTCTGACCCAGTATGGCATATCTTATGTTCTTATGTAAATTAAAGCAGTGACAGCCAGCTGCTTTCATTGGGCTGGCCGCGACTGCTGAAAATGCCCACATAAATTATATTATTAGCCGTGTAAAGTTGGGAAGGCCATTGCTTATCCCTGGCTGTGCGAAAAACAAAAAGATCACTCTACTATATCACAGGCTTAACTAAATATCAAATATCAACAACTTCTCATCCACAGGCATTTAAAAGAGAAAAAGGTCTCGGAATACACGGATCAGGTTAGGGCGTCTAAACACACTCAAATATTCATATTTTAAACTAAATAACACTCTCCTCTCGAGCATGTCACCACAAAACTTAACTGAAGCAGTCTCAGAATTGCATCCAGGTATCCAGGGCTTCATCTGACACCCCGACGCCAAGAATTATTGCGACTAAGCGTTTCGTGTAGCGTTTTTTTCAAGGGGTCCTGAACAAATGCAGAATGCCCAACCGACTGCTAACACAACTCAGCATGCTCACCCGGTCATATTTGAGTAAGAAAATAAATTTGTAAATGATATATGTTTATAAGAGGAGTTTTTTTATGGCCGTGGATGTGGATGTAAGCATAGGTGTGTTTAGAGGCCCTAGCTTGATCCGTGTATTCTGAGGCCTTTGTCTCCCCTTTTAAATGCCTTTGAATGAGATGTTGTTGATATTTGATATTTAGTTAAGCCTGTGATATAGTAGAGTGATCTTTTTGTTTTTTGGATTTCATTTCACTCTGGAAGTGACAACCTTTTAGATTGTATCCCTGGATGTGAGCAAGAAGGATTGATAACTTGAACTGGCTATTGTCAGAGACAGGATGCTGTGCTTGATGAACTTTTGGTCTGACTCATTATGGCAGATCTTATGTTCTTGCTAAGAGCACTGAAGCTAAAGGTGGATGAGGACTACAAACTCAGAGAGAAACCTCAGGCTCTCAGCCCTGGGACTCCCTGTCCTCATCAGCAAGTGCATGCATTCAGAAAACTGTGTAGCTTGTTGATAGTATCAGTCCATTCTGTATACCAATCTGCACCATCCCTGGTTTAAAAGTCTACCCTGTCTTCCTTATGGTCCTAATGAAAAAAACCAAACTAATACAACCTCTGCTGCAGGATATTTTCAATATACCTATATATATTCACACAACAATTAGAAATATTATGGTACTGACCCGGCCGTGGGTAATAGGTGTTGGATATGTCAAAGCACGGTGGGTACCCTGGCTCATATGGTATTTGAATGCCCTAATGTTCAATCTTTTTGGGAACCTGTATGGGAGAGACTCCAGCAGATCCTCCATTTCAAGGCCCCTTTAACATGGCACAAGGTGGCCTTGTGCTCTCTAGCTGACATTTCCTCATTGACAAAGGATGTTTTTTTCTTGCTGGATTTCATGTTTAGTGTAGCCTTGAAATTGGTTATATAAAATTGGAAAGCTTCTGTTCTGGCACTTATGATGGAATTCATTTTGCCAGTACAGCAAGTATGAACAAGCCCATGAAGCCACATTTCGTCAGTTTGATACTTGAGCATCTACTGAATGGAAACCCCTAAATGATTTTGCTGCCGTAGCCCATTATGTGCACTAGTGCCAAGACTGTCTACCTGCAGAAATATATTGTAATTGTTCACTTGACACCGCTAATTTACCCAATAGGTAATTTCCTTCCTTATTCTTACCACCAGGGAGTTTGAGTAGGTGGGAGGTTTTCTTCGTTTGGGTATGTTCTTGTTGCTGTTGTTTGCTTGAAAATTTAAATAAAGATTAAAAAAAAGAAATATTATGGTATTGGACACAGACAGAAGCATGGAATAAATTATTGTTACTAAATCCCAATTAGAGACCATCTAGCATGTTGATTCTGAATCATTTTCTACGTAACAGTTTTCAATGTCTGTTGTCACTGCATTATCCTTACATGTGAGTGGTACCCAAATATTTCACAATTCATAAAATAGGCAAGTTTTATTAACAGTACTTACAACATTGTGATATCAACAATGTCTTTATGTTTTTCAGACAGTGGACAGAGCAGCATTGCCAGCACCAAAGGCGAGCGGCTAAATGCCAAATTACGATCTTTGCCAGGAACAAATGAGCCTTATGAAACCAGCAGCAAGAAAGAAATAGGCAAGTAGATTACATCTGTCTGTGGTACTCTGGTGAAGAGCTTGGAACCCATATAAACTGCATCAGGCATTTGGTGCACAGAAAAAACTGCCTAAATGAAGTTGCAATATAGATGGTAGAAGATCTATTTTTACTTTTTCTTATCTCGTGTTAAAAGTTCCATAGTACAGAATAACTAGTAAATTAGCATGAAGTGTGTTTATTTGGTTGGAGGTAATCAGGATGGACCAAAGGTGGTGCGGAGACTCATCGCGGGGCCTCATTTGCAGAAATATTTGCATATCTGCTTGACCTCATTTGTATACATTTATTTTATTTTAAAATGTGTATGTTGCCCATCTAAAATTGTAGGTGGCTTTCAAAGGAGCCCTTTAAAAGCCCCTTTTGTTTGTCCCAACAATGACTTAGCGGCATGTTTACTAAACATTAATGTGCATTAAGTGCCACTGCGTCAATAGAAATAAATGGGTGCTGCTGTACTTGGCACACGTTCACATTTGTGAATGTGCATTAACATTTAGTAAACATGCCTCTTAATGAGTGTCTGAATACCATTTGCATGGACAGTGAGATTTCTACATTACTATCCTCCAGTGCCAACTGCCAGGCACATTAGAAAATACTATAAACCCTGCTCATTTAGAACTCATAGCAAAAACACCATATCATAACAGCACTACCAGGACTCACAAAGCACCAAACCTTACCTAACAAAAGCCACATTGCAAATATTAAACTAATACATTTTGGAGAATACCAGTACATCTCCTACTGGGAAAAGATAACGTGGGACTGTCACATAGAAACTACATGAACAGAATTCCGCAGTTTGGTCAGACGTACGCAAAACATAGACCATCACCAAACACAGAACAAGGAATTACAATTTAGAAATATGAAGATAATAATTAAACTGGGAACCCTAAAAGCCAAACTTGGAATGTACAATAGCACTGGAGAAATAAAATTATAAATTAATTTCCACTTGCACTAAACAAACCACAAAGACATTTGTGATGCACATTTCCCAGAACTGACATATTCCAGTTAATAAATTCTAAATAAAATAGCTTTTTCTACCTTTTGATTGGGCATTTTATTTTTCAGTCACAATTGCCCCAGTCGCTTTCTTCTGCTTTCTTTGTGTCTTCTACTAATTCTCCATTGTCTGCTGTCTCTTTGTCCTTTCTTCTCTCTCCTATTTTTGTCCATTCTCTCTCTACATCTGCCTCTAACATATTGATCTTTCCCCTTTTGCTCTTTCCTCCATTTCTTTCTTTATTTCTTTTCATCCATTCAAATTTCACTCCTTCATCCTCAATCCCCTTTTGACATTTTATCTATCAACTTTCCATCTACTCCTCTAGCCTCCAGTCCAGCACATCTCCCCGGTTATCCCATTTCCTGTCTCACTCCTTTGCTAGCCTCTTATTCCCTTCTGACTTTCACCCACACCCCATTACCAGATACCCATGCTCTGTAATCACCATCCTCCTCTCACTCATCTCCTTACCAACTTTCCATGGCCTCTTTCACATAGTTCCACTGTGCCCACCATCTTCCCCCTCTCATCACCCCAATTCAACATCTCTCAGTCCCGTCACCCTTCCCCTTTACCCCCTCAAAGTCCAGCATCTTCCTCTTCCACCTCCCCAGCCCTTTTTCCCTTTCCTCAACCCATAGACCAGCAGCTTTCTATCCCCTTTCCCTTCTCCATCCTCTCCCCCTCCTGTAGTCCAGCATCTCATCTAGCTACTCTCCCAGTCCAGCATCTTCTCCCTCTCTCCCCATTCCCATCCTCTTCCCCAGTCCAATACAATTCCTTCTCTCTAATTAAACCAAAATTTCCCTCTCTCTTTCTCTCTATATACTCCCTCCCATCCAGCATATCCTCTCTCTCTTTTTCTCTTCCTCTTTGTCCCCCTTTCCCCCCCATGCAAAAATATTGTGCGGCACCATTCCTTGTGTCTTCTTTTTTATCTCTAAGTCAGCGGCGTAAAGATCGCATGGCACCATCCCCACCTTCATCTGTCTTTCTCTAAGTCAGCACGCAGTATCCAATGAATGCTACAGGCAGCACTGACAGCTGTCGCGGACTCAGAGAAAGGAAGATAAAGGTACAGATGGTGCCAGAGGATGCCACGATCTTTATGCTGCCAGAGCTGAATGCACAGTGTGTTTGGCTGGCTCTGGACCAGCTGTCTGAGTCCCCACTTAATCTCCTAGTACCGGGCCAATCTTGGAACTTTAAAATTTGGTGAGAGAAAAGAAGACAAACAGACTCTTGTCTTCTTTTCTCGCACCAAATTTTAAAGTCTCCATCTAAGTCCTAGTCCCTGCTCACCCCCATCTCCATGTCTCCAGTACCTACTGTCCTGTCTCCTACATTCTTTCCCCACACCCACCCAGCTACTTCCTTCTCCAATATTCATTGCCCTGCCATTCCTCCTCCTTACCCTTCTTATGCCCCTCTCTCTGTATGATCTTGTTATTTCCCGCTCACAGAAAATATCTGTCCCCCTCTCCATCCTCACTCCAACCTCTGCTTCTTTTAATCCACTGTGACCCCAGCATCTGTCCCTTCCAGTTCTCCCCCAGTATCATCCCCTTCCAGTCCTCCCCCAGCATCAGCTCTCTTCTAGTCCCAGCTCCTCCGAGCATCATCTCCCATCTTGTCCCTGCCCCCCCCCCCCCCAGCATTAGTCATCCTCCATTCCCAGTCTCTCTCAGTGACAGCTCCCTTCCAGTCCCAGTCCCCCTATTCCCCAGCATCTGGAACCACTCCCTCCCAGCATCATCTCCCTTTGAGCCCCAGTCCCCCCCATCCCCCAGCATCAGCCTATTTCCAGTCCTAGCCCTCCCAACATCATTCCTCCTTCAGTATCAGTCCCTCCCAGCATTTTTATCCCTTCCAATCCCAGACCCTCTCCCCAGAATTAGTTATCCTCCAATTCCAGACCCTCCCAGCATCATCTCCCTTCCCAAACCCCATCCCCCAGCATCAGCCCATTTCCAGTCCTAGTTCCCCAGCAGTTCTCTTCTAGTGCCCCCCCAGCATGTCCTCCTCCAATCCCAGTCCATCCCAGCATCATTATCTTCCTTCCAGTCAAAGTGCCTTCTCCCCCGCGCCAACATCAGCCCATTTCCTGTCCTAGTTCCTCAGCAGTCCTCTTCCAGTTCCAGTCCCTCCATTCCCCAGCATCAATCCTCCTCCAGTTCCCTTCCCTCCCAGCATTAGTCCTCCAGTTACAGTCCTTCCCAGTATCATGCCCCTTCCAGTCCCAGTTCCCCCATCCACAAACATCAACAGTCCTATTGTACTGCCCTCCCACCAGCAGCATCACACTCACCCAGTCACCTTCTTCCCCCCAGCCCTGTGACAGTCTGAATTTGTTGCACAACCATGGGAATGTTTTTTTCTCCACTCCCACATCTGTGCTAAGGTGCAGTTGCCAGCACCGTGGAGTTCGTAAAAGTGAAACCGGGGCACTTCCTGTCTCTTATGCAAAGTAGGAAGTGCCCCAGTTTCACTTCTACAAACCTCACAGTGTCAGCGGCTGCAAATTAGCACAGTTGTAGGAGCAAAAAAAAAACAAAACGGCTGTGAACTGGCGAGGCAGGCTTCAGGCCTCATTGGCTCACCTCTTAAGCCAGCTGGTGCTGCGAGGCTCCTCAGGGAGCGAGGCCCGCACATGCCTAGGGCTAGAAGGTAATGAAGTCAAATGTGTAAGGCTTCTTATTCACAAACTGATATAAGTGATCTGTTTTTATCTACCTTATCTTCCCAACATTTTTCAGAGCTGCCATGAATCCAGTTCCAGGATGAGAGACTTTTTGGCCAGTCCTGGTTGTGAATCTATATCTCAAAGCAGTTTGGTATTTGTGGTCCTTGATTCTACCTATTAAAATCAATGCTGCATATCCCATAATGGTTGTTGTAGAAAATCTAGGCCTGGCCTAAAATCTGCCTCCTGGAACTGGATTACTTGGCAGCTCTGATCCTCCTTCCTTTGCCCCAGCTATCATTGTTAGTATCACCCCTGAACCTATATCTAGAAAATTTCCAGTTTCCTCTAGGATTAAAATTCTGTCTTCCAGGTTCCAGGAGATACAGCCTTTTCAGTCTGACTGGCCCAGTATATGAAAAAAACAGTACTGTTTCTAAAATGTGATAACTACAATGCAAATCCATACCAGAAGCCAACCTACTATTTAGTGCTTGTCTTATCATTTTTAATTTTTTTGTTTACTGTCTATCACTATTATTATTATTGTGTGAAGTAAGATTTCCCTTGCATTCTACCATTTTATGAAACATAAAAGATAAGGGTTTTTTTCAGTGTAAAATATGCTTATGATGTTTTCAGTCTTATGTGTGTGCTTACAGAATAGCGACCAACTAAAGTACTGCTACTACTACTATTAAACATTTCTAAAGCGCTACAAGGCATACTCAGCACTGTACAAACATAGATAGAGACAGTCCCTACTTGTTAGAGCTTACAATCTAATCAAGACAAACAAAATAAAAGTTAGGAATAAGGATAGAATAGGGAAGGGTAAGGAGACACAAGGAACAAGGGATCAGGATCCAAAGGCAGCCTCAAAGAGGTGAGCCTTTAGCATAGATTTGAAAATGGGCAAGGATGAAGCCTGAAGTACAGACTCAGGAAGTTTGTTCCATGCACAAAGAGCAGCAAGGTGAAAAGACCAAAGTCTGGAGTTAGCATAGGAAGGAAAGGTCAAAGAGAGAAGCAAGCCAGTAGTTCACAAGGAGGGCTGTAGGAGGAGGGGTGTAGAGAGAGAGGAGAAAGAGTGAGGAGCAGTAGAATTAATGCATTTAAAGGTCAGAAGGAGGAGTTTGAATTGGAGAACCACACAAACAGCGAGAAGTATATGGTGGTCACTAAACTTTATTAAATTAAAAGAACGCCCCTATGCGTTTCGGCACAGCCTTCGTCAGGGGGCTGAGAACTGCAAGACAACAATATAATAATAAATAACAAATATATCAATTACATATGCTATGAAAATTTAGACATAAAAAAATTTTTGTAACATAAAAATGTTTTTTACATAATTGTGTAAAACACATATAAAATATGTAAAACATAAATATTGTAATAACAATCAAGAAAATGATATAAATAAAAATGCTATAGAGTAAATCATTATACCACAACCATGGACTAAGCATTAAAAAACATATAAAGAGATTAACGGTACTTACAGATTAAAGAAGAGAAAAAACCACTATGGAATGCACAGCAACCGTTGTACTCATATATGTAAAACATTGGCTGAAATTTTTCATAAATAACAAGATTAATGTATCTGAATACATCTAATGAAATAAAATATAAAAAACTTGTACATGTAAAACAATGGCGGGAAACCTAGACCTTACGTATATATGTAAAAGGAAACCAGTTTGAATTTTGTTGAATAATATACCCTTCCTCTTTTAGAAAAACCCTGTAACAGTGCATGATGGGATGCATAATGACTGCATGCGTCATTCATTTTCTATTGACGTATCACGCCAGGTTTCCCTTAAGAAAGGTGCAAATCTGGAAGGTCGGTTCTTCAAAAATTACCTAAGGTCTTTAGTCATGACAGGTACTGTTTTTTGTGTTTCTTTGAATTTGATTTATTGTTTTCATCGGCACATCTCGACACGGTCGGGATAGTCCTTTGACTTCCTTATTTTAATTTCCTAATACCGTTTATGGATTTTTATTTATTTTTCGGGTTATTGTGACATTCTTTGACGGTAAAGCTTTTATTTCTCAGTTGTTCCCCTGCTGGGCGGTTTACTGTGTAAGGAGTTGTCAAGTTATTTGTGATACCGGCACATATTTATGAATTTCAATATAATGTGAAAGTATCGTTATGTTCTTTCTCAAAGTTACCACTGGTCTGAACAACTTTAGTTGGTGGTTTGCATTTAGACTATGGCATAGTCAAGTTTTTTTTTGAGGCAGCTTCATTTTATGTTACTATAATTATTGAGCTTAAATATAGGCTACTGATTTCTAATATATTAGTGTTTATCCATGCAGGGTTCACACATTTTTGCAATACACAATTTTTAAAGGGTATCCCCAATGATGTCACCTTGCTGCCAACGGAGGTTTGACCTCCGTTTTTAGCACACTTCTGCTGCACATAATTCTTCAACTTAGTCCTTATTTTTATTTATGCGGGCAGAGTTTGTCTAATATTTTTGATATATTCATCTCACATATAACGTTTTTTGTTCCTCCACATACAGTTTTATATGTGTTTATTTTCATAATTCTATAATTCCTATTTTCATTTGGCTATTGGTTTCTGAATAATTGTTTTTCAAGTCTTATTCTTATTGACTTGTTTTTTATGTTCATATAGTTTTAATACTACCTTTTTTTCCCTTCACTTTATGGTTAGCATTTGCTTCAACAAAATTCAAACTGGTTTCCTTTTACATATATACTTAAGGTCTAGGTTTCCCGCCATTGTTTTACATGTACAAGTTTTTTACATTTTATTTCATTAGATGTATTCAGATACATTAATCTTGTTATTTATGAAAAATTTCAGCCAATGTTTTACATATATGAGTACAACGGTTGCTGTGCATTCCATAGTGGTTTTTGATCTTCTTTAATCTGTAAATACCGTTAATCTCTTTATATGTTTTTTAGTGTTTAGTCCATGGTTGTGGTATAATGATTTACTCTATAGCATTTTTATTTATATCATTTGCTTGATTGTTATTACAATATTTATGTTTTACATATTTTATATGTGTTTTACACAATTATGAAAAACAAATTTTGTTACAAAAATTTTTTGTCACATTTTTCATAGCATATGTAATTGATATATTTGTTATTTATTATTATGTTAAAATCCTAACTAGCTCCTATTAACTATTCAGAACAGCCCCCCTCCCAACACTGTACCTACGATTACAAATAACTATTGTAAATAGTTTTGTTTTAACCATGTAATTAATTTACAAACTGTTTTTCTTTGTAACATAGTTATTATATTTTCATTAATGTTCTATGTAATACAATATTTCACTGTTTGTTATATTGTTTTTAAGTTCCTTGTAAACCGACCCTGATCTCTGGAAGGGGCGGTATAGAAAAAACACAAAATAAATAAATAAAATGTTGATGTCTTGCAGTTCTCAGCCCCCTGACAAAGGCTGTGCCGAAACGCGTAGGGGCGTTCTTTTAATTTAATAAAGTTTAGTGACCACCATATACTTCTCGCTGTTTGTGTGGTTCTCCTAGTGTCTGCGAGAGGGGCTCCTCTTGTGTGTTCTGGAGTTTGAATTGGATACAGAAACGGAAGGGAAGCCAATGAAATGACTTGAGGGGCAATATAAGTAAATTGAGGCTGGCGAAAGATTAGTTGCGCAGCAGAGTTTTGACTAGATTGAAGGGGAGAGAGATGACTCAGAGGCAGACCCACAAGGAGGTTGCAATAGTCGAGAGAGGAAGTAATTAAAGAGTGGACGAGTGTTTTAGTAGGGTGTTCAGAGAGGAAGAGGCAAATTTTGCTAATATTATAGAGAAAGAAATGACAGGTTTTAGCAATCTCTTGGCTATGTGAGGAGAAGGAAAGGGAGGAATCAAAAAGGACACCTAGGTTACAGACTGAAAAAACAGGAGGTAGAATAGTATTCTCTGGGAACAAGCAGGAAGTCAGTCCTCACGGTGATGGCGTCGATGGAGCCCCTGCGGATCCACTCCCCAGCTTTCAAAGAAAGCCTTTGGGAGTTACACCGCGCATGCGTGGTCACCTGCCTGCCCAAAGGTGCCATCTTGCCTCAGTCTTTTTTATTCCGTGGAAACCTGCAGACATGCTGTCTGTGCACCCCAGACAAAGTCAATTTTTTTTCAGACCAATCTTCAGTGTTTTTCTTCTCGATTGCTTCAGTTCAATCACCTTCCACCGATCGAGTCCTCTGCCTCAACATCGTGGTTTTCACTTGGGTAATTTTTCTTTATTTTCATTTTTTCCTGTTTTGGCCTGTGGGGTTTTCTATTCGCGGCCTCATTGGTCGAGACGTTGGAGTTTGATCTCGCAGGTCTCGTTTTTCCCGCTATGTCTTCGACCAGCAGTTTTAAGCAATATGGCAAGTGCAACTTGTCAGACGGCTGCCTAGGGTGAGAACTTACACAATCTTGACGATGCATATATTCATATGATTCTTGCAAGGTATTGTGGGTAATGTAGTTCATTCACTCCCAAACACAGCTGAAGACAATAATTGAGTTGTGAAACCAGTGGTAAGGCCAATAAAATACTTCTTTTATTGATGGGGTTTAATTCACCCAGCACAAATATGCTTGGTAGCAATATAAATGAGGTTACTTGCTTGCAGTGTTTAAATGGATAACATAAAGTCACAAAGCAAACCAGAAAACAACCTTCAGCTTGTCAGGCAATTAGCTAATGTTTTCTTAGCAAATAATTACCAAATAAAAAGGCACAAAGAAATAAATGAACTTTGCTTGTTAGGTTAACTTCTGCTTATTTTCCACGCAGATCCCAGCAGTGATTCTCCCTTGCTCACACACACAATCAGGTGCAGCTTTAATTACTATCAATTGACCAGCTGAAACCCTTTAGCTGGCTGGCTGCTACTGTGTGAACCCAAATCCTGCTTTAAGAGCTGTTTGCAGTGGAAATAAAGAACAAAGTTAGGTTTCTTTGTGATGGCTGATGTGTTTGCTCACAGAAAGCTAGCAATAGCACTTGGATAAAGAACAGTCCATGTAATTAATAGTCTCATCTGCTGTAATTTCCCCTTCATCAATCAGCATAGGGTCACTATCATACATTGGCACAGATGAGTCTTTCAATAAGGCAATATCATGAGAATGCTTATTCCCTTGCTGCCATTCACTATTATAGATAGGGTCTGGATCAGTGTTCATACCTGAGCCTCTCCTGCTATCATAATTCCTCTCTGTATAGCCTGGCCAGTATGTAATCCAATTCTGATGTCCAGCCTTCCAATCTTGATCCCTGGACACTGGATCTTCTCTCACATACCTTCTGGCATAGGTCTGAAAGTCCTTTCCACGTGCAGTCTTCTCTCTTCCAGGTAGCCACTGGTGATTCCTATCTCTGCCATTCCATTCCTCTGGCTGACTCCAGTCCAATGGACTCTGCTGGCATTTGGAATACCTCCCAGTATGGGTAATGCCTTGGGTTCTCCCAGACCTTCCAATGGCCTTTCTTCTCTTCCTTCCAGAGAGTTTCCTTCTTTCTCTATCCGCTTGGCTTGGCTTCTGTTTCTCCGGGTGATGCTTAAACCTGTAGCTGGGCTGGAGCTTGTAGCCGTTGCTGAAGCTCTCCCTGAAGCTGTTTCTGTAGCTATTATCTGTAGAATAAGCTCTATTCTTATTCTGTCCTAATGTGTGTGCTCCTCCCTAACACAGCGCAGCTGTGTTGAATCAGGCCCTGCCCTTTGAGATGAGTGCTTAGGGATTACCTCATAGCTCTCTTGATTGCACACACATTTTCTCACTTCAGCCCCTCTCATGGCTGCTGGAAACCTGGTGCATTCTGGGACTGGTAGTCTTTTATGTGAAAACTCTGTTTTCTTACTTCTACCAAAACTGACAGGTTGCTTGTTCAGAGTCACATCATCTTTTCTATAGCTCCTACCTGAGCTATGATAAGCTTCCTTATCACATACCCCCCTGCTTAAGTTATTACGGACTGGTTTTACTGGTGAAACTTCTTCTCTACAGTCCGTAATACGGGAAAGTGCATCCGCATTCTTGTGTAACTTCCCGGCACGATGTTCAACTTGGAAATCAAACGCCTGTAAGGCCATGTACCAGCGTGTCAACCTGGCATTGTGGTTCTTCATTTGCTGCAACCACTTAAGTGGGGCATGGTCCGTGACCAACTGGAACTTTCTCCCTGTAAGGTAAAACCTTAACGCCTCCACTGACCACTTGATAGCCAAACACTCTTTTTCTATCGTGGAATACTTTTGTTCAGCCGGTGACAACTTCCTGCTCAGGTACATCACAGGATGCTCCTCCCCATCATGGCACTGGGATAGGACCGCTCCTAGCCCCACATCCGATGCATCGGTTTGAACCAGAAAGGGTTTCTTGAAGTCTACTCCTTTCACTACCGGTCCTGTACACAATTTTTCTTTTAAGACTGAAAACGCTTTTTCAGCTTCTGGTGTCCACTTTATCTGGTTTGGACAATTCTTTCGCAGCATATCCGTGAAAATGGCACTTTTCTCTGCGAATTGCGGTATAAACCGGCGGTAGTATCCAATAAGTCCTAAGAAACTTCTTAGTTGTTTCTTTGTTGTTGGAGGAGGAAAATTCCTGATGCTATCTATTTTGCTTAATAGAGGTTTAATTTTTCCTCTTCCCACTAGGTGGCCTAGGTATTTTACCTCCCTATTTGCAAAGGCACACTTCTTCGGGTTTAAAGTGATTCCCGCTTGCTTCATAGAGCACAAGACTGCCCTGATCCTCTTCAAATGCTCCACCCAGGTGTTACTATGGATTATGACATCATCCATGTATGCAAAAGCATAACTTTGGTGGGGTCGAAGTACCTGATCCACTAACCTTTGGCAGGTAGCCACTGCTCCATGCAGTCCGAAAGGCATCCTCTTGAACTGGAAAAGGCCAACGGGGGTGCTGAACGCAGTCTTCGGCTTCGACTCCCTGGTGAGAGGGATTTGCCAATATCCTTTTGTCATATCAAGGGTGGTTAAGTATTGAGCCTGTCCCAGCTGGTCCAACAGCTCCTCAATTCTTGGCATTGGATATGCATCAAAAACTGATATGGCGTTTACCTGCCGGAAGTCAATACAAAATCTTAAGGATCCATCAGGCTTCGGCACCAGGACTATGGGGCTATTCCAGGGACTCTTTGACTCCTCTATTACCCCCATGTCCAACATCTCCTGGACTTGTGCCACTACCTCCTGTCTTTTGGCTTCAGGCAAGCGGTATGGCCTTTGACGAACCAATTTCCCAGGTGGAGTTATTATTTCATGGGCCACCAAATGGGTCTCCCCAGGTATGGGTGTCAACACATCTGGGAATACCTTAAGCAACTTCCTAATTTCTTCCTGTTGTACCCTTGTCAGGTCCTCACCTATTTGGGGCTCTGATTTTTCTTTACAATCAGATACCTGGGGTCCCAAATCATCCTCTTCACTCACCTCCCTCTCTCGGGCACAGGTGGCAGCTAAGCTTTTAACCCCTTTGACATCAGTAGAACCAAAGCCTTTGGCTCCACGTTCAGAATTCTCTAGGGATGTGACCTCCTCCACAGGTGGAAAACCCAGCCTCTCACAGATCAATTGGGCAATTTTGTCTCCTGTCTTCACATGATACTCATTCTGTCCAAAGTTAAACAACAGAACTTTAATATTGCCCCTGTAATCGGGATCAATTACTCCCGCACCCACATCGATGAAAAATTTAAGGGCTAATCCGGACCTTGGGGCTACTCTCCCATAACATCCAATAGGTATTTCCACTTGGAGACCGGTGTCAACCAGGGCTCTCCCTTGGCTAGGTACAGTCACATTTTCTATGCTGCACAGGTCAAACCCAGCAGACTGAGGGGTTGCCCGCTTAGGAGCTTGGGCCTTCTCGGAGACCTTATGGTACTTTAGGACGAATATCTGCTTTGGGGTAGCTTGGTCTTCTGGACGCTTAACCATCTTTTTAGCTGGGGTCTGAGGACTTCCAAATAAAGGCCCGGGAGCTACTACCATTAAACCTTCTCCCTCCTCCTTTCCTAGTCCTTCCACTAGACCCTGCTTAAATCTTGGCCAGTCTCTTCCTAGAACCAAATCAAAGGGTAGCCTAGGCACCACTGCTAACAGGACTTCCTCTTGTTTCCCTAGGCACTTAACCTTTAGCCTATAGGTGGGATATGATGATGCAGCACCATGAATGCATCTGATGTGAACTTGGCTTTCAGGGGTTCTAGGCACAAATCTTTCTTGGGCCTCTAGCCTCTTCCAAAGCCTTTTTGACATCATACTCTGGTCTGCCCCAGAGTCTAATAAAGCATTTGTGGTAATTCCCTGCACATCAACCATCAAAAGAAATCCTTCCTTGGGCTGTTTTAAATCCAGACCCATTAAACTAGTGTGTGTCTGGCATCTCTTCTCTAAGTGTCCCACTTTTCCACACTTGAAACATTTCTTTCTATTCCACTGTGTCATCTGGTTTGATACAGTACATTCATTTTCAGAAACATTCTTAATTATTCCCTTTTCTGATACAGCACATCTAGCCTCAGCATCCATCTTTAGAGGGCCACCCATTCTATGGCAAGCCTGCGTGGCTTCCAAGAATCTCTCTGCTAGCATGGTTGCCTCTCCAAGATTTTGGCAATTTTGCTGTATAAGAAAAACATTCAAATCTTTAGGTACCCCAAGCATAAATTGTTCCAGCATTATAATATCTAATAACATTTCTACTGTCTTTTGCTCAGGGTCCAACCATTTTACAGCTAAACTTCTGATTCTCTGGCTCAGAGCCCTGGGTGTCTCACCCACTTTCAATGTAACAGCTCTAAACATTCGCCTATACTCTGAAATAGACAACCCTAGGTGATCTCTAATAGCTGCCTTTACATCCTTATAATTCAAAGCCTGGGCTGCTGGCATTGCTCTGTAAGCTGCTAGTGCCTCACCAGTTAATGAGGCTGCCAGCCTTACTGCCCACTGGGTCTCTGGCCATGCTAGAGCCTGTGCCACTCTTTCAAAAGACTCTAGAAAATCATCAACATTATCATCTGGAGTTAATTTCCCAAAATTAAATGCCCCAATCCCTTGATTGAGGTCCACATGTGGTGTACCAGTACTAACTGCTGGTCTTGCATCTGTTCCACTTTGGCTCTGCAGCTGAACTAGAGCTTGCACCAGATCAAGCACTGGTTTCTGCTGTTCCATTAAGGCCTTCATAGCAGTGTCCTGGGCCTGCTGTGATAGCTCCTGCTGCTTGCTAAATTGGGCTGCCATCCACTGAGCCATCTCCCTCGGATCCATCTTGACCCCTGCAAGAAATAAAGAAAAAAAAAAAACAAAGTGCAGCACCTTCCAACCAGGTGTGTTTTTTTCAACTTTTTTTTTTTTCCAATTACCCCCTGTGCTTACACACATCCACCACTAGACATGCCCAGGTACATATTACCTTGTCTCAGTGATGAATCCAGCTCTGCACAGGGTCTTTTCCTCTGGGACAGCCTCCTGGAACAACCACTTCTCCTCCAAAGTGCAGATGAGGGAAAAAAAAATCTTCTTTCAGCTTTAAACTTGACTTTTATTTGTAATCCACAGCAAATAAATCCTCTTGGTGCAAAAGCAATCCTGCCAACTACGCCATTTGTCTTACGGCTGCCTAGGGTTAGAACTTACACAATCTTGACGATGCATATATTCATATGATTCTTGCAAGGTATTGTGGGTAATGTAGTTCATTCACTCCCAAACACAGCTGAAGACAATAATTGAGTTGTGAAACCAGTGGTAAGGCCAATAAAATACTTCTTTTATTGATGGGGTTTAATTCACCCAGCACAAATATGCTTGGTAGCAATATAAATGAGGTTACTTGCTTGCAGTGTTTAAATGGATAACATAAAGTCACAAAGCAAACCAGAAAACAACCTTCAGCTTGTCAGGCAATTAGCTAATGTATTCTTAGCAAATAATTACCAAATAAAAAGGCACAAAGAAATAAATGAACTTTGCTTGTTAGGTTAACTTCTGCTTATTTTCCACGCAGATCCCAGCAGTGATTCTCCCTTGCTCACACACACAATCAGGTGCAGCTTTAATTACTATCAATTGACCAGCTGAAACCCTTTAGCTGGCTGGCTGCTACTGTGTGAACCCAAATCCTGCTTTAAGAGCTGTTTGCAGTGGAAATAAAGAACAAAGTTAGGTTTCTTTGTGATGGCTGATGTGTTTGCTCACAGAAAGCTAGCAATAGCACTTGGATAAAGAACAGTCCATGTAATTAATAGTCTCATCTGCTGTAATTTCCCCTTCATCAATCAGCATAGGGTCACTATCATACATTGGCACAGATGAGTCTTTCAATAAGGCAATATCATGAGAATGCTTATTCCCTTGCTGCCATTCACTATTATAGATAGGGTCTGGATCAGTGTTCATACCTGAGCCTCTCCTGCTATCATAATTCCTCTCTGTATAGCCTGGCCAGTATGTAATCCAATTCTGATGTCCAGCCTTCCAATCTTGATCCCTGGACACTGGATCTTCTCTCACATACCTTCTGGCATAGGTCTGAAAGTCCTTTCCACGTGCAGTCTTCTCTCTTCCAGGTAGCCACTGGTGATTCCTATCTCTGCCATTCCATTCCTCTGGCTGACTCCAGTCCAATGGACTCTGCTGGCATTTGGAATACCTCCCAGTATAGGTAATGCCTTGGGTTCTCCCAGACCTTCCAATGGCCTTTCTTCTCTTCCTTCCAGAGAGTTTCCTTCTTTATCCGCTTGGCTTGGCTTCTGTTTCTCCAGGTGATGCTTAAACCTGTAGCTGGGCTGGAGCTTGTAGCCGTTGCTGAAGCTCTCCCTGAAGCTGTTTCTGTAGCTATTATCTGTAGAATAAGCTCTATTCTTATTCTGTCCTAATGTGTGCTCCTCCCTAACACAGCGCAGCTGTGTTGAATCAGGCCCTGCCCTTTGAGATGAGTGCTTAGGGATTACCTCATAGCTCTCTTGATTGCACACACATTTTCTCACTTCAGCCCCTCTCATGGCTGCTGGAAACCTGGCGCATTCTGGGACTGGTAGTCTTTTATGTGAAAACTCTGTTTTCTTACTTCTACCAAAACTGACAGGTTGCTTGTTCAGAGTCACATCATCTTTTCTATAGCTCCTACCTGAGCTATGATAAGCTTCCTTATCACAAACTGCACTACGTCCCAAATGGACCGCCACAGTACCTGCATCAAATGCCCCAGGGCAGACCATGACATGACTTCCTGCCCGCTTTGTCTCCTGATATTGGTTAAGACCCGGAAGGAATGTGAAAGGCAGCAGGGGGAACTGTTTGGTAGGTCTGGCTCAGGTTCGGCATTGGAGGTGGAGTCCCTGCCTTTGACACTGGCGCTGGGCAACTTAGCATCGCATGCCAAGACTCAGTCAGAGCCCAGAGGTCATCAGGCATTGGAGTCATCTTCGGAGGATCTTCCCCGTGCATCGAAGGCTTCATCAAAGCAGGCATCGAGAGCCAACCCGAGCCCAGGGAGTAAGTCCACTGTGACCCGGCCGTGGAGCTCTCAACTCGACGGAGGGGGATGACGGACAGGAGCGCCCGTTGAAGCAGCCCCGGAGAGAAGAATCTCCTGTGGCGTTGAGGGATCGACGCAATTCCACCAACTACATCACCATTCAGGATTCCCCTGTTAGGGACCCGACACCGGCCTCAACATCTTCGGGGCCGGTACAGGCTACAGAGTCATCTGGCATCGAGGCCAGGATGGAAGCCCTGGAAAGCAGTTTCTCTGCATTCCTAGAGGCACAGCAGGGCCCGACTCCCGGTCACTCCGGGTCGTTAGTGCCCCGCATGGAGACTTCCTCAAGAGACTTCCCCTGAGGATGCTTATCCCATCCTCGAGAGTTTGGCTCGGTCAGTGTCGAAGCAGTCGGTAACTAACACAACGCTGCAGGACCTCCGACGCAGGGTGAATCCAGGTTTGCCAGCTGTACATGGGCATTTATCTGAGAGACCTGGCAAGGAAACTTGCTGGGTTCTCTGCTGGGCTATCAGGTGAACCCTTTGAGCACTTCAGGACCCTGGTATCATCAGTCAAGGAGTGTTCCAAGTTTCAGACTCGGGCAGCCTTTGATGTCTTTGAGTCAGTGGCTCGTGTAGCTGTGATGGGCATTAGTGCCCGCCGCCTTGCCTGGCTACATCCTCCATCTTGGAGCAGTGGGTTCAGGACAAGTTGACCGATGTCCCATGCCGGGAGGACAACCTCTTCGGCAAACCCATGATGGAGAAGGCTGACGAGTTGGAGAAGGAATTCATGACCAGAATCAGGCTGTCCAAGAAAGTGTCTGAACCTTGCCATAAAACATCCTTTCTCTCCTTCTGCTGAAAAACCTGTCGACCTTTGCCGACTCGAACGTTGCCATAAGGTCCATCACCGGCCGACCCCAATGCCGTACCAGCGCCTCGAAAACTTGTAGGCTCCATTCTCCTGGATCCACTCACATGCGACTCAGAAAGTCCGCCGTCACATTGTCCACGCCTGCTACATATGCCGCCGACAATGCTTCCAGATGACTCTCGGCCCATTCCATCAAGACGTCCGCTTCTGCTTCCAATTGCACGCTGCTGGTTCCGCCTTGTCGATTTATGTATGCCACCGCTGTGGCATTGTCCGAGAACACTCTGACCGCCATGCCCTGCAGAAACCCCTGCAAGGCCTGAAGTGCTAACAACACCGCTCTCAACTCCAACCTATTGATGGACCACTCCTTCTCCTGATCGGACCACTGTCCCTGGGCAAATTGCCCCCGAAGTGCGCCCCCCATCCGAACAGACTCGCGTCTGTTGTCAAGGGCTTCCAGTCCAGCGCCTCCAACGGCATGCCCCTCTCCAGACCCCCCGGCCGCAGCCACCACCGCAGCGACCTTCGAGCCTCCCGCAGACACACCAGCGCCCTGGACAACAGATCCGACTGATGGGACCACCTCCGCAGCAACACTCTCTGCAGAGGCCTCATGTGAGCTCTGGCCCACGGCACTACCTCTATTGTGGCCACCATCGGCCCCAGCAGTTGCAGATACTGCCACGCCGAAGGAGACCTGGTCTTCTGGAACTCCCAAACTAGTCTTCTCAATTTTTAAACCCGCTCCATCGGCAGGAAAACTCTTCCCCTGCGCGTATCAAAACGAGCTCCCAAATACTCCAGATCCAGGGTGGGCGTCAACTTGCTCTTTGCCACGTTGACTACCCATCCCAAGCTTTGCAAGAAGGATACTACTTAACTGGTCGCCTGCTGACTTTCTTCCAATGACTTCGCACGAATTAACCAGTCGTCCAAATACGGGTGCCACTAACACTCCGTCCCGTCGCAACGCTGCCGCCACCACCACCATAATCTTGGTGAATGTTCTCAGCGCCATTGCAAGCCCAAAAGGCATCGCCTGGAATTGGAAATGCCCCATAGGCACTGCAAAGCAAAGAAACCATTGGTGCTCCCTTCTGATCAGAATGTGCAGGTAAGCCTCCGACAGATCTAACGAGGTTAGATACTCTCCTGGCCGCACCGCTACCATCACCGACCTCAACGTCTCCATCCGAAAGTGCGACACCCGGAGACACCTGTTCACTCTTTTTAGATCTAAAATAGGCCGCATAGTACCTTCCTTTTTTGGTACCACAAAATAAATCGAGTACCGACCACTGACTTGTTCTTCTGGCGGCACCGGTACCACCGCCTCAAGCGCTATTAACCTTTCCAACGTCTGTCACACCGCCTTTCTCTTGGACCGCGTTCTGCACGGAAACTGCACAAACGCGTCCCTCACTGGGCATTGGAACTCGAGAGCGTAGCCCCTCTGCACGATCTCCAACACCCACTGATCCGAAGTAATGTGGGCCCAGGCAGGACCGAAAGCTGTCAACCGACCTCCTACCGGTACTATCCCTGCCTGGACCCCCCTCACTTCATTGCGGCTTTTTGGTGCCCGAGGACACCGAGGCTGCAAAACCTCTGCCTGCCCCTCTGAATCCCCTAAATCCTTGGGACCGATAGGGAAATCTCCCTCACTGCACAGGAGCAAACCGTGAGGGTCGAAAACGCCTGAACTCTCTCAGCTGACTTCTAGACGGTCCCCCCGTCCGACTCTGCTTCTCTTCCGGCAACCGACACCTCCTTCGACTCCCCTAGATCCTTAACCAACTTTTCTAACTCCTCTCCAAATAGGAGCTTGCCTTTGAAAGGGAGCTTAGCCAGCCGCGCCTTGGAGGCCCCATCCACCGCCCAATTATGCAGCCAAAGATACCGCCTCGCTGCCACCACCGACGCCATACTCTTAGCTAGACCTCTAATCAAGTCATACTGACTATCTGCAAGATACGTCGCCCCTGACTCAATGCGGGCTGCCTCCTCTGTCGCCTCGTCCATCTGAGTCCCCTTCTATCTCTGGCACCACCGCAAACACGCCCTTGCCACCCAGGCCCCACAAATCAAGGCCTGTAAGGAGAGGACATTCACCTCAAACACCTGTCTCAACAAGGAGTCCAATCTCCTGTCCTGCGCATCCTTAAGCGCGGCACTCCCTTCCACTGGGATAGTGGTTTTCTTCGTTACCGCGGAAACCGCTGTGTCCACCTTAGGTGCCTTAAACATATCCTTATCCGGTTCCACCAGAGGATAAAGATGAGCCATGATCCTAGCCCCCTTGAGGCTAGCTTCCGGGGTATCCCATTCCTCTTGAATCATCTCCTTGAAAATCCTATGAATGGGAAACGACCTCTGAGATTTCCGCACTGCCTGCAATAGCGGATCCTCCAGAGCAGTGTCTTCTGCGGAACCCGGGACTGGCACATTTAAGGTCTTTAACGTTTCCGCAATCAATGCCGAAAGCTCCTCTCTCCTGAACACTCTTACTATCCTCGCCTGCTCCTCTGGCTCCGTAATCTCACCTTCTTCCAAATCCGGTTCTCCCTCTGAATCCTCCACCATCACTGACTCCTCCAAGTCCTGCTCCTCTCCCTCCAAGAGCAGCTTGGGTCTCTTACTCATACCATTTCCGGCTCCTTCTGCTAGCCTAGACCCCGGTCTCTTTGACGCTCGGGCCTCGGCTCCCGAGGACCCCTGCCACCCCTGAACCAGGCCCCCCAAGAGCCTGCTGCAGCAGTGACAAAAATTATGGTGAAAAAATCGCCCCCAGCCCCCCCTGTACAGGGACCCGGGGTAAAGGCCCTTCCGGATCCGACGAGGGTCCCAGCATGGGTTCCTGACTCGCCTCCGGGGACAAAGGAAAGTCCTTCCTGACCTCCTCCCCTGCAGTCCCAGAGCCCTCTAGCTCCCTGTCTGCCATGGAAACTTCAAAACTACAGCCTCTGCACAGGCCAGAGTCAGAGACGGTGCCTTTACGTGCCCCGCACAAGAGGCACCTAGGCTTACCAGGCATGAAGCACGCTGCCCACTACAGTGACCAATTGCAAACCCAGGGCCCACTGCAGCACCCAAAACAAAAATTTCAACACTTCAAAACCTCAAAACTTCAAAACCTCCGTCTATTTAGGACTCCAACTCCTTTAGGACTCCAACTCCTTTCTTTCCTTTTTTTTTTTTTTCTTTTTTTAAATGCTTGCCATGCCCCAGCCAAGCTCCTTTCCACCTAAAAGACCAAACTAGGCCAACCCAGCCCCTCCAGGAGGATTCCGGCCTGATCCCCGGTTCCCGCGCTTTCCCACGCGGCTCGGGGCTGCTCCTACAGTGCCTGCCCTAGCTCTGCTTCCTTCACACGGTCTGAAGCAAAAAACCGCCGCGTTAAACAGCTAGCCGCACTGCCCCATACCAAACTCACTCTCAGCTTACCTCGCCGATCCGCTTTCCTCTCTGCAGTGCCGTGCTCCCTTTGCCGCCGGAACCACTGTCCCTCTCCTGACAGAGGCGTGCAAACGCGGCACCGTCCTCAACGGCTGTTTTCCCACCTAGGGGAAAACAGAGCCGGAGGCCCCTGCTCAACCCCCACACACTCCTCTGATGTCTTACCAAACCAGAAAGAGAGGGGAGAAGGGTGGTAGCTCACCAGCGATGTTCCACCACCCGGCAAAGAAAGATGATATCGTTAATTTAAAGGGACAGACACCCCCTCTTTTTTTTCCTTTTTTTTTTTTTTTTTACAAGTAAAAACTGGCCGTCACTAAAATGGCTTATTCGTTGTTCCAGCGAGTCCCGATCCCAGGACTCAGAACCTCCTTCTGCTGCACGAAGACCGAGCAAAACTGGCTTAAGGGGGAGGTCCCTTGACTAGTTATACTAGGGTCACTGAAAGAGTGACATGTTCAGTCTCCTAGCTGCGGGAGGACGTACACAACTCTATGGTTTGGGACTAGACTGGAGCTACGATAAGGAATGCCATTTGTATAGGCAGCGAGGATAAAGAAAGATTATCAGATTTCTACATTACTATACTCCGTGCCAACTGCCAGAAAGTACTATAAACTCTACTCATTTAGAACCCATAGCAAACCCGCCATATCATAATAGCAATACCAGGGCTTACAAAACAATCAAACCCTACCTATTAAAAGGCAACACTGCAAATATTAAACCAGTACATCTCAGAGAATATCAATACATCTCCTAGTGGGGAAAGAGAACAAGTGGGACTGTCACATAGAAACTACATGAAGAGAATACTGCAGCTCAGTTATACATACAAAAGATAGACCATCAGCAAACAGAGAACAAAGGATCATAATTTAGAAATATGAAGACAATAATTAAACAGGGAACCCCAAAAGCCAAACCTGGCATGTACAACAACACTGGAGAAATAATTCATTTCCTCTTGTACTAAACAAAACGCAAAGATTTTAGTGATGCACATTTCCCAGAGCTGACATATTCCAGTTAATAAATTCAAAATAAAATAGTATTTTTCTACCTTTTTGTTGTTTGGGCATTTTATTTTTCTGTCGCAACTGCCCCAGTTGCTTTCTTCTGTTTTCTTCGTGTCTTCTGCTAACTCTCCATTGTCTGCTGTCCATTTGTCCTTTCTTCTCTCTTCTAGTTTTTTTCCATCCTCTCTGTACATCTACTCTAACATATTGATCTTTCCCTTTTTGCTCTTTCCTCCATTTCTGTCTTTCTTCCTTTTTCATCCACTCAAATCTCACCCCTCCATCCTCAATCCCCACTTTACTCTCCCAGTACCAGGCCAATCGTAGATTTTTCTTTCCTCCCACACAAAATATCTTTTCCCCTCTCCATTCTCACTCCCCCAGCCCCAGCCCCATCCCCATCCCCATCCCCTTCTAGTCCTCCCCCAACATCAGCTAGTTCCAGCCCCACCCAGTATCCGCTTCCTTCTAGTTCCGCTCTCTCATCCCCCCACATCAGCCTATTTCCAGTCCAAGCCCCCCTTATCGGGCCATTTCCAGTCTTAGCCCCCCATCAGCCCATTCAAGTCCTATCCTAGCCCCCCATGAGCCCACTTCCAGTCCTAGCCCCCATCAGCCATTTCCAGTCCTAGCCTACCCCCCCCTGCCCATTTCCAGTCCAAGTCTCCCCATCAGCTATTTCCAGTCCTATCCTAGCCCCCATCAGCCCATTTCCAGTCGTCTCCCCATCAGCCATTTCCAGTCCTATCCTAGCCCCCCATCAGCTCATTTCCAGTTGAAGCCCCCCTAATCAGTCCATTTCCAGTCCTCGCCCCCCCCCCCCCCCAAGAGCCCTGCCCCTATCAGACTAGCTTCAGAGGGAGCTGAGGAGGCCTGAAGCCCCGGCTCATCTCTGTAGAGCCGCTGGAGTGAAGAGTGGGGTTTTCCTTCACTCCAGCAGCTGTGTTCTCGTGGAGCCCACTGGCACACTACCAGGAAACAGGAATTGCCTTTTAACCTCCAGGACACCAGTGGGCTCCACGAGGACACAGCTGCCGTTCAGTGAAGGAAAACCCCACTCTTCAGGCCAGTGGCTGTGCAGAAGTGAGCTGGGGCCTTGGCCCTTCCCGACTCCCTCTGAAGCTGGCCATGCAAATGATCGAGACTCGGAAGCTGAACACCATGTGTGGCATGTTGGCGTGGTGTCCTTTGCAAACAACATTCACACACAATGGACAGGCTGACCCTGAGTACAACTGAAAAACAATATAAGAGATTTTTCAATTATCCATTTTAGGATAGTAGTTACTAAGCTGAGATAAAAGAGAAATTGTCCATGCCTGTTAATTTCCTTTCTTGATTCCTGCTAGGCCAGTCCAGACAAGTGGGTTATGCTTCCCAGCCAATAGATGGAGTCAGACAAGAGCAACTTTCAGTAACTTCAAAAATGTAATGTGTGCCTTCGAGTCAATGCTGACTCCTGGTGACCCAGTGGCTCCTGGGTTTTCTTGGTAGTGTGACCAGAAGTAGATTACCAGGCCTTCCTTCCAAGAAAAAGGAGGCTTAAATGGCTTGCCCAAGGCTACAAGGAATGCCAGTGGGAATTGACCTTGGTCTCTTGGTTATCAAGCCAGTGCTCTAACCACTAGGCTACTTCTCCATGGTACAGTGACATCATCATCTGTATAATTGGTAGTGCAGCACTGAGACTTGCCAGTGTGACAATTCACAAACAGAAAACATGACTGAAAAACTCAGAAAAAGTATTTACCCAGAACAACAATAATTTTGAAAAGAAATTCTTGGCTCTCTTACTATACTTCACTCTGCATAAGGCACGGATATTGAGAATACTGAGAACAGGCAGCAGGATTCCCAACCTATAGGCAAAGCGCTTCCATCTGAATCCTGGACTGATTTAGCTGGAATCAAGGAAAGAAAATTAATTGCTAGAGAACATTTCTTCTTCCTTATCATCCTGCTAGACTAATCCAAATGAGTAGGATGTACTCATGCTCTTAGGACCCAAGTTGGGAGGAAGATGACACTTTGGACTGCTCTGCCAAAGGCACCATTCTCACCAGCTCCCACCTGCAACCTGTGGTCCTTCACAGAAGTGTTCAGTGACAACCAAGTAGCTGTCTTACAGATGTCTTCTGGAGAAACCATGATGGACTCAACCCATGAGGAGGCTTGCGCCCTAGTGGCGTGGGCTCTGACCTTTCCGGCATTTGTTTTCCACACAAGAAGTAGGCCAAACTAATAGCCTCCTTAATCCAACGGGGCAATTGAGGACTTGGCCACTGCCTGTCCTTTCCTTGGCCCACATAATCAGGAAATAAATGCTCTGAAAGGGATTAGTAAACTCCAGATACTTTACATCGCCCTCCTCATATCCAACACACATAGCTAAGGGGTCTTGCAATAGATCGGTCCTCCAAGAAAGCAACAGGACCACCATCTGCTTAAGATAAAATGGACCAAAAGAAAAACCCTCAGAGGTAAATTGCAAAAATATCAATATCAAAAAGATCACCCCCCCCCCCCCCCTTAAAATGCAGAAAACTCATATGTCATATTTTTTGTCGGATAGTCAGGAGAGGAAAAATCACTCTTGAATGATTAAAACATCCTTTTACTAAACTAATCTGGTTCTCAAAGACTTATCTGGTTCTCAGCCCATCGTCCTCAATTCGGCATTTGTGAATACAGTGCATTTATAAAAGCCTCTGCACAACATACACATTTCGAGCCGCCACACGGCTCTGCTTTAAGTGCAGTGGGACATTGCAACTTATTCCAAGTCATTCACGTTGATGGCATCTCATCAGTGAATGACTTGGAATGAGTTACATTGTCCCACTGCATCTGCAGCAGAGTTGTGTGGTGGCTCGAAAAGTGCACATCGTGTGGGGTTTTTATAAATGCACTGTCTTCACAGACACCGGATTGAGGATCATGGGCTGAGAAACCAGATAAGTCTTTGAGAACCAGATTAGTATAGTGAAAGGATGTTTTAGTCATTCGGGAGCGATTTTTCCTCTCCTGACTATTTATCTGACAAAAAATATGACATGAGTTTTCTGCATTTTAAGGGTGGCGATCTTTTTCATATTGATTATGAAAATAAAAGGGAAACAACATTTTTGGGAGAAAGGATGGCATCATCCTCAAGGCTTATAGTTCCAATACCCACCTAGCAGACACAATAGCTGCTAGGAAGACCACCTTCAAGATCAAATCCTTGAGAGAGGCCCAAATAAGGGGACCTTTCAGTGCCCTCAACACCAGAAAAAAGACTCCACTGGATGCAGGGTAGGATAGATCTGCTTTTTTGAAGAAGTGGGACACACCAGGGGGTGCAACCAGGGGCACCCCCTGAACTCTCTCCTGGTAGAACATATTGACTGCCTTCTGAACCTTAAGGGAGTTCAGAGACAACCCCTGTTCCCAGCCAACCTGTAAGAAGGTCAAAACTGTGATTATATCCACCCACCTTGCATCTAGAGCCTGAGAGGAACCCCTGTTAAAGGCTTTCCAGACCCTGACATAGACCAAAGACATAGAGGTACTCTGGGTCTTATGAAGCATGTCAACAACAGCCACAGAATATTCTTTTAGTCAGCTTAGTCATTCTTCCTCTGTCAGCTTACAGCCTCAAGGACAAGGCTGAAAGCAAGAAGGGAATGGGATCCTCCATGACTAGAAGAGACTGCCACAGAAGTCCCCTTCACTATGGCAACAACAGAGAGAGGGGGCCCCTCTAGCAGGTCAAAAGATCTGTTTACCATGGCCTGCATGGCTAGTCCAGCACCACTAGAATGACCAAGCCAAGATGAGACCAAATTCTGCATAGAACGCGGCTCACCAAAAGCCATGAGGGAAAGACATACAGAAGCCCCTCTTAGGACCATCCCTGAATAAGGGCATCCAGCCCCTTCCACTCATGGATCCTTCTTGTGGCTAAAAAAGCTTTTCATCTTAGCATCCCCCTGGGTGGCCATCAGATGAAACGCTGAGAGACAATGAGGTTGAATGTGTGAGGACTTAGCTCCCATTTGCCAAGATCCATGGTGTTCTGACTTAAGAATTCAACCTGCATGTTGTTGACTCCCTGTTATGTGGGCTGCCACGACCATGGCAATGTCAGAGAACACTCTGAACACCTTGCCCCCCAGGAAAGTCTGAAACCTCTCCAGGGCAATGCAAATTATCCTGGCTTTCTAAATTGGCCCACACTCCTGAACAAACTGCTTCTGACAGTGGGATCCCCAGCTCAACAAGCTGGCATCTGTGGTGACTATCACTCAATCTGGTGCCTCCAGGGACATCCTGTCCAACAGCAGGTCAGTCTACAGACAGCAGGCCATTTCCCCCAGACCATTCTGGAAAGACGCAGGCGCTGCTGGAACAACTGGAATCAGGCAGAACAGTGATCCATTAAGAGTATCTGCAGGGGGGCATATACACCCTGACCCAAGGAACCATCTCTGGGGATCGAAGCCATAAACCACAGGAGCTTGAGGTAATCCTATGGCCTGAGTGCTGCCTGAGAGCAAAACTCCCTGAGTAGTAACTGCAGCTTGCTCAACCTGTCCGGGGTGAGAAACACCCTCCCCAAGTGGGTGTCAAAACGGGCACCCAGATACTCCAAGAGTGCAGGACATGCTAGGGAGATAAAGTTCCTAGATGAAATAAATGACTGCTTCTTGGAGCAGCTGGTTCATGAACCAACCAGAGGGGAAGCCATATTAGACCTAGTCCTTAGTGGAACACCAGATCTAGTGCAAGAGATAAGGGTGTTGGGGCCACTTGGCAATAGTGATCATAGCATGATCGCATTTGATTTAATTAGTGGAGGAGGAATAGTAAGGAAATCCACAGTACTACCTTTTAACTTTCGAAAGGGAGACTATGATAAAATGAGGAAAATACTTAAGAAAAAAACTAAAAGGACCAGTTGCAAAGGTTAAAGACTTACATCAAGCTTAGGTGTTGTTGAAAAATACTATCTTGAAAGCCCAGACCAGCTGTATTCCACACTTTAAGAAAAGTGGAAGGAAGTACAAAAAACTGCCAGCATGGTTTAAAGGTGAGGTCATAGAGGCTGCTGTTGCCAAAAAAGCATCTTTCAGGAAATGGAAAAAAGAGCCAAACGACGAAACCTGGAAAAAGCACAAGCACTGGCAAATTAAATGCAAGGCATTGATAAGGCAGGCAAAGGGAGAATTTGAGAAGAAGCTTGCTGCGGAAGCAAAAACGCGAAATAAAGACTTTTTCAATGCATTCGTAGCAAAAAACCTGTCAGAGAGTCAGTTGGTCCATTAGATGATAGAGGGGTTAGAGAGGCACTAAGAGGCGACAAGGCGATAGCGGAGAGACTGAATGAATTCTTTGCTTCAGTCCTTACTGAGGAAGATGTAGGGATGTTACCCATGACTGAAGTGGTATTTAAAGTTGCGGAAGTATTGAAGGAAATATCGATACATCGGGAAGATGTATTACAACTATTAGATAAACTGAAGAGTAGCAAATCACCTGGGCCAGATGGTATACATCAAAGGGTATTGAAAGAACTGAAATATGAGATTGCAGACCTGCTATTGGTAATCTGTGAACTATCATTAAAATCATCTCTAATACATGAAGATTGGAGGATCGCCAATGTAACATCAATTTCTAAAAAGGGTACCAGGGGTGATCCAGGAAACTACAGACTGGTGAGCCTGACGTCAGTACCGGGAAAAATGGTAGAAACCATCATAAAGAATAAAATTACTCAGCATGTAGATAGTCATGGCCTAATGGGAGACAGCCAACATGGCTTTAGACAAGGAAGATCTTGTCTTATTAATCTGTTATGTTTTTTTGAAGGTGTGAATAAACAGATGGACAAAGGTAAGTCGGTTGATATAGTATAACTGGACTTTCAGAAAGCATCAGAGACTTTTGGTAAAATTAAAGAGTCATGGGATAGGAGGCAGTGTACTATTGTGGATCAGGAACTGGTTAAAAGATAGAAAGCAGAGGGTAGGGCTAAATGGCCAATTTTCCCAATGGAGAAAGGTGAATAGTGGTGTACCCCAGGGATCTGTGCTGGGTCCGCTGCTTTTTGCCATATTCAAAAAATGACCTGGAAAGTGGAATAACGAGTGAGGTTATCAAATTTGCAGATGACACAAAACTATTTAAAGTTGTTAAAACCCAAGAGGATTGTGGAAAATTGCAAGAGGATCTTGATAAATTGGAAGACTGGGCATCAAAATGGCAGATGAAATTTAATGTGGACAAGTGCAAAGTTATGCACCTAGGGAAGAACAACCCAAACTATGGTTACACGATGCAAGGTTCCGCATTAGGAAAAAGATTTAGGCGTCATTGTGGATAACATGTTAAAACCCTCGGCCCAGTGTGCAGCGGCGGCCAAGAGAGCAAACAGAATGCTAGGTATGATAAGGAAAGGAATGGAAAATAAAACAAAAGATATTATAATGCCTCTATATTGTTCCATGGTGAAACCGCACCTTGAATATTGTGCGCAATTCTGGTCGCCGTATCTTAAAAAGGATATCGCGTTATTAGAAAAGGTTCAGAGAAGAGCCACCAAAATGGTAAAGGGGATGGAAGGATACTCCTATGAAGAAAGGCTAAAAAGGTTAGGGCTCTTTAACCTGGAGAAGAGACGGCTGAGGGGAGATATGATAGAAGTCTATAAATTAATGAACGGAGTAGAACGGGTAAACGTAGATCGATTGTTTACGTTATCAGAATATAGAAAGACTAGCGGACATGCAATGAAGATACAGGGTAAACTATTTAAGACTAATAAAAGAAAATATTTTTTCACTCAACGTGTAATCAAACTTTGGAATTTGTTACCGGAGGATGTAGTAAAGGCTGTTAGTGTAGCTGGGTTTAAAAAAGGTTTGGACAAGTTCCTGGTGGAAAGGTCCATAAACCATTATTAAGAAGGGACCCAGAATATCAGTGCTTTACCCAGTACAGGCATTGTGGAACCTGTGTCTTTTGGGGAAACTGCTAGGTACGTATGACCTAGATTGGCCACTGTTGGAAACAGGATACTGGGCTTGATGGACCTTGGTCTGACCCAGTTTGGCATATCTTATGTTCTTATAAGACTTGGAAGGGAACTAGACTGCTCTTAGGATAGTTGATGACCCATACTAGTTTTTCCAGCCATCTGATCACTAGAGATGCGTCTTCCCTGGACTTCTTCGTGAAGTCACTCCTTGATGGGGATATGGAAGCATGACTCGAAGAAGTCCAAAAAAGTTAGAAACTCTCCTTGCAAGATCAACACAATAACCAATTGGAGGGTCTCCATGAAGAAATGGGAAACTCTTAACTTGGCATTGTTTGCCTTTAGGTCCAGAAGGGGGGAGACTGCCTTTTTTCGAAGACTATGAACTAAATTGAGTATCATCTCTGACCTAGCTCTATGGAGGGAGAGGTACAAAAGCCTGCAATCACAGGAGGCGCTGAAGAGTTTACTCGAATACTGTCCTTTTGGCCAAGGGGCTGCAAATGGTCTCTAGAAAGATGTCTTGGAGAGGCTCCACAAATTCCAGGGCATACCCCTGTTCAAGGACCTTTAGGACCCATTAGTCCAACATAATATGGGTCTGTTCCAAGTGAAACAGCCGGAAACACCCTCTGACTACTAGTCTCTTAGAAAGGACTCACTGGTGTGAGGGCAAATTTCTTCCCAGGGAGGCACCCACTAAGTCACTATAGCACTGGGACCACTGAAAGGGCTGACCTTTGGACCTAGATCCATAGGAGGAATAAGCCATGTCAGAGCTCTTTCCAGCCCTAAACCATCTCCACATTCTCCACTGGGCTTTACGAAAGGAAGCCTTGGAACCTCTAGGCCTATCTTCCATAAGCTTCTGTAGGCAAGCTTCTCTAAGGTCCTTCCAACTTCTCCAGATCCTCCCCAAAGAGCAGCCAACCCTTAAAGGAGAGCTTGTTCAGTTGCAGTTTGGATGCAGCATTTGCAGAGTGGAGTCAAAGCCAGAGCCATCTATGGGCCATCCACAGCTGCAGCCATGGATTTACAGGAGTTCCTGATCAAGTTATTCAGGGCATCTGCCATAAATAAAGCCCTCAACTCCAACCTTGCTATCTCTGGGCTTTTCAGAATGTGCTGGATCCAGCACAAGAGCACTATGGCCACTGCGCATTCACAAAGCACTGCTAGAGTCCCTAAAGCCACAGCCATGAGGGCATTCTTGAGGAGGGCGTCTACCCTCCTATCATGGGTCTCTTTCAGAGTAGCACCACTTTCCACCAGGAGGGTGGTGCATTTTGTCACCACCTTAAACAAGGCATCCACTTAAGGGACCCTGGGCAGCTAGTCCAGCTCCCTTTGGGGTAGAGGATACAGTTGCAATAGGACTTTAGTATTTATTTATTTATTTATTTACATTCTCTTATATACCGCGCTATTCTGCATCAGTGCGGTTTACATTGAACAAACTGAAATTACATTGAACAGGGCATTATAACTTGGAGATAACTATTTTACAGGGAACATAGGCTATGGAGGGTTAAGTGGCTTGCCCAAGACCACAAGGAGCACCTGTGGGACTAGAAACCCCAGTCCTTCTGGCCCAAGGTTGCTGTCCTCTAGTGGGATTTGAACCTCCGATCTTCTGGCCTGAAGTACCTTGCCCCAACCACTAGGCCACTCCTCCACTCCAGTACCCTTGAGCCCCAGCTCTGTGTCTCTCACAGAGAGGCCACAACCTTCCACAAGGGCTCAGAGAGGAGAAAGAAACCTGAGAGATGTCTCTCACCTTCCAGGAGAGGGTCCATTTATGAAACCTTTCCAGGAAGGCACCCTGCAGTGTATAGAATCAAGTTGGAGAGGCCCTCCTGGTGAAATAAATGAATCACTGACTACTCCTCCCCCTCCGCCAGGGGAAGCTCCTCTTCTTCTGCAGCCTTACCCAGTCAAGATAGGGAATCTTCTTCTCCCCAGCCTCTCCCCATAAGGAACAAGGCTGAGCTTCCAAAGCAACAGACAGGCAAAAGTGAAGGACAAGGGTGCTTAAACCCCTCTTGCTGCCTGAGGGAGAGACCTCAGAGGGCTTCTGGTTCCTTGTAGGGGAGGTCAGAGCCTTTAATCCCTGAGAAGGGGGTTGCCATGCAGTCACCAGAGATTGAAATCGTCCCTCTGAATTGTTTCAAAAACTGTTGCTCAAAGCTGGCTGAGAATGGGCCCTGGGGACCCTGAGGACATTTAGATGCTTGCCAGCTCAAGACACGAGGTCATCTCATCATGTTTCCTTTAAGCTGAGACTTGGCAGTACAATCCAAGATGGCTGCTATTCCCATCAATATGAAGATCGGGAGATGCGGCCAAGGCAGCAAAGTCGGTTTGGTTCCCAGGCCCCCAAGAAGTAAGTCCCAAAATTGCTGAAAAAAATATGCCTCAAGATTTCTCCATTATACTTGGGGCAAAAAGAGCCAGGCACGGAGCTCACCCGACAGGAGCCACAAGCAGCACATTTCTGTGCAGCCTGCATTGTGGCTAAATTCATCAGCTGTCAAAATTTAAAAAAAAAAGTGAAGAAATAATCCTAACGAGGGAAAAACACACAGCTAAAAATGGAAAGTGATCCCTTTCCTTGTCAGGCCAGCTGGAGAAACCCGATAATGGCCTCTCGGCTGCCAAAATAGATCTGAGGGAAGGTCAGCTGTCTGAGAGGATTTTTTTTAAAGATGTTTTATTAAAAGAGCCAAGTCATAGAGACAATTCCAAGAATAGGAAAAAAGGAAAAAGAGACAAACACAAAGCAGCACTTGAAGAAGTAAGACAGGGAGAAGGAGGAGAGGTCTGGGCTTGGACTTACCACCCCCCAGGGGCCCCATGACCAATCTCTGGCCCACTAGTACTGGAACCTGAGTTATAATAGCATTGGATACAGGGCAACCGCTGGCTCGAGGAGATAGGGACGCACCCAAGCTCTGAGCAAACAGACCAAGATCTCAACTCAAAGGCCACAAAACTCATCTGGACCAAGGGAGAGAGGCCTAATCTGCAATGCTGCACCAGTCCACACCCCTTGCCATCTTCTGGAGGCAGATATTACTGGCAAGTCTCAGTGCTGCATCACCAGTTATACAGTCGATGATGTCACTGGAAATTGCTCTGGTATACCTCCATCTGCTGGGCGGCCTAGTAGGATGATAAGGAAATTGTCTTTTACCACAGTAAAATTTACTGCATGAGCCAGAAACCTGCAGTACCGTGGTAGATTAATTTTAGCCTTGCTGCAGCTGAGAACATCCTGGATTTAGCAACACAAGGATAGGGGAGGGGCCGCTCCTCTATCTTTTAAAGGAGCTAGTGGTGTCAGGAGCCTACCAGCGGATTTCCTGGTAGCTAGTGGGAATGGACAGGAGCAATCCTCTTCTACCTCTGTCCTATCAGTGCAAGGTTTAAAATAGCACCAAATTCCCCCTAGTAGTAGTCTTGCTGTACTACCACTAGGGTCAAGCTGCCAAATAAAGGAGCGCTCTTTCACCATCAGTGAATGAAGCAAAACAGATAAAAACAATAAAGTACTCTGGTTCATCTATAGACACTAATTCACTTGAGCCCACTTAATTTATTTAATCAATTAATTCTATTTAAAGTTCATTTGGTATGTTAGACATACAATTTTGTTTTTCAATTAAACTTTTTATACAACAGTCTTGATATTACATAAGTACTGATTTTTTTATCGTATTTAACATACAAGATGAAATTTGTTTGGCATTAATTAATTTTCTTTAAAATATATTTTCGTGTATTAAATTTAGAGTTCTATCAAGATAATTTAAAATACCAAAAAGTGTTTTTGAAAATTTATTTTTGTTGGGTGGTTCTGTAAGTTTGGAAGAAGTGTTCCTATAAACTATATTTTATTTTGTTAAACATACCATCCTGGAAACCCAGATGAAATGATCAAAAGAAGACCAAAAAGACTGTCAGCACAGCTAAATGGTGCTTGAGAGAGGCTATTAAAGCCAAAACTAGATTCTTTAAAAGTAAAATGCAGCTCTTCATGAAAAAAATAGGAAGAGCATAGGCACTGGCAATAGTTTAATAGCTGTTGTTGGTTAAGTGCTGTCAAGCCAAAGCTTAAAGAGAGACTAGCGATTTTCAAAGCTGCCTGCATAGTTTTCATTTGAAAACTAGCTAAATATGTGTGAGGGTACATTTTGGATTGTGCATGGAGATTGGTATGGAGATTTTGAGGGGGAAACAGACAATGGGTGATTACGGAGGATAATTCCCCTAATCCTTCCTGTAAAGGGCTGGCTGAAATTAGCATTTTTAGGAACTCTATATATGCTGTAAATCTGATGTGGACAATTGGAGTCATATGTGTAGATTTTTGACCCACCCATATCCTCAATATGCCCTTTACAATTTCTGCATAGCAAGCACATCCATAAGCAAATTTAGCCCTTCCTAAAATCACATTTACACCTGGATGCCATTTCTGTGTGTAAATACCTGATTTCACATATGGAAGTTGTGAATAAGGCTTTAAAAATAACCTCCCAGAAGTACCCATATACTCTATAACTACCTTGGCTAATCAAAATTGCCCCCTATGTGTACATAATGCTGGATTCCAAGTTTGGAGTTGCTACTCAAACTTATCGTGAACAATATGTTTAATGTCTCAGCTCACTGTTCAGGAGTAAACAAAAATTATTCAGACAGCAATAGAGAATACTGTAAATCTGAAAATATAATTAGGGCTGGCATTAGGGGGGCAACTAGGGTAATTGTCCTGGGTCTTGATGTCACTGGGGGCCCCAAACCTGCCTGAAGCTGAAGGAGGCTTGCTTTCAGATGCCCTTGGAGATCTAGTCAAGCATGTCTAACACTTGTGCATCTAAACTTATTGCATTCATACAAGTGTCCAGTACTTTACTAAACTAATCACTTAAGGATGGACCTATGGGAGTTGTGCATTTGTCTGCTCCTGAGACGTGGGCAGCTACTAATAAATGTGTAATAAACTTCTCATTTGGGGGTAGAATAGTGTAATTGGGATAATTAAGAAGAATATTTATAGTAACAATAGAAGTTCTTTGCATACAATTTTGCTGAACTAGGAAAAATCACTATGTAAATATATATATATTTCTGATGGGGAAATAGAGGAAGCTACTTTAAAATACAAAAGAGACTAATAATGAATAGGAAAATAAGAGTCTCATAAAAATCTCTAAATCCAATTTGAAATTCACCACATAACTTTTGAATTTTCTTTTTTTAGAAAAGAAAATGATATGCTTGTAATTCAGTTGTCTCACATGAATGCTTTGTTATAATCATCAGACACCTAAAATAAATTCCTGTAAAAATTTTTATAATGATGTGACATGATTGAATTATGAGCACACCTTTTTCTTTTCTAAACTATTCTAAAGTTATGTTTAACCATTTTGCAATAATCCAAGTATATTTGCAGAAAAGCATTATTCTCCAGGACCAAGCAGGAAGTCAGTCCTCACATATGGGTGACGTCGGTGCCGACAGAGCCCCCATGTGGAGCATTTCCCCAGCTTTCAAAGAAAGCCTTTGGGAATGCAGCGCGCATGCGCAGTCCCCTTCCCGCCCAAGGGTGCCATCTTGCTCAGTCTTCTTTTTTCCGCGGAGCCCGACGGACGTGTTTCGTTTTCACCCGAGGAAAAAGTTGATTTTGTTCTGCGTGGACCCGTTTTCTTCGGTTCGACGCTGGTTTCCCTTTCCCGCCTGGGCCCGATACATTGGTTATCGAGCCCGGACTTCTTTTTTCGGTTTTTGTCCTTAGTGACTAGCGTATGCGCCATTTTTCTGTTTTCACTGGCAGCCCTGGCAGCCCTTTTTCCCCCAATGGCTGCCAGCGGGTTTAAAAAGTGTGATCAGTGTAAGAAACTTATGTCTCTCACCGACACACATGACTGCTGCCTCCGGTGCCTCGGACCCGATCATGACCCGATGATCTGTGGTCCGTGTGGGAAAATGTCCTCGAAGGCGTTGAGGAATCGGCAGCACCAAAAGGAAAGAATCTTCTCTGACTCCGCGTCTGGACGGGCCCGGACTTCATCAGAGGCCTCGACGTCTCGGGACTCCGGCCCCGAGCAGCGCCAAGCCACCCTTGAGAGGGGGTCTCCCTCGCGGGAGCATCGCAAGAAGAAAAAACCCGTGAGGGCGGCGTCGGTGGACGCACTTGGCTCCTCGAGGGCCAAGTCGCATAGCCCCGAGCGCCGTCCCGGGTCTTCGGAGTTGGAGAGGCCTGCAAATCAACCTCATGTGGAGATGGAGTCCCCGAGTCACGTGAGTACTGTAGTCCTCGTGGACTTACCTCCAGGGGAGCCGACGTCAGGCCCGACGCTGTCGGGGCCTGAGTCGGGGGCTGCTGAGTCTCCTGAGCTCGGACTCAGGTTGACGGCCTTGGAGTGCAGCTTGGCTGCCTTCATGGAACAGCAGCGGGCACTGATCGCTGGTCTCACCGGTGCATCTGCCCTGACCACCGAGACATCGACGTCCAAGTCGACCCCGGAGGCCGAGCCGATCCTGGAGTCCATGCGCGCTCGAGTCGATTCTCGGCCATGGTCTCCCTCGGCCTCCCGCCAGGGACCGAGGTCGTTGACACCAGTACCCTCGGCGTCGGGGCGGATGGCATCGGTGCCTGCCCGACCGGAGCCGCTTCATTCCTACTCCGAGGGGTCCGGCTGGGAAACGGAGGATGAGGAGTCACCCGACACCTTTCGGACTCAGTGTGTCCCATTGGACTCACCGGAGTCCGAGCCTCGGAGACGGTCCCCACCGGAGGATACCCGGTTCTCGGACTTCGTGCGGGATATGGCCAAGGCCTTGGCATTCCCCGTGGATCCCGAGGAGGAGCCTCGAGCCAAGGAGCTCAAGGCCCTACAGTATGACTCTCCTCCAAAGGAGGCCTTTACTGTACCGGTTCCTCCGATGCTGGAACGGTTGCTCTTCCGCATGTGGGAGGCGCCGGCCTCAACGCCGGTTTTGAGCAAGTGGGTCGATTCCATCTATCGAGTCCGCAAGAGCCCCGGGTTCCAAAAGGCACAATTACCACACCACTCTATGGTTGTGGAATCGGCCATGCATCGTCTGAAGAGTCAGAAGATGCACTCCTCGGTGCCTCCCGGCCAGGAGGCCCGGAACCTGGATACCCTCGGTAAGAAGTGCTTCCAGGGCTCTATGCTTGCTTGCCGTATCCAGACCTACCAGCTGTACATGGTGGGCATGTACCTTTGAGACCTGGCAAAGGAGATTGCCGGGTTCTCTGCTGGTCTCTCTGAGGAACCTTTGCAGAGGTTCAATGCTCTGTCACTGGGTATTCGTGAGTGCTCGAAGTTTATCTCTCGAGCAGCCTATGATGGCTTCGAGGCTTCGGCACGGGTAGCCGCGGCCGGCATCGGGTGCACGCCGTCAGGCCTGGCTACAGTCATCGGACCTCGAGCCATGGGTGCAGGACAAGTTGGTCGATGTCCCCTGCCGAGGTGAAAACCTCTTTGGCAAGCCCATGGCTGAAAAGGCTGCAGAACTCGAGACCGAGACTCTTACCCGGACAAGGCTGTCCAGGAAAACCTCTGCCCCTTCTCAGAAGAAGAAGGGCTTGGGGAAAAATACCTTTTTACCCGAGGACGTCATCTGCCTATAAACAGTACCCTCATTTTCAGGCCTCTGTAGCTCCCCAACAGGGTCAGCAGGCCAAGGGGCAGGGACATGGGCCCCATAGGCAGAAAACCCCCAAGCCGCCAGCTCCGGCTCCTGCACAGCAGGGAGCGGGGTTTTGACTCCAGTGGCATAGCCTCTCCTCCTCAGCTGGCCCACAACAGCACAGAAGGCCGGCTGGCCCTGTACGCTCACAGGTGGTCAGCCGTAACAAGGGATACCTGGGTACTAAGTATAGTCCAGAGGGGCTATCTCCTCCACTTCCACCAGGTACCCCCCTCCTATTTTCCAGGGGAGCCTCCAAGACTTCCTCTGCACAGGGACTTACTCATGCAGGAGTTGGCAAGTCTTGTAAAGGAGCAGGCAGCGGAACCAGTGCCCCACCACCTGAGAGGTCAAGGTTTCTATTCCAGGTACTTTCTGGTACCAAAAAGAACAGGAGGCCTCAGACCCATCCTAGACTTGCGAAATCTCAACAAGTTCCTGGAGAGGGAAAAGTTCAAGATGCTTACCCTTGGAATCCTGCTGCCCTACCTCCAGCAGGGAGATTGGCTATGCTCCTTAGACCTAAAGGATGCTTATACTCACATCCTCATTCATCCAGACCACAGACAATATCTCAGATTTGTAGTGGGAGGAAACCACTATCAGTACAGGGTACTGCCTTTTGGCCTAACCGCCGCCCCCAGGGTATTCACCAAGTGCCTGGCGGTGGTGGCAGCCTACCTAAGGGTTCAAGGCCTCTTTGTCTTTCCCTACCTGGATGACTGGCTCATCAGGGGTCAATCCACACAGGAGGCCAATCAAGCCACCCTTCGCACTGTCGCTCTGCTTCAGCACCTGGGGTTTGTTATAAACTTCGCAAAGTCCACTTTGCACCCCTCACAGAACATGGAGTTCATAGGAGCCAGACTGGGACACCCTTCAGGCAAAGGCCTTTTTACCCATGGACAGGGCCCACAGATTGATGGATCTAGCCAGGCAGTTCCACAGCAATTCTCTGGTCTCCGCCAGACAATTCCTGAGGCTCTTAGGCCACATGGCTTTCACGGTCCATGTATCTCCAAATGCCCGTCTACACATGAGGCCAGCTCAATGGGGCCTCAGAACTCAGTGGCACCAAGCCACAGGAAGCCTCACGGACAGAGTGAGGGTGTCCAAACTACTAGATTCTTCTCTGCAGTGGTGGCTTCATCTTCCGAATCTAGTGCACGGGGTGTTTTTTCAGACACCTCCACACTCTCGAGTGCTGACAACCGATGCATCTCTTCAAGGTTGGGGTGCACATTGCCAAGGAGCATGTATTCAAGGCCTGTGGTCTCCTTGGGAGGCCGCACAGCAGATCAATCTCTTAGAACTAAGAGCTATCCGCTTAGCCCTGAGAACTTTCTCCCATCTCATCCCTAACCAGTCCGTCTTGGTTCAGACGGACAAACAAGTTGCTATGTTCTATGTGAACAAACAAGGGGGCACAGGGTCCCGCCTTCTATGTCAGGAAGCACAGAAACTGTGCTCCTGGGCAGTCAATCACGGCATTCTTCTCAAAGCGGTCTATCTCCCAGGTCAGGAGAATTACCTGGCGGACAGATTGAGCAGGATCCTGCAGCCGCACGAATAGCAGTTGAATCCTTTAGTGGTTCAACAGATATTCCTGAGATGGGGTCTTCCAACCATAGATCTCTTTGCCAGTTCTCTGAACCGTCAATTTCCCAGGTTCTGCTCCAGACAACCACATCCTCTCAGAGTAACAGCGGATGCGTTTCTCATTCCATGGTCTACAGGCCTCCTATATGTGTTTCCTCCCACACCTCTAGTGTCCAAGACACTGTTCAAAGTGATCCAGGACAAGGCCTCGGTGATTCTGGTGGCCCCAAGGTGGCCAAGGCAACCCTGGTTTCCACTTCTTTTGCACCTAGCGGTGGACACTCCTCTTCCTCTGGGGATGCAACCCGATCTCCTGTCTCAGGAGCAGGGATCTCTTTTACACCCCAATCTCCAGTCCCTCCATTTGATGGCCTGGCTGCTGAAAGGGTAGTTCTAGCGCCCTTACTACTGCCTAGGGAAGTGGAGGACGTGGTCTTGGCCTCTAGGAGGCAGTCCACCCGAAAGTCTTATGCCCTTAAGTGGCGTAGATTCTCTACCTGGTGTACTCAACACAACGAGAATCCTTTCTCATGCCTGGTGCCAGTGGTGCTGCAATATTTGCTTCACCTGTCCAACCTAGGCCTTAAGTCCAATTCTGTGAGAGTTCATCTTAGTGATCTTTCAGCACACCACTCCCCAGTGGAGGGCCAGTCTCTCTCAAGCCATCCTTTGGTGGCTCGCTTCCTCAGAGGCCTGCTTTTGCTTAAGCCTCCAGTGCAATGTTCCCTCTAATTTTCTGTAGGCTGTGTGTGCATAAAATATCAGCTGTGCAGCTTTTGAAGGAAGGTTAAATTTTTGTGCGCCACATAACGACACTCGGAGTTATATACTTTAAAATTTGACTACACGTCAGAATACAGTATGTACACCACATTGATTGCACTAGAAAATATTGTAGAACTTGTGAAAACCGTAAATACACAACAACTTTTAAATTTTAAGATGTCTGTGTTTTCTATCAGAATCAGAACCGTAATTTTTGTGCGCTCTGTTGTAAAGTATGTGCGCTCGCTCGACGAGGTGTGTGCACACACACACGCGCACAGCTTAGAAGGAACAGTGCTCCAGTGCGTCCCCCTGCCCCTGAATGGGATTTAAATGTGGTCTTGCAACGGCTTCCTTGCCCACCATTTGAACCTATGGCTACTTGCCCTCTGCGTTTTCTCTCCTGGAAAGCGTTGTTTCTGGTAGCCCTTACCTCACCAAGGCGAGTGAGTGAGCTTCAGGCCCTAGTATCAGATGCACCTTATACTAGGTTCTATAGGAACAGAGTAGTCTTACTGACTCTCACCCTAAGTTCCTTCCTAAGGTTGCCTCCTCCTTCCACCTCAATCAGGAGGTGGTTCTTCCAACTTTCTTTCCCAGGCCGCATGCCAGCCGGGCTGAGATGGTCTTGCATACCCTGGATTGTAGGAGAGCATTGTCCTTCTACTTTGACCATACGCGGGAGCACCGAAGGACTGTTCAGCTCTTCGTCTCTTTTGATCCCAATAAGTTGGGGTTGGCTGTCTTCAAGCGTACTTTGTCCATATGGGTAGCCGACTGTATCGCCTGGGCTTACAGGGCAGCCCACCTCTCGTTGCAGGGTCGAGTTACGGCTCATCGTGTCAGGGCAAAGGCTGCGTCAGTGGCTCATCTCCGCTCTGTTCCATTGGCAGATATCTGCCAGGCCGCTACTTGGTCTTCAAGCCAGACTTTTGCGGCCTACTACTGCCTTGAGAGGGAGTCCCGCAGGGACAGTGCTTTCGGGCAGGCGGTACTCCATAATCTCTTTGGGGTTTAGGCAACTCCTACCCTCCGGCCCTGGTGTTGGGCTACCATTCAGGGGCGTTATCAGAGAAGATTCTGTTCTTGCATGCTGAGGCTCTAGAGGGAGCTCATTTTTCAGCTTTGGGTCTCCGGTAGCCTTAAGCTGGGGAGTCCCATATGTGAGGACTGACTTCCTGCTTGGTCCTGGAGAAAGAGTAGTTACTCACCTGTAACAGGTGTTCTCCAGGAGCAGCAGGAATCAGTCCTCACAACCCTCCCTCCTCCCCTTGGAGTTGCAGTCATATGATTTATTTTGTTATTTTTGCTGTCTTTTAGCTATGTCATCAGACTGAGCAAGATGGCACCCTTGGGCGGGAAGGGGACCGCGCATGCGCGCTGCATTCCCATAGGCTTTCTTTGAAAGCTGGGGAAATGCTCCGCACGGGGGCTCCGTCGGCGCCGACGTCACCTATATGTGAGGACTGATTCCTGCTGCTCCTGGAGAATACCTGTTACAGGTGAGTAACTACTCTAACTCACCTGCATGGATTGGCATCCTTTCACTAAGGGAAATGTTTACTAATGTGTACTAATTTTTGAAAGCTCAGTGCATGCTACGTGCCATAAATTAGTATGGGATGCGTGACATACCCATGCTGTCAGGGGTGTTCCTGGCATTTTCTCATGCTGTTAATGTGGTTCGGAGGACCTTGCTGTGCTGAATCAGCAGCTTCACTTAACGCACACCCACTGAAGTGGTGATAAGTGCAACCGCGCTAACTGCAACATGCATGATTAGCGGCACCAAATAGAAATTACACTTACCTGGTAATTGTCGTTCCTTGAGTTACGACAGTTTAGTCCTCTACTTCTGGGTTGTGCACCTCTTCCTGCAGCTAGGAGACTGGGCATGTCAAAGTCGTGACATCACTGGATATAGCCTGCTGTATCTCCCATCAGCCTCCAGTGTACTATTGACAAAGCAAACTCAAAGGAACAACAAATAAGTAACTATACCATAACTTTAAATAACTCCCCATTCTTCAACCGGAGGAGCCTTTTAAACCGTATCCGTCTTATATTTTCTTTTCTCTCTTTTTTTTTTTTTACTTTACATTCATGTCCCCCCTATGCAAACACGTATCCTATACCATCACCTCGTTTAAATAAGAGAAAAGAAAGAAAGAACAGAGAGGGATACTCACTGCGATCTAGAAACTGAAAGGATCTGTCTACTCCTTGAGATTGATGCTTCACTCCGCCTGAAAATAAACTCTGAAGAAATCACACTCCTGGGCGGGAATGAGGACTAAACTGTCGTAACTCAAGGAACGACAATTACCAGGTAAGTGTAATTTCTATTTCCTTATCGTTCCTCCAGTTTAGTCCTCTACTTCTGGGATGTAACAGAGCAGTAATCATTGGGAGGGACCTATCAAGCCAACTCACCACACTGCCGACCCGGAACAGGCTTCCTTTACAGCCAAAACATTTAGGCAGTAGTGGTTACTGAGGAAATGAAGAGACGACCTGGAAGCTGCTCTACAAATCCCTCCTGGTGGAATGACAAGGTGATTCACCCATGAAGCCGCTTGTGCCCTGGTAGCAAGAGTCAGAAAGCCCCCCGGAATCATACAACCTCGCCAGCAGAAAGCTGAGGCAACCACCGCCTTAACTCAGTGCGAAATGGCCGCCTTCGCTGCTGCTTCCCCTTTGTGGGGACCTCCAACCAGCACACAAAACAAAGAAAGGAACATCACACCCTGCATGTAATGTTTCCTATCGGTGTAAGCTACGAATAAAAAACCTCCCCTTCCAGAAAAACCGAGAACTGGAAGAGAAACCAATAGGCTCAGGAGAAAAATCAGAAAACCACCTTTTGGAAGGACGACAGGACTGCTCGCAAACACCACCCTCTATCCAGAAAGGGTGAAAACGGCTCATTAGATGACAACGCCTGAAACTCCGAAACTCGTCGCACCGAACAACGAGCTATCAAAGCCACTGTCTATAACAGCAAATCCTTTACCGACGCCTGGAGTAAAGAATCAAAGGACTCTTTAGCTGACGCCTCTAAGGCCCAATCGGGATCCCCCGGCGGCACCCGAACTCTCCTTGAGTAGCGCAGTCGGATCCCAACTTAAGGAAACGCTACACATCGATCCGAACACCTAGCGCTATTCCCTTCACAGACTCCTACAGCCGGAAACAGTCGCCCGCTGGATCCTCTAAGGAACTGGCCACTAGTTCCTTCAGACACTGTCCTGCAGAGAACTCAGACCAAGGATATAGACACCTTTGTCGCTCGGACTTGCCGCTGTGAACAGCAGCCTTCCAAAAGGCGCTAAGCATGGACCTACGTAGCAGAAGCAGCCTGCCTCCTTGCTCTCAACAAGGCAGCGAAGACTGCCGCAGAATAACCCTTCTACTTGGGCCCCGCCCATACAAACGCCAAACCGTAGGCAGGCACAGATCCACCTGAGACATTCGTCACGGACCTAGCCGCAGCAGAACGTCCGCTACCGACAACTTCTAGGAAAAGCCTGTCGAGGAGATGAATGAGAAAAGCCTAGTACAGCCGTCTCGCCCAACCGGGCGCTACCAAGAGCACCTTTCTCCGAAAGCCCCAATACGCCAACTAGCTGCCCTATGAGAGCCCACGGGGAAAGGACAAGACAGACTTAATGGGAGCTTACTGACCCTCGATTGGGACGAACCATCAGCTGCCCCATTCCTCCACCAGAGAGACCTCTGGGTGAACCCCAAGGAAGCCAATAATATTAGCTAGCGCTTGAATCAAGCCATAATGCACATTTGCCCCATAAAGCAAATCAGGCTGTAGTCGATTCAACTCCCTGATCCTTTCCTGTTCCAGGCGAGTAGACTGCCGTAACACTGCGACCAGCGGAAGCATGCTCTCGCCTCCCCAGGCTCCAAAAATGGGAGCTTGTAAGGCCAGAGCAATGCCCCCAACGATCGCTTCAGTGAACCATCTACTTTCCCATCTTGCGATAAAGAAGATTGCTAGGGCTCTGTTCCATACAGTGAGTCCGCACACCCTGGAAGTGCAAGGTGTGCACCCAGCCACGTGGTACCCAGGCGTGCCCCTTCTTAGCCTCAAAATGTCAATCAAGAACAGGCGAATTCAGGACAGCTGAATACTTTCTTTATTTTCCTTCCTTCTTTATTTATTTTTTTTTATTATTTATTTATTTATGTTTTATTTATTTTTTTTTTTTTACAAAGACACCTCTAAACCAAAAATGCCTTCAGCATATGTTAAGAGACGCTCTTTCCGTGCCAACAATATGAAGTAGAAAGAACTCCCAAACACAGGCATACTAATCCACGGCCGTCCTGCTAGAGTAATGCCCCATTCTGTCAGACTGCACAAAGATGGACTTTATATTTTAAGTTCAACTAGCACCTGGTGATATGAAATACAGCTCTCATTCTGCAGTGGCAATTGAGTCAGCAATAAAGAAGCCGAGAAACTGCAGACAAGTTCCCATTATACCACCTGGTAAAGACTCCACTTTTAGACCACTGAAGCAAAAAAAAGCATGCGAGCGTGCCTTGTGTCCTGCCAGCAGCTGATCGAATTGAAGGGATTCAGTGTATGCAGGGCATTGTCCTGAGAACGCAAGGCCCCTCCTCCAGGCTGACTCCACATTCACAGTCTAAACCGGCAGTCACCTTGGCTGATGCCGATCAGCGCAGAAGCCATCCTGTAAGCCCAGCATATGAAGTATGCCTACTAGAGTCTGAGCAGCTGCCATTGCTGCTAGAGAACTAGCCTAGCTGTTCTGGCCCCCCATTAAGGCATTCACTGAACACTAGCAGAGACTCTCCGTACTGGAGAACCTCTGATAAATGGAATGGGAGCATAGATAGCTCCAAAGGCCAGAGTTCTATTTCGCAATCCCTCTCCGCTGAGCTACCTTTTCGATATGTAAAATTAAACTCCATATAGCCAAAATTAAGACATTACAAATCTACCGTAAAATCTTATAATTTGACAAAGTCAAACTAAACGGGAACATTTTCCATGAAGAAACCACACAACTATAAAATTCTTCCCATGACATAATGCTTATGGCAGAGCATTCCACATCTGTGGACTGGCCATGGCGCTCACCCAAGCACCTGTTACAACTGTCCAAGAGAGTTATCACCATAATTCCTTTTGACTTGAATATGTTTACAGCCATAGCCCATGTTCCCTGTAAAATAGTTATCTCCAAGTTATAATGCCCTGTTCAATGTAATTTCAGTTTGTTCAATGTAAACCGCACTGATGCAGAATAGCGCGGTATATAAGAGAATGTAAATAAATAAAAAATAAAATAAATAAACATAGCGCTATATCACAGCAGCTAAGCCAAAATATTATCCTACCATATAAAGCGACTTTAACGCTGTATAGGACCTTCTATGGATAGCGGAAGGAGATTCTGGTAAATCAACATAGCTATGCCCTTTTTTTTTTTTTTTTTCCAAGATAGGACTCCAAAAACCAAGTTTCCGCCAACTCCAATGAAATCAAAGCAGATCCGCTAAAATTACCCAAACTGCTACTATAGCTTTGCAAGAAGCTACCAGCCCCCGCTGCACCCAGTGGTCCTTCCCCCCCTTATCCTGGGAGATTCTGCATTGCAGGAGGCGTTGCCCACCCCCTGCCAGCCTACTGCATCTGCCAGGGAGCTGAAGAGCAAAATAGAAAGTACCCCTGGAAGCAAACAATGTCCCATCCTTGGGATCCAGGCGCAAAAGGTAAAAATCAAAAGTAAAATCAACAGTGTTAGCTAAAAATGAACAAGGCTATCTCTCACTAAAGCGAGTTTCTTTTTCTTTTTGAAATCCCACCGAAGTCCATGGGACCCAAGCTTTCGAACACAGCCCCTGACGCTGTGCATTAACCGCAACCAGAGAAATGAAATGAAACCCTGCTCTAGTAATAGATGAGAATTTCTTGGGAAGGGCCTGCTAAGTGTTGCTATGAAACCCACAAGCACCTCACCAGGCCTCCCTGCAGTCAGAGAAATAGCAGTGGGATACACCGACCACCTTGCAAATGGAGGTCTGAGAGGTTGTTGCCTGTGTGAACCTGATGAGTAATATGATATTGTATGGTACCACTCACCCCCCAGGGATGGGGGCACTGAATACTTTATGTGATTCATGAGCAGCGCTGTCATTCGGTGGCCTTTAGGGCAGCAGAGCCCGACCAATGATACAGAAATTAAGAGCTTTAAATCTTGGTCATATAAACTGGATTCTCAGACCTTACATCACATCACCGAGGCTCTGTGGTGATTTCTTTCCTGATCTGCAGATAATGGCTGCCTGCACAGTCATAGAAAGGCACTATTGAGTGTACCAGCTGCCCTCTGGTGGCCATAGACCGTAGCACGGGCACTTCCCGGTTGGCAGTTTAACTGCCAGTCTATTTTTGTACATTCTAAGGTTTGCTAAACCTGTCCCTGTGAATTTTGGGCAACTTTCACTATAGAATACATAAAGGCACACTTCTAGGCTTTCCCTCCTGCAAACTACAAGTTAGGGCTCTGCCCTTGAAACTAAAAGCTGGCAATTTGCCTAATATCCTGGGCCTGAACAGATGCTCCTCAGAGACATGATTAGGAGGGAAAGAACATGTGGTATCAGGGATCAATGCCAAAACTGCTGTCCTGTTTTTAAGTTTATTCTTATTTATTCTATAAAGAGGATTGACAACAGTCCCCCTTAATGCTGAGGAACCCCCTGGCCTCAAAAAAAAAACTACAAACAAAAGAAACGAACAAACACTAGGCCCAAAAATTTAGCTATTCTGCCTGTTGTTTTCCTCACGCAGGCAACTTTCGCGATGCGGTCCAAATACATAGAGAGGAAATGGCCGCCCCTTCGCCAATGAATTTTGGCGCCAAGAACAGCCGCCGCTGCAAAAATGAGGCCTCAGCAGACCAACAGAGCCCGAAGGCCTTACCTGCAGGGCCAAAAGCCACACAGCCTGCTCCTACCTCCTTGAATTCCTCCGATCCTCAAGCCGCGCTGATGCGCCTGGCAGCCGCAGCGAGGATCGCTCAGCCGGTTCCACAGAGTAAAATTAAAATCCCGCAGCAACGGAGAGGCTCCGTCTCACACCGCTTCAGTGTGGCTGTACGGGTCCCAGAGCTTTCTCCCGTACAGTCCAGGGAGAGAGATCCGCACCGGCAAATGCCTGCAGCAAGTGAAAATCACTGACAAGGAGGGAAGGCGAGAACTGCTACTAATTTAAAGAACCAGGCTCAAATTTAAAATTACTGTAAATAAGGAAATTTGCTCCTAACTAAAGGGAACTAATCCCCGATTGTCAATTAACCAAAGGTAACTGAATTAAAAGTAAAATTAAAAGTAAATGAAAGGTAAAAATCAAAAGGAAAATCAGAATTTGTCACACTAAATGCTCCTATCTGTTCCCCCCAAGTGAGCCCAGAAGCTAGGCTCACTATGTCCTCCTGCTGCAAGGAGACTGGACACACTGGAGGCTGATGGGAGATACCAGCAGGCTATATCCAGTGATGTCACGACTTTGACATGCCCAGTCTCCTAGCTGCAGGAAGAGGTGCACAACCCAGAAATAGAGGACTAAACTGGAGGAACGATAAGGAAGTACATTTGTGCTAACCGTGATGTGTAATCAATGCCCACACTCTGCCTAAACTCACCCAATTCCCATTTCATCCATTTCAAGCGGTTAGAGTGGGATTTCTTTTACCATGGTCACATTTTTAGCATGAGGTAATGGTTAATCTCCAGGAACAAGCAGGAATGCAGTGTTTACATATGGGTGACGTTGGCACCGATGGAGCCCGCGCGGGAGCATTCCCAGCATCCAATAGGAAAGCTTTTGGGAGCACTCCACTGTGCCTGCCTTCCCAACTCCTCTCCTCAGTTCTTTGTTTTCTGCGGAGCCAGGAGGATGCATTGTTCCTGTCACCACTGAAAACCATTTCTTTTTAGATATAGCATTGTGCTTCTGCCTTCCCGTTGACGCCGGTCCATTGAATCCAACACCGGTCCCGATAAATCTTTCTTTTTTTATTTTTCTTTTCTTTATTTTTCTTTTCTGTTTTCACCACCACACTAGGCCTTTAAGCCTCCATAGCCTTCTCTTCAAGACTATTTTTTTTATAAGACATGGACAAATCAGTCACTGGTTTTAAGAAATGTACCCAAATGTTCTGGTACTATTTCAGTAACTGATAAACATGACTGGTGTTTAAAATGTCTTGACCTTGACCATTAGCCCAACTCTTTTCTGTCAGCAAATGAAAAACAGAGGCCTCAAGAACTGAGCCAAGAAGTACAGATCATTGTTTGCCTCGGACTCCATTTCAGTAGCCCGTGCTCGTGTCGTCGAGTTGACAAAGCAACTGATAAAGCAGACCCACATCACAGCTCGAGAGATGTTACAGCTTTTGGATCGCATGGCCTCCACAGTCCATGTGGTCCCTTACGCTCGATTGCACATGCGACAAGCACAATGGACTCTTGTCTTCCCAATGGACACAAGCGAAAGGCTGACTCAGTGACAAGATCCACATCACCCTTCAGCTGATCAAGTCCCTTTAGTGGCAGTATTCCCCTCAAAAACTACTCATCGGGTCACCTTTTCAGATACCTCCACCTCGATGTACCCTGATGACGAATGCTTCTAAGCTGGGTTGGGGAGTGCATCTCAACAACTTAATCACACAGAGACTGTGGACACAACAGGAATCTGCCATGTAGATCAACTTCCTAGATCTACCAGCACTCAGAAATGCTCTTTGGGTTTTTCAACCCCAACTTTTGGGACAACCTATTCTAGTCAGAATGGACAATCGGGTTGCCATGTTTTATGTGAACAAGCAGGGAGGGATGGGGTTCCGTCCACTCTGCAAGGAAGTGCTTCGCCTGTGGTCCTTTGCCATATCACACTGGATTCACCTCAGAGTGATATACTTCCTGAGTGAACTCAATGTCCTTGTGGACAGACTAAGCCATATCCTTCGTCCACACGAATGGACCTTGCACCGGGAGATGGCTGCTTGGATATTCCAGATGTGGGGAACCCCACTTATAGATCTTTTTGCAACTCTGCAAAACACACAGCTTCCTCTCTGCTGTTCCAGAGTTGAGTTGCTAAAGCAACAGGCATTGTATGCCTTCCTTCTACACTGGGGGCAGGGTCTGCTCTACGCATTCCCTCCCATCCCCTTGATTCCCAAGACACTTTTCAAGCTACAGGCTGACAGGGGCTCCATAATCCTCATAGCCCCCTTTTGGCCCCGTCAGTCGTGGTTCCCTCTGCTTCTTCGCCTGGTGCAGACTCAGCCACTCAACTTGGGATGTGTGCCCGATCTCCTGTCTCAGGACAACAGGACACTCCTCCATCCCAGCATCCACACCTTACGCCTGACAGCATGGCTGCTAAAGGCCTAGTGCTTGTTAATCTTGACCTGCCACAGGACATCAAGGACATACTCCTTGCATCATGCAAAAACTCTATCAGACAATCTTATGCATTCAAGTAGCATAGGTTTGCATTTTGGTGCTCCTCAAAGGGCACTGATCCCTTTTCTTGCTCGGTGGAGTTCCTTTTACAATACCTCCTCCACCTATCCTTAACAGGATTTAACAGTAACTCAGAGTGCACCTTAGTGCCATTGCGGCTCATCACAAACCACTACAGGGACAGCCTATCTCTTCACATCCCTTAGTAGCACGCATCATGCGGGGTCTCTTGCTGTCCAAACCACCCATTAAACCACCTCCGGTGGCCTGGGATCTCAATGTGGTTCTTACGCAGCTACTTAAGCCTACTTTCTAGCCTTTGGCCACCACTTCTCTAAAGTTTCTATCATGGAAGGTATTCTTCCTCATTGCCCTCATGTCAGCTCGCCACATTAGTGAATTGCAGTCTCTGGTGGCAGACCCGCTCTATACCTGGTTCCACCATGACAGGGTAGTTCTGCAGACCCATCCCCATTTCCTTCCGAAGGTTGTCTCCTCCTTTCTTCTCAACCAGTCAGTAATCCTACCGATTTTCTTCTTCTTTCTAGACCTCATGTGTCTCGGGCGGAAGCAGCGCTAACACTTTAGACTGCAAGCAAGTGCTGGCTTACTATTTAAGTCGAACCAAGGATCACAGAAGATCCTTCATGTTTTTTTTATCTCTTTTGGTCCTAGTCACTTAAGCCTTCCAGTGACAAAACAGACTCTGTCCAGATGAATAGCAGACTGCATTTCTTTTGCTTATGGACAGACAGGACTCTCCCTGGAGGATCACGTTACAGCTCATAATGTACAGGCTATGGCGACCTCCATAGCCAGTTTCCATTCAGTATCCATTCAGGAGATCTGCCAGGCAGCTACCTGGTCCTCCATTCATACTTTTGCTGCCCACTGAGACTCCCGTCAGGATGCTGTCTTTGGTCAGCACCTCTTTAGGACTTAAACTCAACTCCTACCCTCCGTCCCAGACTTCTTCAAGAAAACAGACTACCTTTAGGTGGAGTTTCGCCCTCTGGAATCAAGTCCAAGGTCCACAACTATTCCAGACTCTTCGGCTGCAATCTTTTGGCCTCAGGGATCGCACTACTATACCCCCATATCAGTCTGGTACCTGGGAGCTAGTGAGTCCCATATGTAAAGACTGCATTTCTGGAGATAATGTAGTTACCTGTAACAGGTGATCTCTGGGAACAGCAGGAATCATTCTTCACCACCCACCCTCTTCCCCTAGGCATTGTAGGGTCTTTGTTTTAATCTTCTTCTCAGCTACAAACTCAACTGAGAAGAGGAGCTGGAAAGGCAGGCACAGTGCAGTGCTCCTAAAAACTTTCCTATTGGATGCTGGGGAGTGTTCCTGCATGGGCTCAATCTGTGCCAACATCACTCATATGTGAAGACTGATTCCTGCTCTTCCCAGAGAGATCACCTGTTAAAGGTGAGTAACTACACTATACTGTCCCACACTAACCACTTAGTGCAGGGATTTAGTATGTAGTAACAGTTTATTTTATTTATTTAAAAAGTTTTGTATATTGTCTTTATAACACAAGATTATTCAAAATGATTTACAATAAAAATAGACAACCAACAGAGTAGAAAACAAAGATAAAATATATAAACGTATCTATCAGATAGCAGAAAAGGTAACCAATCCTACCATAACCGCTGACAGCTCTATATTTCATATATCTGCCCCCTTGGTAATAAGAGGTGACATTTTATTTACTAGTTAATCTCTTTTCCCTGACCCTGGTAGACCAGACAAGTGGATTGTGTTCCCCTACTAGCAGATTAGTGGAGACAAAAAAACCAATGAAAAGCCCAGGTTTCAATGACATCGCTCCTATGCCTCTATTCACCTCAGCCAACAGAGGTCCCTCAGTATTCATCCCAAAGCATATGGGAGAAAACATGGCAAGCCTCATACAACCTCAATCGTGGGCCACAAGGAATAATCAACAGTTGAGAACTATGTACAGGAAAGCATAAAAGAAGGCTGTCCATAGAAGATGAACCTGCAAAGCCAAGTATAAAAATCATTGCAGACCCAACGATACCGCAGCAGAACAGCACAATAAATATAGTTTTAGGGGCAGGTACTGGATTGGTCTAGCAGGACTCAAGAAAAGGACATTATCTGGTAAGTAAAATGGGCAAGAAGATACAGTAGCTCGCAAAACTCTTTGAGCCGAAGGCTGTATCCGCCCGTGCATGGACACAAAGGAGAGCACCAAACTCGCAGAGATTCCAAACAAAACAAAAGAGCGAGCAGGATGAGGGTCACTTGCACTTTATTAATGAACAACCCCGACGCGTTTCGGCAGGTGCCTTCATCAGGGGGCTAAAAGGACTGCAAACTACATAAACAAATAAATAAAACATCAATAAATACATGTTAGAACATTATGTGTTAAAAAATAATACTAATAATGTATATAAACATCAATATAATGACCACAAGTAAAAGAAAATTATACTCACACGTTGTACTCTAGTCATGCATTAAAGGAAGCGCATAAACAATGTGTGACCAATAGTACAATATAAAGCACTGTAAAAACAATAAATATGTTAAAAAATCAAAAATGCATATAACTTCACATTAGCAACATATAAACCAACAATGGGAGAACAGTAAAAAACAAGGAAAATGGGAGACCCAGACCAGACGTGTACTATGTTGTATCATAGTTTTTTATGTTGTATGTATTTTGCAATTATTTATGTTTTAGAATTTGACATACTTTTTAAATATGGTTAAATTTGTCTCTTCGCTATATTTGTGATGCATTGGCATTTATTATATATATGATTTGTTACTACATTGATTTTTTACAGCTCTTATATGCACTTTCTTACATTAAGTTATTTATTTGTGTTTTATGATGTGGTCATAATATCCTTAATTGTTTTATTGGTGTTTATCATCTTTTAATGTTACATTGTTCTTATTTAAATTCTATAGACATATCTACATAGTACACGTCTGGTCTGGGTCTCCCATTTTCCTTGTTTTTTACTGTTCTCCCATTGTTGGTTTATATGTTGCTAATGTGAAGTTATATGCATTTTTGATTTTTTAACATATTTATTGTTTTTACAGTGCTTTATATTGTACTATTGGTCACACATTGTTTACGCGCTTCCTTTAATGCATGACTAGAGTACAACGTGTGAGTATAATTTTCTTTTACTTGTGGTCATTATATTGATGTTTATATACATTATTAGTATTATTTTTTAACACATAATGTTCTAACATGTATTTATTGATGTTTTATTTATTTGTTTATGTGGTTTGCAGTCCTTTTAGCCCCCTGATGAAGGCACCTGCCGAAACGCGTCGGGGTTGTTCATTAATAAAGTGCAAGTGACCCTCATCCTGCTCGCTCTTTTGTTTTGTTCCGCCCGTGCATGGACATCCAAGCGGTAATGCTTGACAAAGGTGGAAAGTGACGCCCACATTGCTGCTCATCAGCTGTCTGCAGGGGCTACCAAGCTCCGCTCCACCCACAAGGATGCTTGGGTAGAATGGGTGCGCAAACCCTCTAGAACTGGCTAGTTCCACAATAGATAAGCTGAGGCAATGGCCTCCTTAATCCAGCTCCTCAAAGTCGACTTGGCTGCCGGTTCACCCTTTCGTGGGTGGGCAAACAGCAGAAAAAAAAAATCTAGCTTACGAAGGGAATTCGTACCTTCAAGCACTCTCCAGACATCCACAAGGCGAAGATCCTTATTTCTCCCCGGACATTGCTCCTTAGATAATGAGGACGGGTAAACCACCTGGTTCATGTGAAAAGGGCAACAGTACTTTAGGCAAGAAGGAAGGCACAGGCTAAATGGAAAAGGCCTCCTCTGAAAAGGACAAATGAGGATCTCAGCAAGACAGAGCTTGCAGCTCGGAGATCCGCCTTGCAGAACAAATTGCAACTAGGAAGACAATCTTGAGCATCAAATCCTTTAAGGTAGCATGCTTCAACAGCTCAAGGGGGGCCGCCATCAAGGCCCTGAGCACCGCCATCAAGGAAGGGATCACAGACCGGGAAGGGCACATCCACCGAACCCCCTGGAGAAAACGTGAGACATCCAGGTGCAAGGCCAAAGACGTGCCCTCCACCAGATCATGGAAACAAGTCAGAGCTGCTACCTCAACCTTCTGGGAGCTAGGTGAGAGGACCTTCTCTAGGCCATCCTGCAGAAAGGTCAACAGGGAGGACACCTTGGTTGTCTCAGGAGCCAAGTGCCATGCGCCGCACCAGCACAAAGAGGTGCCATATCCATACGTAAGCACCAAGTATAGTAGAGAGTACTGCTGGAGAGTAGCCCTAACACACTAGCAGTCTCCTTTCAAGAGCCATGCTGTAAACAAGAAGGGAGCTGGGTCCTTCAGGACAATCAGTCCCTGCCACAATAGACCCCGAGACAGAGGCAACCAAAGAGAAGATGCCTGCAGGAGCTGCATCAGGGGTCCAAACCATGCTTTCCACGGCCAATCTGGCACCACCAGAACAATCCTGCCCGGGTGGCACTCTATACATCGAATCACACGCCCCACCAGGGGCCACAGAGGAAACATGTACAGTAGCAGCTGGCTCGAACAAGGCTGGGTCAAGATGTCGACACCCTCAGACCCCATCTCTGTGTGGTGACTGAAGAAGCAGTAAATCTTGCATTAGAGCGAGCCGCCATGAGATCCATTTTGAGGCAACCCCCAACAGTGCAGAATCAACTGAAATGCTTCTTGACTCAACTCACACTCTCCAGGATTCAGAGAGTTACAGCTGAGGAAGTCCGTTTCCACAATGTCCACCCCAGCAATGTGCTGAGCTGACAAGGCTAAGAGATTCTTTACCACCCCGGCAAACAGGAGATCCATTTCCAGTGCTACCCCAGCACAGCTTGCGCTGCCTTGCCAATCGCCATAAGCCCACCGCCATGGCATTGTCTGAAAACCCTCAAACTGCCTGCTCCATACCCAGGAGCCGGAAACACTGAAGAGCAACCTGATGGCCCTCACCTTAGGGCAGTTGATGGACTACACCGCTTTCCTGCATTTCTAACGGCTTTGGGCTGTATGGACTTGGTAATGGGCTCCCCAGCCTGAAATACTGGCATCTATCATCAGCAGAATCCAGGAGCAATCATCCAGCAATACACCCCTTCTCAGATGACAGGGTTGCCATCACCACCGCAGTCTGGCCTTCACCATCAGCAGGAGCAAAGGTCTGCGCTCAAACTCATGAGAGCTTGAGATCCATCGAGTCAATAAGGACTGCTGGAGCAGTCACATGTGAGCAAGCACCCACAGCACCATCACTATGGTAGCTGTCATCAATCCGAGGAGCTGGGGGTCTGCTGCACACAGAACAGCGCCAGGCAATCCAATGGTTTTCTTTTTGTTTATTACTTTCTCCCCTGGCTGGAAACATGCTCCCAGAAACTCCAAGGACTGGGAAGGCAATAGCTGGCTCTTTTCCTGATTGATAGCCAGCTGAGGTGTTCCAAAAAGGGCATCACCCGGGACATCACCCGAGACGCTTCTGGGAGGGAATGGGTTCAGATGAGCCACTTGTCCAGATAGGGATGGACACACATCCCTTGGCACTGTAGTGTCGCAGCCATCACCACCATGACCAGGGAGAATGTCGTTGGGGCGGTGGGCCTGAAAGGGAGGGCGGTGAACTGATATTGAGAGCCAGACATGGCAAAGCACAGACACTTCTGCTGATCCATTCGGATCAGGATATGAAAATATGCCTCGGCCAGATCCAGAGAAGCCAAAAACTCACCTCTGCGCACTGCCTAAATCACAGAGTCAAGGTTTCCATCTGGAAGTGTAGGGATACGCAAGTGCTCGCTGACCCCTTGAGGTCCAGAATGGGCCAGAAGGAACTGTCCTCTTTTGGCACCACAAAATAGATGTAGTATCTGCCCTTGCCCCATTTATCTGGAGGAATAGGCACCAGTGCCTTCAGGCATAGCATATTGTCCAAGATGGTTCACACAGTGGCATTTTTGATCGTAGACCCACATGGGAAAATGATGAAGGCATCAAGAATTGGCTCTTTGCATTCTAGGACATAGCTGAACTGAATGGTGTCTAATACCCAACGACCCTTGGTGACCCGGGCCCACTCCTGAAGGAAGAGGTGAAGCTTGCCACCCACTGGAGGAACCAGAGAATTGGCCTGCAAACCTTCGTTGCACAGCCCAGGAGGGTCCACCTCTGGAAGTGACCAACTCCCTAGGCCTACGCGCTCCATGAAAGAACTGGGAACGCGCCTGAGGCTAAAAGCAGAGGGGAAGAAAGATTTTTCCAGGTTAGTAATGGCAATAGTCCCAAGACACTCAGGAATTTGGCCAGCGTGCCCTTGATGGACAGGCAGAGGCTGACAAAGAAGGGACACCAGCCCTCTTCACAGGTCCCTTGGACCTGTCTTCCGGGAGGCCGTAAGATTTCATCTCGCCTAGGTCCTTCACCAGCTTTTGCAAATCAGTTCCAAACAGAAGCTTCCCCTTTAAGGCCAGTTGAGCCAACTGGGCTTTGGAGGAGTGTCCACTGCCCACTGCTGGAGCCAAATCCAACACCATGACACCATCATCAGTGCACCATCCCTGGCCGTCAAAAGTACCAGGTTATATATAGCATCAGAAAGGAAGGCCGCAGCTGACTCCAAAAGAGGATCATAAGGCGGAAGGGACTGAATCAACTGGAGCAAGGCTCGAGACATCAGGCTGGTGCATACCACCAGCTGTAGAATAGCCACCACCACCACAAACTGCTCCTCAGCAAGGGATCCACCTTGCGGTCCAGAAAATCCATTAAGGTTGATCCATCTTCAACAGGAATGGAGATCCGTCTGGTAACCAACATGACCTGCGCATCCACCCTGGGAATGTCAAACCACTTGACGCGCTCCTCTGGGAGAGCAGAAATCATCTTATACAGCCTTAACCCTTTAGGTAGGAAGTTGGGGGCATCCCACTCCGACCAGATCATATCATTGATCCCCTCTGGGAATGGGAAGAGAATAGAGGATTTCCGCAGCCCTTGAATGAGCCAGGTGTACCTTCAGCTCCTGCTCCATGCCGGAAACATCCGTCAAGTTCAAAAGCAGATAACTAGACAGTGTGAGTCTTTGAGTCAATGTTGACTGCTAGTGACCCAGCAGCTCCTCGGTTTTCTTGGCAGCGTGACCAAAAGTAGATTGCCAGGCCTTTCTTCTGAGGCAATGGAGGGTTAAGTGACTTGTTAAAGTCACAAGGAGTGCCAATGAGAATCAAACCCTGGTCTCTTGGTTACCAAGCCAGTGCTCTAACCACTAGGCTACTCCTCCATCCCACTCCACCCAAAAGCAGATGAGACCCTGGTAATCAATGCCACCAGCTCCTTCTTCCAAAATAGGTAGATAATGCCAGCCTCTGCATAATCTTCTGAAGGTGAGAGCACTTCCTCATTCACATCAGGGGCCATCAGCACCTGAGGCATATTCAAATTCTTGGATAGCTCCCAGCCATTCTCCATCTCCTGGGAGTGCCCCTCGCTGGGGCCATTTAGCCAAGGGTAAGCGCACAGGACTTCTACTTTCAGCCTATCTGGCACGAGACTGTATCCGGGGGCACTCAGAGACTGCAGGGTCTGAATTTCTATGCCAGAAGGACCAGGCCTGTTGCAAAAAATGAAAAGATTCCAGGGAGGACAATCCAGAAGCTCTCTTCTTGGATAAGGCACCCCAACACCAGGGGGGGGCAGAGTCACCACAGACCCCCTTGAGGACAAAGAGTGGCTCACAGCATGGATGCTGGAGCCTCCGGCTGGCTGAATGTCCATACCTATAGCACCATCCGTCACCTTCTGACCTGAGGCAGAGAAGACCAGACTATCTGCATCCCCCCAGCTGAAAGGGGAAAGTGGGCCCTCCATGGGTGACTCAGAAGCTTCCATGCAGAAAAGGCAGAGTGCAGAATTCAAATATGAGGCTCCTCACTTGCCACAGGTCAATGTTTCCTGGAAGAAGACAGAGAATTAGGGTAAGTATCACAAGAGCACGTGGTAAGGCTGCATCGGCCCACAAGCATGTGTTAAGTGCGCTTTTATGTAATGCGCATTAAAGGCACTAGGGAAGGAGTATGCATTGGAGCCCCTTAGGCGGAACACGCAGCCCTCAGGCGTGCAATAGGCAAAAACATTATTAATGTATGCAAAAAATGGTGGTAATCCCCCACACAGCGCCAACGGTTGCTAGAAATCCACCCTGAATTGTGTCCCTCAGAGATGGAACCGGGAGACCACAACAAAGACAATGACAAGGCCAAGCCTTGGTACTCACCCCCCTGAGAGCCCCAGGTGTAGGATCCATGCTGGACTCAGCTCTATTCTCCTGAAATTGCTTCACGGGCTGTTATTTTTTGTTGTTTTGTTTTTTACAGCACTGTGTGGAAGGTGGCTGGCAGGCAGATCCCTCTGAGAGCCTTCTGCAATCTTAGGGAGAGAGCAGGGGGAAATGGAGGAGGAGAGAGGGGGGCGCTGAGGTTGTATGAGGCGGCTGCTGTACTCTTCCAAATCCTTCCAATTTGCGGCTACTCAACAGGCCCTCATCATAGAGCTGAACTAATTTTCCCTCGTCCCTATGGTTACTGAAAAGGCCATAGTCTAGTGGAGCCTCCTACATTGCACTCAAGTGAGAGAGTCACCTTTTTAGGACTTAAGGTGGTTGTTCACGAGCATTTAATCAATCGCTCTTACTCTCAATATTCAGATTTTCTACAGAGGAAGAAAATCCATCATCATCTGCTGCAGACAAAGAAATACTGAGGGACCTCTGGTGGCTGAGGCAAATAGAGGCATAGGAGTGATGTCAGTGAAACCTGGGCTTTTCATTAGTTCTTTGTCTCCACCAATCTGCTGGTAGGGGAACACAAAACACTTGTCTGGACTGGTCTAGCAGGATGATATGGAACCAATATTAATAGAAAACAGCAAGGTTTTCAACCCCTTTCTAAAATTTCAATAAATCTGCTTGCTCTCTTAAACACATTGGCAAGGCATACCATTGTACCGGACCAACCATACTGAAGGCTTTAGCCCTCCATATTGTGCCACAGAGATGTATTACTCCTGGTATCTCCAACAGATTCCCCTGTGAAGAGCAAAGTCCTCTCCCTGGATTATACCTGCACAATTTATTCTGTAAATATAGTGGCCTACCCAACTTTATGGCTTTAAAAACCATTACTAAAAGCTTGAACTGACATCTTTGTATAATAGGAAACCAATGTAATTTTTTCAACAATGGACGTGCACTTTCATTTTTTTTTACCCCCCCCCCCCCCCAGCAAAATCCTCGCTAATGTATTTTATATCACCTGTAATCTTCTCAGCCATTTACTTTTTAACCCTATATGTAACACATTACAATAATCCAATATACTCAGTAATAGAGATTGTTCTAGATCACCCAAATGGGTTTTAGTTGATAGATTAATCTTAGCTTAAAATAAACTGAATGAGTTTCTGCAGCGACCTTCTTTACTCCAATCTCCTCATTTTGTATAGTCATCCCCAAGAAACGTAGTTCTGTCACCCATGATATAGGGATTTCATCAATCATTGGCAGGACACCTAACATGTTTCTAGTTATACTCCGTAGATCCAAACAGTGGAATTAAGTTTTAACCCACTATTAGCAAGCCAAATTCTAACTTCTTGCAGGCAGACATTCATTTTTACAACAGAAACAAATCTATCATCTTCCAAAAATACAATAAGCCGAATATTGTTGGTGTAAATGTAAACTTTAATTCCATGCTTTCTTACTAACTCTCCTAAGGATTGAAGATAAATATTAAATAGTGCAGGTGACAAAGGGGATCCTTGTGGCAGCCCCGAAGACAAGAGGTACAGTTTTGAGAGGGCACCTCCAAATCTTACTCAAAAAGTCTGATTCCGTAAAAATGATTCAATCCACCATAAAGCAGACCCTCTGATACCTAGATTCTGGCAACAATTGAGTAAAATTGTCAGCTCTACAAGATAGCGTAGATCTCCAGGAACAAGCAGGAATGTAGTCTTCACATATGGGTATCGTCGGTACTGACGGAGCCTGCGCGGGAACGCTCCCCAGTGTCCAATAGGAAAGCTTTTGGGAGCATCCCACAGCGCCTGCGTGCTGCCTTCCTACCTTTCCCAACTGTCCTCCTCCAGTTCTTCGTTTTCCGCAGAGCCGGCAGGTTGCACATCCTGTCACCGCAGAAAATATTCCTTTTTATTCTTCTTTTTTGTGGTCGCGTCTGCCTTCCCTCGACGCTACACCGGTACCGCCGGTTCTTCTTTCTTTTTTTCCAAACACCGCCCCCCCCCCCCCCCCAAAAAAAACCTTTTCTTCTGGAGTCTTTTCCAGGTATTTTCTCCTCAGGTGCCACGCGCCATTTTGGGCACTAGGCCCAACTTTTCCTTTCAAATGGAAAAACCCGCTTCAGGTTTTAAAAAGTGTTCCAAGTGTGGCGGTACCATCTCCGTCACCGACACCCATGAGTGGTGCCTCAAATGTTCAGGTCCTGACCACTCTATTTCGGAGTGTGTTGCCTGTGTAATGATGTCGAAGAGGGGCCGGCAGAACCAAGCTGCTAAACTTAGCACCCTTTTTCCCTCCGATGCAGCCTCTGTGGCATCGACGTCTTCCAGGGCTTCGTCTTCCTCCCATGGATCTCAGGTAACTAAACATAAATCTAGCCAGTCCTCAAAGGGTAGATCTCCCTCTAAGCATCGAGATGCCTCTGGCATTGCCCTTGAGGGACTTTCACCGGCAAAACTACCCTGGCGGGACGCTTCGGCTTTCAAAGCACTAACGGGGCCCCAGGATGTTTCTTGAGGCTTCAACCTCGACAGAACTACTGGTGCCATGCTCTGGGGTACTGGCTGCTTCATCCGGTACCGATACCCAAGTATCGGCAGTGTCGATAGACTAGAGATTCTTGGCTATTGAACGCAGTCTGGCGGCTCTTCTCACTGCCTCGATGCCCCTGAAACCACTTCAGACAATTCAATCAGTATTGGCACCAACTCCGGTACCAGTACCGACTGCATCAACATCAGCAGGTATTCTACCAGGACAGAGTCATGCTTATCCATCCGGTATCAACAAGTCGGCACCAGACCCCTCCGATGTTGACTTTGATCGGTACCGGTACCGTGCCTTGCACGATCACCCGGATCGGAGATACTTTGAATCCTCGGATGAGTCTGAAGACTCTGAAAGCTCTGCCGATACCAGAGTACTTCTTCCTGAGGATTCTTCTTCTCCTCAGCATAGGATGTCTCCACCAGAGGATATGTTCTTTCAGGATTTTATCCGAGATGTGGCTCGAGGTCTTTCCATCACAGTGGCTCCTGAAAAAGAGCCTAGGGCAAAGGAATTAGAAATCCTACAATACCATAAGGCTCCTAAGGAGGCAGCTACCTTACCTATTCATGAGATCTTGCATGATCTCATGTTAAGGATGTGGGAAACACCTCTAACCACATCTCCTCACTCTCGAAGACTCGACACCATGTATCGAGTTCCTCCTTGTCCTGGGTTTCAGAAGACTCAACTACCACACCATTCCATGGTGGTGGAATCAGCTATGAGAAGGATCAAGAGTGTAAAAAGGCATGCATCTAATCCTCCAGGATGTGAGTGTAGGACTCTTGACGCCTTTGGGCATCAAACCTTCCTGGCTTCCATGCCTTCTGCTAGGATCAGTTTCTATATATTATATATGGGAATGTTCCTTAAGGAAGTCACAGGAGATTTAGAGCTTATGAGCACCCTCCTTCCTGATAAGAGGCAAGATTTCCTCGCCCTTGTCAAACATGCTCAGGATGTTTCGAAGTTTGTAAATCGTGCAGCCTTTGACTGCTTTGAGTGCATAAGCAGAACCTCTGCCATTGCCATTGGTGCACGGAGGATTGCCTGGCTAGAGGCATCTGACTTGGAACTTTGGGTACAGGATAAACTATGGAATATTCCTTGCACAGGAGAGAATCTCTTTGGCAAGAATTGGCAGGAAAAAGCTAATGAAATAGATGCTGACAATATCACTTTGGATAGATTGTCTAAGTCTACAGCTGATCCTGCAATGAAAAAATCCTACAAGAAACCATTCTTCAGTAAGAAGAACAAGTTTTATCCCTCCTGTACCCAGCAGGGGCATCATTTAGGTCAGTCTGCCCAAAAGGGCCAACAGCAACAACCTAGGCAAAGAAAAACAAAAGCTGCTAAGCCTCAACCGGCTCAGCAGACTCAGCCTCTACAGGGGCTTTGACTCCTATCTAGCCCTTTCAAGGCCTACTTTAAATTTTTAATCCACATTCTGCAGCCGGGTTAATTTTTGCATGTTTCAGGAAAATTGTACCCGTCTTATTCAATATGTTCTAATAGTGATTTTCCTTCTGCTATGGTCATGTGTTATATACCATTTGATAGGAATATTTAGTCAGAATTTTGGATCCCAAGAGTATTGGGCTCGGCCTGGAAAGGGCTAGAGAACTTTGCCTTCCTGGCCCTGAACGGCCCAGAGCCTTCCACCATTCCAGGAAGGTTATGTCATTTTGCCCCCAGATGGGATCAGATAACAGCAGAAAATTGGACTCTGTCTATTGTAAGAGAGGGGTACAAGCTTCACTTCCTCAGCATGCCCCCTCCTACAATGGTAAGACTGTTCAATTCTCAGACCTCTCTCAATGACCAGTTAGGTCAAGAGGTCACTATGCTTCTTGCCCAAGGGGCAATAGAAGACGTACCCATTCTCCAACGGGGTACAGGGTTCTACTCCCCCTATTTCCTTATTCCAAAGAAAACAGGAGGACACGGACCCATTTTAGACCTCAGAGAATTGAACAAATTCCTGTTCAAAGAGAAGTTCAAAATGATTTCTCTAGGAACTCTGCTGCCATACCTTCAGAGTCAGGATTGGCTTTGTTCTCTAGATCTGAAGGATGCATACACTCATGTTCTCATCCATCCAACTCATCAAAAGTTCCTTCGCTTTCTATTTCAAGGGAAGCACTACCAATACAGGGTTCTTCCTTTTGGTCTGGCCTCGGCACCAAGGGTGTTCACAAAATGCATGGCTGTGGTGGCAGCATTTCTTCGCACCCTAGGAATATTCGTCTTCCCTTACTTAGACAACTGGCTCATTCGAGCCCCTTCAGAGCCAGAGGCCAGGGTTGCTCTCTCTCGCACAATGCGCATCCTTCAGTATTTGGGACTTGTCATAAACTTCCAAAAATCCAACCTTGCTCCCACTCAGTCCCTAGAGTTTATAGGAGCTCTGCTGGATACCAGACAGACAAGGGCCTACCTTCCACAGGCCCGCTGCCTTCGCATTGTGCAGTTAGCTTCCCAAGCAGTGCTAAAACCTCACTTCACTGCTTGGTAAATGTTACAATTACTAGGCCACATGGCATCCACCGTGCATGTGGTTCCTTATGCTCGCCTTCATATGAGGGCAGCCCAGTGGACTTTATCCACTCAGTGGACTCAGGCATCAGGTTGCCTATCAGACAAAATAGCAAACTCAGATCGCCTTATTTTGTCCCTCCAATGGTGGCAGTCACCCCAAAACCTTTTGATGGGGTCTCCTTTTCAGCAACCCCCACCCCAAGCCACTCTAACAACAGATGCCTCACAGGTGGGTTGGGGAGCCCACCTGCAAGGCCTCTCTACCCAGGGTATCTGGACTCCACAGGAGACCTATCTACACATCAATCTCCTGGAACTCAGAGCAATCTTCCTTGCTCTTCGAGTATTCCACACCCAGCTCAGCTACAAGACAGTCCTAGTTCAAACGGCCAATCAAGTAACCATTTTCTATGTGAACAAGCAGGGTGGAACAGGCTCTCTGTCGCTATGCAACAAAGCTTTGTGACTATGGGCCCTCGCCAGAGAGCATCAGATTCATCTCCTTTCGGTGTATCTTCCAGGCATTCAAAACTCTTGGGCAGACAGACTCAGTCGAGTTCTGCTTCCACACGAATGGTCTCTCCAGGCAGACCAGGTGGCCAAAATTGTTCAAATTTGTTGAACCCCGGACATACACATCTTTGCAAGTCCGCTGAATGCCAAAGTTCCCCGGTTCTGTTCCAGAATTCCGGCTCAGGGTTGTCAGGCCAGGGATGCTTTCTTCCTCCATTGGGGCCAGGACTTCCTGTATGCCTTTCCACCCATTCCCCTAATTCCCAAAACCCTGTTCAAGCTTCAGAGAGACAGAGGTCATATGATTCTCATAGCTCCACAATGGCCACTGCTCCTACATCTCTCTCAAGCTCCGCCTCTGGAGTTAGGATCTGCTCCATATCTCCTTTCTCAGGAGGATGGGATGCTGTGGCATCCCAATCCCCAGTCTCTGCATCTCAGGGCCTGGTTGCTGAAAGCCTAGAACTTCATGGTATTAACCTTTCTCAGCAGGTAAAGGATATCCTTTATGCTTCCAGGAAGCTTTCCACAAGACGCTCTTATGCTTTCAAGTGGAAAAGGTTTACCATATGGTGCTCACAGAAGGGTCTTGATACTCTTGCGATACCTCTGGAATCATTACTGGAGTATCTCCTTCATTTGTCTAATACAGGGCTTAAGACCAATTCAGTGAGAGTTCATTTGAGTACTATTGTAGCTTCTTTCAAGCCTCTAAATCAGGGGTCTCAAACATGCGGCCCGCGAGAGCATCTTGTGCGGCCCGCGAAGCACTGGCGAGTAAAAAAAAAAAATTCCAAACTTGCCGCCGCAGTATTAAGCGTCCCGCGGGCCCCTCTGCCTGGTCCTCTCCTCCCTGCAGTATCAGCTCCAAAAGCGGCGGCTTTCAGAGCCGCGAAGAGAGAGAGTTTCTCTCGCGCGGTTCTGAAGAGCAGCGAGAGAGTCTTCAGAACCGCGCGAGAGAAACTCTCTCTCTTCGCGGCTCTGAAAGCCGCCGCGTTTGGAGCTGAATGCTGCAGCCAGGCAGAGGAGCCCGCGGGACGCTTAATACTGCAGCAGCAGCAAATATACATTTTTTTTAAATCTAATTTGGCTGATGGTGGGAGGGGGGCTAGGACTGGTAATGGGCTATGGGGGGGGGCTAGGACTGGTTATGGGCTATGGGGGGGCTAGGACTGGTAATGGCCTATGAGGGGGGTAACTGAAAATGGGGTGATGGGGGTAACACTGAAAATGGGGTGAGGGGGGGTTAGTACTGGTAATGGCCTATGAGGGGGTAACTGAAAATGGGGTGATGGGGGTAACACTGAAAATGAGGTGATGGGGGGTTAGTACTGGTAATGGCCTATAAGTGGGTAACTGAAAATGGGGTGATGGGGGTAACACTGAAAATGAGGTGATGGGGGGGGTTAGTACTGGTAATGGCCTATGAGGGGGTAACTGAAAATGGGGTGATGGGGGTAACACTGAAAATGAGGTGATGGGGGGGGGTTAGGACTGGTAATGGGCTATGAGGGGTAAGACTGGAAGTGGGCTATGGGGGGTTAGGACTGGTAATCGGCTATGGGGGGGCTAGGACTGATAATGGGCTGGGGGTCTGCTAGGACTGGAAATGGGCTGAGTGGAAGGGGGGCTTGAACTGCAAATGGCTGATGGGGAGGGGGGCTTGGAATGGAAATGGGCTGTGAGGGGAGGGAGCTAGCACTGGAAATGGGCTGATGGGGGGAGCTACGATTGGAAATGGGCTGATGGGGGGCTAGGACTGAAAATGGGCTGATGCAGTGACTAGAAGGGAGGGGGTGCTGTGTGGGACTGGAACTAGAAGGGAGCTGATGTTGGGGGAGGATTAGAATGGGATGGAGCTGGGAGAGTGAAATGGAGAGGGGAAAATATTTTGTGTGGGAGGGAAGACAAATCTACAATTGGCCAGGTAAGTGGGGATTGAGGATGGAGGGGTAAAATTTGAGTGGATGAAAATAGGAATGAGGAAAGAGCAAAAGGAGAAAGATTAATATGTTAAAGCAGATGTAGAGGGAGAATGGAAAAAGCTAGAAGAGAGGAGGACAAATGGACAGCAGACGATGGAGAGTTAGCAGAAGGCACGAAGAAACCAGAAGAAAGTGGCTGGAACTGAAAAAAAATGCACAAAAGATAGAAAAATATCTTTATTTTGAATTTATTAACTGGAATATGTCAGTTCTGGGAAATGTGCATCAATAATGTCTGCGTTGTACATTCCAAGTTTGGCTTTTGGGGGTCCCAGTTTAATTGTCTTGTTTCTAAATTTTGATTCCTTGTTTGGTGATGGTATATTCTGCATGTGTAACTGAGCTGAGGTATTCTGTTTATGTAATTCCTATTTGACATTGCTACTTGTTCTCTGTCCCCAGTAGGTCATGTATTGTTATTCTCTGAAATGTATTGATTTAATATTTGCATTGTTGCCTTTTGATAGGTAGGGTATGGTGCTTTGTGAGTCCTGGTAGTGCTGTTAGGATATGGCGGGTTTGCTATGGGTTCTAAATGGGCAGTGTTTGTTTGTAGTAGTTCCTAATGTGCCTGGCGGTTGCCACTGTATTATAGTAATGTAGAAATCTTTTAGTCTTTCTTTATTCATGCACTCATTAAGAGGCATGTTTACTAAAAGTTAGGGTATGGTAACATTATGCAAATATTTATGCAAATGAGGTCCCTTATGCAAATGAGGTCCCACGTCTCATGCGGCCCCCGGGTTATTTTACAAGTCCTCATTTGGCCCTCAAAGCAATTTGAGTTTGAGACCCCTGCTCTAAATGGACAGCCTATTTCCTCTCATCCTTTCATAGCGAGATTTATGAGAGGCCTTCTTTTAACTAAGCTCCCATTAAGCCACCACCGGTGGCATGGGACTTAAATCTGGTTCTTGGGCAGCTCATGAAGCCGCCTTTTGAACCATTAGCTACTACCTCTTTGAAATTCCTTTCCTGGAAGGTTATTTTTCTTACTGCAATCACATCAGTACGTCGCATCAGTAAATTGCAAGCGTTGGTGGCTGATCCTCCTTATACAAGGTTCCATCATGATAAGGTAGTCCTTAGGACTCATCCACACTTTATACCAAAGGTGGTATCACCTTTTCATTTAAATCAAGCGGTTTACCTTCCTGTATTTTTCCCAAGGCCTCACGCCTCAAATGCAGAAAGGAATCTTCATATTTTGGACTGTAAAAGGGCTTTGGCCTTTTACTTGCAAAGGACACAGCAACATAGAAAGTCCTCTCAACTCTTTGTTGCTTTTGATCCTAGTCATTTGGGACTTCCAGTCTCCAAAAGAACACTGTCCAGCTGGATTGCACAGTGTATTTCCTTTGCCTATGAGAGTAAGAACCTTCCTCTTGAAGGCCATGTCACAGCTCACAATGTGAGAGCCATGGCAGCCTCTATGGCTCATCTTCATTCTGTGTTTATCGACATCTGTTGAGCAGCTACTTGGGCTTCGGTTCATACCTTCACAGCCCATTACTGCTTAGACAAGGACTCCCGCCGGGATGCCTTGTTTGGTCAGGCTGTTCTTCAACACCTGTTCCATACTTAATCAACTCCTACCCACCATCCATGGTAGGATGCCAGAGATCCATGGGAGGAAGTGGAGCCCTTTCACAGGGGCACACAACTTCTGGGGCTTTCTCCCTGGCATCTGCAGCTAGGGAGTCCCCATATGTGAAGACTACATTCCTGCTTGTTCCTGGAGATAGCATAGTTGCTCACCTGTAACAGACGATCTCCAGGAACAGCAGGAATTTAGTCTTCACAACCCACCCACCTCCCCTAGGAGTTGTATCTCTCTATCTCTCTCTTTCTCTGTTTCCCTCTCTCTTTGTCTCAGCTATAAACTCAACTGGAGAGAGACAGTTGGGAAAGGCGGGAAGGCAGCACGCAGGCGCTGTGGGATGCTCCCAAAAGCTTTCCTATTGGACGCTGGGGAGCGTTCCTGCGCAGGCTCCATCGGTACCGACGATACCCATATGTGAAGACTAAATTCCTGCTGTTCCCGGAGATCACCTGTTACAGGTGAGTAACTATGCTTTGCTCACCTGTAACAGGTGTTCTCCGGGGACAGCAGGAATCAGTCCTCACATATGTGTGTCGTCTGTGACGATGGAGCATCTCCCCAGCTTTCAAAGAAAGCCTTTGGGAGATGCACTACGCATGCGTGGCTCCTTTCCTGCCCAAGGGTGCCATCATGCCTCAGTCTAATGACATAGCTTAGACGGCAAAAATTAAAATATGGTAAAGAAGCAACTCGGAGGGGGGAGGGGGAGTTGTTAGGATTGATTCCTGTTGTCCCTGGAGAACACCTGTTACAGGTGAATAACTACACTTTCTCTGGGAACAAGCAGGAAGTCAGCCCTCACATCTTGGACTCCACAGCTAAAAGCTATCGAGAACCTGTAAAAATGCCACGGCAACCTGCAAAGGGTGAGCTGTGAGCAGCAGCAGTTGAATCCCTACCGAGAGAGACTTGCAAAACCAAAGTGTTTGGCAGGGAACCAGCACTCTGGTAGCTTGAACACAGAAGGGTCGGAGAGCAGGAGTTGCCTACACCCCGAAGAGATTTATGGAGTACGGCCTGGCTGAAGGTGCTGTCCCATTGGGACTCCCTCTCCAGGCAATAGTGAGCTACGAAGGTTTGGACAGAAGGCCAGGTGGTGGCTGGGCAGATTTCTGTCACAGGTACAGTATGCAGGTTTGCCACGGAGGTAGCCATGGCACTGACACGGTGCACCATGACCCTCTGGTCCAGTGAGATCCCTGCCTGCTAATAGGCAAAGGTAATGCAGTCTGCCACCCAAGCAGACAGAGTTCACTTAGGCACTGGGAGCCCCAGACATCTGGGGTCATATGATAAGAAAAGCTGTGGTGCTTTGCAGTGGCCCTGATTCCGTTTCAGATAGAAGGACACAGCTCTTTTACAATCCGAAATATGCAGAATGGTCTCCACCCTGCCGGTGTGAGGCCTTGCAAAGAAGGTGGGGAGCACCACCTCCTAACTGAGGTGGAATGGGGACACCACTTTTGGCAGAAACATGAGGTGTGTGCCGAGCATCACCCTGTTCTTGTGTAGGGGAGCTCTGTCATCAGAGCCTGGAGCTCACTGACTGTGAGCTGATGTGAGTGCCACAAGGAAGATGGCCTTCCAGGAGAGGTTCCTCAAGTGGCAGGTAGCCAGGGGCTCAAATGGCGTCTTAGTGAGCTGCAAGAGCACCACGTTGAAATCCCACTGTGCCGCTGGAGGGCGGACAGATGATTTGGATAGCATGAGGCCCCGCAAGAACCGAGATACAAGGGGCTGAACCAAGAGGGGCTTGCTCTCAACGGAATAGTGGTGCGCTGCGATAGCGCTCATGTGCACTCTGACCAAGTTGGACTTTAGTCCCACCTGCAACAGGTGGAGCAATTACTGTAGTACCACTTGTACCAAGCAGGAGAAAGGGTTCACCTGTCTTTCGGCACACCACACCGAGAATCGGCGCTACTTGAAGGCATATGCCTTTCTTGTGGAAGCCTTCTGAGAGGTTGAAGGGAACTAATGCTGCCCTTTCAGCAGCCAAGCCATGAGTGACAGGGACCCCACATTAGGGTGCAGGAGAGAGCCCTGCTCCTGTGAGAGTAGTTCTGGGGCTCGGCCCAGGGGAATCAATGAGGTTACCGACAGAGAGAAGAGCAGTGGGAACCAGGGTTGCCTGGGCCACTGTGGAGTTATCAGTATTAGTAATGCCCTATCGTGCTGGACCCTGAAGAGGGTCTTGGCGACCAGTTGTGTCAGCAGGAAGGCGTAAAGGAGACCTTCCCTCCATGGAATGAGGAACACGTCCGCTGCCACCCGGGACGGGTGTGGCTGGCAGAAGCAGAAGCGGGGCAACTGCATGTTGTTCGGGTTGGCAAACAGATCTACCAGGGGGACACCAGAGAGTCGAAACAGCCAGGAGGCCACTTTGGGATCCAGGCACCACTCTTGCGGCTGGAGGACTCTGCTCAGCTTGTCTGCCAGGGCATTGTCTTGGCCCGAGAGGTAGACCGCTCTTAGGAGCATCCCTCTGCGTGTTGCATAGGAGCAGAGGGCTGCCACCTTCTGGCAGAGGCAGTACAACCCCATGCCCCCTTGTTTGTTCAGGTAGAACACTGTGACTTGGTTGTTGATCTGATGCTGCAGCTGGTGGCAGAAGGCTCGGAGAGCCAGAAATATCACCCAGAGTTTCAGCAGATTGATTTGCATCTGGGACTGTCTGGGACCAGCTGCCTTGCATCTGGAGGCCTTCACAACGCACTCCCCAGCCCAGTAAGGAGGTATCTGTGGTGAGGAACTTCTGGGGGGTGGGTGCCTGGAAGGTGACAAGGGATCTGCCACCATCCGAGGGAGTCCGCCAGCTGGCAGGTCATTTTCACTCTGTCCCAGAGCCTGCCTGTGGCTTGTGTCCATTGGGCCCTTGTCATGTGCAGTTGGGCGTATGGGGTCACATGAAACGTGGAGGATATGTGGCCCAGCAGGCGGAGGAGAAGTCAGACGGGTAGCAACCGGCATCGCTGTACCTCTGCGGCAAGCCCCTGATGCGTTCTGACCTCTCCTGAGGGAGGAAGGCCTTGGTCTGAAAGGTGTTTAGCTGAGCCTCTATAAACTCCATGCGTTGAGACTTGGGATAATTGATGATGAACCCCAGATGTTGCAGGACGTTGATAGTGCGCCCTGTGGAGCATTGAACCTCTGCAGCTGTGGTGAAGCACTTGGTGAAGACCCTTGGCAATAAGGCCAGCCCGAAGGGCAGCACCCTGTGTTGGTAGTGCTCTCCTCCCACCATGAACTGGAAGAACTTTCTGTGGCTGGGTTGGATCAGGATATGTGTGTAGGCATCCTTTAGTTCTAAGGAGCATAGCCAATCTCCCGCTGGTAGAATGGCATCAGTGTTCCAGGGGAGAGCATTTTGAACATCAGAGGAGGGAGGGACCAGGCCAGCCATGCAAACGTTGAGTTGCAAAGACCCATGTTTGAATGGATGGCCTAGTCCCTCCCTCCTCTGACGTGACCTATATCAAAGAAGGGAAGGAGGGACCCAACCTGCCTAGAAATGCGGGTGTGTCTCACTGCTGTGGCCACCACCACCACTGCTGCCTCCAAGAAATCAAAAAAGTGGCGGCAGGGCAATGCGGGGGGGGGGGGAACATGCAGGGGCTGGCAACCAGACATGCACCCTAATCCTCTTGCGCCCTGTGCAGCTGCACCACTCGCACAGGAGTAGGTACGGTACTGCTCACACATATATTCATGCATATACAGATACCACAGACAGTACCGATACATACAGACCGGTGTACACATACATACATGGCAAGAATTCTATGAACCATGCTGTGTATGCTTTCTCCACATGTTTGCAATTTCAAGGGTTTTGCTTGTTTTCTCTTTATTGGTCGACATTTGCTTAATTAGTTAATTTTGTTAACATAAAATTACTGATTCTTATTAAGTTTTGTTGTGATATGTTAGTTTCCATAGTAACTGTGTATAAAGATGTCTGTCTGAATTCTAGATGCCTCATATATGGATCCTCTTGGCCCACAAATGGAAAGACCGAAAACGGCAGCAAAAAAACGAGTTGAAGATGATGATTTTGCAGATGAAGAGTTAGGAGATGATTTGCTCCCAGATTAGAGTTTTCTGTATGATTAATTCACATCAGCAAAATGTTTGTTTTGCAGACCTTCTTTTAAGAAATTCTCTTGTATATGAAAATATTTTTGTACAGACTGGGTTACATGTATGTGTGGCTCTAGCTTAAGCATTTGTTCCTGACAAACCAGTAAATACAATCAGGTAGATTTCTGTTTTGGGTTGTGTAACAAAATCAAAGTATTCTCACAAACTGGCTATTAGCAACAGAAATTTGGAGCACATGCGTTTGCAAGAAGTGTCAATATATTTTGTATAGAAGCAGCTGGTAATCATTTTTTTTCTCCACGCCCCATGGCTGACAAGGATCTCTAGGCTCTCTATATCACACACAATAATTGATTGACTTTTATCTGTCCTGTATTATAAAAGTTCTATTTATTATTGGTTATACATACTTATATTATCAATAAACTTATTTTAGATGTTTCTAAAGAAATGAGATGTCATATATGGTCAGGTCTGGATTTAGACATAGGCAATTGCCTAGGGCACCAAATTTCAAAAGCATAAATACCCAAGCCAAAGAGGAGCCTGCTTTTGCATACTTAGAGCCATATGCATGTGCTGCCTCAAAGAGGATACCACTGGTGCACTGTGGCCTTTCTCTGCTCCTATTTTGGCTGTCCAGTCTTTTTTCAGACACACTACTCATTCTTCTCATGCTCTCTGATAGCTGCTATCTCGTGTTACCTATGGATAACAAAATCGTAAATCCAACCCTATATATGTTGACTATTAGATGTTACTGTTCTATGAGTAGACAGTAGATAAGTATAAACTATTAATAGCATTTGGTGTTTTAGGCTGTTTACTTAGGCTGCTTTGTACCTCTCTGAATGTCTTGGGGTCTCCATATCACTTTGAGGTTGCTTTCTCCCCCCCCCCTTAGTGTTTTGGGGGCTTCCTGACACTGGTAGTGCAGTGGTGTTCTGGCCATTTTCCATTTCACTTTGCACCCCTCTTGATGCATGGAGTGCTTAAGTTTATAAATCTTGGATGGGAAACCCCGGTGTTAGTCAAAAATAAGAACTGCTTCACCCATTGGTTTTAATAGAAACAAAATACCTTGGAAACTAAAATGAATGCAATGAGAGAAAAGTGGGGGGTAAACAATGAAATAAAATTGACATTCTTCCTTTGTGCACCCCTATTACCCACCCACCTTAACAAAGTACAATTACATGAAACAAAAATACATCAATACAAGCAATGGACATTCTATATTGCACTGCTAGAGCAGTCCAGACAAGTGGATTGTGTTCCCCAACCAGCAGATGTGGAGATACAGAAACATTCCAGAGGCTTCTTATGACATCATTGTGTCATTAATAGCCAGTACCCCCAGGGGTATACTCCAATATTTTCTGTCTCCAGCTGATGGTGGATGCAAGTTTCTACAACTCTTGTGAAATCTGGAAAAAGCTATGAGAAAGATTGAATTTGCTCATGAGCAACCACCCTGGATTTCTCACTGGAGCGCATGTGGGAGGCTCTACTAGAGTCACCCTTAAACTGGTGCTCTTTTGGGTATTGCCATAAGGAGGGAGGGGAATTGGTTCAGCTCCTTGTCCTTATCATGTTAAGGGCCAGTTGAGCAGCTAGAAAATTGGAAAAGGAGTAAGAAAAGGATTATTCAAAGCCTCACACAACCTCAGTGCCCTTCCTTCCTCCTTCTCCCTGCATTTCCTCTGAAGATTTGAAGAAAGCTCCTCAGAGGTATGTGACTGCAGGTTATGGTTTTTACCTGCTTTGGGGCTCTTGAGGGTGAGTAGCAAAACTAAGTCTGTCTCATCTGACTTGTTTTGTGGGAGCTACCTGACCTCATCTACTGAGTGGTGCGCAAGTCAGTGTCTTGTCTGACTTGTTTGTGGGGGCTACCTGACCTCATCTGCTGAGCAGTGCGCAAGTCAGTTTGGGCCACTTGGGGCATCCATTGGTAAAGTGCTGTTTTTTTTCCTGCCTCGTTGAGTTGCCTGTATGCATTGGTTGCACTTCCCATGCTTATTCCATGCCTCTTCTGCACTTCTCTCTGTACACATCTGTAGCATGCAGTAGGTTGCCGTTTGGCCCTAGCACATGATATTACTGCCCGTGCAGCCATGCCATGCGCCGGAGTGTGCCCTCTCAATGTGCCCTAAGCCTGTGCTGCCCTGCTATTAGTGGTGTCTAAGATTTACATGCCTACTAAGAAGTGCTGCCTGGTTTGCAAAAAGTGGAGAGTTTGGTTGCTGGATTTTGATGACTGCCATTCTTGCATGGAAGCCTCTGATGCACCCTTGGAAGGCCCGTCTCCCCTCTTGCAGCGAGAGGACATGGGTGCCTGGTCTTGTCATCTTCACTGAAGGAGACAGCGGACATAGAATGACAAGAATGAATGCCAAGCCTTGAGTTTGAACGCTGGCTCTTGTGGCCGCTCCCCTTTTCTTATGGGTCTAACCGCTAATCTCTCCCCTGAGGATGGCAGCCCTATTCCTGACAGGGAGCTCCCGGTTTCCAGGCTGTCCTCCCCCATAATTCTCATTTCTTCAGCAAGCTTAGTTATTTTGTCATGTAAACTCAGACCCTGGGGCTTCCAGGTCTTCTCATTCATTTTACGCTCTTTCGGAAGGGGAGTTGGTGGCGAATCAAAGCCTGGCACGGGCGCCACCTCCTAAGCAATCTTGTCGAAGATTGAAGTTTGGAGGTTAAGATCAGCTGTCCTTTGGTAGAGGCTCAGAGTCAAGTCCCAGTGCCTCAGGCGATGATTCCAACTTAGAGGATGCGATGTCTTCTTCTTCTGATATTATCCACCTGTTCAAGACAGACGAGCTAGTGGCTCTGATTGTTCAGTTGTCTTCTGCTTTGCGTTTGACTGACCCTACAATGGCAGAACAAGGGCCGGAGGTTTATCCCCTACTGCAGGGGGTTTGGAAGTCTACAAAGGTCTTTCCTTTTCCAGAGATTATCAAAAGCATGATCCACTTAGAGTGGGACTTGCCCGACTCCCTGTTAAAGGGGCTGAGGTTTTGTAAGAAGGTTTATGCCCTGCCACATGGTTCAGCATCTCTCGAGCAGATGTGTCTGTCATGGCAATCACTAAGCGGACCACCATCCCGGTTGGAGGATAGTATATCGCTAAAGGAGGCTGTGGTTCAGGGACCTGATACAGCTCCTGCAGGAACCGCCTATGCGACTACTCCCAGCAATGGGGGCTGTTACATCAAGGGCCGGTCCTTCTGGACAGGAAGTTCAGGCTGATCTCTCAAACCACAAAATGAGAGCAAACTTCCTTCCCTGCACAGCTCCATCATTCAGAGAGCCGATCATAGGGCAGGACGTGCTGATGACCATTTAGCTAAAGGCCCTTAACAATGAGTGTGACACTTTGGAGATCATGCAGATGCTTCAAACTTACAGTGCACACATTTAGCAGCGATATTCAGCTGTTAACCACAAACTGCATAAATATCTTTGAATATGCCCCCCTATATGATTAAATAGGGTTCCTGGCCTACTGTCCTGTGTTTCTATCAAACAGGCCTTCTCAGGAGCAGCCACTACTTTCAAGAACTCTCTCCCAGAAGAGTTGTGCCAAATCCAGAACAGGAAGTATGTGAAAGCATGACTCTTTTGTCAGGATTTTAATGTGTGATGCTGATAATTAGTCAGCCATACACACCATGCCCGCTAAGAGCTAGATATCCAAGAGGCACTCAGTACTCTTCTTTTCTTCCCAGATCATAACTTTGGCTACATGTAACAGTGTTGTATACTGTAATCTCCATGAACAAGCAGGAATGCAATCTTCACATATGGGTATCATCAGTACTGACAGATCCTGCATGAGAACACTCTCCAGCATCCAATTGGAAAGCCTTTGGGAGCAATCCACTGCGCCTGTGCATCTGCCTTCCCAAGTCCTCTCCTGGTTCTTTGTTTTCTGCGGAGTCAGCAGGTTGTTTTCTTCCTGTCACCGCCGAAAAACATCATTTTTTAATTGAAATCTATGCTCTGCCTTTCTGTCAACGCTGATACTTTCGCTGATACTAGCCCTGATATTTCTTTTCTTTTTAAAATATGTTTTTCTTTCATTTTTTCTAGTTTTGGTGGTTTCTTCCGCCAAATTAGATTTTGGCCTACTTTTTTCCACCACGATGGAAAAACACATCAGTGGCTTAAAAAAATGTACCAAGTGTTCTGGTACAATATCAGTCACCGATAAACATGACCGGTGTTTAAAATGTTTGAGCCCAGACCATTTACTGACTGATTGTCCTTTGAGCCAACAAATGACAAAAAGAGGCCTAAAGAACAGAGCCAAGCAGTATGGTTCTCTGTTTGCCCCAGAGTCGATTTCAGTGGCTTCTACATCATCAAGGACATTGGCCTCCTCTCTTGGTTCTCGGGTATCCTCAAATTCCAAACATAAGACTGTCTGAGGCATCGGCATCGAAACTCGATACAGATCCTCGAGGTAAGTCCCTTCATCGGCATCGAGATTTACCGAAAGGTGCATCCAAGGTAGACAGGCCTACCAAACAGCCCCAGTGGGAGGACCAGCCCTCCAAAGCACTACAGGGGCTCCAGGACGTTTCCAAGGCCTCGACCTCCAGAGAGCTTCTGGTTCCATGCTCTGGGACGGTTGCTCGGAGCCCTGTGTGGTATTCCACCCAGGCATCAGCCTCCTCCCTTGACCAGCACATCCTGGCTATCGAGAGGAGTTTGGCAGCACTCCTGGCAGCTTTGATAATGTCAGTATCGCCAGCTCCAACGGTGCAGATATCTGGCCCATGGCCAATACCTCTGGACCCTCGAGCCTGCATCGGAGGACCCCCTCCCTATAATGTCTCCTTTGGAACTGACAGGCATTGTTGGTACCTAACAGGTTCCCGCTGCCACACCGACCGATCATCGGTATCTGTATCAGGCCTCAACATTGGCACAGGACTTCCAGTGATGCATCGGAAGATTCCAGGATAACCAGGGATCTCCCTTCTGATCCGTCCCCTCCTCATGAGCAGCATCAATCCCTGACAGAGGACATATCTCTTCAAGACTTTATTCGGGACATGGCAGCAGGCATGAAGATCACCATAACTTCGAAAACGGAACTGAGGGCAGAGGAGTTGGAAATCCTCCAATACCCTTCAGCGCACAAAGAGGTGGCCACATTACTGGTGCATCGGATCCTGCAGAATCTAATGCGATGTATGTGGGAGGCCCCGCTAATGGTTCCGCCTATTAGCAAATGACTTGATACCATGTACCGAGTTCCACCATGTCCTGGCTTCCAAAAGCCTCAACTACCACACCACTCCATGGCAGTGGAATCGGCGATGCGGCACATCAAGAGTTCTAAGAATCATTCTTCCATGCCTTTGGCCATCAGTGTTTTCAGGCATGCATGCTCACTTCTAAGATTACTTCCTACATGCTCTATATAGGCATGTATCTCAAGGATATCTCCATAGTTCTAGAGAACTTTGTCCCTATCCTTCCTGATGACAAACGAGATGTATTCCAAGCCTTAATTGGACAAAATCAGAATACATTCAAATTTCTTACCAGAGCATCTTTCGATGCTTTTTATTAGTCATCCAGCAGAGCTTCAGCAGTCTGCACTGGTGCTCACAGAATGGCCTGGCTCCAGGCATCTGACCTTGTGCAATGAGTTCAGGATAAACTGGCCAATATTCCCTGCTCTGGAGAGAACCTCTTTGGAAAGGGTTGGAGGGAGAAGGCTGGAGAGATTGAGACAGATGATCTCACTCTAAAACGCCTCTCCAGAAAGACATCAGACCCTTTTAGGACAAAGACTAATCCAAAGAAGTCCTTCTATCCTAAGAAGAAAAGATATTATCCTTCTAACCCATCTGCAGCTGCTTACCAGTCTCAGCAGTGACAGCAGAGCCCTTGCCAGCCCAGAAAGCCTAAGCCACAAAAAGCTGCACAGCCACAGACAGCACTTGGTTTTTGACTCCTTTCTAGACAGCATAGTTCTCTGCCTCTGCAGGGTCCCTCACCCCTACACATAGCAGGCAGACTCTGTTCCTATGCCCACAGGTGGCACCTCATCACATCAGAGCAGTGGACTCTCAACATCGTCCAAATGGGCTACCGGCTTTATTTTGAAACCCTGGCCTCTACCACCTCCACAAGGGATTATCCTCCAAATCTTTTGCAGGCAAATTTATTATCAGTGAAGATGCCAACCCTGTTAGCTCAGGGAACGGTAGAGAGAGTTCCACCCACCCAAGAGGGCAGGAGTTTCTACTCTCCTTACTTTCTTATCCCCAAGAAGACAGGATGGTTCAGGCCCATTCTAGATCTAAGGATCCTAAACAAATTCCTAGTTCGAGAAAAATTCAAAATAATTTCCCTCTGTACACTTCTGCCATACCTTCAGAGGAACGACTGACTATGTTCTCTAAACCTCAAGGAGGCATACACACATTTGCTGATCCACCCTCAATACAGACAGTGCCTGTGTTTTCGGTTCCAGCAAAGGCACTACCAATATCGGGTGCTCCCCTTTAGGTTAGCCTCCGCACCCCGAGTGTTTACAAAATGCATGGCAGTGGTTGTCACCTACCTTCATCTTCCCCTACTTAAACGACTGGCTAATCAGGGGAGAATCCCCACAAGAGGTAAAACTATCTCTTCATCGCACCATCACTGTGCTCCAAGATCTAGGATTCATCCTCAACTTTCCAAAATCACATCTGGTTCCATCCCAGCAGCTCGAATTTATCGGAGCACTTCCCAAGCTTTCCTTCCATGGGATTGCTCTGCCTGCCTCATGGAACTGGCCAACAGCATAAGGGGTCACAGTACTGTAACAGCTCGAGAAATGCTGCGCCTTATAGGACACATGGCCTCCACAGTCTATGTCGACCCTTATGCCTGCCTGCACATGCGGCAAGCCCAATGGACTCTGTTGTCTCAATGGACACAAGCAACTGGGCATCTCTCAGACAAGATCTGCATCAGCCCTCCACTTGTCAACTCCATTCAGTGGTGGTGCTCCCCTCAAAACCTACTTGGAGAGTCACCTTTTCAGATGCTTCCACCTCAATGCACCCTGATAACGGATGCTTCCAAACTCGGATGAGGAGCACATCTAGCCAGTCTCACCACGCAGGGGTGGTGGACTTCACAGGAATCTCAGTTGCAGATCAACCTCTTGGAGCTACGTGCTCTCATGAATGCCCCAACTTTCAGGCAAACGGGTCTTAGTCTGAACAGACAACCAGGTGGCCATGTTCTATGTGAACAATCAGGGGAGAACAGGTTCCTATCCCCTCTGCTAGGAAGCTCTTCATCTCTGGTTCTTCTCCATTGCACATTGCATCCATCTCAGGGCAATGTATCTCCCAGGCAAACTCAATCTCTTTGCAGATAGACTCAGCCATATCTTATGTCCACATGGAGTGGACTTTAAATCGGGAAATGGCATCTTGGATCTTCCACATGTGGGGGACCCACAGAATAGATCTCTTCGCTACCCAGAAGAATGCATAACTTCCACTGTTTTGCTTGAGGCTTCCCTCCTGGCACAGCCAGGCAAAGATCTCCATTGGAGAAAGGGCCTACTTTATGCATTCCCATCCATTCCCTTAATACCCAAGACTCTGTTCAAGCTTCAGGCCAACAGGAGCTCCATGATCCTAATAGCCCCTTACTGGCCCCGTCAGCCATGGTTTCCTCTGCTGACTTGTTTACTGCAGACTCCACCTCTCAGCCTGGGACATGCGCCTGACCTCCTCTTTCAGAATCATGGGGTGCTTCTCCATCCCAATTCACAAGCCCTCCATCGCACAGCGTGGCTGCTGAAAGCATAATCTTTGCAGACCTCATCCTTCCATAACAGGTCAAGGACATTTTACTTGCATCTTGCAAGCCATCTACCAGTCGTTCTTATGCCTTCAAATGGTGAAGGTTCACTCTCTGGCTTACCCCGAAGCATATTGACCCCTCTGCCTTCCCCGTGGAATTCCTTTTACATTATCTCCTCCACCTGTCTTTGACAGGTGTCAAAACTAACTGTCAGAGTTCATCTGAGTGCCATATCACCCTATCACAGGCTGGTGAACAGACATACTATTTCTTCACACGCCTTGCTGCAAGGATTTATGCGGGGACTCCTGTTGTCGAAGCCACTGATCAAACCACCACTGGTGGCCTGGAACGTCAACGTGGTCCTAGCACAATTTCTAAAGCCTCCTTTTGAGACTTTAGCCACCACTTCTTTAAAATTCTTGTCTTGGAAGGTAATTTTCCTCATCGCCCTCACTTCAGCTCGCGGCATCAGTGAAGTGCAGGCTTTAGTGTCCAATCCTCCGTACACCTGGTTCCACCATGATCAGGTGGTTCTCCATACTCATCCACACTTCCTTCCAAAGGTGGCCTCACCCTTCCACCTGAACCAATCGGTGATACTACTGGTCTTCTTCCCCGGACCGCATGCCTCTAGGGCTGAAGCAGTGCTACACACGTTAGATTGCAAGCATGCACTGGCTTTCTACTTGGACAGAACCATGAATCACAGGAAATCCTTTCAATTATTCATTTCTTTATCTTTATTGAGAAATTTGATATACCGCCCAGACAATTTCCTTTGATCCAAGTCACCTTAAACTACCAGTTACGAAGCACACACTATCCAACTGGATTGCAGACTGCATTTCTTTTGCCTACGCCTAAGCGGGACTTTTTCTTGTGGGTCACGTCACGGCTCACATGTGAGCCATGGCATCCTCAGTTGAAAACCTTCGATCTCCAGGAACAAGCAGGAATGTAGTCTTCACATATGGGTATCGTTGGTACCGATGGAGCCTGTGCGGGAACGCTCCCCAGCATCCAATTAAAAGCTTTTGGGAGCATCCCACAGCATCTGCGTGCTGCCTTCCCACCTTTCCCAACTGTCTCTCTCCAGTTCTTCGTTTTCCGCGGAGCCGGCAGGTCGCACTTCTGTCACCGCAGAAAATATTCCATTTATTCTTCTTTTTTGTGGTCGCGTCTGTCTTCCTTCGACGCTACACCAGTACCGCCGGTTCTTTCTTTCTTTTCCTTATAAAAAAAAAAATCTTTTCCTGGAGTCTTCCAGCTTTTTTCTCCTCTGGTGCCACGCGCCATTTTGGGCACTAGGCCCAACTTTCCTCTACAATGGAAAAACCCGCTTTGGGTTTTAAAAACTGTTCCAAGTGTGGCGGTACCATCTCCGTCACCGACACCCATCAGTGGTGCCTCAAATGTTTAGGTCCTGACCACTCTATCTCTGAGTGTGTTGCCTGTGGGATAATGTCGAAGAGGGGTCGGCCAAACCGAGCTGCTAAACTTAGCATCCTTTTTCCCTCCAATGCAGCATCTGTGGCATCAACATCTTCCAGGGCTTCGTCTTCCTCCCATGGATCTCAGGTAACTAAACATAAGTCTAGCCGGTCCTCAAAGGGTAGATCTCCTTCTAAGTATCGAGATGCCTCCGGCGTTGCCCTTGAGGGACTCACACCAGCAAAATTGCCCCGGTGGGAGGCTTCGGCTTCCAAAGCATCATCGGGGCTCCAGGATGTTCTCGAGGCCCCAACCTCAGCAGAAGTACTGGTGCCATGCTCTGGGGTACCGGCCGCTTTGTCCGGTACCGATACCCAGGCATCGGCAGCATCAATAGACCAGAGATTCTTGGCTATTGAACGCAGTCTGGCGGCTCTTCTCTCGGCATCGATGCCCCCGTAACCGCTTCAGACAATTCAACCGGTACATGTACCTACATCGGTACCGGGGCCAATTGCATCGATGTTGGCAGGTGGACTACCGGTACCAACGCATGCTGTGCCCTCCGGTACTGACAAGTCGGTACTGGACCCTGTCGATACCAACTTCGATCGGTACTGGTATCGTGCGCTGCACGATTACCCGGACAGGAGATACTTTGAATCCTCTGACAAGTCTGAAGACTCTGACAGATCTGTCGATACCAGAGTACTTCTTCCTGAGAATTCTTCCTCTCCTAAACGTAAGATGTCTCCTCCAGAGAATATATCCTTCCAGGATTTTATCCGGGATGTGGCTCGAGGTCTTTCCATCACAGTGGCTCCTGAAAAAGAGCCTAGGGCAAAGGAATTGGAGATTTTACAGTATCCTAAAGCTCCCAAAGAGGCAGCTACTTTGCCTATTCATGAGATCTTGCATGATCTCATGCTAAGGATGTGGGAAACACCTCTCACCACTTCTCCTCATTCTCGTAGGCTCGATACCATGTATCAAATTCCTCCCTGTCCTGGATTTCAAAAACCTCAGCTGCCCCACCATTCCATGGTGGTGGAATCAGCTATGAGAAGGATCAAGAGTGCAAAAAGACATGCATCTAATCCTCCAGGACATGAATGTAGAACTCTTGATGCCTTTGGGCGTCGAACCTTCCAGGCCTCTATGCTTTCTTCCAGGATTAGTTCCTACATTTTATATATGGGAATGTTCCTTAAGGAAGTTATAGGAGATCTAGAGCTTATGAGCCCTCTCCTTCCTGATGATAAGAGACAAGATTATCTTGCACTTATCAAACATGCTCAGAATGTTTCCATATTTGTAAATCGTGCAGCTTTTGATTGTTTTGAGTGCATAAGCAAAACTTCTGCTATTGCCATAGGCGCACGTAGGATTGCCTGGCTCCAGGCATCTGACTTGGAACTTTGGGTTACAGGACAAACTGGGGAATATTCCTTGCAACGGAGAGAATCTCTTTGGCAAAAATTGGCAAGAGAAAGCTAATGAGCTAGATGCTGATAATCTCACCTTGGATAGATGATCAAAATCTACAGCTGATCCTGCAAGGAAAAAGTCCTACAAAACCATTCTTCACTAGAAAGAAGAAGTTCTACCCCTCCTATACCCAGCAAGGCCATCGTTCAGGTCATTCTGCCCAAAAGGGTCAGCAACAACCTAAACAAAGAAAAACAAAGGCTGCTAAGCCTCAACCGGCTCAGCAGACTCAGCCTCCACAGGGGCTTTGACTCCCATCTAGAGAACTTTGTCTTCCTGGCCCTGAACGGACCAGAGCCTTCCACCATCCCAGGAAGGTTATGTTATTTTGCCCCCAGATAGGGGCAGATAACAGCAGAAAGTTGGACTCTGTCCATTGTAAGAGAGGGGTACAAGCTTCATTTCCTCAACATGCCCCCTCCTACAGTTGTAAGACGGTTCAATTCTCAGACCTCTCTCAACTCCCAGTTAGATCACGAGGTCAGTCTGCTTCTTGCCCAAGGGGCAATAGAAGAAGTACCTATTCATCAACAAGGTGCAGGGTTCTATTCCCCCTTTTTCATTATTCCAAAGAAATCAGGAGGGCACAGACCCATTTTGGACCTCAGAGAATTGAACAAATTCCTCTTCAAAGAGAAATTCAAAATGATTTCTCTGGGAACTCTACTGAGTGCACAGAGGGGAGCACTTGCTCTTGCAGTAGGGTCCGAAGTAAACACAAGGAACAAGAGTCGTGAAATGGTGAGGTAAATTTATTGAATCCCCTACGCATTTCGGCTTTCGCCTTCTTCAGGGGGCACACAACTAAACAATACAATAATTAATAGTCAAAAATTAAAAATACAATAACCATTAAAAGATTAGAAACATTGATAATAATAAACAATAGTAAAAGCACCTACATGTACACAACATAATACTCATGGTGAAATGCAAAATAATATAAATAACATAAAAATTTAAGTAAAATGAATAAAGAAATAAAAGTCCAAACGCAAGGTGGAGGAACCACATAAAAGATAAAAAGATATGCTAGGAATTATACATACAAATAACATATCAAATACAAAATACTGCACTTTTTGTAACTCATTGGAATTTGTAACAGACATATTATAAATAATATGACATTAATATAACCCAACAGGATAATTGTGAAATAGAGGAGGGAAAGGAGGGAGGAGAGGGGGGGGAGGAAGGGGAGAGGGGAAGAGAGGGGAGGGAAAGGAAAAGGAGATAGGCAATAGGGAGAGAGAGAAAGAGAGGGAGAGGGGAGGGGGAGGGAGGAGAGAGAAAGAGAGAGAGAGGGGAGGGAGGAGAGAGAGAGGAGGGGAAGGGAAAGAAGGGGGGGAGAGGGAGGGGAGGGGGAGGAACGGAGGGGAGGAAGGGGGGAGGGAAAAGGATAGGAGGGGGAAGGGAGGGGGGAGGGAAAAGGATAGGAGGGGGAAGGGAGGGGGGAGAAGGAAGGGGGAGGGGAGGAGAAAGGAGGAAGGGGAGGAGAAAGGGGGGAGGGGGGAGGGAAGGAGAGGGGAGAAGGGGGGAAAGGAGGAGGGGGGAGGGGGGAGGGGAAGGGAGGGGGGAGGAAAAGGGAGAGGAAAGAAAAAACAACAAATGAGTGAAAAAGAGTAAAATGAGTAAAAAAACATGGGAACCGAGGAGAATATGCTTACTTACATGTGAGACACTAAAGGGGGGGTGTTTTGATGCAAGCGCGAATTGTGCGAGTGAGACCACTAAAAATATAATTAGAACAAACATTAGGCAATCATTTATAGACGAACCTAAAATATTACCGTATGCCTTTAAAATGAAACTACCAACCTAGACAGCGTTAAGAAAAAGTCAACTCTATTGAACAAAGATTCGCGATGGAGACCTGAATCATGCCAATGGGGACTAGAGGAACTAATTGTATGATAAAAAAAATTTTGATACAGTGTATAATGGGGAATTATATAAAAAAGGGGAATTATATAAAAACGTGTGAAGACAAGAAACTGTTCCTTGGTAAAAGGAACTACATGTTTTACTTACATATCCGACACTGGAACGGGTACTGCAGGCAAAATAGCATATAAGAAAAGCACTGCAAAGCACAATTGGAACGCCAATAAATGAACAAGATTTAAAAAGAATTGTAGTGAAGATTTGTTTTAAAAGAACCTACTAACCTTAACATTAGAATTCAAGCACTAAACCGGATAAGAAATCAAAACTGGTTTACTCTGGTGCTTAAGAACGCTAAAATTCACGCCATAAATCTATGACGTGCCATTAGGGGCGGGAGGTGGATGACGTGCTAGATCTTGGCAGAAAATAATGATGTAGTGTGGAACTAAAAAATGCGAGACTGGAAGGATTTTTTAACCACAATTCCACTGTAGACCGTAATTTGACAATTGTATTCAAAAGTGTGTAAACTAAGAAAAATGATAGAATGGCTATAAATGGAGGACCGCTGGTATAATTATAGAAAAGCCGACAGCAAGGGACAAAAAATATAATAGGCGAGCCTTACATAGTAAAAGATACTTACAAAACATACCTTAACCACATCAATGTAAAGAACGATTTGAAAAGGGAAATAACTACTGACCTTATGAACCAGCGCAAAATTATTAATCTATTAATCTTGCACACATACCTTCTACCTCCCCTCCCCCTTCCCCTCCCCTTCCTTCCTCCCTCCCCCACCCCCCTACCACCCCTAACCCCCACCCACCACCCCCACCCCATTTCCTTCCTCCCCCTACCCCCTACCCCCTCCCTCCCCCTCCCCTACCCACCACCACCCCTCCCCCACCCCACCCACACCCACACCCCCCGTCCCATTCCCCCACCCCCCTCCTTCCCTCCCTTTCTCCCCTTCCCCTCCCTTCCCCTCTCCATCTTCTCCTTTCCCCTTCCCTCTCTCTCCCCTCCTTTCCCCTCCCCCCTCCCCTTCCCTTTTTCCCTCCTCTCCTCCCCCTCCCCCCCCTCTCTCCCCTCCTCTCTCGCCCTCCTCCCCCCTCCTCCCCCCTCCCCCTCTCCTCCCCTCTCCTCCCCCCTCCCCCTCTCCTCCCCTCTCCTCCCCCCTCCCCCTCACCCCCCCTCCCCCCTTCCTTCCCCTCCCTCTTCCCCCCCTCTTTCCTCCATCCTTGTTCCATAGTTTCTTTGTTCTTTCACATTCAGGCTCAATTAATTCATTCCACATGCATGTTTTAATAGATTAATAATTTTGCGCTGGTTCATAAGGTCAGTAGTTATTTCCCCTTTTCAAATCGTTCTTTACATTGGTGTGGTTAAGGTATGTTTTGTAAGTATCTTTTACTATGTAAGTATCTTTTACTATGTAAGGCTCGCCTATTATATTTTTTGTCCCTTGCTGTCGGCTTTTCTATAATTATACCAGCGGTCCTCCATTTATACCCATTCTATCATTTTTCTTAGTTACACACTTTTGAATACAATTGTCAAATTACGGTCTACAGTGGAATTGTGGTTAAAAAATTCTTTCAGTCTCGCATTTTTTAGTTCCACACTACATCATTATTTTCTGCCAAGATCTAGCACGTCATCCACCTCCCGCCCCTAATGGCACGTCATAGATTTTTGGCGCGAATTTTAGCGTTCTTAAGCACCAGAGTAAACCAGTTTTGATTTCTTATCCGGTTTAGTGCTTGAATTCTAATGTTGTTAAGGTTAGTAGGTTCTTTTAAAACAAATCTTCACTACAATTCTTTTTAAATCTTGTTCATTTATTGGCGTTCCAATTGTGCTTTGCAGTGCTTTTCTTATACGCTATTTTGCCTGCAGTACCCGTTCCAGTGTCGGATATGTAAGTAAAACATGTAGTTCCTTTTACCAAGGAACAGTTTCTTGTCTTCTTCACACGTTTTTATATAATTCCCCTTTTTTATATAATTCCCCATTATACACTGTATCGAAATTTTTTTTATCATACAATTAGTTCCTCTAGTCCCCATTGGCATGATTCAGGTCTCCATCGCGAATCTTTGTTCAATAGAGTTGACTTTTTCTTAACGCTGTCTAGGTTGGTAGTTTCATTTTAAAGGTATACGGTAATATTTTAGGTTCGTCTATAAATGATTGCCTAATGTTTGTTCTAATTATATTTTTAGTGGTCTCACTCGCGCAATTCGCGCTTGCATCAAAACACCCCCCCCCCCCTTTAGTGTCTCACATGTAAGTAAGCATATTCTCCTCGGTTCCCATGTTTTTTACTCATTTTACTCTTTTTCACTCATTTGTTGTTTTTTCTTTCCTCTCCCTTTTCCTCCCCTCCTCCCTTCCCCTTCCCTCCTCCCTTCCCCTCCCCTCTCCTTCCCTCCCCCCTCCCCTTCCCCTCCCCATTCCCTTCCCCCGTCTCCTCCCCTCCCCCCTTTCTCCTCCCCTCTCCCCCTTTCTTCTCCCCCCTTCCCCTCCTATCCCTTTCCCTCCCCCTTCCTCCCCTCCTTTCCTCCCCTCCCCCTCCCTCTCCCCTCACCCCTCCCCCCTTCTTTCTCTTCCCCTCCTCTCTCTCTCCTCCCTCCTCACCTCCCCCTCCCCTCCCTCTCTCTCTTTCCCTCTTCCCTCTCTCCTTTTCCTTTCCCTCCCCTCTCCCCCCCTCTCCTCCCTCCTCCCCTCTCTCCCTCCTTTCCCTTTCCCTCTCCTCTATTTCACAATTATCCTGTTGGGTTATATTAATGTCATATTATTTATAATATGTCTGTTACAAATTCCAATGAGATACAAAAAGTGCAGTATTTTGTATTTGATATCTTATTTGTATGTATAATTCCTAGCATATCTTTTTATCTTTTATGTGGTTCCTCCACCTTGCGTTTGGACTTTTATTTCTTTATTCATTTTACTTAAGTTTTTATGTTGTTTATATTATTTTGCATTTCACCATGAGTATTATGTTGTGTACATGTAGGTGCTTTTACTATTGTTTATTATTATCAATGTTTCTAATCTTTTAATGGTTATTGTATTTTTAATTTTTGACTATTAATTATTGTATTGTTTAGTTGTGTGCCCCCTGAAGAAGGCGAAAGCCGAAATGTGTAGGGGATTCAATAAATTTACCTCACCATTTCACGACTCTTGCTCTCTGGGAACTCTACTGCCATACCTTCAGAGTCAGGACTGGCTTTGTTCTCTAGATCTCAAGGATGCGTACACTCATATTCTCATCCATCCAACTCACCGAAGGTTTCTTCGCTTTCTATTTCAAGGGAAGCACTACCAATACAGAGTTCTTCCTTTTGGCCTGGCCTCGGCACCAAGGGTGTTCACAAAATGCATGGCTGTAGTGGCAACATTTCTCCGCACCCTAAAAATATTCATCTTCCCTTACTTGGACGATTGGCTCATTTGAGCCCCATCAGAGCCAGAGGCCAGGTTTTCTCTATCTCGCTAATGCGTATTGTGATAAGGAAGCTTATCATAGCTCAGGAAGGAGCTATAGAAAAGGTGAAGTGACTCTGATCAAGCAACCTGTCAGTTCTGGTAGAAATAAGAAAACAGAATTTTCCCATAAAAGACTACCAGTCCCAGAATGCACCAGGTTTCCAACAGCCATTAGAGGAGCTGAAGTGGGGAAACGTGTGTTCAAACAGGAGGGCTATGAGGTAATCCCTAAGCACTCATCTCAAAGGGCAGGGCCTGATTCAGCACAGCTGCGCTGTATTAGGGAGCAGCACTCATCTAGGCAGAATAAGAGTAGAGTTTATTCTACAGATGACCATCTTCATGATCACCTTGGATATCCAGAGAATTATCCTCAGTTTCATCTGAAGGATTACACAGGTACACTACCAAAAAACTGCCTCCAGTTTTGCAACTGATTCCTATAGATTTTGGGGTGCTGAATCCAGGAAAAATAGCCAAAATGTTCCATCACGTCACGTTTTCTTGCAAAATTAGATTTCTTACCCATATAAGGAATGTTCACATAATTTCTTTTTAGCTGACTGCAGTTTATTTTCTTGGCCCAAAATAGAGGTTGTAATGGTTAACTAACTAGAAACACTCCCTCATGATATTTTAGAGTGTTTTGTATTCATTTTATACATTAACAGGACAATTGGGAGGCGGGGGGCTAAATCCAGTACTCGCGCTGGCGCATGTTCTTTCCTGTTCGCCTCGCCTCGTTCGCCGCTCGCTCAAACACGGTGGTTGCGACATGAACGTTCCTGTCAAATTTCAGTTTCTTGCAAGTTCATTATTACCTTTTGTTTGCTCAGTCGTAATCCAGCTTTATTCCGAAGTGGTTCACTACAGTTGTAGTTTGCAGTGCTGTGTATTTGTGATGGCTCACAGAGCCAGAGGTTGCGTCAACTCTCCGGACAGTTTTTGTTTTATTTGTGGGGGAATATACCGTGAAAAAGCGGCAGAGGAACATTTCTGCATTTATTAAAAAAGTATATTTCGCCTATTTCGGTTTGAAGTTAGGCGATCAAGACAAACCGTGGGCTCCTCACAAAGTGTGCAAGACATGTGAGGAAGATCTACGCTTATGGATGAAAGGTAAAAAACAAGCATTTCGTTTCGGAATACCTATGATGTGGCGCGTGAACAAAGAGACCACAGCAGTGACTGCTATTTTTGCTCTTGCATTGTGAAGGGATACAACTTAAAAAATAAGAACGTAATAAGTTACCCCAACCTTCCCTCAGCAATTAGGCCTATGCCTCATAGCAACGAAGTACCTGTGCCTGAACCACCAAAATCTTTGGATCATATTTGTGTGGACGGTTCTGATCATGATGAGACTCATCAGATGGCTTTTCCCGATGAGTCCAGTACTTCCGAGTTTGAAACTGAACTAGATACGAAACCTGAACTTTTCTCTCAAGCTGAATTGAGTGATTTAGTCCGGGATTTAGGACTCCCAAAAGATGCTGCCCAACTGCTAGGTTCTCGGCTTAAACAGAAAAATCTATTGTCACCAGGAACAACTTTTTATTGGTACCGCAACCGCGAGACACAATTTTTGAAGTATTTCAGCAAAGAGGAAGATTTGGTATTTTGCAACGATATATACGGAGTGATGGAAAAGTTTAAACTCAAGTATGATCCTGCTGAATGGCGGCTGTTCATTGATTCATCAAAAGACAGCATAAAAGGTGTTCTTCTTCATAATGGCAACACATTCGCTTCAGTTCCTATTGCTCACTCTGTTATTCTCCAAGAAAAATACGAGAATTTGGCCCTGATTCTTCAGAAGATTCGTTATGATGAGCATAAGTGGATGATTTGTGGAGACTTTAAAATTCTATCCATGCTATTAGGGCAGCAATCCGGTTCACCAAATATCCCTGCTTCCTTTGCTTGTGGGATAGCCGGGCCCGCGACCTACACTGGGGGAAAAAAGACTGGCCAATTCGGGAGTATTTGAGACCCGGTGAGAAAAATGTTCTTCATGAGAGCTTGGTACCTCGTGATAAAATTCTATTACCACCTCTCCACATTAAGTTGGGTCTCATTAAGCAATTCATCAAGTCCCTTCCAAAAGATGGTGAGTGCTTTTGTTACCTTTGCTCAAAGTTCCCCCGACTTTCTGAAGCAAAGCTAAAGGAAGGAGTGTTTGTTGGCCCTGATATAAGGAAACTCATTTCAGATGGAGCATTCGCTGAAACGATGTCTGAGAAGGAAAAAGAAGCCTGGGATTCCTTCAAGGATGTTGTTCTCATATTCTTGGGGAACAGGCGGGATGAGAACTATAAGGATATTGTTGCCAGGATGCTCAATGCCTTCAAAGAACAAGGCTGTAACATGAGCCTGAAAGTCCATTTCTTGCACTCCCATGTGAACTACTTTCCCGAAAACTTGGAGGCGTACAGTGAAGAACAAGGTGAAAGGTTTCACCAGGACATCAAGGACGCAGAGAGAAGGTACCAAGGAAGATGGAACACCACTATGATGGCTGATTTCTGCTGGTTGCTGCTGCGGGAAACCCCAGATGAAAAATACGCCAAGCAGCGCACCAAGAGAAGCATTCGGGGGAAGAAGAAACGGGCCCACCAGGAGATTGATTGACCCAAGAATGACTTTAAAATCTAAACTGTGTTGACAAATATCGTGTTTTTACTAAACTTTGAAATAAAAATTTGCTAATTATTACCACAGTGTCGGATCTCATTTATTAGAATTTTATTTTCACACCATCGGGTGTTTGTCTTCATGTATTGCAATGGTGCGGTTTGCGTTTTCTATTCTTACATACATACCTGTACAACATTTATTGCACATTACTTTGCTTTGCTTTGTGTCTAACCTCGCTCTTATATGCTCAATGTTTGTGCACATGTATGTGGCTGTTTTAAGTGCAGAAAATTTTGCTACCATCACAGTGTGTTTTGTTGACATTACTCTATTCTTATGTGCTGCCTTGTTACAATTTTCTTTATTCTTATTTGAATAACTACTAAACAATTAGAATAAAGAATTCATCCAAGAAACTTTTATCTCGATCGCACTCAATCTGAAATGTTCACCTCAAACTGCTAACCCAATGTAGCAAAAAATCTGTACGTGATGGAGCAAATTGGTTAGCAGATTTGGATTCAGCGCACCAAAAAACGTAAAAATCAATCGAAACATTAGAGGCAGTTTAAAAAAATTTTTTTTTAGTGTACCTGTGTTATCAGAAGCAGAAGCCAAACCGGACGGACAGAGAGGGAAAGAGACCCTCTGGAAGAAAGAGGAGAAAAGCCTTTGAGAGGTCTAGAAGAGTCCAAAGCAGTACGTATACTGGGAGGTATTCCAAGGGCCAGCATACACCATTGGACTGGGGAAAGCCAGAGGAATGGTGCTGCAGAGCTAGGAATCTCCAGACGCTACCTGTGAGGGAGACGGCTGCACGTGGAAGGGACCCTAAGACCCGTGCCAGAAGGTATGTGAAGAGAGATCCAGTGTCCAGGGATCTGGATTGGAAGGCTGGACATAAGAACTGGACTACATACTCGCCAGGCTATATAGAGAGGAACTCTAGCAGCAATGGAAGCTCAGGTATGAACACTGATCTATGCCCTAGCTATAACCTTGAAAGACAGCAGGGAAACAAGTATTCTCCTGAAAGTGCTCCTTTGAGAGATTCATCTGTGCCAATCCATGATATTGAACCTATGCTTGTTGAAGATGGGGGAATGATTGCAGATGAAGAATGTGTTTATATGGATTGCTCTCTATCTAAACTCCGTTGGTAACTTTCTGTTATAAAGTACAGCAACCATCACAAAGAAATACAAATTTGTTCTTTAATCTATTCAGAAAAGCTCCTGAAGCAGGATTTGACCCACACAGTAGAAAGCAAGCCAGCTAAGGGGTTTCAGCTGGATAACTGCTAGCAATTAAGCCTTACCTAATTGCTTGTGAGCTAGGAGAGAATCACTTCTGTATCTATGTGGGAAGTAATCAGAAGTTAACCTGAAAAGAACAGTTTGTTTCTTGCTTTGTGGCTTTTCATTTGTTGTTTTCCTGATTTTGACTTTGTTTTTCCAAGTTAACACTGAAAGCAAGTTATCTGATTTATGTGCTACCAAGCATATCTGTGTTGGGAGAAATAACCCCATAAATAAATATCTTATTGGCTTTACCCAAGAGCACAACTAAATTATTGTCAGCAGCTGTGTCTGGTGTGAATGAACTACATTGCCCACAATACCTTGCAAATCATATAGATATATGCACTTGACAAGACTGTGAAGATTCTCACCCAGGCAGTCGTCTGACAGTATCCTTCAATATTTGGGACTTGTCATAAATTTCCCAAAATCCAACCTAGCTCCCACTTAGTCTCTAGAGTTCATAGGAGCCCTGCTGGATACCAGACAGACAAGGGCCTATCTTCCACAGTCCCGCTGCCTTCGCATTGTGCACTTAGCTTCCCAAGCAATGCTAAAGTCTCACCTCACTGCTCGGGAAATGTTACAATTGCTAGGCCACATGGCATCCACCGTGCATGTGGTCCCTTATGCCCGCCTCCATATGAGGGCAGCCCAGTGGACTCTATCCACTCAGTGGACTCGGGCGTCAGGTTGCCTGTCAGACAAAATAGCAACCTCAGATCGTCTTATTTTGTCTCTCCAATGGTGGCAGTCACCCCAGAATCTGTTAGTGGGGTCCCTTTTCAGCAACCCCCACCCCAAGTAACTTTAACAACAGATGCCTCACAGGTCGGTTGGGGAGCCCATTTGCAAGGCCTCTCTACCCAGGGTTCTTGGACTCCACAGGAGACCGATCTACACATCAATCTCCTAGAGCTCAGAGCAATCTTTCTTGCTCTTCGAGTGTTTCACACCCAGCTCAGCTACAAAACTGTCCTAATTCAAACGGGCAACCAGGTAGCCATGTTCTATGTGAACAAGCAAGGCGGAACAGGCTCTCTGTCGCTCTGCAACAAAGCTTTGCGACTTTGGGCCCGCGCCAGAGAGCATCAGATTCATCTCCTTGCACTGTATCTTCCAGGCATTCAAAACTCTTGGGGTCCACCAAAGGAGCACTACACCACATCACTAAGAGGTACCCAGTCCAGAACACGTGGTTAAAGTAGGAAGGATTCTTTTATTGAATTTAGATGTATATTATACACTCAATAGCCCAAATTGCCCGACACAGGCCGTGTTTCGACTTCACTTCATCAAGGGCTTTAGGCGTGCTACATCCATAAATACACAAACATAAATATCATAAAACACAAACATCATTAAAAATATAAATTATCACTTAAGAAATTAATAAATTAAATAATTAAAAAATAATTAATAAACCTTGTAATAGTGAATTAACCATTATAAAATTCCAGGCTATTTACCCTCATATCTCATCATAATTACATCTAAAAACATATAAATTAATATAATCATGCTGGAAGTATAAATAATAAGAAATAGAAACTTATAAACAAATAAATAATAACAAATAACTCATGAGTGAATAAAGTAAAACTATCGATTCATGAAAGGGTGTCCATCCATATATATTTCATATATGTACCTTAATTGTTTGACAAGTTCAACGCAATTGCTGTGTATACTAAAGGAGGAAGGAGAGAAATATATTATACTCGTATTCTCACACAGTCTTATTTCAAAACCAGGAGCAGGAATATGTGTAAACCCTAAATCCTCCATTTTTGTAAATATGTTATACTAATATTCTTACCCTAACGTAAGAGCAGGAGTGAGTAAGAACACTACATCTCTCATTTTCAAAAAAACCCATATCACCGTTTCTCATCCATAGAGCTTTTACATATGAAATTTAAGTAACATTAATTTCCTTTATTGCTGTTTTGCAAGGAGACTAGCACGGAGCACATCAGATCTTCAATCTAATCTTCACGTTATCCACGTCATTACATTCATTTACCAAAACTAACTAATATTATCTGTCATAATCTACTCCTAGATCATGTCTTTCAATAGCAACTCAGAGGTACTGCACAATTGCCCCCACTATGCTTCATTATGGTGTTTTTTCACATATCTAATTTAAAAACATAAGCCTCTTTTCTTATCTTAAAAATGACCCCTATTTTCTTATCCTACGAACATGCTTGCTTACACACGGCAAAACCTCAAACCTTGATTCTTCCAACATTAAATAAATTTTACATTACACCCTATACATCTAGAAGTTCATAGGATAAAAGATAATAAAATATTCTTGTTCCTCAATTGTGCATCTAAAAACACCTACACTTTTCTAAGCACTTACAAAACGCGGGGGCTGCACACGTACCCCCGATGTACTTCACTATAAAAATTCCTTTAAATTAACCCCTTTCATACACACGACAAATCATCAGCCCTTCAAAAAATTATACCTTATCGAATAATTTGTTAGGTAAGCGTCAGATGTTGCTGTTCCTCAGCCGTATGTCTGACATTTCAGCCTTCACTTCTGTCTTTAAAAACGCCCGCATCTGCGCTGTAGTTTATTAATTTATTAAGGTTTATTAATTATTTTTTAATTATTTAATTTCTTAATTTCTTAAGTGTTAATTTATATATATATATCTTTTTAATATAAAGGCAGCACAACGTTACAACCAACAGTAGGTACACAAGTCATGTGCAGAATACAGTAACATGAAGAACAAGGCAAAACGCACAGGCACCAAACAACAAAATCAGCAAAGCCCTTTTTTTTTTTTTTTTTTTTGGTGTCTCATCCCCCCCCTGTTCCCTCCTACATCCTCAAACAAAGTATGCAGCCCCCAGAATGAGCTACCCAGCACCCTACCTACCAACCCCCCCACCCCCGCTCCCAACCCCCCCCTCCCTCCTTCCAGAACTGCTATGACATGAGAGACAAAACAAACCATTCCACTGAACCAGACCACACGGGGAAGGGGAGAGACCCAGGGGTGCCATTGCCCAGGGGAGCACAAGGCCAACACCCTCGATGAGAATAGTGAGCGCCCTAAAACTTAAGTACCATACTTAAATACAAAAGCTTCCCAAATTTGTTCAAAGGGATGCAACCGCATCCTTCCAGCCGCCACCCCACGTTCCATGGTGTATGTATCCCACATCCTGTCCAACCAGCCAGAGAAAGCGGGAGGCCGAGCCTGCTTCCAAGCAGCAGCCAGGGCCAGCCGAGCAGCATTCAAACCATGTCGAATCAGAGCTAACTGAGGCGTTCGAGCACCAGGAACATTCACACCCAGCAGGAAGATGCCGGGATCCCAAGGAATGTTCAACCCGACCAATTGCCTTAAACGATACTGGATCTCCCTCCAAAAAATTTGAATACGTGGACAAAACCACCAAACATGCGCCAAATTGCCCTGCCTGCCACATTGTCGCCAGCACAAACCCGATGCCCCCGAATAAATTCGGGCAACCCGCGCAGGCGTCATATACCATCTATATAATACTTTATAATTAGTTTCACGGGCATTTATCGCCAGCGAACTTCTCCAAAGCTTACCCTCAGTCTGCTCCCATTGCTGCTCAGAGTAATTGAGATTCAAGTCCAGATTCCACTGCGCTCTATGTTTGCTGAGCCTGCAGATGTGCGTACAGGACAGCAATAAGACCCCTCGTGGTGGTACACTCTGCACAAAAGCGTTCGACATCAGTCAGGTCACGTGCCACCTGGGACTGAACAGACCGCTCCCTCACCCAGTGAATCACCTGCGTATACTGAAAAACATGACCGTCGGGAAGATCAAACTCCCTCTGGAGCATACTAAAAGAACGCAACCTACCCTCCTCAAATAGTTGACCAGCACGGCTAAGTCCCTTATGCCCCCACATCCGAAAAGTTGGATCAGTCATCCCGGGGGGGAATAACGCATTATCCACAATGGGCACTAGAGGCGACAAGACCGCCCCCGAGGCCAAGTTAATTTATATTTTTAATGATGTTTGTGTTTTATGATATTTATGTTTGTGTATTTATGGATGTAGCACGCCTAAAGCCCCTGATGAAGTGAAGTCGAAACACGCCCTGTGTTGGGTAATTTGTGCTATTGAGTGTATAATATACATCTAAATTCAATAAAAGAATCCTTCCTACTTTAACCACGTATTCAAAACTCTTGGGCAGATAGACTTAGTCAAGTTCTGCTTCCACACGAATGGTTTCTCCATGCAGACCAGGTGGCCAAAATTTTCCAATTTTAGGGAACCCCGGCATAGACCTCTTTGCAAGTCCGCTGAATGCCAAACTTCCCCGGTTCTGTTCCAGAATTCCGGCTCACGGTTGTCAGGCCAGGGATGCCTTCCTCCTCCATTGGGGTCGGGACTTTCTGTATGTCTTCCCACCCATTCCCCTAATTCCCAGAACTTTATTCAAGCTTCAGAGAGACACAGGCCATATGATTCTCATAGCCCCACATTTGCCACGACAAGTGTGGTACCCTCTGCTCTTACATCTCTCTCAAGCTCCATCTCTGGAGTTAGGATCTACTCCAGATCTCCTATCCCAGGAGGACGGGATGCTGTGGCATCCCAATCCCCAGTCTGTACATCTCAGGGCCTGGTTGCTGAAAACCTAGAACGTCATGGTCTTAACCTTTCTCAGCAAGTAAAGGATATCCTTTATGCTTCCAGGAAACCATCCACAAGACGCTCTTACACTTTCAAGTGGAAAAGGTTTACCATATGGAGTTTGCAGAAGGGTCTTAACCCTCTTGCAATACCTCTGGAATCATTACTGGAATATCTCCTTCATTTGTCTAATGCAGGGCTTAAGACCAATTCAGTGAGAGTTCATTTGAGTGCTATTGCAGCTTCTCTCAAGCCTTTAAATGGGCAACCTATTTCCTCTCATCCTATCATAGCGAGATTTATGAGAGGCCTTCTTCTTACTAAACCTCCCGTTAAGCCACCACCGGTGGCATGGGATTTAAATCTGGTTCTTGGCCAGCTCATGAAGCCGCCTTTTGAACCATTAGCTACTACCTCTTTGAAATTCCTTTCCTGGAAGGTTATTTTTCTTATTGCAATCACATCAGCACGTCGCATCAGTGAATTGCAAGCATTGGTGGCTGATCCTCCTTATACAAGGTTCCATCATGATAAGGTAGTCCTTAGGACTCATCCTCACTTTATGCCAAAGGTGGTTTCACCTTTTCATTTAAACCAAGCAGTTTACCTTCCTATTTTTTTCCCAAGGCCTCATGCCTCTAATGCAGAAAGGAATCTTCATACTTTGGACTGTAAAAGAGCTTTGGCCTTTTACTTGCAAAGGACGCAGCAACATAGAAAGTCCTCTCAACTCTTTGTTGCTTTTGATCCTAGTCATTTAGGACTTCCAGTCTCCAAAAGGACACTGTCCAACTGGATTGCACAGTGTATATCTTTTGCCTATCAGAGTAAGAACCTACCTCTGGAAGGCCATGTCAAAGCGCACAATGTGAGAGCCATGGCAGCCTCTATGGCTCATCTTCACTCTGTGTCTATCGACGACATCTGTCGAGCAGCAACCTGGGCCTCGGTTCATACCTTCACAGCCCATTACTGCTTAGACAAGGACTCCCGCCGGGATGCCTTGTTTGGTCAGGCTGTTCTTCAACACCTGTTCCATACTTAATCAACTCCTACCCACCATCCCTGGTAGGATGCCAGAGATCCATGGGGGGAAGTGGAGCCCTTTCAAAAGGGCACACAACTTCTGGGGTTTCTCCCTGGCATCTGTAGCTAGGGAGTCCCCATATGTGAAAAGACTACATTCCTGCTTGTTCCTGGAGATAGCATAGTTACTCACCTGTAACAGGTGATCTCCGGGAACAGCAGGAATTTAGTCTTCACAACCCACCCACCTCCCCTAGGAGTTGTATCTCTCTCTTTTTCTCTCTCCCTCTCTTTCTCTTTGTCTCAGCTTTAAACTCAACTGGAGAGAGACAGTTGGGAAAGGTGGGAAGGCAACATGCAGGCACTGTGGGATGCTCCCAAAAGCTTTCTAATTGGACGCTGGGGAGCGTTCCCGCGCAGGCTCCGTCGGTACCGATGATACCCATATGTGAAGACTACATTCCTGCTGTTCTCAGAGATCACCTGTTACAGGTGAGTAACTATGCTTTCCATCTCCTTTGATGAAATCTGTTGAGCAGCTGCCTGGTCCTCCATTCTTCCCTTCGCTGCACACTACTGCCTAGACAGGGATTCCGATTGGGATGCTGTCTTTGGCCAGGCTGTCCTCCATCATTTTTTAGGGACTTAACTGCAACTCCAGACTTCTCCTGGCACCAGACTTCCCTGGCAATGGAGTTGCCAAATGCAATAGAGTCCAATGGGGCTACTTTGTATCCACACCATATGAGCTCTATCCTTTAGCCTCAGGGATACCACTGCTTCCAACTGCAGTCTGGAACCTTGGAGCTAGTGAGTCCCATGTGTGAAGACTGTATTCCTGCTTGTTTCTGGAGACAGTGTTGTTATTCACTTGTAACAGGTGATCTCCAGGAACAGCAGGAATCAGTCTTCACAACCCACCCTCATCCCCTAGGAGTTGTAGGGTATTCTCTTTTCCTCTATCTCTCAGCTATAAACTCAGCTGAGGAGAGGACTTGGGAAGGCAGATGTGCAGGCGCAGTGGATTGCTCCCAAAGGCTTTCCAATTGGACGCTGGGGAGCATATCCACGCGGGATACATTGGTACCGATGATACGCATATGTGAAGACTGATGTTTGCTGTTCCCTGAGATTACCTGTTGCATTTGAGTAATAACTCTTTCCTTAGTAACACATGTCATGACTGCGTGCACTGCAGAGGTGCCAATGCTGGATTAGCCCAAAGAGTGAGACTGAACACCAAGACTGAGATTTTTCAGACAGATTTAATTGTTGTATTACTTTGTAAATGAAAGAAGCAACACAAAATATTTGCCTTTCTTTGGTACCTCTGAAAAGTTATACCTACAACCTACCAAAATCCACAAGTGGAGTTAAAATGAACATAAGGTGACATTTTACTTACCAGTTAATGACCTTTCCTTAAGTCCTTCTAGACCATTCCAGACAAATGGGTTGTGTTCCCCTATCAGCAGATTGGTGGAGAACAAAAAACAATGAAAAGCCCAGATTTCAATGACATCACTTCCATGCTTCTATTCACCTCAGCTACCAGAGGTCCCTTGAGTAGTGTCCCAAGGTATATGGGAGAAACATGGCAAGCCTCACACAACCTCATCTGTGGGCAACAATGAGTGATCAACAATAGAAAACTATGTACAGGAAGGCATAAACATAAGGCTAGCAATAGACGATGAACCTGCAGAGCCAAGTATAAAAATCAGAGCGGATCCAAGGGTACTTCAGCAGAAGAACAGAGCAATACAGTTCCAGGGCGGGCCCTGGACTGGTCTAGTAGGACTCAAGGAAAGGACAAAATTCCATATTGTCCTGCTAGACCAGTCCAGACAAATAGGATGTACGAAAGCTACAACTCCACTGGGCGGTAAGAAGATAAAGCAGCTCGCAAAACACTTGGGCCAAGGCCGTGTCCACCCTCATGTGGACATCCAAGTGGTAATGCTTGAGAAAAGTGGAAAGTGATGCCCACATTGCTGCCCGACAAATGTTTGCAGGGGCTACCAAGCTCCGCTCCACCCAGGAAGACGCTTGTGCTCGGGTAGAATGGGCCTGCAAACCCTCCAGAACTAGCTGGTTCCGTAACAGATACACAGAGGCAAAGGCCTTCTTAATCAAGTGCCCCAAAGTCAACTTAGCTGCTGGATTAGTGCGGACCAGCAAACATCACAAAAAGATGGTCAAATTTATGAAAGGAATTTGTAACCTCCAAGTACCACAGAAGCACACTTCGGACAACCACAAGACAAAGATCCTTATCCTTCCTTAACACTACTCCTTAGAGGAGGGCAGGCATACCATCTGGTTTCCGTGAAAGGGAGAAGAACCTTAGGTAGGAAGGAAGTGTCATGATGCGGGCACTAATAAAGTTGGTTTTAAGAAAAGAAATCCTGTTTTAGAAGAACTAGATGTGCAGTTACCTCCAGGCACAGCTAGAGGGAGCAGGAACAGACATACTGGTCTTAATGAACCTAAGCTCACTGATCACCTGCAGCTGAAAGGGAACCAGGAAGTCAGCAGTAATGGTTCACTTTATAAGCCAGAGCAGAATGCTTCTGGACAGCAGTGGCATAAGCAGAGGAAGCAGTGGACACAGCGGACACAGCAGGAGCTGAGGAAGGAGGAGAAAGAGGAAGAAGGAACTGGAGCTGGACTAGAAGGAGAAACAGCAGAGGAGCCTGGAGGCTATCAAGGACATAAGCCTGATTGCTGTGAAAGAAGCCAAGCTGGAAGCTGGAGGAGAAACAGACCTCACAAGGTGGGAAGCCAGAAAGCCCAAACTGAACAGGTTGTGCAAGGGGAGTTTGGTGGAAGTTGCTCCAAGGTGAGAGGCTCTGCCACGCCTAGTTCCTATACTCTACCTGTTTGTAACATAGAGAGAAGAAAGCTAAGAACCAGAGAGGGAGGTTCTGACAGAAGCTTATCTCCAAAGGATCATTGCCCAGTTTCACCTATTGAGAGGGAAAAGCAGTTTTATAAGCAACGGAAGTTTTTACTCAGTGAGCCAAGGTATGAGGCATTGAAGACAAACTGTAATGATTGCACTGTTAAAAGCTATGCTAAAAGAAGTATTCCTCCTAAGCGAAACAAGAGTCAAGACTGGTTCACTAAACTACCGCCAGCCTTAAGAGTCCCTGGTTATGTGAAGCCAAACTCCCAAGTGGTAGACTACCATACTGAAATAGACAGGGACAGTGAAAGCCCTTGGAATCAGTATAGGGGAGAGGAATTAATGGAAGTGGATTCTCCCAGCACTATTCCCTCACCTTTGCCTGAGGAAATGGAATGTGATTGGTGCACTGCCTATGCTCCAAAGTGTGTATGCTCCACAGAGGAATAAATGAAATATGATTTGATGTTTATTATACTGAATATTACTTTGAAGAAAACCTGCTTTAAACTGTGAAGTAACAGTTAACTAGCCAGTGAATATTGGTACCTTTTGAAACAAAGGACTGTTTCTGTTATCTAAAATATCTCTTAGTTGAACCTTGCTTTAAACGGGGAATAAAAGCCTTTATTACCCTACACTCGGACTCTTTGTTCTTTAATAGCGCTACCTAGTGGCGTATAATCTTTGTGTCACCGGGAACCGAGTGACATAAATGGCATAGTTTTTAGGATTTTGCATATAAGCCTAAGAGATACAGCAAAGAAATATAGAAACAAACTGCCAGTCTTCATCTTGGAAAAAAAAAAATCAAAAAACCCGGACCGGAGTCAAAGAAAACCGGACCGGAGTCAAAGAAAACCCGGACCGGAGTATCAAAAAAAACGGACCGGAGTCAAAGAAAACCTGGACCGGAGTGCCAGAAAGGAAAACACGGACTGGACTTTTAAAAAGAACCGGATCGGACTTGGGAAAACAAAACGTGGACCGGACAGCAGCAAAATTCCGGATCGGAAGGCGAGTTCCTGGAAGGTGCTACGACGCGGAGTCACACCACCGTTGCTGAGAGCCTGAGTCTACACTTCTACCAGGTAATGGGTAGAACGGCCTAACTTGTGGGGATACAAGTGTCTGTTAGTTTGAAAAAAAAAAAAAAAACACAAGGAAGTGTAGGGCTGAGTGTTGTACAGCCACACTTGGTTTTTTTTCTTTCCTTGTTTCTTTTCAGGGATCATCGCGATGGAGCAACGCGACCTATTTGATTGGATGGCATCACAATTCAGTAAGCAGGCTGAACTGGCTACGCAGACACAGCAGCGTGCTATCCTGGCGATGCAGGAGCAGCAAAAGCCAGTCCTGCAGATGCTGGAGACCTGGATGAGCCATCAACAGAAGACACAGGAAGCAGCCGCTGGACTCATAAAACAGAGCTCAGGACTGAGCCATGGTCTGGTAGGACTGGGATCCTGTGACACTCTGACTTTTGGGAAGTTGGGGGAAAAGGACGATCCAGATGAATTTCTGGAGGCATTTGAAAGAATTGCCCTTTCAGTGGGTTGGCCAGAGGACCAATGGTCCATCCGACTGGCAGTGTCCCTTACGGGAGAGGCACTGTCAGCCTACAGGGCAATGCCTGCTGCGTTAGCTGCAGACTATAGCGAAGTGACAAAAGCCATCAGGGAACGCCTGGGCTTGACCCCACTTACCTATAACCGCAGGCTACGTGCAGCACGACTTGAAGTAGGCGAAACGCCTAAGTCATTGGGTCGCCGACTGAAGCGCTTGGCTGAAAAGTGGCTAAGGCCCAGTGAAAGATCCGTAGATTCATTGATCGACATGATTGTTCACGAGCAATTCATGACTGCAGTGCCTGGTAAAATAAAGAGCTTCCTTATTCTCCAGAATTGTCGCTCAACTATGGAGGCGGTTGCCTTGACCGAGAGGTATTTGGAGGCCGAATTAATTACTCAGCCTATGGAGGGGGTAGCTAAGACAGCCATAGCGACATTCAACCCAGTCTCAGGAAGTCTCTACCAGGCTAAAACACCTAATGTAAAGGGTGATAAAAAGGCAGAGAAAAGTCTTGTTAAGAGATGTTTTAACTGTGGAAAGTTAGGACATGTCATGAATGAATGTAGGGTACGTACTGCTCTCATGGGGGAGCATAATCATTTATTGTCAGAAGGTTTTGTACTGAATGTCACGGTGCAAGGGGTAGCTGCAAAAGCCTTACTGGACTCTGGTGCGGACCAGACAATGATTTCGCGCAAGCTCTGGTGTACCATTCAAGAGCAAGCTGCGTCCGCCCCAGACCGTCCAGAAGGGCATGTGAAGATTAAGTGTGTACATGGCGCTGCTACCTTGTATCCTGTGCACAAATTGCTGGTCAAAGGTCTGGGAATAGAAAAAATTATGCTCATAGCAGTGGTCCCTAGATTGCCCAAAGAGCTGGTTCTTGGTAGAGACTGGCCACAATTCGAGAAGGGCCTAGAAAAAGGTTTGAACCCACGAGAAGTTCTCGTGTCCCAAAATACTCCTTTTAAGGGTAGGGTGGTCCCCAGTCCCCTTTTAGGGAAAGTTAAGAGCCAAAACCGGAAGATACCAGAGGAAGCAGAAAAAATATTTGTTTTAAAATTTTGCAAAACCTCACCGGAAGCTCGAAGCCCCTGTCGAGCCACTCCACAGGCCGCAGGGTATGACTTATACAGTGCGGAAAATCACCTAGTCCCTAAGGGAGGCAAGGCGCTCGTTAGCACCGACATCCAAGTAGAAATTCCACCGGGATGTTACGGTAGGATTGCGCCCCGCTCAGGATTGGCCCTCAAATATTTTATTGATGTTGGCGCTGGGGTAGTAGACCCCGACTACAGAGGGATAATAAAAGTCCTGTTGTTTAATTTTTCGAAGGAAGATTTTGAAGTAAAAGCTGGAGAGAGAATAGCTCAGCTCATATGTGAGCGAGTGGGCTTCCCGCCTCTAGAGGAAGTGTCCATGATAAGCCCCACCAGCCGAGGGAGCGGAGGATTTGGCTCCACGGGGAAGACCGAGATGAGAAGCTTGGTAGCTGTAGGGGAAAAGCCAATAGAGGAAGATTTGGGCCCATTGTTGTCCGACTGTAAAGCCAGTCCAGAGTTACGAGTGGGTGAAGAACTCTCGATAGTGCAGAAGCAACAACTGTTCAGACTGTTGGCGAAATTTAATGATGTGTTGACATCCGTGCCTGGCGAGACAAACTTGGTTGCGCACGAAATCCTCACTCCTCCTGGAAAAATTGTCCGGCAAAGACCATATCGTTTGCCCGAAGCCAAACGACAAGAGGTCATCGCGCAAGTACACGATATGGTAGAGATGGGAGTGATAGAAGAGTCCCGAAGCCCTTGGTCCAGCCCTATTGTCCTCGTCCCTAAGCCAGACGTAACAATGCGTTTTTGCATTGACTTCCGACAGGTCAATGACATTTCCACCTTCGATGCGTATCCGATGCCACGCATAGAAGAGCTTCTAGACCGGCTGGGTCAAGCTAAATATCTCACCACACTGGATATGACGAAAGGCTACTGGCAGGTTCCCCTGACCAGAGAGGCACGTCCAAAAACAGCCTTTACAACACCAGTTGGCCTGTTTCAGTTCCGACGCATGCCTTTCGGGCTACATGGAGCCGCGGCGACCTGTCAGAGGCTTATGGATATAGTCTTACGACCTCATCAAGAGTATGCAACAGCTTACATGGATGACATAGTTATCCATAGCACTACGTGGAACCAGCATTTAGTCCAAATAAAAGCAGTCTTAAATGCGATGCGGCAAGCTGGTTTAACTTTGAATCCAGGAAAATGCATGTTTGCAGCGGGTGAAGTTAAATACTTAGGACATGTAGTAGGCAGGGGTACTGTCCGTCCTTTATTTGACAAAATTGAAAGCGTGCGCAGTTTCCCAGCACCCCAGAATAAAAAGCAGCTAAGGAGCTTTTTAGGGCTCATAGGGTACTATCGACGCTTCATCCCACATTTCGCGGAAGAAAGCGCCATCTTCACAGAGATGTTGCGGAAGAATGCCCCAAACACGCTAGCCTGGACACCTGAGGCAGAGACGGCCTTCAAAACATTGAAAGAGAAGCTATGTAGAGCTCCCGTTCTAAGAGGGGTGGATTTTCATCAGCCATTTTTACTCCAAACAGACGCATCAGAAATCGGCCTAGGAGCCATCCTTTCACAAATGCAGGAGGGAGCTGAACACCCCGTCATGTTTTTAAGCAGAAAACTGTCACCAGCCGAGAAGAAGTACTTGACGATTGAGCGTGAGTGCTTAGCTATCAGGTGGGCGGTTGAAGCTTTGAAGTTCTACCTTATGGGAAGGAGGTTTACCCTCATCACCGACCATGCCCCACTCAAGTGGTTGAGCCAGATGCGCAACAATAATAGCAGACTAACTAGATGGTACATGGCATTACAACCGTATGAATTTCAAGTGCAACACAGAGCAGGGAAGCTGCATGAGAATGCTGACGCCATGTCTAGGATTACGTGCTGTAATGAGGGTCATTCAGCCCGTAATATTTTAAGAGGGGGGATGTGTCATGATGCGGGCACTAATAAAGTTGGTTTTAAGAAAAGAAATCCTGTTTTAGAAGAACTAGATGTGCAGTTACCTCCAGGCACAGCTAGAGGGAGCAGGAACAGACATACTGGTCTTAATGAACCTAAGCTCACTGATCACCTGCAGCTGAAAGGGAACCAGGAAGTCAGCAGTAATGGTTCACTTTATAAGCCAGAGCAGAATGCTTCTGGACAGCAGTGGCATAAGCAGAGGAAGCAGTGGACACAGCAGGAGCTGAGGAAGGAGGAGAAAGAGGAAGAAGGAACTGGAGCTGGACTAGAAGGAGAAACAGCAGAGGAGCCTGGAGGCTATCAAGGACATAAGCCTGATTGCTGTGATAGAAGCCAAGCTGGAAGCTGGAGGAGAAACAGACCTCACAAGGTGGGAAGCCAGAAAGCCCAAACTGAACCAGTTGTGCAAGGGGAGTTTGGTGGAAGTTGCTCCAAGGTGAGAGGCTCTGCCACGCCTAGTTCCTATACTCTACCTGTTTGTAACATAGAAGAAAGCTAAGAACCAGAGAGGGAGGTTCTGACAGAAGCTTATCTCCAAAGGATCATTGCCCAGTTTCACCTATTGAGAGGGAAAAGCAGTTTTATAAGCAACGGAAGTTTTTACTCAGTGAGCCAAGGTATGAGGCATTGAAGACAAACTGTAATGATTGCACTGTTAAAAGCTATGCTAAAAGAAGTATTCCTACTAAGCGAAACAAGAGTCAAGACTGGTTCACTAAACTACCGCCAGCCTTAAGAGTCCCTGGTTATGTGAAGCCAAACTCCCAAGTGGTAGACTACCATACTGAAATAGACAGGGACAGTGAAAGCCCTTGGAATCAGTATAGGGGAGAGGAATTAATGGAAGTGGATTCTCCCAGCACTATTCCCTCACCTTTGCCTGAGTGTAGCAGCAAAGCGCAGACAAACCAATGATACCAGGAGTCTGTTCAGAAGGTCCAAATCATTTATTTGTGCACAAGTCTCAAGCAAGTCAATTTCAAAATGGCTGAGCCAAGTTTTCAAGCATTACAACAACTTTTATAGACTTCTGTTCCATTCTAGGTATAGAAAAACATTTCATTGGTCCCGGTAACCTCCCGTACCTCTTCCATTGGTCCCGGTACTGATAAGTTTATCCAATTATGTCCCCTCTGTGGGCATGACACCTGCCTGCCCCCCTTCTAGTCCCAATTACAATGGTCAGTTCATCAACTTGTTACTTTCACACTCTCAAGGCCATAGAACCAATTTGTGCCTGTAGAAGAGCAAGGTTCTGTAACTCATCTGTCAGCACTCCTCATTATTTCTTTGCAGATGTACTTTTTCTTATCAGTAACTTTTGAACATGTCTTTTCTGTATTTTTCCATTTCTCAGTTCTGCAGTTCTGCTTACCTAAGCTAATTCAATACTTCTACTGAGTTCTATCTTACAATAGCAGCATATTGGGGGATGTGCAATCCTATATGCCTCTCCACAGGCCTCATTTACAGGTCAAGCTAGCCATGCTGGCCTGCTTATGTCAGACACCGTGGGTCACAGGCCTGCACCTGCCACATTCCCCCCTTTGATTAATCTCACCCTATTACTCAATAAGGTGTGAGAATTAAATCACTTTTAGAAGAATCACATCATGATTGAAGGATTTCTACTAGGACTAGCTTTGTATAAAGCCATTATTTTAGTTGCGGTCTTCCGCTCTACTGTACTATCGATAGCATTATGAATGGAACGCATACAACATGGGATTAAACATGGTAATAAGAAGATAACAGCAACAAGGATTAGTACTAAAACAATGAAAGTCTTAAATCCTCCCAGCCAAGAGAAAAGGTTAGCAAACCAGTTAGGAAATTTCAATGCGTGCCAAGTCTGTACTGGCACATAAGCATGTCTTTGCATATCTTTAGCAATTTCTTCAACTACTTGACCTTTATCATCTATTTTCAAACAGCAATTAGTTAAATTCAGCTTACCACATACTCCTCCTTCCGCTGCTAGCAAATAATCAAGTGCTAAGCGGTTCTGATATATAGCAGTGCGCATCTGAGTACTTTTGTCTAGCTAAGAGCGTAAGAGCATGACTAGTTTCATTAGTTATTATTTCAACTACTGCTTGTAAGCGAATAATACGATTGATCATATAAATTGGGGTACGATAACCATACATACCATCATCATTCCAAGTGGCAGGTCCATAATACTCAATAATTCTTTCTGGTGGCCAATCATCTCCTTGCCACTTTTCCCACTTGCCTATCTGTAAGGCTTCTCTTTTCTGTCTTAATGCTCTTTTGTGTCGGTGGGTAGTGTATACAGGGTATCCTAATTGTTCTCCATGTTCAGTGTTTAACAGGAAGAAAGAAGGTCTGATGGTTCCTAGGACACATGCTCCTCCCCAGTGTGGCGGGAGTTGTGCATATGCTCGGTTTCCACAGATCCAATATAGGCCAGGTGGGGCTTGCCAGGCTTGGACTTTGGCAAGGTTAGTCCATAGACCTGCAAGTTCAGGAAATCTGGCTAATGGGTTAGGAGGTTCAGGATGTCTAATTCCTGACCACCAAGCTGTCTTTTTGGTCGTGGCATTATAGTATTTCTGGCTAAGACAGACCAGCTGTCCTACCTTTTGGGTGAACTGGGGTCCAGTTCTGGCATAGCAAAGACGTCCAACGATTGAGTGCGCTAACACCCATTCACTGGTAGTCTTGTGTAATTCAGTCTGATTGTAAATCATGGAATAATTCAATTCTTGGGCTTCCCAGGGCCATTGGTCTCCCATTTGGGTTCCACCACAGAAATAACAATCTGTGATCTTAAGACTAGATACTACTGCTCCGGCTAATTCTAGAAACAAATTCTGTGAAGGGTGAGGGATCTCAAACTTATTTACATGCATAGCTTCATAAAAAGTATTATGAATATGATATTTAGATGACTTATGGGCTTGAGTATTCAGTCTGATATACACAATGGTCCCTGGATCTATTGCTCCTCCAGCAATGCGTAAACCAAACTTATATCCTTGTTTCCATGCATGGGGTTATGTACACGCAAGTGTAAGGGGTTGCAAGCATCTTTCTGACATTTATCATTTGTGGTTGGCTTGGTTAGAGTAGCCATCCGTTTATCTATTTTCTCATCAGTTATACCAGTGTTCCAGGTAGCATAAAAAACACATCCCCAATACGGGCAATAGTAATCTGCCGCTGGGGCAGTACTATAGCCTGGTTCCTTTTTCCCTGTACACTTTCTCCATCCTGTGGCACCTTCTGGACACATGTACTTATGGTCATTTCGATACGCTTTCTCCCATGTACCACAGGTGGAATAACTATCTCTATTAATGGCATTACATGCATCAAAATTCAAAACAGCAGGTTGAGTAATGTCCTTAAGTGGTGGTGTAGCAGCTAGTATAGGTCCATCTGCATCCTTCCATCTTATTTCCAACGTGTAATAGGATGGATTCTGATGCGGATTATAGCATGCTTTGATTTTGCCATGAGTGCAAACATTTAGTTCAGTGGTGTTATAGATACACCGAGTTATTGTTCCCTTGCAGGTATAGTAAGAATGGTAAAGCAAAGTCTGAGTTACTTTCAGTCCAGTTCTAGTAGAAGTTATGCAAGCAGTGCATGGAGGTAAAGCATAAGTCAGTTCAAAACCTCCAAAGAAGGCAACCAAGGCAAAGCAAAAACAGAGATACATGTTGATGTTGATTGGAGTTCTTCTGAATCCTCAGCTTGCTGGTCTTGATCACGACGGTCTTTTATTCTTCGTCCCGTTTGCTAATGAAGCAATTTAACGGGTGCTGAGTGTTGATTGAAGATCCTCAAGATGTCCGGTACACATTAACCAACTTAGCAATTCAGCTGGCTTGTGAAGTCTGGCTTAGTCAATGTAGTCTCAAAGTAGTGTGTCAAATCACACACAAGTTGGGTTCGTTGAAACAAAACTGTTGCTGCATGGAAAACAGCAATCCTCTTCGAAAGACTTGGCTACTGCAAAGCACTTGTGATGAAGTGTCTATGCTGCTGGTTGCCGTCTCAGAGTAACTCGCAAGGGTACATCAGGATGCTGCTCTGCTGTCCACTGCTCTGGTTCAGGATCGGCGGCGGGCTTGACTCTGCTGTGGTGGATCCAGGCGTCGATCTCGGCTACCTTTACTGCAGTTGGGGTAGACAGGATGACGGTGTACGGTCCCTTCCAATGGGGTTCCAACGGTATCTTCTTCCAATCTTTGATCCACACCGAAGTACCAGGCTGATAGGGATGCAAGGGTTCCGTCAAGTTGATAGGCAACTGGTCTTGGATCCACGTATGGAGAGTCTGCAGAACAAAACTAAGAGCTAGGAGTTCTTGTCTGGTTACTTCTGAACCAATCTGGGCTAAACTTCCTTTGACTCCCTGCACTATTGGTGGGGGTTTACCATACAAAACTTCAAAAGGGGAAAATCCTGTTGACTTTAGAGGAGCTGAGCGTATTCTGAGTAAAGCTATGGGGAGCACTTGGGGCCATTTCAAGTGTGTCTCCTGACAAAGCTTGGACATTTGGGCTTTCAAGGTACGATTCATTCGCTCAACTTTCCCTGAACTCTGGGGTCTGTATGCAGTGTGGAGTTTCCACTGTATCTGCAAGGCTTTTGCTAACTGCTGAGTAACTTCGGAGACAAATGAGGGTCCATTGTCTGACCCTATTACTGCTGGGATTCCAAATCTGGGGACAATCTCTCTCATTAAGACTTTGGTAACTTCTCGGGCTTTCTCAGTTCTGGTTGGGAATGCTTCTACCCACCCAGAGAAAGTACAAACTAATACTAGTAGATAATGGTATCCATTGGCTTTTGGCATTTCGGTAAAATCAACTTGGAGGTTGTGCATGGGGGTGACACCTCCTGACTGAACTCGGGGTGCCGTAATAAGGCCTTGCTTGGCATTATTTTTGGCACAAGTTACACATTGACGTGCTACTGAGGCTGATATGGTTGTCATCAGAGGGATGTAGAAATGTGGTCTGAGTGCTTTCTCCATAGCACTCTTCCCATAGTGGGTGGCTTCGTGGAAAGCTTTGACAAAGGATGGTCCTAATAGTTCAGGAATTACTATTCGTCCTGGAGGTTGACTGCCCTCTTCTGGTGGCAGCTCAATCCATCCATCTTTCAGTATTCCATTTTCTCTGTCACAATAGTAATCCAATTCTTTGGTGGTATATCGTGGTGTCCATAGATTCAAGGGTACTGGAAACAATGCTGCTTGCATTGGCATAGCTTGTGGGGCAATTTGTCCTGTCATAGCTGCTTGTCGTGCTGAGGCATCTGCAAATCTATTCCCTCGGGCAACTTCTCCTTTTCCTGCTTGATGTCCTCTGCAATGCATGACAGCTACACGTGTTGGGGCCCAAACTGCATCAAGTAACATCAATATCTCGGGACCATATTTGACTGATTTTCCTCCGGATGTGATGAGTCCTCTTTCTTTATAGAGAGCTCCATGGGCATGCAAGGTAGTGAAGGCATATTTGGAATCTGTATATACATTTAGCACAAGTTTCTCTCCTAACAACAATGCTCTGGTGAGTGCTATTAATTCGGCTTTCTGGGCTGATGTACCTGAGGCTAGAGCTGATGATTCAACTACCTCGTGTTGAGTGACGACTGCATATCCGGCACAGCGTCGTCCATCAAGGATGAGACTGCTCCCATCAACATAATAGATCTGGTCGGGATTGTCTATGGGCACATCTGTTAAGTCAGGTCGGCTGGAGAACACAGTCTCCATGACTTCGATACAGTCATGTTCTGGGAGTTCTTCACTGATGGGTATCAAGGTGGCTGGATTCAAGGCATGGCTCACTTCAAGTTGTATCTGTGGGTTTTCACATAACATGCTCTGGTACTTCAACATTCGGGAATTGGTGAGCCAATAATTCGCTTTTTGTTCCATAAGGGCAAGGACTGCATGTGGCACAGTGACTCGTATGTTCTGTCCTAGTGTGAGTTTGTCTGCTTCACTCACTAGTAGCGCTGTAGCTGCAACTGCTCTCAAGCAAGGTGGCCATCCTTTGGCCACAGGGTCCAATTGTTTCGATAGGTATGCTACAGGTCGTTCCCAATTTCCCAATTTCTGAGTCAACATGCCTAAGGCATTTCCCTGTGCTTCATGTACAAACAAGTGGAAAGGTTTGTGGACATCTGGTAGTCCAAGTGCTGGTGATGACATCAATTCTTCTTTTAACTTCTGGAAGGCTGTGTCCTGCTCAAGTCCCCACTCCAGTGGTGATTTTTCTTCTCCTTTTGTGGCTTCATACAGTGGTTTGGCAATTTGGGCAAAGTTGGGTATCCAGATTCGGCAATATCCTGCCGCACCCAGAAAGGCTCTGACTTGCTTTCTGGTTGTTGGAGTTGGAATTCTACATACTGCTTCTTTTCTTTCTCTGCCTAATCTTCTACTTCCTTGGGTAATACGAAAACCCAAGTATTTCACTTCTTTTTGGCATAGCTGTGCTTTGGCTCTGGAAACTTTGTATCCAGCTTCATCTAGTAACTGCAAAAGATCTTTGGTGGCTAGTATACATTCACTTTCTGATACGGCAGCTATCAACAAATCATCCACGTATTGGAGAAGCACTCTCTTCCCCGGGGCTACTGGATAGCTTGAAAGGTCTTGATTTAGTGCAGCACTAAAGATGGTAGGTGAATTCTTGAATCCTTGGGGTAATCTTGTCCAGGTGAGTTGGCCCCCTCTTCCAGAGATGGGGTCCTGCCATTCGAATGCAAACAATATTTGGCTTACAGGGGCTAATCTTATGCAAAAGAATGCATCTTTCAAATCCAGTACAGTGAAATGGGTAGCTTCAGCAGGTATTAGTCCTAGAAGAGTATAAGGATTGGGTACAACTGGATGTATGGTTTCAGCTGCATCATTTACTCTTCTCAAATCTTGCACTGGGCGATAATCATCTGTTCCAGGTTTCTTTACTGGCAAAAGTGGAGTGTTCCATGGGGATTGACATACTTTTAGTAGGCCATACTCGAGCAATCTTTGTAGGTGGCGATGAATGCCTTCAATTGCGGCTCTTGGGAGAGGGTACTGTTTGACGTGCACTGGTGTAGCACTAGGCTTGAGGGTTACAATCACTGGAGCTATATGCTTGGCTAGGCCTGGGGGACTGCCTTCTGCCCATACTCCAGGTGGTGCATCGATGTTCTTTAAAGTTTGTTCAAAATAGGTATCTTGGATGGAGTCATCAACGTAATACCTCCATTCTTCTACTCGGGGAACTGTCAGCAGCATTACTCCTGCTGGCTTGGCTTGGGAATTTACTGTCATTTGCATTTCTCCTTGCTCAGAGAAAGATATTTGTGCTTGAAGCTTGGCTAGCATATCTCGTCCCAGTAGTGGTACTGGACATTCGGGCATGTAAAGGAATTGATGAGTTACTTGCTGTCCTCCTAGACTGCATATTCGGTTTTGAAGAAAAGACTTTGTGGCTTTGGCACCAGTTGCTCCTATAATGGTGACTGCTTTTGTAGTGAATGGGGCTATCTTTTTGTCTATTACTGAATGCTGTGCTCCAGTATCAACCATAAAGTTCATAATTTGGTCTCCTATTTGTATTCCGACCATAGGCTCCTGGAGACGTAAAGCAAACTTGGAGCCCGGTCTGTCCTAATCCACGTCATCCTCATCATGGGCTGATGTGGCCAATGCTTGAATGGCTCCTCCTCTCTCTCGCTGGTATTGTTCTCGATTGGCTCCTCCTCGGCCTCGGGGACGGCCTCGTCTTTCTTCTCGCCACTGATGATCGTTGTCGTCATCTTGCTGGGCGTCTTCGAGTTGCGGGCACGTATCTCTCCAATGTCCTTCCTCTCTGCAATAGGCGCATTGGTTCACGCCTAGTCTCTGGGTCCGGCCTCCGCCTTGACCCCGCCCTCTTCCTCTGCTCCTTCGACTAGGGACACCTCCCCTTTTCTTTTCAACTATGGCCGCAGCCAAAAAATCAGCTTTCTTCTTCATCTTTCTATCACATTCTCGCTGTCTTTCAGTATCACGATTCACATACACTTTATGAGCGACTTCCACTAACTGTGTTGCATTCATGCCCGCAAACCCTTCTAATTTCTGTAATTTACGTCTAATGTCTGGTTGAGACTGGTTTACAAAAGCAGAATTCACCATACATAAACTTCCTGGTGCCTCGGGATCATAGGGAGTATACATTCTGTAGGCTTCAGTTAATCTTTCATAAAAATCTGCTGGGCTCTCATCTATCCCTTGGATAACTCCTGCAACTTTGGAAAGGTTCATAGCTTTTTGGCCCCCTCTCCTCAGGCCTTGTAAAAAGCCTTGGCGAAAGTGGGCTAGGGCTGTGGATCCTTCATCTGTATTTGGATCCCATTGGGGGTCTTCATTCGGGAATTCTCTCTGAGCTGCTTCCCGACGGTCTATTATATTCTGCCCTGGTCCCGGAGCTACGGGGTTTTCTGCCATCCATTCAATAGCTGCTTTTCTAATTCTTGCTCGTTCTTCTGTTGTGAATAGGGTGGTCAGGAGCTGACGGCAATCTGGCCAAGTGGGTTGGTGAGTTTCCATAATACTAGTTACTAATTCTGTCAGCTCCTGGGGCTTACTAGTGTAGGAGGCATAATGCGACCTCCAATTTAATAAATCAGTTGTAGAGAAAGGGATATATACATAAGTTAGGGGTCCCGCTACCACTTCATCATTATCATTCTTTACGGGCACTCCCGGGACTTGCCGTAAGGGAAACAGTTTGGCTGCCATGGGTGTCTTTTGGGATCTAAGGGTTATTGTCGTTGCCTTTGCAGGAGTCGCTTTCTTTTTCTCAACGGGTTTTGCTTTGGGTTTCTCTTTTACTGGCGTGCTAGTGCTAGCGCTGGCTTTCTCAATTATTTGTACACTGTCCTCCTCTTCTGGGGAATTCTCTCTTTCTCCTTCTTCTATCTCCACTTCTGACTCGCCTTTTATGTCCTCCTCTTCTCTTTCCACTAATTCTTCCTCTTTCTCTCCTCCGGGAGGGGGATCAGGAGTTGGGTCCCGCCTCGGCTCTGGCCGTCTCTGAGGTTCTGGGGCAGGACGCCGGGCTACTCTTACTGGACCTGGGGTTCGGGGCTGCCTGAGGACTATTTCTGGGGAATCAGGATCTACCAAGATGGGCTTCTTCTTGGCTTTCTTATCCTGCTCTTTCATTCTAGGCTGTTCCGTTTTCTGTCTAGAATCTGTTCTCGCTAACATTATTCTGCACTGTTCCTCATAACAGCGCTGCGCCCAGGGGGGCGGATCTTCACAAATACTTAACCAGGAATCTATATAGGGGTACTGATCAGGGTGCGCTACCCGCACTCTACGGTGTATTGACTGAATAATCTCTACATTGAACGTTCCCTCTCGGGGCCAGATGGGGTCTAGATCGGGCCACTCCCTAGTACACAAAATCTGCAAACGGGCTGCTGTCATTTTAATACCATAATCTCCTGAATATCCCTCTTTAAAATGTGCGATCATACATTCTAATGGAGTGTTTCTAGTAGACCCCGCCCCTCCCATTTTGATGTGTGCGCGCAACAACAGACAGAAGGGAAAAGGAGGGCGGACCGTGGGTAAGGGGTCCTCACGGCCCTGGAAACGTATAAGGAGTACAAATAACAAGACAAGACGACAATCGCTTCCCCCTTTTCGCGACCTGAACGCGGTCGCCCGGTCAGGAAATGCGCTACTCAGGGGTCCGCCTTCACTTGGTCCGTGCTGCCAGACCTCTCATTCACACTTCGTTCACACAATCATGCTAGCAACGTATCCCAGAATGCATTCGTTTCTATCTGTTCTGACTAGTCTTTTTCCCAATTACAAAAAGGATGGGGGTTTCACCCGGCGAATTCCCATGCGGGGTTACTCGGCCCTTCCTGGAGAGTTGATCATGCTCTCTTACCAATTCCCAATATCTCGAGATTACAAATTCCAAATTCCAATGGCAGTACTGCTCTTTCTATTTCTGTCTAGACCCAAAATCAAAACTATACTCACCGGATCCGGTCCTCAAACTTCCCAAGCAGGCGCATGAGCTGGACCTCGGACTCCCCTCACTCGGGTTCGAGGCGTTGGCTCCAACCGGGCCCGGCACCCGCCGAGGTCCGACCAGCTCCCTCCGATACAAGGGACCGGTGGCGCCAGGGAGCAGCCCTCGTCGGAAGGGCGCGATCCCGGCAGGACCAAGCCTATAGAGGCGGAAAGTCGTGGTATATTGCCCTATATACACTTTGATTCCACAACTTCCCGGCCAATGCACCAAGGAATATGTAGCAGCAAAGCGCAGACAAACCAATGATACCAGGAGTCTATTCAGAAGGTCCAAATCATTTATTTGTGCACAAGTCTCAAGCAAGTCAATTTCAAAATGGCTGAGCCAAGTTTTCAAGCATTACAACAACTTTTATAGACTTCTGTTCCATTCTAGGTATAGAAAAACATTTCATTGGTCCCGGTAACCTCCCGTACCTCCCGTACCTCTTCCATTGGTCCCGGTACTGATAAGTTTATCCAATTATGTCCCCTCTGTGGGCATGACACCTGCCTGCCCCCCTTCTAGTCCCAATTACAATGGTCAGTTCATCAACTTGTTACTTTCACACTCTCAAGGCCATAGAACCAATTTGTGCCTGTAGAAGAGCAAGGTTCTGTAACTCATCTGTCAGCACTCCTCATTATTTCTTTGCAGATGTACTTTTTCTTATCAGTAACTTTTGAACATGTCTTTTCTGTATTTTTCCATTTCTCAGTTCTGCAGTTCTGCTTACCTAAGCTAATTCAATACTTCTACTGAGTTCTATCTTACAATAGCAGCATATTGGGGGATGTGCAATCCTATATGCCTCTCCACAGGCCTCATTTACAGGTCAAGCTAGCCATGCTGGCCTGCTTATGTCAGACACCGTGGGTCACAGGCCTGCACCTGCCACATGAGGAAATGGAATGTGATTGGTGCACTGCCTATGTTCCAAAGTGTGTATGCTCCACAGAAGAATAAATGAAATATGATTTGATGTTTATTATACTGAATATTACTTTGAAGAAAACCTGCTTTAAACTGTGAAGTAACAGTTAACTAGCCAGTGAATATTGGTACCTTTTGAAACAAAGGACTGTTTCTGTTATCTAAAATATCTCTTAGTTGAACCTTGCTTTAAACGGGGAATAAAAGCCTTTATTACCCTACACTCAGACTCTTTGTTCTTTAATAGCTCTACCTAGTGGCGTATAATCTTTGTGTCACCGGGAACCGAGTGACAGAAGGCATAGGCCAAATGGAAATGGCCTCCTTGAAAAAGACAGATATTGACAAGACAGAGCATGCAGCTCGCAAATCTGCCTTGTGGAACAAAATGTGACAAAGAAGGCCATCTTGAGCATCAGATCCTTTAAAATAGCATGCTTCAATGGCTCCAAGGATGCAGTCATCAGGGCCCTGAGTACCAGACACGGATCCCAGGAAGGGATCACAGACAGGAGGGAAGGACGCAGATGCCAGGCCTCCTGGAGAAAGCACGAGCCATCCGGGTGCAAGGCTAGAGACTTACCAATCACCGGCCCTCAGAAACAGTCCAAAACTGCTGGGGCCTTTCAGGGAGCTAAGGGAAAGGCCCTTTTCCAGGCCATCCTGTAGAAAGGCAATAGAGGAGCCAACTGCCACCCCATCGCTCAAAAGAGGCACCAGATCCCCTTGTATGCTAGCTTGGTAGACTTCCTCCAGACTTTGAGCAGAGTTTAGACCACAATTGGAGAGTAACCCTTACGTGCTAGTCATATGCTTTCAAGAAGCAGGCCATAAGCAAGAAGGGAACTGGGTCCTCCAGGATGATTGGTCCCTGTCGCAACAAGCCCGAGGCAACCGAAGAAGAGTTTCCTGCAAGAGCCACGTCAGGTCTCCAAACCACACTTTCCTCAGCCAATCAGGCACCAACAGAACAATCCTGCCCGGGTTGCGTTCTATACGCCAATCACACGCCCCACGAGGGGCCAAGGAGTAAAAACAGCTGGTGCTGACCCTGTCTCTGTGTGACGACTGAAGAAGTGGCAAACTTTGGCATTGGAGCAGGTTGCTATCAGATCCATTTCGGGGCAACCTCAGCAGCACAGAATCAACTGAAATGCCTCCTGACTCAGCTCCCACTCTCCAGGATCCAGTGTGCCAGCTGAGGAAGTCCGCTTCCACATTGTCCATCCCGGCAATGTGCTGAGCTGAAAAAGCTAGGAGGTTCTTCTCCACCCAGGCAAACAGGCGAGCCATCTCCAGAGCTACACCAGCACTCCTTGTGCAGTCTAGCCGATTGACACAAACCAACACCCTGCCCTCGATCAGAGGCTGGAAATACAGAAAAGCCAATCTAATGGCCCTTGCCTCAAGGCAATTGATGGACCACACCGCTTCCCTGTGGTTCCAATGGCCCTAGGCTATATGGTCTTGGCAACGGGCTCCCCAGCCTTAGAGACTGGCATCCGTTGTCAGAAGAATCTAGGAGAAATCATCCAGTGGCACACCTTTCCTCAGATGGCAGGGCTGCTGGCACCACCGCAGGCTGGACTTCACCATGAGCAGGAGCCTGCACTTGAACTCCTGAGAACGTGGGGACCACCAAGTTAACAAGGACCACTGGAGTGGCCACATGTGAGCACACACCCATGGCACCATCTCTATAGTCACTGCCATAAATCCAAGGAGCTGAAGAGAATCCCAAACTCTTACAGCCTGCTGCTCACAGAACAGTGCCAGACAATCCAACAAACATTGACGTTCTCCTCTTGTAGGAAAACTGCCTACTCGACAGTCTAAACAAGCTCCCAGAAACTCCGGGGACTGGGAAGGTCACAGCTGGCTCTTCCTCGATTGATCACCTAGCCAAGGCTTTCTAAGCCGCCGCCACCACCACCATGATCTGCGAGAACATCTTCAGCGCAGTGGAAAGCTTGAAAAGGGGGTGGTGAACTGATAGTGAGAGCCAAGCATGGCAACACGCAGACACTTTGCTGACCCGCCCAGAACGGGATATGAAAATACACCTCGACCAGATCCAGAGAAGCCAAGAACTCCCCTTGGCGCACTGCTTGAATCACGGCGCGCAAGGTTTCCATCCGGAAGCACAGGACACGCAAGTGCTCGTCAACTCCCTTGAGGTCCAGAATGGGCTGGAAGGAACCATCCTTTTGGGCACCATAAAATAGATGGAGTATCTGCCCTAACCTCACTTGTCCAGAGGAAAGGGCATCAACCCTTTAGGCGCAGCAACTTCTCTAGAGCGATTCGCACAGTGGCACTTTTACTTGGAGACCCACAAGGGGAGATAATGAAGGCATCCGGAAGCCACTCCTTACATTCCAGGACATAGCTGGACTGAATGGTATTAGTACCCAGCAATCGTTGGTAACCCAGGCCCATTTATGAAAGAAAAGGCGAAGCCTGCCTCCAACTGGAGGAACCAGAGAATGAGCCCCAAAACCTTCATTATGCAGTCCAGAAAGGTCCTTCTTGGGAAGGGACAGTCCCAGGGTCCATGCGCTCCAGAAAAGGACTGGATATCCCCAGCATGCCATCCATCACCTCCTGCCCCAAGGCCAGACCCCCGGCTTTAAGAGGGGAAGCAGCCCTCCAGGGACGACTCAGAAACTGCCATGCAAGAAGAGCAGAGTCCAGAATCTGGAGATGAGGTACCTTGCTTGCCACAGGTCAAACAACGTTTCCTGGAAGAAGACAGAGAGTTAAGGCAAGTATCCACAATAGTGCACCTAAGGCTGTGGCAGCCCGAAGGTACGCATTATCTGTGCTTTAATTACAGCACGCGTTAACTACGCTTTTACTGCAGTGCACATTGACTGCGCTTTAACTGAGGCATGCATTAACTGTGCTTTTACTGTAATGCGTGTTACAGGCATTAGGGTAGGAGCGCGTGTTGGAGCTGTTTGGGCGGAATACCTGTACAGTCTGCGCGACCCCCAGGCATTATCACGTGCAGAAAATGGTGGGAAACCCTCACACTGCGCCAACAGTCGTCAGCGGTTTACCCCAAATTGCATTTCACACAGACAGACTCGGGAGCCCCCCAACAAAGAATGATGAGGTTAAGCCCCAGGCAGAGGATTCATGTGGGGCTCAGCTCTAATGATGTTTTTTTCACTGGCTTTTGCACCGTTTAATCAATCTTTTCCTCTCAATCCTCAGATTTTCTTCAGAGAGGAAAAAATCCATTCACCATCTGCTGGAGAAAAAGAAATACTGAAGAGACCTCTGGTGGCTGAGGCAAATAGAGGCATGGGAGTGATGTCATTGAAACCTGGGCTTTTCATTGGTTCTTTGTCTCCACCAGTCTGCTGGTGGGGGAACACAACCCACTTGTCTGGACTGGTCTAGCAGGACGATATGCAACAATTGCCTATTGAGCCCAATATATTTTACTACTGTGTGATATGCTAAATTAATCTATAAACTCATTTTTGTTGTTTGTATTTTTGTAGGACAGCAATGTTTCAAATTCTCACTCCAAGGTTTATTTTTTTTAAAAAAGCTTTTCAATAAAATAAAGTCATCTTTTGTAGAGGCAATCATAATGTGCATTGTAATTATCAGTGCTTAATTTGTAGATAAAAGGAACTGTATAGCTGGGAGGAGGGCAGGCACGCTGGCTGGCCAGGGGGAGAGCAGCAAAAGAGGGCCTGGATTAAGGAGCAGAGTGACTGTTCTCTCTTCCAGCCTCACCCCCTCCTCTCCTGTTTCCTTCAGGTAACCTGTAAAGAAGCTGGAGCAGAAGACCCTGCTGTTCAGGAGTCTGAAAATAAGTGCCAGAAATATGTTCCAGCACATCCCCCCCAGAAATTAAACCCGGTACTTACCAATATTAAAAACATCACTGGGGGGAGCAAGTGATGGCTTTTGGCTTTACTGCTGCTGATTTAATCTACCCGATGTGGATTGGATTACTCCTTCTGCAAATCTGGAAAGAAGCAAAAAAATTGTGGATGCTTTCCAATATGCGTTACTTAGACAAATGGTGATTGGACCAACCAGGGAAAGCTTAACGCTGGATTTAGTGCTCACCAACGGTGATAGCGTGTTCAATGTCTGGGTGGGTGCCCCTGTGAGCAGCAGCGATCATCACACGGTGTGGTTTGAGATAAAAGCCAGGGTGCAGTCCAATCATAGCAAGCTCAACGTCCTAAACTTCAAAAACACTGACTTCAGTAAAATGGTCAAGTACCTAAAGGAGGAGTTGGCAGGGTGGAAGGGGGATAAGGGAAGTGGAATTGCAATGGGCTAAACTAAAGGTGGCAATAAAAGGGGCAACAGATAAATATGTAAGAAAAGTAAATAAAAACAAGAGGAGAAGGAAACCTATTTGGTTTTCCAAAGAAGTGGCTGCTCAAATAAAGGCAAAAAACACAGCTTTTGCAAAACTCAAAAGCTTGCAAACAGAGGAACACAGAAATGAATACAGGTCAAACTCGAAGAGACAAAAAGAGAAATAATGATAGCAAAATCAAAGGCAGAGGAAAAGATGGCTAAAGATGTGAAGTGTGGCGACAAAACTTTCTTCAGGTATATTCGGGAAAGGAAGAAGATCAGAAGTAGAATTGCAGGACTCAGAAGTGCTGGGAACGGACTCGTGGAAAGTGACATTGAAAAAGCGAAATTGCTAAACAAATACTTCTGCTCTGTTTTCACTAAAGAAAATCCGGGAGAAGGACCAGCTGTGACTCCCAAATATAAAAATGGGAATGAAGTAGATACCACACCATTCACAGAAGATGATGTGTTAGAACAATTTGCGAAACTGAAAGTGGACAAGGCCAATTTTTCCTCAACAATGGAAAAACCCGCTTTGGGTTTTAAAAAGTGTTCCAAGTGTGGCGGTACCATCTCCGTCACCGACACTCACGAGTGGTGCCTCAAATGTTTAGGTTCTGACCACTCCATCTTGGAGTGTGATGCCTGTGGGATGATGTCGAAGAGAGGCTGGAAAACCGAGCTGCTAAGCTTAGCACCCTTTTTCCCTCTGATGCAGCATCTGTGGCATTGACGTGTTCCAGGGCTTTGTCTTCCTCCCATGGATCTCAGGTAACTAAACATAAATCTGGCCGGTTCTCAAAGTGTAGATCTCCTTCCAAGCATCGAGATGCCTCTGGCGTTGCCCTTGAGGGACTTGTACCGGCAAAATTTCCCTGGCGGGAGGCTTCGGCTTCCAAAGCACTAACGGGGCTCCAAGATGTTCTCAAGGCCTCAACCTCGGCAGAACTACTGGTGCCATGCTCTGGGGTACCGGCCGCTTCGTCCAGTACCGATACCCAGGCATCAGCAGCGTCAATAGACCAGAGATTCTTGGCTATTGAACGCAGTCTGGCAGCTCTCCTTGTGGCATCGGTGCCTTCGGGACCGCTTCAGACAGTTCAACCGGTATCGACACCGGTTCCGGCACTGACATCGACATCGGTACCGGTACCAACAGCATCAGCATCGGCAAGTGTGTTACCGACACTGAGTCATGCTATTTCCTCCAGTATTGACAGGCCGGTACCGGACCCCTCCGGTACCGACTTCGATTGGTACCGGTATTGTGCTTTGCAAGAGCACCCAGACAGGAGATATTTTGAATCCTCCGATGAGTCTGAGGATTCTGACAGCTCTGTCTGTACCAGAGTACTTCTCTCTGAAGAGCCTTCCTCTCCTAAACGTAGGATGTCTCCTCCAGAGGATATATCCTTTCAGGATTTCATCCGGGAGGTGGCTAGAGGTCTTTCCATCACAGTGGCTCCTAAAATAGAACCCAGAGCAAAGGAGTTGGAGATTTTACAATATCCTAAAGCTCCCAAGGAGGCAGCTACTTTGCCTATTCATGAGATCTTGCATGATCTCATGTTAAGAATGTGGGAAACACCTCTTTACCACCTCTCCTCATTCTCGTAAGCTTGATACCATGTATCGAGTACCTCCTTGTCCTGGATTTCAAAAACCTCAGTTACCACTCCACTCCATGGTGGTGGAATCAGCTATGAGAAGGATCAAGAGTGCAAAAAGACATGCATCTAATCCTCCAGGACGTGGATGTAGGACTCTTGATGCCTTTGGGCGTCGAACCTTCCAGGCCTCTATGCTTTCTACCAGGATTAGTTCCTACATCTTATACATGGGCATGTTCCTTAAGGTGGTTACAGGAGATCTAGAGCTTATGAGCCCTCTCCTTCCTGATGATAAGAGGCAAGATTATCTTACGCTTGTCAAACATGCCCAAGATGTTCCCAAGTTCGTTAATCGTGCAGCTTTTGACTGCTTTGAGTGCATAAGCAGAACCTCTGCCATTGCCATAGGTGCTCGTAGGATTGTCTGGCTCTAGGCATCTGACTTAGAACTCTGGGTACAGGACAAACTGAGGAATATTCCTTGCACAGGCAAAAATCTCTTTGGCAAAAATTGGCAAGAGAAAGCTAATGAGCTGGATGCTGATAACACCACTTTGGATAGACTATCCAAGGCTACAGCTGATCCTGCAAGGAGAAAATCCTACAAGAAACCATTCTTCTCTAAAAAGAAGAGGTTTTACCCCTCCTATACCCAGCAGGTGCATTCTGCAGGTCAGTCTGCCCGAGAGGGACAGCAGCCACCAAAACAAAGGAAAACAAAGACTGCTAAGCCTAAACCAGCCCAGCAGACTCAGCCTCCACAGGGGCTTTGACTTCCATGTAGAGAAATTGGCCTTCCTAGCCCTCAACGGGCCAGAGCCTTCCACCATTCCAGGAAGGTTGTGTCATTTTGCCCCCAGATGGGGGCAGATAACAGCAGAAGAATGGACTCTTTCCATTGTAAGAGAGGGGTACAAGCTTCATTTCCTCAACATGCCCCCCTCCTACAGTTGTAAGACGGTTCAAGTCTCAGACTTCACTCAACACTCAGTTGGGTCAAGAGGTCAGTTTACTTTTTGCCCACGGGGCAATAGAAGATATACCCATTTCCCAACAGGGTACAGGGTTTTACTCCCCCTATTTCCTTATTCCAAAGAAAACAGGCGGACACAGACCCATTTTAGACCTCAGAGAATTGAACAAATTCTTGTTCAAAGAGAAATTCCAGATGATTTCTCTGGGAACTCTTCTGCCATACCTTCAGAGTCAGGATTGGCTTTGTTCTCTAGATCTCAAGGATGCGTACACTCATGTTCTCATCCATCCAACTCACCGAACATAAGATATGCCATACTGGGTCAGACCAAGGTCCATCAAGCCCAGTATCCTGTTTCCAACAATGGCCAATCTAGGTCATACGTACCTACTAGCAGTTTCTCCAAAAGACACAGGTTCCACAATGCTTGTACTGGGTCAAGCATTGATATCCTGGGTCCCTTTTTAATAGTGGTTTATGGACCTTTCCTCCAGGAACTTGTCTAAATATTTTTTAAACCTAGCTACACTAACAGCCTTTACTACATCCTCCGGTAACAAATTCCAGAGTTTGATTACACGTTGAGTGAAAAAATATTTTATTTGTCTTAAATAGTTTACCCTGTAGCTTCATTGCATTTCCCCTAGTCTTTCTATATTCTGATAATGCAAACAATCGATCTATGTTTACCCATTCCACTCCATTCATTAAAGTTGGCTGAAGGTGTTGCCGCCCTAGGCTAACCTTAAGTTTTACTCCCCCCTCTGGCTGTCAAAATCTATTTTTTAACTTTGAATGCCCCCAGAGGTGTGCCCAGTGATTGGTTTCGCCCTGGTTGCAGCACACCCCTACTCAGATACTTGCTATCTGAACTAGAGCTGCTGTTATCTAAAGATGACGTATGCAGAGATCCAAGCTGGCGCCATGATCAGACGCACCAACTGGTTGCCCTGAGGTCTCCTGAAGTTCTGCTGGCGGTAACTCCTGTTCCAGTTATGGTCATGAGAAAGGGGAAAGCTATATCCCTGGAAGGCGCACCTCTCCTTGGCTGCTTCGACAAGTGACTCTGGTCACCTTTTGTGCTCCTGCCAGCTCTCCAACTTTGCTCTCTCTTTGGGCCAACCCTCGGGGCATGTTACGGGCAGCAGTGAGGAAGCTTCATTGAGCCCTATTGCACATACATTGCCTCTGATACCCAGAAATGTGAAGGCGGTTGGAGTGTTCAGTTTCCCGTTCTGAAGTGGTTGGTGCTGCCTTTCTTCCGAGAGGCTCTCCAGTTGCCATGTCCTCCCCTCTTGGTGAAGGGAACCCTGTTGAGGGCTCTGGACTCCTTTGAGCTGTGAGCAAGATCATGCAGGGGAAGGGAGAATCTATTTCCAGATTGTTTCAGCGTGAGGCAGTGAAATCTGATATGGCGACTATGGAGTCGCTTTGGGATGCTATAGAGGGACTCAATACCTCTATGCAAGCTTTATCTCTTCGATTTGTGGGGGTCGACAATTGTGTCTCAAACAGTGGTAGACCACTCAACAGCTGGGAAATATAGCTGCAAGATATTATGCAGTGGAATCTCATGTCAGTGCTACCCAGAGGTTGGGAGAGACTTTGTTAAAGGACAGTAACCTTACTCCTTCGGTTTCTATTTCAGAGGAAGCACTACCAGTACAGGGTTCTTCCTTTTGGCCTGGCCTCAGCACCAAGGGTGTTTATGAAATGCATGGCTGTGGTAGCAGCATTTCTTCGCACTCTAGGAATATTCATCTTCCCTTACTTAGACGACTGTCTCATTCGAGCCAGAAGCCAGAATTTCCCTATCTTGCACAATGTGTATCCTTCAGTATTTGAGCCTGGTCATAAACATCCCAAAATCCAACCTAACTCCCACTCAATCCCTAGAGTTTATAGGAGCTATGCTGGATACCAGGAAAGCAAGGGCCTATCTTCCACAGCCCCGCTGCCTTCGCATTGTGCAGTTAGCTTCCCAAGCAGTGTTAAAAACCCATCTCACTGCTCGGGAAATGTTACATTTACTAGGCCACATGGCATCTACCGTGCATGTGGTTCCCTATGCTTGCCTCCATATGAGAGCAGCCCAATGGATTCTATCCACTCAGTGGACTCGGGCATCAGTCTGCCTATCAGACAAAATAGCAAACACAAGTCGCCTTATCTTGTCCCTACAGAGGTGGCAGTCAACCCGAAACCTGTTGGTGGGGTCCTCTTTCCAACAGCCCCCACCCCAGGTCACTCTAACAACAGACGCCTCACAGGTGGGTTGGGGAGCTCACCTGCAAGATCTCTCTACCCAAGGTACCTGGACTCCACAGGAGACCCATCTACACATCAACCTCTTGGAACTCAGAGCAATCTTCCTTGCTCTTCGAGTATTCCACACTCAGCTGAGCTACAAGACAGTCCTAATTCAGATGGACAATCAAGTAGCTACGTTCTATCTGAACAAGCAGGGAGGAACAGGCTCTCTGTCGCTTTGCAATGAAACTTTGCGACTATGGGCCCTCGCCAGAGAGCATCAGATTCATCTCCTTGTGGTGTATCTGCCAGGCATTCAAAACTCTTGGGCAGACAGACTAAGTCGCGTTCTGCTTCCACACGAATGGTCTCTCCGTGCAGACCACATAGCCAAACTTTTTCAAATTTGGGGAACTCCGGACATAGACCTCTTTGCAAGTCCGCTGAATGCCAAACTTCCCCAGTTCTGTTCCAGAATTCCGGCTCAGGGTTCTCAGGCCAGGGATGCTTTCCTCCTCCATTGGGGTCAGGACTTCCTATATGCCTTTCCACCCATTCCCTTAATTCCCAAGACCCTATTCAAGCTTCAGAGAGGCCATATGATTCTCATAGCTCCACATTGGCCACGGCAGGTGTGGTACCCTCTGCTCCTACATCTCTTTCAAGCTCCATCTGTGGAGTTAGGATCTGCTCCAGATCTCCTGTCTCAGGAGGACGGGATGTTGTGGCATCCCGATCCCCAATCTCTGCATCTCAGTGTAGCAGCAAAGCGCAGACAAACCAATGATACCAGGAGTCTGTTCAGAAGGTCCAAATCATTTATTTGTGCACAAGTCTCAAGCAAGTCAATTTCAAAATGGCTGAGCAAAGTTTTCAAGCATTACAACAACTTTTATAGACTTCTGTTCCATTCTAGGTATAGAAAAACATTTCATTGGTTCCGGTAACCTCCCGTACCTCCCGTAGCCCTTCTATTGGTCCCGGTACTGATAAATTTCTCCAATTATGTTCCTTCTGTGGGCATGACACCTACCTGCCCCCCTTCTAGTCCCAATTACAATGGTCAGTTCATCAACTTGTTACTTTCACACTTTCAAGGTTATGGGACCAATTTGTGCGTGCAGAAGAGCAAGGTTCTGTAACTCATCTGTCAGCACTCCTCATTATTTCTCTGCAAATGTACTTTTTCTTATCAGTAATTTTTAAACATGTCTTTTCTGTATTTTTCCATTTCTTAATTCTGCAGTTCTGCTTACCTAAGCTAATTCAATATTTCTACTGAGTTCTTTCTTACAATAGCAGCATATTGGGGGATGTGCAATCCTATATGCCTCTCCACAGGCCTCATTTACAGGTCAAGCTAGCCATGCCGGCCCGCCCATGTCAGACACCGTGGGTCACAGGCCTGCACCCGCCACATTCCCCCCTTTGATTAATCTCACCCTATTACTTAATAAGGTGTGAGAATTAAATCACTTTTAGAAGAATCACATCCTGATTAAAAGATTCTTACTAGTTCCACTAGGGCTAGCTTTGTATAAAGCCATTATTTTAGTTGCGGTCTTCCGCTCTACTGTACTATCAATAGCACTATGAATGGAACGCATACAACATGGGATTAAACATGGTAAGCAGAGGATAACAGCAACAAGGATTAGTACTAAGATAATGAAAGTCTTAAATCCTCCCAGCCAAGAGAAAAGGTTAGCAAACCAATTAGGAAATTTCAAGGCGTGCCAAGTCTGTACTGGCACATAAGCATGTCTCTGCATATCTTTAGCAATTTCTTCAACTACTTGACCCTTATCATCTATTTTCAAACAGCAATTAGTTAAATTCAGTTTACCACATACTCCTCCTTCAGCTGCTAGCAAATAATCAAGTGCTAAGCGATTCTGGTATATGGCAGTGCGCATCTGAGTACTTTGTCTAGCTAAGAGCGTAAGAGCATGACTAGTTTCATTGGTTATTATTTCAACTACTGCTTGTAAGCGAATAATACGATTGATCATATAGATTGGGGTACGATAACCATACATACCATCATCATTCCAAGTGGCAGGTCCATAATACTCAATAATTCTTTCTGGTGGCCAATCATCACCTCGCCACTTCTCCCACTTGCCTATCTGTAAGGCCTCTCTTTTCTGTCTTGATGCTCCTTTGTGTTTGTGGGTAGTATATACAGGGTATCCTAATTGTTCTCCATGTTCAGTGTTTAACAGGAAGAAAGAAGGTCTGATGGTTCCTAAGACACATGCTCCTCCCCATTGTGGCGGGAGTTGCGCATATGCTCGGTTTCCACAGATCCAATATAGGCCAGGTGGGGCTTGCCAGGCTTGGACTTTGGCAAGGTTAGTCCATAGACCTGCAAGTTCAGGAAATCTAGCTAATGGGTTAGGAGGTTCAGGATGTCTGATTCCTGACCACCATGCTGTCTTTTTGGTCGTGGCATTATAGTATTTCTGGCTAAGACAGACCAGCTGTCCTACCTTTTGGGTGAACTGGGGTCCAGTTCTGGCAAAGCAAAGACGTCCAACGATTGAGTGCGCTAACACCCATTCACTGGTAGTCTTGTGTAATTCAGTCTGGTTATAAATCATGGAATAATTCAATTCTTGGGCTTCCCAGGGCCATTGATCTCCCATTTGGGTTCCGCCACAGAAATAACAATCTGTGATCTTAAGACTAGAGACTACTGCTCCGGCTAATTCTAGAAACAAATTCTGTGAAGGGTGAGGGATCTCAAACTTATTTACATGCATAGCTTCATAAAAGGTATTATGAATATGATATTTAGATGACTTGTGGGCTTGAGTATTCAATCTAATATACACAATGGTCCCTGGATCTGTTCCCCCTCCAGCAATTCGTAAACCAAACTTATATCCTTGTTTCCATGCATGGGGATTATGTACACGCAAGTGTAAGGGGTTGCAAGCATCTTTCTGACATTTATCATTTGTGGTTGGCTTGGTTAGAGTAGCCATCCGTTTATCTATTTTCTCATCAGTTATACCAGTGTTCCAGGTAGCATAGAAAACACATTCCCAATATGGGCAATAGTAATCTGCCGCTGTAGCAGTACTATACCCTGATCCTGTTTTACCTGTACACTTCCACCAATTTGTGGCACCTTCTGGACACATATACTTATGGTCATTTCGATACGCTTTCTCCCATGTACCACAGGTGGACTGACTATCTCTATTAATAGCATTACATGCATCAAAATTCAAAACAGCAGGTTTAGTAATGTCCTTAAGTGGTGGTGTAGCAGCTAATATAGGTCCATCTGCATCCTTCCATCTTATTTCTAACGTGTAATAGGATGGATTCTGATGCGGATTATAGCATGCTTTGATTTTGCCATGAGTGCAAACATTTAGTTCAGTGGTGTTATAGATACACCGAGTTATTGTTCCCTTGCAGGTATAGTAAGAATGGTAAAGCAAAGTCTGAGTTACTTTCAGTCCAGTTCTAGTAGAAGTAATGCAAGCAGTGCATGGAGGCAGAGCATAAGTCTGTTCAAAATCCCCAAAGAAGGCAACCAAGGCAAAGTAGAAGCAAAGATACATGTTGATGTTGATTGGAGTTCTTCTGAATCCTCAGCTTGCTGATCTTGATCACGACGGTCTATTATTCTTCGTCCCGTTTGCTAATGAAGCAATTTAACGGGTGCTGAGTGTTGATTGAAGATCCTCAAGATGTCCAGCACACATTAACCAACTTAGCAATTCAGTTGGCTTGTGAAGTCTGGCTTTAGTCAATGTAGTCTCAAAGTAGTGTGTCAAATCACACACAAATTGGGTTCGTTGAAACAAAACTGTTGCTGTATGGAAAACAGCACTCCTCTTCGAAAGACTTGGCTACTGCAAAGCACTTGTGATGAAGTGTCTATGCTGCTGGTTGCCGTCTCAGAGTAACTCGCAAGGGTACATCAGGGTGCTGCTCTGCTGTCCACCGCTCTGGTTCAGGATCGGCGGCGGGCTTGACTCTGCTGTGGTGGATCCAGGCGTCGATCTCGGCTACCTTTACTGCAGTTGGGGTAGACAGGATGACGGTGTACGGTCCCTTCCAATGGGGTTCCAACGGTATCTTCTTCCAATCTTTGATCCACACCGAAGTTCCAGGTTGGTAGGGATGCAAGGGTTCCGTCAAGTTGATAGGCAACTGGTCTTGGATCCACGTATGGAGAGTCTGCAGAACAAAACTAAGAGCTAGGAGTTCTTGTCTGGTTACTTCTGAACCAATCTGGGCTAAACTTCCTTTGATTCCCTGCACTATTGGTGGGGGTTTACCATACAAAACTTCAAAAGGGGAAAATCCTGTTGACTTTACAGGGGCTGAGCGTATTCTGAGTAAAGCTATGGGGAGCACTTGGGGCCATTTCAAGTGTGTCTCCTGACAAAGCTTAGACATTTGGGCTTTCAAGGTACGATTCATTCGCTCAACTTTCCCTGAACTCTGAGGTCTGTATGCAGTGTGGAGCTTCCACTGTATCTGCAAAGCTTTTGCTAACTGTTGAGTAACTTGGGAGACAAATGAGGGTCCATTGTCTGACCCTATTACTGCTGGGATTCCAAATCTGGGGACAATCTCTCTCATTAAGGCTTTGGTAACTTCTCGGGCTTTCTCAGTTCTGGTTGGGAATGCTTCTACCCACCCAGAGAAAGTACAAACTAATACTAGTAGGTAATGGTATCCATTGGCTTTTGGCATTTCGGTGAAATCAACTTGGAGGTTGTGCATGGGGGTGACACCTCCTGACTGAACTCGGGGTGCTGTAATAAGGCCTTGCTTGGCATTATTTTTGGCACAAGTTACACATTGACGTGCTACTGAGGCTGATATGGTTGTCATCAGAGGGATGTAGAAATGTGGTCTGAGTGCTTTCTCCATAGCACTCTTCCCATAGTGTGTGGCTTCGTGGAAAGCTTTGACAAAGGATGGTCCTAACAGCTCAGGAATTACTATTCGTCCTGGAGGTTGACTGCCCTCTTCTGGTGGCAGCTCAATCCATCCATCTTTCAATACTCCATTTTCTTTGTCACAATAGTAATCCAATTCTTTGGTGGTATATCGTGGGGTCCATAGATTCAAGGGTACTGGAAACAATGCTGCTTGCTTTGGCATAGCTTGTGGGGCAATCTGTCCTGTCATAGCTGCTTGTCGTGCTGAGGCATCTGCAAATCTATTTCCTCGGGCAACTTCTCCTTTTCCTGCTTGATGTCCTCTGCAATGCATGACAGCTACACGTGTTGGGACCCAGACTGCATCAAGTAACATCAATATCTCGGGACCATATTTGACTGATTTTCCTCCGGATGTGATGAGTCCTCTTTCTTTATAGAGAGCTCCATGGGCATGCAAGGTAGTGAAGGCATATTTGGAATCTGTATATACATTCAGTATAAGTTTTTCTCCTAACAACAAAGCTCTGGTGAGTGCTATCAATTCGGCTTTCTGGGCTGATGTGCCTGAGGCTAGAGCTGATGATTCAACTACTTCATGTTGAGTGACGACTGCATATCCGGCACAGCGTCGTCCATCAAGGATGAGACTGCTCCCATCAACATAATAGATCTGGTCGGGATTGTCTATGGGCACATCTGTTAAGTCAGGTCGACTAGAGAACACAGTTTCCATGACTTCGATACAGTCATGTTCTGGGAGTTCTTCACTGATGGGTATCAAGGTAGCTGGATTCAAGGCATGGCTCACTTCAAGTTGTATTTGTGGGTTTTCACATAACATGCTCTGGTACTTCAACATTCGGGAATTGGTGAGCCAATAATTTGCTTTTTGTTCCATAAGGGCAAGGACTGCATGTGGCACAGTGACTCGTATGTTCTGTCCTAGTGTGAGTTTGTCTGCTTCACTCACTAGTAGCGCTGTAGCTGCAACTGCTCTCAAGCAAGGTGGCCATCCTTTGGCCACAGGGTCCAATTGTTTTGATAGGTATGCTACAGGTCGCTCCCAATTTCCTAATTTCTGAGTCAACATGCCTAGGGCATTGCCCTGTGCTTCATGTACAAACAAGTGGAAAGGTTTGTGGACATCTGGTAGTCCAAGTGCTGGTGATGACATCAATTCTTCTTTTAACTTCTGGAAGGCTGTATCCTGCTCAAGTCCCCACTCCAGTGGTGACTTCTCTTCTCCTTTTGTGGCTTCATACAGTGGTTTGGCAATTTGGGCAAAGTTGGGTATCCAGATTCGGCAATATCCTGCTGCTCCCAGAAAGGCTCTGACTTGCTTTCTGGTTGTTGGAGTTGGAATTCTGCATACTGCTTCTTTTCTTTCTCTGCCTAATCTTCTGCTTCCTTGGGTAATACGAAAACCCAGGTATTTCACTTCTTTTTGACATAGCTGTGCTTTGGCTCTGGAAACTTTGTATCCAGCTTCATCTAGTAACTGCAAGAGATCTTTGGTGGCTAATATACATTCTCTTTCTGATACGGCAGCTATCAACAGATCATCCACATACTGGAGAAGCACTCTCTTCCCCGGGGCTACTGGATAGCTTGTAAGGTCTTGATTTAGTGCAGCACTAAAAATGGTAGGTGAATTCTTGAATCCTTGGGGTAATCTTGTCCAGGTGAGTTGGCCCCCTCTTCCAGAGATGGGGTCCTGCCATTCAAATGCAAATAATATTTGGCTTACAGGGGCTAATCTTATGCAAAAGAATGCATCTTTTAAATCCAGTACAGTGAAATGGGTAGCCTCAGCAGGTATCAGCCCTAGAAGGGTGTAAGGATTGGGTACAACTGGATGTATAGTTTCAACTGCATCATTTACTCTTCTCAAATCTTGCACTGGGCGATAATCATCCGTCCCAGGTTTCTTTACTGGCAAAAGTGGAGTGTTCCATGGGGATTGACATACTTTTAGTAGGCCATATTCGAGCAATCTCTGTAGGTGGCGATGAATGCCTTCAATTGCGGCTCTTGGGAGAGGATACTGTTTGACGTGCACTGGGGTAGCACTAGGCTTGAGGGTTACAATCACTGGAGCTATATGCTTGGCTAGGCCTGGGGGACTGCCTTCCGCCCATACTCCAGGTGGTGCATGAATGTTCTTTAAAGATTGTTCAAAATAGGTATCTTGAATCGAATCATCAATGTAGTATCTCCATTCTTCTTCTCGGGGAACTGTCAGCAGCATTACTCCTGCTGGCTTGGCTTGGGAATTTACTGTCATTTGCATTTCTCCTTGTTCAGAGAAAGATATTTGTGCTTGAAGCTTGGCTAGCATATCTCGTCCCAGTAGTGGTACTGGACATTCGGGCATGTAAAGGAATTGATGAGTTACTTGCTGTCCTCCTAGACTGCATATTCGGTTTTGAAGAAAAGACTTTGTGGCTTTGGCACCAGTTGCTCCTATAATGGTGACTGCTTTTTTAGTGAATGGGGCTATCTTTTTGTCTATTACTGAATGTTCTGCTCCAGTATCAACCATAAAGTTCATAATTTGGTCTCCTATTTGTATTCCGACCATAGGCTCCTGGAGACCTAAAGCAAACTTGGAGCCCGGTCTGTCCTAATCCACGTCATCCTCATCATGGGCTTGTGTGGCCAATGCTTGGATGGCTCCTCCTCCCCTCTCTCTCTGGAATTGTTCTCGATTGGCTCCTCCTCGGCCTCGGGGACGGCCTCGTCTTTCTTCTCGCCACTGATGATCGTTGTCGTCATCTTGCTGGGCGTCTTCGAGTTGCGGGCACGTATCTCTCCAATGTCCTTCCTCTCTGCAATAGGCGCATTGGTTCACGCCTAGTCTCTGGGTCCGGCCTCCGCCTTGACCCCGCCCTCTTCCTCTGCTCCTTCGACTAGGGACACCTCCCCTTTTCTTTTCAACTATGGCCGCAGCCAAAAAATCAGCTTTCTTCTTCATCTTTCTATCACATTCTCTCTGTCTTTCAGTATCACGATTCACATACACTTTATGAGCGACTTCCAATAACTGTGTTGCATTCATGCCCGCAAACCCTTCTAATTTCTGTAATTTACGTCTAATGTCTGGTTGAGACTGGTTTACAAAAGCAGAATTCACCATGCATAAACTTCCTGGTGCCTCAGGATCATAGGGAGTATACATTCTGTAGGCTTCAGTTAATCTTTCATAATAATCTGCTGGGCTCTCATCTATTCCTTGGATAACTCCTGCGACTTTGGAAAGGTTCATAGCTTTTTGGCCTCCCCTTCTCAGGCCTTGTAAAAAGCCTTGGTGAAAGCGGGCTAGGGCTGTGGATCCTTCATCTGTATTTGGATCCCATTGGGGGTCTTCATTCGGGAATTCTCTCTGAGCTGCTTCTCTACGATCTATTATATTCTGCCCCTGCGCCGGAGCTGCAGGGTTTTCTGCCATCCATTCAATAGCTGCTTTTCTAATTCTCGCTCGTTCTTCTGTAGTGAATAGGGTGGTCAGGAGCTGACGGCAATCTGGCCAAGTGGGTTGGTGAGTTTCCATAATACTAGTTACTAATTCTGTCAGCTCCTGGGGCTTGCTAGTATAGGAGGCATAATGCGACCTCCAATTTAATAAATCAGTTGTAGAGAAAGGAATATACACATAAGTTAAGGGTCCCGCTACCACTTCATCATTATCATTCTTTACGGGCACTCCCGGGACTTGCCTTAAGGGAAACAGTTTGGCTGTCCCAGGCGTCGTTTGGGATCTAAGGGTTATTGTCGTTGCCTTTGCAGGAGTCGCTTTCTTTTTCTCAACTGGTTTTGCTTTGGGTTTTTCTTTCGCTGGCGTGCTAGTGCTAGCGCTGGCTTTCTCGATTATTTGTACACTGTCCTCCTCCTCTTCTGGGGAATTTTCTCTTTCTCCTTCTTCTATCTCCGCTTCTGACTCACTTTTTACGTCCTCCACTTCTCTCTCCACTAATTCTTCCTCTTTCTCTTCTCTAGGAGGGGGACCGGGGTTGGGTCCCGCCTCGGCTCTGGTCGTCTCTGGGGTTCTGGGGCAGGACGACGCCGGCCTACTCTTACTGGACCTGGGGTTCTGGGCTGCCTGAGGACTACTTCTGGGGAATCAGGATCTGCCAGGATGGGTTTCTTCGTGGCTTTCTTATCCTGCTCTTTCATTCTAGGCTGTTCCGTTTTCTGTCTAGAATCTGTTTTAGCTAACATTATTCTGCACTGTTCCTCATAACAGCGCTGCGCCCAGGAGGGCGGATCTTCACAAATACTTAACCAAGAATCTATATAGGGGTACTGATCGGGGTGCGCTACCCGCACTCCACGATGTATTGACTGAATAATCTCTACAGTGAACGTTCCCTCTCGGGGCCAGATGGGGTCTAGATCGGGCCACTCCCTAGTACACAAAATCTGCAAATGGGCTGCTGTCATTTTAATACCATAATCTCCTGAATATCCCTCTTTAAAATGTGCGATCATACATTCTAATGGAGTGTTTCTAGTAGACCCCGCCCCTCCCATTTCGATGTGTGCGCGCAACAACAGACAGAAGGGAAAAGGAGGGCGGACCGTGGGTAAGGGGTCCTCACGGCCCTGGAAACGTATAGGGAATACAAATAACAAGACAAGACGACAATCGCTTCCCCCTTTTCGCGACCTGAACGCGGTCGCCCGGTCAGGAAATGCGCTAATCAGGGGTCCGCCTTCACTTGGTCCGTGCTGCCAGACCTCTCATTCACACTTCGTTCACACAATCATGCTAGCAACGTATCCCAGAATGCATTCGTTTCTATCTGTTCTGACTAGTCTTTTTCCCAATTACGAAAAGGATGAGGGTTTCACCTAGCGAATTCCCATGCCAGGCTACTCGGCTCTTCCTTGAGAGTTGATCATGCTCTCTTACCAATTCCCAATATCTCGAGATTACAAATTCCAAATTCCAATGGCAGTACTGCTCTTTCTATTTCTGTCTAGACCCAAAATCAAAACTATACTCACCGGATCCGGTCCTCAAACTTCCCAAGCAGGCGCATGAGTTGGACCTCGGACTCCCCTCACTCGGGTTCGAGGCGTTGGCTCCAACCGGGCCCGGCACCCGCCGAGGTCCGACCAGCTCCCTCCGATACAAGGGACCGGTGGCGCCAGGGAGCGGCCCTCGTCGGAAGGGCGCGATCCCGGCAGGACCAAGCCTATAGAGGCGGAAAGTCGTGGTATATTGCCCTATATACACTTTGATTCCACAACTTCCCGGCCAACGCACCAAGGAATATGTAGCAGCAAAGCGCAGACAAACCAATGATACCAGGAGTCTGTTCAGAAGGTCCAAATCATTTATTTGTGCACAAGTCTCAAGCAAGTCAATTTCAAAATGGCTGAGCAAAGTTTTCAAGCATTACAACAACTTTTATAGACTTCTGTTCCATTCTAGGTATAGAAAAACATTTCATTGGTCCCGGTAACCTCCCGTACCTCCCGTAGCCCTTCTATTGGTCCCGGTACTGATAAGTTTCTCCAATTATGTTCCTTCTGTGGGCATGACACCTACCTGCCCCCCTTCTAGTCCCAATTACAATGGTCAGTTCATCAACTTGTTACTTTCACACTTTCAAGGTTATGGGACCAATTTGTGCGTGCAGAAGAGCAAGGTTCTGTAACTCATCTGTCAGCACTCCTCATTATTTCTCTGCAAATGTACTTTTTCTTATCAGTAATTTTTAAACATGTCTTTTCTGTATTTTTCCATTTCTTAATTCTGCAGTTCTGCTTACCTAAGCTAATTCAATATTTCTACTGAGTTCTTTCTTACAATAGCAGCATATTGGGGGATGTGCAATCCTATATGCCTCTCCACAGGCCTCATTTACAGGTCAAGCTAGCCATGCCGGCCCGCCCATGTCAGACACCGTGGGTCACAGGCCTGCACCCGCCACATCAGGGCCTGGTTGCTGAGAGCCTAGACCTTCATGGTCTTGACCTTTCTCAACAAGTAAAGGATATCCTTTATGCTTCCAGGAAACCTCCTACAAGACGCTCTTATGCTTTCAAGTGGAAAAGGTTTTCCATATGGTGTTCGCAGAAGGGTCTTGACCCCCTGGCGATACCTTTGGAATCATTACTGGAGTATCTCCTTCATTTATCTAATGCAGGGCTTAAGACTAACTCAGTAAGAGTCCATTTAAGCTATTTCAGCTTCTTTCAAGCCTGTAAATAGACAACCTATTTCCTCTCATAGCGAGATTTATGAGGGGCCTTCTTCTAACTAAGCCTCCCATTAGGCCACCACTGGTGGCATGGGACCTAAATCTGGTTCTTGGGCAGCTCATGAAGCCGCCTTTTGAACCTTTAGCTACTACCTCCTTGAATTTCCTTTCCTGGAAGGTTGTCTTTCTCATTGCAATCACATCAGCACGTTGCATCAGTGAGTTGCAAGCATTAGTGGCTGATCCTCCTTATACTATTGCACCACCTTTGTATATAGTTAACCATGATATCTCTTGTCAGATAACACACCTTTGTATATAGTTTCCCCTATTTCCCAAGTTTATATCTCCTGTTAAATGTAATTGACCAGACATATGTAAATTGTCGGATGTTTTTTGTTCAATGTAAACCGCGCTGATGTCTAATAGTGCGGTATATAAGAATTGTTAATAAATAAAAAAAATAAATAAATAAATAAATACGAGGTTCCATCATGATAAGGTAGTCCTTAGGACTCATCTACACTTTATGCCAAAGGTAGTCTCACCTTTTCATTTAAACCAAGCGGTTTACCTTCCTGTATTTTTTCCAAGGCCTCATGCTTCAAATGCAGAAAGGAATCTTCATACTTTGGACTGTAAAAGAGCACTTGCTTTTTACTTACAAAGGACACAGCAACATAGAAAGTCCTCTCAACTCTTTGTTGCTTTTGATCCTTCTCATTTGGGACTTCCAGTCTCCAAGAGAACATTGTCCAACTGGATTGCACAGTGAATTTCTTTTACCTATCAGAGTAAGAACCTTTCTCTGGAAGGCCATGTCACAGCTCACAATGTAAGAGCCATGGCAACCTCAATGCTCATCTACACTCTGTCTATCGATGACATCTGTCGAGCAGCTACTTGGGCCTCGGTTCATACCTTCACAGCCCAATACTGCTTAGATAAGGACTCCCGCCGGGATGCCTTGTTTGGTCAGGCTGTTCTACAACACCTGTTCCATACTTAATCAACTCCTACCCACCATCCCCGGTAGGATTCCAGAGATCCATGGGGGGAAGTGGAGCCCTTTCACAGGGGCACACAACTTCTGGGGTCTCTCCCTGGCATCTGTAGCTAGGGAGTCCCCCATATGTGAAGACTACATTCCTGCTTGTTCCTGGAGATAGCAGAGTTGCTCACCTGTAACAGGTGATCTCCGGGAACAGCAGGAATTTAGTCTTCACATATGGGTATCGTCAGTACCAACGGAGCCTGCGTGGGAACGCTCCCCAGTGTCCAATTAGAAAGCTTTTGGGAGCATCCCACAGTGCATGCGTGCTGCCTTCCTTTCCCAACTGCCTCTCTCCAGTTGAGTTTAAAGCTGAGACAAAGAGAGAAAGGAAGGGAAAGAAATAAAAGAGAGAGATAGAGAGATACAACTCCTATCTCTCTCTTTTATTTCTTTCCCTTCCTTTCTCTCTTTGTCTCAGCTTTAAACTCAACTGGAGAGAGGCAGTTGGGAAAGGAAGGCAGCACGCATGCGCTGTGGGATGCTCCCAAAAGCTTTCTAATTGGACACTGGGGAGCGTTCCCACGCAGGCTCCGTTGGTACTGACGATACCCATATGTGAAGACTAAATTCCTGCTGTTCCCGGAGATCAACTGTTACAGGTGAGCAACTCTGCTATCTCCAGGAACAAGCAGGAATGTAGTCTTCACATATGGGGGACTCCCTAGCTGTTACAGGTGAGTAACTATGCTTTACCGAAGGACGATCTTGCCAAACAAATCTGATTGAGTTCTTTGAGTGGGTGACCAGAGAACTAGATCAGGGGCATACAATGGATGTCATCTACCTGGATTTCAGCAAAGCCTTTGATACTGTCCCTCATAGGAGGCTTATCAATAAACTCAGTAGTTTGGGGATGGGTCCCAAGGTGGTAAACTGGATCAGAAATTGGTTCACTGACAGACGACAGAAGGTGATGGTAAATGGAGCTCACTCGGATGAGGGGAAGGTGATTAGCGGGGTGCCCCAGGGTTCGGTCTTGGGCCTGGCACTATTCAATGTATTTGTGAGTGATATTGCTGAAAGACTGAATGGAAAGGTATGTCGTTTTGCAGATGACACGAAAATTTGCAACAGAGTGGACTCCCTCGAGGGAGTGGTTAACATGAGGAAAGATCTACAAAAGCTGGAAGAATGATCTAATGCTTGGCAATTAAGATTTAATGCAAAGAGGTGCAGTATCATGCACTTGGGTAGCAGTAATCCAAGGGAAATGTATGCGATAGGGGGTGAGAGAGGTTGGTGTGCACGAATCAGGAGAAAGACCTTTGCGTGATTATTTCTGTACATCTCAAGGTGGCAAAACAGTGCGACAAGGCAGTGGCAAAAGTCAGGAGGATGTTGGGCTGCATACAAAGAGGAATTACCAGCAGAAAGGAAGAGGTACTAATGCCTTTGTATAAGTCACTGGTGATGCCTCACTTGGAATACTGTGTTCAGTTTTGGAGACCATATCTTGCAAAGGATGTAAAAAGAATGGAAACTGTTCAGACGAAGGCGACCAAAATGATTTGGAGCCTGCGTCAGAAGCCTTATGAGAAGAGACTTGACGACCTAAATATGTACACTTTGGAAGAGAGGAGGGATAGGGGAGATATGATTCAGACCTTTAAATACTTAAAGAGAAATAATGAGCAAACAAGCCTCTTCCAAAGACAGGGAAAACTAGTAAAACTAGAGGGCATAACATAAAGCTGCAAGGTTGTAAAACTAGAGGGCATAACATGAAGCTGCAAGGTTGTAAATTGAAAGGCAATGTCAGGAAATACTTTTTCACTGAAAGGGTGGTGGATGCTTGGAATGCCCTCCCGATGGAAGTGGTGGGGGCAAACACAGTGACAGCGTTCAAAATGGCATGGGACAGACACAGTGGGTCCCTTTACAGCAATAAAATCTAAATAAACGGAACCATCTAATTTCTCAACAAATAGGGGTGTCCTAAATGGAGCGGCGGGTTCACCCCTAAAAAAAGACATGGGGAGGGGTGGCCTGCACAGAGTGGCAGGTGCACCTACTCCTGCCATCTTACTGGGCAGACTAGATGGACCATACTGGCCTTTATCTGCTGTCATTTACTATGTTATGATGTTTTCCTTAAGAATAGTTTTCTTACCTAAATGGGGAGGAAAAAGAAGGGAAAGACCTGACTCCTAAGCAGTAGGCACCAGCTTAGTGTGGGTTGACAGATAGTTATGTTCACCTGTCCATGGTGTGTATCCAGCCTCTGACATCCCTACTGGGAGACCAGGGAGCAGTAGGAGGGCTTATGCTCTCTTCTTGGTTTGACGTCATGCTTACCTCAAATGAGCATAGCCCCCTCGCCCCGAGGCTGCATGGAGCTCAGCAAGACTCTGGCAGGAGCTCATGTACTGCACCCTAGGTAGGAATGCAGAGGTGAGGCAACCCAGAAGTCAGTGGCAGATGCTATTGGTGGAGAACAGTGAGCCACTGATGATGCCTAAGGTGGCCCACCAAGGAGTGTTGGCCCTGAAGACTCCTGATAGCTAACTGGGCAGTAGCCTAGTAGCCTTATTCAGTTGTTGGCTGGATAGCTATACCAGCTAAAGTTAGACCAGCCTTTTTTGTGCTTAACTTTAGCCTTAACTGGCCAGTGGCTAAATATCACCGCTGACCAGACTGCCCTGATACTTCGCAGTTAGCATCAGGGCATGTAGTGGTGTTAGGAGGGGATATTTCGTGGCGCAAACTGGCTGTGCCACTGAATAGCCCACTCACCGGGATTAAAATGGTTAGCTGGTGTGCTGTATTACTGTAATCCTTTTAAGTATACCCTCCAGAATGATGTCCATGGTGGGATCTCCTCAAACTCATTCTCTCCCTAATGAAAAAGGTGAATACTTTGTTTTAAACCAGCCATATAAATTAATACAAATGAAGGAGGCTTTCGGTAAACTCTTGGGGGGGGGGGGGGTGAGAGGAGATGAAGGGGCAGGAACTGATCTCCCACAGGGCTTTTTTTGTTTTTGTTTTACAAGTTAATAGGGAAAGAAATAAAATAGGTCTAGTGGTAAGTAAATTTTCACAGCTGCGTGTACAGCTTGTGTTTGACTTCTGTTATTTACACTTTCTTCATCTGGTTTCACCGTTTTGCTTGAACAGTGGGGCCACTTTCTAGCAGCTGAACATTTCAGCAGGATGATACACAGAATATGGAATCCAGGCAAATTACCCTGACAATCAAGAACAGCGTGTGACATGTGGGCAGTAGCACTAGAGAACCCTCACCCCCCCCCCCCCCCTTTCCACTGAGGCAGCTGCCAGGATGAAAAGTGATGTAATGTCAATAACTAGAATTAAAACAAAAAAACCCAATTCCAGCCCCATGAAAAAGCAAACGGAATCTATCGCCAGAATCCCGATTGCAGTTTATTGCAGCCAGTTTTTAAAACTGTTTGCAGGAGATATGGACACACAGCGCCTCTCAGAGCCTTTTTCTAGCATGTTGCATTTAGTTCCATGGGCTGAGGTGACGTTACTAATAGTCACGATTTAGAAAAATGAGCCTTCCGAGTCTGGGAGTTTGTCTAAAATGTTCTCGGTAAATGGGGCCAAGAGAGATTCTGTGGAAATCGGGGCATTTTTCCAAAAATTTCTCAGTCTCACTGGGACAGAGTTAGAGCAACCAACTCATTTCATCTGCTTATGCACAGTGCACATCATCACATTTGCCTCAAAATATCTTCCAAAATGTATGAAAACAAGGTAAGGAGCAATATAATTACAATATACGGTGGACTTTCGATCGAAAGACTGAATAGAAAACCTGAGCAATAGATTGTAATTTTCACTGAAAATAATAATTATAATCATGGTACTTGCTTCCTAGTCTGAAACCGTGAGCCTAGAATTAAAGATAAGACTGATCCTGGAAGGTTGGGCGTACTGAAGAGGCATCAGACAGTAAAGTTCAGCTCTTGTTCTGCGGTAGATAATCGAATTCTATTTTTTCAGGCGTAGCTCATAGGGAATTACATTCCGGTATAGCAGGTATTTTCCTATGCGGTAGATAATCGATTTTCTATTTGTAAAATATGTCTATAGATTGTGAAGCCGAACTTCCCAAGAGTAAGAAAGACCTCGATTTAAGTCCAGCTTGGTGTTACCATGACCTTTTCGTATTCTGTCGTCAAGTGTCGGATCGATAGAGTTATTTTTCAAATAAATTCTATAAATGAACTGTGCAAACTCTTCTGAGCTGCCTACCTTGTGGGAAGTTTACGAAGTTGGGAGTACGAAGGGTAAACGTTTTAGTTCCTTCCTTGGGCAGATCGCTGTTACGAACTTTAATTGGAATTTTGTTTGTTTTTAACTTTAACCAAAATCTTAAATGAGCACCATAACCACAGGATCCGCATAATGAAGACACTTAGGGAATTCGAGAGTTCAGTGTGTACATACAGAGAATAATAAAGAATGGGCAGAGCTGCGCACTATGGTCTGAACACCACTTGAGCCACTCTGAAATTTTCTGCTGCTCTCTGTCTCCCGCAGATTTGGATTCTCCTGGCCCTTCTCGTGCTTTCGGGCGGTGCGCAAGGCTTGAAGGTGAGCAAGCGCGCCCCCCTGCGGTCGCGGAGCTGCAGCGATCGGCCCGAGGAACTGCTGGAGCAGTTGTACGGGCGGCTGGCTGCAGGAATGCTTAGCGCCTTTCATCACACGCTGCAGCTGGAGCCGTTCGACAAGCAGAACGTCAGCTGTCCGACAGGGGGCAGAGCGGCGCCGGACAAAAAGCAGCGGCTTCCAACCAACCTTCTCAGCGTGGCTCCCTGGGCTTACAGGTGAATAATACTCCCTCCCGCTTCCCCTCTTCAGCCTCCGCGCATCCTCGGGAACCGAATCCCGAAACAATGAAGTGAAAACGTGGAAAGCGAAAAATCATAATAAAATACACAAGCTATATACATTTTGACGAGCAGAGCAATCAACTTTGCAGGGCTCCAATAATGCAATGGAATGCGTGTCTTAGAGTCAATGATGACTCCTGGTGACCGAGCAGCTCCTGGGTTTTCTTGGCAGTGTGACCAGAAGTAGATTGCCAGGCCTTTATTTATTTATTTATTTAGCATTTCTTTTATACCGCGCTATTAACATCAGTGCGGTGTACATCAAAACAGAACATATACATTGCAGGATAACTGCAGTGTATTCACATTTGAACAGGGATTGAAACTTGGATAAACAAGGGTAAAGCATCAACAGTTATTACATTATCAAGTATCTCTACATTTATTTACATGGTGAGTGTATTTCCCTATTGGGTCTACAGCGAAAAATATCTTGTGAATAGGTAGTGCTTTAGGGCCTTCCTGAATTGGGTTATGTTGGTGATAACTCTTTTTCGAGGCAATGGAGGGTTAAGTGACTTGTCCAAGGCCGTGAGGAATGCTAGTGGGCATTGGAACCTGGTCTCTTGTCTTTCTTGGTTATCAAGCCAGTGCTATGGTCTCACTGATACCCCCTCACCCCCCCCCCTCCAACCTACAGATCATTGCACTCCTCCTCCCTCATTACTATTAATAGTAGGCTGCACTCCCCCCCCCTTTTCCAAAACTCCTTTGTGAACTCTGTTCACATGATGCTAGTATTTCTCCTTCAAATCAAATATTGTAACAAAAATTGCAGTGAAGGGGCAAATGCATCATTGGAATAAAAGTCAGTACTGAGGATCAAATATTTAACATTGTATGAACAAAATTAGAAAAGGTACAGAGAAGAGCCATCAAAATGGTAAAGGAAATGGAAGGATACCCTTACGAGGAAAGGTTAGGGCTCTTCATCCTGGAAAAAAGACTACTGACGGGAGATATGATAGAGGGCTATAAAATAAAATAATGAATGGCATGGAATGGGTTAACATAGATCATTTGTTTACTCCTTCAAAAGTAGAATCTAGGGGACATACAATGAAGGTACAGTATAGCACATTTAAGACTAATTGGAAAAAATATTTTTTCACTCAACACGTAATCAAACTCTGGAATTTGTTACCAGAGGATGTAGTAAAAGCTGTTAGTATAGTCAGGTTTAAAAGAGATTTGGACAAGTTCCTGGAGGCAAAGTCCATTACCCATTATTAAAGTGAGCTAGGGAAATCCAGTGCTTATCCCTGGGATAAGCAGCATGGAATCTGTGTATCTTTTTGGGAACCTGACAAGTACTTGTGACCCGGATTGGCCATTGTTCGAAACAGGATACTGGGCTTGATGTTCTTGGGTTCTTAACAGGCTGTGATAGTCAAAGGATTAATGTGATTAAAGCAAACAAAATCAGTTTGTTTTTTAAGTGCCATCAAGTCAATGCTGACTCCTGCTAACCCAGCAGCCCCTGGGATTTCTTGGCAAGGTATGACTGGAAGTAGATTGACAGGCCTTTTCTTCCTAGGCAATGGAGGGTAATGTGACTTGCCTAAGGTCACAAGGAGTTCCAGTAGGAATGGAACCCTGATCTCTTGCATATTTGGCTGTTGGTCTAACCTCCTCCACTTAATCCAAAAAAGGTCTATAAAGGTTATAATCACTTAGCTTTTCATGTCTTTTCTCTCACCTGTTATTGATGCGACAGATACTACTGCCGCTCTATCTTTGCATGTATGGTTGCACAGCTCTTTTATAAATCCAACACTAAGGTGGAGATCATAAAAACAGTTAGTGTAGCTGGGTTGAAAAAAGGTTTGCACAAGTTTCTGGAGAAAGGGTCAACAGAGTGTTATTAAGACACACCTGGGGAAAGCCACTGCTATTCCTGTGTATACTCACTAGGGAGGTTGCAAAGTAACAGTTGGGTAAACTGGTCGGGTCACTAGAAGTTCAGAATTTGGGGTTTTGTTCTTTGGATCCCTGGGTATAAGCAGAATGGTAGCCACGGTGAGCACTAAGAAGCAGTACTCATTTCCCAAGCTCATGTCCTGACAGTGGTAGCATCAATATGAGAACAACAACTTAGTTGGACTATGAGATTTCTTTGAGAGCACGAGTGTGGTGCTGGGCTCAGGTGTCTGTGTGTGTGCTGTGCTGGTCTGTTGCCTGTATATGTGTTTGGTATTGGGGAAGGGTGCCTGTGTGTGTGTGGTGCAGGGATGGAGAGCCTGTTTGCCTTTGGGGAGAGAAGGGGATGCACCTAAACCCTAAACCCTCATTCCCCCTTTCTTCTTTGTCTATCTCTGTAGATAATACTCTTCTACTTCCTGTTTCCTCAGCCCGCAACCTTGGGGTCATCTTTGACTCCTCCCTCTCCTTCTCCACACATATCCAATTGATTGCTAAAACCTGTTGTTTCTTTCTTTATAACATTAACCACCCCAACCAAACGCGCAACAGCCTTCCTGGAAGCTATGGCAGCAGTGGACTGTCACGAATTGTACACTCCCCCACTCACAGCAAAGGCAACATCCTCAACCTCATTTTCACAACCACCAATTCTACCCATATTGACCCTCTCCCACCAATCCAGACTCTCTCAGTACCCTGGTCCGACCACAATCTAGTAACCTTTCAGCTATCCATCACCACAAAAGGGATCCTCACCTACTAAGCTGCACAAGAACCACTTCAGACAGTTCAACAAAGAATCCTTCCTGGCCCACATCTCCCCAAGGCTCAACACTCAAATACAGGACCTGGACTCTACAGTCACTACCTGGAACCAAACCATCAACCAAACAGCATCAACCTTGACCCTTCTACAGAATACCGCTTACAAACAGACCCCATGGTCCAGGCTCTGCAACTCAGTGCATCATTTCTGCTGCTTTCCCAGCTGCAGTGTGGCCCTCCCTGGGCCTTGCTCTCCAGTCCGTTGTAGGCAGGAACAACAGCAGGACTGCTGCAGGTGGCTCCCACCACTCGGAGGCGGGGAGACCCGGTGCATGCTGAGTGACCTTCTGCTTCCTTGGCCCCCTCCACACCCCAGCTCAGGGAGGCAGCTGCCAACATCATCACTGTGGAAGGGGGAGGCAGGGCTGGTAAAACTAACTTGACCAGAGCTGACAGATTAAAAGAAAATAGATTCTCTCCAGCAGTTTTGCTGATAGCAGCAGGCATAGGCACTATTGCTGGCTGAAATCATGGTCTTTTTCTCCTCCAGCCCACAGCTGCAGCTTTAGCGCCCCTTAACACATGTTTACCCTAGTCTCTTGCTTACCAAGCCAGTGCTCTAACCACCCAGCTATTCCTCCACTCTGCAGGTCTCCAAAGCCAGTTATAATTGCAACACAGGTTTTTTTTCCAGCCTTCACCAGATCGTATTATTAAAAATTGTGAGTCGTTCTTCCTAAAATGTTTCTTAATAGATATTGGTGTAATGATTCTCATTCTTGTCTTATTGACAGACTCCTTTCTTTGAATCCTCATACTATATTATAAGAACATAAGATATGCCAAAGGTCCATCAAGCCCAATATCCTGTTTCCAACAGTGGTCAATCCAGGTCACAAGTACCTGTCAGGTTCCTAAAGTAAACAGATTCCATGCTGCTTATTCCAGGAGTAAGCAGTGGATTTCTCCAGTCCACTTTAATAATGGTTTATTGACTAACTTAACTCCAGGAACTTGTCCAAAGCTCTCTTAAATCCAGCTATACTAACAATTTCAACTACATTCCAGGGCAACAAATTACAGAGTTTGCATAGAGAAAATGAGACATCCAAGTTGATATGTGCACAGTTCCCCAAGTATTTCACAAAAGGCTCACTGATTTCAGATCCTTTTCTACAGTATATATAAGGATGCTGGAAATACATGCACTAGTTCCTGCATGTTCAGTGGAAATAACCCTTTTACTAATAAATATGTTTTAATAAAGAACAGCATCACTCTAGAATGATTGTTAGCACTTAGAGGTGTAAATGCTGAACTTTCCAAAACTGGACAAACAGAAAGAACCAAACTTTTAAATATCAGACAGGTATGTATAATTTCCCCTTTTATCACTGGTACAATACCCAAGTCCAAATGAATATTTATTTATTTATCTATTTAACAAGTTTTTAATGTAATTAAACTTGGTGATGTACATTAAACAGGGACATTGATAACTTGGATTCTTCCGAGGCAATGGAGGGTTAAGTGACTAGCCCAAGGCCACGAAGAGTGCTAGTGGAAATCGAACCCTGGTCTCTTGGTTCCCAAGCCAGTGCTCTAACCATTAAGCTTCTCCTGCTGCCTCAGAGCAAGTGTAAATGCCAATGTCCAGAATTTTTAAAGTATGTGTGTAATATTGCTGTTGTAAAATCAGAAATATACACACACATTTTTCCAGCCCACTCAAAACATGCCTACAACATACTTCCTTGGAAACTGTGCATACCACAGATCTGCAGATGTAAATAATGGCTTTCTAAAATAGCTATTTGCATAGCTTGGTCATTTACACATGTAAAAGTTATGCAAACCTTCTAAAGAACCTTCTCTGTTTTTTGAAGACTTACACTTTCTTTCTTGCTGCTGGCACAATCCTGTTTTGAAAACTCTTCTAACTTCAGTTCTTTGGTTAGCAGTGGTGTAAGTACTAATGAGGGGCCCCCAAGCAAAATTTTGATGAGGGCTTTCCACCTCCGGCAAACTCACTTGAAACTGTTTGGCATGTTGCCTCCTAATCCTCTTTTATGTGCACTGATGTTTTCAGGCCCGGCAGCCATCACATTCCACTGCTGGGCCGAAGTCTTGCAATAACAGATGCAAACTGTGAATTGTTTCAAGTAAGTTTGTTGCTCTGTCTTCACCGTTGCTGCCTGGGCCCCCTTCCTGCCTGGGCTTCCCTACCTTTGCATTGCAAAGGCTGCTTGGGTGGAATTTACGCCACTGTTGGCTTGGAAAATGTACTGCATAAACGGCCTCAGTAATCCTAAGTATTTGGGAGGGGGGAACACTGCAGTTTGTAGCAGAGAGGTGTATTTCTCAGGGGACGAGGGTGCATGAGTGTGAGCCTGTGACATACCTATCTGTTTTCTTGCAAGTTTCTGTACTGCTGTTGTTGAGTTGATGCCACTTCTTGGTAACCCATCCCCTGGGGTTTCTTGGCAAGATTTATTTATTTAATGTCTCTTTTATACTGCCTTTCAGATTATCAAGGAGGTTTACATAAAACATATAACTTATGTATACATTGAACTGTAATACAAGAAACTAAGGTTACAGGTTTAGGTACACTTGAACAATTGTACCGGTAGAAGGGATGAGGAACCGGGGTCTGAACTATGTACAAAGAAGTGTCATTACACACAACAAGTGGGTGTGATTGGTGTGGCTATGAGTTACTTTGAAGGGGGGGCCATGGCGGTCTGAAGTGAGTGGGAGGGCTTGATTGTTAGGTGTCAGACCTAAAGTATTCTTGGAATAAAAAAAATTAGCTTTTTATGGAAGTCCCTACGGTCTTTGATACGATGGGAAGTAGATTACCAGGCTTTTCCTGATCGTCTCTCCGGGCCAGTCCAGGAACAAGAGGGTTGTCAACCTTCTCCAGCAACTGAGGACTGAACTCCGAAGTTTTGCAGACCTGGCATCTGGCTCCCCCTGCTGGTCGTCCCTCAGTCTTTCAGTCCTCAGCAGCTGGAAGGGACATTTTCCTGGCTGACTCCCTTATTTTCTATAGATTTTTGTTTATTTCTTTGCTGTACTTTAAGCAGTGGTACTGGGAAAGAGCCCTAGCAGGGTTCTCCTTCTCAAAAGAGATAAATAAAGTAAGATGGATCTGATTTAATTTCAAACGGAGCAGGAAAGGCAGAGCCTGCCTTATTCAGCAGCTCCGATTGTCGAGGGAGGGAGCAGTGCAGTGCTGGGAGCCCCAGAAACTTTCCTGCTGCCCTTGGGATTAAAGTTACTTTCCCACTAGCAGTGGGAGTGAGTGCCTTGACAAAATCTAACGGCGCAGAGCTGGCAGGTACGTTTAAAGCTTTTTAGTCCTGTCGGGGCTTAGCGTTTTTGGCGGTTTGCGGTCTTAGCGGTTCCGTTTCTTAGCGCGGCAGGGAGTTCCGTGCCGGTTTTCTTTTCTTTTTCCGCTGCGGTTTTTCCTTTCGGTAGCGGTTTCTTTATTTCTTACTGCCTTGTTTTTTGGGGACCTTGTTTGGGCCTCTCTGGTGGTAGCGGGCATGGACAGAGCCTCGGAGGGACGCCCTCAGGGCAGTTCAGTTTTGGCGGGAACGGCAGCCATTTCTGATGCAGCTTCGGTTCTTGTACCGGCTCAGGAGAAGGCTGCAAAAAAGAAAGCCAAATCCAAGAGGCAAGGACAGGTGGAGGATGCTCCTCCACACCCTCTGTCTGACATACACAAGGGCTTGGAATCGGTCTTTTCGGCTGATTTTATTTTGGCACTCCATCAGGCTTATTTGTATGAAGTGGCAACAGGCCCACAAAAAGGCTTCTTCCCCTGCAACTGGGCAAAGCTTAGAATCTCTGCCTTCTCTGTCAGATCCGGGAAAGGGTTCTTCTAAAGTAGCCCACATAGCTGAGATTAGTGCGGATAAGGCTAGTCAGCACTTCTCGGAGCTCCAAGGAGTGGAGGAAGGAGAACTATCGGATCCAGGAATGGAGTGGGCTACTGACTTAGATGAGGCTGAGTTCGGCACTGGCGAGGATCCGAATATGTTTCGAGTGTTTAGGAAGGAGGAATTAGGGTCGCTCATTGCCCAGACTTTGTCTGCCTTGAATATTGCCTTGCCAGCGGCTCAGGAAGAGCCTTTAGAGGATCCTCTGCTTCAGGGGTTTAAGACAGAACAAAGGTGTTTCCCTGTGCACAGAGTCATGAAGCAGATGGTGGAATCTGAGTGGGAATATCTGGAGGCTTCTTTGAGAGGAGCACGGGCTATTGGCCGGTTATATCCTTTGTCGCAGGAGGAGCAAGAGTTGTTGAAAATGCCTAAGGTAGATGCCTTAGTGGCAGCGGTCACCAAGAAAACGACGATTCCAGTGGAGGGCGGTGCGGCCCTGAAGGATCTGCAGGATAGGAAGCTGGAGACCTTGTTAAAGCAGGCTTTCGAATCTTGTGCCCTATTGTTGCGAGCGGCTATCTGTGGAGCGTATGTTTCCCGGGCGTCCATTCGTTGGATTCAGGGGGGTTCTATCTCCCGACCCGAGCAGGACGAAGGCGCAAAACTAGAGTCAGCAGCTGCTTACCTAGCAGATACCTTTTACGATCTAGTACGGATTTCGGCCAAGTCCATGGCAGCGGTAGTGGCAGCTAGGAGATTTCTTTGGTTGCGGAATTGGGCGGCGGATGCCTCTTCCAAAGCGAGACTCAGTAAGCTTCCTTACAAGGGTTCGCTGCTTTTTGGGGCAGCTTTAGAAAAGATTGTAAAGGATCTCGGTGATTCTAAAGGCGGTCGGCTTCCAGAGGATTGGCCGAAACCTATGAAACCGGCCAATTTGCACAGAGGAGCGTCTCGAGATTTTCGCAGATTCCGGGGTTCCCGTTTTGCTCCGTATCAGAGGGGTCGTTTTACGGCCAAAGGGCAGTCCTTTCGTGGGGCTCGAGGTTTCGGAAGAGGTTACTTCAGATCCCAGCAGAATTCCACAAAAAAGCCACAATGAAGTGAGGTTGGTCCAGGCGGAATTTCCGGTGGGGGGGCAGCTTCAAGCCTTCCTGTCCACCTGGGCCACCATAACTTCCGACTAGTGGGTCCTAGAAATTATTCGCGAGGGGTACTCCCTCGAGTTCGCTCGCCCGGTGTCAGAAGCTTTCGTGGTGTCTCCATGTGGTTCTGCGGAAAAGCGCGCAGCGGTAGCTCAAACCCTTCTGCGGTTGTTACGTCTTCAGGCGGTGGTTCCGGTTCCTCCAGACCATTTAGGGTTAGGTCGGTACTCAATTTATTTCGTGGTACCCAATAAGGAGGGATCGTTTCGGCCTATTTTAGATCTCAAAAACGTAAACCTTTGCTTGAGGGTTCCGCATTTCCACATGGAGACGCTTCGCTCGGTCATTCACTCAGTGCAGCTGACGTCAATAGATCTCATGGAGGCATATCTTCATATCCCGATAAGGCCAGAGCATCAGAAATTTCTACGCTTTGCAGTGCATTTGGGACATTTCCAATTCCGAGCCTTGCCGTTTGGCCTGGCTACGGCGCCGCGCACCTTCACGAAAGTGATAGTGGTGGTGGCAGTGGCCTTGCGAAGAGAGGGAATCCTCGTGCATCCTTACCTCGACGATTGGCTAATTAGAGCACCGTCCATGTCGGAGTCTCGTGCGGCCACGGTGCGGGTGGTGATCCTTCTGGAACAACTGGGTTGGGTGATCAAGCCAAAAGCAAATTACAGCCGGTCACGCGTCTCCTTTACTTGGGGGCAATCTTCGATACCGAGTTAGGGATGGTTTGTCTGCCGGAGAGCAGAGTGCAGAAGATCTTGTCTCAGGTACAAAGCTTCCTGCGGCTCAAAGCGCCAACGGCGTGGCGTTATCTGCAGCTTCTAGGCTCCATGGCGGCGACCTTGGAGCTTGTGTCGTGGGCAAGGGCCCACATGCGACCATTACAACAGGCGTTGCTTTCAAGATGGTCGTCTCAGGAACATCCTCTGGACTGCAAGTTGCCCAGGTTACCAAATGTCACCGTCAGCCTCCAGTGGTAGTTGGATCCCGTTCATCTGCGAGCGGGAGTTCCCTTACGTCAGCCGGAATGGGTGCTAGTCACTACCGATGCCAGCTTCGTGGGCTGGGGGGCTCATTGTCAGGCGAACTTTGCTCAAGGGTTCTGGCCAACGGAGGCGCAGAATTGCTCCATAAACCTGTTGGAACTCAGAGCAGTTTATTTAGCTCTTCAACAGTTTCTGCCTCAGATAGAGAACAAAGCGGTGCGAGTCTTCTCGGACAATGCAGTGACAGTATCCTATATCAACCTGCAAGGTGGGACAGGCAGTGCAGTGTTGTTGGAGGAGAGTCAGCAGCTCATGTCCTGGGCGGAAGAGCAGCGCACGTCGCAGGTCGGGACAATGTGCAAGTGGATTTCCTCAGCCGACATGTAGTGGATCCCGGGGAATGGGAGTTAAACTAGATTTGTTGGGGATAGGTGAAGAAAGCACCCAGGTAAGTGAAAGCCCCCAGGTAGGTGATACATTAAATACCTTTATGGAAATGGGTAACAGGGCTAACATATGGAAAGCAGTGTGTATAAATGCCCGTAGCATGGGAAATAAGATCCCTGATGTTGAAGCTTTGGTGGGAGTGGCTGACTTGGATTTAGTGGCAGTTACAGAAACATGGTTCACAGAAAACCATGATTGGGATGTAACTATACCTGGCTATACTTTATTCAGAAAGGACAGGGTAGGAAGAAGGGGAGGAGGAGTGGCACTATATGTAAAAACTACTATTAAAGCTTGTGATAAGGAAGCTTATCATAGCTCAGGAAGGAGCTATAGAAAAGGTGAAGTGACTCTGAACAAGCAACCTGTCAGTTCTGGTAGAAATAAGAAAACAGAATTTTCCCATAAAAGACTACCAGTCCCAGAATGCACCAGGTTTCCAACAGCCGTTAGAGGAGCTGAAGTGGGGAAACGTGTGTTCAATCAGGAGGGCTATGAGGTAATCCCTAAGCACTCATCTCAAAGGGCAGGGCCTGATTCAGCACAGCTGCGCTGTGTTAGGGAGGATCACTCATCTAAGCAGAATAAGAGTAGAGTTTATTCTACAGATGACCATCTTCATGATCACCTTGGATATCCAGAGAATTATCCTCAGTTTCATCTGAAGGATTATCAGAAGCCAAACCGGATGGACAGAGAGGGAAAGAGACCCTCTGGAAGAAAGAGGAGAAAAGCCTTTGAGAGGTCTAGAAGAGTCCAAAGCAGTACGTATACTGGGAGGTATTCCAAGGGCCAGCATACACCATTGGACTGGGGAAAGCCAGAGGAATGGTGCTGCAGAGCTAGGAATCACCAGAGGCTACCTGTGAGGGAGACGGCTGCACGTGGAAGGGACCCTAAGACCCGTGCCAGAAGGTATGTGAAGAGAGATCCAGTGTCCAGGGATCTGGATTGGAAGGATTGACATAAGAACTGGACTACATACTGGCCAGGCTATATAGAGAGGAACTCTAGCAGCAATGGAAGCTCAGGTATGAACACTGATCTATGCCCTAGCTATAACCTTGAAAGACAGCAGGGAAACAAGTATTCTCCTGAAAGTGCTCCATTGAGAGATTCATCTGTGCCAATCCATGATATTGAACCCATGCTTGTTGAACAAGCGGGAATAATAGCAGATGAAGATCCTATTTATATGGACTGTTCTCTGTCTAAACTCCATTGGTAACTTTCTGTTATAAAGTACAGCAACCATCACAAAGAAATACAAATTTGTTCTTTAATCTACTCAGAAAAGCTCCTGAAGCAGGATTTGACCCACACAATAGAAAGCAAGCCAGCTAAGGGGTTTCAGCTGGATAACTGCTAGCAATTAAGCCTTACCTAATTGCTTGTGAGCTAGGAGAGAATCACTTCTGAATCTATGTGGGAAGTAATCAGAAGTTAACCTGAAAAGAACAGTTTGTTTCTTGCTTTGTGGCTTTTCATTTTGTTGTTTTCCTGATTTTGACTTTGTTTTTCCAAGTTAACACTGAAAGCAAGTTACCTGATTTATGTGCTACCAAGCATATCTGTGTTGGGAGAAATAACCCCATAAATAAATATCTTATTGGCTTTACCCAAGAGCACAACTAAATTATTGTCAGCAGCTGTGTCTGGTGTAAATGAACTACATTGCCCACAATACCTTGCAAATCATATAGAGATATGCACTTGCCAAGACTGTGAAGATTCTCACCCAGGCAGCCGTCTGACAAATGGCGTAGTTTTTCGGATTGCTTTTGCACAAAAGGGGATTTACTTGCTGAGGATTACAACTAAAGTTCAAGTTTAAAGCTGGAAAAAAAGATTTTCCCTCAACTGCACTTTGGAGGAGAAGTGAATGTCCCAGGAGGAAAAGACCCTGTGCAGAGCTGGATTCATCACTAGCACAAGGTAATAAGTACCTGGGCATGTCTAGTGGTGGATGGGAGTAAGCACAGGGGTAATTGAAAAAAAAAAAAAAAGTAGAAAAAAACACACCTGTTTGGAAGGTGGTGCACTTTGGGGTTTTTTTCTTTGTTTCTTGCAGGGATCAAGATGGATCCAAAGGAACTACCTCAGTGGATGGCAGCCCAGTTTAGCAGGCAGCAGGAGCTAGCACAGCAGGCTCAGGACACTGCTATGAAAGCCTTAATGGACCAGCAGAAGCCAGTGCTTGATCTGGTGCAAGCCCTAGTTCAACTGCAGAACCAAAGTGGAACTGATGCAAGACCAGCCGTAAATACTGGTACACCACATGTGGACAGTGTGGGACTCAATCAAGGGATTGGGGCATTTAGTTTTGGGAAGCTAACTCCAGATGATAATGTTGATGATTTTCTAGAGTCTTTTGAAAGAGTGGCACAAGCATTAGCATGGCCAGAGACCCAGTGGGCAGTAAGGCTGGCAGCCTCATTAACTGGAGAGGCGCTTGCAGCTTACAGAGCAATGCCAGCAGCCCAGGCTTTGAATTATAAGGATGTAAAGGCTGCTATTAGAGATCGCCTAGGGTTGTCTATTTCAGAGTATAGGTGAATGTTTAGAGCTACTACATTGAGAGTGGGTGAGACACCCAGGGCTCTGAGTCAGAGAATCAGAGGTTTAGCTGTAAAATGGTTGGAGCCTGAGCAAAAGACGGTAGAAATGTTATTAGATATTATAATGCTTGAACAATTTATGTCTGGGGTGTCTAAAGATTTGCACACTTTCCTTATACAGCAAAATTGCCAAAATCTTGGAGAGGCAACCATGCTAGCAGAGAGATTCTTGGAAGCCACGCAGGCTTGCCATAGAATGGGTGGCCCTCTGAAGATTGGTGCTGAGGCTAGATGTGCTGTATCAGAAAAGAGAATAATTAAAAATGTTTCTGAAAATGAATGTATATCAAATCAGATGACACAGTGGAATAGAAAGAAATGTTTCAAATGTGGAAAATGGGGACATTTAGAAAAGAGATGCCAGACACACACTAGCTTAATGGGGGTGGATTTAAAACAGCCCAAAGAAGGATTTCTTTTGATGGTTGATGTGCAAGGAATTACCACAAATGCTTTGTTAGACTCTGGTGCAGACCAGAGTATGATGTCAAAAAGGCTTTGGAAGAGGATAGAGGGCCAAGAAGGATTTGTGCCTAGAACCCCTGAAAGCCAAGTTCACATCAGATGCATTCATGGTGCTGCAACATCATATCCCACCTATAGGCTAAAGGTTAAGTGCCTGGGGGAACAAGAGGAAGTCCTGTTAGCAGTGGTGCCTAGGCTACCCTTTGATTTGGTTCTAGGAAGAGACTGGCCAAGATTTAAGCAGGGTCTAGTGGAAGGACTAGGAAAGAAGGAGGGAGAAGGTTTAATGGTAATAGCTCCCGGGCCTTTATTTGGAAGTCCTCAGACCCCAGCTAAAAAGATGGTTAAGCGTCCAGAAGACCAAGCTACCCCAAAGCAGACATTCGTCCTAAAGTACCATAGGGTCACAGAAAAGGCCCAAGCTCCTAAGCGGGCAACCCCTCAAGCTGCTGGGTTTGACCTGTGCAGCATAGAAAATGTGACTGTACCTAGCCAAGGGAGAGCCCTGGTTGACACCGGTCTCCAAGTGGAAATACCTATTGGATGCTATGGGAGAGTAGCCCCAAGGTCCGGATTAGCCCTTAAATATTTCATCGATGTGGGTGCGGGAGTAATTGATCCCGATTACAGGGGCAATATTAAAGTTCTGTTGTTTAATTTTGGACAGAATGATTATCACGTGAAGACAGGAGACAGAATTGCCCAATTGATCTGTGAGAGGCTGGGTTTTCCACCTGTGGAGGAGGTCACATCCCTGGAGAATTCTGAACGTGGAACCAAAGGCTTTGGTTCTACTGATGTCAAAGGGGTTAAAAGCATAGCTGCCACCTGTGCCCGAGAGAGGGAGGTGAATGAAGAGGAAGATTTGGGACCCCAGGTATCTGATTGTAAAGAAAAATCAGAGCCCCAAATAGGTGAGGACCTGAAAGTGGTACAACAGGAAGAAATTAGGAAGTTGCTTAAAGAATTCCCAGATGTGTTGACACCCATACCTGGGGAGACACATTTGGTTGCCCATGAAATAATAACTCCCCCTGGGAAATTAGTTCGTCAAAGGCCATACCGCTTGCCTGAAGCCAAGAGACAGGAAGTAGTGGCACAAGTCCAGGAGATGTTGGACATGGAAGTAATAGAGGAGTCAAAGAGTTCCTGGAATAGCCCCATAGTCCTGGTGCCGAAGCCTGATGGATCTTTAAGATTTTGTATTGACTTCCGGCAGGTAAACGCCATATCAGTTTTTGATGCATATCCAATGCCAAGAATTGAAGAGCTGTTGGACCAGCTGGGACAGGCTCAATACTTAACCACCCTTGATATGACAAAAGGATATTGGCAAATCCCTCTCACCAGGGAGTCGAAGCCGAAGACTGCGTTCAGCACCCCCGTTGGCCTTTTCCAGTTCAAGAGGATGCCTTTCGGACTGCATGGAGCAGCGGCTACCTGCCAAAGGTTAGTGGATCAGGTACTTCGACCCCACCAAAATTATGCTTTTGCATATATGGATGATGTCATAATCCATAGTAACACCTGGGCGGAGCATCTGAACAGGATCAGGGCAGTCTTGTGCTCCATGAAGCAAGCGGGAATCACTTTAAACCCGAAGAAGTGTGCCTTTGCAAATAGGGAGGTAAAATACCTGGGCCACCTAGTGGGAAGAGGAAAAATTAAACCTCTAATGAGTAAAGTAGATAGCATCAGGAATTTTCCTCCTCCAACAACGAAGAAACAACTAAGAAGTTTCTTAGGACTTATTGGATACTACCGCAGGTTTATACCGCAATTCGCAGAGAAAAGTGCAATTTTCACGGATATGCTGCGGAAGAATTGTCCAAACCAGCTAAAGTGGACACCTGAAGCTGAAAAAGCGTTTTCAGTCTTAAAAGGAAAATTGTGTACAGGACCGGTACTGAAAGGGGTGGACTTCAAGAAACCCTTTCTGGTTCAAACGGATGCATCGGATGTAGGGCTAGGAGCGGTTCTATCCCAGTGTCATGATGGGGAGGAGCATCCTGTGATGTACCTGAGCAGGAAGTTGTCACCGGCTGAACAAAAGTATTCCACAATAGAAAAAGAATGTTTAGCTATCAAGTGGTCAGTGGAGGCGTTGAGGTTTTACCTTACAGGGAGGAAGTTCCAGTTGGTCACGGACCATGCCCCACTTAAGTGGTTGCAGCAAATGAAGAACCACAATGCCAGGTTGACACGCTGGTACATGGCCTTACAGGCATTTGATTTTCAAGTTGAACATCGTGCTGGGAAGTTACACAAGAATGTGGATGCCCTTTCCCGTATTACGGACTGTATAGAAGAAGTTTCACCAGTTACACCAGTCCGTAATAACTTAAGCAGGGGGGTATGTGATAAGGAAGCTTATCATAGCTCAGGAAGGAGCTATAGAAAAGGTGAAGTGACTCTGAACAAGCAACCTGTCAGTTCTGGTAGAAATAAGAAAACAGAATTTTCCCATAAAAGACTACCAGTCCCAGAATGCACCAGGTTTCCAACAGCCATTAGAGGAGCTGAAGTGGGGAAACGTGTGTTCAATCAGGAGGGCTATGAGGTAATCCCTAAGCACTCATCTCAAAGGGCAGGGCCTGATTCAGCACAGCTGTGCTGTGTTAGGGAGGATCACTCATCTAAGCAGAATAAGAGTAGAGTTTATTCTACAGATGACCATCTTCATGATCACCTTGGATATCCAGAGAATTATCCTCAGTTTCATCTGAAGGATTATCAGAAGCCAAACCGGACGGACAGAGAGGGAAAGAGACCCTCTGGAAGAAAGAGGAGAAAAGCCTTTGAGAGGTCTAGAAGAGTCCAAAGCAGTACGTATACTGGGAGGTATTCCAAGGGCCAGCATACACCATTGGACTGGGGAAAGCCAGAGGAATGGTGCTGCAGAGCTAGGAATCACCAGAGGCTACCTGTGAGGGAGACGACTACACGTGGAAGGGACCCTAAGACCCGTGCCAGAAGGTATGTGAAGAGAGATCCAGTGTCAAGGGATCTGAATTGGAAGGATGGACATAAGAACTGGACTACATACTGGCCAGGCTATATAGAGAGGAACTCTAGCAGCAATGGAAGCTCAGGTATGAACACTGATCTATGCCCTAGCTATAACCTTGAAAGACAGCAGGGAAACAAGTATTCTCCTGAAAGTGCTCCATTGAGAGATTCATCTGTGCCAATCCATGATATTGAACCCATGCTTGTTGAACAAGGGGGAATAATAGCAGATGAAGATTCTATTTATATGGACTGTTCTCTGTCTAAACTCCGTTGGTAACTTTCTGTTATAAAGTACAGCAACCATCACAAAGAAATACAAATTTGTTCTTTAATCTACTCAGAAAAGCTCCTGAAGCAGGATTTGACCCACACAATAGAAAGCAAGCCAGCTAAGGGGTTTCAGCTGGATAACTGCTAGCAATTAAGCCTTACCTAATTGCTTGTGAGCTAGGAGAGAATCACTTCTGAATCTATGTGGGAAGTAATCAGAAGTTAACCTGAAAAGAACAGTTTGTTTCTTGCTTTGTGGCTTTTCATTTTGTTGTTTTCCTGATTTTGACTTTGTTTTTCCAAGTTAACACTGAAAGCAAGTTACCTGATTTATGTGCTACCAAGCATATCTGTGTTGGGAGAAATAACCCCATAAATAAATATCTTATTGGCTTTACCCAAGAGCACAACTAAATTATTGTCAGCAGCTGTGTCTGGTGTAAATGAACTACATTGCCCACAATACCTTGCAAATCATATAGAGATATGCACTTGCGAAGACTGTGAAGATTCTCACACAGGCAGCCGTCTGACAAGCTTTGGAATTACAGAGCTTAAAAGGGAGAGAGGAGGCATTGTGGGTTAAACCAGAAAGAGGGAAAGAGAAATCTATTTGCATTGGTGTGATATACAGACCTCCCTCACAAGGGGAAGAGGTGGACAGAGAGTTAATTGAAGACATACGCAGCATTGCTAGGAAAGGGGAAGTGCTACTGATAGGAGATTTCAATATGTCAGATGTTGATTGGCACATTCCTGCTGCAGTATCATCTAGAAGTAAGGAGATCCTGGATTCTCTACAGGGAGAACTATTCAGGCAATTGGTAACAGACCCCACACGTGAAGGAGCCATATTGGACTTGGTGCTTACCAATGGTGAAAGTGTTTCTGATGTTGTAGTGGGAGATCATTTTGCATCCAGTGATCACCAGATGGTGTGGTTCAGTATTAGGACTAGGGCTGTTAGAATCCATTCAAAGGTGAGGATCTTAGACTTTAGGAAGACTAACTTTGCCAAGATGGGCCAATACCTCAGGGAGTCGTTAGTGGGATGGGAACAGCTGGGGGATGTAGAAAAACAGTGGGCAAAACTGAAAGGGGGTATTTTAAGGGCAACCAACCTTTTTGTTAAAATGGTAAATAAAGGCAAAAGGAAAAGGAGACCGCTATGGTTTTCGAAGGAAGTAGCTGAAAAAGTGAAGAAAAAGAGGGAGGCCTTCATGAAATACAAGAGATCACAGAGAGAGGAAGACAGGCATCTGTATTTGGAAAAACTTAGAGAAGCTAGCAAAGTAGTCAAGAAGGCAAAGATTCAAAAGGAGGAGGAAATAGCCAATGCAATAAAATGGGGGGATAAGACATTTTTCAGATATATTAGTGAGAAGAGGAAGGGCAAAAGTGGTATTGTCAGACTCAAGGGTGCAGGGGGGGAATATGTAGAAGCTGATAAGGATAAAGCGGAATTGCTTAACAAATATTTTTGTTCTGTGTTCACAGATGAAGAACCAGGAGCAGCACCTCAGAAAACACCCACAAATAGGAACAGAAGCGAGGGACATCTTGAACAATTTTCAGAAGACTGTGTTCATGAGAAACTAGCTCAACTTAAAGTAGACAAAGCGATGGGACCGGATGGGATACACCCTAGAATACTGAGGGAACTTGGGGACGTTCTAGCAACTCCACTGACTGACCTTTTCAATGCCTCGTTGGAGTCGGGAGTGGTGCCAAAGGACTGGAGAGAGGCTCATGTGGTGCCTTTACACAAAAGCGGAAGTAAGGATGTGGTTGAAAACTACAGGCCGGTTAGTTTAACTTCAGTGGTGAGTAAATTATTGGAAACGCTGCTGAAAGAGAAAATAGTGAGGTTTCTGGAGTCCAGCGGATTACAGGATCCGAGGCAGCATGGATTCACCAGAGGCAGGTCTTGTCAGACAAATCTGATTGATTTCTTTGACTGGGTGACCAGGGAGTTGGACCGAGGGAGAGCTCTAGATGTGGTGTATTTAGATTTCAGTAAAGCCTTTGACACTGTTTCTCACAGGCGACTTATAAACAAACTGAGCACCCTAGGGATGGACCCTAAAGTTACTGCTTGGGTTAGAAATTGGTTGGGTGGGAGGCAACAAAGAGTACAAGTAAATGGAGCTCACTCTGAGGAGAAGGATGTTACCAGTGGTGTGCCCCAGGGATCTGTCCTTGGTCCGATTCTTTTTAACATCTTTGTTAGTGATATAGCGGAAGGGCTGTCGGGTAATGTTTGCCTCTTTGCGGATGATACCAAAATCTGCAATAGAGTAGACACCCAGGAAGGTGTAGATAACATGAGGAGGGATCTAGCTAAGCTTGAAGAATGGTCTAGAATTTGGCAGCTGGGATTTAATGTTAAAAAATGTAACGTCATGCATTTGGGCTGCAGTAATCCAAGGGAGCAATACAGTATAGGAGGTGAAGTACTTTTGTCCACTAAAGAAGAGCGGGACCTAGGCGTGGTTGTGTCTGATGATCTTAAAGTAGCTAAACAGGTAGAAAAGGCGATGGCAAAAGCTAGAAGGACGCTTGGGTGCATACGGAGAGGAATGGCTAGCAGAAAAAAGGAGGTGATAATGCCTCTGTATTATAAGTCTTTGGTGCGACCTCATTTGGAGTATAGTGTGCAATTCTGGAGACCGCACCTTCAAAAGGATGTGAACAGGATGGAGTCGGTGCAGAGGGTGGCTACGAAAATGATTAGTGGGCTTCATTATAAAGCATATGAGGACAGACTTAAGGATCTTAATATGTACACCTTAGAGGAAAGGCGGGATAGAGGTGATATGATTGAGATGTTTAAATACCTCCGTGGCATAAATGTTCAGGGAGAGAGCCTCTTTCAATTGAAAGCAAGTTCTGCTACGAGGGGACATGGGATGAGGGTGAAGGGAGATAGATTCAGGAGTGATATGCGGAAATATTTCTTTACGGAAAGAGTAGTGGATCCATGGAATAGTCTCCCAGTGGAGGTGGTAGAGATGAGGACAGTAACTGAATTCAAAAAAGCATGGGACCAACACAGAGGATCTCTAAAGGTAAAAAGTGGACTGTTGTAGTTGTTGATATGGAAGGACAGACTAGATAGGCCATGTGGTCTTTTTCTGTCATCATGTTTCTATGTTTCTATGAACGCGGCGGTGTTTCACGACTTGACCCTAAGGTGGGGGCAGCCGGTAATGGACCTCATGGCCACCTTCGGCAATGCCAAAGCCCATCGGTTTTTCAGCAGGCGCAGGGAACGCATATCAGAAGGTCTCGACGGCCTAGCTCAGCCGTGGCCGGCCTGGGGTCTTCTTTATGTCTTTCCGCCGTGGCCAGTGGCGGCAGAGTGGTTCAGAGGATAGCCAGCCACCATGGTCGAGTAATTCTCATTGCGCCAGATTGTCCCCGGAGAGCGTGGTATGCAGATCTAGTTCATCTCCTCGTAGACAGACCCTGGAAGTTGCCCTCGCGCGCGAACCTGCTGGTTCAGGGTCCCCTGCTCATGCCAAATGTGGATCACGTCTCTCTTACGGCTTGGCTCTTGAAAGGGACAGGCTGATGCGTCGAGGGTATTCGACTTCAGTCGTGACCACTATGTTGCAGGCTCGAAGAAGTTCGACGTCCCTTGCTTATTTCCGAGTTTGGCGAGTGTTTGAGTCATGGTGCGAGGAGTGGAGTGTCCGTCCCCACGACGCCTTAGTGCCGCATATACTGTCGTTTCTGCAGGACGGGCTAGATAAAGGTTTAGCCCTCAGTACCATCAGGGTTCACTTGGCGGCAATATCATGCTGTCGAGGGAGTGTGAAGGGGGCTAGGCTATCCGCCCATCCAGATGTTCTTCGGTTTCTGCGGGCGGTCAAGAACATCCGTCCCCCTCTTCGCAGTGTTGTTCCACCTGGGGATTTGAATCTGGTGCTTGAGGTCTTGGTGCGGCCTCCTTTTCATCCGCCTAAAGACATAACGATCAAAGAACTTTCTTGGAAGGTGGTCTTCCTAGTGGCCTTGTGTTCGGCAAGGAGGATTTCGGATCTCCAAGCGCTTTCTTGTAGGGCTCCTTTCGGAGGAAAGGGTACTGTTGAGGACAGTTCCTTCGTTTCTCCCAAAGGTGGTATCTAAGTTCCATATAAGGCAGACTATTTCGCTCCCCACTTTTAGGCACGAGGAGGGTCTGCCGATGGATACCGTTTTGCAGAAATTGGATTTAGGCAGATTACTCAAGAGATACCTTAAGAGAACTAAACCTTTTCGTAGAACAGACAAATTATTTGTACTGTTTGGAGGACCTCGAAAAGGAGAGGCAGCGTCCAAGGCATCCATTGCTAGATGGGTTAAGCAAGCGATAGTGGTGGCGTATCAAACAGAGGGGAAAGCTCCTCCAGAGGGGCTTCATGCTCATTCTACTCGTGGCCAAGCGGCGTCCTGGGCCGAATATGCTTTGATTCCGCCTGCTGATATTTGTCGGGCGGCTACTTGGTCGTCGCTTCATACGTTCACAAAGCATTACAGGTTTGATGTTTTAGCCAGGGGAGACGCAAATGTGGTGGCTTCAGCCGTCATCGCGAGCCTTGCGGGTCCCTCCCGTGGTTAGGTACTGCTCTGGTACTTCCCTCTTGTTCCTGGACTGGCCCGGAGAGACGATCAGGAAACAGAAATTAGACCTTACCTGCTAATTGTCTTTCCTGGAGATCTCTCCGGGCCAGTCCAGGACTCACCCGTGTCATTTGCCGATTTTCCTAGTTGCGCGGGTACCTATGGGAGGTAGCGCTTTTTGTATGTGGGAGGTCACGCTTCCCTACAGTCAGCGTTGCATTGCAGACGGATCGGCTCGGGGGGGTCTCTGGGGCTCCCTTGGGGAGAGTTTGTGGTAAAGAGAAAAAAAGAAAAGAAAAAAAAAATAATAAAAACTGACGAAGGTCCAGAATAGCTGATTTCCATATGTGAATACGATCAGCATATGTTCACTGCTTCATAGGTTTGCTATGTTTCTTGTTTTCTTTTGTTTGTTCGGTTTGTTTCTTCAACTACTTAGATAGGGGTAAACTGAGGGACGACCAGCAGGGGGAGCCAGATGCCAGGTCTGCAAAACTTCAGAGTTCAGTCCTCAGTTGCTGGAGAAGGTTGACAACCCTCTTGTTCCTGGACTGGCCCGGAGAGATCTCCAGGAAAGACAATTAGCAGGTAAGGTCTAATTTCTGTTTCTTCTGTGCATTAAGCCTACTATTAGGGATAATTATAAAATTGGACAACATTGGACCCCGCAGTTCTTTCTTTGCAGCTGTTCTTTCTTTGTGGTTATGTTTCTCAGAGAAAACAGCAGCCTTGGGAGTAATTTTAAAACTAATTTCTATGTGCAAAACAGTATTTACATGTAGAAATAGACTAAACTTGCTTTGGGTATAAGCACCTACAGTTATGCATGCAGACCCTCTATGTGCATATTTATTTGACTTATCAGAGGTATGTCTGGGGTATAGTTTGCACTTGTGCATGTATTTTATAAAACAGATGCATAAACATATATGAAGTGCGATCAAAATTGGTCAAGACTTGTACAATAACACAAGAAGTGTAACACTGACAATTATTGCACTCAGTCTCCTTCAAAATAGTCCCTTTTCGATAAAACACACTTCTTCCCGTATTCCTGCCACTGCTGGAAAACATTTTGAAATGCCTCTTTCATTATGCTGTGAAGCTACTGTGTCAAATTTTGCTTAATGGTCTCCAAGTCGTCGAATCTCCTTCCTTTCAGTATTAAATTCAGTTTTGGAAACAAGAAAAAGTCACAGGCTGCGAGATCAGGCGAGTATGGAGGCTGACAGATTTACTCGATTTGGTGTTTGGCCAAGAACTGTTAGACAAGATGTGATGCGTGAGCTGGTGCGTTTTTGTGATGAAGCAACCATTCACCATTCCTGTGCAACTCTGGCCTCTTACGATGAACTGCATCTCTCAAATGAGTCAGAACTTGGACGTACCTCCTTATTGATAGCTTGACCTTTTGGAGCATACTCATGATGAACAATACCCTGGTAATCGGAGAAAACTGTGAGCATGACACTGACATTGCTCCTCACCTGACATGCTTTCTTGCGACTGGGAGAGTTTGGAGTCTTTCATTGTGAGGATTGAGCCTTAGATTCCAGGTCATAACCATAAACCCATGATCCATCACCAGTAATAATCTTTTTGATGAAATCTGAATAATTTTCAATGCATTCCAACAACTCCTTGGCTGCAGACAGTCAATCTTTTTGGTCAGGGGACTAGAGTTTCGGCATGAATTTTGCAGACACATGTCTCATCCCCAAATTGACAATAAGAATGGACTGTACCAACCCAAAAGTGTAGTTACTCCCCTGCAACAGGTGTTCTCTAGAGAGAGCAGGAATCAGTCCTCACATATGGGTGACGGTGCCAACAGAGCCCATGCGGAGCATTTCCCCAGATTTCAAAGAAAGCCTTCGGGACATGCTACCATGTATTCATGGTCCCCTTCCTGCCCAAGGGTGCCATTTTGCTCAGATGACATAGCTAGGACGGCAGTAAAAACTAAAACAAGGTAGGGAGGCAACTTCCAAGGGAGGAGGGAGGGTTGTGAGGATTGATTCCTGATGTCCCTGGAGAATTCCTGTTACAAGTGAGTAACTACGCTTTCTCCAGGAACAAGCAGGAAGTGAGTCCTCACATATGGGACTCCCTAGCTCCAGGCTGCCGAGGACTGAACCACGACAGCACCAACGGTGACCAATCAGGTAGCCGTGAGTTGCAGAAGTGAGTCCCCACTGAGAGGCTCTGCAGACCCTAGCATCCAGTGATACTATCACTCTGGTAGCCTGACACAGAAGGGTCAGAGAGGAGAAGTTGCCTACACCCCGAGAATATTATGGAGGACTACCTGGCCAAAGGCACTGTCCCTGTGGGACTTGCTCTCCAGGCAGTAGTGAGCTGCGAATGTATGAATTGAAGACCATGTGGCAGCCTTACAGATTTCCATTACTAGCACTGAGCGGAGGTTGGCCACTGATGCGGCCATCGCCCTCACACGATGTGATGTGATTTGGTGCTCGAGGGAGAGGTCAGCAAGCTCATAGGCGAGGGCAATACAGTCTGCCACCCAAGTGGACAGAATTCGCTTAGTCACGGGGAGCCCCGGTCTGCTGGGGTCATAAGACACGAAAAGCTGAGGAGCTTTTCAATGTGCCTGAGTCCGCTGTAAGTAGAAGGACAGGACCCATTTGCAATCTAGTTTATGAAGTACTAGTTTCTCCCTGCCGGCATGAGGCCGCGGGAAGAAGGTGGGGAGGACCACCTTTTGGTTGAAGTGGAAAGGAGACACCACCTACAGGAGGAATTTGGGGTGTGTGCGGAGCACTACCCTGTTCTTGTAGACCCTTGTATATCTACCATCAGGGCCTGGAGTTCGCTTACTTTTTGGGCAGACATGAGGGCCACAAGAATAGCCACTTTCCAAGACAGGTACCACAGGTGGCAAGTAGCCAAGGGCTCGAATGGCAGTTTGGTGAACTGGGAGTGCACCACGTTGAGGTCCCACTCTGCTGCTGGAGGGCGGAGAGGGGGCTTGGATAACAGGAGACCCTGGAGGAACCTGGAGACCAGGGGCTGGCTTGAGAGCTGGCTTGAGAGGGTCTTTCTCCCAGTAGGATGGTGGTGAGTGGCTATGGTGCTCAGATGCACCTTCACAGAGTTAGATTTCAGCCTGTTGTTTGACAGATGCAGTAGGTACTGAAGAACTAGTTGCACATGGCAGGAGAAGGGATTCTCTTCCCTTTCCGCACACCAGGCAGAGAACCTTCTCCATTTAAAGGAATAAACCCATCTGATGGAGAGTTTTTGGGAGTCCAGTAGGATCTCCTCGACTTGTTCTGGAAGATTGAAAGGGGCCAGCACTACCCTTTCAGCAGCCATGCTGTTAGCGTTAGCAACCCTAAATTGGGGTGCAGGAGGGAGCCCTCCTCCTGGGACTGGAGGTCCGGGGCTCGGCCCAGAGGGACTGGGAGTGCCACCAACAGGGAAAGCAGCAGAGGGAATCAAGGTTGCCTGGGCCACCTGGGGGCAATCAGTATAACTGATGCCTTTTCGCTCTGGACCTTGAAGAGGGTCCTGGCGACCAGGAGGGGTCAATGGGAACACATACAGTAGGCCCTTGGACTACGAGATCAGGAAGGCATCTGCCGCCACTCTCTCTGGGTGCGGCTGATGAGAGCAGAAGTAGGGTAGCTGCATGTTGTCTGGAGAGGCGAATAGGTCCTTTATATTCCTGCCCCAGAGGTGGAAGAGCTGCTTCATTACTCTGGGGTTTAAGCACCACTCGTGTAGGTGAAGGACTCTGCTCAGCCTGTCCTCTAGGCAATTGTCCTGGCTTGGGACATACACCGCTCGCAGAAGCATGCTTTTGCGTGCTGCAAAGAAGAGGGCGACCACCTTCTGCCAGTGGGAGTATGAACCCGTGCCCTACTGCTTGTTGATATAAAACATGGCGACCTGGTTGTCCATCTGGATTAGCACAGGCCGGTGTTGCAGGCAGTGGCAGAACGCTCATAGGGCCAAGAAGATTGCCCTGAGCTCCAGAAGACTGATCTTTAGGAGTGACGACTCCTGAGACCAGCTGCCCTGTGTGTGGCGATCTCCACAATGTGCCCCTCTATTCAGTAGGGAGGAGTCTGTGGTCAGGATCCTCTTCAGCGTGGGTGCCTGGAAGGGGATTCCTGCCTAGAGGTGGCGCATGTTTTGCCACCAGTCGAGGGACTACGCCAGTTGGCTGGTAACCCTGACCCTGTCCCGTTGTCTGCCCGTGGCCTGAGTCCACTGCGAGCGTAGGCACCACTGGGTATTCCGCATGTGTAAGCGGCCTGAGTGCGTGACATGGACCGTCGAGGCCATATGGCCCAGCAGGCGGAGGAGGAGATGAGCCAGCACTGACCGGCGGCATTGTACCTCTCCTGCCTGTTGCCTGAGGCTTTCTGCCCTTTCTCTTGGGAGGACAGTCTTGACCTGTAACATGTCCAACTGGGCACCTATGAACTCCAGGCTTTGGACTGGAGAGAGATGGGATTTGGTGTAGTTGATGACGAACCCCAGGTGCTGCAGAAGGAGGGTTACACGCTCTGCGGCCTGACTGACCTCTGAAGCCGTAAGGCCCCTGATAAGCTAGTCGTCTAGGTAGGGGAAGACGAAAGCGCCTTGCAGGCGTAGGTGGGTTGCTACCACTACCAAGCATTTGGTAAAGACCCTTGGCAAGGATGCCAGGCTGAAGGGTAGCACCCTGTACTGGTAGTGCCCTCCCCCCATGACAAACCATAGGTACTGCCTGTGGGAGGGGTGTATCAGGATGTGAGTGTACACATCCTTTAGGTCCAAGGAGCACAGCCAATCTCCCTGGTGGAGGTAAGGCAGCAGTGTTCCAAGGGAGAGAATCTTGAACTTCTCCCTCACCTGAAACTTGTTTAAGTTTCTCAGGTCTAGTATGGGCTCGAGGCCCCTAGTTCTCTTTGGGACAAGGAAGTATCTGGAGTAGAAGCCTTTTCCGCATAGGTGTTTGGGTACAGGCTCTTTTGTGTTGTCCCTGAGCAGACCTGCAAGCTCTGAGATCAGAAGGGTCTGGTGAAAGAGAGGTTGCACTGGCTCTCCTGGAAAGAATCTGGGTGGTACCTCCCTTACCACCTGCAGTACCCACTGGTCCAAGGTGACCTTGACCCACCTGTGGGGCTGGTGGTCTTCTGAGGGATGGGAGGTCCTGCCCTGGGAGTCAAAAGCTCCCCCCTGGTTGGGCGAGAGTTGGAGCCTTGGGCGTTTGTGCCTTTGGTTTCTGAGCTACCTGGCCTTGTCTTTTAGGGTGAGAACCCTGTTGCTGGCCCAAGAAGGGCTGTTAGTGGTGACTCTGATGAAAGGGCCTCTTTTTCCTCGGAAACAGGTCTTTTCCCTGATGGTTTCTTACGGGGAAATGATGAGGTCTTTTTGGAGAGCCTCTGTTGAATCACCACATTGGCCTCAGCCGCCTTGTCGGCCATAGATTTGCTGAACAGGTTCTCCCCAGTGCAGGGAACGTCGAGCAGCTTGTCTTGGACTCATAGTTCAAGGTCGGAAGACTGCAGCCAGGCTTGGCACTGATGCCGGCCGCTGCTATTTGAGCTGCTGACTCGAAACCATCATAGGCTGCCCGGGAAAGGAACTTAGAGCAGTCCTTGATCCCAGAAGTCAGGGATTGGAACCGTTGGAGGGGGTCCCCGGCAAGCCCCACTGAAAACCCGGACAACTCCTGGGTTAGGGTCTTCAGGTACATGCCTATGTACAGTTCATAGCCTTGAATCCGGCAACCCAGCATGGAGCCCTGGTAATACTTGCGCCCGAGGGCATCGAGGACTCTAGTGTCCCTTCCTGGAAAGACAGACAAGTGGGTCTTCTGGCTCTTAAGTTTCTGCATGATCGACTCGACGACCATAGAGTTATGTGGGAGTTGTTGCTTGTGTAACCTGGGGCCCTTCCAGACATAGTACATGGCATCGAGGTGCCAGCTTATCACCGGCACCGATGCTGGCATCTCCCACATTCTGAGTAACAGCTGCTTGAGGATTGGCTGCATGGGCACCGCGAGAGTTTCCTTGGGTGGAGACTTGTATTGGAGAATTTCCAGTTCCTCGGTGCGCGAATCTTCCTCTGCTTCAGTTTGCATCGAGATGGCTCTGGCCATATCCTTGACAAATTCATGGAAGGCCACGTCCTCTGGAGGAGAATGGCACTGGGATGCCAGGGGAGACGGGTCTGAGGGAATATCTTGGTGCTGTTAGGTTTTCAGGGATGCCTCATCGTCAGTCTCCCACTTGAAGTCGAGGGGTAACAAAGAGTCTGAGGCCCTGCGGCTCATAATGTTGAGGCTAGCGCCGAGTGGCCAGTGGTCTCTGGAGGACCTGCAGTCTGAGTCACGGAAACTGGCCGGGGAGGATCGGATGACCGAGGAATGGGACCGAGACCTCAGCTGGCGCAGAGGGCTTTCCCAAGGCCAGTGGCATTCGGAGCTCGACTCGACGACCAGGGACTCCCCCGTAGTCGGGGGCCCTGTCGTTGGGGCAGGTGATGCAGATGAACCAGCCATCATTGTCTGCTGCAGGGCCAGGATAGCAGTGATATTTTGCTCCAAGGCTGCCATTCTGGTTTCCAAGCCCGAAGGCTCCACAGCTTTCAGCATGGGCACTAAGGATCTTGGACTCGGTGCCGGCACTCTCATGAGTGCGTTCTCGACGAGGACTACACTCTCCGCTGGCCGAGGCATCTTTCTTGAGGACCTTGGTAGGGTGCTTTTCGGAGCCGCCCAAGTCCCTCCAGGCAGTTTTACCGGATTTCTCCAGTGCAACTTTGGCAGACTTCGAGAATTTATTCTTCTTTCTCTTGGGGTCCGGGGTCTTCTCAGAGGAGCCACCGCCTCAGGATTCCGAGGATGCCCGGGTCTCATGGAAAGCGCTGGGCTTGCATCTCGGCATCGGCAAGGCCGGTGCCGAGTCGGACCTGGGGAACATTTTTTCCTGCAACTCCAACCTCTTTTTATTGGTCTTATGCTTCATGGCCTGGCACAGGTTGCAGGAGGTGCTGTCATGGTCTGGGCCCAGGCAGCTCAGGCAGCAGTCATGGGTGTCGGTAACTAACATGGTTTGACTGCAGCGGTCGTTTTCTTTTAAACCCACCGGGAAACATGGTGGGGGAGCATCCGGCCGGGGTCGACACCCCCTGGGCTAAAAAGGGCGTGAATGCTGGTTGAGGTGAGCCTCGATCAAAAAAGACAAAAGGAGCCGAGAACAGCATCAGGGTGGGCGCCGGCTCAAGGCGGGAAGAGGAACTGGTACACAAATCAGGAAACTACTTTTTTAAGGATAGTTTGCAAGGATTTTTCCAGGCAGATAGGACAGACATCCATTGGGCTCCGCAGAAAAAAGGAGACTGAGCAAGATGGCACCCTTGGGCGGAAAGAGGACCACACATACGTGATAGCATGTCCCAAAGGTTTTCTTTGAAAGCTGGGGAAATGCTCCGTGCAGGTTCCGTCGGTGTCAACGTCACCCATATGTGAGGACTGACTTCTGTTTGTTCCTGGAGAAACTGATATCCATGTCCTCAGCAAACTCCCTGATAGTCAACAATTTGAGCGTATTGTGGCATGAACTGCTTCAACTTTGTCTTCATTCCTGTTTGTGGATGGCCTTCCAGAAGAACGTTCGTCACTGTCAGCACTTTGGTGGCCCTCTTGGAAACGTTTGTACCAGTCATAAACTCAAGCACAACTCGTGCATTCATCGCTGTACACTTGCTGTAACTTGTCATAAGTCTCTTTGCACGAATCTCCATGTTTCTGGCAGAATTTAATGCAAATTCGCTGTTCAATTTTGTCACTCATCGTAAATCTGACAAACTGCTCTTACACGATACCAAATATCACATGATTAAAAAAAGTACAGATGTGCTGCAGCCATGCTACACTCTGCACAGGCAGAGCACATAACTAGGTCATTTCATGCTTAATAGCATCATGGTGCAACGTATTGTTATATAGCTACTCAACAAGTCTCGATACCTTTTGATCACACCTCATAAACTACTACTACTACTATTGAGCATTTATGTAGCGCTACAAGTCGTACGCAGCGCTGCACAGAGATGTAAGAGACAGTCCCTGCTCATCAGAGCTTACAATCTAGTCAAGACAAACACGGAAGGTATAGGTAGGGATAAAGCAAGGGGAAAGAAAAGGAGATCAGGTGGGTCAAGATCCAAAAGCAGCAACGAAGAGGTGAGTTTTCAGCCTGGATTTGAATAAAATAGCAAATTTGAGTGTGCGTGGGAGCAGTTGTAAATGTATATGTGTCTTTTGGATAATTTTTAAAGGGAAAGTATATGCATCCTTTCTCTTTTAAAATTGGTGATAGTTGTGCACATACCTGCCGCACAAGTTAGGTGGCCTCTTTACTAGCACTGCTTCACTAGAGCAACTATCGTGCAGAGTGAAAGGAAAATATTAAAGAGCCCCATTATGCAACACAAAGTTCACAGGAGATTTATCTGGATAGATTTTATAGTTAGTACAGACTCTTATCCAGGGGTGTTTAATATTTATCTTTATTTATTATTTTGCTATACTACCTTATATTTCCTTTGAAGGAAATAAGGATATAAGAAAACAGAAGCTCTCTTTATAACAAAAGACAGCACCTTCTCCCCACCAACTGACCTGACCCTGAACACCCCCCAAGTGAAGGTCAAGATGGATGTAAAATACCTTGGAATCACCCTGGATCAGCACTTCTCCTTCGTTCATATAAGCAAAATCACCAGAGCAATATATTTCAAAACAAAGACCCTGCAATGCCTTCGGTCACTCATTGATCCACTAGACTTACGCTCTGCACTTCAAGCCATAGTTCTACTGCATCTCGACTACTGCAGTGCAATATCAGGGCCTCCCACAGGCCACACTGCTCCCTCTATGTCCTCAACACAACTGCACACATCCTCCAGAGAGCAACAAGACAGGAGCATATTACACCCATCCTCAAACATCTCCACTGGTTACCACAGCACAGTTATATAAAATACAAAACCCTCCTCTTAAGTCACAAAGCCATCCACTTCGACTCCCCCAACTCACCTCCACATTCTACTTCAAACCCCATAACCCAACAGATCAAGACGAGCCTCTACCAGGGACACCCTAGTCATCCCCCATGCCAGAACTAAATATAACCATCAAGCTTGTGGACGAGCCTTCCAACTCTGCACACCTTCAATCTGGAACACATTACCAAACTCCCTAAGAAACATCACCGATCTCAGCAACTTCAGGAAGCACTTAAAAGCACACCTTTTCACCAAGCATGTCCGCCCAATCGCCTAACTCCCCGCAGAATCAGTGATTCCTTACATCTGAAGTCTGCTATATATGATAAATGACCCTATAACCGATATACACTGAAACTGTAAATATCTATATAGTTTATCACCTCTATTTAACCAATGCATGATGTTACACTGTCTGTTTTGTTCCATGTACACTGCTTTGACCCGGTGAAAGGTAGTATAGAAATCCAGCTAAATAAATGAACAAGGAGCCTAATGTGATGACTGGGTAGGATATTTACCAGATACCGGGAGAGGAGAATGGTTGCATTTGTTCTACTATGATATTAAATCTTGATGGGAGATTGATGCATTTGCTATTGTGATGTTTTGTGCTAGTAAATATTGCACTGGCATAATGGGACCCCTAGTGGCGGAGCATGCGATATCAGCAGTCATGTAAGAGTCGATTGTTTGCAAAGTGTGATGCCTGTGTAGTGATATGATTTTTTTTGTTTTGTATGTTTTAATCTCATTATCGTTTTAATAGTCTGCTTTATAATTTTTTTGTGATCTGCTTTGGATTGGCTTACACCCAAGAATAGCGGAAAATAAACCTTAAATATTTTTTAAAATCATATTTAATTAAAAAAACCTAATCAGGAATCATTAATAACAGAAATAAGATATGCTATACATACTGTAAGTAAAAGAAAAAGAAAAATCCATTAATATCTGCAGATTTTCTCACAAGTCATTGAGCTGCCAAGTCACCCAGTTCCAGAGGGAGATATTTTGGCCAGTCCAGATTTTGAACTTACATCCCAAATCAGCATTGGTGTAAGAGGGTCAACTCAGCGGTAGCAACATGGCAAACATACTGTATCATGTTTGCTATGCTGCTCCACTCTTGTAAGTTCATGCGGGCCTTAAGTCTCGTGATAACATCCACAATGTGAGACTTTGCCTAGCGTGGAGCAGCTGCTGGGTCCATAATGAACTTACAAGAGCGGAGCAATGTGGCAAACATGATAAAGTAAGTTTGGTGTGCTGCTGATGCCATCTCTGCATGGGGGGCCATTAAACAAAGGGGATCGCACATGGGGAGAGGGTGCACCTCTGATGTGACAATGGGGGGCTCTCTGCAAAATTTTGCTTGGGGGCCCCTTATTGTAACTTATACCAGTGCAAATCAGCATGGTATTTGTGGTCCCTGATTCTACTTATGGAAATCAGTGGTGCAGGTCCCCTTAATGCACCAGGATGGGGCTGTAAAAAAAAATCCAGGACTACCCTAAAGTTTTCCTTCTGGAACTGGACAACTTGGCAGCTCTGAAGTCCACAGTAAGGGAAATCCAACAAAGGAAACTGTGAGGACAAGAATTACTTCAAGTAAAAAAAAAATACACAGGGAAAGCATACAGAGCATGGCTCTTAAAATTCTTTCCAACCCCCTCTGCATGTGTGTTTGTGTGCACATGTTTGTCTCTTTGTGGATGATACCAAAACCTGCAATAGAGTAGACATCCAAGAAGGTGTAGATAACATGAGGAGGGATCTAGCTAAACTTGGTCTAGAATTTGGCAGCTGAGATTTAATGTTAAAAAATGCAAGGTCATACATTTGGGCTGCAACAATCAAAGGGAGCGATATAGTATAGGGAGTGAAGTACTTCTGTCCACAAAGAAGAATGGGACCTAGTTGTCATTGTGTCTGATGATCTTAAAGTAGCTAAAGAGGTAGAAAGGCGACGGCGAAAGCTAGAAGCATGCTTGGGTGCATAGGGAGAGGAATGGCCAGTTGATAGTGCCTCTGTATAAGTCTTTGGTGCGACTTCATTTGGAGTATTGTGTGCAATTCTGGAGACCTCACCTTCAAAAGGATATAAACAGGTTGGAGTTGGTACAGAGGGTGGTTATTATAGTGGTCTTTGTTATAAAGTATATGAGGACAGACTTAAGGATCTTAATATGTATACTTTAGTGGAAAGACAGTCTAGAGGTGATATGATTGAGACATTTAAATACTTCCGTGGCATAAATGCTCATGAGGAGAGCCTATTTCGATTGAGAGCAAGCTCCGCTACGAGGGGACATAGGATGAGGGTGAAAGGGGATAGACTCAGGAGTAGTATGCGGAAATATTTTTTTACAGAAAGAGTGGTAGATGCGTGGAATAGTTTCCCATTGGAGGTGGTAGAGATGAGGACAGTATCTGAATTCAAAAAAGCATGGGACAAACACAGAGGATCCCTAAAGGACAATTAGAGGGGTGAGCCTTCATTCTTTTCCTTTTCCTCCCATATGCAGAAAGGTCAATTGTATATTACAGAAACGTCTAGTACCCTTCCTGTGACTAGAGAAGCATTCCAATCCTCCACTCCCACAGCCTTTATATTGGCTGGCTCCGACCCACCCTCTCTGTAACTGGATCTGCCTTACATTCCACTATTCCCACCTCCATTGCTCTCCCATTGACTGGATCCTATCCCATGTTTCTGCCTCTAGTTACATTGGAAGCAGGAAGGACAGGATTTGAAAACTGCAAGGTTTTAACGCTGAACAATGTGCAGACAGATGGAACAACAAAAGACTACTTTGCTGATGGACTACATCTCTCTGTTGCAGGGAAAAGAATCCTAAGTGAAAAATTCAAGCAATATGTGGATATGCATTTAAACTAGAAAAAGGGGGTGACGGATGTAGAAGGTCAAGCTCTGGACGTCACCCCCTGCAAAAGCAGATTAAAATCAGAAATAGCCACACTTTTAAACCACACATCAAAAACAAGTGGGAAGATGTAGGCAGAACAAAATCAATGCTAAATACACACAAGCCAGGTAAATGCTGGAAAGCAATGAGCACAAATGCTCAAAGCTTAGCCAACAAAGTTCCGGACCTAGAAGCCCTAATGGTGGAACTGGATTTGGACATTGTGGCCATTACAGAAACATGGCTAAACGAAAGGCATGATTGGGATATAGTCATACCTGGCTATAATCTATTCAGAAGAGACAGAGAAAATGGAAGAGGAGGAGGAGTAGCCTTGTATGTCAAAAGCAATATTAAAGCTACTGAAATGCAGGGGACATGGGGAAAAGAAGAAGCCCTCTGGATTGTGTTGGAAAGAGGAGATGGCACTGTCATCCATACTGCTGTAGTCTACAGACCTCCAACACAAATTGAAGAGATAGATAACAAATTGATTATAGATATTGCCAAGATAGACACAAAAGGGGAAGCAGTCATATTGGGAGACTTTAATCTACCTGATGTGGATTGGATTACTCCTTCTGCAAATCTGGAAAGAAGCAAAAAAATCGTGGATGCTCTCCAAGATGCGTTACTTAGACAAATGGTGATGGAACCAACCAGGGAAAGCTCAATGCTGGATTTAGTGCTCACCAACAGTGATAGCGTGTCAAATGCCTGTGTAAGTGCCCCTGTGAGCAGCAGCGATCATCACACAGTGTGGTTTGAGATAAAAGCCAAGGTACAAGCCAATCATAGCAAGCTCAAAGTCCTAAACTTCAAAAACACCAACTTCAATAAAATGGCCGAGTACCTAAAGAAGGAGCTGACAGGGTGGAAGGAGATTAGGGAAGTGGAATTGCTATGGGCTAAACTAAAGGTGGCAATCAAAGGGGCAACAAATAAATATGTAACAAAAGTAAACAAAAACAAGAGGAGAAGAAAACCCATTTGGTTTTCCAAAGAAGTGGCTGCTCAAATAAAGGCAAAAAACACAGCTTTCGCAAGATTCAAAAGCTCGCAAACAAAGGAACACAGAAATGAATACAGGATCAAACTCAAAGAGACAAAGAGAGAAATAAGGATAGCAAAATCAAAGGCAGAGGAAAAGATGGCTAATGATGTTAAGTGTGGCAACAAAACCTTCTTCAGGTATATTCGGGAAAGGAAGAAGATCAGAGATGGAATTGCAGGACTCAGAAGTGCTGCGAACGGACTGGTGGAAAGTGACATTGAAAAAGCGAAATTGCTGAACAAATACTTCTGCTCTGTTTTTACTAAAGAAAGTCCTGGAGAAGGACCACCTGTGACTCCCAAATATTATAAAAATGGGAATGAAGTAGATACCACACCATTCACAGAAGATGATGTGTTAGAACAACTTGCAAAACTGAAAGTGGACAAGGCCATGGGACCAGATAGGATACATCCCAGGATTCTGAAAGAGCTCAGAGAGGTTCTTGCAGGGCCGTTAAAGGATGTTTTCAACAGATCCTTGGAAATAGGATAGGTTCCTCAGGACTGGAGAACGGCTGATGTACCTCTACACAAAAATGGTGACAGGGAAGAAGTGTCAAACTACAGGCCTGTGAGTCTTACCTTGGTGGTGGGAAAAGTAATGGAGGCGCTCCTGAAAGAGCGAATAGTGAACTTTCTCAAAACCTACAGGTTGTAAGACCCAAGGCAACATGGTTTTACCGAAGGACAATCTTGCCAAACAAATCTGATTGAGTTCTTTGACCGGGTGACCTGGGAGCTAGATCAGGGACATGCGATGGATGTCATCTACCTGGATTTCAGCAAAGCCTTTGATACTGTTCCTCATAGGAGGCTTATCAATAAACTCAGTAGCTTGGGGATGGATCCTAAGATGGTAAATTGGATCAGAAATTGGTTGACTGACAGACGACAGAGGGTGATAGTAAACGGAGCTCACTCGGATGAAGGGAAGGTGATTAGTGGGGTACCCCAGGGGTCGGTCCTGGCCCCGGCACTGTTCAATGTATTTTTGAGTGATATTGCTGAAGGACTGAATGGAAAAGTATGTCTTTTTGCAGATGACACAAAAATTTGCAACAGAGTTGACTCCCTCGAGGGCGTGGTTAACATGAGGAAAGATCTACAAAAGCTGGAAGAATGGTCTAATGCTTGGCAATTAAGATTTAATGCAAAGAAGTGCAGAGTTATGCACTTGGGTAGCAGAAATCCAAGGGAAATGTATGTGATGGGGGAGAGAGGTTAGTATGCACGGATCAGGAGAAAGACCTTGGTGTGATTATTTCTGAAGATCTCAAGGTGGCAAAACAGTGCGACAAGGCAGTGGCAAAAGCCAGGAGGATGTTGGGCTGCATACAAAGAAGAATCACCAGCAGAAAAGAAGAGGTACTTATGCCACTGTACAAGTCACTGGTGAGGCCTCACTTGAAATACTGTGTTGAGTTTTGGAGACTGTATCTTGCAAAGGATGTAAAAAGACTTGAAACTGTTCAGAGGAAGGCGACCAAAATTATTTGGAGCCTGCATCAGAAGCCTTATGAGAAGAGACTTGAAGACCTAAACATGTACACTTTGGAGGAGAGGAGGGACAGGGGAGATATGATTCAGACCTTTAAATACTTGAAGGGAAATAATGAACAAACAAACCTCTTCCAACGACGGGGAAGCTGTACAACTAGAGGGCACAACATGAAGCTGCGAGGTGGTAAATTGAAAGGCAATGTCAGGAAATACTTTTTCACAGAAAGGGTGGTGGATGCTTGGAATGCCCTCCCGATGGAAGTGGTGGGGGCAAACGCGGTGACGGAATTCAAAATGGCATGGGACAGACACAGTGGATCCCTTTATAGCAACAGGATAAAATCAAAATAAACTGAACCATCTAATTTCTCAACAAATGGGGGTGTCCTACATGGAGTGGTGGGTTCACCCCTAAACAGGGACGTGGGCAGGGGTGGCGGAGCGGCGGGTGCACCTACTCTTGCCGTCGTGCTGGGAAGACTGGATGGACCGTGCTGGTCTTTATCTGCCGTCATTTACTATGTTACTATGTTTCTACTACTATTACTACTATTTAGCATTTCTAGAGTGCCACGCACGCAGCGCTGTACAGCTAACCTACAAGAGGTAGTCAGCATACATGAGACAGTCCCTGCCCGTCAGAGTCATGCTCATTGGAGCTTACAATTTAGTTAGAATAGGACATTAGTTCAAACAGTGCAGAGCATCAATCGGTTCTACGCGAACATTAATCGGTTTTATGCAGGGTACGGTGAGGTACAGTTTGGTCTGTAATTGGTCATAAACGTTGAGGGGGGGGGGTTCTCCATTTTATATACTGCCCTTGTGGGAACATTAGAGCGGTTTACAATAAATAAAAAAAAAGGTCTACGCTACTAAACTACGGAAAAGGAATGCCATAGTAGAATAAGAAAGAGGGAGAGAACAGTGCAAGAAACACAGTAACTACACAAAACACGGGGTGAGAGGAGGAAAGAGTCAGGATCTGAATGCAACGGTGAAGAGGTGGGTCTTCAGCCTGGACTTGAAGAGGGCCAGGGAGGGTGCCTGGTGCACAGATGCAGGAAGGCTGTTCCAGGCGTGAGGTGCAGCAAGGTGAAAGCGCAGTCGGGAGTTTGCGGTGCGGGTGAAAGGCATTGATAGAAGTAATTTGTTAGCGGAACGCAAATTTCAAGAGGGGACGTAGGGAGAGATAAGAGATGAAAGGTATTGAGGGGCCATAGAGTGAATGCATTTATAGGTCAGCAGGAGAAGCTTGAATTGGATGCGGAGCCGGACAGGGAGCCAGTGGAGTGATTTGAAAAGAGGAGTAATATGGGCATGGCGAGGCTGGCAGAAGATTACTTGAGCAGCGTGATTTTGTATAGATTGAAGGGGAAGGAGGTGGCTCACAGGAAGACCAGCAAGGAGTAGGTTGCAGTAATCGAGGCGGGAGGAGATTAAGGAGTGGATAAGTGTTTTGGTGGTGTGTTCAGAGAGGAAGGGGCGGATTTTGCTGATGTTGTAGAGAAAGAAGTGGCAGGTCTTAGCTACAAGCTGGATATACGTGGAGAAGGAGAGAGAGGTGTCGAAGATAACCCCTAGGTTGCGGGCCGAGGGAACAAGAAGGATAGTAGATCCATCCACATGGAATGAGAGAGGAGGAAGTGGGGAGGAGGAGTTAGGTGGAAAGACAAGGAGTTCAGTCTTGGCCATGTTCAGTTTCAGTCGTCGATGAGACATCCAGGCAGCGATGTCCGAAAGACAGGCAGAGATCTTGGACTGGGTTGCCGGAAAAATATTAGGTGTAGAGAGGTAGATTTGTGAGTCATCAGCATAGGGATGGTACTGAAAGCCATGGGAGGAGATAAGCGCACCAAGGCCTTGGGTATAGAGAGAGAAGAGGAGCGGGCCTAAGACAGATCCCTGGGGTACTCCTACATGGAGCGGGGTAGGGGAGGAGGAGGAGCCACCAGAACATACGCTAAATGAGCGATGGGAGAGGTAGGAGGAGAACCAGAATAGTACGGAGTCCTTGAAGCCAAGCGAGGAGAGGGGGATGAGGAGAAGGTCGTGGTCAACGGTGTCAAAGGCAGCAGAAAGGTCAAGAAGGATGAGGATAGAATAGAGGCCCTTGGATTTAGCCAGGAACAGGTCATTTGTGACTTTTGTGAGTGCCATTTCAGTGGAGTGTAGGGGACAGAAGCCGGATTGAAGTAGGTCGAGGAGGGCCTGGGAGGTGAGGAAGTCGAAGCAGCGACGGTGGACTGCTCGTTCTAATAGTTTGGATATGAAGGGAAGTAGGGAGATGGGTCAGTAGTTAGAAGGGCATGTGGGATCAAGTGAAGGTTTCTTGAGGAGGGGTGTGACAACAGCATGTTTGAAGTCAGCGGGGACAGTTGCAGTGGAGAGTGAGAGGTTGAGGATATGAGTGATGGAGGGGGCAATGGTGAGGGGGATGGAATGCAGGAGATGGGTGGGGATAGGGTCTGATGAACAGGTGGTGGGTTTGGAGGAGGACAGAAGGAGTGCAGTTTCTTCCTCAGAGATCGGGGAGAAGGAGGAGAGGGTGGGAGAGGGAGTATGGGTGGGAGAGGAGAATTGGGGAGGAGGGGAGGTAGATGGGGGGTAGGGAATTGGAGGGTAATCTTGTGAATTTTGTCGTGGAAGTAGTCGGCTAGGGTTTGGGCAGAAAGGGAGGGCGGGATCGGGGACGGGGGGACTTGAGGAGAGAGTTGAGGGTATTAAAGAGACGGCGAGGATCAGAGGCAAGGGAGTTGGTCAGATGGATGTAGTAATCTTGTTTGGCAAGTGCTAAGGCAGAGTGGAAGGAGCCAAGCATAAATTTGAAGTGTAGAAGGTCTTCCAGGGAGCAGGATTTGGACCAAGCTCGTTCGGCAGAACGGGCGCAGATGCGTAGGTAACGGGTAGTGGGTGAAAGTCAGGGTTGGGGAGTGGATCGTTTCACAGGACGTGGGGTGGGAGGGGCAAGGGTGTCAAGGGCTGAGGATAATGTAGCATTGTATGAAGATAATACCTCATCGACGGACTTGGAGGATAAAATGGCGGAAAGAGATGGAGAGATGGTGGAGGAGAGAGTCAGGGGATCAATAGTATGAACGTTTCTAAATAGGACGGAGGAGACAGGACGAGGTTGGGACGGCAGTAGTTGAAGAGTAAATGTTAAGAGGTGATGGTCAGATGAGGGAAGGATTGATTTGCGGAAGCTTGAGGGAGAAGAGTTGGAGAATAGTATTAGGTCAAGGCAGTGGCCATGTAGATGTGTGGGGGCAGTGGAGCAGGGCTGGAGGTCAAACGAGGAGGTAAGAGCGAGGAACTTTGAGGCATGGGGGTCGGAGGGGTTGTCAATGTGACTGTTGAAATCGCCAAGAATAAGAATGGGGGAGGAGGGATCCATGAAGGCAGAAAGCCAGGAGTCGAAGTCGGTGAGGAAGGTTGATTTGGATTTGTCCGGTGGGTGATAAATAACAGCTATTCGGAGGGGAATTGATGAGAGGAGGCGAATGGAGTGGACTTCGAAGGAGTCTCCATGGGGTTGCAGAAGGGGTTGGAATTGGCAGGAGGGAGAGAGTAGGAGGCCGACACCACCACCGCGACCAGTAAGTCGGGGTGTATGGGAGAACTGATAGCCTCCATAGCAGAGAGAGGCAATGGATGCAGTGTCGTCTGGGGGGAGCCAGGTCTCAGTCAAGGCAAGAAGGTGAAGGGCATTGGAGATGAAAAGGTCATGAATAAAAGTGTTTTTTTTTATGACTGAGCATGCGTTCTATAAGGCAAATAAAAATGGGAGGGCGGAGGTGGGGGAGGAGAGGGATATGGATAAGGTTAGATGAGTTGCGTGTAGATTTCTTATCAGAGTAGCATGGGGGTCTATTTCTAGAGTAATGCCGAGATAGGGTAGGGTTGGAGTTGATATGTATGGATAATTTAGTGTGGGATGAGTGGGGGAGGGTGGGAGGAGGGAGGAGTGGGATGTGGATGAGATTAGATGGGGTACGTGAGGAACTTTTTCTAGTGTGAGAATGAAGTCGGGGGGTGGCCCAAGGTTGGGATTGATGTTACCGGATGAGAGGAGAAGGAGTATTAGAGAGCAAGGTATAGTGGAGATGGTCCGGTGGAAGCGAGGGTGGGGTTGCCTTAAAGAGAGGGGAGCTGGTTGAATGTGGGGGATGGTGTGAAGAAGCTCAAGAGCCGGTGCAAGGCTAAGGGGCAGGATGGAGGGAGAAGTGAGGAAGGTAGAGAGGGGGGCTGGTTGAATGTGGGAGATGGTGTGAGGAAGCTCAAGGGCAGGTGCTAGGCTGGGGGCAAAGTGGAGGGGGAAGTGAGGAAGGTAGGGGAAGGGTAGGGGGACGAGGAGGGAGGGAGTTGGTGGGTGTTGGTAGGTGTTGGTAGGAGGGGAGGCAGTTGGGGAGGATAATGAAGAGGAGGGCCATGAGGTGTGGGGCCATGGTAGTGTGTAGCAAGGTCTGAGCAAGCAGTGGATAGCAAGTTCTAGGCAAACAACGGATAGCACTTGAAAGGCAGACAAGCAGGCAGTGGGTAGCAGTTCAGTGCAAGCAATGGGTAGCAAGCAGGCAGTGGGTAGCGGTTCAGTGCAAGCAATGGGTAGCAAGCAGAGGATAAGCAGTGGATAACAGTTCTAGACAACAGTAGGTGATGGTACTATTCAACAATTGGTGGCGACGGTATGCAAATAATGGGTAGCAGTAATATGCAACAGTGGATAAGCAATGGATGACAGTACAGTGCAACAGTGGGTAGCAATGCTATGCAAACAATGGGTGGCATCAGTATACAAAACAAAGGGTGGCAAACAATGGGAGGCAACAGTGTGGGTGATAATATGCAAAACATGCAAAAAATATGCAGACAATGGGAGGCAATAGTGTGGGGGATAACAATATGCAAAACAAAACAATGAGTGGCAACAGTATGCGAACAATGGGTGGCAACAGTTCAGTGCAACCGTCTGCAAAACAATGGGTGGCAGCAATATGCAAGACAATGGGTGGCAACAGTATGCAAAACAATGGGTGTCAGCAATATGCAAGCAATGAATAATGGTTCTATGCAGCGATGGGTATGCAGTTCAGTGCCCCGCAGTGGGTGGCAGTACAATGTAGGCAGTGGGCGCAATGCTAGGCAAGCAGAGGGTAGAGGTGCTGTGCAGGCAGTGGGTAGTAGTTCAGTGCCAACAGTGGATAGCAGTACAGCACAGGCAGTGGGTAGCGTGATCTAGGTGGGTAGTGGGAGTAAGAGCAACGCTAGCAGTGGGAAAGGAAGACAAAGGAGAGTCACCTGAGGGCGCCAGGGCAGAGCTGGTCCGGTCCAGAGGGGATATGTGGTGGAGCGATCCAGCCCGCTCGACTCCAGCAGCTACGGAGCACCGGAGCTCGCGCCCGGGGCCCGCGCCTAAGGGTCACGCCAAAGGGCACTCTAGCGAGGCCCTCAGGCGCGGGCCCACCAGACGCGGGTGTGCCTGGAACGCTGAAGATTTAAACGCTGGTTCTTTGGCCCGATTGGCCTCGTGGGGGAGCAGGGAAGAGCTCACCTGCCTGCTCCCTTCCCTGACGCCGATCGGGTGGCTGAAGGGGAACTGATGCGGCGCGCCTGGAGCGCTGAAGATTTAAACGCTGGTTCTTTGGCCCGATTGGCCTCGTGGAGGAACAGGGAGGAGCTTACCTGCCTGCTCCCTTCCCCGACATCAATCGGGTGGCTGGAGAGGAACTGATGCGGCATGCCTGAAGCGCTGATGCGGTGCGCCTGGAGCGCTGTTACTATGTTACAGACACATTATTCATGCTTCTAGCATCTGGATATTAATGTACGTAACATAGTAAATGTCAGAAGATAAAGACCAGCAAGGTCTATCCAATCTGCCCAGTAAGGTGGCTAGAATAGGCCCTTTAATCTTTGGATCTTAGTATGTCCCTAGTATGCCAGTACTTTAAGCTAGCACTGCCTATGGCAAAAAACAGTTCTTAGTGCACATAACAACCATTAAGAAAACTGGGATTCAATCACTACTTTTCACAATAGAATTAACCATAAAAGAAAATGAAATACACATCTGAATAGCTCTGAGGATCTTTAGTCTCCAGCTGTTGTGCTGTCTGTCTTGACTAGACTGTAAGCTCTGATGAGCAGGGACTGTTTTTTTCATGTCTCTGTACAGCACTGCATATACCTTGTAGTGCTATACAAATAATTAGCAGTAGTATTAGTAGGAGAGCTAGAGAATTATGTGTAATCTTTGTGTATGCATTTATGTATGTGTATATGTGGTGTGCGATGTCAATATATTTGTGTGTGCACATGTGATCTGTGTTGTGCATGAGTTGCATGGGGAAAGTTGAGGTGTGAGTTATTCTTGGTAAGTGGTTTCAAAGGCTGGGGCAGTTACATGGCAGTAGTTTTGGGGGATTGGGAGCAGTTTGGGAGCATGTTGTGTCAGTCGTTGGGGTAGATTTTGGAGGTAAGGTCAGTATGTAGGGTTTTTGTTTTGTGCAGGATATTTTTTATGGATGGGGCAGTTGTGGGGGGTAGGTTTTGGGTGTGCGGGTTTAGTTTGTATAATGGCGGACCAGTTGCTGGGGTTGTTCTGGGGAGTGGGGGAAGTAGCAGTGTGTTATGGCAATTGCAGATGTAGGTTTTGGGGGTAGGGTCAATTTGCAGGAATCTTTTGGGGGGATATTTTTTATGATTGGGGCAGTTGCAGAGAGTATTTTTTAGGGGGTAGAGGCAATTTGTGAGATAATGGGACAGTTGTGGAGGAGGAAGTATTTCCGGAAAGTGTGGGAAGTTTGCAGGTGATGGGCAGTCATGGGGGGGGGTAGCTTTTGGGGGCGATACAGTTGCAAGGCATAGCTTTGGTAGTGGGGCAGGAGCATAGATTTAGACCAAGGTAGTTTGCGGGATGATGGGGCAGTTTCGGGGGGATTCATTGAGGGTGCAGGCAGTTTACGGAGGGGGGAGGGGTATTTTCTGGGCCAGGAGGCAGCTTTGGCAAGTCACTTAACGTTCCATTGGTTCAGGTACCACCTTAAATTGTAAGTCATCTGGGGCTTGGAAAATACCAAATGTAAATTGCCCTGAGCTACTCCTGAAAAAAAGAATGAGCTAAATCCAAAATCCCTTTCTTTCCCTTTGTGAACTGATGGGCCAGTTGCAGGGGAAGCAGTTCTTGAGGTGGGGCAGTTTGCAAGGTAGTGGGGTGCAGTTTTGGAGAAGGGTTAAGGCAGTTTACACAGTGTTAGTGCAGTTCCGAGGAAAGTTTTGGGGAGGGGAGGTGTTAGCAGTTTGCAGGGGGGGGATAGTTTTTGGTGTGGGGCATCTTGAGGGTGATGGCAGTTCATGGGGTAGATTTTGGTGGTGGAGCAGTTTGCAGGCTAATGGGGCAGTTGCAGGGAGGTAGGTTTTAGGAGTTTGAGCAGTTTGCGGGCTTGTGGTGGAGTTGCACAGGGTATTTTCTTGGGGAAGAGATACATTAGGGGGTTTGGTAAGGTAACTGCAGGATGTATTTGTTAGAGTGGGAGTAGTTTGGGTTTTGGACAGTGTTCACAACAGGAGAGAGGTAGTTTGAAAGGAGCGGTTCCCTGACTACTGTGTTTCACGTAAGTTTTTATGCTGTAGAAGTTGGAGCTCCTCCCATAGAACTTCGTTGGGCTAATTTTTTGAGGTGGGGGATGTTATTTCTGTGGAATCCCTGGTCCAACCTAGGCCATTTTTGAACTTGCTGTGTGTCTTTACCAGTTTTTCTCCATGCCATGTTTCATTCCATTCCTTTTAATCTTCAGAGAACTATTTTGCCCCCAGACAGACAGATGCACAGACATTTATTGAATTCTTTTGTATAATTCTTTCCAACTTCTGTTGGGTTGAAAAGAAGAAAAAAGTAGAGAGAGAGAGAGAAACCCAGCCTAATTAAATTCATACAAAGAACCAAAGCAAGTCAAAAAATATCTAGTGGCCCACCAGTGCCCCAAATTGTCCCACCAGCCTCTCTCGCCCTCAGCAATTTTTTACCATGAAGAAACAATTTCAATTGTGAATGGCCAGACAATATAGTGGTCATGTTAAAAGCCTTATTTGCGATTTGGACAACTGAAAACAGGTACATAGACGTCCAAATTATGTAGGCATCCCCTGAGCCATTTTCCTAATGGTATTTAAAGACATCCCTGGCACAGCGAAGTCCAAGTAGGTAGGGGATGTGGCGGAGGTGTGTCTCGGGCAGTGCTATGGACTTCGATGTCCCCACTCGATTTCCGAAACGTCAGTACCATCTGTGACCCTGTCCAAGTTTAGACCTGCTCTAGACATGAATAGACATTGGAAAGGGCTTGTTTGGGCCGTTAAACCTTCAGAAGGTGTAGAGAAGATGGCACTCTATGATCCCTGGTACTCTCCACAATCGCTATGATATCGGTAGTGTTTGAACAACCATGGCATGTATCTGAGATTCGCCTGGTATTGTATACTTTCGTACACCTTGTAACACTATACAATTGATAAGTAGTAGTAGTATACTATTCTGAGGATGTCTATGTAGATAGCCCTGTAGATGTCCACATTTGTAAAATCGTGCCCAAACTTGGACGAGCCGGGTTTTTTTTTATTTGGATGTTCTGGCTTCGATGTCCCAGATTGAACTTGGATGTCCTTTGTAAAACTCGCTCAAGTTTTATGAGACATTTACAGGGAAATTTCAGTAACATTTCTTTCGCTAAGGCCAATTTTTCTTGATTGGAGTTCTGGAAAGATTTTTCTTCAGATGTGTTGACAAATCTGGAAATATCTATATCCTATAACCCAAAAAGGGAACTAACTTATTTTGGAAAAATAGCTGCATTACAATATTATGATCTTGTTCAAACACAAGGAGAGCAAAAGGAGGGGTGGGTGGGTGCTCTAAGGCTGAATCTTTCAGTATAGCTTTTAAGTCCAGGGGGCAATTTCTCCAAATAGGTTAGTTTTGTGCATAATATCTAAACCACAATTCTCAGAATCAAATAATATTAAAAAAAGGATCTCAGTATTTTATAATCAATCACAGTTAGAATTCATGTGTAAATCTTATATATACTGTCATTGATCCAAAAAAAACCCCCTCCTTTATTCTTATAGATTTATTGAAACACCAAAGTTTTATGTTCAGTACTGCTATTTACCAAATGTAACAATTCAACTACTTTATTATTGATTATTTTCTTTATATATTTTCCCTAAAAGATCTTTTTCCAAGAATTCATATATCAGTTCATTAAAAATTGTTTTCAAAATTCATATTATACTTCTTTTATTCAAAAACTCCTCAAAGTTCTTATTATATCAATTTAAGAGTCATTTTCAAACTCCATACAGTATGTCTTCTATTCAAGGTTTACATCACTATTAAATTCATCCAGGGAAGTTACTCAAAGAATTAGTTTCAAGATTCCACACATTCATCTAAATTATCTTTACCACACCCTTGTTAAATTCATTAGAAGTTGCTCAAAAATAGTTAAATCCATGGTGCTATAAACTCAAATGAGTATACAGAATCATGTAGGGGGTAATTGTAAGGATGGTGCATATATTGTATCTAATTTCTGAAGGCTTCCAATTAAAAATTAAATTGAAATCTTTAAAAAAAGCTTTATACTTAGGACCTCAATATTGAGGTCCTAAATATAAAGATATTTACATTTAATTTGTAATTGGAAACTGTGATATTGTTTGATATGTTTGATATATACGTTTCCTGACATAGGTGCCTTTATAAAGCAACTCCAGAAGTCTCTGGGTGACTATTATGTACTAATCATTTTATAGTTTGTTTTGAAACCAGATTGTCGTTTGTATAAATAAGCTTGCAGATCAAAACTTGATATAGTATGTAGTTTAGTTTTAAACATTTAGGACCCTGTTTATTAAGCGTTTCCACCATAGACACAAAATGAGAGAAATCCTTTAATAAATAGGCCTTTTAATGTTTAAACTTGTTAGAGCTTCCTTAAAAGGGCACACAGTCTCTCATGGTCATTCAAATAGAATAGCATACCAATAACAATCATACTGTGACTAAAACTGTTCATCTGTATCTGACATAATTCCATCAGTATGATGTTAGATAGATTCTAAGAATAAAGTGTAGGACAATGGATAATAAAGAGGTGTTTAGAGCGCTATAAATCAGTGAAGGGGATTTAGTAATATTTTATATTGTGCCAGGAAACTTCATGACAGCCTCTTACAGGTTTCAAATAGCAGTGATTCAAAAAGCTCCTTTTGTATTCAGTATACACAAATAATTCCATCAGAAGGATTCCACTGCACATGAACATAAGCATTGAGTTATCTCATGGCTAATGCAGTGTATTGCCTCATGCAGGACTGTATTCTTCTTGCAAACCAAAGTGAAGGTTGCAAAGAAAAATATAATAACCTATAAGATATGGCATCACACTTTTTAAATTCACTTATTTGTACTAAAATTGATGTTAGGTTACAATAATGAGCTGTTAGAAGAAAAAGAGAATCTTTATACATAGAATTTTTTAAAATGAATTTAGTATTTAGCTCGCACCGTTCCATTAGTTGTTCCAGGCGAATTACATTCAGGTACAATGGGTATATCTCCAGGAACAAGCAGGAATGAGTCTTCACATATAGGTACGTCGGTACCGACGGAGCCTGCGTGGGAACGCTCACCAGCTTCCCAAAAAGGAAAGCTTTTGGGAGCATCCCACAGCGCTTGCCTTTCCTAACCAACTCTCCTCAGTTCTTCTTTGCCGCGGAGCCAGCAGGTCGAGCCCTGTCACCTCTGAAGAAGTTCTTTGTTTTATTTTATTTCTTTGGTCGCGTGTCTGCCTTCCCTGACTCCGGACCGGTACCGCCGGTTTTTTCTTTCTTTCTTTAAAAAAAAAAAAAAAAAAAAATCGATATTTTTCCTCACTTGGTGTATTTTTCTTCTTAAGGCCTCAGGGCCCACAAGAAAATTTCCCCCATGGAAAAACCAACCTCCGGGTTAAAAAAATGCACTAAGTGTAGCGGTACTATTTCTGTTACAGATACCCATGAATGGTGTCTTAAATGTTTGGGTCCTGAACACTCCATTCCGGATTGTCCATCCTGCTCCCTAATGTCTAAACGGGGGTTACAGAACCGAGCAGCTAAGCTCCATGTGCTGTTTCCCGCTGAGACACCGGCAGTAGCATCGACATCTTCCAGGTCTTCTTCTCCTGAAGGATCTCAGGTAACCAAACATAAACCTAGCAGGTCCTCGAAGGGTAGATCTCCCTCTAAGCATCGAGATGCCTCCGGGCTTGCCCTCGAGGATCCTGCACCAGCCAAACAACCCCGGCGGGAAGCTCCGGCTTCCAAAGCTCCTCCTATGGGGTTACAGGTTGACATCGATGGCACGGCCTCGACCGATCACCTGTTAGATTGCTCTGGGGTACCGGCACCTTCTCCCGGTACCGACATCCAGGTTTTCATGGCGTCGATGGATCAGAATGTTCTGTCCATGCAGCAGGCTATAAAGTCCTTCATTCAAGCTGCGACGCCGATGATACCGCAACGAGCTCCGTTGTCGGTATCGGCTCCGGTACCAGCACCAGCTCTGATGCCGGTACCGACTGCATCGACATCGACCAGGATGCCGACTGCTGCGGTTCCTTGTCCAGGGCTACTTCTCGGTACCAATCTGGTACCGGGGACGCCCGATGTCGATACCGCTCGATACGCGTATCGAGCGTTAGAAGAGCACCCTGACAGGCGATACTTTGATTCCTCTGATGATTCTGATACATCAGATGAGTTTCCTGAAGTATCCATAGCCCTTCCTGAGGAGCCGCCTTCTCCAAAAAGAAGAATGTCTCCGCCAGAGGACTTGTCCTTTCAAGACTTCATAAGAGAAGTAGCTAAAGGACTCTCTATTTCAGTAACCTCTGAATAAGAGCCTAGAGCAAAAAAATTAGATATTTTAGGATACTCTAGGGCTCCTAAAGAGGCAGTCACCTTACCAAGTCATGAGATTCTTCATGAACACATGATTGATTTATGGGAGACTCCTCTCACTCTCTCTCCTCATTCTCGCAGGTTGGACACTATGTATCGTGTCCCTCCTTGTCCTGGGTTCCAGAAAACTCAGCTTCCTCACCATTCCATTGTGGTGCAGTCAGCTATGAAGAGGATAAAGAGTACAAAGAGACACTCTTCTCCTCCAGGAAGAGAATGCAGGACCTTGGATGCTTTTGGTAGGAAAATCTTCCAGGCCAGTATGCTTATTGCCAGAATCAACTCATATAGCCTTTAAATGGATATGTTTCTGAAAGAAGTGGCAGAGAAGCTGCACACTTTCCTCCCTTTTATTCCAGAAGATAAAAGGGAAGAATTCCGCATGTGGCTTAAGCATACTCAGGACATCTCCAAGTTTTCAAACAGGGTAGCCTTTGATTCCTTTGAAGGTGCCAGTAGAGCCTCAAGCATTGCCATAGCTGCTTGCAGAATTGCTTGGCTCCAGGCTACTGATTTAGAACCCTGGGTTCAAGATGGCTTAGGAAATCTGCCCTGTACAGGTGAAAATCTGTTTGGCAAAGAGTGGCAAATTAAAGCCACTCAAATGGATGCAGAGAATTCTGCTCTGGATAGACTTTCAAGGTCTACCTCCATTCCTGCCAAGAAAAAGACTTTTAAAAAGTCTTTTTTCAAAAAGGGCAGGTTTCCTTCCACTTCTGGCCAACAATCTTCTACAGGTCGCTTTGACCGCTAAGCGTCAGCAACCTAAGCAGGCCAGGCCTAAGTCTACAGGGGCTGCTGTAACCCAGCAGTCCCAACCCCCTCAGGGTTTTTGACTTGATGCTAGAGAACTTAGCCTTTCTGGCTTTAACACAGCCAGAACCTCTCACCATTCCAGGAAGGTTAGCTCATTTTGCTCCCAGATAGGAGCAAATCACATCAGAGCAGTGGACCCTCTCCATCATAAGAGAGGGCTACAAACTTCATTTCTCAGACCTTCCTCCCCACACCATGGTGAGACATTTCAATTCTCCCACATCTCTTCTCGACCTTTTAGGTCAGGAGATAACAACCCTTCTTGCCCAAGGGGCAATAGAAGAAGTTCCTCTTCTTCAACAAGGGTCAGGGTTCTACTCCCCCTATTTTCTCATTCCAAAGAAGACAGGGGGATACAGACTCATTCTAGATCTCAGAGAATTGAACAAATTTCTATGCAAGGAGAAGTTCAAGATGCTTTCTCTGGGCACTCTCCTTCCATACCTTCAAAGTCAGGATTGGCTTTGTTCTCTAGATCTCAAGGATGCGTACACACATGTTCTCATCCATCCATCTCACAGAAAATTTCTACGTTTTCTTTTCCAGGGAAAACATTACCAATACAGAGTCCTTCCTTTTGGTCTGGCCTCTGCTCCGAGAGTGTTCACCAAATGCATGGCAATAGTTGCTGCATTTCTACGCACTCTGGGAATATTTGTCTTCCCATATCTGGACGACTGGCTCATCCGAGCTCCATCTCAGTCAGAGGCCCAGATTTCCCTGGACCGCACAAGGCGCATTCTGCAGTATCTGGGACTGGTAGTAAACCTCCCAAAGTCCCAGCTCATCCCTACTCAGTCCCTGGAATTCATAGGGGCCTGGTTGGATACCACCACTGCAAGGGCCTACCTTCCTCAGGCCTGTTGCCAACTTCTAGTGCAGCTAGCCTCCCAGATTCAGTCAAAGAGCCACTTAACTGCCAGGGAGATGCTACAACTGCTAGGCCACATGGCTTCCACAGTACATGTGGTACCCTATGCTCGCCTACACATGAGAGCAGCTCAATGGACTTTGTCCACCCAGTGGACTCAAGCTTCAGGAGCTCTCTCAGACCAAATAGCAACCTCCAAACGTCTCTTTTGGTTTCTCCAATGGTGGATGTCCACTCAAAATCTGTTGCTGGGGTCCCCCTTGCAACAGTTGTTGCCCCAAGCAACCCTCACAACAGATGCCTCCCAAACAGGTTGTGGAGCTCATCTACAAGACCTCTCCACCCAAGGCACTCGGTCCCCACAGGAGACCTCTCTTCATATCAACCACTTGGAACTTCGAGCAGTGTTTCTAGCTCTCAAGGTCTTTCATACCCTCCTCAGCTAAAAGACAGTCCTTATTCATACGGACAATCAAGTAGCCATGTTTTACATAAACAAGCAAGGAGGAACTGGCTCTCTGTCGCTTTGCCACGAAGCTCTAAGATTATGGGCCTTCGCCAGAGAGCATCAAATCCATCTCCTGGCAGTATATATCTCCCAGGAATCCAAAACTCTTGGGCAGACAGACTCAGTCGAGTTCTGCTTCCACACGAATGGTCCCTGCACATGGATCAGGTACTCAGAATCTTTCAAGAATGGGGAACCCCGGACATAGACCTCTTTGCAAGTCCGTGGAATGCCAAACTTCCCCGGTTCTGTTCCAGAATTCCGTGTCAGGGGGTTCAGGCCAAGGATGCCTTCCTCCTTCATTGGGGTCAGGGCTTCCTGTATGCCTTTCCACCCATTCCCTTGATTCCCAAGACTCTGTTCAAACTCCAGAGGGATCAAGGATCTATGATCCTCATAGCTCCACGCTGGCCACGCCAAGTGTGGTACCCTCTACTTCTGCATCTCTCCCAAGCCCCCTCCCTGGACTTGGGAGCTGCTACAAACCTTCTGTCTCAGGAGGAAGGGACTTTGTGGCACCCAAACCCCAAGTCCCTTCACCTCAGAGCTTGGTTACTGAAGGCCTAGACCTTCAAGACTTGAATCTTTCTCAGCAGGTGAAGGATATCCTCCATGCTTCCAGGAAACCTTCCACCAGGCGTTCCTGTGCTTTTAAGTGGAAAAGATTTTCCATTTGGTGTGCTGAAAAGGGTCTTGACCCTCTGGCACTACCTTTAACTTCTTTGTTAGACTATCTCCTGCATCTCTCCAATGCAGGACTTAAGACAAATTCAGTAAGAGTCCATTTGAGTGCTATTACAGCATCCCTTAAGCCCATCAATGGACAACCCATCTCCTCTCATCCTCTTATTTCAAGATTCATGAGAGGCCTAACTTTAACTAAACCTCCCATTAGGCCTCCTCCGGTGGCATGGGACTTAAATTTGGTTCTTGGTCAGCTTATGAAGCCACCTTTTGAACCCTTAGCCACTACCTCCTTGAAATTTCTTTCCTGGAAGGTTATTTTCCTCATTGCAGTCACTTCTGCTCGCCGCATCAGTGAACTGCAGGCCTTAGTGGCTAATCCACCTTATACAAGGTTCCATCATGACAAGGTAGTCCTTAGGACAAATCCACACTTTATGCCTGAAGTGGTCTCACCTTTTCATCTTAATCAAGAGGTATATTTACCTGTCTTTTTTCCAGTTCCTCATGCATCCAGTGCAGAGAGGAATCTTCATACTCTGGATTGTAAAAGAGCTCTTGCTTTTTACTTACATAGGACACAGCAACATAGAAAGTCTTCCCAGCTTTTTGTTGCTTTTGATCCTTCTCATTTGGAACTTCGAGTCTCTAAGAGGACACTGTCCAATTGGATTGCTCAGTGTATTTCTTTCGCCTACCAGAGTAAGAACCTTTCTCTGGAGAGCCATGTCACAGCTCATAATGTGAGGGCCATGGCCACCTCTATGGCTCATCTAAATTCTGTGTCCATCGACCAGATCTGTCGAGCAGCCACCTGGGCCTCTGTTCATACCTTCACAGCCCATTACTGCTTGGACAAGGATTCCTGCCGGGATGCCTTGTTTGGTCAGGCTGTCCTCAGACACCTGTTCCATTCTTAAACAACTCCTGCCCTCCTTCCCTGGATGGATGCCTGAGATCCATAGGAGGACGCAGACCCCTTTCAGGGTCTCATATCCTTGGGGATCTCCCAGGCATCTCAGCTAGGGAGTCCCCATATGTGAATACTCATCCCTGCTTGTTCCTGGAGATAGCACAGCTACTTACCTGTAACAGGTGATCTCTGGGAACAGCAGGAATAAGTCTTCACAACCCACCCACCTCCCCTAGGAGTTGTATCTCTTTTCTATCTTTCCTTTCCTCTCTCTCTCTCTATTGTCTCAGCTTTAAACTCGAACTGAGGAGAGTTGGTTAGGAAAGGTGGGAAGGCAGCGCGCAGGCACTGTGGGATACTCCCAAAAGCTTTCCTTTTTGGAAAGCTGGGGAGCGTTCCCGCGCAGGCTCCGTCGGTACCGACGTACCCATATGTGAAGACTTATTCCTGCTGTTCCCAGAGATCACCTGTTACAGGTAAGTAACTGTGCTTTCCCTGTCCCCGGAGGGCTTACAATCTAAGTTTGTATGTGACGCAGAGGAGAATTAAGTGACTTGCCCAAGGCCACAAAGATCTAAACCAGTGTTCCCCAAACCTTTAACCAATATGACCCATTTTTATGACCCATTTTAACACTTAAAAATTTACATTACTCCAAATGATGATGAAAACAAAATAGCAAGCATTCATCTCCCTCCTCTTCCTCATCCCCTTCCTTTTCCTCCTATTTATCCAAAGCATGAAAGCAACAGTAGCAGCAGCCAGCACAGGACCCGTGTGTCAGTGTGCACCCGCAGTCTCCAGTAGTCTGCATGGCTTTCCAGTCTAACAGGAGGAAGGGGCAGGGTCTGTGACTGTTTACTGACGCACTGGTCCCATGCTGACTGCCACTACTGAGCATAAGTTATAGTTGAGGTTCAGGGGGGAGGGAGCAACCATGTTTGTGACTCCATCTACTAATGATGTGACCCTATTTGGTGTCCCGACCCACAGCTTGGGAACTACTGATCTACGTGGAAGCTGACCAAGAATAATCTGTTTTAACAGTACATTATAAGGGCAATTTTCAAACTCTGTACATATCTGCAAAGCGATTCTTGCCCACAGACTTTGCACCAGTTTTCAAAGTAAAAGTAAGTGTGAACTTTTACTTTGAAAATTGCCAAAGAAGAATCTACCTGTGCACATTTGCACTTCCTTTTTGTTTTGGTATTTTCCAAGTAAAGTGCCATTTGTACTTTGTTAGCCCATAAGTACATGCATGTATTTCCAAATCCTGACTCAAGTCTGCTCCCAGGAATACCGTCTCCTAATCAAGTGGTACTACATACCTAATTTTAGCCATATATAAAGTGGCATTTTTGAAGAATTGTCTAGAAAGAATCTGGAACGTCCAGAGCTGAATGTTCAAAAATCAGGGGGAGTAGCTCTGAGACTGCAGAACTGAAGGTAGGGGATGGAGATGAGAGAGGGAAAAGGAGTATAGGAGTAAGAGGAGACAGAAGGGAGGGGAGGGAAGGAAGGAAAGAGGGCAAGAAAGTGGAATAAGAGCACGAGGAAGTAAGAGGGGAATAAGACTTGATTATTGTAACTCTCTACTCGCTGGACTCCCCCAATACCAACTCCGAAGACTACAACTAATCCAAAACACAGCTGCCCGTCTTCTTACTTTCTCTTCTCACCGAGACCATGTTACTCCTTGTCTTCTCTCCCTTCACTGGCTCCCTATCAAAGCTCGATATCTTTACAAGATCCTTACCATCACTCACAAGGTCCTTCACACTAACACCCCCCAGTATCTGGCCGACCTTGTCTATCTCCAACCTACTCCCCGCTTGCTTCGTTCCGCACATGGCAATCGTCTTTTTCTGCCATCCCCCACTCAGGCCCACCTCGAGTCCACCCATCACGCTGCTTTCTTCTTCGTAGGCCCTGCCATTTGGAATTCCCTTCCACACTCTCTCCGTACCGAAGCATCTTTCCCCCGGTTCAAGGCTCGTCTTAAAACCTCCTTTTCTGTCAGGCTTTCGATCTTCCCGCTCCCCCAACTACCCACAGCTACCTGCACTAGCGCCCACTCAACAACCAAAATATCCCATTACCCTCCATAAATCTTTCCTCCCTCCCGATTTACTCCTCTCCCCATTGTGTTCTTCCCCCGGTGTTTTCACTCTGTTGTCCTCTGTCCTTTCCTGCCTTTCTCTCTCTCTCTTTCTATCCACTTTCCTGTCAATTTATGGCGTTCCTTTCTCTCTTTTTCTTTCTCACAGCCTCAACCTTTTATTGTACACCGCCTTAACACCTCGGTAATGGGCGGTATATCAAATGTTGTAAATAAAGATAAAGGAGAGGAAAGGGATAAAAAAGGGAGTAAGTAGTAATAAAGTCATTATTTCTCATATGGGATTCAATGCCATCTTCAATACTGATCTCAGCAGTTAAAGTGCATCACAGTGCTCCGATAAAGAGAGCTTGCTCTAGTGCAGTGGTTCTTAACCTTGTTGGAGGTACTGAACCCCACCAGTTTCATATGCACATTCACCGAACCCTTCTTTATTGAAAAATAAAATATGATTCTTTTTCAAATTCAAGACATAGGTATATGTTTTACTGGTTCACAAAATGAATCGTGCATTAACATCACTTCAACACAGCTGGTTTTATGAGTGTTTCACCAATGGTGTGTGGTTTGCTCTGCTTTGCGATCAGGTAAGCAACTTCGTACGATGCTGTGAGGATCGGTTTGTTGATGGGTACAAAGCCGAGAGCTGGCAGAGTAGCCTTTTCATCGAATCTGGCTCTCTTCACCTTGAATTCAGCAAGCGTTGTGTTCTTGTATTCCCCATCTCCATGCAGGTTAAGGAAGTGTTCCTTTAGTTTTGCTGGTACTAGACTAGAATTGCTTAACTTGGCATTGCAAATCATGCAGATAGGACGCTGACTCCCATCACGTTCTGTTATATATGCGAATCCATGTTGTACATATTCGTCCGACCACTTTCTTTTTTTGCTCGACATAGTTAGTATGGATTAAAATATTAAGAAAGAAATAACACAACATACCATCACGACAGTCACAAGTCGACTACTGAGTGCACCAAATTCCCTGCAGCACAGATTGGCCAAGCAATGTAGCGTGTTCACCTGCAGCCAATGATGGCCAAGCGGGGTGTGTCATCACGAATCATATGAGTCGGGTGCGTGTCTTGTGTCTTGACCTCCGCCGAACCCCTGAGACTGACTCACCGAACCTCTAGGGTTCGATCGAACCCAGGTTAAGAACCACTGCTCTAGTGGGAAAAATCTTAAGTGGGAGATTGAAGCAAGTCCCAGTGTTGCTGGCTGCAGCCTTTCTTAGGTGGCATTTGCATCCCCACCATATCATACCTTGGGTTTTGAGTATGATCCTGGATTTTTTAGCATTAAATCTTAGCTGACAAACTCTAGAGTCTAGACCAGTGATGGCTAACCTTTTTGAGCCCGAGTGCCCAAACTGCCGCACAAAACCAAAGAATTTCCTCAAAGTGCCAGCACGTCAATTTGCATAAATATTTGCATAATGCTAACATACACTAACTTTTAGTAAACATGTCTCTTAATGAGTGTATGGATAAAGACAGACTAAAAGATTTCTACATTACTATAATCCAGTGCCAACCGCCAGGCACATTAGGAACTACTACAAACACTGCCCATTTAGAACCAATAGCAAACCCGCCGTATCCTAACAGCACTACCAGGACTCACAAAGCACCATACCATACCTATCAAAAGGCAACACTGCAAATATTAAACCAATACATTTCAGAGAATAACAATACATGACCTACTGGGGAAAGAGAACAAGTGGCAATGTCAAAAAGGAATTACATAAACAGAATACCTCAGCTCAGTTACACAGTTGCAATTGCTCCAGCCACTTTCTTCTGGTTTCTTCATGTTTTCTGCTAACTCTCCATCATCTGCTGTCCATTTGTCCTTTCTTCTCTCTTCTAGTTTTTTTTTTCCATTCTCTCTCTCTACATCCGCTTTAACATACTAATCTTTCTCCTTTTGCTCTTTCCTCATTCCTATTTCATCCACTCAAATTTTACCCCTCCATCCTCAATCCCCACTTACTCTCCCAATACCCGGTCAATTGTAGATTTTTTTATCCCTCCCACACAAAATATTTTTCCCCTCTCCATTTTACTCTCCCAGCCCCATCCCATTCTAATCCTCCCCCAACATCAGCTCCCTTCTAGTTCCAACCTCACCCAGCATCCATTCCCTTCTAGTCCCTGCATCAGCCCATTTCCAGTCCTAGCCCCCCATCAGCCCATTTCCAGTCCTAGCAACCCCCCAACCCAATACCAGTCCTAGCCCCCCCCCCATCAACCCACTTCCAGTCCTAAACCCCCATCACCCCATTTTCAGTTTAAGCCCCCCCTATAACCCATTACCAGTCCTAACCCCCATCACCCCATTTCCAGACAGCCCCCATCAGCCCAAAGCCCATTACCAGTCCTAACCCCCCATAGCCCATTACCAGTCCTAACCCCCCATAGCCCATTACCAGTCCTAACCCCTCATTACCCCATTTCCAGACAGCCCCCATCAGCCCACAGCCCATTTCCAGTCCTAACCCCCCCTAGCCCATTAGCAGTCCTAACCCCCCCTAGCCCTTTAGCAGTCCTAACCCCCCCTAGCCCATTTAGCAGTCCTAACCCCCCCATAGCCCATTGGCAGTCCTAACCCCCCCATAGCCCATTAGCAGTCCTAACCCCCCCTAGCCCTTTAGCAGTCCTAACCCCCCCATAGCCCATTAGCAATCCTAACCCCCCCATAGCCCATTAGCAGTCCTAACCCCCCCTAGCCCTTTAGCAGTCCTAACCCCCCATAGCCCATTACCAGTCCTAACCCCCCCCTAGCCCATTAGCAGTCCTAACCCCCCCCCTAGCCCTTTAGCAGTCCTAACCCCCCCATAGCCCATTAGAAGTCCTAACCCCCCCCATAGCCCATTACCAGTCCTAACCCCCCATCACCCCATTTCCAGACAGCCCCCATCAGCCCACAGCCAATTAGCAGTCCTACCCCCCCGCCCGCCCGCCCATTAGCAGTCCTAACCCCCCCTAGCCCATTAGCAGTCCTAACCCCCCCCTCCTAGCCCATTAGCAGTCCTAACCCCCCCCCCAGCCCATTAGCAGTCCTAACCCCCCCTAGCCCATTAACAGTCCTAACCCCCCCCCAGCCCATTTGAATTCCTAACCCCCCCCAGCCCTTTAGAAGTCATAACCCCCCCCTCGCCCATTAGAAGTCCTAACCCCCCCCCCTAGCCCATTAGAAGTCCTAACCCCCCCCCCCCACTAGCCCATTAGAAGTCCTAACCCCTCCCCCCCTGGCAAATTTTAAAAAAAAAAGCTGGCTCTGGCTGCTGCCGCTACCGCGGCAGAATGCAATGTCCCGCGGGGCCCCCTCCGCCCGCTAAGCCCCTCTGCAAGAGCTTTCAGATTCGCGAGGGAGAGCGTCTCCCTCGCGTCTCTGTTAAGCCCGCAGGGGCTAATGGGAAATTTCCCATCAGTCCCTCGCGTCTAAAGGGGCTGATGGGAAATTTCCCATTAGCCCCTGCGGGCTTAACAGAGACGCGAGGGAGACGCTCTCCCTCGCGAATCTGAAAGCCCTTGCAGAGGGGCTTAGCGGGCGGAGGGGGCCCCGCGGGACACTGCATTCTGCCCTTGCCGCGTCCGCGGCAGCAGTCAGAGCCAGCTTTTTCTTTTTTGCGGACCTTCCCGCGTGCCAGCTGCAAGGCCTTCGCGTGCCACAGCTGGCACGCGTGCCATAGGTTCGCCATCGCTGGTCTAGACCATTCTTCAGGCTTTATTAGATTTCTCCCCCACTTCCCAGGATATCTACCTTGCTGAAGATTTTGGTCTCACCTGCAAAAAGGCAAATCTTGCCAACAACCCTACTGCAATATTACTTATGAAAATGTTGAAAAGAGCTGCACCAATAACAGATCCCAGTGGCACACCATTAGAACATAAGATATGCCATACTGGGTCAGACCAAGGTCCATCAAGCCCAGTATCCTGTTTCCAATAGTGTCCAATCTGGGTCACAAGTCCCTATCAGTTTTCCCAAAATATACAGGTTCCACAATGCTTGTACTGGGGCAAGCAGTGGATATTATGAGTCCCCCTTTAATAATGGTTTATGGAACTTTCCTCCAAGAACTTGTCCAAACCTTTTTTAAACCCAGCTACACTAACAGCCTTTACTACATCCTCTGGTAACGAATTCCAGAGTTGATTACTTGGTGAGTAAAAAAATATTTTCTCTTATTAGTCTTAAATAGGTTAACCTGTAGCTTCATTGCATGCCCCCTAGTTTTTCTATATTTTGATGGCATAAATAATAATCGATCTACGTTTACCCGTTCCACTCCATTCATTAATTTATAGACCTTTATCATATCTCCCCTCAGCCATCTCTTTTCCAGGTTGAAGAGCCCTAACCTTTTTAACCTCTCTTCATAGGGGTATCCTTCCATCCCCTTTACCATTTTGATGGCTCTTCTCTGTATCTTTTCAAATAATGCTATATCCTTTTTAAGATACGGCAACCAGAATTGCACACAATATTCAAGGTGTGGTCAAACCATGGAACGATACAGAGGCATTATAATATCCTTTGTTTTATTTTCCATTCTTTTCCTTATGATACCTAGCATTCTATTTGTTCTCTTGGCCGGCGCTGCACACTGGGCAGAGAGTTTCAACATGTTATCCATGATGACGCCTAAATCTTTTTCCTGGGTGGTGGTTCCTAATGTGAAACCTTGCATCATGTAATCATAATTTGGGTTGTTCTTTCCTAGGTGCATAACTTTGCACTTGTCCACATTAAATTTCATCTGCCATTTGGACATCCAGTCTTCCAATTTATCAAGATCCTCGTGGGTTTTAACAACTTTGAATAATTTTGTGTCATCTGCAAATTTGATTACCTCACTCGTTATTCCTATTGCTAATGCTTCTTTGCTCACCTCTCCTACAACCAGTTTCTAGCCCAGTTGGTCACTTTAGAGCCCATACCAAGCAGGGCCTGTCCTAGAGTTGGTTCAAAGTGTTGGTGCCCTAGGCAAAGCTCACGCTTTACACCCCCCTCTCATTATCAAAATCTGTTATTTAGCTTTGAATGCCCTGCTTTTGCTGCCCTTTGGAAGTTTCTGCCCTAGGCGGCCACCTAGTTTGCCCTGTGGCTGGGCCAGCCCTGATACTAAGAGCACTCCATTTATTTATAAGCCATCTATTGGGCTGAAATCTAAGTGCACCATATTTAGTGTTCTCCCTTGATTCAACTCTCTGGTCACGCAGACAAAGGAATTGATCAGATTTGTCTGACAAGACTTAGCTCTAGAAAGACCATGCTGCCTCAAATTGTGCAATTTGTTGGCAACCAAAAACTGCAGAATCCTCTGTTTTAGTAACTGTTCTATTAATTTACTCAACACTGAAGTCAGACTAACCAGCTTGCATTTCCCAGCCACGTCCTTGGTTCTGCTTTTATGAAGTGGAACCTCATCTGTCCATTGCCCATTTCCACTCCACTGGAACCATCCCCTGCTCTAAAAAGACTTTGAAAAAAGACAGACAGTAAGGCTGGCAGAACTTCCCCAAGTTCCCTCAACACTTCTTGATGTGTCCCATCTGGTTTCATTGCTTTGTCTACTTTTAGTTTAGCTAGTTCTTCACAAACAAAATCTTTCAAAAATTGTGTGAGGTCTACCTCACTTCCATTCCTGTTTGTGGTATTTTCTGTGGTGCTGCTCCTTATTCAGTGAATGCTGAACAGAATTTTGCTTTCTATTCATCAACCTCTACATATTCCTTCCTTCACCTTTGAGTCTCACAATGCCACTCTTGTCATTCCTCACATCACTGACATATCTAAAAAATGTCTTGTTGCCCAAATTTACGATATTAGATATTTAGCATTTTCACTCTTCTGACTGCTTTACCAGCTTCTCTTAGTTTTTACAGATGTTGTTGCTCATCTTCTTTCTACGATCACTAAAGGCTAATCTTTTTTTCCTTTACCTGTTAATGGCAACAAGAATCTCAGTCTGGCATTGCACATTCGCCCCCAAAGACACTATTATCACAATCCAGGAGCACGGTCATACTGGCACTGGCAGAATTCCTCAAAGGAAAGAAGAGAGCAATTGAAACATGCATTCTTACAGTGTGAAACATTGGCACGCTTCCTCTTTCTACATCTGCAGACTCGGTGTGCTGTTTGTGGGGTTTGTGTTAGTGGCAGGGGATATATATAGAGGTTTATCTGGGAAGTTTATGTTTAAAGCACTGTGTGTAGTGCTGGAAGTGTCAAGGGGTATAAAACCTAGCATTTTCTAGACTGTAAACTGAAAAGGGGGAAGGAAAAGGGGAAGGGAGGGAGAAAGAGAGAGAGGGTAAGAAGGAGGGGGGAGAGAGAGGGGAGGGGAAGGGAAAAAGGAAGGGGTGGGGAAAGAGAAAGGGGGAAGGAGGGATGGGAAGGGGAGGAGAGGGAACTCTAAAATGCATATGGAAAGTAAAACTGACCAACCATTCAGAGTAAAATAAGTGTAAAAGAACAACAGCCTTGCAAACAAAAGGTTAAAAGGAGAACATCTCAAAGAAAGACTGACAAATCTGCATCCAAATTAAGACCCTTAGGTGTCATTGTATCCAACACGAATATATAACGCTACTCTAGTCGTAAGATTACTTTGTTAAGATCACCTCCTCTCCAGGGTAACGGCTGAGCTATGTTGGTTATGTTTGTTGCCTTGTTCTGTGTAGTTAATTGTAATGTAAGGTATTTACTGTATGTCCCTATGTATGTGTCTATGCTCTGTCTCCTTACCTGTTTGTGTAATGTGTGCTGTATTAACCACTTTGATTTAAGGACAAGGTGGGATGCAGAACTTATTATATAAATAAATGCCATGTATGTACTGTAATGTACTCCTTGTGTTATGTAATCCCATTTACTACTGCTCTGATGTAACGAAGAGTGGTATGTTTCCCTCACCTTTGTACAACCTGGTATTGTAATGTATTGTATTGTACTGTGACCGCTTTGATTGAAAGAAAAAGCGGGATATAAAACCTGTTTAAATAAATAAATAAATATATTTGTGGAACTTGTGCAGCATGGGGATGTGCACTGTGAGAGTTTTGGTTATGTGTGAGAGAGAAGACAAGTATGTGAGAAGCAGGTGTGAGGAGAGTGTATGTTTGATGTGTTGGGTAGGGTTCTGCATCTAGAGCTCAGTGTGTGGGAGACTGAAGAGTGGATGGGAGATTGGAGATATATACGCATGAGTGTTCAAATGGGGTTGGGTATCTGTGAGGGTAGAGATCAAGGTGTGTGTGGGAGATGGGAGAGTGGGGTGTACATGTTGGAGTGGTAAATATGCATGCATCTTTCTGTATGTGTGGGATTACAGGGGTCAGTGAATATGTACAGTGCATTGCAAAAGTGTTCATCCCCTCTTTGTCCTGTTTTGTCATATTACAGCCTGAAATTAAAATTGAGTTTTGGGGGTTAGCGCTGTGTAATACACACAACATACCTACAACTTTGAAAGTGCAAAATATCCTTTATTGTGACACAAACAATAATTAAGATAAAGAAAAACTGAAAGCAGGAGTGTGCATATGTATTCACCCTTCAAAGTCAATACGTTGTAGAGCAATCTTTTGTTGCAATCACAGCTGCAAGTCTTTTGGGGTATGTCTCTATTAGCTTAGCCATCTAGACACTGGGATTTTTACTCATCCCTTAAGGCAAAACTGCTCCAACTCCTTCAAGTTAGATGGGTTACGTAACGTTGGTGTACAGAAATCTTCAAGTAATGCCAGAGATTCTCAATTGAATTGAGGTCTGGACTTTGACTAGGCCATTGCAAGACATTTAAATGTTTCCCTTTAAACCAGCTTTAGCAGTATGTTTAGGGTCATTGTCCTGCTGGAAAGTAAGTCTTCATCCCAGTCTCAAATCTCTGGCAGACTGAAACAGGATTTCCTCAAGAATTGCCCTGTATTTAGTGCCATCCATTGTTCCTTCAAACCTGACCAGTTTTCCTGTCCCTGCCAATGAAAAACATCCCCACAGCATGATGCTGCCACCACCTTGTTTCACTGTGGGAATGGTGTTCTCGGGGTGATGGGAAGTGTTGGGTTTGCACCACACGTGGCGTTTCCCATGATGGCCAAAAAGTTCAATTTTCGTCTCATCTGACCAGAGAATCTTTTTCCATGTGTTGGGGGGGGGGGGGGGGGGGAGGATACCAAAAAATGCTGTTGTGCAAACTCCAAACGTGTTTTCTTACTTCTTTCTTGAAGCAATGGCTTTTTTCTGGCCACTCTTCCATAAAGCTTCACTCTGTGGAGTGTATGGCTTAAAGTGGTCCTATGAACAGATACTACCATCTCCGCTGTGGATCTTTGCAGTTCCTTCAGTGTTATCCTTGGTGTCTTTGTAGCATTTCTGATTAATGCCCTCCTTTCCCAGTCTGTGAGTTTGGGTGGACGGCCTTCTCTTGTCAGGTTGAAGTGGTGCCATATTCTTTCTATTTTGTTATAATGGATTTAATGGTGCTCCATGGGATATTCAGAATTTGGGATATTTTTTTTATAACACAACCCTGACCTGTTTGGAGTGCTCCTTGGTCTTCATGTTGCTTGCTTAGTGGTGTTGCAGAGTCCGGGGCCTTTCAGAACAGGTATATTTATACAGGAATCATGAGACAGATCATGTGACACTGATTGCACACAGGTTGACCCTAATCAACCAATTATGTGACTTCTGAGGTTAATTGGTTGGACTAGATCTTATTTATGGGTTTCATAACAAAAGGGATGAATACATATGCACTCACAACCTTTCAGTTTTTACTTGTTTTTTTATATATACAAGGTATTTTTTATCGTTTCACCAATTTGGACTATATTATTAGGTCCATTACCTAACATCCAAATGAACCTCCATTTTCATTCGAGGTTGTATGTAATGTGACAAAACAGGACAAAAACCAAGGGGATGAATACTTTTGCAAGGCACTGTGTCAGTGGGAATATATGGGGATCCACATGTGGGGAAGTGCTGTGCCATGGGTGGGAGGTGATGTGGCATAAGGATTCTGTATGTCTGTTTGTTTCTGTGATAGAGACCTGTACTAACTACATGCTTTCATTCTTCCATTCCCTGCCCCATGTTGTATCACCATGCTCCCTTCCAAACCTCCCTACACTCCTCTCCTCAGCACCCTTTCCTCTCCTCTTAACTCTCTCCACCCTCTTTGATCCTCTTAGCCCCTCTTCATCCTCTACCCCCTTTCCTTTCTTGTGGCATCTGTCCCTCACCTTTCTTCCACCTCCAGTTCTTATGGCATCCCTTCCTTTCCTCCTCTTCTCCCCATATCTATGCTCTTCTTCTCATAGCCTCCCTTTCCCTCCTCATAACCCACTTCCATTCTCCCCTTAGACAACCCCTCCCCTCTTCTCTTAGGTACCCCCTCATCTCTTAAATAAGCACATAAAAAATGCCATATTAGTTCAGACCAAGGTCCATCAAGCCCAGTGGCGGTTGGCAGGTTCCCAAAACGTTCCACAGTGCTTGTCCTTGGGTAAGCAGTGGATTTCCCGGGTCCTCTTTAATAATGATTTATGGATCTTTCCTCCAGGAACTTGTCCAAACATTTTTTAAACCCAGTTACACTAACAGCTTTTACTACATCGTCCAATAACAAATTCCAGAGTTTGATTATGCGTTGTAGCTTCATTGCATGTCTCCTAGTCTTTACGTTTTGATGGAGTAAACAACCTATCTACATTTACCCATTCTACTCCATTTATTAATTTATAAATCTCTATCATATCTCCCCTCAGCCTTTTCTTCCAAGTTGAGGAGCCCTAAACCTTTAAGCCTTTCCTTATAGGGGTATCCTTCTATCCCTCTTACCATTTTGGAGGCCCTTCTCTGTGCCTTTTCTAATTCTACTCTATCCATTTTAAGATATGGCGACCTGAATTGCACACAATATTCAAGGTGCGGTTGCACCATGGAACGATAAAGGCATTTATAATATCCTTGGTTTTATTCTCCATTCCTTTCCTTATGATTCCTAGCATTCTATTTGCTTTCTTGGTTGTGGCTGCACACTGGGCAGAGGGTTTCAACATGTTATCCACAATGACGCCTAAATCCTTTTCCTGGGTGATGGTTCCTAATGTGGAACCTTGCATCGTGTAACCATAGTTTGGGTTGTTCTTCCTTAGCTGCATAACTTTGAACTTGTCCAAATTTCATCTGCCATGTGGACATCCAGTCTTCCAATTTATAAAGGTGCTCTTGCAATTTTTCACAATCCTCTTGTGTTTTAATAACTTTGAATAATTTTGTGTCATTGCATATTTGATCACCTCACTCGTTATTCCCATTTGTAGGTAATCTGGGTCACCAGGAGTCAGCACTGACTCGAAGGCACACATAGCATTTTTATAAATATGTTAAAAAGCAGTGAGCCAGCACAGATCCTTGGGGTACTCTACTAGTCACCTTTATCCATTGAGAAAATTGGCCATTTAGCTGTACTCTCCACTTTCTATCTTTTAACCAGTTCCTGATCCACAATAGTACATTGTCTCCTATCCCATGCTTTTTAATTTTGCCGTGTCTCGTGAGGGACCCTGTCAAAGTCTTTATGAAAGTCCAGATACACTATATTGACTGGCTCACCTTTGTCTACCTTTTTATTCACACATTCAAAAAAATATAACAGATTAGTAAGACAAGACTTTCCTTGGCTAAATCCATGTTTGCTTTATCCCATTAAACCATGATTATCTACAGGTTTAGTAATTTTTTTTATAATGGTTTCTGTCATTTTGCCTGGTACCGACATCAGGCTCACCAGTCTGTAGTTTCCTCGATCACCCCTGGAACACTTTTTAAAAATTGGTGTTATATTGGCCATTCTGCAATCTTCAGGTACTGCAAATGATTTTAATGATAGTTCATAGATTACTAATAGTAGGTCTGCAATCTCATATCTCAGTTCTTTCAACATCCTTGGATGTATACCATCTGGTCCATGCGATTTTCTACTCTTCAGTTTATCAAATAGTTGTAATACATCTTCCCAGTTTGTCAATATTTCTTTCAGTTCTTCCGATACATCACCTTTAAATACGTTATCAGGCATGGGTAACCTCCTCAATAAGAACCAAAGCAAAGAATTCATTCAGTCTCTCCACTATTGCCTTTTCCTCCCTTTGTGCCCCTTTTACCCCTCTATCATCTAATGATCCAACTGACTCTGTCACAGGTTTTTTGCTATGAATGTAATTGAACAGGTTTTTATTATGCTTTTTTGCTTCCACGGCAAGCTTTTTTTCAAATTCTCTCTTTGCATGCCTTATCAATGCCTTGTATCTAACTTGCTAGTTCTTATGTTTCCAGTTTTTATCATTTGGCTCTTTTTTCCATTATCTGTAAAGATATTTTTTTGGCTATAATAGTTTCTCTGACCTCACCTTTAAACCATGCTGGCAGTTTTTTGGCCTTCCTTTCACTTTTCCTAAAGTGTGGAATACATCTGGTCTGCACTTCCAAGATACTATTTTTAAATAATGTCCATGCTTGATGTAAATCTTTAACCTTTGCAACTGCTCCTTTTATTTTTTCTTAACTATTTTCCTCATTTTATCATAGTCTCCCTTTAGAAAGTTAAAAAGTAGTACTGTGGATTTCCGTGCCATCCTTCCTCCATTTATTAAATCGGTGGGATTGCCTGCATGTCTGAAAATAATCCTTGTCATGTGTGCACAGTAAAATGTTGTTATTAAGTGCCGTCGAGTCTGTGTCAACTCATGGCGACCCTCTGGAAAGTTGACCTAAACTGTGTTCGGTCTTCAGACAGGCGGCTCATTGTTGATAAAGTGGCACCGATAGCTGCTGCTATTGTATCGATCCATCTCATTGCTGCCAAGTGATCCCAACACTGTTATCTCTTGCACCAGATTTGTGTTCCATTAAGGACTAGGTTCCAAATAGCTTCCCCTCTTGTCGGTTCATGAACCAGCTGTTCTAAGAAGCAGTCATTTATTTCATCTAGAAACTTTATTTCCCTAGCATGTCCTGCTGTGACATTGACCCAGTCCATACCAGGGTAATTGAAATCACCCATTATTACTGTGTTGAACTTTTGTTAGCTTCCCTAATTTCTTATAGCATTTCATCATTCATCTGTTCATTTTGGCCAGGCGGTCGGTAGTATACCCCTACTGCCATCACCTTCCCCTTTTTACATAGAATTTCTATCTATAGGGATTCTACAGTGTATTGTTTCCTGCAAATCTTTAATCCTGTGTGACTCAATGCCTTCTGTAACATAGAGTGCAACCCCTCCACCAATTTGATCTGCCCTATCATTGCGATGTAGTTTGTACGCAGGTATCACAGTGTCCCACTGGTTGTCCTCATTCCATCAGGTCTCCTCTCTCTCTCTCCCTCTTCCCTTTCTATAACCCCTCCCCCTCCATTCAGCTTACCACCCACCCTCTTCCTATGCTCTCTTAGCATCTGCTCCCTCCTTCACTACCACAGCTCTTTCTTTCTCTGCCCACTCAAGCAGCCCCTCGGCCTCCTCCTCCAGCGTCACGCTGCTGGTACATCCCTGACGATTGATATAAGCTACCGCTGTTGCATTGTCGGAAAACACCCGAATGGCCTTTCCTCGAAGATAGGGCTGAAACTCTCGCAGTGCCAATGACACTGCGTGTAATTCCAACCTGTTGGTTGACCAATTCCGCTCCAGTGCGGTCCACTGACCCTGAGCAAACCGCTCTTGACAGTGCGCTCCCCAGCCGACGAGGATGGCATCTGTCGTCAGAGCAATCCACGTCAGAACCTCCAAGGGCATTCCCTTTTCTAGACACTCCGGCTGGAGCCACCACCGCAGTTCCTGACGCGTCTCCAGCGGACAGGGCAGCCTCCGCGATAACAGATCGTACTGGTGTGACCACCGCCTGAGCAAGGCTCATTGCAAAAGCCTCATATGCGCTCGCGCCCACGGTACCACCTCGATAGTCGCGGCCATGGTCCCAAGCAACTGAAGATAATGCCACGCCATCGGACTGTCTGCTGAGAAATCCTCTGACTAACTCCCGCAATGCTTGTGCCTGAGACTGCGGCAGAAAGATTCGTCCCACTCTCGTATCGAAATTTGCTCCCAGATACTCCAGGCTCTGCGACGGAACCAACCGACCTTTTTCCTGATTGACTACCCAACCAAGATTCTGCAGGAACGCTACCACTCTGGCCGTAGCCGCCTCGCTCTCTGCCCGTAGCCGCCTCGCTCTCTGCCCTGGACTTTGCTCTGATTAACCAATCGTCCAGATAAGGATACACCAGCACCCCTTCTCTCTGCAACGACACCGCTACGAACACCATCACCTTGGTGAATGTCTGAGGCGCCGTCACCAGCCCAAATGGTAACGCTCGAAACTGGAAATGTCCCATCGGGACTGCAAACCTGAGGTATTTCTGATGCTCCTGACGGATCAGAATGTGCAGATACGCTTCCGAGAGGTCCAGAGACATAAGATACTCGCCCTCTCGTAGTGCCACTATGACCGATCTTAGAGTCTCCATACGAAAGTGGGACACCCAAAGACAGCGATTTACTCTTTTGAGATCCAAAATTGGTCAAGAGGTCCCGTCCTTCTTCGGGACCACAAAATAGATAGAGTAGCGACCGCTGCCGCATTGGTCCGGTGGCACCGGCATTATGGCTTTGAACACCAGCAACATTTGCACCGTCTGCCGTACCACAGCGCACTTGAGTCGTGCCTTGCATGGCAAGTTCACAACAGAATCCTCCGCTGGCTCCATTGCCAGCATATTCAGAGCTTTGAGGGGCTCAGAGATGAGCGCTGGTAACTCCTCCCTACAAAAGACGCGCACCACTCTAGTGTGATCCTCTGGAACCGCTATTTCTCTGTCCTCCAAATCATACTCCAACTCCAAATCAGGGTCTCCTCCTTCGAAGTGACCACCCTCCGAAGCTGTGGAAGTCTCCGACAGATCTCTATCCCCCCTGAGCTTCTTCGGAGGAACCCTCAACTCCGCAGAGCCCAGAGGCGGGCCTAACCTCCTCTCTTCCGGCCCCTCCACTGCGGAAGTAGCCACCGGCCTTCCCTGAGGGCCTCCGAATGCCTGCTGAATCAGCATAACAAATTCCGGCAAAAAAATTGCTGCCAGGCCCCCTGGCAATGATGGCTGAGCACTCGGAAGCTCCGAAGAGGAAGAAGTCTCTGCTACCGGATCTGGAAGAGGCATCTCGGAAAAACGTTGTTCCGCCAGCAGCCTAGGAACGCTGGTATGCCCTTCACCCGCTGCCTCCAACACCTTTTCCATCGAAGCTGCCTCCCGAGTGCAGCCCTTACAGACCCCGGTCTCCGACACAGAACCCCGTCGAGCTCCACAAACTAAACAGCGAGGCCTAGCAGGCATGCCCGGCCAACCATGTGCCCAGTACAGCCCCGCAGACACCTGCTTGAGCCCAGTCCCAGCCACCCCACCAACTGGTGGCTGACAACTAGCCCCAGATGTCAACTGCCCACAATCTGCTGTTCTTCGATTTTTTGTTTTGTTTTGTTTTTTTAAATTGCCGTGAAACTGTCATGCACCCTGCTGCCACACTAGCCCTGCTGTCGAAAATGCAAAACGAGGCTTCATGGCCCACGCAGGAGCTCCGGAAGATTGCCTGCACAAAATGGCGTCTCCCGCGTTCCTGCCACACGGCTCGGCTGACTAGGCGCTGCCGACTCCACCGCGGTCCCCCCTGCCGATCTAGCTACCATGATGCGAACAACAAAGGGACTGCCCGTCTCCTTACCTCTGTGCTGTTTCTGCACCAACTGTCATTGCTCAGCTGCGTGCTTGTCTCCGCGCCGGCAGAAAAACCCACGCGGTCAACAAACAGCTGGCAACCCAGCAGCTCTCCTCTCTTGCGGCCTTCGACTCTAGCAGGCACCACTTCTGCGTGAGTCTAAGCCGGTATCACTGAACCCCCCACGGGTTCAGGAACTGCCTTCGCTTTGCCTGCTTCCGAGACAGCACAAGACCCCAGCACAGCGTGATCAGAGAGGAAGGGAAAGGAGGAGGGGGGGGAGGGGAGTACTTCAGCACAAAATTTAACTGCAAAAGGTTTAAGGGATATTAACCCAATTTCCTTTAATCAACCAAAACAAGAAACAACCTTAAAAATCCCTACTCTAACTCTCCTTAATTGCTCCTCAAGTGAGCCTAGAACCTCCAGGCTCACGATCCTCCAACTGCTTGGAGACTGAGATAACTGGAGCGAGGAGGCAGATCCGGTGGTTATATATGCCGGTGACATCACAAGAGTGATGTTCTCAGTCTCCAAGCTGCTGGAGGAGGATCACAATTCCAGAGGTTCCGGGACTGGACTTGAGGGACGATAAGGAACTACACTTTGTAGTTGTGCAGTGGGTGTGTCAAAAAGGAATTGTTGGGAATTATATAGAAAGGTTCTTCCCTGGTGGAGTGACCTGCTTTGTGCTTTTCCCTCTTTAAGGAGGAGTCAAGCAGATTAAGTCAGAAAGATGGAGGAGGTGAAGGATTAAGGATAGCATCTTGCTGTCTCTGCTCCCAGAGGTGGGGGCTGGATTAACACTATACTAGGCCCTAGGGAAACATATATTTGTGGACCCCAACAACAGAGACCTATTTATGATTTTTGTCAAACTTCCTCCCTCCCACCTCCCCCCCCCCCCCCCGTCACATTCCCTCTGTCTCGGTTCTGCCCCCCAGGCTGCCACACTTCATGTCTCCAGAAGTAGTGTGGGAAAACTGCAGGGTTTAGTTCTGGGTGCTGCAGCAGTAGAAGGTTGCGAGGGAGCTTGGGGACTGTGTAAGGCAAGCGCATACTTTGAGTGGAGTGGCCTAGTGGTTACAGCACTGGACTGAGAACCAAGGAAGCTGGGCAGGTGATTTTCACTCTCCATTGCCTCTACTACAAAACAGAGATGCCAAAGGTGAGATTTATGAGCGGTGTGCATTTAGAAAGTTAAGCGTCAAAAAGACTTCACAAATGAAAGCAGAAAAAGGAAATATTTAGCCTTCTTTAGTGCCTCTGAAAAGATATAGACAGAATGGAGACAGTAATAGTTCAGTTTTTAAAGGAATTTGCCAGGTAACGAAATAATTGGGTACATTCAACAGAACAAAACTTCCCTCCAGATAGTATGCATACCATACATTGGTACCAGTGGATTTCTCTGCTCCAGCTCAGATTTTCAAAGGGAAACTCTCTTTATATGATACTGTCCCCACCCGGAGAATACAGAAAAATACACACACATGCCTGCGAACATGCAGACACTCTCTTGGTCTTTAGCAGGGCCGGCCCTAGAGCTGGGCCATGGTGTTGGAGTCCTAGGCGAACCTCAAGCTTTACACCCCCTCTGGCCATTAAAATCTATTATTTAGCTTTGAATGGCCTGCTTTTGCCACCCTCCAAAAGTTGCCACCTTAGGCAGCCGCCTAGTGCTTGGGCCAGCCCTGCTATTCAGACCCCCATACGTATGCTCACACATGCATACTCTTGCTCTTCAGATACATCAGTACCTGCAGAAACTCTGTCACGCTTCAGATGCACCCTTTTCTGTTGCTGTGCTGCTGCCTGCTGATCATGCGTTCATTTAGTCAGTGCCTGCCTCCCCCCCCCCCAATATCTTCTAGCTCTACCATTCATCATGCAAGTTCTTGCGTTTGCTGCCTGTTCTGTTCCTCAGCCTGTAGCAGCTTCCTTACACTTTCCAAGGCCCCCCTCTCCAAAAAGACACTCGCTGGTTCCACTGATTCTCTCCAAGAACAGCAAAATACTCCTTGCAGAGCTCATCCCCCCACCCCCCATTTGCACACTAAGAATGGTCCCCTGGCTTACTCCTTCACTTCCTGTGTCTAGGTCAGCCTTCGTATTGACTGGATCCTACCACAGTGTACTGCTAGGCAGGGCAGGCTCACTTAGGCACGGGGAAGGAGGGAGAAAGGAAGATTCTGTATGAGTTGGTGAGATATCCCAGGAAGAGGAGCCTGGGAACATCAGAGGAACCACTTTAAAGGGACATCTTTGCTCTAAAGTAACAAGGGACAGAAGCATACCCAGAAGGAGAAAGGGCCAGGAAGTATGTGAGGGTTTAGAGGCAGAAAAATATTCAGTCATGTGGTTAAGAATGGTGAAATTTACTGTGGCTCATTATGAACTGTGCTGTGGAAGGAACTGTGAATTATATAAATTTTCTACAATTAATTTGAGTTACTGTTTTGAAACACCATATGCTGCTGTGTGCGGTCTTTTGCTGGACAAAGAATCCATGGCAGGTTTTCCAAGGAGAGGAGTGGATTGACACCTTCCCTAGTGAGTCCCCTGTCCATCTGAAGAGGGTGCCAAGCAGGGGAGGCTACATAAGTTTATATTTATTTATTCATAAAAATGTATATATTGCCTTCCCAGCAAAAGTCATCTGGAGCAGTTTACTAAATAAAACAAAATACAATTTTTTAAAAATCTTATTAGGCAAACAGCAAAGAAGGAACAAACGTAGCTGCAAATATCACAACAAAACCCACATTACCACATAGCTTTCTCTTTGAGGGCTTAAGCAATGGCTTAGCACAGAATTCTTCTATAAAGGACTCTCCCCCCCCCCCCATTCCCCCTCCCCTCGGCTGGAACAGTCTGTCTCCACTCTCTCTCCTAGCCCGCAGTGAAAAATAAAAGAAAACTATAAAGAAGGTATAGCTTATAAAACAGCTATGATACAACAATAATTCCTGTGTCAATTACTATTCGTAAGGAATATGCAGTGATGAGTGCAGATAGACATACCCTCATGGGACCACACTTCAACACACTCATACTCTCATACACACATACCCCCTACCTATCATACCTCCCCCCTACCAAACAAAGCACAGGAGAGGTTATCCCCATCTATCTGAGTCAACAAGTCCTTTAAAATACAGGTATGGGGTACAAATAAGATCAAACTTCAACTTTTTTTCTCTTACCAAATAGGTTAATTTTCCCATAATGTGAATATTCTCTATCTGAGAGCCATTCTTAGTAGGAGGTATAGTCTTTCCAGTGTCTGGCAAGACACAGCATCTCGCAGCTAGCAATAAACAATGAATGAGCTGCCCCTCACATTTAGATGACACACTCCCATCACCCCCTCCTAGAACCAAAACTTCATAAGAGAAAGGCAACTCCACATTAGTTATCATTCTTATGGTCTGTTGTACCTCTGCCCAATAAGGCTGTATATGCAGGCAATACCACCATAAGTGATCAAAGCTGTCCAACAGACCATAGCCTCGTCCGCAGAACGGGGAAACTGTAGGATCCCACTTACACAGTCTGTCAGGTGTGAGATAGCCTCTCGTTAAAATCTTCACCTGCATTCCCACTAAGCTTAGTGAGATAAACACTTTGCTTGTATACAACTTTACATGTTCCCAAAAGCCTTCCTCTTTCACTCCTAGTACCTGATCCCAACAACGCTGATTTGTTGTTGTTAAGTGCCATCAAGTCGGTGTCGACTCATGGCGACCCTCTGGATAGTTGTCCTAAATTGTGTTCGATCTTCAGTCAGGCGGCTAATTGTTGACAGACTGGCACCCATAGCTGCTGTTATTGTATCGATCCATCTCATTGCCGGCCTTCCTCTTTTATGGTGACCTTCTACCTTGCTAAGCATAATGTCTTTCTCTAAGGATCTCTCTCTTCGCATGATGTGTCCAAAGTATGAAAGTCGAAGTCATCAGAGCTTCTAAAGAAAGCTTAGGTTTGATCTCCTCTAGTACTGACTGGTTTGTTCTTCGGGCAGTCCATGGTATACACAGTATTTGTTGCCAGCACAATAATTCAAAGGCATCAATTTTCTTCCTGTCTATCTTTTTCACTGTCCAACTTTCACATCCATACGTTGTTATAGAAAATGCCATGGCTTGAACAAGTCGAATCTTTGTATGGAGAGAGACATCTGCTCTTGAGAATCTTGTCTAGGTCCTTCATAGCCATTCTGCCAAGAGAATGTGCCGTCGACTGCTTGTTGCTTCTTTATTGATAGTTGATCCAAGTAGGTTAAAGTTGTCAACTATTTCCTTTTCTTCTCCATCAACGATGAACTTTTTCATTTTGCCATTTGTCAGGATCTTTGTCTTCTTAACATTAAGGTGCAGACCCATTTTAAGATTGTATTCCTTGATTTTGAGAAGCAAATGTTTCAAATCGTCTTCACTTTCAGCCAGTAATGTGGTATCATCAGCATAGCGAAGGTTGTTGATGAGTCTTCCACCAATCTTCACCTATGTTGTCTTCATACAGTCCTGCTTCTCTGATGATTTGTTCTGCATATAAATTAAAGAGGTAGGGGAAAGTATGCAGCCCTGTACAACTTTGCTGATTTTAAACCATTCTGTTTCTCCTAGTTCCGTTCGAACTGTTGCTTCTTGATCAGTGAAAAGGTTGTGCAGGAGAACGATCAGGTGTTCTGGTATACCCATGCTTCTTAATGTGGCCCAGAGTTTCTCATGGTTTACACAGTCAAAAGCCTTGCTGTAGTCAATAAAACGCATATAGATATCCTTTTGGCATTCTTTTGTCTTTTCAAGGATCCATCTCACATCCGCGATAATGTCTTTCGTTCCTCTCCCTTTCCTGAACCCTGATTGTACTTCAGGCAGTTCTCGCTCCAGATATGGTTGTAGTCTCTGCTGAATGATCTTGTGTAGAATCTTGCTGGCATGTGGGATTGGAGTGACTGTGCGATAATTTCCACAGTCAGTCGATCACCTTTCTTCAGTATTGGTATAAACACAGTCAGTTGGCCATGAATTTGTCTTCCAAATTTCCTGGCAGAGCCTTGTAAGTATGGTAACAGCTTCATCTGATTGCTATAATAACTCAATGTGAATGCCATCAATGCTTTGTACTTTGATAAGGTTTTCAATGTGACTTCGACTTCTTCTTTCATCACCAATGGTTCCTGATCATAAGGTATAGGATGAAACGGCTGTTGAGTTCTGCGACTGCCTCTCTTTCTCCTCTGGCTTTAGCGGATGTGAGATGGATCCTTAAAAAGACAAAAGAATACGAAAAAGATATTTACCAACACTTTATATAACCTAGAAAGAATCTTGTTTTTACTCTCTTCCCTAAATAGTACCCTTTCTTATGTATTAGGTGTCCTATTAAAATTATCTTTGTTCCCAGACAGATTAAGGAAATATCTTAATTGAAAATATTGGAAATGGAGGAGCTGCATACCCAATTTCCTCTCCATCTCTTCCTTAGTCAGAGGAATATTATTCTCAATCAGGTCAGACAAAAATATGTTAGTCTTCTGCTCCTCTTGACTGTACCAAGCTATCTCTCTAATAAACCTTTATGTCCCCCAGGGAGTAACTGGAGAAGCATGCAGGGAAATCTTCAGCAGCTTATATATGTGGAACCAACATTTGCGTATCACTACCAAAAATAAATGATCCTTGATCCATGAGTGGAGTTCCATTGGACCGGAAGATATAGCTGTAGCCAAGGAGTCATGATGGAGCCATTGTGTCTCCAGTTGAACCCACACTGGGGCATCTGCCATTCCAGTCCAGTATTTAATGGCCCTCAAGCATGCGCAATAGTAATATAACAAGATGTCCAGAAATCCCTCCCCCCAACCCAATAGATGTTAATAAAGCCTTAAATGCTAACCACAATCTCTTCCCTTGCTAGAAAAACCGAAGAAAACACTTTCTGACTTCCTTAATGAAGTGTGGGGGTAGCAATATGGGTAGCTGAGTGAAAAGATAGAGCAACTTAGTTAGCAAAATCATCTTCAGATCATTTATCCGACCTAACCATGTCAGAGAGGCATCTTGTAATTGTAACAATTCCTGCTTAATCCTCTGCAATAACTTCTCATAATTCAGCTTATACAGCTGTGGAAGATCAGAGGGAATTATACTAAATACTTAATTTCCTGTACTGTTTGGAATTCGAACAACCCTGCCAAATCCACTGGCATATTATCTCTATAATGATTTTTGAAAATTAACCGTATAGCCTGACATAAAGCTGAATTCTTTTATCAGAGCCATTAAGTAGGGGATCGATCCTTTAGGGTCTCTTGCATATATCAAAGTGTCATCAACATAAAAAGAGAGGACATGCATTTCTTCCCCATCCATACTCCCATATTCACAAACTGATCCTGCATCACGCAATTGAGAAGTTCAATTACAAGTGCAAACAGGAAGGGAGACATCGGACATCCTTGTTGTGTTCCCCTCTCTAGCCAAAATGGGCTGGACAAGTGTCCTTGGACAAAAATGGAGGCAGTGAGTTTACTATAGATAGACATTATCCACTAACAAAATTTTGGTCCAAACCCAAATCTCTTCATTACCCAAAAGAGGTAAGGCCATTTAATTTTGTCGAAGGCCTTTTTGGCACCTAACAATAAAATCACCTACAAAGTAATATATAAAATCCCTCCAAAAACCAAGTAAAAATGGCCTAGTTAGTTATATAGAAGACAATCTTAATTTCAATGTAAATGGAAACAATGGTCTCAGACTAAATAGCTAAACGCTCCCGGACAAATCTTTACCGGAGAGTGCTGCTAAAATTGCATCAACGACCGTGTACTTCAGTTTCCATATATAGCTCTTGAATGTTCAAAAATGATTAGAAAATAATTAGAATGTCCAAGGTAATTAATGATCAACTGCATAACAAATTCGTCGGACCATTCTTTACGTTCTTTTTCAAAAAATGTATTCAGAGATTGTGCTTAACCTTCAGAAGATTGTTAGCATTCCCAACGCCACCATTTCGGTACCCTTTATGCGTTTCGAATCTTCATCAGGGGAATGATCTCATCCAACAATCTCTGTAGAAGGAGAAAAATTATTTGTATAAACACACACAGCAAATTATTTCTATTGTGCTATAAACCATAAGGAAGTGGGTCAATTCCTCACCAAAATTCTGAAATCCAGAAATTCATTTGAAACTCAATGATGTGCGGTTCCGCTTTACCCGAACTATTCGATGGTTGTCAAAAAACGCAGCGCATGCGGCTTAAGCAGACTAAGTGATTTTTTAAAGAGCTATCGACGTTCACGTAACTACTACGTCACGTAGTGAACAGCTCAGATAGAAAAAACTCTCCATACATGTTCTAAGATGTCCTAAAAACATTTTTCAGTGAACAACATTAGATGCAGACACTCCAATCTATTTTCACATTGAGACCTCCGGGGATAACTGTTTGAAGGCGATGAATCCATGATTGCTCACTGTTCGGCCATTGCGGGTCCGAATTAATGAACACAAGAGTAGGCTTAGGTGTAATGTCCAGGAAGCCCCATTGGTATCCCATTGCACCCAGTACCATCATGTTTTTGAAGACCTGAAATGTTTTGTGATCGATTGGATAGTGGCAGGTACGATGGGTAACTCTAGAGAAAAAAGTCTGCTGATTCGTGAGCAATCATGGATTCATCGCCTTCAAACAGTTATCCCTGGAGGTCTCAATGTGAAAATAGATTGGAGTGTCTGCACCTAATGTTGTTCACTGAAAAATGTTGTTTTTAGGACATCTTAGAACATGTATGGAGAGTTTTTTCTATCTGAGCTGTTCACTACGTGACGTAGTAGTTACGTGAACGTCGATAGCTCTTTAAAAAATCACTTAGTCTGCTTAAGCCGCATGTGCGGCGTTTTTTGACAACCATCAAATAGTTCGGGTAAAGCGGATCTGCACATCATTGTGTTTCAAATGAATTTCTGGATTTCAGAATTTTGGTGAGGAATTGACCCACTTCCTTATGGTTTATAGCACAATAGAAATAATTTGCTGTGTGTGATTATACAAATAATTTTTCTCCTTCTACAGAGATTGTTGGATGAGATCATTCCCCTGATGAAGATTCGAAACGCATAAAGGGTACCGAAATGGTGGCGTTGGGAATGCTAACAATCTTCTGAAAGTTAAGCACAATCTCTGAATACATTTTTTGAAAAAGAACGTAAAGAATGGTCAGACGAATTTGTTATGCAGTTGATCATTAATTACCTTGGACATTCTAATTATTTTCTAATCATTTTTGAACATTCAAGAGCTATATATGGAAACTGAAGTACACGGTCGTTGATACAATTTTAGCAGCACTCTCCGGTAAAAATTTGTCCGGGAGCGTTTAGCTATTTAGTCTGAGACCGTTGTTTCCATTTATATTGAAATTAAGATTGTCTTCTACATAACTAACTAGGCCATTTTTACTTGGTTTTTGGAGGGATTTTATATATTACTTTGTAGGTAACTTTTACCCTCTAACGAACGACCTGTATAACTTGACCTAACAATAAAATGGCATAATCCTCATTCCTGTCCCTTACCTGCAAATAATGTTTATCAGCCTGCCAACATTTTTTTTAGTGCTGTCTCCTAGTGACCCTGTTACCTCTGGGTTTTCTTGGCAGTGTATCACTGGAAGTAGATTGCCAGACCTTTTCTTCCAAGGCAATCGATGGTAAAGTGACTTACCCAAGGTCACAAGGAGTGCCAGTGGGAATCAAACCCTTGATCTGCTGGGTACTAGGCAATTGCTCTAACCACTAGGCTACTCCTCCACTCCATAATCCTCATTCCTATCCCTTACCTGCAAATAATGTTTATCAGCCTGCCAACATTATCAGCCTCAAATTGATTTCTTATGAGCCCAGTCTGATCACAGTGCACTAGAGTATGAATAACTGACTGCATTCTGTGACTGAGGACTTTTATCAAGATCTTGTAGTCGATATTCAACAGTGATATAGACTGGTAATTGCTACAAAAATTGATGTCCCGTCCCTCCTTTAGGATAACTGATGGTAGCATCATAAAACAAATGGGGGAGGACCTTCTGGTGTTCAATTTCATTAAACACCTTAAGTAGTAGTGGAGTAAATTGCTTCGACCAACATTTGTATAACTCTAACGACAGGGTGTCCAGCCCAGCCGCTTTATTTCCCTTCAGCTCCTTAATGGCCCTAGCAATTTCCCTTCTGTGAATGGCCTATCCTGCTTCTCCCTATGGGTTTCACCCAATTGTGGAAGATTACGTACCCTTAATCACCCTTCTATTTGATCCTCAGTTACAGTTGTTTGAGCAGAATAAAGCTGTTTATAATAATCTGTATAACGAGCAGCCATATATATATACAGACTTAAGTAACTCCGCCTTTCTCTCGTCCTTAATTTTGGAAATACGGCTCTTAATGCTTATCCTATTCATTTGCCATAACAATAACTTACTTGCCTTGTTCGAGTGTTCATAGAAATGCCTCTTGCTCATTTGCAAAGCTTTGGCGGTTTGTTCGATACCTAAAGCATTGAGATAACTATGCACAGCCACTAGGCGGATGCAAGTTTGTTCTCCCTTATCTTTTTTATTCACCCTCTCAGCTATGTCAGCTCTGCGTATAAGGCCTTATCTCTAGCAAGCTTCTGCTTTTTAATTGCCAAGGCAATGGCTGTGATACGTCCTCTTAAGGATGGCTGTAGCCGTATCCCATAAAATTAAAGGATTAGTTTTAGGGGTACTGTAAAATTACAGAAATATCTCCCATTCATTCTGAAGACTTCTTAGGAACTGAGGATTTTTTAGCAGTAGTCTATCCATACTCCATTTGTTAGAACTTCTATCAGGATCTAAATCAAAGAGCTCCAAGAAAACCATTCCATGATTTGATATGATTATGGAATCTATCACACATTTCCTTACCCTGCCTTTTAAGTGATTTGAGAGAGACCAGTAATCTATTCAATAGTACAAGTCATGTATAGCCAATTAATATGAATAATCACACTCCTCCAGATGCAGCCATTGCCAAACAAGAAGACCCAGTTGGTCCAAATCTCTTAGTAATCTTTGGGTATTGGCAGCGTCCAACTCCTGACCCCCAGAGTGATCCTTTAACTAGATGGCACAATTAAAGTCTCCTGCTAAGTAAATGGATCTCACCAAATTACGGCACAATAATGTGAAAAAATCTTGAAGAAGATATGTGCATGAGTCTTAGGTGAATATACATTGGCAAGTGTAACTTTAACATCCTCTAACACCCTAGTCAGGATAAAATATCACCCCTCTTTATCAGCTATTTGTTGTTCTAATTGAAATCCACAGGTGTCTTTTATCAAGATTGCTACTTCGTGCTTATGCACCTCATAGCTTGTAAAGTAAAGTTGTCCAATATCCCTTTTAGTTTCAGATGTTCTGCAGCTGACAGATAAGTCTCTTGCAGAAATATGATCTCCGCTTTTGCCTTCTTGACGTGGGTTAGGACCCGCTTTCTCTGTATTGGGGAAATCAACCCTCGAATATTCCAGGTAACTAGTTTAACCATTATCTCTTATCTGTATAACACTAAGGGGTTTGTTTACTTAGCTGCGGTAGCGGTTTCCGTGCAATATTGGAGCCGTGGACCCCATTAAATTCAATGGTGCCGTGGCTCCGATATCACAGCTAAGTAAACAAACCCCTAAGATCAGTACCCAATCCCAAGACTCAGGAACAAGTCCACCCTCTCCACCCTCTCTGACATTACCCTCCAGCCCTCCCCCCAATTTATTCTATCCCCAACCCCCACACATAAGTATGTCTTCTCTACTTTCTTCCCCATATCACCTCCCCCCCACCCCCCCAATGAACAAAATCATAATTGAGTCCGGGTTTTCATACTCTTGACCTCCCTCCCTCTCCCTCTCCAGATGATCCCCCATTGCTTACCCCCCCCCTTACACATCCAATCCATACATCCCATCCAGTGCAATCACACAAAAAGAACCAGATCTAAGATAGATGACTGACTTCGGAAGGGCCTTGACACTAGCCAGCTGTTTAGCCTCCTTTCTAATTACCTTTCTCAGCTCCCATTTATTTATTTATTTGTGTGGGGTTTTTATACCGCTATTTCAGGTAATCATAGCGGTTTACAAATGAACAACAGATACATAAAACAAATTAAAAATATAACTGGTGCTGATACAGGGAATTACAAGTTTACATAATTCTACTAAAATAACTTATTTACAAATTTTAATGACAAATATCATCATTAACCCCCAGAGTGGGAGAGTAGCCTAATGGTTAGAGCATTAGCTTGGGAACCAAGCGATTAGGATTCTATTTCCCATTAGCACTCCTTGTGGCCTTGGGCAAGTCACTTAACTTGGATTTTTCTGAGGCAGTGGAGAGTTATCAGTGTCTCTGTTTAATGTACATTACCAAGTTTAACTAAAGCGGTATCAAAAACCTGTTAAATAAATTCAATACAGTTCAATAAAATCTGGACCTCGAAGGTTTGTATATCTCAAATGACCAGATAGTGAAAGATTCTAGGCAGCTCTTGTAGTGTTTATCTCCTTATTCTCCACAGCCTATCTTGGGGTCCATAGCTCTCGATGATTGCCAGGCATTTTCCACCACATTCTGGTCTACGGTGACTCCCCGGCTCCCCTTTCTTGCTGCAAGAAGCATATGAGAGGTCTTTGAGAAGACCCATGCATTCTTCCAGCTCAGAGATGCGATAGGGCTTATTCTTCAATTCAAAAAGAGGAAAATGGAAAGCTCCAATGATAGTTTATCATCTTGTTCTAAAGAATTTGTGTCAAAGGGCAGAAGTTACGCCACTTCTCCGTAATGTATGGCAACAAATCTGGGTAGATCTGCAAATGTTGCTGTTGAACTTGACCACCCGCTTCCCTTTAATTTTCTGCAAGAGGGCTAGTCTTCAAAGTAGTGGATGCAGGCCACAGTGGGTCTAGAAAAGTCATGCTTCTTCAAGCGACTACGCAACCTCCTGTGCGCCCTGTTAATCTGAGCTTTTGATTTATGTCCAGGAACATACAAGGTGTACAACTCTTGTTCCATCCTCACTACATCTTCCACGCCTTCTGTGGGTTCAGACCATCCAAATATTCTGATATTACACTTTCTCTGTCTGTTTTCCAGCTTGTCTTGTCTCTCCCTAGTTTCAAGAGCCAAAGCCTCTAGTTTCTTTATTCTCTATTTGTTCCTCAATATTTATCTTTTCTGTGTGACTCTCTTCAAGTGATTTTAGTTCTTTGGAGAGATCTCCTCTTAGGAGTTTTAATTCTTGGAACATCTAAAGAAAGTCTTCTTTAGTGACTGGTGCTTCCAATGTTCTACAGACCCACAAATTTGTGTCAGAAGAACCGCAGCAACCCTCGCTGGGGGGTCAGCTGTAAATGCTGAACTTTGCAAGAGCTTCAGCATAACTGGCTTTTGGTTCCATGATTTACACTAGTGGATAAACCCTCTATAGGTTGTCTTGTCCAAATGTAGTTGTTGAAAACAATGTTTTCACAACATGTAACTTCCAACATAAATTTCAAAATAACTGGTTCTTCTTGTGCCCTTTCATAAGCAATTGGGCTGGAACATACAAATTGAAGTGTCTTTAGAGATACTCATATGCTATGGAAGAACTTAGGGACAGCTCATGAGACATCCTTCCCCCATGGCATTATCTGAAATTGAACATACAGGTACTCTACATGGCCTAATAACCACGTCACTCCTGGGAAGACTGCAACTCCTTCATGTCAGTCCCGTCAGTCCATACATATACACTTCAACACATCTGTTGAGTATTGCTATTGCTATTTACCCTTTCATGCAAGTACGGGAATGAAAAAGATCCCCTCTTCGAGGTTGTACACAGAGAGGAGTCTTTCATCACTTTCGTGCTTCTGGGCTAGATGCAGCAATTCCCTGCCCACTGTGACGCTATTTCATTTCTCTGAGCCTGGTAAAAAGCAGATCACTGACACTGCCTTGCAGTCCTGGAGCCCAGCACTGAGATGTGTACATCTCACAACTCTTAAAAAGCTTTGATATGTATGCTGCATTTAAGTCTCTGCCAGGCCTCTTTCCTCCTCCATTCTCTGCCCTCTCTACCTTAACATGAGATCGAGGATGCACAGGCCGTTTGCTGCCACTAGGAATTGGGGCCCACCTCTGTTGACAAAGCAGTGTGATCTCGGTCACAAGAATGCTATTGCCAGCAAAAAGAGAATCTTCACCAGCAAGCTGACGTCCTTAAACCACAGGATCACTGTGTTGAGGGCAGCAGCTGATTCCTGGGATGCCTATAATCCCATTTTATCAGAGGTGAGGCACAGATCTTCAGTGTTAGGCAGCCATTTTTGTTGGACTTACCAGCTCCTCTACAAAATACAATTTTAAGAACATAAGATCTTGTAATACTGGGTCAGACCAAGGTCCATCAAGCCCAGTATCCTATTTCCAGCAGTAGGTCAATGCAGGTCACAAGTACCTGATATGATCCCAAAAAGTACAAAGATTCCATATTGCATATCCCCAGAAATAAGCAGTCGGTTCTCCCATGTCTTCCTTAATATTGGTTTATGGACTTTCCCTCGGAGAGCTTTTTTGCAATGGAGAAACCAGAATTGATCATAATACTCAAGGTCTGCTAACACTATATAGCAGTACTCTTTATTTTGTTCTCAATTTCTAATATTTAATTAGCTTTTTTGGCCGCCGTTGCCCAATGAGCAGAAGATTTCACGATGGGCACGATGATATAATTTTCCTATTCCTGGGTGATGACTCCTATAGTGAAACCTTGCTTTGTGTAGCTATAATTTGGGTGATTTTTCCCTTGGTGCATCACTTGGCACTTGTCCACATTAAAAATAGCACATAAATATAAGTGGAACACTGTGATGTTCTCCTTTTACATCAGAGGATTCTATCCTTGTTAACCTTTCATCCCTAAGTTGGGAAGAAAAAAGCTGATGTTTCTTTCCTTTAGGAAAAAATCAACTTGCATTATAAATCAAATGGGAGACTGCTTGCTTTCTCAAGACAGCTTTCTTGATTACTACAATAGAATGTGAAGCTTAGAGTGAGTCAGGGCAGTAAGGGGGTCTTCTGATGCTGGAATAGTGTGTATGTATGTCCGGTTCGGACATACCGTCTCCGCTATTCGCTCGGGACCGATTCTGTGCCCAAAGCTCCCTGCACGTACACAGGAGATGTGCAGGGAGCTCTGGGCGGGTGTGTGTGGGGGAGGGTCGGAGGAGCAGTGTGGGCAGAGTGGAGGCGGTACCCTGACCCTGGACGTACAGGGCTGTTTACGGTCTCAGCCCTGTACGTCTGGGCCTGAGAAGGTAGACGGGGGACTTATTCCACCCCCGTCATCGGTGGCCATCGCAGCAGGACCCTCCCAGACCAGGTGAGCAGGGCAGAAGGCTACCCGCAGCCCAATCCCGGCCTTGGCAGGCCCTGTTGGGGGTCGGGCGGCGGAGAACAGAATCTCCTTACCGATTAAGACTGCAAATGGGCTGATGGAAGGGCTGGGATGGACTGGAAATGGCTGATAGGGGGGCTAGGACTGGAAATGGACTGATTGGGGAGAGTTTGGACTGGAAATGGGCTAATGGGGGGCTAGGATAGGACTGGAAATGGGCTGATGAGGGGGCTAGGATTTGAAATGGGCTGATTAAATAAGCTGATTGGGGGGCTTGGACTGGAAATGGGCTGATGGGGGAGCTAGGATCGGAAATGGGCTGATGCGGGGGGATGGGAGAATGGGATTAGAAGGGAGTGGATGCTGGGTGGGGCTGGAACTAGAAGGGTGCTGATGTTGGGGGGGGGGACTAGAAGGTGATGGGGCTCGGGGAGTGAGGATGGAGAGGGGAAAATATATTTTGTGTGGGAGGGAAGAAAAATCTACAATTGGCCGGGTATTGGGAGAGTAAGTGGGGATTGAAGATGGAAGGGTGAAATTTGAGTGGATGAAAAAGGAATAAAGAAAGAAATGGAGGAAAGAGCAAAAGGGGAAAGATCAGTATGTTGAAGCAGATGTAGAGAGAGAATGGAAAAAAACTAGGAGAGAGGAGAAAGGACAAATGGACAGCAGACAGTGGAGAGTTAGCAGAAGATACGAAGAAACCAGAAGAAAGTGACTGGAGTAATTTCAACTGAAAAATAAAATGCCCAAACAACAAAAGGGAGAAACATACTTTTTATTTTGAATTTATTAACTGGAATATGTCAGCTCTGAGAAATGTGTCCCTGTTTAATTATTATTTTCATATTTCTAAATTGTTATCCCTTGTTCTTTGTTTGGTGACGGTCTGTGTTCTGCATGTGTAACCGAGCTGAGGTATTCTGTTCATGTAGTTTCTATTTGACAATGCCACTTGTTCTCTTTCCTCAGTAGGAGATATATTGGAATTCTCTAAGATGTATTGGTTTAATATTTGCAGTGTTGCCTTTTGATAGGTAGAATTTCATACTTTGTAAGTCCTGGTAATGCTATTATGATACAGTGGGTTTGCTATGGGTTCTAAATGGGCAGGATTTATAGTACTTCCTAATGTGCCTGGCAGTTGGCACTGGAGTATAGTAATGTAGAAATCTGGTAGTCTTTCCTTATCTTCACTGCCCATGCAAATGATATTCAGACACTCATTAAGAGGCATATTTACTAAAAGTTAATGCGCATTCACAAATGTTAATGTGCGTCAAGTGCAGGAACACCCATTTATTTTTTTATTTTTTTTATTTAATCTTTATCATTTTACAATAAATCCAAGCATAGTATGCCTGTATAGAAATTAGGGTGCAAATGGAAAAACATTGTATATTTACAATGAACATAAGCGGAAAATAACAAAAGACAATAAAACAAGTCTGTCCCTACCCCAGCCCACCACATGGGGAAAAACCAAAGTTAATTAATTAATACACATTGTGAAGAAAATATAGCAAGTGTCTAACAGTCAAGCCAAACTTTTGCAGTAGATTAATCTAGACCGCCTCAACGGAGCAGTGAGAATTCAGAAAAGCCAGCAACTGTGAGGGCTAACGGAGCAGTGAGAATTCAGAAAAGCCAGCAACTGTGAGGGCTCAAAAAAAATATATGAAGCAGACTGCAATTTAACCATACATTTACAAGGGAATTTCAAGAAAAATTGAGCACCCATAAGCAAAACTCCAGAACGGAGCAACAAGAATTCCTTCCTTCTCCTCTGGGTCTCTCTAGACAGGTCTGGAAACACATGTACAGATAACCCTTGAAAAAAACATAGTACGCTTGCAAAAAAAATTCGCAAAAACCAATCCCGATCAGAGAAGAAAGCAAAGGTTGCAATTAAGGTAGATGGAGAAACAAAATCACACAAAGAGGTATCTAAAATACCCGAGACATCCAAGGAATCAGCTTGGTTAATCCCGGAAATCACCCCACCACCAACACCCTTTTTACCAGGAGAAAAATAATACACTTTAACCATCGGGGGATGGGACTCATTTGGAACACCCAAAACCTCTATCAAATACTTTTTAAACATATCTTTAGTGCTAATTAAAGTAGACTTTGGAAAATTAATCAAACAGAGATTTTGATATCTAGATAAATTTTCCAACATCTCAATCCTTGTTTTTAATGCCAATGCATCCTTCTGAAAAGATAAAGCTCCATCATCATAGGAAACTGTTTTTTGTTGATTCTCAGTCACTGAAGATTGTAGAGCAGAAATTTCCAATGTATGCTGTTGCAATAAGTTAGTGTGAGACTGAGATTGGACTGCCAAAGTTGAGACCTGTGGAGCCAACAGTTCCCCAAGCTTCACAATAGCTGACCAAATTGTCTCGAATGTGAATTCAGCTGGATGCTCGAAGGAAAAAGTTACCAGGTTTTCAGGCACTCCAGTACTGATCTCAGAAGACTGCCGCTCCATTACAGGGCTCCCAGATACAGAAGGGATCAATTCAAGCCCCTCAGACCACCTTCGTGATGGTGAAACCCCCAAGCAGTGAGGGAGAGGTAAGGAAACCTCTACACTACCCAGCCACACAGTCAGCCCTCTGTTCTCGTGAGACTCTACTGCATGGGAGGGCTGCAAGATCAATGACTGCACCAAGCTGTGCTCAAGGGACGTCTCTTTCAGCGGACGCCACTGCACCGGAGGGGAGATGTGTGGCCCCGAACCTCCTGTCGAGCTACTCAGCTGCGGCGGGACGCTGATGAGGCACTGTTCCACCAGCTCACCAGACTGCCGCTGTGTCATGGAAACGAAGGCGTCAAGTGGACCGACCACTCGTGAAGGCAATGGGGAAGAAGCAGCTGGGGTAAGAGAGGGTTCCTTATCGTTCCTCCAGTTTAGTCCTCCACCTCTGGATTGTGTACCTCCTCCTGCAGCTTGGAGACTGGGCATGTCCAAAAATTGTGACATCACTGGATGTAGCCTGCTGGCATCTCCCATCAGCCCCAGTATGTCCAGTCTCCATGCAGCAGGAGGACGTAGTGAGCCCAGGTGCTGGACTCACTTGGGTAATGAATAAGGAACAGTTAGAGCTAGATTGAGGTTTCTTGGTTTGTTTTTAGTTTGACTTCAGTATATGTATTAAAAAAAAAAAAAAAAGACAGCCGCGGCTAGTTCCCTGCTCTTTACCTTGCTCATACAGCAGGATGGCTGTAGCAGATCTCTTCTTCTTGATGGTACGGAGGAGAGCACTGCGAGCACCACACGGTCCCCTGGTCGGGTCCAGATGGCCGGTTTGTTGGTGTTCTCAAAGAGGTGCAGGAGTGAGACAGGCACGCTCCGCGGTCATCCGCTCGCTCCAGTGTTGAGCGGGACCGCGTGCATAGAGTGCTATAGCACACGGTAAGAATAAGCCTCTTTCAATTGTTTTAAGTGGGGTTTTTTGAGTTACAGTTGTTTTGGAGTGCAGCGGGACCAGTTCGCGATAGGTCCGAGCACTGGAGGACATAAGGATTTTTCCCTCAAAATAAGGGATTTTGGCGCCGAAGCACGAGTGCTCGCGGCAGCCATTTTCTTCTCATGTTGTACCGCGTGGTGCTAGCTCGAGCGGTGGAGAACAGCAGATTTGAGCTTGTGTTCAGTTATTTGATGTAGTTTATTCCCTTACTCCTTTCTACACGGGCTGCCAAGTATACTTGGGAAGTGCATTTAAAAATTTAAAAAAAAAAGGAGAAACAGAGTATTTTGTTTACAGAAGAGCTATTTTTACATGACACCTCGTAGGAAACCGCAGGTCAGGCGGTATTGATTGGTTCAGGCAAGACTAGCCATGCAAAGCATCTATGTTTAAAAAAAACAAAACGCTGGTGTCAACCTGTGTGCTCTTTGTTAATGGTACGGTGGTGCCCTTACCAGGGCGGCCTGGGCCTGCCCTATTCTAGGCGGATGTGCTTGCCTGGACAGAAGGACATTTTCCTTGTAGGTATGCATGTTGCATTGGGTAATGATATTAATAACTGAGTTGTTTCTGTCCTATCAAAACTTTTAGTTCTAAGGGCCGTTTTCCAGCAGGGGGTTTGTCGTTTGAACAAGGCAACTCAAATTGTCAGAATTTGCTCCTACCACAAAGCAGTCCTTCTGAGCTGCTAGGACAGTATGCTGAACTATGGGGGGGTGATCCCTTTTGGGGGCAAACCCACAGCAGGAGCACGGATCGGCTACCGATGGGCTTTGCTGCAACGGTTCATCGGAAGACTTAGTGCAAGATCTTCACCCGTGTCTACAGCTTTAAGCCTGGTTGTTCACTTAGTGAGGCGCTGCCTCTTAGCACCTGTTATCAGGGGTACATTCAAATGTTAGTGGTGTTGGTGGCTTTGTCCTTGAATTCTGGATTAATAAACGTTCAGCAGGCTTAATCATAGCCAGTATTTGTGTGAAAGTCACCTGTCATCCAAGGGGTACTGGCTACCCGTATTGAGAATTTCTCCCATTTTGTGTCTATATGGTATTTATAGGTAGGGGCAAACTCTGCCACGGCTATTGTGATTTGCAGGTTCCAAAGGGGACATGTACGGCAGGTGTGTGAGACCCTCATAGAGATTGCCTAAAAGTGTTATTAATTAATGACTTACTCCTTTCACTGAGGAATCCCAAGTACAGTTGTTAGTAGTTGGGAGAACAGGAGCACACACTCTAGGAGAGCTGGCCGAGGACAGCCTGAGTGATGTGGCTAGAACGTGTGAATAGCAAGCAGGTACAGCCTAGTTCTGCCACGATTTTTCAGAGGGTGGTAGGTGTGATATGGGCATCTATATGGGCATTCCCAGAATAGTATTGCAGAAGGGAGATAGAGTACGGCCCCTTCGTTGGAGTAGGGGCTGGGGGGGGGAAGGATGACTGGTATTTTGATCCTCCTTCCTTGCAGTGTGCTCTTAGGCTGGCCCCGACAAGATCCGGGGGTCCCTTGGGCCTGGAGCAGTGCTAGGCCTGGATGGGGTAACAGTCTTCCCCAGCGTGGTTTGGGATCATCCGGGGAGTTACGTCCATTGTATTTTTTCCAAACACGCCGATGCCCATTCCGCTGTCTACCTGGACGGCTTGCACTAGGGTCATCCTTAAAAGGTTTAAAAAAATTGGGTTCTAGCTACGATTTCTCTGAGATTCTTGGCTTAGACCTTTAAAATGGTCCTCATGGGGTCATAACAATTTCAGCAATAGCAATTAAGTATTAATAATCTGAAAAGTCACTATCCAGATGAAGTACTGGAAAACAAGGTCAGGTCAAAGGATTTCAAGATTTTGTGGTGAAGGCAGAGCATTGTTTGTTCTCCCTCTGCAACTTCTCGGTTGCCGCAGTAAGGCAAGGCGGGTCCGGACAGAACTTCTGCCGATAGAAGAGTGTCTTCAGGGGTTGCATCCCGTTTAGGTTTAGTTATCGTCCGTCCAAGAGGAGTCTGAGGCATTCCGTGTCGGCTTTGCTCTGGAATTGGCTTGGCCGAGGATAGGCTCGGTCGTGCTGTCTCTCTGCGGGGGACAGCTGGAACAGCTGCAATCCGACCATCTTTGGACCTGCCTTCCAGTTAGGTGCAGTGGGGCCGGTACCACAGAAGTCGTCTGGGGTCGGTCGTCACTCTGCGGTCGTGCTTAGTTGGCGGGAACTCTTGTCATCTCTCGATCGGTTCTAAGCATTCTGGACTATGCCACTCAGAGCAGTTTCCCAGGAGTTTTGCTCTGGATGAGAGCTGAGGGAACTGTTTCAGTTTATCATTTTCCCCTTAGCTTAACAGGGCCACCGCTTCTTTCGCCAAGGCCAGGAGGGTGAGGGGGCGGCTCTACTAAAGGAAGGAATCTTAGTTCGCTATCGTATACCTGGTTGCGCGGTTCCAGCTAGGGCCATGAACGGGTGCGTTCAGCTGTCAAATTGGTAGTGAAGGACTTCCGGTGACGTCACGGAGCTGATGGCGGCTTAGGTGCCTAGCTCCTCTCCGATCCCCGCATTTTAGCAATCTTTTTTGGATACCCCCACGGCCTTACGGTGGAAGGCAAGTGTGCCGAGGAGTTGGGGAGAGCAGCGCGGAAGAGACTAGCACCCTTCCAATCCTCATACGCGTGAACCGAGCGGCTGGAGGCTCAGTCGGACCCGGAGGAGATGGCGGAGGCGGGAAGCCCGGAGGCCGACGAACCCAGTTCAGAGATGGAGGAGATGCCACTGAAATCCTGGCTGGCGCTGTTTAAGGCGGAGATGCAAGGTGCGATGCGGGAGATGCGGAAAGATTTGAAGGACGCTCTGGAGGCTATACAGCAGGAGGTGAGCTGTATGGGACAGCGCATGGTAGAGCTGGAGGGCCATGTGGAACAGCACGAGGAGGAGCTGCGGGAAATGGCGGCTGAGCAAGATCGTGTTAAGATTTTGCAGGAGGAGATGCAAGAAAAAATCGAGGAGATCGAGGACAGAGCGCGGCGGTGCAACTTGAGAATTCGGGGGGTGCCAGAGACAGAGCTGACTAAAGACTGTGAGAAAGTAGTGCAACGTTTATGCAGCCATATTTTGCGGTTGGGAGGTGAAGGGGAGGCCCGTATTGACTCTATAGCAGTTGAACGGGCACACAGGAGCCTAGGCCCTCGACGGGAGAACCAGGGGAGAGACATTATTGCTTGCTTGAGCAGATTCCCTGTTAAGGAGCATGTTCTTGCCTTGGCTCGGAAATATGGCAGAATTGCTTGGGAAGGACATGAGATCGAGGTGTTCAATGACCTCTCCAAGGGCACATTAGAGCGGCGGAGGAACCTGAGAGAAGTCACCACCTATCTGCGCAGGGAAAATATCCGCTACCGGTGGATGTTCCCCTTCGGACTGCTGCTTACGGCGAATGGAGTGTCCCGGAAAGTTAAAACAGCGGGGGAGGCCTGGGCGGTGCTGGCGGAGTTGGGATGTGTGAATCTGCCCCAACCACCGGCGCGCAAACAGCGGGAACATCCGCCGGCCACACCTGGGAAGCAGCGCACGAAGTCGCAATGGCAGCGAGTTGGAGAGAAAGGGAAAAGACTGAAGCGGCTGACCCCAGAGCAGGAGCAAGTGGCTTCGGAATCGGTGGACTGAACCCAGGCCAGCGGTGGCTGGTTGATGTTTTGCTGGCGGGGGTGAGGGTCACGTGCCTTTACACCCCCGTAGTTTGGACATTTGGTTTATTTGCGGGATGGGGTGGAGGGTGCGGGTGACTGGTGGGACCTGGTGGTGGCAATGTTTTATGGGATCTGTGGGGAGGGATGGAGGGGGAATAGTTGGATTTTCTGGCCGAGGGGGTGAGAGATGTGAGCGGGGGAAGGATTTGATGGTCACGGAAGGGGAGGAGGGCGGGCTGGTGGGGGGAGCTGGGGGGGGTTCAGGGGGGGTGGGGGGGAGAGATGGGTGGGGGAAGGGGGGGAGTTAATGGTGCGGCACAGGAGAGGGGGAGGCAGGAGGAGGGGGAGGCATCATGTTGCGGATAGGGACACTTAATGTGAAGGGACTGAATTCCCCGACTAAACGCAGTATGCTCTTTCGGGAGGCACAGCGCAATAACTGGGATGTAGTGTTAATTCAAGAGACCCACCTGCGGAGGGGGGATGTGGGGCGGTTGCGGCATAAGCTCTTTCCGGACCAATTTTTCTCTTGTAATAAGGGGGGGCTGAAAAAGGGGGGGTAGCGATATTGGTGCGGGCAGGGTGCAGCTTGAATATTGGGGGGCATTTTAAAGATAGTGAAGGCCGGGTGGTGGGGGTTAAGGGGCGGTTGGGCATGGAGGAGGTTGTGTTGATTTCAGTATATGGACCGAATGGCAACCAGGGTACGTTTTGGGCAGAGGTGGGGCGATTAGTGGAAAGGGAAGGGGGGGGAAAGTTGGTAGTTGGGGGGGATTGTAATGTTGTGTTAGACCCCCGGGTGGATCGCGATTCGGCGGGAGGGGATGGGGGGAGTAGGAACCGACAAGGCTTGAGAAACTTGATGCAGCAGTGGAATCTTGTGGATGCTTGGAGGGCCCTCTTTCCGGGGAGGAGAGAGTACACCTTTTTCTCTTCTCCGCATAACAGCTGGAGTAGAATTGATATGGTTCTCCTAGATAAGCGTTGGATGTTAGAGGTGATAGGCGGGAACATTCTCCCCGTCGGGTGGTCAGACCATGGCGCTGTAGAAGTGGTGCTCAAGTGCCCTCAGCGGGGAGGGGTGGCCTTTTGGCGACTGAATGAAAGCCTGCTGGATTGCCGGGAAGTGGTGGAGGATGTACGGGCCGCGCTAAAGGAATATATAGCCCTGAATGATACGGGGGAAGTGCGGGATGTGGGGATCTGGGAAGGGCTTAAGGCTTTTGTTCGGGGGAGGTTTATAATGTGGGGGGCTAGGAAGAAAAAGGAGAGAGGGAAGAGGAGTTGCGGAAGGCATTGCAGGTGGCCGAAGCAACCCATCAGGGGAAGGGGGGGGCTGGGGATCGGGGAGCAGTGGAGCAGGCTCGGGCGGAGTTGAATGCGGTGCAGGTGGCGCAGGTTGCATTTGCTCTACAAACGGTGAAGCAGGTTCATTATGAGTTTGGGGATAAAGCGGGCCGGCTGCTGGCCAGACGGTTACGGCAACGGCAGGGGGCGTCCACGATCTACCAGATTAAGGGAGAGGATGGGATAGTACTCCGGGGTGAAGAGCAAATCCGCGGCTGCTTCCGGGACTTTTATAAGTGACTATATACGGAGATGGCAGGGGTAGAGGAGGGGGCCATTCGGGAGTACCTGGAGGGGGTGCCGCTCCCCGGGTTGTCGGAAGCGGCGCGAGAGTTGGAGACAACCATCGGGATGGATGAGATTGGTAGGGTGGTGAGGGGTTTGGAGAGTGGGAAAGCACCGGGACTGGATGGGTTGCCGGGTAGGTTTTATAAGGTTTTTTGGGGGGAGTTGGGAGACCTCCTGAGGCGGGTGTTTAATGGGGTGGTTGAGCAAGGAGGGGGACTCTCCCGGGAGATGCTGACAGCTGGGATTACGGTGTTGCTAAAACCAGGGAAGGATCCCCTTAAATGTGGCTCCTACCGCCCTATCTCATTATTGAATGTGGATGTTAAAATCTTGGCTAAGGTCTTTGCGGATAGGTTAGCGGGGTGGCTGCCGGGGCTGATTAATGGGGATCAGACGGGATTCATTCAGGGGCGACAGGCCGCGGATAACATCAAACGGGCAATAGGGGTGGTGTGGGAAGCAAGTCAGGGGGGGGACGAGTTTATCTTGATGTCCATCGACGCTGAGAAGGCCTTTGATAGGGTACATTGGGGGTTTATGATGGAGGTTCTTGAAAGGGTGGGTTGTGGGCCTAATTTAATGCGATGGATACAGAGCCTATATCAAGAACCGCGAGCTCGAGTAAAAGTTAATGGTCGCTATTCGGATGACTTCCCAGTGGGGCGAGGGACCCGGCAGGGGTGCCCAATGTCCCCCTTGCTGTTTGCCTTGGTGGTTGAGCCCTTGGCGGAGCGCATCAGGCGGAATATGCGGATTAGAGGTTTGGTGAGGGGAGGGGACTCTCATAAGATTTCCCTGTATGCTGATGATATCCTATTGTACTTATGCCAGCCCACGCTTTCTCTGCCAGAGGTGCTTGGAGAGGTGGAGGCCTTTGGAGGTGTCTCGGGGTTCAAAATGAACCTTGATAAGACAGAGGTTCTGAAAATACGACTAGCAGCCGAGAAGGAAAGGCGGCTGAAGGAGGCTTTCCCCTTGCGGTGGGTGCGCTCCTCCTTGGGGTATTTGGGGGTTCAGCTGACCCGGCATTATAACGAGTTGTATGATGCTAATTATCCTAAACTTTGGGGGACCATTGCCTCGGACCTTGAGGGGTGGATGGGCATGGAGACTTCATGGCTGGGCAGGATTGCCGCCGTTAAAATGAATATTCTTCCCCGCTTATTATATCTGTTCCACGCTTTGCCGGTGGAGATCCCGGAGGGGGCCATGAGAGGGTTGCAACGACGGGTCTTCCGCTACATCTGGCGACGGCGACCGCCGAGAATCTCTCGGAGGGTCCTGTGTAGGGGCAAGGCCGAGGGGGGACTTGGTGTTCCCAATCTTAAGGATTATTATAAGGCGGCACAATTAAAGCATATTCTGGATTGGAGGGGCGGTGGGGGTGGGGCTCCCTGGGTTAGGTTGGACAGCACAAGGGTTCAGGGGGGGAGGTTGGACGCTTGGATTTGGTCACGGGGGGGGAGCGGAAATTACTGGGGGAGGGATCACCCACTATGTGTCAAGTGTCAAAACTTTGGGATGCAGTGCGGAGGCCGGAAGCTCTACAGCGGGGGTCCTGGTTCTCAGTGATGACTCCGTGGAGGGGGTGGCGGGCCTTTAGACCGGGTTGGGAAGGGGGAAGATTTGACGTATGGAGAGGGAAGGGGCTCCAATGTGGTTTCCAATTGCTTGGGGAGGGGGACATTCGGGAGTTTGGGGAGGTGCAACGGGAGTTTGATCTGGATGAGGGGGACCGTTTCGCGTTTGTTCAGGCTAGTTCCTTTCTTAGACGTACCCTGGGGAAGGAGGGGTTGGAGAGGGAGGTCTCGGATTTGGAGGCCATTTGGTATGGGAAGAGGGTTCGCGGGGGATGATTACGACCCTCTATAAGGTGGTGCATGGGCAGGGGGAGGGGAGCTTTAATTATATGCTGGAATGGGAACGGGACCTAGCTCAAACTATTAGTACTGTGGCTTGGAAGTCCATTTGGGAGGTGATAAAGAAGGGGCCTTGTGCGAGCCAGCTACAAGAAAATAGCTACAAAGTGCTCATGCGGTGGTACCTCACTCCGGTGAAATTGCACCGATTTTACCCAGCGCTCTCTCCCCTGTGCTGGAGGGGGTGTGGGGAGGAGGGGTCTTTTTGGCATATTTGGTGGGGGTGCAAAAAGGTACAAGGGTATTGGGAGATGATACAAACCTGGATTCACTTAAATTTAGGGGGGGAAGTAGTCATCACTCCCCAAATTGCTCTGCTGTCTTGGTGGGGTGAGAATCAAGTGAGACAAGGGGGGAAGATGGTGTTAGCCTGCTTAAGCGTGGCTCGGTGCGAGGTGGCAGCGGCCTGGAGGAAAACTGAGCTGCCGTCTCTGGGGGAATTTTTGGTCCGACTCCGGAATGTAATCCTTATGGAAAAGTTGACAGCTATCCGGAGAGGACGTGGGATGCGATTTGATGAGGAATGGGGGGGTACTGTGCCAAGTGGTGGGATTAGAGGTGGGGGGGGGAGGGGGGGCGGGGGGGACTAGGCCGGGGGCGGGGTCGGGAGGTGGTTGGGCGGGGGGGGGCAAAATGGGTAAATCTTAGAGGTACTGGTCACTTTGGGGTACACTGCATGGGGAGAGTTGGAGGGGCGGGATGGGGTCTAGGTTGTATGTTTGATGGTGTTGGGCTATCTTTTGCTGTTATCTTTGTGGTTGCCCTGTGGTGTTGCTGGTATTGTATTGTGTTATGCATTTCTTCAAAATATAATAAAAAAAACTAAAATTAAAAAAAAAAAATTGGTAGTGAAGTGTCTTTGGAGGTTTGGTTGCGGGGTCAAGCTCAAACATGACCAGTGCCGTATCAGGGCCTAGAAGACTCGGGTGTGCGACCCGCGCTCAGCTGGGGAATGTGTGTCTGTCGAAACTGCGAACTTAGTTCCCCCAATGGGGGGGGACATGGCAGTTCCTCTCGCCTCTAGCTTCGGCGACTTGAAATTACCGTCGAGTCGGGGGGACAAGAGGAGTGAGTCTGGAAGTAGTGCCGGGGGTCAGAGCACACTGGCGATTCGTTCAAAGGGCGTTCCTTTGGGAGTCTGTTTTCTCGAAACTGATTTGCTGAGCAGACATCGTCTCTGATCCTTGAACATCAGCTAGTCTCGTCAGTGGCGACTCTCACCAGGTCATTGTGGCGGCAGGATTGTCGCTTGAGAGCGTCAGTGCGGAGGTTGGTTCATTCAAGGTATTGGGGCACGCAGACGCCCTGTGATCGTTCCTCTTTCTGGTTCGGAGGGCAGTGCTACTGGTACTCAGGCGTTCGGTTCCATGGTGAAGGCTGTGGTAAGGAAGCCTATCCTAAGTTAGGGGAAAGGGAAAAAGGCAAAGAGTTCACCCTAGTAAAAGGGCCCCTTTTGCAAGGTCAGGGAAACAAAGCCACGACCTCACCTGGGAACCAGAAACCCCCCAGCTGGATCAGGTTTCATGTTTCCTCTAGTGAAATAAGGGAGAGTGAATACAGACCTAAGGTCCAAGACCCTTACGTCAGTAAGCTCCCTGATTACTCAGGTGCCAGAAAGCAGAGTGATCTCCGTCACCTGGGAAGAGAGGAGTTGGGGCTAGAACCCTGGAGATATAAGCCTATGCTAGATTATAGAAGAGGAGAAAGAGAGAGGGTGGAAGGAACGCCAGAAGCAAGGGCAGAGGCAAAGGCAAGAAGAGGAGAAAGAGAGAGAGAAGCTGATACAAGCCGAGGCACAGGTACGAGCCTAAGAAGCCTGATTAATGCTGAGCATAACAGGAGAAGCCTGACTTATGCTGGGCAATGCAGAGGAGCAGGAGACGCTCTCAGCTCTAACGAGAGGCTGTTAGCCGAGCCCGGTGAGCCAGAAGGAGAGTCAGAGTCTATGCAACTAGGAGAGCCTGATGCTGAGCTGAATGAGGAAGACACCCTCATGGATTGCTCTTTGTGCCAAGCCTTAGCCACAGAAGGGTTGAAGGAAAGCCAGCCCTGAGAGGAAGCTCTCCAGAGAAAGGTAACCATAAGAAGCAGGTAGATGGATTGTAAATTCCCACGTGGTAAAGAGGGGAAGTTTTACTAAGACGTAAGAACAAGCTGGAGTTGTGAATTGTGCTTGTTAACCACCTGCTACCTGGGAAGTGAGACGGCAAGAAGCCAAATTAACTGTGAGGAAAAAGCTTTCTTTTTACTCTTGAATTTTCCTGAGAAACCTGAATAGAACTTTGCTTGCACGTTGAAAGTTTGTTCCTGTTTGGAGTTTTTGTTTTGCTTGTTAATTGGAAAACAGCCTGGAAAGGTTTGAGACTGGAAAAGAAGGCAAACTGCCACAGAAGAAAGCCTGTTTTGTGTTTTGTGCTTTTACCAGCAAGGCTAAAGGAAGCTGGTAGCCTTGCTGTTAAAAGGCTATGTTTTTCTGAGCTGAAGAATACTTTAAGCTGCCACTTTGGTTTGGGGTTTTTGTTTTGCTTATAACCTGTTGTACTTTGAAGAAGCCTGGAGAAGTATGCCTGAATGTGGTATTTATGAACCTTATTTGTGCTCAATAAATTTCTGCCATTGCCTTACCCCAAGGAGCCCGACTACAGCTTTCTACCTGAAGCCCATATATAGCGCAATTAAACTACATTTCCCAGAAAACATTGCGGGGAATTAGTCAGTTAAGGCTGAAAGGGGAAAGTTCCTCATACAACCACGCCCCTCTAAGCTAGAGGTGAGTGGTGAGGGCAAGGCTCAAGCAGGGTGTGGCCGCTCTGGCAATTCCGTAAAAGGGGACTTATCCCAAACGAGGAGGGATGCCAGAAGGAGCCGCCATGGAAGAGGAAGTAAAGCCTATGTTAGTTATCAGCGGAGTCACGCCTGCACGCAAGGTCGACAGTCAGAGTGGTTGTCGGACAATGGAAATCTCGTTTTCAGGGGTTTGCGCAGCTACGCAGCAGGTGGAGTGCTCCGCGATGGAGTTCACGGCAGATTATTGGGCGGCCGAAAAGAGTCACTGTCCAGCTAAGGAGAAGAAAGGATGTCGGAGGGCATCGCTGCTCTATTGTATCGGGGGGTCGACGTCCTGTCTACTCTACGGATTCCGCCATGCAGGGCTGTTCAGGGGAGAGTACGGCGTGTGGCACCACTTTGGCCAAAGTCGACCCTAGTTATCCATCTGGGGAGGTATCACCTGGAGGGGCCAGGGTGGTTACCTCTGTTGCCAAAGCCCTTGATTCAAGGTTCATTCCGCTTGCCTCAGGTGGATCGATTTTCGCTCATAGCTTGGACCTTGGATGGGCGAGGTTAGAAAGAAGGTTTGTTCAGGAGATTTCTTTGAATCAAAAAAGATTCTCATTCCTAGCATTCGTACACAGTTGGAAGATATTTGGGGTCTGGGGATCGCAGCGGCGGTCCCGAGCTTCCAGTGCTTTATTCTTATGATCCTGGGGTTCTCGCAGGCCGGATTCTATAGGGGCCTAACAGCAGGCTTCGTTAAGGGTCAGTTGTCAATGCTTCGTATCCTCACGGGACAGGTCACGGCTCGACCGTGGGCTCACGCTGACATCATATGATGTTATAACCGGTGCCCGGTTCTGCTCTTGCAGGTTGGTATTTACCCGGCAAAACCTCGTTTAGGTCTTGGGGTGTGGCTGGGGTACCTTCGTGCCCTTGTAGCAGACTAGCCAAATCTCGTAATGTCGGATTTGTCTTGCCAAGAGCCATTCTTGCCCTTCCTCAGGGGGAACAGGGGGGCTTTGAACGGAACCGTCTCTTGCCTAGGGGGCTTTCTTGTGATTTCAATCAGTTTTTAGAGGCACTGCATCATGACTTAATTTATTTACACTCCAGAAATCGGATTGCCGGTTCGCCTTTTTGAAGGCATGTGAACAGGAGGATGCAGCAGCCAGGGCTTCGCTGGCCATTTGGCTCCGGAAAGCTATAGCATCCACGGCTATATATATATTTTGCTAGGGCGTGTAGGGCCTATGGGCTTCCTGACACATTGATTTAGGACGCTGGCAACGACATGAACGGAGTATAGTGTGGTTTCGCCCATGAAGGTCTTGCAGAGCATCCGCGGGGCGTTGCGCCGCTCCGTCAGTAGACTCTGCCGCCTGGACATTATGGCAGCAAATGATGCTGGTGTCGGTTCAGCAGTGTTGCGATCCGGGTGGAAAGGTCCTGCCCAATAATTACTGCTCTGATACATCCCAGAGGTGGAGGACTAAATTGGAGGAACGATAAGGAAATAGAAATTACACTTACCTGGTAATTGTTGTTCCTTGAGGAACTCCAGTTTAGTCCTCATTCTCACCCAGAGGTGTGATCGATACAGACTTCATTTTCATGCTGGGAGGAGCGTCAGTTTCAAGGTGTTGAGAAATCTGTACGATTTCTGGATCGCAGTGAGTACTACTGTTTGACCTGTTTTGCTCTCCTTCTCTGTCATTGTTTTCGGGGTTGGAACAGGGAAAGTAAAAGAATACACCAAAGGTAAATGTGATAAAATGAAAAAAAAATAAGGATGTCTTTGTTGTTGAGTAATTGATAATTGAGTTTTCACTTAATGTGATTGATGCAGTTGAATTTAACTTTTAGCTACTTGTTGGTTGCTTCTTTGAGTCTGCTTTGTCAATAGTTCACTGGGGCTGATGGGAGATGCCAGCAGCTTACATCCAGTGATGTCACGATTTTTGGACATGCCCAGTCTCCAAGCTGCAGGAGGAGGTACACAACCCAGAGGTGGAGGACTAAACTGGAGTTCCTCAAGGAACAACAATTATCAGATAAGTGTAATTTCTATTTTCTTAACCCCTTTAGCCTTCCTTTACCCATAAGAAAGGACGACACTGCTCACAACACTCGTTAGATCACCATCTTGGATTTTTCCACCCATTTATTTCTGTTGGCACAGTGGCACTTAACACACATTAATATTTAGTAAACATGCCCCTAAGTCATTGCCTGGAGAAAAAAGAGACTTGTGAAGGGCTCCTTTGAAAGTCACCTAAAAGTTTAGGTGGGTAACATATACATTTTAAAATAAAATAAATAAATGTATGCAAATGAGATCCAGTGGATATGCAAATGAGGCCCCACAATGAGTATCCGCACATAGCCCTGCATCACCCTTGGACCATCCCTGGGCTTGTCTAGGATGCCTCCAATCTTTGCACCAGCCCTGACTGAATCCCCTACTGCAATTGTCACTGCACGCCACTGTTATGGAGCCCCCCATTCCAAATTCCTTAAAACTGATTCAGAATGTTCTTTTCTCAAGAAAGAATGTAATCTAGTTTAACACTTTCCTTATGATCCCCTTCTTTCCACATCTATATATCTGGATCCACTCATTCAAAAGATGAATTAGATCTAATAGCATCAGTTAAACTGATTATTTTCTATCCAGATGATAAACAGTGTTCATTACCATGATAATTAATGACTGCATTCCAGATCCCACTCTAATACCTAGTTGCCCAATGTTCTAATACCTGATCAGAAACACTATTTTTTTTCAATGAGTTTTGTCAGGAACGGTAAATTTGAAATAAGACAATAGCTCACACAGTCAGGTCCATCACATCAAATAGGAATAATTATTCCTTTCAAGCGCCTGTTAAAAATCCCTGCTGCAGAGATGCATTCATAATATCATTTAGTCAATGCATCATGTCTTCTGAGCAGGTCTTGAAATTCACAACTGAGTCGAAACTACATGAAGTGGGCTGCAACATCTAACAGTTCAGTTCTCTTCTTTAAAATTCTGCCAAATGTTTCTAACCTACATTATATATAGAGCTTCTGATATTACACATTTATAAAATGTTAATTTTGGTGTTAATTTTCTGATTAGTTTTGTGTGGATTAAAAAAACTAGTGGTTTTGTATTACAGAAACTGCAGTGAAATTATTTTTCAGCCGAAAGGCATTGTACTCTCCCTCATCACAGTCTGTCCTTGGTACGCACTTCTCCAATCACATAGGCAGTTATGATGTCCCACAGCTAGACAACATGTCGGCTAGTGTGAGGCACTCACATGCAAATCAGTTCCTGATTGGCCACTCCAAGCATATTTTTGCTGATCACTACATGTTCTTCACCCATTGTCTGTCATTTTCCTTGCTTTATTCTTGATCTAGAGCCTGGTTGGCTAGTCTGAGTTTCCTTCATAATAATTTTTTTGTTGTTCCTTTGGGGTCTGATATTCAAAGGCATTTACACAGTTTGCAAACCTGTAAACCTTGTAAATGTTGCTAAAAGGAATATTCAGCAGCACTCACACGTTTAATGCCGTTGAATATGGCCCCAGCATTGAATATCCGGGGTTAAGGTTCAGCGGTGACGGCTATGCACTTTAGAAGCGCTAGCTGCTGCCGCTGAATATTGGGCCCTTAAGTCTTTTAAAGGGACCTGAAAAAGTGGACCTGACAGCTGGTAGGAAAAGGTGATCCATTATTTGGAACCAGGTTCTTGTAATACACTGCCCAGCGCCATATCTACAAATCAGTTATTAGCTGTGCTGGTTGTTTCTTCCAGGTTTTGAAATAAGCAGAAATTCACTGACACCTGGATTGGATTACTCAAGACATCTGAGATAAACGTCACCATTCAGATCAGAACGTTACAGTTTTGTTACCATCTGATATTAATATGTTCAAATAGTCTTATTGTACTTAAACATATTTAGTATTTCTGTGGACTTCCTTCCCATTTTGTGATCTCGCCCTTATAAAAAGTTAGATTGGTTTATGTTAGATGTTTACTGTTTATATCTGTCCAGTCTTGATATTCAATGGAGCTTCCAGGAATGGTCTTCCCCTTATAATTCTCAGATGATTGATTTCTATTGAGAGTCAGTGTTTGATGTAAAGAGAATAATTTTCCTTTATATTTTCATTCATACATATGGTCACCAGACTTTTTAATTTGGTTCTCTTTTGAATTGTTTATGTATCTCTCTACGTAGTAAATATTGGTAAAATGTACTGATTATTTTCACTCAGTTGACCATAGGATTTAAAATGTGGAATCCATGTTTCTGCTTATATGTTTCCAATTATGCAGCCCAGCATATTTCAATTCCCTAAGTAATCATGACTGTATAAGCACTGTACATAGTGCAGGTTTCCATTCATTCATGCCACGTCTTATTTTAAGAGAATCTTGTCATACTGTACATGTCAAAAAAATGGCTGGATTATTTTTCAGCTTTAAGATCCAGATACAACATTTGTTTCAGTTGTATATGACAGTTATTGTTTCCTGCCCAATGTAGCAACCACTGTTAGATTTTTCAGGTGAGTTTCACATGAGTGATAGCGCCTATAGTGGAGACTCCAACCAGATGAGCAGTTTTCTGTCTTTCTGTCTGTATACAGTACTGTATATCAGAAATTTAATGCTAAAAATTGCAGGGTCATACATTTGGGCTGCAAAAATTGAAGGGAGCGATACAGTATAGGAGTGAATTACTTTTGTCGTCAAAAGAAGAGCGGGACATGGGCGTGATTGTTTCTGATGATCTTAAAGTGGCTAAAAGGGTAGAAAAGGTGACGGCGAAAACCAGAAGGATGCTTGGATGCATAGGGAGAGAAATGGCTAGCAGAAAGAAAGCGGTGATATTGTTTCTGTATAAATCTTTAGTGAGACCTCATTTGGAGTATTGTGTGCAATTCTGGAGACCACTGCTTCAAAAGGATATAAACAGGATAAAATCAGTGCAGAATGTGGCTACCAAAATGGTCAGTGGGCTTCATCATAAGACATATGGGGACAGACTTAAAGATTTCAATATGTATTCTTTGGTGGAAAGGCAGGAGAGAGGAGATATGATAGAGATATCTAAATACCTCCATGGCAAAAGCTACCCATACATGTTACATCTTAAGAACTCCAGCAAGAAGCTCTCTTTGGCCGAGCCTTAGCAGTAAATTTGAGAGACTAAGCTCATACTCCCCATGCTCTGGCTTAGAGGTGAGGTACACGCCTGTCATAGTATGCGCAAAACCAACCTTTTTGGAGAAACTGTCCCGACAAAAATGCACAGGAAGAGAGCCTCTTGAAAGAAAGCTCTGCAATGAGAGGGGATAGACTTGGGAGTAGTATGTGGAAATATTACTCCGTGAACAAGCAGGAAGAAGTCCTCACGTATGGGTGACATCCCCTGATGGAGTCCCCATACAGGAACGTTCCCCAGCTTCCACCGGAAGCTTTTGGGAGCCTGTATCGCAAATGCGCGCCTGCCATCCCGCCCACCATTGCGCCATCTTATCCTTAGTTCACTTTTACCGCGGAACCCCACAGACGTGTTCCAGTGTAATCCAAAAAAAGCTGTTCTTTTGCCCTTTGGGGTGCTGGTTTTTTTTTTTTTTTTGCTGCCTTTGGTTGCCTTTTTTCTGTCTGTCGTTGGGGCATCGGTTTCACAGGCACCGGCCATTGCATGAGGCTTTTTACCCTTGTTTTTTTGTTTCGTTTTGCCCGGTCGGTCTCTATCCTTTGCCCAGGATTTGTTCTTTTCACTGCTGCCAGCCTTGAACCCTTTGATCTCGCTGAGGCTGTTTTTCTGACGATGTCGAAGCCAGCCAGTGGATTTAAAAAATTCATTCGTTATGCACGCTCCATTTCTGTGGCGGATCATCACAGCTGGTGTCCTCAATGTCTCAGCTCTGACCACGACCCCTTGACGTTCAATCTGTGCTTACAGATGACAAAGAAGGACCTCAAGGGTCGTGAGAAGCAGCGTGAGTCAATTTCTGGGCTCTCAGACTTGGCATCATTGGCATCAGCATCTGCACTGATGCCCTCAAGGAGCTCTACCGAGGCATCAGCCTCATGTGGTGCCCACATCCACTCAGAGCTGAGGGACCATGGCAGCCTGGAGCAGAGGCGCTCCCTATTGAAGCCATGGAAGGACTCATCTGCCTAATCGATGTCGAAGGGGCTGACCAGAGACTGTGCCAAGCACAGGCATCAGCACTAGAGTACCTCTCAGCACAATGTTAAGGATGATGGCCAGGAGCAGCCTGCCAAGATGCCCCAGTGAGAGGAAGTGACTCTCAAAGCCCCGGAAAGCCACCGGCATTCTCCCAATGTCCTTACTGTCATAGAGTCCCCGGAAGGGGTGCCAAGGTTGTTGTACTGGCCTTGATGCCCTCTGAGACTGTGGTGCATGCCAAACACCTTCGGGCCCTCGAGCTGCACATGATAGCTCCCTTGGCTGCAGGAGACCCGGTGGCATCAGCACCACCCGGTGGTGTTACCCCCAGCCATACAGCTGATCCTCGTGACCCATGCCCTCCTTGCCAATCCAGGGACATCGGGTTGGTGGTTGGAGTCCACCCCGGGCCTGACTGTGATCTCCCTGTCAAGTGTCGTGTCTCTGGTTCCAATGCCTCAGGGTCCTGGCACTTGGAGGAGAACCGTCATTGGTCCCGCTGGAGACTGGTGTCACCACTGGACCGGAGCCAGTGCCAGGTGGAGATGAGGTATTTTGACTACCTCTTGGAGTCGGACTCCGATGACTGGGAAACAAAGGAGGAGTCTCCGGTTACTGAGAGGGAGTCCCTTGATATCCCCTCGGAGCCTCCCCTCCATATCGGTGTTGGAAGTTGCCCCCGGAGAATACATTCTTCCAGGACTTTGTCCAGGATATGGCCAGGGCCATCTCCTTTTCCCTGGAGGTGGAGGATGAGCTGAGGAGCTGGAGATCCTCCAGTACTCCATGGCCCCGAAGGAGGATGTCACGGTGCTGGTGCACCATATTCTCCAGCAGCTCCTGCTCTGCATGTGAGAGAACCTGATGTCGGTGCCAGCCATCAGTCGCCAACTGGATTCAATGTACTGGGTGTAGAAGGCCCCCAGGTTTGAGAAACCCAACTGCCGCACCATTCCCTTGTTGTGGAGAACTGCTATGCAGTGCTCCAGGAGTTCTAAAACCCATTCATTGGTGCCTCCTAGCAGGGAGCCAGAGGACTCTTGATGGGTTTGGCGTGCGCTACTTTCAGGGCTCCATGTTTGTGGCCCAGGTCCTGTCATATCAGCTCTACATGGAAATGTTCTTGAAGGACGTCATGGGAGACCTGAGTGAGTTCATCACAGCGAAGCACCTGGAGGCCTTCCATACCCTGGTTGGGCATGGTAAAAATGTGTCCAAGTATATGGTGCAGGCCACATACAATGCATTTGAGTTGGTCAGCAGGGTGGTAGCAGTGGGCATCAGTGCCTGCCAGCTGTCCTGGCTCTAGTCCTCAGCTGGAGCAATGGGTCAAGGACAAGCTGACAGACATGCCGTGTACTGAAAAGAACCTCTTCAGCAAGCCCATGCAGGAGAGGGCGGCTGAAATTGAAACTGAACAGATGACCATTTCCTGTCTCTCTCACAAGACGGCAGAGCCTGCCAAAAAGAAATATCAAGGGAAGAAACCCTTCTACAAGCCTAAGCGCCGCTACGATCAGAGTCCCCAAGGGGCTTCCGGGTGAAGCAGCAGAAGGCCCAATCCATGCCACAGCCACGGCGGGTGGGGGGGAGGGTGAGTTTGACACTTTCCTTGGGGGCACAGCATAGCCAGTTGCCTGATCGCCATAGGGATGCCCTCTCAGGTTGGCAGTTGATGCGTCTACTTCTCACATAGTTGGCCTTATCACTACGGACACCTGGGTGCTACAGATTGTGCGCAATGGGTATCGGCTGCATCTTGCCCAGCCCCCACCTCTGTTCTTCCCAGTGGAGCAACACCGCGGCTCTCTCCAAGAGGAGGTCATTGCTCTTCTGGTCGATTTGGCCATTGAGCCGGTACCCCGGACCAGATGGGACCCGGGGTTCTACTCTCACTACTTCCTCATCCCCAAGAAGATTAGGGGGGGGGGGTGTATTCAGGCCCATCTTTGACTTAAGAGACCTGAACTGTTTTCTGGTCTGGGAAAAGTTCAAGATGGTCTTCCTGGGTACTTTACTCCTGTACCTTATCAATGCTGATTGGCTATGTTCCTTGGATGTGAAGGATGCGTACACACACATCCGGATCCACTCTTCACACAGAAAATACGTGTGTTTTGTGCTGGGTGGCCAGCACTTTCAGTACCGGGTGCTGCCCCTTCAGACTGGCATCCGTCCCCAGGGTCTTCACAAAATGTCTAGCGGTGGTCGCCGCTTACCTCCTGACTCTGGGAGTTTTCATCCTCCCTTACAGATGACTGGCTGATAAAGGCCACCATGCCCAACGGTGTGTGGCACTCAGTGCACCTGATGATACCGATGCTCAAGCGACTTGGGTTTGTGGTCAACTACCCAAAGTGTCATCTGCAGCCATCGCAACGGCTATAATTCATCAGGACCCTACTGGACACTACATGGGCCTGAGCCTTCCTCTCAAACAACCGCTTTCTGCGTCTCATAGAAGAGGTCTCTGCGATCCGCCAAAAGCATCACACAACGGCACAAGGGATGCTGCATATGCTAGGCCATATGGCCTCCACAGTGCATGTGACCCCCTTGGCCCGGCTTAGGACGTGCCAGGCTCAGTGGACCTTGTCCACCCACTGGAAGCAGGCCACAGGCTGTCTCAGAGATTGAGTGGCCATTACTGCTCCCTTAGTGGAGTCTCTCAGGTGGTGGCTGGAGCTGCGGCACCTGCTCCGAAGTCTCCCCATCCAGTTCACAACGCCCTACTGATGCATCCAAGATGGGCCGAAGCACTCACCTTGATGGCCTGCAGATGCAGGGCTTCTGGTCAGAGCAGGAGAGCCTGCACCAGATCAACTTTCTGGAACTGTGTGTGATTGCGAACACCCTCAGGGCCTTCCAGGCCCTCTTAGTCAACCAAGTAGTCCTCATCCAGACAGACAACCAGGTGGCGATGTTCCATCAATAAGCAGGGAGGCACGGACTCCTACCTCCTGTGCTGGGAGGCGGTATGCCTTTGAAAATTCGCAGTGGCCCATTGCGTGGAGCTGCGGACAACCTACCTGACCAGGGAGCTCAACATACTGGTGGACTATATTAGCAGGGTCCTCCAGCTTCTGTGGACACTCAACAAGAGGGCTGTGGAGTGCATCTTTCAAGAGTGGGGTACTCTGTCAGTGGATCTCTTTACCTCACCGCACAATGCGCAAGTGTACAGCTTTTGTTTCCTCATAGCTGTGACGAGCTGGCTGGCATCCGACACCTTCCTCCTGGGGGGAGGGCCTATGCTTATCCCCAAATTCCGCTGATAGTGAAGATGCTTCTCAAGCTGTAGGCAGACAAGGGGATCATGATCCTCATTGCCCCATACTGGCCCAGGCAACTGTGGTTCTCTCTGCTGCTCCAGCTCTCCTATCGGGAGCCAATCTGGCTGGGTTGCGAACCTCACCTCATCTCTCAGGAGAGTGGGACCCTGCTGCACCTAATCGTTCAGTCCCTGGCCCTCACAGCATGGATGCAGAGCAGGTAGCCCTGTCTGCGTTCAACTTGCCAGTTGAGGTGATGGATGTCCTCCTGGCCTCCCGTAGTAATTAAATTCCTGTGCCTTCAAGTGCCATTCCTACGCCTTCAAGTGGCACAGATTCTCGATGTGGTGTGTGGACAGGGTGCTGGTTCCTTTCTCATGCTCGATGGAGAGCTTGCTGGAGTACCTCCTGCATCTCTCCAACTCGAGCCTTAAGTCCAACTTTTTTCGAGTGCACTTGAATATGATTGCAGCCTACCATCGGTGCATGGACGGGAAGCCTATTTCCACTGAGCTGCTGGCAACCCACTTCATGCGGGGCTTGCTCTTGTCGAAGCCTCCAATTTGGCCCCTGCCATTTTGGCATGGGATCTGAATTTGGTCTTGGGTCAGTTGCTGTTGGCACCCTTTGAGCCGCTCGCTACCTGTCCTGTGAAGTTTCTCACCTGGAAGGTTGTCTTTCTGGTGGCGCTCACTTTGGCTTGACTTGGCCCTACCTGAGGTTCTACCATAACTGAGTGGTGCACTACACCCACCATCATTTCTTGCCCAAGGTGGTTTCGGCTTTCCACCTCAGCCAATTGGTGGTACTGCCCACCTTCTTTCCTCAACCTCATGCCAACAGGGCGGAGGCCCAGCTGCACACTCTGGATTGAAAGCATGCGCTGGCCTTCTACCTTGAGCGAACCAGTCTGCACTGGCGTTTTACTCAGCTCTTCATTTTCTATGACCCGAACAAACTGGGCATGGATTTCTCCAAACACATTCTGTCTGTTTAGGTGGCGGATTGCATATCCTTTGCCTTTGCTCAGGCAGGTCTGAGCCTCGAGGGTCATGTCATGATCCACAATGTCCTGGCCATGGCTGCGTCTGTGGCCAGTCTGTGCTTGGTTTCGACAGAGGAGATTTGCAGCGCTGCCATGGGGTCCTCTATCCACACTTTCACAGCCCACTGCTGCTTGGACAGGGATTGCAGGTATGACAGTAACTTCGGCCAGGCCGTACTCTGGAATCTGTTTGGGACTTAAGTTCAATTTTTATTACAAGTATCTGACTCCATTTTTTGGCACACACAATATATGGCACTTTTTATGATAAGCTGGTTCCTTCTCTTTCTTTTTCATAATAGTGTGAATTGACAGCTTTTTTATGTTTGTTCCTTGAAAGCATACCTTATGCTGTCTCGGAATCCTTGTGCATCTACCAGTTTTATTTCTGTCATTTATAAATCAGCTGTATTTAGATATTATGTTTCACTTTTGCCATTAGCCACCATCTTCTTGGTTTGTTTTTACATCTTTTTAGGTACTATGATAATATCTTTGTAATCTTTTAGTTTGCTTACAAAATGGTGTTTGCAGCTCTCCTTTAAGCCTATCGTATAAGATCTCTTTAATACACATAGCTAATATTTTTATATACATATTGAGGCCAATTCTGTGCTGGGCATCCCCCGCCTGTCTGGGCACCCAAAAATTGGACATGCCCCGGTTGCACCCGATTCTGATCCCACCCTGCTTCTGGGCACCCAGATGTCCAGCTCACTACCCGGCTAGCCCAGCCAGGCTCCTTGCATGAAGCTGTGGCACTGTGGCGTCCTGTTGCCATGGCACCATGACTCCATGCAATAGCCATGATGCCCAGCAGCCCTGAGATGCTCTGAGCCCCAATTGGGCCTGCCATGGCCAGGCTTGAGCCGGGGGAAACCTCCTGCACCCCCTCACCTTCCTTTCTGGGCCTGGGTCCTCTGCTGTCCAAGGGAAGTCCCCTGTACAAATGGCTGACCCTGTACGTACAGGGCCGACCTTGGAATCGGCCCTGTACATCCAGGGTCATGGTGCCGCCCACAGCCCACGCTCACTCGGCCTGCGGCCTGCCCCCTCCCGCCCATAAACAGAGCTCCCTGCACAGCTCAGATCTACGTGGGGGAGCTCTGTTTCCAGCACACGGTCCAAGCGTTTAGTGTGTCTGGACATCCGGATTGGCCGAATGACCCCCATTTTGTTTTTAAATGGCATTTTGCTCAAAGACATTCCTTCCCCCCACCTTTTCCCCTTCCCTCTATCCCTCCCACTCTCCTCCCTTTCCCTTCCCCTCTCAGGTAATGCATTTGAGATCTGTATTGGTTTTATTTATGGTGTGTGTGTGTGTGTGTGTATATATATAATTTTTTAATGTTTTTAATAAATTCATTTATTTATTTATTTAGACAGTTTTGTATACCGCCTTATCCTTCAATCAAAGCGGTCACAACACAATTGGGGGATACATTTAACACACGGGGATATGAGACACATACACTAATACTTACAGGGAACATGGGCAGTGGAGGGTTAAGTGACTTGCCCAAGACCACAAGGAGCATCTGTGGGACTAGAAACCCCAGTCCTTCCGGCCCAAAGTTGCTGTCCTCTAGTGGGATTTGAACCTCCGACCTTCCGGCCTGAAGTACCTTGCCCCAACCACTAGGCTACTCCTCCCTCTCCCTTGTATTACTATTGTGATTTTTGTTTGTCATGAGCCCCTGACGAAGGCTAACTAGCTGAAACGTGGCCAAGTTGGGTCCTTAATAAAGTTTCTTTGCCTTTATATGGCCTCCTTCTGCTTATTTTTGTTGTCTCGATATACATCATCTAGAGTAATCAACATACAGTCCAATGATAAACACACTGTTTCCATTGCCACCAAAAGATTCAAAAAATACATGGTGTCTTTGACATATGAGGGTATAGAAGACATCAAAGCTTGCAAAAATGAGTCCAAATATATTGATAATGGTTCCAACAGGGATCCTCTAGACTAGGAAACAATGGGACGTCCAGGAGGAGCACACAGGTCTTTATGTATCTTAGGGAGGATATAAAACCACGGAGTCTTCGGAGCTTTAACTTTCAAAAACTTAGATTCTTTTTTATTGAGAAAGTTTTGTTCTAAAGCATCCAAAGTCAACCATTTAATTTCCAAATGCAGATGTTCATTTGGATCTATCATTAATAAACAGTAAGTATCAGTATCAGAAAGTTGACGTTGAATCTCTTGATGATAATAAACTGAGTACATCACCACCACAGCTCCTCCCTTGTCCGCTTTCTTAATCGTAATGTCAGAATTTGATTGTAACTATTGTAACGCCAGACGTTCATCAGCAGACAAGCAATGAAAAGATCTTCATTTGCCCAAATTTTCCAGCTGTTGCAGGAATACACAGTCTTCTCAGGATACTATTGTATCTTTCCTGTCTACTTCAGATTCAGAGCCATATCAACACATTCACTGCCACTCTCCTCTCCAGGATCCAGTCTTTACATAACATAAGAAATGCCATACTGGGTCAGACCAAGGTCAATCAATCCCAGTGTCCTGTTTCCAAAAGTGGCCAATCTAGGTCACAAGTACCTGACAATTCCCAAAAAGGCACACAGGTTTCACAATGCTTGTCTCAGGGCAAGCAATGGATTTCCCAGGTCCAAACCTTTTTTAAACCAACTACATTAACAGGTTTTACTACATCCTCCGATAATTTCCAGAGTTTGATTACTTGTTGAGTGAAAAAAAATATTTTCTCTTATTAGTCTTAAAAAGGAGCAGCAAAGATTTGGGACTTTGTCATCACATTCAAATACAAGCTGCTTATATCCACCTGGTTCAGAGCCATATAACTGGCAAACTCAGCAGACTTCTTCAACCTCAGATGTATCAATCTTGCAGACCATCTTTCAGCAGTTGGGGGCCCTTCAGGATGATTTCTTCACTGGTAGCAAGAGTGCAAAGTTACATCTCCAGGAACAAGCAGGAATGTAGTCTTCACATATGGGTATCGTCGGTACCGACGGAGCCTGTGAGGGAACGCTCCCCAGCGTCCAATAGGAACGCTTTTGGGAGCATCCCTCAGCACATGCGCGCTGCCTTCCCGCCTTTCCAACTATCCCTCTTCAGTTCTTCATTTTCCGCGGAGCCGACAGGATCTATTCCCTGTCACCGCAGAAAATTCCGTCTTTAAATTTGTTTTCTTGTGGTCGCGTTTGCCTACCGCACGACGCTTACCGGTATCGCCGGTTCTTTTCTTTTCATTTTCAAAAAAAAAAAAAAACTTATGCTTTAAACTGTTTCTCTTTTGGTGCTAGGCGCCATTTTGGGCACTAGGCCCCATATTCCTAAAACATGGAAAAACCAACTAGTGGTTTTAAAAAATGTACTAAGTGTGGCGGTACCATTTCCATCACTGACACCCATGATTGGTGTCTTAAATGTTTAGGGCCTGAACATTCTCCAACTGAATGTCTCTCCTGTATGGGGATGACTAAAAGAGGAAGACAGAACCGGGCTGCAAAGCTCGGTACCCTTTTTTCTTCGGATGCCAGATCCATTGCATCGACATCGTCAAGGGCCTCTTCTTCCTCCCATGGATCTCAGGTAACTAAACATAAAAGCCGGTCCTCAAAGGGTAGCTCTCCTGCTAAGCATTGAGAGGCCATTGCATTGCCCTTGAGGGAACCACACCGGCAAAACAGCCCCGGCAGGAGGCTTCGGCTTCCAAAGCATCGATGGGGTTTCAGGATGATCTCGAGGCCCCAACCTCGCAAGAACTACCTGTGCCATGCTCAGGGGTTCCGGCCGTTTTTACCGGTACCGACACCCAGGCATCGGCAGCGTTGACAGACCAGAGGTTCCTCGCTATCGAACGTAGCATCGCAGCTCTTCTCTCAGCTGCGGTACCGTTGGTCCAACGGGCACCCATACCAACATCGATGCCTGTACAGACACCGGTACCGGTACCGACGATACCGGTACCAAAGGGAATTCTTCCCATGCCATCTCTGGCTGGAATCAACAGATCGGTATCGGGTCAACTCGGTACCGACTTCGATAGATACCGGGACCGTGCTTTGCAGGAGCATCGGGGTCAGGACTACTTCGATTCCTCCGATTCCGAAGACTCTGACAATTCTGCTGGTACTAGAGGGTTTCTCCCAGAAGATCCCTCTTCTCCCCAGCGCAGAATGTCACCTCCAGAGGACATGTCTTTTCAGGATTTTATCCGTGATATGGCCAAAGGTCTTTCCATCACAGTAGATCCTGAAGAGGAACCCAGAGCAAAGGAATTGGAAAGTCTCCAATATCCTAAAGCTCCTAAGGAGGCAGCAACTCTGCCTATCCATGAAATTCTGCATAACTTGATGCTCAGAATGTGGGAGACACCTCTGACTACTTCTCCTCACTCTAAGAGACTTGATACTATGTATCGAGTTCCACCATGTCCTGGATTTCAGAAAACTCAGCTGCCACACCATTCAATGGTGGTGGAGTCAGCCATGCGTAGGATGAAAAGTACAAAGAGGCATGCATCCAATCCTCCAGGTCGTGTATGCAGGACTCTGGATGCTTTTGGGCACCAAACTTTTCATGCTACCATGCTTTCAGCTAGTATCAGTTCATATATTCTATATATGGGAATGTTCCTCAAGGAAGTCACAGGAGACTTGGAACTTATGAGCCCATTTCTCCCAGATGACAAGAGACAAGATTTTCTTGCTCTAGTTAAGCATGCTCAAGATGTCTCTAAGTTTGTTAATCGTGCAACCTTTGACAGCTTCAAATGCATCAGCAGAACCTCGGCTATTGCCATTGGTGCACGACGGATTGCCTGGCTACAGGCATCAGACTTGGAGACTTGGGTACAGGACAAGTTAGGCAACATTCCTTGCACGGGGGAGAATCTCTTCGGCAAGAACTGGCAGGAAAAGGCTAACGAGTTAGATGCTGACAACACCACTCTAGATAGATTGTCAAAATCTACAGCCACTCCAGCCACAAAGAAGCCTTATAAAAAACCCTCTTTCAGCAAAAAGAGGAAATTTTATCCTTCCTATACCCAGCAGAGTCAAACTCAAGGTCAGGTTGCCCAAAAGGGACAAACTAGACAGCAAAAGAAGCCAAAAGGCCCAAGAGCCCAACCAGCTCTCCAGGCTCAGCCCCCTCAAGGGCTTTGACTCCTTCCTAGAGAGCTTTGCTTTCCTGCCTCCGAGGGGCCCCCAACCCCCCAATATTCTGGGCAGGTGGCATCAGATAACAGCAGAAGATTGGACTTTGTCCATTGTAGGAGAAGGGTACAAGCTTCATTTTCACAGCATGCCCCCTCCTACAATTCTAAAGCAATTCAATTCTCAAGCCTCCGCAGACAATCTGCTAGATCATGAGGTCTCGACACTTCTTGCCCAAGGGGCAATAGAGGAGGTACCCATTCTTCAACGGGGTGCAGGGTTCTATTCCCCCTATTTTATTATTCCAAAGAAAACAGGAGGACACATACCCATTCTGGACCTCAGAGAATTGAACAAATATCTGTTTCGAGAGAAGTTCAAAATGATTTCTCTAGGAACTCTTCTGCCATACCTTCAAAGCCAGGATTGACTTTGCTGTCTAGACTTAAAGGATGCATACACTCACATTCTCATCCATCCAGATCACAGGAAATTCTTACGTTTCCTTTTCAAGGGAAAACATTTCCAGTACAGGGTTCTTCCCTTTGGTCTGGCTTCAGCACCAAGGGTATTCACAAAATGCATGGCAGTAGTAGCTGCATTTCTACGAACCTTGGGGGATATTTGTCTTCCCTTACTTAGACGACTGGCTCATTCGAGACCCTACAGTTGCAGAGGCCAGTACTATACTGTCCCGTACAATGCAAATTCTCCAATACTTGGGATTGGTAATAAACTTCCCAAAATCCCAACTTATTCCTTCCCAATGCCTGGAATTCATAGGAGCCTGTCTAGATACCTGACAGGCAAAGGCTTTCCTTCCACAGGCCTGGTGTCTTCGCATAATGCAACTAGCTTCTCAAGCAGCAGGTAAATCCTCCCTCACTGCTCGAGAGCTCCTACAGTTACTGGGACATATGGCATCCACAGTTCATGTAGTCCCATATGCTCGCCTCCACATGCGAGCTGCTCAGTGGACCCTATCCACACAGTGGACAGAAGCCACAGGTCATTTGTCGGACAAAATAATAAACTCTCAATGACTAATTTTGTCTCGCCAATGGTGGCAATCACTAGAAAACCTGACAGTGGGATCTCCTTTTCATCAACCCCTTTTTCAGGCCATCCTAACAACAGATGCATCACAGGTGAGTTGGGGAGCACACCTGAATCATCTCTCTACCCAGGGAGCCTGGACTCCACAGGAGGCTGGTTTACACATAAACCTCCTGGAATTACGAGCAATCTATTTAGCTCTTCGAGTATTCCATGCCCAGCTCAGCTACAAGACAGTCCTAGTCCAGACGGACAATCAAGTAGCCATGTTCTATGTGAACAAGCAGGGCGGAACAGGCTCTCTGTCGTTATGCATTTATTTTATTTATTTATTTATTTAGCAGTATTTATATCCCGCTTTTCACCGGGTCAAAGCGGTGGAACATTGAACGAGGGGGGGGGGACAATAATCAATTCTAGGGTATGTGCCGTCACCAGGCGGGGCAACATTTATGATTTTGACAAATATTGGGACGTAGACATAGACACTGAGCTACAGTCTCATTGGTGGGTGTTTGTTTCTGGTCTGAGGTATTCCTGGAATATTGTGGTTTTTAGCTGTTTCCTGAATGATAGGGGGTCTTTGTTGTTTCTGATGTGGTTCGGTAGAGAGTTCCAGATGGATGGTGCATACAGTTCGAAGGCTCTGTTGCAGGTTCGTTGACTGCATTTTGTCCTTTTGTGGGGGATGGTGAGGGAGTTGTTGGTGGTTTGTCTGGTTGCTTTGTTGTGGGCGGGTCGGATCAGCAGTGTGCGGAGTTGGGAGGTTTGGGTTTGGTTGAGAGCTTTGTGGGTGAGTAGAGCGGACTTGTACTTGATTCGTGCTTCTAGAGGGAGTATGTGTAGCTCTCTTAGAATTGGGGTGATGTGGTCCTGTTTTTTTGCTGATTGTATAATCCTTGCTGTGGTGTTTAAGGCAGTCTGTAGTGGGTTGGTATGGTTGGCCGGGAGTCTATGGTAGATTATATTGCAGTAGTCCAGGTGGGGGAGTGTTAGGGCCTGCATCACTGTTCTGAAGTCTTGTGGTTCGAGGAGAGGTTTGAGGCGTTGCACTGTTTTAGCCTTGTGAAATATTGTAGCGGTAGTCTTTTTGATTTGTTGTTCCCGTGTGAGTGCTTGGTCTATGATGATTCCCAGGTATCTTATCTGTGGTTGTATTTGTATTTGAGTGGTCCCGATGCTGAGGTGTGAGGGTGGCGTGAAGTCCGGGTCTTTTGTTACTATGAGGGCCTCTGTTTTCTTTATGTTGATGGATAAGTTGTTTTCTTGTAGCCAGCTGAATACTGCTGTGAAGCATTCTGATAAGTGTTTGTTTGATGGGTTGGAGGTTGTAATTGGTGCATAGAGCATTATGTCGTCTGCATAGATGTGGTAGTGAATGTTGTGTGCCTGTATGATTGAGCAGAGTGGTTGCAGATAGACGTTGAAGAGCATGGCTGATAGTGTGGATCCTTGAGGCACTCCTTGGTGTTGCTGGAAGGGCGGGGAGGTTGATGAGTTTGTGCGGATCAGTTGATGTCTATTGGTTAGGTATGAGCAGAACCATTGGAGTACAGTATCTTTGATGCCAGTTGCTTGTAGTCGGCGTATGAGGATGTTGTGGGAGATGGTGTCAAAAGCGGCTGATATGTCTAGAAAGATCATGGCATATCCGGAGTGTTTGACTTGGGTACCTATGATGAGGGTGTTCATTAGTGACGCCATGAGGGTCTCGACTCCATGGAGTGGGCGGAAGCCGTGTTGTTGTGGGTCCAGTATGTTGTTGGTGTCCAAGTGTTCTTGGAGTTGTTTCTGGACAACTTTTTCAATGAGTTTGGCGGTGAATGGAAGGCTTGCTACAGGTCTGTAGGAGGCGGGATCGAGGGGATCCAGGTTGTGCTTCTTTAGGGTTGGTCGAATGACGGATGTTTTAAGGAGGTCTGGCATGCGTCCTTGGCTGAGGGATTCATTGACAATGTGGGTTAATGGTGTGTTCAGGTCATCTTTGGTTTTCTTTATCCATTCTGTAGGGCAGGGGTCGAGAGAGGAGGTGGTGGTATTTAGGCGGGAGATGGTGGATGCTATTTCCTCTTCTGTGGTTGCTTTGAATGTGCTCCAGACTTTGGTTATAGTGGTGGGTTGGTTTGTTGTTGTTGTCTCAGCGTCCCGTTGTGGATTTTGTGGTTGATGGAGCTGTTTGTATTGTCTTGCGAGCATTTCGGGTGGGATGTTTGGTAGCTGGTCGGAGTGGTTCGGTATTTTTGTTAGTGTTTTGACAATGTTGAAGAGTTCTCATGGTTTGTTTATAGATGTGTTTATAATCCTTGAATGGAAGGCTTTTTTTGCCTTATCTGTTTCTGTGTGGTATGTGCGTAGTTCATGCATATAGTTCGCTTTGTCATTCTCTTTTTTGGTTTTTCTCCATTTTCTTTCTGCTCTTCTGAGTTTGGTCTTTAGCGTCCTTAGTTTGGGGGTGAACCATCGGGCTCTTGTGGAGATGTGTTTGGTTCTGTTGTTGTTCGTTTTCGTGTTGGATGCTGAGGAGATTGTGGTGTTCCAGTTGTTGATCAGGTCGTCAATATTGTTGGAGCTTGTTTGGAGTTTTGGTAGGGTCTGAGCCAGGAAATCTTCTTTGTTGAATGTTTTAAATCTTCTTGTATGTTTGTTTTCCTTGTTGTTCACGTGTTGGCAGTTGTGGGATATGCTGATGAGGTAGTGATCCGACCAGGGTACCTGTGTGATTTTTGAATTCATGGTTGAATTGGTTTGTGTGTTTAGGAATATGAGGTCTAATGTATTTCCTTTTTCATGCGTTGGTTCATGGATGATCTGTGTTAGGTTCATTGCTTCCATAGCGTTGAGGAAGGTTTCTGCTTGTTTGTCTTGGAGTGATGGGAGGTTAAAGTCTCCTAGGATTATTTGTTCTTTCGAGGAGACAGTGCTTTCGGATATATGTTGTAGTATCATTGTTAGGTCAGCGTTTTGGGTGGGTGCTCGGTAGATTAGGCAGAGTGAGATATTCTTATTTGTAAGGGTGAGTATGTCCGCTTCATTGGTGGTTTGTGATGCTTGGGTCCTGAGATGAAGGTCGGTTTTTGCTATGACGGCTACACCTCCTCCTCTGGTGTGTATTCTGGGGCAGTGTTGTAGGCTGTATCCTTTTGGTGTGAGTAGGTTCATGAGCACTGTGTCCGTGTCTGTTATCCAAGTTTCTGTTATGCATAGAATGTCGATTTTTTGGGTTTTGATCAAGTCATGAAGCATATGGTATTTATTTCTGACTGATCGGGCATTTATTAATGAAATGGAGAGGGTGGTGTTGTTTCGAGGGCTGGGAGTGTAGGTTGGTGTGTGTGGTGTCTGGGTGTTGTTTTGCGTGTGTGGGGGGTTGTGGATGTTTGTGGGTTGGGTGGCTGAGATGACTGGTCTGGGCTGGTAGGCAAGTGTGTTTGCAGGGGAGGGGTAGAGGTTCAGGAGGGGTGTTAGGAGGTAGATGGGGGCTAAGAGGAGTGGCATGGTTTTGTAGGCGTCTTGTGATGTTGTTTGTGGGCATACCTGGTTTCTTGTTGTATTGGAGCTTTTTCTTAGCGTTGGTTTGTGTTCAGGTGGCTGCTGTTGTAGTTCCACGTTGTCCCATGGTTGCTGCCTGTGTTCCTGTTGTTCTGTGGTTCTAGTGGGTTTTGTCAGCGGGTCCAATCTTTTAATTTTGCTGTTGTTTGTGTGCGCCTCTGTGCCACGCCTGCATTGAAACTTTACGACTGTGGGCCCTCACCAGAAAGCATCAAATTCACCTTCTAGTGGTATATCTTCCAGGCATTCAAAACCTTTGGGCAGACAGACTCAGTCGAGTACTGCTGCCTCACGAGTGGTCCCTCCACCTAGACCAGGTGGCAAAGATATTTCATTTCTGGGGCACTCCAGACATAGACCTCTTTGCAAGTCCACTGAATGCCAAACTTCCCCAGTTCTGTTCCAGGATTCCGGCTCACAGTTGTCAGGCAAGGGATGCCTTCCTCCTTCACTGGAGTCAGGACTTCCTTTATGCCTTCCCACCCATTCCCCTCATCCCCAAAACACTCTTCAAGTTTCAGAGAGACAGGGGTCGCATGATTCTCATAGTACCACGATGGCCACGCCAAACGTGGTATCCCCTGCTTCTACATCTCTCTCAAGCAGCACCTCTGGAGTTAGGGCATGCTCCAGATCTCCTTTCTCAAGAGAACGGGACGTTATGGCACCCGAATCCCCCATCCCTGCACCTCACGGCCTGGTTGCTGAAGGTTTAGACCTCCAGGATCTTAACCTGTCCCAACAGGTAAAGGATATCCTTCAGGCTTCTAGGAAACTTTCCACAAGAAGATCTTATGCCTTCAAGTGGAGATGTTTTACTATATGGTGCTCCAAGCAGGGTTTAAACCCCCTTGTCATACCCTTAGAATTGATACTAGAGTGTCTCCTTCACTTATCAAATTCTGGTCTAAAGACCAATTCAGTAAGAGTCCATCTTAGTGCAATTGCAGCTTCTTATAAGCCTCTGAATGGACAACCAATTTCCTCTCATCCACTCATATCAAGATTTATGAGAGGCCTTCTATTAACCAAACCTCCCATCAAGCCACCACCGGTGGCATGGGATCTAAATCTAGTTCTCGGGCAGCTTATGAAGCCACCTTTTGAGCCTTTAGCCACTACAGTCCTTAAATTTTTGACCTGGAAGGTCAGTCTTCCTAATTGTAATCACCTCTGCACGTCGCATTAGTGAATTGCAAGCTTTAGTGGCTGATCCTCCTTATACTAGGTTTCATCATGATAAGGTTGTTCTTAGAACTCATCCACACTTTATGTCAAAGGTGGTTTCGCCTTTTCATTTAAATCAATCAATTTATCTTCCTGTATTTTTTCCGAGGCCTCATGTCTCTAATGCAGAAAAAAACCTTCATACTTTGGATTGTAAAAGAGCCTTAGCTTTTTACATACAAAGAACACAGCAACATAGAAAGTCCTCGCAGCTTTTTATAGCTTTTGACCCTAGTCATTTGGGACTTCCAGTCTCCAAAAGAACTTTATCTAAATGGATTGCCCAATGCATATCCTTTGCTTATGAGAGTAAGGGTCTTCCTCTTCAGGACCATGTCACAGCTCATAATGTGAGAGCCATGGATACTTCCACGACTAATCACTCTGTGTCTATCGATGACATTTGTCGAGCAGCCACAAGGGCTTCGGTACACACCTTCACAGCCCACTACTGCCTGGATAAAGCCTCCCGTCGGGATGCCTTCTTTGGCCAAGCTGTTCTTCAAAATCTCTTTCAGACCTAATTCAACTCCTACCCACCAACCCTGGTGGAATGCCAGAGATCCATGGGAGGAAGGATGCCTATCTTTCTGGGTTGGCACCTTCCTGGGACTATCTCACTGGCATCTTCAGCTAGGGAGTCCCCATATGTGAAGACTACATTCCTGCTTGTTCCTGGAGATAGCATAGTTACTCACCTGTAACAGGTGATCTCCGGCAAGAGCAGGAATTTAGTCTTCACAACCCACCCACCTCCCCTAGGAGTTGTCTCTCTATCTCTTTGTCTCTTTCCTCTCTCCCTCTATCCTTTCACTCAGCTACAAACTTAACTGAAGAGGGACAGTTGGAAAGGCGGGAAAGCAGCACACATGTGCTGAGGGATGCTCCCAAAAGCGTTCCTATTGGATGCTGGGGAGCGTTCCCGCGCAGGCTCCGTCGGTACCGACAATACCCATGTGTGAAGACTAAAATTCCTGCTGTTCCCCAGAGATCACCTGTTACAGGTGAGTAACTACGCTTTCTCTATTGCTCTATCCTCCCATCTTTTGTCTGTTTAGCCTCAGATGTATTGGCAGTTCCCTGGACTTGGTCTCTTCATTATGCATACCCTCTCTGTCCCATTCCTCTCATAGCAAAAACCATATACTAATTTCAACAACAGCCAAGCACCATGAGTCTTATTACCACCATATTGGCCTCAGGAAATGTTGTTTCCTCTTCTGAAAAGACTAGTAGTTCTACCACCATGCAGTCTTCAAAGATTTCCAACATTATTCACACAAGACTAAGGCCACCTCCTTCATCCCAGTCTGAAGTCGCAAGCCTTCACAGTGAGAAAATTGAACAGTGTTTATTCTCTACCTACACCTATACAAGACATACTAATAGCTGCAAAAAAATCATCCACTAGGCATACATATGTCTTCACGTGGAAAGGATTTTCCATTGGATGCTTCATAGATGGTCACAACCCTATTACATGTTCACCTACCTCCATATTGCAATACTTATTTATATGATCCTCTATCAGGGCACATCTCAGTGCTTTTTCTGCCTATCATGCTCAAGTTGACAGTCTACTTATTTTGTGATTCATGAAAGGGCTTGGCATGGAGGCATAGAATAATGGTTAGGGCACTGGCTTGGAAACGAAGAGATGAGGGTTTGATTCCCACTAGCATGCCTTGGCTAAGTCACTTAACTCTCCATTGCCTCAGAGGAATCCAAGTTATCAATGTCCCTGTTTAATGTACATTACCAAGTTTATGTTACAATGTAAACCAATTTGACTAAATGATAAAACAGTATAAAAAACTGTTAAATAAATATCATACCACCAGTGCAGAAGCCCCCTGTACCATGGGACCTAATATTGTTCCAATTTCTCTTATGAAATCATTGTTTGAACCATTGGATTCTCCTTCACTCAAACACCTCACACATGAAGTGCTCTTCCAAGTAGTTGTTACCCCTCATCTAAAAGAATAAGTAAACTACAAAGTGGACTTACAGTTTCATCAAATTTTTTCCAAAGGTAGAAACACCTAATGAAGGAACACAACTTTCTACATTCTGTCCTCAGCCTCTAAGAATCCACATGAGAAAGCCCTCTATACAGTACTTTGGATTGCAAGCAGGTTTTCACAGACAACCTCAAAAGAACTGAATCAATCAGGAAATCTATACAGCTTTTTGTCTCCTTTTACCATTTACCAAAAGAACTGTAGCAAATTGGCTGCCATCCTGCATCCAATTCTGTTATAAACAGATGGATACTCCTCTGAAGAATAAGGTAAATCAGAGCCACTGCTTTGCTGGATACAATTTTGAAAGCACAATGTGGTCCCTACTTCATACTTTTACATCACACTACTGCTTGGTCAAAGCCATGATAAAAAGCAACACTTTTAGTCAAGCCAGTGTTGATCACTCTGCTTGTCTGATGTGGCAACTCTCGCACTATTTGTTTTCTGTGTGGGCTGCTCCTAAATATGAGATAATACGTAAGGACCTTAGTAGCTCTAAGCTTGAGCATCACCCACTTGTGTGCTTGATTCAGTCCTGCATATTGACAGACAAAACCTTCGTTGTTCACCTTTAACATGTATTTTCCATTGCAGGATTAATCAGGTACACAAACCCTCCCATCTCCCCAAGAGTTGACTAAATGTTTTGAGCTTTGGAACTGAGGAATTGAGGAGAGTTGCTTGCAGGAAGGACTGCACTTACTCAAACGTTTATACCAGTGGTTCTGAACCCAGTCCTCTGGGACCCCCAGGCCAGTCAGGATATCCTCAATGAATATGCATGAGATAGATATGCATGCACTGATTCCATTGTATGCAGATCTATCTCATGCATATTCATTGTGGATATCCTGAAAATCTGATTGGCCTGGAGGTCCCAGAGGACTAGGTTGACAACCATTGGTTTACACATAGAGTTGTTCCATCCCAGCAATGTGTGACATCATCACTCACATGTGTGCTTGATCAATCCTGCTGTCTATGGAAAACTCCTGTTATAGATGGCCAGTATTGCTTTGCCTTGCAGAATAAAGGTGGTTTTGTTTCCCATCCTAGGTTGGAGCTAGCAGCACATGTCCTCAAGGTTTTATATAATTTGACTTCCATGTGAGCTTGTACTGTGAGCTTGTACTTAATTAATTTGATGACAAACAGTACAGTGGTACCATAGTAGTGATGGTGGTAATGGATGTAGTTATGATAAAGGCTTTGGTATTGATGCTATAATTTATAGTTCATGTCTTCTAGGGCTGTTGAAGGGAAAGTAGCATCCTTCTGTCTTGATTCCTAATGCCTTGTGCTAAGTTTGTGTCTGTCTGTCCCCATCCCATCTAATCTTGGTTTCCCTGCAGTTTGCTAGTACTGACTGGCACATATTTATAGACTAAAATTAATTATTTACGTCTGTTTTTTGAGAAACTTATTACTGAGACAAAGAAACCTATTGCATTGTGGGATACTAGATTCAGCATTTGTAATAATAAGCTCCAGATGAGTTATTAAAAAAAATCTAAAAAGGATTTTTATTTTCTTGCAGAATTTCATACGATCCCTCAAGGTATCCTAAGTACATTCCTGAAGCATATTGTCTGTGCAAAGGATGTTTGACTGGGATATTTGGAGAAGAAAATGTTTACTTTCGCAGTATCCCTGTCTACATGCCAACAGTTGTCCTGCGCCGCACTTCCTCCTGCGTTGGGGGTCGCTACATTTACACGGAAGACTATGTAACTATCCCTGTTGGGTGCACATGTGTGCCAGAACAAGAAAGGGAACATGAACCAGATAGTGTCAACTCCAGCATAGGTAAAGAACAAACAAAGATTCTGGTCAAGAAAAGTGATTAAACCAGCATCTGATCAAACACGAAGGGAGAGCTTTGTAGGTTTTTCCGTAACTTCTTTTCTTGGCTTCAGACTAGTCTACATGGATCAGGAAATTATGAAACAGTGGAAAATAGTTTTGTTTCCTGAAAGTTACCAGTGGAATGAATTTCATGTTGGATGTGTTTGATTTGTTGCTGCTCAGCGCCTACTTGGACTTTAACTGAGGCAGACAGGCTCAATAACAACTGAAACACATTAAAAAGGGAGCTGTCAAAGACATTGACTAGCAACTTGCAGTTTCAACAATTCATGATTTGTAAATAATAAAGTAAATGTTAACATTTCTTGTATTTTAACATGCGGCTATAATGTAGATCCTAATATAGCACATAATTCATTACATGAGCTTAATGATGGCTTTCTGCATTATAAAAACTTGGTAATGCTGTGAGGGACAATGTCTGTATCCTGATGGCTATAAAATTAAAGAAAGTAGCTGTACTGTGGTACCTGTTTCGAGATGCACATCCTTATCTAAAATGGTGTCCCTAAGCTATATGGTTATAGTCACTGTTTACAGCAAACCTGTCTGGTTTTCTGGATATCCCTAATAAATATGCAGGAGATATATTTGCATACAGTGGAGGCACTGGATGCAAATATATCCTAAAAACCAGACTGGTTTGTGGCCTTCCAGGATTGCAGTTTGACATCCCTGGTTTACAGTCTACTAACTGTGAAGTTCAATTTTTCTCTGTTGTATATTGAATTGGGAAAATCTATTAGAAATTCATTGAAGACTATATCCTATACAAATTGCTACGGTAAATAAGACTGCTGCAGTACTATAATATTGTAGAGAACATGTAGAAAAAGGTCTGTAATATTTGAAAATCTAATTTTTCATGTTATGATAAAAGTATTGGTATTAAGAATTATACAAAAGTAAAGAAGACACAGTCTATGCAATGACTCATTACTGTATACTAATTACATACCTAATTAGAACAAGACTTTTGGAAAACCACAATGATGATAAAAACCTCATAACAGTCATCAAATGCTCACAAAATGTCAGCGGGATAGAGCCATACTGCCTCTCAGGCAGGGATTTAATTGGGAAAAAATGGGAACTCTTTCCCTGTATTCTCAACCCCTCTAACCTTCCCCCTTCCTCTCAGAGCCTTCAATCTCTCTACTGTTTAAGTTGTCAGTTTATAATATCACATTTGCACTTTCTGAACCTAAGAGTAGTAATTACTTAAGCACAACTCAACCTTGTAGTGTTTTATTGCTGCTGTGTCTACATTAGACATTTGAAAAGATTTCTTTGTGGACCAAATTCAAGGCTTTAAGAATAAATAAATTGCAGGAATGCCATAGGATACACAGGTTACTTTGCTATTTACCGTTTTTGGTACATTCTACAGGAATTATGTTTTTTATACCACATTAATGCTAAAGTGGAAAAGGCAACATTTTATTAAATGTAATGTACTGTTTTTAAAAAAGAGGCCAAAACAATTGTATTTTGTTACATTCTCATTCTGCTTATGTTTTGTCAAATCTTCACATGTATGATGACATTTATTGTTTGCATTATCTGACCTCAAAGTATTCTCACATCTTTCAAAGCATCTAGAGTTTGTTTTATGAACTACTTTGAATGTCCCTTTGGAATGATGGGATGGTATAAAAATGAAATAAATAAAACGAAGCTGAGACGACCTATGTCAGTTTTCTTTCTCAGGCTTTTACAGCACAGTGGGGGGAGGGAGGGAGGGGGAGGGTTCCTCACAGCAGCCAGATGGAAAATTTGAAAATTCAATAGTCGGTAGTATTTGAATGTGATCCGCATTCTCAGAAAGGGGATGGAGATTTTAAATAATTTTCTTTTTCTTTTTATTAATAAGTGGAATTTAGGCATGGTTACCTTTAATCTTGTTTTATTTTAAAGCAATATAAGTATATCACAGCCTACATTTCACCCTCCATCTCTCTTGCAAACTGTATGTTCAGATTTATTTGCAGAGCTTGTCTGTGTCCACCCAACTGCTTGGCAGTATCCTACCAGCCAAATTTAGGGCCGGATGTATGGACGAGAATTTCCCATGTGCAGATTAATTTTGTACCAAAATATCTAGTTGGTTATAGAGAGAGTATCTAGGTGTCTTAAAATACTTGCAGAATGCTTAGGAGCAGTGTAAATGTGCACAAATACAGTCTATACAAACTCAAGTATTTTATAAACTATGGGGGTTATTTCAGAGGATACAAATGCAAGATGGATGTCCCCAAAAGCCAACAGGGATGTCATAAAGGCAGGAACATGCAGAAGGCGATTTTAGAAATGGTCAGATCTGAATGTTCCTGCGATTGCCATATCCAAGTCTGGATGTCCCGGGGTGAGCACGTTTGGGGTGTTTCTGGGCAAAACTAGGGCAGAGCAAGTGGCTGAACATTCACGATGTATTTTACATAGTGTTTGAGATATGCCAGGCACGGTATTCAAACGTCCTCCTCTCCACCTGTTATAAATCACAAATGGGTAAGGGACTTTGCTGTCCATGCTGACCATGGTTTTTGATTGGTCTGAAGAAACTTGTACTGGAGAGAGACTGATCTGTTTGCCACCTGTGTCTACTGAATAGTCTTTATAGTGATGCTCCTATGTCAATGCTGTGCATTCCTCTCTCCTCAGCTGTGCTCACCGTACCTCGCTTTTGCCCAATAGCCAACCCACAGTTCACAACTATCTTGTTCTCTCCCTGAACTCCATGAGCCCCTCCCCTCTTTGTTTTGCATCTGGGTGTCCCTCTGTGCTCCCCTACAGCCCATGTGTTGAAATTGTACCTGTTCATGTCCATGGCGTGATACTGTGAGCGTGTGTGTGCCTGCATGTGTTTCCATGCTGGAGAGGAGATGTGTGAGTGGCCTGTGGTGTGAGTCTCAGTGTCTCTGTGAGCATCAAAGTCTGCTCATCAGTCTATCTGTGTTTGAGTGTTTCATAGAGCACAGTGCACTACGTGTTGGTGGCAGCGGCACAAGGGTGTTATGGTGGGTAAAAGTCATGGATGTTGTTTCAGCATGGTTTGCACTAATGCTGCAGAAAGAGGTCCACAGGGAACACAGGAGGGAAAGAAGAAGGCACCTCTATGAAAGGGTATCGCAGGCCAGGGTCCAATAGCTGGACCTCACAGATGAGCAGTGTCTGACCAGGTTCAGATTCAGTGAAGCGGCTATACACCAACTATGTCTAGAACTGGATCCCCTCATCTGCTCTGCCACACAGAGACGCCAGATCATTCCCATGCACCTGAAGATCACCACAGTCCTAGCATACCCTCAAACTTCTGTAGCTCAGTTCTTCCCTTACCTGACCATCACCTTTTAAGCTTCAATCTTCATCACCGCTGCCTCAACCTCGTCCTTTCTCCTCCAGCCTATTTAGAAATCTTCATGCTATTGATCCTTTTGTCCTCTCTTCCACTGTTTCTTCATCTCTTTCTTCCACTATGTCATCTAAGTCTGTTGACGAGGCAGTAACTTCCTATAATGCTGCACTCTCCTCTGCTCTGGATGCTCTCGCTCCGCCCATGCCATGTCCTGTGAGGCGTTCTGCACCCCAGCCCTGACTCTCATCCACTACCCGCTATCTACATTCCTGTGCCCGTTCTGCTGAGGGTGCTTGGCTCAAATCCTGCTCCCTTGCAGACTTTCTGCACTTCAAATTCATGCTTATTTATTTTATTTATTTATTTAACGTTTTTCTATACCGCACTATTCGGCATCAGCGCGGTTTACAAGTAACAAGTTGGTACAATGTGGAGTAACCATACATTGAAACCATACATGCTTGTCTCTTTTCAGTCAGCCATAGCTCTTGCCAAACAAGACTATTATGCCCATCTGACTAACTCTCTTGCCTCTGATCCTCGTTTTCTCTTTACTACTCTCAGCTCTCTCCTCAAAGTGCCTCCGCCTCTGATCTCTCCCTCCCTTTCTGCCCAAACCCTGGCTGACTATTTCCATGACAAAATCCACAAGATCACCTTCCAATTCACCACAAAGTCAGCCACTTCCCCTCCTCCCCTCTTCACTCCCAACTCCCCCCCCCCCACCTCTGCTACCCTCTCTTCCTTTCCTGTGATCTCTGAAGAGGAAACTGCACACCTTTCTTCCTCCAAACTCACCACCTGCTCCTCTGATCCTATCCCCACCCATCTCCTCCACTGTTGTCCCTTCCATCTGTCATATTCTCAACCTATTGCTCTCAACCTATTGCTCTTCCCTGCAGCCTTCAGACATGCTGTGGTAACACCTCTCCTCAAGAAACCCTCACTTGATCCCACCTGTCCTTCTAATTATTGACCCAGCTCCCTCCTTCCCTTCATTTCTAAACTATTTGAATGCACGGTTCATCGCTGCTGCCTCAACTTCCTCTCCTCTCATGCCCTCCTGGATCCTTTACAGTCTGGCTTTCGTCCTTTACACTCTACTGAAACGGCTCTTGCCAAAGTCACCAGTGACTTGTTCCTGGCAAAATCCAAGGGCCTTTACTCTGTCCTCATCCTTCTTGACCTCTCTGCTGCTTTTGACACTGTTGACCACAACCTCCTTCTCGATACCCTGTCGCTTGGTTTTAAGGGTTCTGTACTATCCTGGTTCTCCTCCTATCTCTCCCATCACTCCTTCAGTGTGTGTTCTGGTGGCTCCTCCTCCTCCTCTGCTATCCCGCTCTCGGTGTACCCCAAGGATCTGTCTTGGGTCCGCTCCTTTTCTCTATCTATACCAAGTCTCATGGTGTGCTTATCTCTTCCCATGGCTTTCAGTATCATCTTTATGCTGATGACTCCCAGATATACCTCTCTACGCCTGAAATATCTCCGGCAATCCAGACCCAGATCTCTGCCTGCCTTTCTGACATTGCCGCCTGGATGTCTCACCACCGCTTGAAATTGAACATGGCCAAGACTGAACTTCTTATCTTTCCCCCTAAAACCTCCCCTCCTTTTCCTCCTTTCTCAGTCTCTGTGAGTAACTCTGTACTCCTGCCTGTTTCCTCGGCCCGCAATCTTGGGGTTGTCTTTGACTCCTTTCTTTCTTTCTCCACACACATCCATCTGATAGCTAAGACCTGCCGTTTCTTTCTCTAAAACATCAGCAAAATCCACCCTTTCCTTTCTGAACACACTACTAAGACGCTTATCCACTCCTTAATTACCTCCTGTCTTGACTACTGTAACCTACTCCTTGCTGGTCTCCCTTTGAATCATCTCTCTCCCCTTCAATCTGTTCAACACTCTGCTGCGCGGCTAATCTTCCGCCAGCCTCATCATGCCCATATTACTCCTCTTCTCAAGTCACTTCATTGGCTCCCTATCTGTTTTCGCATCCAGTTCAAACTTCTCCTGCTGACCTATAAATACATTCACTCTGCAGCTCCTCACTTCCTTTCTTCTCTTATCTCTCCTTACAATCCCCCCCGGGAACTCCGCTCTTCTAGCAAACTGCTTCTATCTGTTTCCTTCTCTTCTACTGCTAACTCCAGACTTCGCTCCTTTCAGCTTGCTGCACCTTATGCCTGGAACAAACTACCTATGTCTGTATGCCGGGCACCTTCTCTGACCCTCTTCAAATCCAGGCTGAAAACTCACCTCTTTGCTGCTGCTTTTGGATCCCTGACTCACCTGATCTTCTTTTTCTTTTCCTTTCCCCCTTTTTTTATCCCTGCCTACACCTGTGTTGTCAATCTTGACTAGATTTTAAACTCTGATGAGCAGGGACTGTCTCTTACATGTCTGTGCAGCGCTGCGTACGACTTGTAGTGCTATACAAATGCTCAGTAGTAGTAGTAGCATTCCTGGCCATTAGCAGCTTCCAGTCAGTTCTGGCTGTCATGGCAGGACTCAGCCGGTCAGCAGTGTTCCAATGCGTGTCTTAATTCTTGACAGTCTTTCTAACCCACACAGCAGACTACATTTATTTTTTATTTATTTTATTTATTTAACAGTTCTTCTCCAGGATCAAGTAGGAAATAAGTCCTCACATATGGGTGATGTCGGCGCCGACGGAGCTTGCGTGGAGCATTTCCACAGCTTTCAAAGAAAGCCTTTGTGACATGCTACCATTCATGTGTGGTCCCCTTCCCACCCAAGGGTGCCATCTTGCTCAGTCTCCTTTTTTCCTTGGAGCCCAATGGACATATGTCCTGTTTCCCCAGAAAAAATCCTTGCTAATTATCCTTAAAAGTTAGCTTCCCGGTTTGCGTACCAATTCCTCTTCCTGCCTTCAGCCGGCACCGATTTCGGCGCTATTCTCAGCCTCTTTTTCCTTTTTTGATCGAGGCTTGCCTTGACCGGTGTTTGCACTTTTTTCGCTTGGGGGTTGTCGACCCCATTCGGGTGCTCCCCACCATGTCTCCCAGTGGGTTCAAAAAATGTGACCTGCAGTCACATGTCAATGACCGACACCCATGACTGCTTTCTGGGACTGGACCATGACAGCACCTCTTGTGACCTGGGACAGGCCATGACACCTAAGACCAACAAAAAGAGGTCGGAGTTGCAGGAAAAACTGTTCCCTGGGTCTGACGGCCCCAGCCTCCCAGACGCTGAGCTCCAAGCCCAGCACTTCCCGTGGGGCACGAGTGTCCTTGGAGTTCTGCGGCAGTGGCTCCTCGAGAAGACCTCAGACCTGGAGAAAAAGCAGAAAAAGACCTTGAAGACCACTGAGGTTGCACCGGAGAAACACGGTAAAACCGCTCAGAGGGACAGTTGGCTCCGAGAAGTGCCCTACCAAGGTCCTCAAGAAGGATTCCTCAGCCAGCGGAGACCCTGCGAGGTTCCTTGAGGCCATAGTCCTCGTCGAGGACGCGCTCATGAGAGTGCCGGTTCTGGGCCCGAGATCCTCTATGCCTGTGCCAAAAGCTGCAGAGCTTTCTGGCTTGGAGACCAGAATGGCAGCCCTGGAGCAGAATATCACTGCTATCCTGGCCCTGCAGCAGGCAATGATGGCTGGTTTGTCTGCATCATCTTCCCTGATGACCAGTCCCCCCCTGACTGCAGGAGAGTCTCCAGTCATCAAGCTAAGCTCTGAGCACCACCGGCCTCGGGTAAGCCCTTGACGCCAGTCGAGGTCCCGGTCCCTTTCCTTGGGCATTTGATCCTCCCTGGCTAGTTTCCATGACTTGGACCCCAGGTCCTCCAGAGGCCCCGACTCTTCGGCACTGGCCTTGAGACAATGAGTCCCAGGGACTCAGACTAGTCGTCACCACTCGACTCTGAGTGGGAGACCAATAACAAGGCATTCCCGGAAACTAAACAGCACCGAGATATTCCCTCGGATTCGTCTCCCCTGGTGCCACTCTCCTCCAGAGGATGTGGCCTTCCATGACTGCCAAGCACATGGCCAGAGCCCTCTCAGTGCAGACTGAGGTGGAGGAAGACCCGCACACTGAGGAGCTGGAGATCCTCTAATATGAGTCTCAACCCAAGGAAACCCTCACAGTGCCAATGCAGCTGATCCTCGAGTGGCTACTGCTCAGAATGTGGGAGACACCGGCATTGGTACTGGTGGTAAGCCAGCACCTCAATGCCATGTACCGTGTCCAGAAAGGCCCGGGGTTCCAAAAACCCCAACTCCCACATAATTCCATGGTCATCGAGTCAACCATGCAAAAGATCCAAAAGACCCACTCCTCCATTCCCCCCAGAAGGGAGGCCAAAGCCCTCAACACCCTCGGGTGCAAGTGTTACCAGGGCTCGATGCTGGGGTGCTGGATCTAAGCTTATGAATTATACATAGGTATGTACCTGAATGCTCTAACCCAGGAGCTGTCGGGTTTTTGGCTGATCTTGTCAGAGAACCCCTCTAACAGTTCCAGTCTCTGACCTCAGGGATCAAGGACTGCTCCAGATTCCTCTCCTGAACAGCCTACGATGGCTTCAAGTCATCAGCTCAAGTCGCAGCAGCTGGCATTGGCACCCAACGCTAAGCCTGGCTACAGTCTTCTCTTCTCAAGCAATGGTCAAAGACAAGCTGCTTGACATCCCATGCACTGGGGAGAACCTATTTGGCACCCATGGCTGACAAGGTGGCTGAGATCGAGGCCAATGTGGTGACCCGCCAGAGGCTGTCTAAAAAGACCTCATCCTTTCTCCACAGAAAACCAGCGGGGAAAAGGCCCCTGTTCCTGAGGGAAAAAGGGTCCTTTCCCACAGAGTCACCACTACCAGTCCTTCTGGGTAGGGCTTTTACTCCAGGTACTTCCTTGTCCCAAAGAGAACTGGGGGCCTCAGGCCCATAATAGACCTGTGAAACTTGAACAAGTTTCTGATGAGGAAGAAGTTCAAGATGCTCTTCCTTGGAACACTGCTGCCTTACTCCACCAGGGAGATTGGCTGTGCTTCTTGGATCTAAAGGATGTGTACACACACATCCTAATCCACCCCTCCCACAGGCAGTACCTAGGTTTCGTGGTAGGAGGAGGGCACTACCAGTACAGGGTACTACCCTTCGGTCTGCTTCCTCCGAGAGTCTTTACCAAATGTCTGGCTGTGGTGGCTGCCCACCTGTGTCTGCAAGGGGTCTTCGTTTTCCCTTATCTAGATGACTGGCTAATCAGGGGTGGCACAACCTCAGAGGCCAGTCAGGTGGCAGAACGTGCATCCCTCCTTCTGCAGCACCTAGAGTTCATCATCAACTACCCTAAATCCCACTTCTCTCCAGCCCAAAATCTGGAGTTCATAGATGCGCAGCTCGACACGATGCAGGTCAAGGTGGTCCTCCCCAGAGAAAGGGCATAACACCTCAGACAACTGGCAGGAGAAGTACAATGTCAATGCCAACTCAGCTCCTCCTCTGCCTACTGAGCCATATGGCCTCTATGGTCCATGTGACGCCCTCAACCCACTTGCACATGTGGACAGCCCAGTGGTGCCTCCACTCACAGTGGACTCAAGCCACGGGCAGGCTACAGAACAGGATCAGGGTTACCCACCAATTGGCAAAAGCCCTCCAACTGGTGGCAAATCTTCTGCCACCTCTGGGTGGGAATGCCCTTCCAAGCACCCGCACCTCAGAGAATCCTGACTACGGATGCCTCCATCCTAGGTTGGGGGGGGGCACATTGTGGGGACTGCCGCACACAGGTCAGTTGGTCCCAGGAGGAGTTGCTCCTGCAGATCAATCTCCTGGAGCTCGGGGCAATCTTTCTAGCCCTAAGAGCGTTCTGCCACCACCTGCAACACTGGTCCATACTGATCCAGACAGATAATCAAGTTGCCATGTTCTATATCAACAAGCAGGGGGGCACAGGTTCATACTCCCTCTGCCACAAGGCGGTGACCCTCTCCTTTGCAACTCGCAACAACATGCTCTTGCGAGCAGTTTACCTCCTGGGCCAGGACAACTGCCTAGTGGACAGGCTGAGCAGAGTCCTTTGGCCCCAGGGTGGCCAAGAGGCTCTTTCACCTCTGGGGTAGGCCCGTGATGGATCTATTTGCCTTTCCAGACAACACGGAGCTGTCTCGCTTCTGCTCATGCCATTCGCACCCGGAGAGAGAGTGGCAGCACATGTCTTCCTGATCTCGTGGCCCAAAGGCCTACTCTGTGTGTGCCCACCAACCCCCCTGGTCGACAGGACCCTCTTCAAGGTCTAGAGCGAGAGGGCGTCAGCCATACTAATTGCCCCCAGGTGGCTGAGGCAGCCCTGGTTCCCACTGCTGCTCTTCCTATTGGTGGCACTCCCAATCCCAATGGGCCAAGCTCCCGACCTCCTGTCTCAGGAGGAGGCCTCACTACTGCACCCCAACCTTGGGTCCCTAACGTTAACAGTGTTGCTGAGGAAAGTCAAGGAGATCCTACTGGCTTCCCGAAAGCCCTCCACCAGACTGGCTTATGCCTTTAAGTGGAGAAGGTTCTCTACCTGGTGTGTGGAAAGAAGGGAGAAACCCTTCTCCTCCCATGTACAATTAGTACTCCAGTACCTACTGCATCTATCCCACACCAGGCTGAAGTCTAACTCAGTGAGAGTTCATCTGAGCTCGATAGCCGCTCAACACCACCCTGTCAAGAGAAAACCCCTCTTGGGCCAGCCCTGGTCTCCAGGTTCTTCCGGGGCTCCAGGTTCCTCCGGCAGTGGAGTGGGACCTCAACATGGTACTCCCACAACTCACCAGACCACCATTTGAACCCCTAGCCACTTGCCACCTGTGATACCAGTCGTGGAAAGTGGCCTTTATGGTGGCCCTCACGTCCGCTCAAAGAGTGAGAGAACTCCAGACCCTGGTGGCAGATCTGCCATATACAAAGTTCTACAAGAACAGAGTAGTGTCTGCACACACCCCAAATTCCTCCCAAAGGTGCAAGAGATAAGGGTTTTGGGACCACTTGGCAATAGTGATCATAGCATGATTGCGTTTGATTTAATAAATGGAGGAGGGAGGGTAAGGAAATCCACAGTATTACCTTTTAACTTTCAAAAGGGAGACTATGATAAAATGAGGAAAATAGTTAAGAGAAAACTAAAAGGAGCAGTTGCAAAGGTTAAAGATTTACATCAAGCTTGGGTGTTGTTTAAAAATACTATCTTGGAAGCCCAGACCAGCTGTATTCTACGCTTTAAGAAAAGTGGAAGAAGTCCAAAAACCTGCCAGCATGGTTTAAAGGTGAGGTCAGAGAGGCTGTTGTTGCCAAAAAAGCATCTTTCAGGAAATGGAAAAAGGAGCCAAATGATGAAAACTGGAAACAACACAAGCACTGGCAAGTTAAATGCAAGTCATTCATAAGGCAGGCAAAGAGAGAAGTTGAAAAGAAGATTGCTGTGGAAGCAAAAACGTATAAAAAAGACTTTTCAAGTACATTTGTAGCAAAAACATCTGTGAGTCAGTTGGATAGAGGGGTAAAAGGGGCACTAAAAGGGGACAAGGCCATAGCGGAGAGACTGAATTAATTCTTTGCTTCGATCTTTACTGAGGAAGATGTAGGAATGTTACCCATGACTGAAATGGTATTTAAAGGAGTTGCTGCAGAAGAATTGAAAGAAATATCGATGCACCAAGAAGATGTATAACAACAATTTGATAAACTGAAGAGTAGCAAATCACTTGGACCGGATCGTATACATCCAAGGGTGTTGAAAGAGCTAAAATATGAGATTGCAGACCTACTATTAGTAATCTGTGAACTATCATTAAAATCATCTGTAATACCTGAAGATTGGAGGATAGCCAATGTAACAACAATTTTTAAAAAGGGTTCCAGGGGTGATCCAGGAAACTACAAACTAGTGAGCCTGACGTCAGTACCAGGAAAAATGGTAGAAACCATCATAAAGAACAAAATTACTGAACATGTAGATAGTCATGTTTAATGGGAGACAGCCAACATGGCTTTAGCCAAGGAAGGTCTTGTCTTACTAATCTGCTATGTTTTTTTGAAGGTGTGAATAAACAGGTAGACATGTATCTGGACTTTCAGAAAACCTTTGATAAGGTCCCTCATGAGAGACTTTTGGCAAAATTAATGGGATCGGAGGCAGTGTACTATTATGGATCAGGAACTGGTTAAAAGATATAAAGCAGAGGGTAGGACTAAATGGCCAATTTTCCCATTAGAGAAAGGTGAATAGTGGGATCTGTGCTGGGTCCGCTGCTGTTTAACATATTCATAAATGACCTGGAAATGGGAATAACAAGTGAGGTTATCAGATTTGCAGATGGCACAAAACTATTCAAAGTTGTTAAAACCCACAAGGATTGTGGAAAATTGCAAGAGGATCTTGATAAATTAGAAGACTGGGTATCCAAATGGCAGATGAAATGTAATGTTGACAAGTGCAAAGTTATGCACCTAGGAAAGAACAACCCAAACTATGGTTACACAATGCAAGGTTCCACATTAGGAACCACCACCCAGGAAAAGGATCTAGGCGTCATTGTGGATAACATGTTAAAACCCTCCGCCCAGTGTGCAGTGGTGGCCCAGAGAGCAAATAGAATGCTAGGTATCAAAAGGAAAGGATGGAGAATAACACAAAGGATATTATAATGCCTCTGTATCGTTCCGTGGTGCGACCGCACCTTGAATACTGTGTGCAGTTCTGGTTGTCGTATCTTCAAAAGAATATTGCGTTAGTAGAAAAGGTACAGAGAAGAGCCATCAAAATGGTAAAGGGGATGGAAGGCTACCCCTATGAAGAGAGGCTAAAGAGGTTAGGACTCTTCAACCTGGAAAAGAGATGGCTGAGGGGAGATATGATAGAGGTCTATAAATTAATGAATGGAGTGGAATGGGTAAACGTAGATCGATTGTTTATGTCATCAGAATAGAAAAAGACTAGGGGACATGCAATGAAGCTACAGGGTAACCTATTTAAGACTAATAAGAGAAAATATTTTTTCACTCAACGTGTAATCAAACTCTGGAATTTGCTACCGGAGTATGTGGTTAAAGCTGCTAGTGTAGCCGGGTTTAAAAAAGGTTTGAACAGGTTTCTGGAGGAAAGGTCCATAAACCATTATTAAAGTGGATCCAGAATATCTACTGCTTGACCCAGTACAAGCATTGTGGAACTTGTGTCTTTTGGGGAAACTGCTAGGTACTTGTGACCTAGATTGGCCACTGCTGGAAACAGGATGCTGAGCTTGATGGACCTTGGTCTGATCCAGTATGGCATATTTTATGTTCTTAAAGGTGGTATCTTCTTTCCTCCTCAAACAAGAGGTGGCCCTCCCCACCTTTTTCCCCAGCCTCACACTGGCAGGGAGGAACTAGTACTTCATACACTGGATTGCAAATGGGCACTGTCCTTCTATTTACATCGGACTCAGGCCCATTGCAAAGCTCCTCAACGTTTCTGTCTGATGACCACAGCAGACTGGGGCTCCCTGTTACTAAGTGAAATCTGTCCACTTGGGTGGCGAACTATATTGCCCTCGCTTATGAGCAAGCTGGCCTCTCCTTTGAGCAGTGGATCACAGCGCATCGCGTAAGGGCGATGGCCTTGTCCGTGGCCAACCTGTGCTCGGTGACAGAGATAGGCAAGGCTGCCACATGGTCTCCGGTTCACACGTTCGCAGCTCACTACTGCCTGGAGAGTGAGTCCTGCAGGGACAGTGCGTTTGTTCAAGCAGTACTCCGTAATATTCTCGGGGTATAGGCAACTCCTGCCCTCCAACCCTCCTGTGTTCAGGTTACCGGAGTGATAGTGCCAATGGACACTAGGGTCTTGCAGAGTCTCTCAATGGGGACTCATTTTCTGCAACTCACGGCTGCCTGATTTGGTCGCCATTGGTGCTGTCGTGGTTCTTGGTAGCCTGGAACTAGGGAGTCCCATATGTGAGCATTGTCTTCCTGCTTGTTCCTGGAGAAAGCGTGGTTACCCCACCTGTAGCAGGTGTTCTCCAGGGACAGCAGGAATCAGTCCTCACAACCCTCCCTCCTCCCCTGGGAGTTCCCTTCCTACCTTGTTTCTTTTTTTTTTTTACCACCATCCTAGCTATGTCATCAGACATAGCAAAATAGCACTCTTGGGCAGGAAGGGGACCACGCATGCTTGGTAGCATGTCCCAAAGGCTTTCTTTGAAAGCTGGGGAAATGTTCTTTGTGGGCTGCATCGGCACAGTCACCCATATGTGAGGACTGATTCCTGCTGTCCCTGGAGAACCCCTGTTACAGGTGAGTAACTACATTTTCTCCAGGAACAAGCAGGAAGAAAGTGCTTACATATGGGACTCCCTAGCTCCAGGCTGCCAAGGGCAGAACCACGACAGTACCAACGGCGACCAATATGCTTTCTATACTACCCTATCTTCCATTCAGGATGGTTTACATTATAGCAACAACAATTTTACATTGAACATGCAATTAAACTTGGAGATGTATACATATAATATATTTGAACTTCAATGAACTCTTATACAGTAGGATTATAAAGTGGAACATTAGGACTTTGGCTTCAATTATCTGTTATATTGGGGTATTGCAGGGGTAGTAGTCTGATATGTGAAGGGGACTAATTGCATTGGATACGACAAGAGGGTGTTTGTCAGGTAATGTTGGCATAATGCTCCATGAATAGAAGCGTCTTTATGAATTTGCGAAAATCTTGTAGGTCTGTGGTGGCTCTTATTGCTTCTGGTAGCGAGTTCCAAAGCACTGGTACATAGAGAGGGGGGAGGGGGGGTTGCAAGTTAGCTGTTTGGCATTTGTTTTTGCCTTTGGACTGAGCAATAGATTTCTCATAGAGAAATGTGGCGGTTCCTCGTTTCTGGATCTCTCTCGACTATTACCTGGATGGTGATTGGTGCCAGTTGATAAATTATCTTAAAGATAATCGTGAGAGATTTGAATTTGGTTCTCTGAAGGATTGGGAGCCTGTGCAGTTGTTTTAATGTAGGGGATATGTGTGTGCCCCTCAGTACTCGAGATATTATTCTTGCTGCTGTGTTTTGTATTAGTTGTAGGGTTTGGATGCTGTGTTTTGGCAGACCCTGATAAATGGCGTTGCAATAATCCAGTATCAGCATAATCATTGCGTAGCAGACGGTGCAGAAGCTCTTCTCATCCAAGAGTGGTTGGAGTCTTTGTATTGTTTGCAGTTTATGGTATCCTGATACATAGCCTTAGCAAGGTGCATATTCAGTACTATACCACTGCTCCTCCAAGGTCAGCTGCACGTGCTCCCACAGCAGGATATCCCTAGCACTGTGTTACAGTGCACAGCGATATGCCAATGTATGGAGTTGAGAGGGAAGGCTGCAGTGATGGCAGAGTAGCTGGAAGAGTGTCTGCACCATCATTCATGAGGAGGGGGAAGGGGATGCGGTGTCAGTGCATGGCTGGCAGCATCCACAGACACTCTAGCACTAGAAGCTGCATGTGACAGGACCTTTCAAAGAGGTATGCAGAGATGTAAAGGGTCAAGACACAGCTATGTCCTTAACCATGAGCATTGACCCCCCCCCCATGTCCTCTCTACCAACATCTCTTGCAGATGACAGAGGATATCTGCTAAGACCACAATAATGATCTAACACAAACCCAAAATAGTGAATAAATCAAAACTATCCGCAAATAGATTCACCAATTAAATACCCCTAACATTTTTCTAATATTTTTGTCGAAGCATGCCGAGGGAGGGTAAGAATTGGATATCTAACCCCCTCCAGAAGACAAACTACTTTTTATTTTTTAAGGTACGTCACCTCTAAATGAAATTTAAAACTCATAACTTATCTATTCATGATTTTGAAGATTTCTTCATTTAAAGTTGTTACTGTTGCTTAATGCATGATATTCTGCACGACGTGCACGTTTCGGAAATAAATTCCTGTCTCAAGTGCTTTCTCAACAATATCTTCAAACAGTGCAACTGCGAACCCAAAAAAACGCCGTCTCGCAGCTTTGAGGTTCTTTTTTCAATCCATATGGACACGACTTCATTTACCCTTTTCAAAAGCGTACCAACCAATGAAAAAGGGGAAATCCCACTGTTGAGGGAATCCCACATTTCATTGGTTCAACAGAGAGCATCACTAGCTATTCATACAAAAATGTCAGAACAGACTAAGCCACTCGATTTCTCGATTCAATCCTGCAGGGGCCATGGTGTTAAGTTGAAATATCCACCGCTGTTCTCTCCATTGTAACTTGCTCTCCCGATTACCACCTCGGGGATCCCAAGGAACATGATCTATTATTGTCCAACATAGATCTTCAAAGCTATGCTGCTGGGTAAGGCAATGAGAAACCACCGGTGCAGTGTGTAATTTTGCCGGATCCGTGAAGAATGTTCAGCCAAATGTTTTTTAATTGAACGAATAGTACGGCCCACATACAATAGATTGCAAGGGCATTGAAGTAAATACACCACAAAGGATGATAAACAAGTGGTGTGCCAACGACGTGTATATATTTGTTTTGTTCCTGGATGTTGCCATTCAACCCCTGATAATGTAGATGAACAATAATTACATTGTGAACAGGGATTATGCGCCCCTTCTCTTTCCGATAAAATCGGTCGATCAACAGGTAAGGTAGTTTTTACTAAACGATCTGACAAATTTGGACCCCGTGAAAAGGCGACTTGCAAAGGTTTATCAAAACAGCCATGCAATTGTAACATTGACCAATGGGAATGTAGTATCCGTAATACTTCAGAATTCCGTTCCATATAGGGCAGGATTCCCCCCACCACTTCTTGAGGCTGCTGATTTTTTGATGAAAAAGCCGGATCCAGAAGCCATTCCCTATGTATATTAGAGGCCCTACGATAAGCCTTCCGTACTACTGCAATAGGATACCCTCGGGCTAAAAGCCGATTTTGAAGATCCAAAGCATGACGTTTGAATTCCGGAGTTGAACTACACAGTCTTCGTAACCTTAAAAACTGGCCAAATGGGAGCCCTTTTCGAAGAGGACGTGGGTGATGACTTTGAAAATACAATAAGCTATTTCGCTGAACTGACTTTCGATAGAGTTGTTTGTAATATTTCTCCTTGTTTATATACCTCCATATCTAAAAATTCAATCTTATGACTTTCCACATGTTCAGTAAAAGCGATGTTAGGTCGTAAGGAATTCAGCCACTCTATAAAGTCCTTTAAAGAATTTAAATCCGCCATCCATATAAAGAACACATTATCCAGAAATCTCTTCCATAATAAAACATTGTCAAAAGATGGAGAGATTCGTATCTGTTTATCTTCCATCTCTGCCATATAAAATGTTGCTATGGAGGGGGCTGCTGTTGCCCCCATTGCTATACCGGAAATCTGTTGATAATAATTTCCTTCACAAAGGAAATAATCCTGGTCAATACTAATTGAATCATCTGTAATAAAAAAAATCTTGGAAGGCGCTCTGGTGCCAATATAAATAACGTTTCTAGCAATCGTAAGGCTTCCATTTGGTTTATATTTGTATATAAAGCCACCACATCAAGGGTTACCAAATAAGCGTCAGTAGGTACAGCTACCAATGAAATAGCCTGTATAAAATCAGTGGAGTCTCTAATATATGACCATACTTTGCATGCTTCTTGTTTTAAGAAAAGATCACAAAAGATGGATAAAGGTTCAAGAATTGAATCTTTACAAGAAACTATTGGTCTTCCCGGAGATTTATGAATCTTTGGCACTAAGTATAAAGTTGGAATAGACCACAATAATGGCACCCTGAGGCAGAGTACATAAGAACATAAGAACATAAGATATGCCATACTGGGTCAGACCAAGGTCCATCAAGCCCAGTATTCTGTTTCCAACAGTGGCCAATCTAGGTCATATGTACCTAGCAGTTTCCCCAAGGGACACAGGGTCCACAATGCTTGTATTGGTTCAAGCATTGATATCCTGGGTCCCTTCTTAATAATGGCTTATGGACCTTTCCTCCAGGAACTTGTCCAAACCTTTTTTAAACCCAGCTACACTAACAGCCTTTACTACATCCTCCGGTAACAAATTCCAGAGTTTGATCACACGTTGAGTGAAAAAATATTTTCTTTTATTAGTCTTAAATAGTTTACCCTGTAGCTTCATTGCATGTCCCCTGGTCTTTCTATATTCTGATAAGGTAAACAATCGATCTACGTTTACCCGTTCCACTCCGCTCATTAATTTATAGACTTCTATCATATCTCCCCTCAGCCGTCTCTTTTCCAGGTTAAAGAGCCCTAACCTTTTTAGCCTTTCTTCATAGGAGTATCCTTCCATCCCCTTTACCATTTTGGTGGCTCTTCTCTGAACCTTTTCTAATAACTCTATATCCTTTTTAAGATACGGCGACCAGAATTGCACACAATATTCAAGGTGCGGTCTCACCATGGAACGATATAGAGGCATTATAATATCCTTTGTTTTATTTTCCATTCCTTTCCTTATCATACCTAGCATTCTATTTGCTCTCTTGGCCGCCGCTGCACACTGGGCCGAGGGTTTTAACATGGTATCCACAATGACGCCTAAATCTTTTTCCTGGGTGGTGGCTCCTAATGTGGAACCTTGCATCGTGTAACCATAGTTTGGGTTGTTCTTCCCTAGGTGCATAACCTTGCACTTGTCCACATTAAATTTCATCTGCCATTTTGATGCCCAGTCTTCCAATTTATCAAGATCCTCTTGCAATTTTCCACAATCCTCTTGGGTTTTAACAACTTTAAATAGTTTTGTGTCATCTGCAAATTTGATAACCTCACTCGTTATTCCACTTTCCAGGTCATTTATGAATATGTCAAAAAGCAGCGGACCCAGCACAGATCCCTGGGGTACACCACTATTCACCTTTCTCCATTGGGAAAATTGACCATTTAGCCCTACCCTCTGCTTTCTATCTTTTAACCAGTTCCTGATCCACAATAGTACACTGCCTCCTATCCCATGACTCTTTAGTTTTGCCAAAGGTCTCTCATGAGGGACCTTGTCAAAGGCTTTCTGAAAGTCCAGATACACAATATCAACCGACTCACCTTTGTCCACCTGATTATTCACTCCTTCAAAAAAACATAACAGATTAGTAAGACAAGATCTTCCTTGTCTAAAGCCATGTTGGCTGTCTCTCATTAGTTCATGACTATCTACATGCTGAGTAATTTTATTCTTTATGATGGTTTCTATCATTTTTCCCGGTATTGACGTCAGGCTCACCGGTCTGTAGTTTCCCGGATCACCCCTGGAACCCTTTTTAAAAATTGGTGTTACATTGGCGATCCTCCAATCTTCAGGTATTAGAGATGATTTTAATGATAGTTCACAGATTACTAATAGCAGGTCTGCAATCTCATATTTCAGTTCTTTCAATACCCTTGGATGTATACCATCCGGCCCAGGTGATTTGCTACTCTTCAGCTTATCTAATAGTTGTAATACATCTTCTCGATGTATCGATATTTCCTTCAATTCTTCTGCACCTTTAAATACCACTTCAGTCATGGGTAACATCCCTACATCTTCCTCAGTAAAGACTGAAGCAAAGAATTTGTTCAGTCTCTCCGCTATCGCCTTGTCGCCTCTTAGTGCTCCTTTAACCCCTTTATCATCTAATGGACCAACTGACTCTCTCACAGATTTTTTGCTACGAATGTACTTGAAAAGGTCTTTACTTCGCGTTTTTGCTTCCGCAGCAAGCTTCTTCTCAAATTCTCCCTTTGCCTGCCTTATCAATGCCTTGCATTTGACTTGCCAGTGCTTGTGCTGTTTCCAGGTTTTGTCGTTTGGCTCTTTTTTCCATTTCCTGAAAGATGCTTTTTTGGCAACCAACAGCCTCTCTGACCTCAACTTCAAACCATGCTGGCAGTTTTTTGGACTTCTTTCCACTTTTCTTAAAGCGTGGAATACAGCTGGTCTGGGCTTCCAAGATAGTATTTTTCAACAACAGCCAAGCCTGATGTACGTCTTTAACCTTTGCAACTGCTCCTTTTAGTTTTTTCTTGACTGTTTTCCTCATTTTATCATAGTCTCCCTTTCAAAAGTTAAAAGGTAGTACTGTGGATTTCCTTACTATCCCTCCTCCACTAATTAAATCAAAGGCGATCATGCTATGATCACTATTGCCAAGTGGCCCCAACAACATTATCTCTTGCACTAGATCTGGTGTTCCACTAAGGATTAGGTCTAATATGGCTTCCCCTCTGGTCGGTTCATGAACCAGCTGCTCCAAGAAGCAGTCATTTATTTCATCTAGGAACTTTATCTCCCTAGCATGTCCTGACGTGACACTGACCCAGTCGATACCGGGGTAGTTGAAATCACCCATTATTATTACTGTGCTGTAACTTTTGTTAGCTTCCTTGATTTCTTTGAGCATTTCATCATCCATTTGGTCATTCTGGCCAGGCGCTCGATAGTACACACCCCCACTGCCATTGCCTTCCCCCTTTTACATGGAATTTCAATCCATATAGATTCTACAGCAGATTTGGTTTCCTGCAAAACTTTAATCCTTTCTGACTCAATGCCCTCTCTAACATAGAGAGCAACCCCTCCACCAATTTGATCAGCTCTATCATTACGATATAGTTTGTACCCAGGTATCACAGTGTCCCACGGGTTGTCCTCCTTCCACCATGTCTCTGATATTCCAATCATATCTAACCTTTCATTTAGTGCTATATATTCTAACTCTCCCATCTTATTTTTTAGACTTCTAGCATTTGCATACAAGCATTTTAGAGAATGTAATTTATCCATATTAATTTGTCTGTTAGACATGAGTAATTTGGGATCTTTAAGCTCTGTCTGCTCCATACTTGAGGGCATTTGGGCTACTTTATTCTTTTGTGGAACCTCTCTGCTTTTGGTAGTATCCTTCAAAGATACATTCTTCCGAACCATCTGCTCTTGGACGACTGTCGGCTTTCCCCTAATATCTAGTTTAAAAGCTGCTCTATCTCCTTTTTAAAGGTTAATGCCAGCAGCCTGGTTCCATCCCGGTTAAGGTGAAGCCCATCCCTTCGGAAGAGCCCCTCCTTTCCCCAGAATGTTCCCCAGTTCCTAACAAATCCAAACCCCTCATCTCTGCACCATTGTCTCATCCACGCATTAAGACTCCGGAGCTCTGTCTGCCTTTTGGGTCCTGCGCGTGGAACAGGAAGCATTTCGGAGAATGCTACCCTGGAAGTTCTGGATTTCAACTTCCTACCTAAAAGCCTAAATTTAGCCTCCAGAACCTCCCTACCACATTTTCCTATGTCATTGGTACCAACATGTACCAAGACAGCAGACTCCTCCCCAGCACTATCTAAGACCTTATCTAGGTGGCGCGTGAGGTCCGCTACCTTCGCACCAGGCAGGCATGTTACCAGGCGATCCTCACGTCCACCAGCCACCCAGCTATCTACATGCCTAATGATCGAATCACCAACTATAACGGCTGTCCTAACCCTTCCCTCATGGGCACATGGCCCTGGAGAAACTTCCTCGGTGTGAGAGGGTTTTACATCACCTGGAGGACAGGTCCTAGTTACAGGATCACTTCCTGCCACACCAGGGTGATGCTCTCCTGTCACGTGACCTCTCTCATCCATGGCAACAGGGATGCTGCCAGACTGGAGGTGGGACTTCAGGACTATATCCCTGTAGGTCTCGTCTATGTACCTCTCTGTCTGTCTTATGCTTTCCAAGTCTGCTACTTTAGCCTCTAGAGAACGGACTCGTTCCCTGAGAGCAAAGAGCTCCTTGCACCTAGTGCACACGTAAGACCTCTCACCAACTGGGAGAAAATGATACATGTGACACTCAATGCAAAAGACTGGAAAGCCCCCATCCCGCTGCTGGACTGTTGTCTGCATCTTAGTTTTAAGTCTGTGTTTAGATCTAAGTTCTTTACTTACTAAGGGTTGCTATGGATATTTATACTAATAAAACTGAACCTAATACATGTAATATACCTTGTTCACCTGAAGCTTAACTAATCTCAGGTCCTTAGTGTATGACTGATTTGGGTAATGAGCTTCACCTGAGAGCACCTCCTGTCTTTTAAGATGTGTAAGTACCTATAAAGCTACGATTATCCCAGGAGTGGGTGGGTGTGGGGAGGGTGGGAGGGAATTAACACTTATTAAAAGAGGGCTGCTACACAGTACCCTGTCTTGTGCTGCTGAGGCAAGCTATATTCTGATTTGATTTAAATTATAGCTCTTAGCTGCTGCTAGGCTCTAACTTCTTATGAAATTTAAAGCACAAGCTCTCTGCTGGGTTCTAAATTTAACCAGAAAGCTCTTTTCTGTGTTGTAAATTTAAGCTAAAAGAACTTTGCTGATGCTAGGCCCTGAGTGACTATTAAATGTAAACTACAAGCTCTCTGCTGGGTTCCAAATGTAACCAGAAAGCTCTCTTCTGTGTTTTAAATTTAAACTAAAAGTACTTTGCTGTTACTAGGCCCTTAGTGACTATTAAATTTAAAGTACAAGCTCTCTGCTGGGTATGAAATGTAACCAGAGAGTTCTCCTCTGTGTTTTAAATGTAAACTTAAACTGCTGCTACTAGGCCCTGACTGATTTAACAAAAATAGTGGATCACAGATTAATTAGCTTTAATACAAAGAATTCCTTTTAGAAAATTACCAGAAGTAAATACTCACAGTTGCAGATCTCCCTCCAGAAGCAACAGTCCCCCTTACCAGTCTTTCAAGCACTATAACTAATCCCACAGACCACCAGAGCAATTATAGAAAGAATATTTGGGCAGCTTAAGAACCATTTTAGGTGCCTGGACAGATCTGGATGCGGACTAATATACAGCCCCACCATAGTATGCAGGATCTTCATGGCATGCTGCATGTTGCACAACCTTGCGCTGAGGAGGCAACAACTCATGCCACCTGAAGACCAACCAGTTGAGACAGATACCGAAGAGGGGCCAGCCCCTAGCCATCAGGAGACTTAGCAGCCATACAGGCAAGGCCTGACAACAAGAAATGAGCCAATCAAGAGATATTTCATGTGATGGTAAGTGTTTTATTGCAGTCTTGACCACCAAAAATACATTAACAAGTACTGTTACCCTCACCAACCCCACTGCACAAACACTGCACACCAGAGCCCATCTATATCCCCTTCTCACTTACACTCTCCCAATCACACCTACCTGTCTCACCCACTGCACTAACTCACAGACCCCTCCTGCTGCATAACAGCAGTCTCCCTCAATCATCAGTCCCCCCTATCCCCCCTACATCCCTCGAGGCTCACTATGTCCTCCTTCACCAAAGCACCTATGCCCACATATTAGAGATAAAAAAAGGTCTTACAGCCATATAGGTGGCACTAGAAATGCCATGGTGTAAGGAGCAACCTCACACTTCACCACTTGCCATGGTGACTGGTGAGCAAAGATGGGTGCCTTCCCTTATCACTCCCCCTTCACTATATGCCCTACCCCTTGCACCCTGTCCTTGGCTGGATTGGAGGAACTGGGAAGGGGTGGTGGAGAGCACAGCACTGTTGTTGCTGAAACTTAACCTCCTCCTCCTCTCCTTCCCCTTGGTTGGCACAGTGGATTTCAAAGAAGCTTGGTGTAGGACTGGAGCCATGGGGGTGAAGCTCCCAGCCTGTTGGATGGTAAATGGTTCCTCTGCATGGTATGGCTGGCTGATAGCCGTCTGCCAACTCTGTTGCTGGATAGAATTGCAGAAGGCAGTTTGTGACCTGACTGTGATGAGCTGGCACTCTAAGGACTGGCTGGAGGCTGCACATGGGTGGAAGATGACCTCTGCTGGCTCAAAGTTTCCCTGACGCACTGGCAAAATCCCTGCAATTTTTCTAGGAGGGCATGAATGTAATCTTTTTATTCACTGCACCTCCAGCGGCTACCTTATGATGTTGAGCTGTTCCAACCATATTTGGAGATAATCAGCATTCTGCTGCAGTAGCCTTTGCCTGCAGCACAATAAATGTTGGCTCTGCCGGCTGGTGGTATGGCTACCCTCCTCCAGCTCCAACTGTGCCTCCTCAGCAGCTGGGTCTGTATTAAGGAAAAGGAAAAGTGGTAGAAGTGAAAGTTGCATGGCATCTTCACTCATGTTGTCCTCCCTGTCTCCCTCCTCTTCTAGGTCTTGCACCTTGCGGTCTCTAGATTCACTTGCCTCGATGTCATCTCTGGATAGCTGCTCCTCTGATGTCTCATGGTTGACTATGTACTCTGCTGCAGTGCCTGTCTGTGCCTCAGGGATGACACTGTAGGCACGCTGGTTGTCTTCAGCTCTGGTGCCATCTGCAGCATTACTGGTATCCTCAGCACCAGCAGGTATGGAGTAAGGGATGCACACACCTTGAATCAGTGATTTTCAATTGCTGTGCCACGAATGGTCAGCAGTTGTGCCGTGGGAGTTTGGAGGAGGGTCATTTATTAGTAGAGCCACTGGAGGAGTTTGAGAGAGGTCGGAACCAATGCCGTTCTTCAGTCAGCTGTTGTTTGGATTGGGTTTATTATTCCGTGTAAGCTTGCACCACTGTGCACGGAAGTGAGATGGCTATCTCGAAGGTGGGTGCATTCAAGGTTGCATGAACTGAGGGAAGAACTAATTTTTTTTTTACGTCAGAAGGGTCTGATCTGGCTCACCTGCTTAGTGATGAGACCTGGTGAAAGTAAGTTGCATTCCTAGCTAACATTTTCCATGCCTTGAACATTCTTAACAAGAGTATGCAGGGAAAGAATGGAAATATTCTTACTTGTACTGACAAAGTTACTTCCTTTAAGGAAAAACTAACACTGTGGGGAGACAGAATCAAAAAAGTGAACAAAGTTGACATTTTTGAACTGACAAAAAGTTGCAGTCTGGACAAAAATCTTGTTAATTTAATTCTACAAAGTTTGTTACTGCTGAGTAAAAACATTGAAAGTATTCCCCGTCACTTGATGTATCTTCCTTGGTCTGTGTGTGAGATCCATTTGTGTTAACTGCGGTACTGAACTTTAAACATAATCTTAATATTCATTTTTCAAATCATAAAGTATAGCCTTAAAAAACTGATGGTGTGCCTTGACACTTTTAGTGCCTTGTTTGGGTGCTGTGAGATGTAAAAGGTTGAAAATCATTGCCTTAAATAGTAACAGTCTACGATGCACCTATCCTGTCATGTGGCCATGCTATCTACACAAGTAATGTCATAGTGCAGCTGTTTTGCTATTTCAGTAGCCCCTGAGTGCATAGGAAGATTAGGGCAAGGTGAAGGACCACTGCCAGGGTATGTGAAAAAGTAGTTTGGCGGGGGGTGGTGGGGGGGGGGGAAGAAAGGTTTAGCCTGGTAACCCTGTGCATGCCAGCCACTGTAATACCATCCAGCCTGCTCCACCCAGACATGGCTTCAGGCATTGTAATTCCCCCACCATCTGGCTCCATGCCCTCATATGAAGCATGCCTGCATGGCTCCAAGTCCATTGTGACTGTCTAGGCCATTCCATTTTTTGCATCTACACATATTTACAGGGAACCGGGTTACCTTGCAATGTAGGACACAGCTGAACAGGTTTTGGCAGTCCTGGAAGGCCTGGAACCATGTGGCGGTAGAGTTGTGATATCTATGAGGGAATGTAAGGGCCAATGTGAAATTCTGTCACTGCTATAGGCTAATATATACAGTGGCTCTGCATGGGGGTGAGAGTTACTGCCGGTGCATATATCACTGCAGTGCATGCAAGAAATTCTGACAGTAAGGTATGTGTCTTGCAGGTGTGCAGCAGTCACTGATTTCTGGGATGCCCTGGAGCTGTCGCGTTCCCTAGCCCCTCTAATGGACTCCTCACCTAAAACACATTACTCCTTGATGTCATTGTTTCGGTTGTGCATAGCATTGACCTTTACACAGATGCCGCACCAGGGTTGCTGCTTGTAGTAGGCAGTAACCTGTGTACTTGTGGAAGCTCTCGTCTTTGTGAGAGGATTTACTGGCTTTTGGGGCCATGGCACTGGAAAACTAGCAGACACTTTGTGAAGGCATTATAAAACTGGATTGTCAGATGTACAACTTCACTGCTAACGGTGTATAAGTGGACGGGTCCAGGATGTACAGGATTTAAATGTCCCCACATTCAAAATGGCCCATTCCTGGAGATGTTATACTAGTACTTCTACAGCTGCTTATCATTTTTGTAGCGCTACACAGGATGTGCAGTGCTGTACAGACACATTTAAGAGACAGTCCCTGCTCATCAGAACTTACAATCTAGTCAAGACAGACAACACAACTGGAGACTAGGATATGTCGAGAGGAATGGTAAGGAAACACAACGGAGGTAAACAGGAGGTTGAGAAGATCAGGATCTGAAAGCAGTCTCAAAAAGGTGAGTTTTTAACCTGGATTTGAACAGGGCCACAGATGGGGCCTGATGTACTGACTCAGGTATAAGGAGCAGCAAGGTAGAAAGGTCGAAGTCTGGAATTGGCAGTGAAGAGAAGGGCACAGATAGAAGGGATCTGCCAGAAGAGCAGAATTCCTGAGAAGGGGTGTAGGGAGAGATAAGAGAGGAAAGGTAGTGAGGAGCACCTGAATGAATGCACTTAGAGGTCAATAGTAGAAGTCTGAATGGGATGCAGAAACTGATAGGGAGCCAATGAAGTGACCTGAGAAGAGTGGTGATATGAGCATAGTGACAGTGGCAAAAGATTAGCTGTGCAGCTGGATTTTGAACAGATTGAAGAGGGGAGAGATGATTCAGAGGAAGACCAGCAAGGAGGAGGTTGCAATAGTCTAGAAGGGAGGTGACTAGAGGTGTTGAATAAGGGTCTTAGTAGTGTCTTCAGAAAAGAAGGGACAAATTGTGCTGATGATATAGAGAAAGAAATGACAGATTTTAGCTATCTGTTATATGTGTGTGGAGAAGGAAAGGGAAGAGTCAAAGATGATCTCAATGTTGCGAGCCGAGGAAACAGGGAGGAGTAGAGTGTTATCCATAGAAATAGAGAAAGAAGTAAGCGAGGAGGTGGGTTTAAGGGAAAAGATAAGAAGCTTGGTTTTGGCCATGTTCAGTTTCAGACAGTGGCAGGGACATCCAGGCACGAATGTCAGATAAGCAAGAAGAGTTCCAGGCCTTGAGCACGACAGTTTTGCACAGCATAACACAACATCTCTAACAGCCCCAGATGTATATAAGATAACAGTACTGCCATACCCATGCATAAGAGCATTTGTGTGCACACTGTGAGACTCACAATGTCAGAAGGTCCATACAGGGATGCAACAGCAAGAAGAACAGTTGTGGGATACATGCAGTGACCCCCCTCCAAGAACAGTAAAGCTCACACCCTTGATATACCAGTAGTCAACAAGGACGTGCATGTGACTGTTTCTGGAATCGGGTCTGCAGACTTTAAGGGCCGATATTAAATTATGATGGCTATGCACCGCTACGACGCATAGCCATCTGTGCCAACCCTTAACCTCGGGTATTCAATGCCGGGGTCATATGCAGCCCCAGCATTGAGTTTGCCGCATAGCCTCCCAGCCATAGTAGCTAACTGGGCAGCAGTGATATTGCATGCTGCCCAGTTAGCCCCTGTGGCTAAAAGATAGGTAAACCTTTGCTATGCCTATCTTTTAGCCGCAGGTTGCTAACCGAGTAGCATGAAGTATCGCCACTGCCCAGTTAGCAACTTTCGCCACCTCCACTCCTCCCCGGAATGCCCATGACACACCCCGATGCTAAGCGGTTAACATCGGGGTTGTGTAAGGGAGAAGATCAAGGATATTCAGTGGCACTAGCCATACTTTCTGTACTATGTGACTGCTGCAACTAAGACTTTCATTGTCACCATCTATGCACTGATCCCTACCTATTTGTGGCCCCTCAATGCTCCTTGTCATCACTTTGCCAAGGATGTTCCCTTGCCCTACCTGTCCCTGACCCTCTGCGCTCTTCTCTGCTCTAGAGCCTATGACACCTCTGTGTCGTTTGGATTTTCACCACTTACTGTCTAATGGATCCACTGCCCGATCCTGTGTGCCTCCTGGTGGGTGTCCCTGGGGGTTTAAAGCATTGCCTCATGCCCGAACATTTGGCAGAGCTTCCTGATCTCTGCCCTGGAGAAATTCAGTTGCCGTGTGGCCATCTCTCTCTCCTTTCGCTGTGTCCTCATGCTGTGCCTCTGTGTGCCAGTAGATACATGCATAATTTATATCATGCATGCACTTCCACATCCTCATTTCTTCAAATGAGTCTTGCACAGTTGGATCACTGTATCCTCCATGTGCCCCCTACACCCAACCTTCCGGACATTCACAAGACGATTTCAGACAGAGCCTGAATATTCACAAGTCTGGTTCTGAAATTGGCTTCATTAGCGACACATCCTTGTTGGCACATTCCAGCCCAATAGCGACATGTCTTTTCAAAAATCCCATTTCACACATGTGAATTGTGACCAGCTATGCATCGCCCAGAACCTGCCCCCAAACATGCCTACCCCAGAGTTGTGTAAAACCATGCACATTCTTAACATCGTGTATACTTTACACATGGGGTAATTTTATAAGAAGCATTTTACCTGAATATTCTGTAACATATGCATGAAAAGCATTTATAAAATTAGCTCATGATGTAATCCCCCCCGCCCCCGGCTCTTTGGGGCTGATATTCAAAACAATTAACACGATTAGCAGACCTGCTGAGCACTTTCATTACAGCCACCGGGATATTCAGGGACACTAACATTGTGCCATTGAATAGCTGACTAGCATTGAGGCAATCCATGGGCAGAGCAGAGAAGGCACCCCACCCAAGGACAACCGGCCAGTGCAGATATTCAGCCACTAGCCGGTTATCCATGCAAGCAAATGTTAGGCACTTGAAAGGCTCCCTGGGGTAGAATGGGCCAGGGAAGGCATCAATGCATCTAGTTTTGACTGGAAAAAGTACCAGTAGAAAAAAACAGGGAAAAATCTCCATGGGCACATATTCCTTGGGAAATTTTCAAAGAAAAAATGCACACTTTCCCCTTGAATAGTGGTGCAAAACTCAGAAGTAAAAGTACCAGCAGATTTTGCAGCTGCCTATTGCTGCTATAACTACTTAACATCTGTATAGCGCTACTAAGCACATGCAGGCTATACACATACATATAAGTGACAATAGAGTCAATTCAGAACAGACGGCACAGCAAACAGGGGACTAGGGTAGATTTTAGGGAGAAGGTTAAAACACACATAGGTGGTAAACAAGGGGGGTCAAAATCCAAAAGCAGTCTTGAAGAGGTGGGTTTTTAGCCTGGATTTGGATAGGGCAAAAAATGGAGCATGGCATGCTGATTCAGGTAGTTTGGTCCAGGCATTTGTAGCAGCAAGGTGGAACAAGCGAAGTCTGGAGTTAGCAGTGGAAGAAAAGGGCACAGCTAAAAGTGATTTGTCTGAAGAGCGGCGTTCCCGAGGAAAGGTATAGGGATGTAACCTGGTGGTGATATTTGGCCAATGCATTTTTCTGGCTTCTGTGCATCAGGGCCATAACAAGCTATAATTATGCTCTGTGCTACTTCCAATTCTGGCGCCCCACTCCCCACAAATTGCTTGCCCTGCCCACCCCTCCTCCCACATTACCCTGCTGCCGCCACCACCTTTCTGGTTTTTTGGAGGTGGCAGCGGCGGCACTAGCAGTGAGACAGACCTGCGTTTGTAGGCAGGTCAGGTCCTTCCTTCCCTTCTCTGATGTAGGTTCTGTCAGAGTTGAGAGGCACCAGACCAACCATTCAAACACGGGTCTTTGCAGCTCATAAAAACAAAAAAGTGGCGGTGGTGGCAGCAGGGCAACGGAGGGGAGCAGGCTGGGGCTGGCAGCCCGACATGCGTCCTTAATCCTTTTGCGCCCTGTGCGGCTGCACTGCTCACACAGGGCTAAGTATAGTACTGCTGTGCATATCCACATTATCAGTGAAATATGGCTATGAAGGACCTAGACAAGATTCTCAAGAGCAGAGATGTCTCTGTCCATATAAACATTCAACTTGCCCAAGCAATGGTATTTTCAATAGTGTCATATGGATGTGAAAGTTGAACAGTGAAAAAGACAGGCAGGAAGAAAACTGATGCCTTTGAATTATGGTGCTGGCAGCAAATACTGCGTATACCATGGACTGCCCGAAGAACAAACCAGGCAGTACTAGAGGAGATCAAACCTAAGCTTTCCTTAGAAGCTCAGATGACAAGACTTCGACTTTTATACTTTGGACACATCATACAAAGAGAGAGATCATTACAGAAAGAAATGATGCTTGGCAAGGTTGAAGGTCAACATAAAAGAAGAAGGGCAGCAACGAGATGGATCGATACAATAAAAGCAGCTACAGCTGCCAGTCTATCAACAATGAGCTGCCTGACTGAAGACTGAACACAGTTTAGTCCAACTATCTAGAGGGTTGCCATGAGTCGACACCGACTTAATGGCACTTAACAACAGCATTTAATCATGCACACATGACGAGGATTATGTTCAGAAATGCAGGCGTCCCACCTGCCCCCTTCCTCTTTTCTCTATTTTTGTGGATAACACTGTCATCCTTCCTGTTTCCTTTCCTTAGCTCACAACCTTGGGGCCATCTTGACTCTCTCTTTCTCTTCACCTATCCAAAAGAGAGCTAAAACCTGTAATTTCTTTCTTCATAACTATGAGAGCCAGAGGAGAAGGGGTTAATACAGTAACACAAAAAAATCATCGAAATGTCTGAATGCTGGAATTGTACTGAGGTGCATACGTGAAGCTTTCAGAGGTATGTGACATCATATGGAAAAGATGTGAAAACACACTTATCAGTAAATGGTGGACCTTGAGAGAGGGTAGAAAGGCAATTATGAGAGATAAACATGCCAGCTTAGCATGAAGAAGAACATATGGCCCCCAGTATAGTTGTCAGAACACGGGGAGTTAAAGAGATATATTTCTTGGGAACTGAGGGGTGGGAGAGAACCAAGCAAGAGAACCAGGTAAAGAACTGAGTGAGGGGGGCAGAAGTCAGATAACAATATAAATCTGAGAAGGCCCAGACTGATAATTGCAGACATGGGCCTCAGAAGGTCAACAGAGAGGGGTATAGACATGAGTAGAATAACATGACAAATCACACAAGTGGGACCCCAGACAGCTGGAACAAGAATGAGCTAATTAGAGAAGAATGCCCCAAACAGTAAGAATGGTCCTGAGCAAGGGTATGTAATGTGACAGGACCAAATACACGATGGGTTTGTCTCCTGCGCAGTGAAGGCTGTGTGGGGAAGTATGGATTCCCTGGGTTCCCTATGGCCCCAGTATCCCTGTTGTCATGTCTGAGAGTTTTGTGTGCATGCCAGTTTGTCTTGTGCATGTCTGTTACACTGATTTCTTGTGTCCAGGAAAGCCTGTCATACTCGCTGTTGAGTCAAGAAGTAAGACAGAATTCATGCAGGCAGGACCAGACATTCTGACTTGTAGCTAGAGATCTGCATCTGAGATAAGTACAGAATGACCCTGTGTGCCTGCTGGGAGAGGTGGCAAGATCTGTAATTCCACTGGACTGTTTTCCCTTTCTTCTTAGTTTTTATGTTTCTGTAAGATAGGGAATAATAAAAGGATCGTTTTGGAAGAAAAATCTGTGAGATAGTTATTACCATGTATGAGCGTGTTGTCCTGCAAAAGGTGAGATTTTATTGGGAAGCGTAGGTCCTCTCCGTGATGTTTCTTTTATCGGAAAGTGATATGTCCTCCCTGAGTGGTTCCCCTTCTGGATGGAGCAAGGTGTCTTCTTGGGAACTGTCTTGCCCACAGTCCAGCCGACCCTTTGCCCCGCACATAACATCAGTGAAATTCGGTCCTTCTTCTTAAGTCACTTCACTGCCTCCCGATCCATTTCCACATCCAGTTCAAACTTCTCTTGCTGCTGCTGCTACTACTACTAATCATTTATATAGGGCTACAAGGTGTACGCAGCGCTGTATGGATACATATAAAAGACGGTCCCTCTATACATTCATTCTCATTACCTCTCCTCTCTTATGAGGAGCCACAGAATGAATGCATATGTAGGTCAGCAGAAGAAGTTTGAACGGGATGCAGAAATGGATAGAGAGGCAGTGAAGTGACTTGAGAAGAGGGGTTATGTGAGCGTAGTGATACTGGCAGAAGATTAGCCATGCAGCTGAGTCTTGAATGGATCGAAGAGGAGAGAGATAATTCAGAGGGAGACCTATGAAGAGCAGGTTACAATAGTCTAGACAGGAGATGGCTACATGGTGACTAAGGGTCTTGGCGGCGTATTCAGAACGGAAGGGACAAATTTTGCTGATGTTATGGAGAAAGAAATGACAGGTTTTAGCTATTTTTTTGGATATTTCCATAAAGAAATATTTCCTCAGATTACTCCTGAGTCTATCACTTTCATCCTATGCCGCCTCGTTGCAGAGATTTCTTTCAATTGAAAGAGGCTCTCCTCCTGTGCATTTATGTCATGGAAGTATTTAAACATCTCTGTCATAGCTCCCCTTTCTCATCTTTCTTTCAAAGTATACATACAGAGATCTTTAAGTCCGTCCCCATATGCCTATGACAATGACCATTTTAGTAGCTGCCCTCTGCATCAGCTCCATCCTGTTTCTATCCTTTCAAAGGTGTATCTCCAGAATTGCACACAGAACTGACCAAAACTTCTATCTCCTGGAATTCTGTAACTTGGCAGTCCTAGGTGGTTCTCAATCCAGACTTCAAAGACCACCTGTCAGTTGAGATTTTCAAGACAGCCACAAGGAATATACATGATATAGGTTTGGATACAGATATATCATGCATATATTTATTGTGATAGTCCTGAGAAACAGCCTGGATGGGTGGTTCTAGAGACGGGATTGAAGAAACGTTTTTAAAGAAAACATTTGAGGTGGTTAGAAGGATATTTATATCTGTAGAAAAGTTATTTGGGATGTGTAAGAGGTACTATATTATACTCTCTACTCAGTCAACAAACTAGCTTACAAAGAGTTATTCATTGATCTACTTATGCTACTGTTATTCACCCCCTAGAGCCCTCAAACCTAAATATATTTTGCTCTCCTAGGAAATAAAATATCTCCAGAAAGTAGTTTGCTGCAGCTGCATAACTCCCACTATAGTTTTTGGAATATATGTTGTTTTTAACAGGGTTTTTTTGTATTGCTTTATCATTTCAGTCAAAATGGTTTACATTGTAACTTAAACTTGGTAATGTACATTAAGCAGGGACATTGATAACTTGGAATTTTTGTTACCTTTATTTTCTTCTCTGATGGTAAAAATGAAAAACCTAGTTTAATCTCTGCCATTTTACGTATGATCATCAGAACATGCAAAAAAAAGGTTTTCATTTCAGTGCAATGGCTTCATTTTCTTATGGCAAAAGCCACTTTTAAATAAATTTCTATTTCTTCTCTACAGCAGATTATGACACTCACCTTAGGGGGTCTTTTACTGAAAGGCGCTAAGGTGTTGCACCTAACACACCAGTAGCTCCAAAACCATGGCGCGTTAGGTGCAGCACCATCTCATTAACTGTTGAGGATGTGAACAGCATTTTCCTGGCAGTTAACCTGGAACCCTGTCCTCTAAATCATGCCACATTAGCACAGCTGCACTTAACTCCACTTATTGAGGTGGTGTTAGGTGAGCCCTTGCTAATCATGTGGTTCGCAGTTAGAGCGCAGTGTGTACCCCATGCTAACTGTGCAAAACTCACTGCACCCACTCCCCATCCCCTAACCTACTCACTCGTGTGCCTACTGTGAGATGCAGAGTTAACATGGGAAATGACCTTTGCTATCATGGCCCTGCACTATCTGGCAACACATGTCCAAGGCGTCCTTTTAGCATGCACCAGACATGCGCTGCCAGCTAGCGCCCTTTAGTTAAATGAAACCCAATAGAGCCCAATTCCAGAACATGCATGGCTGGCCCATGGGCACATCCAAATCAAAAACAGGACAATTTAAACGTGATTCTGCAACTGAGGGGATAGATGCACCCGCATTTTTGGGATCGGGGACATAGATGCTTTTGGCACGGCACAAACAAAGCACTATGGAGTATGACACACGGCTATAAGCAGGAAATGGCTTTGTACATCCCCGCGCTTACCGTATTCTGAAAAAATGGACATTTTTTATCCCATCTGTCTCTGCTATATACCCGCGAACGGCCACACCCCACTGTAAAACATGCATCTCCTAAGCTGCTCCTCTCACTGGCAGTGCTGTGCTGATGCAAACTACACATGAATACTGATGATACATAAATGTTAATGCAAACTAGACTATATATACCAGTCTGTTGCATGCCAAGAACAGTGTAAAATAATCTCAGTGCACTCTAAGATAGAATAAAAGCAGGTAGAAACTGGTATGTTTGTCATGACATACCTTGCATCACAAGCTACATGGCAGTAGAAGACATCCTTAGTTATGCTTGCATTGGTCACCTCTGAAAACTGCCTTTACAATGCTAAGAATGGACCAGAAAAAAATCAGAAGAGGTTCTCCATAGCTAAATGTCAAAACATATTTCTGTCACTAATAAGGGACCCTCAGAATGGGAGCATTCAAATGTGCAAACAGCACTAATACATGCACAAAGGCACCATCATCGTTTTCTACAAATGTGCACATTTTTAGAGATCAATGATGGTGCTTCTGGTCATGTCTTAGTGCTGTTTGCACTGTTGAATGCTCTCATGCTGAAGGTCCCTTATTAGTGACAGGGATATGTTTTGACATTTTGCTACAGAGAACCTCTTCTGATTTATTCTGCCTGATCACACTAGCAGCTGGTGAAGCTGCGATCATCCCTACAGGTACTGGCCAGGCATTCATGTCCCCCCAGATTTGCGGATGAATACACCAGATCCTCCCATGCAATACTCAAACCACACACACACACTCACTCACTCTCACTTGCAGTCAAAAATAACATACCTCTGCAAAAAACATGCCCTGCACCTATAAACAACTGCTGTGAAGACATAATAGCATGGTGTTTCAGGATACCACATCTGACCTGCATTTCTCAGCCAAACAAGATTCTGCTCCATACTACCTCACATACCATCCCTACATCTACATTCCCATTTTTACGAACATTGGATTGTTAGGGAAGCTGAGAATAGCCCCTGTAGCACAAACAGCAAATGTCAGCATAGCCAGAATAAAGACTATTGCAGTGCTTTATATTTCTGTAGGGGTGTTATTTTACTGTTCCCAAATCTTACAGATGTCCCTCACCTGTGCATTCTAATCTCTACAACTGCATCTTTTGCCCTCCCAGACAGCAGACACACCAGTTTAATACAGATGTATCACAGCCATTCATCTCTATGGGACGCGTTGAAGATAAGAGCAGACATTTTTCTAAGTCCTTTATTCTTCATTGCCGCTGGTATAACGTAGATGTCAACGGGAAACACTCAAGATGTATATGGGCCTTTCCTGAATATGCTTTCTATGTCTCCACGGCTTACCATGCCCCCATTCCAACCCTTCTGAGATCCCCGTGCTAACGCCGTGTATGTGTAGGGCTGCGTAGTTTCAAAATTTGGTTCTAGACGATTTAGCAGGAAAAATGTTTATCCCACATGTCTAACCAGCTTATTTGTGTTCTGGAATGACCCCCATAGTGTTTGGCTAAATGCTATATCCAGTATCAAAATGAAAGGAGCAAAGCACACCTGATTCAAAAAGTTAAAACCATATGCAACATTCAAGTTGGTAAGAATGAAACATAGGAAGAAATGTAATGAGGTACCATAAATTACTTATGGAAAAAGCCAGTATTCAATTGCTATACAACAACCAAAAAACCCATTAGGTCTCCCATATAGACATCCAAACCAACAAGGAAAACACACATAAACAAACTATTTTTGTTGGAACTCACACCATGAGGGAATCTCCCTCTCGTTGTGTGTTCCGTTTTTATCTTAAATTCAAATAGGGACTCAACCCTAGCAAGGATTAGGGGGACATCAACCCTCTAATACCAACCGAACAAACCCAATATTCACACCAGGCATAAAAACCAGGCTCAAGGTAAATTCAGTTTATGTGAAGACCATTATTAAAGGGGACTCGGAAAATCCACTGCTTGTCCCAATACAAGCACTGTGGGACCTGTGTCTTCTTGAGAAACTGCTAGGTACTTGTGACCTAGATTGGCCACTGTTGGAAACAGGCTATTGGGTTTGATGGACCTTGGTCACTTTATTACAGTGTAGTCCCGACTGGAGAAAGCCTACTGCACTCTTATCTCTAGCAAAGCAGAGGAAGAGAAGTTATCTCTAGCAAGCAGAGAGTGCAGCAGGACAAAGGACTAGGGGAGGGACAAGCATGTACCAGGGTATGACTTCACCAAGAAGGGTGTATCCTTTTCACTTAACCCTTCCAGCTCTCAGCCCTGCCTGGATTTCTACCTCATTCCCCCCTTTTTAAGGGGAAAATTTGCCTTGTAGTGAAGGAGGCCAGTTTTTCCTCATAGCAGTTGATCTGACTGCAGAAGGGATTTGTATTTGCATACTGCCATCACATGGGCAGCAGTTTTCCGCTCCACTATGGTCTCAATGGTGGCGGTAATAAATCGGATAAGGATAGGGATACAGCATGGCAGGATGACACATAGCAAGAGAATAAGGAGAACCCCTACCACTAGGGTTTTAAGTCCACCTAACCAATTGAACCATTCCGCAAACCACCCAGCACCTATAGAAGGGGCTGTGATATGATTAGCTAGGTCACGTAGGTCTTGAATAGAGCGTTCAATGGAAACACTCTCATCAGTGAGATTAAACCAACACATACCCTCAAACTCCTCGCAGCCATGATTTAAGCGTAGGAGCAGAAAATCAATGATCATCCTATTCTGAAGAATCGCCGTCCGCAGAACGGACATTTCGTGATTCATAGTGGCTAGGATGGTTGAGGTAAGATTAATGGATTTGGCCAAGGAACAAGCAATACAGCTTACTTCCATTGCATTGTGTAAAGCTAACGCAGGTGCTCCTACAATGGATATTGCCAGTCCCAGCGCTGTCTGATCACTATAAGGTTCCACATTGGAGTTACAGGTAGGGGGCATAGGTTTTGATCGAGGATAGCGCATGTGGGAACTAACCTTACTGGGGGTATGAGAGAAAGCAACAGTAGTAAGTCTGCCAAAAGTGCAAGGACCGCCAGTAGCGTTTATGGGAACATAAGTGTAAGCAGTTTTACCACATAACAAAAACCATCCTAAGGGGAAGATACATTTCTGAGTAAGCACAAGATACCTTCGTAATAGACTTGCATGATAATACAGTGTTAAGACACATTAAAAAAAAACCTTCAGTTGCATTTACAAAAATAAAGCAATCTGTAGCTTTAAGCATGGAGACAACCTGCAAAGAGAAAGGGGCCTTGTTAAATTAGGCTGAGGTAGGACGAGTAACACCAATGAAGTAGAAAAATATAGAAAAGGTTAGCTTTGGCTGTTTGCAGTTCAGATTATGCATTACAGTAAACGTTTGCATTTCACACATAGTGGGTACAGCAATATGGCATGTTGATAAAAAAAACTCCAGGCTGCGATGAGCTGCATACACAAAAGTCCGAAGTATTCAAAGCAGTCCCGGCAAGTAGTGTTACTACATTTATAGTTCCTGAGGCCAACAAGGGAAGGCCCCACATGAATGCCAGAACAAAAGTCAGCATGAGCAGGTGCATACCGACCATGGAGCTTGTGTCCCACTAACAGTATCTGAAGATGACTCCTCAAGCTTCCGCCATGCGTAGACTAGCCAGCTTCCGGTATGCAGCTAGCGCAGGACTCCATCGTCTGCTGGTTCCCTGGTTCTCCACAGTATGAGGCGTAAGGGATCCTGAGAATGTTCGTGCGCTGTCCACTTATCATCCAAGTCAGGAGCAGCTTTCTTAAGACAAGTATGATGAATCCACGGGGTAACCTCTGCGACCTTGACTGCAGTTGGTGTGGCTAGGAGAACTGTGTAAGGACCTCTCCAGGTAGGGCACAGTGGTTCACGTTTCCATTCCTTAATCTACACATGATCTCCCAGCTGGTGGGGATGGAGCGGCTCTGACAAAGAGAGAGGCAGTCGCTCTTGTATCCACCTGCTCAAAGACTGAAAAACAGATCCCAATGCCAGTAGGTGTTGCCGCGTAAGTTCATTACCTATCTGCTCTAGGTCTCCCTTAAGGCCCTAAACAATGGGTGGTGGTCGACCATACAGTACTTCATAAGGGGATATTCCCAAGGTCCGAGTTGGAGAGGACCGGACCCGGAGAAGGGCTATTGGCAAAGCCTGATCCCACTTAAGATGAGCTTCCTGGCAGAGTTTAGACAACTGGAGCTTCAGAGTTCGGTTCATCCTTTCCACTTTTCCTGAACTCTGTGGGCGGTAAGCAGTGTGAAGTTTCCAGGTGATCTGGAGGGCCTTAGAAAGGTCCTGAAGGCACTTAGCAACAAATGCAAGGCCATTATCTGACCCTATAGTAAGGGGAAGGCCAAACCTAGGAATGATCTCTTTCAACAGGGCCCTTGTAACTTCTCGGGCTATCTCTGTTCTACAGGGGTAGGCCTCAACCCATCCTGAAAATGTACACACTATCACCAGCAGATATCGATAACCCCTTACTCGGGGTAACTCAGTGAAATCAACTACAATATTCTCCATAGGGGCAGCACCAACTGCCTGTATAGAAACGGGAGGTAGAGGCCCTTGGCGGGGGTTATTCTTGGCACATTGGAGACAGCGAAGTGCTGCAGCTGCCGTCAAGGCAGTCAGATGTGGGACATAGAAGCAAGACTGTAGAATGGTTTGCATGGAGGTCTTAACAAGTGGGTGGTCTCATGAAATCGGCAGACAAAAAGCAGGCACTAGACTCTCAGGGATAACATATCGGGGTGGATCTTCCAGTAACTGCAACCACCCAGCAGTAGTGAGAGTAGCCCCTTCCTGAGTGAAGAAATCCATCTCTTTCCTGGTATAATGTGGGTCCCACTCTGACATAGGAATTGGAAACAGGGGGCTTGAACATTTATTGGGACTGTTCCTTACTGGGCTGCTAGCTTGGCCTCCCTATCAGCCCTGCGGTTACCCTGGATGACCAGAGTGTCTCCTCGCTGGTGTGCCTTGCAGTGAACTACCACCACCGCTTCTGGTGCCCACAAAGACTCTAGTAACTCCAAAATCTCCCTCCCATACTTTAGATTTCCCGCTTGAATTTATGAGCCCCTTCTCTCTATAGAGGGCCCAATGGACATGGAGTGTAGTGAATGTATACTTAGAATCAGTGAAAATGTTTGCCTTCAGACCTGCAGCTAACTGGAGGGCTCGAGGAAGGGCAATGAGTTCAGCTTTCTGGGCAGAGGTTCGCAGGGGTAAGGGCTCAGCCTCCACAACAACCCCCGGAGTGACCACAGCATATCCAGCCTCCGCTGTCCATCTTCCATGAGACTGCTGCCATTGGTAAAGTACTGAACATCAGGAGAAACCAGCGGTACATCCTTCAGATCTGGGCGGCTGGAATACACTTCATCCATAACCTGGATACAATCATGTTCAGGTAGCCCAGGTGCTACAGGGAGTAGAGTAGCAAGATTGAGTGTTTTTCACTATCTCCAAGTGAACCCGAGGATTCACAAACAGCATGCTCTGGCACTTTGTCATCTGCTCGTTGGTAAACCAATAATTGCCTTTGTACTCCATCAGGGTCAGTACTGCATGCAGCACTTTAACATACAGTTCTTGCCCAAGGGACAATTTATCAGCCTCAGTTGCCAAGAGAGCTGTTGCTGCTACTGCGCGGAGACAAGAAGGCCACCCCCTTGCTACTGGATCCAGCTGTTTGGACAGATAAGCCACAGGTCATTGCCAGGAACCTGGGCTCTGAGTGAGGACACCAACTGCCATCCCCTTTTCTTCATGGACGTACAGATGGAATGGTTTTTCCACATTGGGCAGTCCTAGACTGGGGGCTGATAGCAAAGCCTTCTTTATATTCTGAAAGGCCTCCTTTTGGTCCGGGCCCCAGTCGAAAGGATCTCGTTCTCCCCCTGTTGTAGCTGCATACAGGGGCTTGGCCAACACAGCATAGTTGGGTATCCAGATTCAACAAAAAACGGCAGCCCCTAAGAAGCCTCTTAACTGCCTGCGATTTTGTGGCTCAGGAATAGAACAAACAGCCTCCCTCCTCTCAGAGCTAAATCTTCGAAGGCCTTGAGCAACATGGAATCCCAAGTATCTGACTTCAGTCTGGCACAATTGGGCTTTACTTCGGGACACCCGATAGCCAGACATCCAAAGTAGGTGTAGAAGTTCTGAAGTAGCGGTTAGACATTCTTCCCGGGAAACAGCAGCAATGAGTAAATCGTCCACATATTGTAACAATACGCATTGAGAAGGGCAAGACTGGAACTGATGCAAATCTTGACTAAGTGCATCCCCGAACAGCATGGGGGAATTCTTGAATCCTTGGAGTAACTGTGTCCATGTCAATTGTCCCTTACTGCCAGTAATAGGGTCTTCCCATTCAAATGCAAACAGTGGCTGGCTAGGAGTGGCCAGTCTCAAGCAGAAAAAGGCATCCTTTAAGTCCAGAACAGTGAAGCAGGTTACTTGTGCAGGAATCAAACTCAGTAAATTGTAGAGGTTTGGCACAACAGAGTGAATGGTAACAACAGCTTCATTGACCTTCCGTAGGTCCTGCACAGGTCGGTAATCATCAGTATCTGGTTTTTGAACTGGCAGCAAAGGGGTATTCCAGGGTGATTGGCATGGTTCTCAGGAGTCCAGATTTCAGTAGTTGCTGGAGATGTTTATGAATGCCCTCAACATTTCTTCAGGGCAGGGAATATTGCCTGACACAATTGGGACATTCGTTTTTTCTTCTCTTTTTCAGTGGCCCATTTCTCTGCAATAAGCACATTGATCTCGTTCCAATAGTCCTTGCTCCAATGATCCGAGCCGGGTTCCTCTACCCTGGCCTCGGCTTCTCGGTTCCGTCGACTTTCCTTGTCCTTTCTCGACTAGCGCCGCTGCTAACATATCAGCTTTCTTTTTCATCTTTCGTTCACACTCATGCTTCATCTCCTGATCTCTGTTCACAAATACTTTCATAGCAACTTCCATCCGCTGGGTTATATTCATTCCAGCAAAGCCCTCAAGCTTCTGAAGTTTCCTTCGAATGTAGAGTCTTTCACAAAACTGGCCAGGGCTCTCATCAGGGGTTTGCAGTACCTCAGATATTTTCTCTACATTCATCGCTTTCTGGCCCCCCTTTTAAAGCCTTCAAGGAGAGCCCGATGATAACAATTCAGAGCAAGGCGGCCTGCATCACTGTTTGCTGCCCAGTGGGGTTTTAGGTCAGGAACGTCTCTCAGCGCTTCTCGCTGGGGCCCCCAAATGAGGTCGCAGTGCTCAAGTACGGGGGGGGGAGGGGGGGAGGAGGGTGTACAAACGTGGAACTGACATTCTTCAGATCAGGGACTCAGGGAACTTTCTGAAGTGCTGGGCAGGTCTGTATCTGAAATTGGCATTTGTATGCTTCCCTCACTGCTCTTCTGACTGTCAGAAAATGATGTAGTATCTGTTGAGAGGGGCGGGGGAGAACTAGCCAAATTCCCTGCTGAGACTGCCGACCTAGCTGAAGTCACCAGACTCTGCCTGAGAATACAGGGAGGAGGGAAAGGGGGGAAATTCTTCTGTCTCTGGCTCCTGTACTAAAATGGGCAATTGTGATTTTAATTTAGGCTGCATTTCCTTTGGGCTACGAGACAAAAGTATGCGACAGTGTTCCCAGTAGCATCTCCTGAGCCATTTAGGTCTCTGCCGACAAACATCCAGCCAGGAATTAATATAAGGGAATTGATCAGGATGTTTAGCTACCACAACTTGGTGCACTCGGCTAACCAAGTCATAATCAAATGTTCCTTCTCGGGGCCAATCAGTATTAAAGCTAGCCACTCATGCTCACAATATTTCTTTAACAAGGATGGAGTTATATGAACTCCATAATCTGCAGAGAATCCCTTCCTGAAATGCTTTACCATACACTCTAAGGGGCTGCATTTCATCTCTGATCCCCCCATATCTTTCTTCCAGGCTTTGAAAACACAGAGGGAAAGGAATGCAGACAGCCAGGAATCTGGCTGCTCTAGTCTCAAGAAGGGTAACTAAGAAAATGGCGCTGTGGCAGGCTATGGCCTGGAATAGTCTGCAAATATGAAAGGCCTGTAAGTTAGGCCTGGATTCCAACCCCCACTATAGCTAGAAAAGAACCAAAAATCTGTGAAAAATGAGAAAACTGTTTTAAACTGCTTAATAAGAAGTTTTACATGAATTCATAAGTCTTTCATTATTCTCTTGTGTGCAAAAGATAGAAATGTTTCAATACATGCATTCCTAGAGCCAGAAACGACCTTGCAGTAGAGAAGTATCAAACCAAGAAACTGCACCATTGTTAGAGCAGTCCTAAGGGAGGGAGCTGGGTGCTAGGCCCAGGAGGGATCTCTGAATGGACAGGTGCAGGGGGCGTTGGAACCAATAGAAAGTTTGCATGTATCAAGCTGGAACCAATAGAAAGTTCTCATGTATCAAACTGAAGAAGAGGTATAAATGAGTATGTCTCTGTAAAAACTTTGCTCAGTTCCTTTTGAAGCTTTGACTGACTGGGCCTTGTGCACAATAAACTGGCTTGGACCCTGTCAATTGACTCCTGGATTTATTCATTGATTGCACTTCGCTGCAGCATATTCCTGGTGCGTTGGCCGGGAAGTGCGAGTAGTGAATGGTATTCAAGTGAGTAATCCACGCAATTCGCCTCGAGGTTTGGCCCGGTTGGAACCGTGTCTGTCCGACCGCAGGGGAAACCTCAGGCGCCGCCGGCCTTTTTGTGCCGGAGAGGGTTCCGCCTTGCCTCGGCGGGCCACTGGCTCCGGCCGGCCAACACCTCCGAACCTGAGGGGAGTCCAGGATCCAATCCAAGAACGAGTGTGGTATCGGGAACCGGATCCGGTGAGTAGACATTTCTTGTGATTTGATAGTCAGTAAGTACAGCCTGGGAAAAAGAGTCTTGCATAAGTGTGCGCGAGACTGATTTGGTATAAACTGAGAAATCTCGCATAAGTATGCGTGAGACAAGAGAGCTTGATCACCTCTCATAAGGGCGGTCCTAGTACGCTCCGCATAAGAGAAAGCCGAAGCCATCGACCCTTCTTGTTTGAAATAGTCAGAAAACCTTGGCACTTGAAAAATGATTTTTTGTGAAAATATGATTGCTTGTGTGATTGAGAGGTCTTGAAATATAGACCGAGCGAAAGTGGACTTCTGAGTAGCGCAGTTCCTGGCCGGGCGACCGCACCCAGGTCGCGAAATGGAGGAAGCGAGTGGTGTTTGTCGTCCCCCCCCAGTGTTCTGTGGGCTGTACGGACCCCTTACCTACAGCCATACTACCTACCCTTACTGTTTGTTGTCTGGTACGTCATTACGTGTTCGTAGTTACGATTAGATTAGGGGAGGGGCGGAGTCCACACAAACTCCGTTGGAATGTATGATCAAGAATTTCCGTAAAGGATTTTCAGGAGACTATGGTATAAAAATGTCTCCGTCTAGATTAAAAATGCTATGTGATAGGGAATGGCCTGCGTTAGCTATTTCATGGCCCCGCGGGGGCACCTTTGATGTAGAAAAGGTTTCCCGTGTTCATCAGCTTGTACAAAAAGTGCATCCTGACCAGTTCCCCTATATAGATTCCTGGTTAGATGCTTGTGAAAGGCAGCCTTTATGGATGAAGCGCTGCTATGAGGAGCAATGTAGAATATTAGTAGCCACCACTAGGGGGACCCGAAAGGTTGAGGAGAAGCCGCCTGTGTATTCCGCCCCAGAGTCCCCAGAAATCCTGGCCCGGTTACCCCAGTACCCACATAAGTTAGTTCCCCTAGCACCGCTGCCTGAAGCGGAGCCTGATGAGGAACCCCAGCAAGTGCCGCTGCAGCAGCCCAAGAAGCTCCCTCCCCCGAGTGACAGTCCCGAGTCATGCCCGAGTACGTCGGGGGGACCCGAGTCCTCCGACGATGCTGAGAGCAGAGGCTCTCCTGCCAGTTCAGGGTCACCCGCTAAGGAAGTTTGTGCCCGGGAGCCTTATGATTTAAGAAGTATAACTCCAAAGAAGAAGGAGAAAGCAGGGCACCTAATGCCATTACGCCAAGTGCCTGGTGTACCTATTTTAAATGACCAGGGCCAGATGGCGCCAGGACCAACCAGCCTAGTCTACGTACCTTTTTCCACCACTGATTTATTAAACTGGAAAACGCATTATGCATCCTATACAGCAAAAACCCCAGGAATTAACAGAATTAATGTCTAGTATTATGCAAACCCACCAGCCTACCTGGGCCGATTGTCGCCAGCTCCTGTCCACCCTCTTTACTACTGAGGAGCGAGGACGAATTGGGCAAGCAGCTCTCCGTTGGTTAGAAGAAAACCCCGTAGAAGGAGGAGGAATAAATCTCCCACAAGCTGCCGCTGCAGTTTACCCAAATGAAGATCCTGGGTGGGACCCAAATGATGAAAGGAGGGCAGCGGCCCTAACGAGATTTCACCAGGCCTTGTTGCAGGGCCTGAAGAAGGGAGGCCAGAGGGCCATGAATATCGGGAAGGTATCTGAAGTCCTCCAGGGTCCAGATGAGAGCCCAGCGGCCTTTTATGAGCGGTTGTCCGAAGCCTATAGACTATATACCCTATATGATCCTGCCGCTCAGGAGAATCTACGCATGGTAAATGCGGCCTTTGTCAGCCAGTCCCAGAGAGACATAAAACGAAAATTGCAGAAACTGGATGGATTTGCGGGCATGAATACAGCACAGTTAATGGAAGTCGCTCAGAAAGTATTTGTGAATCGTGAAAATGAACGTGACAGAGAAAGTGAACGAAAGATGAAGAAGAAAGCAGATCTTCTTGCTGCCGCTTTAGTTGAACGACGTGGAGGAGGTTTTCCTAATCAAAGGACCAGAGAACGTGATGATTTCTGACCCTTTCTCAAACCCAGTCGCTGGGAGGGTCAGAAATCATTACGGCCCGAAACGCAACGTTGGGTTACCTGCTTTGGGAGATTGCTCCCTCACATTGTTGCGACTTTGAAATTTAAGAACTGTATGCATATCATTCTTGGCTGGATCTGTGACCGGCGTCGGACCGATTATTTGGAATTCCTCTTTGCCAGAAGAGTGAGAGGAGAAGGACGGAAGCGGTTTGACTACTCTAGCTAAGTAGTTTTTCCAACCTTTAGGATATAAGAGTGACTATTGAATAGCTTTGGTGTTGGGAGGTTACTCTCTCGGGGCCTATTAGTGGATTTTCCACTTTTTTAAAGACGATTAAAAGGAACTTTGTTCCTCATGGTGTATGTTCCGATAAAAATATATGTTTGTCTGTTTCCCTGTATTTTCGTATGGTAAACACATAAATCAAGCACAGACCAACACATAGACAGCCTCCCAATTCCCTAGAAAACAGTCTAACTATTAGGAACGCGGTTTTCCCCAGTTCAGCTCAGTTCAGGGTACTAGGGCGATTCCCTCGAGAGGTGATCAAGCTCTCCTTCTCCCCATAGGAAGGACCGATTTTTCTGAACTGCAGATAGAGACAGACCCCCGTTATCACTTACCCCACTCAGTCCAGAGTTGAATGGGTTGTTTCCTAGACCCCAGAGCGGGTTTGTAGGTGTCTGTCGGAGAAAGCCAGTGGCAGAGGCGAATCAGGAAGCAATACTTTCCAGAACAACTGGTCTGGTGGCGCCTTGTATTCCCCCCTGCGTTCGCCACAGCCCGACTCAAACCGATTGAACCTAGAGGTAGCAAGATAACCTTTTCTTTCTTATCTCGCTGTCTCAGCCGGGTCAGGGAACCAAAAATGTAGCAGATAAACGAGTGAAGAAACACCCAAGGAGTCTTAGAAGGAAACAACGGTTTAATGTGCACAGACCCAGAGAAAATAGTTTTTCCAAATTCTGGGCTTCCACCAGAGGGCTCAGAGAGATTATATAGACCTCTTATCAGGTTATTACAGTATTTCTTCATGATTGGTCACTTTATTACAGTGTAGTCCTGATTGGAGAAAGCCTACTGCACTCTTATCTCTAGCAAAGCAGAGGAAGAGAAGTTATCTCTAGCAAGCAGAGAGAGCAGCAGGACAAAGGACTAGAGGAGGGACAAGCATGTACCAGGGTATGACTTCACCAAGAGGGGTGTATCCTTTTCACTTAACCCTTCCAGCTCTCAGCCCTGCCTGGATTTCTACCTCATTATTATATATTTTCCGTGTCATTGGGAATAGCTTGTGCAAATATGGTAAGACAGGGTGCAAACCTAGCTTCTCCCATTGACTCTGGTACAACTACTCCATTGGGAACCAATTTGGACAGGGAAATTAACTAATGTCCTGTATCTGAATGCAAGTTATATTGAACTCAGCTTTGGAAAAGGTGAGTAGCAAATCTAAAGTCAATTCAATGTCCATTCAGTGATATAATGAGCTATATTTGAGTCACAAATCTGAAAGCTAAGATAATTTAAATGCATGTGGAAAACTTCCAGAAGAGACATGTTGTCCATAGCAACAAAAATGGCACAGAAGTTAGTGGCACATTATGGACTACACAGTTTATTAAGGTATGACCTTTTAAGAAAAATAAGTGTATTTCACTTTTCAGATACGATGTCTATCATTATATTAAATTAATTCTGTTCAGGTTGTTGACAAATAGAGATTTAAGTTCGATAAACACATAAACAATTCTGGGTATTAATCTACAACTGATCAAACCATATCCACATTTACTTCTGCTATTTCTTTTATCAATTTCTAGAACAGGGCTCGACAAATCCCAGGCGCCAGGTTGTCATGGCGATCAGAAATTACACCTGGCGCCTGACCGCCGCCCCCTCCCCGATCACGGGCCGAAGATCCCTTCTGTCTGATCGCGGGAATCCGATCTCCCTCGGGCAGGCAGAAAGAAAAAGAAAAGCCCCGATCCGCAGCATAGATCCCTTCGGAGATCGGATCCATGTGGGCAGAACAGGAGGATCTTTGCCACGATTGAGGCTTAGATTCAGCAGAGAGCCCGCGGGGGTGTCCGAGGCTGCATTTAAGCCTCACTCTGCATCACGCCGTAGCACTTCCCCTGGCGTGAGTCAACGTAGCAAACGCCGAACCATGAAGCCTACTCTGGACATTTTGTAATTTTTTCCTCTTCAGTTATTCCTCTTCCTGCGCTCTCGCACATTTTAGGCCCGGTGCGGCTGCCGTACCTGCTGCGTGGCCCTGAGACGCGCTGTAGCAGGGTACGGCGCTCGCTACGTTGTCTCACGTCAGGAGGGTTGCCACGGCGGGGAGTTTGCCTATGCTGTTTACAAAGGCACCAGAATGTCAGTATTCCGGACTGAAATGTCCAATTTCACTACCTGCCTCCTCTTCCCCTGATTCTTTGCTATGAGAAATTGGCTCTTTAAGTACCGGCCTGAACGTGAGAGTATTTTAGTAAATGTATTCGCCAGTGCAGTCTTTCTTCAGGATGTTTAGTGATGATATTGATGGACCAAAACACTGGACTCCGCTCTTAACACTAGAAGCCCCATTTACCTAGAAACCCCAAATTATCATGACGACCACGTTTAGCATGAAAAGCAGATGTGAATTAATGTGAAGTTACTTATTTGTTAAATACTGCAGTATGTGATGTCATTACATGACATCATCATGTGTTTATTGTTTGTAATGGTGGAGTAAAACTGTAAACAGTGATTGAGATGCGCCACCTAGTGGGAACATGAATTTATACCTAGAAGCCCCAAAGTACGTCAATTGACGCATCCAAGACAATTGAGTATGTCAATTGACGTAATTTGGGGGCTTCTAGGTATAAATTCATTTTCCTGCTAGGTGGTGCATCTGTCATTAATTTTCGATGCACATATTTGAACATCTTGACCTTGCTAACAAAGTCATGGAACATGACTGACATGGTTCTAGTAGTGGCGCTGGTATACAACTGTGAAGATACATTTGTGTCGGCGCACTTTGGGGCTTCTAGTGTTAAACTCGTGGATTTTTGAATTATCTTTCTTTAGTTAATGAGCCATTTAAATTAAAATTGTATTGCTTCTGTGTGGCTATTGCTGTTTGTGATTTACTATTTATTCACTGTACAGTATTCTAAAAACAAACAAACATAAAGGCCTTTTATAATATCAAAACTGAAAAGTTACTCAATTCTCCAGGACCAAGCAGGAAGTCAGTCCTCACTTATGGGTGACATCGACGTCGATGGAGCCCCCGTGCGGAGCAATTCCCCAGCTTTCTAAGAAAGCCTTTGGGAATACTGCACGCATGCGCGGTCCCCTTCCCGCCTAAAGGTGCCATCTTACTCAGTCTTTCTTTTTCCGTGGAGCCCACTGGACGTCTGTCCATGTCACCCGGAAAAATTGATGTTTTTTTCTTGCGATTTCATCGTGTTTTTTCTCCGGTTCGACGCCGGTTCCCCTTCCCGCCGGGTTCGGTACACCGGTATCGAGCCCGTCTTCTATTTTTCGGTTTTTGCCCTTCATGGCTGGCGTTCGCGCCCTTTTTGTCTTTTCCCTGGAAGGCCGGTCCTTTGACCTCGCGGGGGCTCTTTTTTCCCCGATGGCTTCCAGTGGTTTCAAAAAGTGTGATCAGTGCAAGAAACTGATGTCTCTCACCGACACACATGACTGCTGCCTTCGATGCCTCGGACCGGATCATGATCCTAAGGTCTGTGTCCCGTGTGGCAAAATGTCCACTAAGGCACTACGAAGCTGCCAGCATCAGAAAGAACGGATTTTTTCTGACTCTGCCTCCGGCCGGGCCCGGACCTTGTCCGAGGCCTCGATGTCTCGGGAGTCTGACCCCAAGCATCGCCGGGGTTCCTCGGACAGGGGGTCCCCCGATCGGGAACGTAAGAGGAAGAAGGCTCGTGAGGGCGTCGTTGTCGGAGGTCCCTGGTTCCTCGAGGGCCAGGTCTCGGACCCCCGACCGCCGTCCCGGGCCCATGGAGCAGGAGAAGCCATCCAAAATGCCCCGTGTGGAGACAGAGCCCGCCGGGCACGTAAGTCCTGTTGTCCTCGTGGACTCTCCTCCTAGGGAGATGACATGCCGGGCCCTGAGTCGGTGGCTGCTGAGTCTCCTGAGCTTGGACTCAGGCCGACAGCCTTGGAGAGCAGATTGTCTGCCTTCATGGATCAACAGCGGGTACTGATGGCCAGCCTCGCTGGTGCATCTGCCCCGACCACCGGGACATCGACGTCTAAGTCGACCCCGGAGACCGAGCCGATACTCGAGACCATGAAGGTTCGAGGTCGTCCTCGGTCACGGTCACCCTCGACCTCCCGCTCAGAACCGAGGGTGTCGACGCCGGTGCCTTCGGCGTCGGGGCGGGTGCCACCGAGGCCCGTGCGGTCGGAGCCCCCGACTCCTCTTCGGATGAGTCGCAGTCCGAGCCCCAGAGTAGGTCCCCTCCGGAGGACACCAGGTTCTCGGAGTTCGTCAGGGACATGGCCAAGGCTTTGGCGATTCCCGCGGACCCCGAGGAGGAGCCTCGAGCCGAAGAGCTCGAGGCCCTCCAGTATGACTCTCCTCCGAAGGAGTCCTTTACTGTGCCTTTTCCTCCGACGCTGGAACGGCTCCTCTTCCGGATGTGGGAGGCACTGGCCTCGGCGCCGGTTTTTAGCAAGCGGGTCGATTCCATTTATCGACTCCGTAAGAGCCCTGGTTTCCAGAAGGCGCAGCTGCTGCACCATTCCATGGTGGTGGAATCGGCCATGCATCGTCTCAAAAGCCAGAAGATGCACTCCACAGTGCCTTCCGGCAGGGAGGCCTGGAACCTGGATGCTTTCGGCAGAAAGTGCTTCCAGGGCTCAATGCTTGCTTGCCGTGTCCAGTCTTACCAGCTGTACATGGGCATGTAGCTACGGGACCTGGCGAAGGAACTTGCCGGGTTCTCTGCTGGCCTCTCCGGGGAACCTTTGCAGAGGTTCAAGTCCTTGTCCTCGGGAATCCTGGAATACTCAAAGTTCATGTCCCGAGCGGCCTACAATGGCTTCGAGGCTTCGGCCCGTGTAGCGGCGGCCGGCATCGGGGCCCGACGCCAGGCATGGTTGCAGTCATCGGATGTCAAGCCCTGGGTGCAGGACAAGTTGGTTGATGTCCCTTGCCGAGGTGAAAACCTTTTTGGCAAGCCCATGGCCGAGAAAGCGGCTGAGCTTGAAACCGAGCACCTGACTAGGACAAGGCTGTCCAGAAAAACTTCTGCCCCTTCTCAGATGAAGAAGGGCTCGGATAAGAATTCCTTTTACCCGAGGAAGGCGGCTGCCTACAAACCTTTCCCTCAGTATCAGGCCTCCCCAGCTCCCCTGCAGGGTCAGCAGGCCAAGGGGCAGGGACATGGGCCCCGTAGGCAGAAGACCCCCAAGCCTCCGGCTCCTGCTCCCACTCAGCAGGGAGGGGGTTTTTGACTCCCACAGCATAGCCTTTCCACCTCTGCTGTCCCATCTCTGCACAGGAGGTCGTCTAGTCCTGTTTGCCCACAGGTGGCCACCCATTACAGGAGATGCTTGGGTATTGAGCATAGTCCACAAGGGCTATATGCTCCATTTCCAGCAGTTGCCTCCAACCTACTTCCCTGGAGAGCCTCCAAGACCTCCTCTGCACCCAGACCTCCTCCTTCAAGAACTTCAAGGTCTGCTTATAGACCAGGCGGTGAAGCCGGTGCCTCCCCACCTGTAAGGTCACGGGTTCTACTCCAGGTACTTCCTCGTACCAAAGAGAACCAGGGGCCTCAGGCCTATTCTCGACCTCAGGAATCTCAACAAGTTCTTGGAGAAAGAAAGGTTCAAGATGCTTACTCTTGGAACACTTTTGCCGTACCTCCAGCAGGGAGATTGGCTATGCTCCTTAGATCTAAAGGATGCATACACTCACATCCTCATTCATCCAGACCACAGAAAGTACCTCAGGTTCATTGTGGGAGGAAACCATTACCAGTACAGAGTACTACCCTTTGGCCTGACCTCTGCCCCAAGGGTCTTTACAAAGTGTCTGGCGGTGGTGGCGGCCTACTTAAGGAATCAGGGTTTTTTTGTCTTCCCCTACCTGGACGACTGGCTCATCAGGGGTCAGACTTCCCAGGAGGCCCGGCAAGCCACCCTCAGAACTGTCTCCCTCCTTCAGCACCTAGATTTGTCATAAACTTCGCAAAGTCCACTTTGCTCCCCTCCCAGAACCTCAAGTTCAAAGGGGCAAGGTTGGACTCCCTGCAAGCAAAGGCTTACTTGCCAAGAGACAGGGCTCAAAGACTCATAGACTTGGCAAACCAGTTTCTGAGCAGGCCACAAGACCCTGTCTAAAGCTCCTGGGCCACATGGAATCGACAGTGCATGTGACCCCCAATGCTCGCCTCCACATGAGACCTGCACAATGGTGTCTCTGAACTTAGTGGAAACAAGTCACAGGAAGCCTTGCAGACAAAGTGCGGGTGTCCAAACCATTCCTGGACTCCCTACAGTGGTGGCTACAACCCCACAATTTGTTACAGGGGGTGCCTTTTCAGGTGCCTGTTTCCACGGTGGTGCTGACCACCGATGCCTCCTTGCAGGGCTGGGGTGCACATTGCTTGGACAGGTGCACCCAGGCCTGTGGTCTCCATGGGAGGCCACGCAGCAAATCAACCTCCTGGAACTCCGGGCTATTCGCTTAGCCCTCAAAACCTTCTCTCACACCTTGGCTCACCAGTCTGTTCTGGTACAGATGGACAATCAAGTGGCCATGTTCTATGTGAACAAGCAGGGAGGCACGGGGTCCAGGCTCCTGTGTCGAGAGGCACAGGCCCTGTGCTCTTTTGCTCTCAAACACAACATGTTTCTCAAGGCTGTTTATCTCCCTGGCCAGGAAAACTTCCTGGCGGACAGGTTGAGCAGGATTCTGCAACCCCACGAGTGGCAACTGCACCCCTTGGTGGTTCAGAAACTTTTCCTGAGATGGGGACTTCCCTCCATAGATCTCTTTGCCAGTCCCCTGAACCGGCAGCTGCCCAGGTTCTGTTCCAGGCATCCGCATCCCCTGAGGATAGCAGTGGATGCCTTCCTGATTTCTTGGTCCCAGGGCCTCCTGTATGCGTTTCCTCCCACGCCTCTGGTGGCCCGAACCTTGTTCAAGATTCTAAGGGACAAGGCCTCAGTACTTCTGATAGCTCCCAGGTGGCCGAGGCGGCCCTGGTTTCCACTTCTGCTCCAGGTAGCCGTGGACACACCACTACCTCTGGGGTTGCAACCCGATCTTCTCTCTCAGGATCAGGGTTCCCTTCTGCACCCCAATCTCAAATCTCTCAATTTGATGGCCTGGAGGCTGCAAGGGTAGTATTGGCTCCCTGGGGCCTACCCCAAGAAGTGGAGGAGGTGGTCTTGGCCTCTAGAAAGCAGTCCACCAGAAAGACCTATGCCCTGAAGTGGAGAAGGTTCTCCCTGTGGTGTCAGCAGCGCAAGGAGGATCCTTTCGCCTGCACTGTGCCAGTAGTGCTTCAGTATCTGCTGCACTTGTCCAATCAAGGCCTTAAGTCCAATTCGGTTCGGGTCCACCTCTCTGCTCTAGCAGCTCACCACTCACTGGTGGAGGGACACTCTCTGTCGGTTCACCCCTTGGTGTCCCGGTTTCTCAGAGGCTTGCTTTTGCTCAAACCTCCTCTCCGTCCACCGGCCCCTGAGTGGGAATTTATTTATTTTATTTATTTATTTATTTAACATTTCTTATATACCACGCTATTTCTCATCAGTGCGGTTTACATTGAACACTTGGACATACATTTGTCCTACGTTTACATAAAACAGGGATATATAACATGGAATTAACTGGGGAAACTATGTACATATGATATGTAGTATACACAAAATGGATTATAACATGGAGTAAACTGAGAAACTATATGCATATGAGAATTTGGCTTAAAGAGTATCAGTTTGAATCAAAACAGGTTTTACAGTCAAGGTCGGATAGCAGCATTTTTGTACTCTGCTGGTGAAGACAGTTAAAGTGCAGTAATATTATCCTGGATTATGGACTAATTGTAGCTCTGGTATGCCTTTGTTTACAGGTGACTTAGCTGGATGGGTGTCAGGGGGGGGGATCATCTGTCTGTGTAAAGTGTAAGAGGAACAGGTGATATTTAAGGGCCTTTCTAAATTGCGTGAGGTCTCTGATTGCCCTTAAGTTAGAAGGGAGTTCGTTCCAATACCTGGGGGCATGGTATGCGAATACTCTGTTGATGGTTGATTGGTTACGTTTTATGGATTCGCTTGGTATTACTAGAGTGTTTTCCGCGAGAGCTCTTCTGGATCTGTTGTTGGGGGTGTGAATGAGCAGCTCGACAATTGAGGAGGGTGATATTTTATTGAATGCCTTGAAGGTAATGAGGAGGGTCTTATAAAGGATTCTAGATCTTATTGGGAGCCAGTGAAGCTCTTTTAATATAGGTGAAATGTGATCCCTCCTGGATGCTCCACACAGGACACGCGCCGCTGCATTCATGGCCATCTGTAGTGGATTGAGTGTGTTTTTTGGGAGGCCTTGTAGTATTATATTTGCGTAATCAAAGTGAGGTGTCACTAGGGCTTGGAAAACAGTTCGGAAATCATTAGTTTCCATCATGGGTCTGAGGTGGCGGAGGGTTTTGGTTTTAAAGTAAATGGATTTTACTGTGCGCTTGATGTGATCTTTGAAGTCCAAGTGTTGGTCTGATATCACCCCTAGATAGCGTATATTGGATTTGACCGGACGTTCTGCATCTCTGACTTTTAGTGTTGCTGGTGGAGAGATATCTTTGTTTCGTGTAATAATTAGTACTTCTGTTTTTTTAAAGTTTATACGTAGGTTCTGGTTGAGAAGCCAATCCGTTATTGCGTCAAAGCATTTGATTAGTATTGTGAAATCTGGGCATGTGACTGATATAGGTGTAAATAACAGCACATCATCATCATACATGAGGCATGATATGCCGAAGGAGTGTGTTATGTCAGAGATTGGCTGCATATAGATGTTGAACAGTAGCGCCGATAATGAAGATCCTTGTGGTACTCCCTGTTTTTGCTGGAAGGGTTCTGATGTCTTGTTGCCAATCCGAACTTGCTGCCATCTTCCTTGGAGGTAGGACTTACACCAATCCCAAGCGCGGTCATGGATTCCCTTTGCGTGTAGTCTCATCAAGAGTTGTTCATGATCTACTGAGTCGAACGCCGCGCCGATATCAAGAAAGATCAATGCAAAGCCTTTTTTGTTATTGTCTATCCCATTGGTGATTGTGTTTGTTAATGAGGTTAGTAGGGTTTCTACTCCATGTGCTTCTCTGAATCCGTGTTGACATGGGTCTAACGGGGAGGTTGTGTCTATATGCTGTTGAATCTGTCTTTGGGTTGTCTTCTCAAGTATTTTCGCTAAGAAAGGGATACTGGAGATTGGTCGGTAGGAGTCCTCTTTCTTCGGATCGAGATGGTGGTTTTTTAGTAATGGACGGATGGATGTTTTCTTGAGTGCATCTGGGAAGACTCCGTTGTAAATGATTGTTTTGCGATATCAGCAATGATTGGACTTAGCTCTGAGCGCATTGTTCTGATCCAGTGTGCTGGGCATGGGTCGTTTGGAGCAGTCGTGGTGTTGATGGTGGCAATTATTTCCTCTATGGTTTTGGCTGAAGGGGGTGAGAGCTTAGTGAGTGGAGACTGAATGTGGAGGTTCTGAGAGGATCCTCGAGGTGTAGTGGTACATATTTTTATTACCTTGGATTGGATGTAATCAGCATAACCCTGAGGTTGTATACATTCCTGTTGTGGCTGAGGTGGTTGATTGGTCAGTGATTTTACTAATTCAAATAGGTCGTGAGGCTTATTTAGTGAGTGGTTGAGGAGCTCGGCATGGAATTTTTTCCTTTCTGCCCATGTTGATTCCCTATGATTTTTCAGGTGTTCTAAGTACATATTTTGGTTTACTGTACTGCGGGACCGTCGCCACTTTCTCTCCAGTTTTCTCAGGTGTAGTAAAGAGGACTATAGATTGGGTGAGAACCATGGGGCGTTTCGCTTCTTGGGGGAACGATTATTATTTGCAGGCTTTTTATCAATGCTTGGATGTTGGGCATAACGAGTGAGGGTGTTATTCCAATTAGTGAGCATTTTGTTGAGGTTGGATGATGGTTTAGACAGAATTGGTAGTACATGATGAGTGATCAATTCTCTGTCCAGTTGTTTGAAGCGGGATGGATTCTCTGGTTCAGATGTATTTAGACTGCAGTCCATCGTTTGTAGCATTGGTATCTGGAATGTTATTAGATTATGATCGGACCAGGGAACAGGGGTGACGGATAGTTCAGTTTGGCTTGGTTTGCCCATATCTTTTGGTGGAACAAAGATTAAATCGAGGAGGTTGCCTTGTTGATGGGTGGGATCCTTTACGATTTGTTCATAGCCTAGGCTGGACATTGCCTCTAGGAAGGTGTTAGATAATTCCCGCTGAGTGGAGGCAAGATTAAAGTCTCCCATCAGCCAGTTTGCTTTGGAGGGATCTTGCGGGTTACAGGCTAGGTCGATTACATCAGAGAGCTCATCTGATGCAGTGCCAGGTGCTCTGTATATGAGGTTTAAAGTGTTCAGTTTGTTGGTGACTGTTAGCATATTTATGTGTTGCGTGCTCTTGGTGAAGATCGTGCGGTATTGTAAAGCAGTTTTTGCTAAGATGAGGACACCACCTCCTCTTCTGTTTTCTCTGTTGCATGTGAAGATTGAGAAATTGGGTGGGGTAATTTGATTTAGTATGGCGTTGTCAGTTTCAGATAACCATGTTTCAGTAACCATTAGGATATCTAGGTTGAGGTTTGCTAGTAGGTCTGTGATGGCTGGCCATTTGTTGCGGGCAGAACGCACATTTATGAGGGTGCATTTGAGGGTTTGTTGGTTCTGTTTTTCCTTGAGTTCTGTTGTTGCTGGGGGTCCAAGCGAGATATAGAGTAAGTGAGATTGTCTTCTATGGTAGGGATTTGGGTGTGGATGGTCTTGGTTGTAGTAATATTTCCTGCTTGTGTTGAGAAGCAGTGGGATAGGGTTATAATCCTGTGAGAAAGCAGTTGATTCGTAAAATGTGCAGGTCAGTCTGTAAATTAGAGTGAAGGTAAGCAGAGATATAGTCATGTTTACGATTGTGGCGATTAGCCCTAGGCTTAGTATGGATTTCTGGTAAGAGAGCCTGCGTCTGAGGGCGTGTGCTGAGGATAACCAGATGAGGTATCAACTTCTAGTCAGGGGGTTCTGTCTATGGTTGCTATTAGGTATCTGTGTTTGGTTGATACACTATAAATTTTGAAGAATTTAGTAGCTAGCTTAAGATGAAATAAGATCATTAATAGGTTGAGGATATTGCTAAATAGGGTCTCAGGGTTCAGTTAGCTACTATGTTACAGGCGGCATCATTGGGAGTGATATACTTTGTTACATATGATTCAGCTACATTGATACATATGTTTACCTTGTGACTTTTCGCTGATTGTCTGCTAAGGTGTTATAGTCCTTCTGAGAGGATTGAATGTGGTCTTGCAGCAACTGACTCGCCCACCCTTTGAGCCAATGGCTACATGTCCTCTCCGCTTCCTTTCTTGGAAGGCTCTATTCCTTGTGGCCCTGACCTCGGCCAGGAGGGTGAGTGAGCTTCAAGCTCTGGTCTGTGACAGGCCTTACACTCGCTTTTATAGGAACAGGGTAGTCCTTCGGACTCATCCTAAGTTCCTCCCTAAAGTTGTCTCCTCTTTCCATCTCAACCAGGAGGTGGTTCTTCCAACGTTCTTCCCTAGGCCCCATGCCAGCCGGGCTGAGACAGTCCTGCATACCCTGGACTGTAGGAGGGCCTTATCCTTCTACCTTGAGCGTACGCAGAGGCATAGGAGGGCTACTCAGCTCTTCGTATCTTTTGACCCTAATAACTTGGGGTTACCTGTCTCCAAGCGTTCCTTGTCCATCTGGGTGGCTGACTGTATCACCTGGGCTTACAGGGCAGCTGACCTTCCCTTGCAGGGTCGGGTCACGGCCCACCATGTCAGGGCAATGGCTGCCTCAGTAGCTCATCTCCGCTCTGTACCGTTGGCAGACATCTGCAGGGCTGCAACTTGGTGCTCAAGCCAGACTTTTGCGGCCCATTACTGCCTAGAGCGAGAGTCCCGTAGGGACAGTGCTTTCGGTCAGGCAGTGCTCCGGAACCTCTTTGAGGTTTAGGCAACTCCTACCCTCCAGCCCTCTGGTTGGGCTACCGGTGGGGGTGTGTTTCAGTGAAATCCTTTCTCTGATGCTCTGGCTAGAGGGAGCTCATTTTTTTTCAGCTCTGGGTCCCCGGTAGCCTGAAGCTGGGGAGTCCCATAAGTGAGGACTGACTTCCTGCTTGGTCCTGGAGAAAGAGTGGTTACTCACCTGTAACAGGTGTTCTCCAGGAGCAGCAGGAATCAGTCCTCACAACCCTCCCTCCTTCCCTGGGAGTTGCAGTTGTACATAGTTTATTTTACATTTTTGTGTGCTGTCTTTTAGCTATGTCATTGGACTGAGCAAGATGGCACCTTTAGGCGGGAAGGGGACCGCGCATGCGTGCAGTATTCCCAAAGGCTTTCTTAGAAAGCTGGGGAATTGCTCCGCACGGGGGCTCCATCGACGTCGATGTCACCCATAAGTGAGGACTGATTCCTGCTGCTCCTGGAGAACACCTGTTACAGGTGAGTAACCACTCTTTCCAGAAGGGAGACCTTTTGGCCATTCTTGGTTTAAAACAGGTATGTTAGAAATCCTGGAATTGGGTAACTTGGAAGCTTCGTCGTTATGTTTTGCTAAATGTGTGTATTTCACATATTTACAAAACTCTGCAATAAAATATCATGTTTAAATAGTCACGGACAATAAAGAGGCTACACATTTCCCATCTGTGTATTTTAGTTGCTGCAACAGACATGGAAGCCAGCGACAACAATGAACTTGTACAGCTTTCTGCTCAGGCGCTGGCTGCACTGCAAGAGTTCTACCAAGAACAGCAACTGAAAGCATCGCATGCTTTTAGTGATCATTCCTTTGGCTCTGTTGAAGAGGACTGGGTAAGAATTGCAGGTTCAAGGGTGAGAAGTTGAACTTCTTCATCTATTTCAGATTAGTAGGGCTGCTCTGAAATATATTTTGTTAGTCCAGACTGCGAGGTATAATTTCATTTATGGGATAGAGTAACAATGCCCGAGAGATTCCTCTTGGATATCTTGTTACACTGTCTGTTGTTCAGCTTGTTTCCCAGATTAACATAAAAATGGTTGAATTGATGCAAATGTGAAATTTGTGAGCAGTAGTGGGGTGGTGATTACAGTTTGGCAAATTATATTTAGGATTTTAAGTGGGCAACTTTTGGCAGCCTGTGAGTCAAGCTACTCCTCTTGTAGCTGGCTGTAAAGTTCTGCAGAAAACTTCCAAGCTAGTAACAGTAGATACCACTACTGTTAAACTCTTATGAAGAATGATATCTATCAAACATGCAAAGTCGATAGTGTAAACGTAGAGTCTCTCAGTTGTCCAAGGAGTCATCTTCATTCTGCAGGAACTGAAACAAAGCACAAACAAGCAGCAACAGTGAACAACACAGAGCCTTAAATGTTTGGAATGGACAATAGTCCATGGAGTTCATGCGTTTTCAGGAGGCACTACCTCGGAGATAGATCTGAAGAAGGATGTCGTTATCCCTTGGTTCGTAGTTCTGCCTTAGATTTTATGGACACTTCCATCTTTGCTGAGAAAGATTTTAGCAAGTCCTATTGGTCAGTTGTTATACTGAGCTTGGTTGTCTTTAAGCAGGACTAGGATGTCTGACTTGCTGGACTGTCATTTGCTGTGACTTTGTAAGTTCGGAAGGTACCAGTGACAGCCAGTTTTGTCTGTACATAGTTACCCTGTTAGCCTTGTTAGAAACCCCTGTTCATTGTAAGTTCAGTATAGGTCCTGCCTGCACTGCACAAATTTGTTTTCTGTAAACCGTGCTGATTTTAAAGAGCGCGGTATAAAAAAGACATTAAATAAATAAATAAAATTTATGTTTTCAATGGCTCCAAAAGGTGTTCGCAAGACTTTCGAGCTGTCTTCATTGCCATTTGTAGAGATCTTCCTGAAGAAGTGGGTATCTGAATCATTCTGACATACAATAACCCCCCACGACATATTTCAGGCACGATGTAACCACCTCATAAGAGGTGTCCAATCTTTTAAAAAATTTTCATCTTGCTCCGGTGTAGAGCTGTGAGTTGAGCCATTACACAGACAATATTAATTCTAAGGTAAGGTTTGCCTCTTTGCGATGATACCAAAATCTGCAATAGAGTAGACACCCAGGAAGGTGTAGATAAGATGAGGAGGGATCCAGCTAAGCTTGAAGAATGGTCTAGACTTTGGCAGCTGGGATTTAATGTGAAAAAATGCAGGGTCATGCATTTGGGCTTCAGCAATCCAAGGGAGCAATATAGTATAGGGGTGAAGTACTTTTGTCCACTAAAGCAGAGCTTGGACTTCGGCGTGGTTGTGTCTGATCATCTTAAAGTAGCTGAACAGGTAGAAAAGGTGACAGCAAAAGCTAGAAGGATGCTTGGGTGCATAGGGAGAGGAATGGCTAGCAGAAAAAAGGAGGTGATAGTGCCTCTGTAGAAGTTTTTGGTGCGACCTCATTTGGAGTATTGTGTGCAATTCTGGAGACTGCACCTTCAAAAGGATATAAACAGGATGGAGTCAGTACAGAAGGTGGCTACTAAAATGGTTAGTGATCTTCATTATAAGGACAGACTTAAGGATCTTAATATGTACACCTTAGAGGAAAGGTGGGATAGAGGTGATATGATTGAGACGTTTAAATACCTCAGTGGCATAAATGCACAGGGAGAGAGCCTCTTTTAATTGAAAGCAAGTTCTGCTATGAGGGAACATGGGATGAGGGTGAAAGGGGACAGATTCAGGAGTGCTATGCGGAAATATTTCTTTATGGAAAGAGTGGTGGATCCGTGGAATAGTCTTTCAGTGGAGGTGGTAGAGATGAGAACAGTATCTGAATTCAAAAAAGCATGGGACAAACACAGGATCTCTAAAGGAAAAAAGTGGCCTGTTGTAGTTGTTGATATGGAAGGACAGACTAGACAGGCCATGTGGTCTTTATCTGTTGTCATTTTTCTATATGGTAAGGACTTGCTAGTTGGCAACACTGCTCTTCCACGACGAAGCAATTTTCTTTAGGGTCACAAGCATCACATTCATAAAAAGCACCTTGTAACTATCAAACAAATCCATCATCTGCTTATTCTGTCCAGGCTGAAGGTAGTATACTGTGCCACGATTTTCTTCCCTGTCACACATGGAATTTCTATCCTTCAAGATTCAGTGGCGCGTTTTGTTTCCTGCAGAACATTCTTTGTGACTTGATGTTCTCTTTAACATATGGTACCACCCCTCCACCAATTTGATCCACCCTATCATTACAATTTAATTTATACCCTGGTATCACAGTATCCCATTGGTTATCTTCCTTCTATCAATCTCTTCATTTAGTACTATATAGTCTAGCTCTCTCATCTTATTTTTTACGCTTCTAGCATTTGTATAGAGACATTTCAAGATATGTTTGTTTGAATTTGCAATCTTTCAACTCTTTCTGTTTGTTATTTAAAGGCACCTGAGCTATAGCCTCTACTGCAACCTGTCTATCAGGATGCCGTTACTTCCCTGTTTTGATAGTATCCTTCAAGGATACCTTATTCCAAACCATGTGCTCCTGAGCAACTCTCAGCTTTCCCCCGGGTTCTAGTTTAAAAGCTGCTCTATCTACTTTTCATATGTTAGTACTGGCTGCCTGGTTCCATCCTGGTTAAGGTGAGGCCCATCTTTCCGGAATAGGCTTCCGGTTCCTAACAAATCTAAATAAGTCCTCCCTGCAGCAGCATCTCATCTGTGCATTGAGACTCCGAAGCTTTGCGTGTTTCTTGGGTCTTGCACATGAAGATGATCCATTCAAAAGCAAGGGTCCTCGATTTCAGGAAACTAACTTTGCAAAGATGGGAGAATGCCTCAAGAGGTTTTTGGCTGGATGGCAACATCTGGGGGAAATAGAACAACAGTGGACAAAACTGAAAGGATAGATTTTAAGGGCAACAAACTTTTTGTTAAGAAAGTAAATAAAAATAAGAAAAGGAGGTGCTTTGTTTTTCCTTACCTTTTCAGCTACTTCTTTTGAAAACAAGTTTAGCCTTCATAAACTATAAAAGATGGAAAAGAGGAAGATAAATGGCAATATCTGGAGAAGCCCAAGGTAAGCTGCTAAAGTAGTCAAGAAAGCAAAATGCAAATGGAAGAAAAAATATCCAGTACAGTAAAACATGGGAACAAGACTTGTTTGATGCATGTTAGTGACACAATCAAAAAATTGTCACTTCCAGAGTGAACTAGAACTCAAGTTCAGCAATCTAAAAACTGCTTAGTATGCTGTGCTACATGGGACATTCTTAAAGCATTGTTTCTGCTTAGAACCCCTTGATAAAGCACTAAGTGAAACGCTCAGTAGACATAGTAGTTGGCATTGGGGTATCAGATGGCTACATGGATTTGATTGCTACATTGCTTCAGATAAGTGATTAGTGGCATGCTCTAGAGGAGAGTGATGTTCCATTATGAGAAATTACTTTTTTAAATTAAAAATTAAATGATGAAATAGTAGTTGACTGCTCTAACAGCTGTAGTTTTTGCTTTTGATTCCCCCCAGGAATGGTTATTGGGGGAGATTAATTCACTTTGGACACATCATGCGAAGAGAGAGATCATTAGAGAAAGACATCATGCTTGGCAAGATAGAAGGTCAGCGCAAAAGAGGAAGGCCAGCAATGAGATGGATCAATACAATAACAGCAGCTACGGGTACCAGTCTGTCAACAATGAGCCGCCTGACTCAAGACCGAACACAATTTAGGATAGCTATCTAGAGGGTCGCCATGAGTCGACTCCGACTTGACGGCACTTAACAACAACAACAATTCACCTTCCAATTTGTCTTCTGTGAAGCAAAATGATGATTTGCAGAAATATGTGGGGGTGCTCCCCTATATGACGTTATCTCATTAAGTCATGAAATTACTGAAGAAATAATTGGTGTGTTCTAAGCCTTCACAGCTGTTTTCGGAAGCAGCTTCAAATTGCTTACACTAGAGGTTCTAATATTCAGGATCAAGTGGTCTCTACAGCATCATCTAAAGATAAGCCACAACATGTGGCTACTCCTGATGGTACTTTAGGTCATTATGGATGTGGATCCTACAGTTTTTGTGAGCAAACTGTAGCGGGGACTAATTGGACAGATCTCCTACTCAAATGACTTTTCCTGGTGATATACTACTTGTACCACGACTTTTGTGGTTAATATGTTGATCTGTTGGTCATCAAAAATACATTGGGCATACTATTCACCCTGTTAAATCTTGTCTCTGTGAACATCAGTCTCAGTTGACTAACAGAGTAATGAGTGCACCTATTGTGAACCACTGTGTATCAAACTATCATGAATTTACTGATTTATGTTGGTGGGTGTTCCATCAGATCCTCGAGGGGGGAATGGAGAGCAAAAACTACAGCTGTTAGAGTAGTCATGGATTTTCAAACTAGCCACTGTTTTTCCAGCAGGTTTAAACCAGGAACTTGATTGGTGGAGCCTGGTGTAAGTGGGAGTGCCTGCCTAGTGGTGTTTTTTTTTCAGCCTATTGGATTTGATGCCATGTGGTTTATCAATCAGCTGGGCCATTGATTCACACTAGTGTTCTGTGTCTGGTGGGTCACACGTTGCTGTGTTGGCATCCATGTGTAGGACTGGTTCTTTTTTTTTTTTTTAGTTTTTTTTTTTTTGGTAAACCTTAAATGATTAAACAGGAATATTTGTTACTATTCTAAGTCTCCTAAAGAGGCAGTCACCCTGCCTATCCATGAAATCCTTCAAGAACACTTGATGGACTTATGGGAGGCTCCTCTAACATTGTCTCCTTCTTCTCGCAGGTTGGACACCATGTACCGTGTCCCCCCTTCTCCTGGTTTCCAAAAAACCCAGTTGCCTCACCATTCTATTGTGGTGAAGTCTGCAATGAAGAAGATAAAGAGTACCAAAAGGCACTCTTCTACTCCTCCAGGGCGAGAATGTAAGACTCTAGACTCTTTTGGCAGGAAAATTTTCCAGGCTACTATGCTTATAGCCAGGATTAATTCCTATAGTCTTTACATGGGCATGTTTCTCAGTGAAATCGCTCTAAAAGTTCGGCTTCTGATCTAGAACCTTGGGTCCTAGATGGCTTACGAAATCTGCCCTGTACAGGTGAGAACTTATTTGGTGAGGAGTGGCAAATTAAGGCCACTCAAATGGATGCAGAAAATGCCACCTTAGATAGACTTTCTAAGTCTACCTCCACTCCTGCCAAGAAGAAGTCTTTTAAGAGGCTTTATTACAAGAAGTCCAGATTTTCTACAAATACTGGCCAACAATCCTCTCAGCCTCGTTTTGCTGCTAAACGTCAGCAACCTAAACAGGCAAGGTCAAAGCCTGCGGCGTCTGCTACGCCTCAGCAGGCTCCACCCCCTCAGGGGTTTTGACTTGCCACTAGAGAACTTAACTTTTCTGGCTCTAGAACAACCAGAGCCCCTCACCATACCCGGAAGGTTAGCTCACTTTGCTCCCAGATGGGAGCAAATTACATCAGAGCAATGGACCCTCTCTATCATCAGAGAGGGTTACAAACTCCATTTTTCCGACCTTCCTCCTTATACTATGGTGAGGCAGTTCAATTCTCCCCCATCTCTCCTGGCCCTCTTGGGTCAGGAAGTCTCCTCCCTCCTTGCCCAGGGGGCAATAGAGGAGGTCCCTCTTCTTCAACAGGGGACGGGATTCTACTCCCCTTATTTTCTAATACCAAAGAAGACAGAGGGCTTCAGACCAATTCTGGATCTGAGAGAATTGAACAAATTTCTTTTCAAGGAGAAATTCAAAATGCTTTCTCTGGGCATTCTCCTTCCATACCTTCAGAGTCAGGATTGGCTTTGTTCTCTAGACCTAAAGGATGCGTATACACACATACTCATCCACCCATCCCACAGAAAATACCTTCGATTTCTGTTTCAGGGAAAACATTTCCAGTACAGAGTACTCCCCTTCGGTCTAGCCTCTGCTCCAAGAGTGTTCACCAAATGCATGGCAGTCGTAGCTGCCTTTCTAAGAGGCCTGGGAATTTTCATATTCCCATACCTGGACGACTGGCTCATCTGAGCTCCCTCTCAGTCCCAGGCCCAAATTTCCCTGGACCGCACAAGGCGTCTTCTGCAGTATCTGGGACTGGTAGTAAACCTTCCCAAGTCTCAACTAATCCCTACTCAGTCTCTCGAGTTCATAGGGGCCCAGTTAGACACCATCACTGCAAGGGCCTACCTGCCTCAGGTCAGGGCCCAACGCCTGCTGAGTTTGGCCTCCCAAGCTCAGTCCAGCAGTCATTTGACAGCCCGGGAAATGCTGCGACTTCTGGGCCACATGGCCTCCATGGTACATGTGGTGCCCTACGCTCGTCTGCATATGAGAGCAGCTCAATGGACCTTGGCCACCCAGTGGACTCAAGCATCTGGAGCGCTCTCCGACCAAATACTCACCTCAAGCCGTCTATTTTGGTCCCTCCAATGGTGGACATCCACCAAGAATCTGTTGTTGGGGGCCCCCTTCCAACCTTTGTTGCCCCAAGCAACCCTCACAACAGATGCCTCCCAAACAGGGTGGGGAGCTCATCTTCAGAACCTCTCCACTCAGGGCACTTGGTCTCCACAGGAGGCCACCCTTCATATCAACCTCCTGGAACTGCGAGCGATTTACCTTGCCCTCAAGGTCTTCTATACCCTCCTTGTCAACCTGACTGTCCTAGTTCAGACAGACAATCAGGTAGCCATGTTCTATATAAACAAACAAGGAGGGACAGGCTCTCTGTCGCTTTGCAACGAAGCTCTCAGAATATGGGCCTTCGCCAGAGAGCATCAAATTCACCTTCTTGCAGTGTATCTTCCAGGAGTTCAAAACTCTCGTGCAGACAGACTCAGTCGAGTTCTGCTTTCACACGAATGGTCCCTACATATGGACCAGATATGCAGAATCTTTCAGGAATGGGGGACCCCGGACATAGACTTCTTTGCAAGTCCGTGGAATGCCAAACTTCCCCGGTTCTGTTCCAGAACTCAGTGTCAGGGAGCTCAGGCCCACGATGCCTTCCTCCTGCATTGGGGTCAGGAATTCCTCTATGCCTTTCCACCCATTCCTCTAATATCCAAGACTCTGTTCAAGCTCCAGAGGGATCACGGGACTATGATCCTCATAGCTCCCCGCTGGCCACGCCAGGTGTGGTTCCCTCTACTTCTGCATCTCTCCCAGGGATCCTCCCTGGACCTGGGAGCTGCGCCAGACCTTCTGTCTCAGGAGGAGGGGACTTTGTGGCACCCAAACCCCAAATCCCTACATCTCAGAGCTTGGTTACTGAAGGCCTAAGTCTTCAAGACTTTAATCTTTCTCAACCTGTGACAGATATCTTTCATGCCTCTAGGAAACCTTCCACGAGGCGTTCTTATGCTTTCAAATGGAAACGTTTTTCCATTTGGTGTGCTCAGCAGGGTCTTGACCCTCTAGCACTTCCTTTGAATTCCCTCTTGGACTATCTCCTGCATCTTTCAAATGCAGGCCTTAAGACGAATTCAGTAAGGGTCCATTTGAGTGCTATTGCAGCATCCTTAAAACCTATAAATGGACAACCTGTCTCCTCTCATCCTCTTGTTGCACGTTTCATGAGAGGCCTGACTCTAACTAAACCTCCCATCTGACCTCCTCCGGTAGCATGGGATTTGAACCTCGTTCTAGGTCAGCTTATGAAGCCACCTTTTGAGCCTTTGGACTCTACCTCCTTCAAATTTCTTTCCTGGAAGGTTGTTTTCCTTATTGCAGTCACTTCGGCTCGCCGCATCAGTGAACTGCAGGCTTTAGTGGCTCATCCACCTTATACTAGGTTTCATCATGATAAGGTGGTCCTTAGGACGAATCCCCACTTTATGCCCAAAGTGGTCTCGCCTTTTCATCTTAATCAAGAGGTATATCTACCTGTCTTTTTCCCTGCTCCTCATGCATCCAGTGCAGAGAGGAACCTTCATACTCTGGATTGTAAAAGAGCTCTTGCCTTTTACCTCAACAGGACTCAACCACATCGAAAGTCTTCCCAACTTTTCGTGGCTTTTGATCCTTCTCATTTGGGACTTCCAGTCACCAAGCGTACACTTTCCAATTGGATCGCTCAGTGTATTTCTTTTGCTTACCAGAGTAAGAACATTTCTATGGAGGGCCATGTCACAGCTCACAATGTGAGGGCCATGGCCACTTCTATGGCTCATCTTCACTCTGTGTCCATAGATCAGATCTGTCGAGCAGCCATTTGGGCCTTGGTTCATACCTTCACAGCCCATTACTGCTTGGACAAGGACTCCCGCCGGGATGCCTTGTTTGGTCAGGCTGTCCTCAAACACCTGTTCCATACTTAAACAACTCCTGCCCACCTTCCCTGGATGGATGCCTGAGATCCATGCGAAGATGGTTTACCCTTGGAGGGGGATCTCCCAGGCATCTTAGCTAGGGAGTCCCCATATGTGATGACGTATTCCTGCTTGTTCCTGGAGATAGCACAGTTACTTACCTGTAACAGGTGATCTCTGGGAACAGCAGGAATTAGTCATCACAACCCACCCACCTCCCCTAGGAGTTGTATCTCTATCTATCTATCTTCCTGTCCTCTCTCTCTATTGTCTCAGCTTTAAACTCGAACTGACGAGAGCTGGTCAGGAAGGCGGGAAGGCAGCGCGCATGTGCAGTGGGAGGCCCCAAAAGCTTTTAATCTGAAAAGCTGGGGAGCTTTCCCGCGCGGGCTCCGTCGGTGCCGACGTACCCATATGTGATGACTAATTCCTGCTGTTCCCAGAGATCACCTGTTACAGGTAAGTAACTGTGCTTTATAGACCTCTATCATTTTTCCCCTTGGCCGTCTTTCCCAGATTGAAGAACTCTAACCTTTTAAGCTTTTCCTCATAGCGGTATCTTTCCATCCCTTTTACCATTTTGGTGACTCTTCTCTGTACCTTTTCTAATTCTACTTTATCCTTTTTAAGATACGGTTTCCAGAATTGCACAGAATATTCAAGGTGCGGTTGCACCATGGAACAATATAGAGGCATTATAATATCCTTTGTTTTATTCTCCATTCCTTTCCTTATGATTCCTAGCATTCTACTTACTTTCTTGGCTGCCGCTGCACACTGGGCAGAGGGATTCAACGTATTATCCACAATGACACCTAAATCTTTTTCCTTAGTGGTGATTTCTAAGGTGGTACTTTGCATCGTGTAACCACAGTTTGGGTTGCTATTTCTTACAGTAGGTGCATAACTTTGCACTTGTCTACATTAAATTTCATCTGCCCTTTGGACATCCTGTCTTCCAATTTTTCAAGGTTCTCTTGCAATTTTTCACAATCCTCTTGCTTTTTAACAACTTTGAATAATTCTGTGTCATCTGCAAATTTGATCACCTCACTTGTTCCTATTTCCAGGTCATTTCTGAATATGTTAAAAAGCAGAGGGCCTAGCAAAGATCCCTGGGGTACTCCACCTTTCTCCATTGAGAAAATTGTCCATTTAGCCCTACTCTCTGCTTTCTATCTTTTAACCAGTTCCTTGATCCATAATACTACACTGCCTCCAATCCGATGATTTTTAAATTTTGCCCAGTCTCTTGTCAAGGCTTTCTGAAAATCCAGATACATTATATCAACCGACTCACCTTTATTTACCTGTTTATTCACACCTCCAAAAAGATATAATAGATTAGTAAGATAAGACTTACCTTGGCTAAATCCATGTTGGCTTTCTCCCATTAAACCATGCTATCTACATGTTCAGTAATTTTATTCTTTATAATGGTTTCTACCATTTTGCCTGATACTGACGTCAGGCTCACCGGTCTGTAGTTTCCCAGATCACCCCTGGAACTCTTTTTTTATTTTTTATTTTTAAATTTATTATTTATCAGTTTATACAATGCATTCCAATGTACGAGTACAATCAAGTGAAGAAATTGAGAAATTGAACAAGTCAACAACATAGAAGGTAGCAATATATTTCGTAAGATAAAGGAGAAAAATGAATCCCCCCTTCAGGTACCTTTGTTACAGGTTGAATCCATCTTGTGCTAACGTCTATAGCTCAGGCCTAAGAAACAGCTTGCTCTGACTTTTTCACACTGAAACTGCAAAATCAGCAAGATTGAGCAATGAAATGAGCTAATATCCTGTCCCAGAGAGCTGACACAATGAGAGGCTCTGAACGCTATACAGCTAATGAAAAGGCTGTCACCTGGGCCTCTTGAATGAACAAAGGGGAACGTAAACAAGGAAGACGAACATCAGTATCTACAGTTTATCTGCAGGAAACATGACTATCACAAAGTGAGTGAGAATGGAGAGACAGGATGCTACAGAGAAAACAGAGGGTAAAAGATTGGGAAGTAGATTTGCTTAAGATAATGGAGAATAAGAAACAGAAAGGAAATCTATTTATCAGCAATTTGAGCCTGAAAATGAATATAAATATGGAGAAGAAATTCTGATAGACAGACAGAAATTAGCTGATCTCATTGGAGTAAGGCTATCTCTTGTCTCCAGGACCTTTTTTCAGGTGCTTTGCTTGTTATAGATGTATTGATGCTATGGATTGATATTGAAATTTGTACCTTATAAATCAAAAGTAAAGCTTGTGATGTTACAGACCTGACAAGATAAATAAAAAAGTTTCCATGCTTTTATGGTGGCATGAGCAATTTGTTTAAGGTCCTGAATATGTTGGGGCGGACATTGCAGCCATAATACAAAATAGAAAATTCCCCAAATAATCTTAGGGGAAGCCCAGAAAAATCCCAACAAAGACCACAGATGAGGAAATAAGGATCCAAGAGAGGAAAAACAAATTTTCAAAGGAAATAATACAAACAAGATTACCAGGACTAACAGCTCCCCCACAGAGCCTCCTCGAACAGGTCACAGTGTGCCACTAGGATGACATTTACCCATTAGCTCCCTCTTTTGCCACAACAAAATCATTAAGCTGATTTAGCTCATAAAACACAAATGTTTTGCCCTCAAATACAGCCATACACATACAAGGAAATCTTAAAGCAAAAGTAAGACCAAGGGCAAAAACCCTTGGTCTCAGCGACACAAAATCCTGTTGCCGCTTCTGCATTGATGTAGACAAGTCAGGAAAAATATGTACATTTGAACCAAAGAGCTGCTTATTAATGTTGCGGAAATACAAACGCATAACAGAGTTGTGGTCAAACTCTAGTGCAAACGTGGCAATAAGTGTAGTTCTTTGAGTGACAACCTCAAGGGATGACTCAAGAAAAGCTGTGAAATTTAGCCCCTCAGAACTCTCTACACCATGAGGCAGAGAACCCCTTCCAACATGAAGATATTGAGCTCTCGCCAAGGGTGGAAGCATCTCACGCGCCATCCCCAATACTTCAGTCAGATATTTCTTGATCATGTCTACTGGAGTCACTAAGGGAGATCTAGGGACGTTCAAAAAATGAAGGTTGTTCCTTCGTACTTGATTGTCCAGATATTCCAATTTCTGATGTATTATATTCCTATCCTTCACCAATGATTCTCCCAGAACTTGAATCTCCTTAACTTTTGGCTCCAGCACATCATTAAGCCCTCCATTGTCTCAGGTACACATAGATTGTGAGCCCTTTGGGGACAAAGGAATGTATCCAGTACCTGCTTATAGTAATTGTAAACCGCTCTGATGCCCTTCAGCCTGGGCGATATATCAAGATATTGAATAAACATAAACATCACACCTATTGGCCAGATTGCCCAGCGCTTCCGACTGTTTCACCACACTCTGAGACACAATAGTCAAATCACCCACAAAACGTAGAGAAAATACTTACAAAGAAGAACTAAGACGCTGCATGGCTTCCCAGAGAGACTCCATAGTCACCGCATCCGCCTGGCTCTAAAGTTGAAAAGGTCCAGAAGTAACTTCTCCCCCACTCACGGACCGCTGCACAATCTCCTCAGCAGGAATTGCTCTCACTTCCAAGGGAGAGGAAACTGCCACGGGAGAGCCTCCAGGTGAGACGGCATCACTATTCACTTTGGCCTGAGAGCCCTCCTGCTCTCCCCGCGGCCAACTACTTCCGGGTCTAGGCGGCGGCGTGCAGGCAGTCGGGCTCTGAGAAGCCCCTTCACTGCTGCTCACCGACTGAACCAAGGTCTGACTCAAAGAGGAAAGCCCCAAAGGACCGGTAAGGATGAGGAATCCCTCCAACGTCTCCTGTCACAGCGGCTGGGTCTGGGAGCCATCCTGGAGACCGACCTTCCCCTTCATCTTGTGTTTGCCCATGTCCAAGGCATGCAAAATCACCGACAGCGAGAGAAAGGAAAACACGTCTAGCCGGTGCTGCTAGCCCAGCGCCATCTTGGATCCCTCTCTGGAATTCTTTTTAAAAATTGGAATTACATTGGCCACTCTCCAATCCTCAGGTACGACAGATGATTTTAATAATAGTTCATAGATTACTAATAGTAGTTCTGCAATCTTATCTTTCAGTTCTTTCAGTACCCTTGAATGTATACCATCTGGTCCAGGTGATTTGCTACTCTTCAGTTTATCAAACAGTTGTAATACATCCTTCCAGTTTATTGATATTTCTTTCAGTTCTTCCGCTACATCACCTTTATATACGATTTCAGGCACTGGTAACTTCCTTACATTGTCTTTAGTAAAGATAGAATCAAAGAATTCATTCAGTCTCTCTGTTTAGCACCCCTTTTACCCCTCTATCATGCAGTGGTCCAACTGACTCTCTCACACGTTTTTTGCTACGAATGCACTTGAAAAAGTTTTTGCTATGTGTTTTTGCTTCCATGGCAAGCTTTTTTCAAATTCTCTCTTTGCCTGCCTTATCAGTGCCTTGCATCTAATGTGCCAATGCTTATGTTGTTTCCGGTGTTTGTCATTAGGCTCCTTTTTCCATTTCCTGATTTATTTGCCATCAACAGCCTCTAAACCTTGCTGGCAGTTTTTTGGCCTTCTTTCCATTTTTCTTAAAGCGTGGTCTGGGCTTTCAAGATAATATTTCTAAACAACGCCCAAGTTTGATGTAAATCTTTAACCTTTGCAACTGCTCTTTTTAGATTTTTCTAAACTATTTTCCTCATTTTATCATAGTCTCCCTTTTTAAAGTTAAAAGGTAGTACTGTGGATTTCCTTGCCGTCTTTCTTCCATTTATTAAGTCAAATACGATCATGCTATGATCACTATTGCCAAGTGGCCCTAAAACCCTTATCTCTTGCACCAAATCCTGTGTTTCACTAAGGTCCAAAATAGCTTCCCCTCTTGTTGGTTCATGAACCAGCTGCTCCAAGAAGCAGTCCTTTATTTCATCTAGAAACTTTATCTCTCTAGCATGTCTTGCCGTGAACTGACCCAGTTGATACCGGGGTAATTTAAATCGCCCAATATTACTGTGTTCTAACTTTTGTTAGCTTCCCTGTTTCTTTGAGCATTTCATCAGCCATCTGTTCATTCTGGCCAGGTGCTCGGTAGTACACCCCTACTGCAATAGAAAGGCATAATGTTGCATAATGTTCCATGTACTTATTACCTTTGTTCTCTGTAAACCGCCACTGATCTTGGGAAGTGGCGGTATATAAAAGTTTTTCAAATAAATAAATAAATAAAATAAATAAAAGGCGTTTGGTAGTACCCACTCTTGGAACCTTGCTTATCTATTGTGAGCCAGAGAGCTCCATGCCCTTATCAATTCACAGCACCTTGGAACAAGCCCACACAGCTCTTATATTTGGACTAATTAATGCACAATCAGCGCGCAATAAAATACTCATTAGCCAATTAGCTCAATGATAATGAGCTGGACATAATGTGTGTGCAGAAAAAAGGAGGTGATAGTGCCTCTGTATAAGTCTTTGGTGCAACCTCATTTGGAGTATAGTGTGCAGTTCTGGAGACCACATCTTCAAAAGGATGTGGAGTCAGCGCAGAGGGTGGCTACTAAAATGGTTAGTGGTCTTCATTATAAAGCATATGAGGACAGACTTAAGGATCTTAATATGTACACCGTAGAGGAAAGGCGGGATAGAGGTGATATGATTGAGATGTTTAAATACCTCCGTGGTATAAATGTTCAAGGGGAGAGCCTCTTTCAATTGAAAGCAAGTTCTGCTACGAGGGGACATGGGATGAGGATGAAGGGGGATAGATTCAGGAGTGATATGCGGAAATATTTCTTTACGGAAAGAGTGGTGGATCCGTGGAATAGTCTCCCAGTGGAGGTGGTAGAGATGAGGACAGTAACTGAATTCAAAAAAGCATGGGACAAACACAGAGGATCTCTAAAGGAAAAAAGGGGACTGTTGTAGTTGTTGATATGGAAGGACAGACTAGATAGGCCATGTGGTCTTTTTCTGTCGTCATATTTCTGTGTTTCTATGTGTTACTGAATCATGGTTTACTGACTCTGATAATGCCCTAATTAGCCAACTAATCACACCAAACTACACCCTATACAATGCCCCTAGATTAAATAGAAAGGGAGGTGGTGTCCTTATACTAGCAAAAGGCAACTTAAAACTTCATACTGTTGCAAAGCTATGCACAGAGGGTCTAGACATGCTCACCATATCTAATAAAAACCTGACGATATGCCTCATATACAGATCACCCACCGCAAACACCTACAAATTATCCACTCTACTCGAAACAACATGTGAACACACAACACATAGCAAATGGTTCATCCTACTAGGAGATCTAAATCTTGCATCAGCGTCCCCCAAACATGCCAACTCTTTCCTTGAAGCTATGGAAGCTCTTCAATATAGACAAATTGTCACTGGTCCAACACACAGTAAAAGAGGAACATTCAACATCATTTTTGCCCCCTACAAAATGTTGCAACAAGAGTATGGACTCTCACCAAAGGTATCGCCAGTCCCATGGTCAGACCACAACATTATAACTTTCAATTTTACCAAACAGAACAATCAGACGTAGAAAGGCATACACAAAATCTTACAAGCAGATTCGGACATTTTGACAAGTATTCCTTCCTGAAAGAAATCATTCCTCATTTAGACCAAAATACATCTAACATTGATTTACTAAGTAACAGTTGGAACAATATAATAACCTCTGCAGCCATAGCACCACAAAAAACAAAACAAAACAAAAAACCACAAGAAGATGACAGTGCACCCCATAGTACTCTACAGTCTTAAAGGAACTGAACGCAAGTTCAGACAACTAGAATGTAAATGAAGATGCTTTAAAGGATCCATTTTTACAAAGTGCCTACACGGCCAAACTAAATGAATACCGCAACATGGTACAAAAAAGTAGGAAAGAGTACCACACCATGCTCCAAAGGAAATCCTTCAACTACCCCAGAGCACTGCTAGACTCTCAACAGCATGGTTTCGGACCTCAGCACAGTGTAGAGACTTTAATCACCGCCCTCCTGGATAATTAACAAGAGGTACAGAGAAATCAAGACAAGGATTCATCCTAATTTTCCTTGACATATCAGCCTTTGACTCAATAAGTCACAACATTCTAATAAGTTTACACAGCACTACCTTAGAATGGTTTTGATCATACTTAAAGGATCACCAGCAGCAGATCAATGTAGGTCCTCATAAGTCCACTTGAATCAAGCAGCATCAAGTAATACCATAAGAATCTGCCTTATCACTATTATTTAACATATACATATATCCCATATGTGCAATAATAAAAAAGATAAAACATCCTTTACCATTTCTACGCTGATGATACTATGATATATACCGCATTGTCTATTGATCTACCAGTACTCACAACAATGACGGAATGCTTCAAGGCAATGGTATACTGGCTAAAGGAAAATAACCTATCCATAAATTACAAAAAAAACCCAGAAGTCCTCTACATGAGCAGAGAACCAAACTTCAACCCACCATCTATATTAAAGATCTCGAACATTGAACTTGAAGTTAAACCCAAAGTCCGATACCTTGATATAATGCTAGACCAGCATCTTGACCTGCAAGTGCACATCAATAATACCATTTTAGCTGCCCACCACAAAATGAAAATCATAAGCCACTTTCGCCCACTCCTCGACTTCGACTTTTGAATGTTATGCTAAGCCATAATCACGCCACATTTAGACTACTGCAACATAATATACCAAGGAATGCCAAAACACACATTACAACCACTACAGATGGTCCAAAACACAGCAGCTTGAATTATAAATGGTGTTTCATGGCAAAAATCATATCACTCTCATACTTAAACAGCTGTACTGGCTTCCTATTCTATCTCACATAAGATATAAGGCTGTTCTTAAGATATTTAAAATGCTGCACAACCTATCTGCAGACCATTTCTAAACCTTAATACAAAAAGCTTCGAACAATTGAGCAAAAAGATGCAGTACTCAAAACACTCTCACCATACCTATGCTAGCCAAAAGCAGTCAAAGCACATGTAACTGAGTCTTTTCTCTTTATGCACCTTCTATATGCATTTCTTTCCCGGTGGAGATGAGAACTAATAGACACACTACCCAGCTTTTGTAAGAAGCTTAAAACTCACATTTTTCTAGAGCATTTTGGATCAGACACCTAACAAACGTTTATAAATTCACTCTCCTGGCATAAATAATCAATATACTAAATCCATTTCACCTCTATCTTATGCATGTGAGATCCCAATATACTTACAATATTTACTATGTAGCAAGTCCAATTAATTCGTATTATTTAAAGTTATTTAATTAAGTATGTTATAAGTACAGTTGTTACTTTTTTGACACTTTGTTTTACATTACTTATACCCCACCTTGACTCTTCTAGTATAAAATGGTATAGAAGAATTGTTACATAAATAAATAATGTAGATAAATTTCATTATATGCAAGTAGTACATTGTTTAAAGGGGGGAACAAATTGAGGGGAATGCAAGATGGGCTCACTGATTTGGAGAGGCTTTGGGAGAAAAAGTCAAAGGAGTTCATTTCATCCCTGTATAAGATAATACAAGGAGATGGGTTTGTAAAATTTGGATATATGAGAGAATGAGAAAAGGATTTGGGGAAAAAGTTTCAACAATAAGGAATAGGGAAAGGCTATTGTTCAAGCTAATCATTCTTCTGTTTCTGTTCAATAAAAGAAAACTGTTATAAGATTTTGATGAAATGGTACTATATACCTGGCAGCTTATGGAGGATGTAGGAGGAAATGTGGGAAAGTGGGGATTTTCATACAGATTTGGTAGACTTGCTGTAAAGTGAAGGAATTTTGCAAACTGGTACAAACAACAATTAAGAACATACTCAAGATGAAACTTAAATTTGATATTAAGGGTCATGTTTGCTAAACATTAGTGTGTGATATCTGCTACTGTGCCCACAGGAATAACTTGGTGCTAAAACAGTGCAGGGTGATGTTTAGCAAACATGGCACTAGGTTGATCTTAATTTATTTATTATTTATTATATTCTCTTAATGGCTCTGTGGACACCAAGCGTAACAAAAGGCAAGAGGAAGTTTATCATGATATGCTTGATTGCTGTCCAGTGTGAGTTAGCATATCATTAGAAGGATTAGGAGCCACTAACCTGGGATCAGTGGCTAAGTAGAGTGGCCACAATGGAGAAATAGACTACGCTTCAATGTAACACCATAGAGAGATTTGACAAAAAATGGAAGATTTGTTGAAGTATTTGGGATAATAGTAAAGAACCAGCAATAGTTTCTATTCCCTTAGATCTATTTGAGCAATTTGACCTCTGTTAAATAAATCAGTGCTATTCAAATTAGTCATTGCTTTAGTTATTAGTCATTTAGACAATTGTGATTTGCTATACAATGGTATTTTTTTTATACTCGCTCCAAACATCATCAGCAGGTCCAAAATACAGCTATCAGACTCCTATCTATCCAATTGCTTAACTCCCTACACTACATAAAGATCACTCTGCTCTAAGAACCATAATAAACGTATAGTCTGAATCCTGTCATCTTGTTCACTATGAGACAACTCATCACCTTGGGCCGGAAGGACTGGGGTTTCTAGTCCCACAGGTGCTCCTTGTGGTCTTGGGCAAGCCACTTAACCCTCCATAGCCCATGTTCCCTGTAAAATAGTTATCTCCAAGTTATAATGCCCTGTTCAATGTAATTTCAGTTTGTTCAATGTAAACCGCACTGATGCAGAATAGCGCGGTATATAAGAGAATGTAAATAAATAAATTAAATAAATCAAACAGCATTTTTCTATTTAGCACCTGCACTCTGGAACTCCATTTTTTTCTATATTAGGATGGAGTCTTCCTTGAATAAATTAAAAAAAACAAACCTCAAAACCTTTTTCTTTAGGCAGTGGGCAGACCAGAAGATGCAGGTTGGATAATTGATGTTCTTTTTATTGTTTTTCTTTTCTCTTGTGCTATTTTGTTTTGTCCTTAATTTTAGACTATTGTAAACCATCTTGACTCCTAGGCGAAAGGCAATATAACAAATTTTAATAAACAATAAATAAATGGAGTAGATTAAGTGGGATAGGGTTGGGAGGAAGAGGGAGGAGGGGACCTAAAAGGAATGCCATGTAGTAACAAGGGGATAGGGATGGGGGTGAATGGAGATTGTGTTCATCTGTTAATTTATGTTGGGGGGGGGGATGTCCCTCATTCATAACGTGTTTGTAGTTTGTGAAAATACAGAAAGAAAATATTAGAAAACAAATTTCATCCATGAAAGTTTGCACAGTTCAGATGAAGTGGAAACATGAAGAGTTAAATTAAGAAACTATAGAAGTACTGAGGAATTTTTTGAGAAGTATGATTTGCAGCCTGATCTGTCAGAATGGAAGAAAAATATAAGTGAACCAGGCCCTTTAATGTGAAAAAGTACAGCGTTATGAATGTGCAGTAATTCAGGAGCTCAGCATATGATACAGGGCAAGATACTAGTATGAACCAAACAGGAGAAAGCTCTGGGAACTGCCCCCCTCCCTCTTCTCTAACAATCTGTGCAGAGCTAGAACCTTCCCCATAAAACCATATGAGAAAAAAATCCCTCTTAATACCATATTATGAATTAATCAGGGCCAGCATCAGAGTTGATTCAAAATGTTGGCACCCTAAGTCAAAATCTAGGGCACAGTGCATGTCCTCCACCCCCCCCCCCCCCCGAGGTGAATCACAGTTACTTTTTTAGGCATTAGGGCCTGATTTAATAAGACTGTTTTCGCATTTTCCATAGTAAAAGCTTAATAAATCAGGCTCTTAATGGGTCACTGCAGAGTGCCTACAAATGGCATTGGCCCTACTCCTCCTCCTCTTTCTCCCTCTCCCAGCACCCCCACTGACCCATTAAGCTGTACCTGTGTGGAATGTGCAAAGGTGGGGGCACCTGCGTGTGTATGGGCGGTGCGGAGATGGGGGTGTGCCTTTTGTGCATGCACATTGTACCCTGTACTTCCAATGCATTCATCCCTCCCCACTTCAACCCCTCTCCTGTTGTCCCTCCCTCACCCCCAGACTTTCTGCTTCAACCTCCCCCCTTGCACTCAGCCCTGCCCTCCATTCACAGAAGTGCTGGCAGCCGGGAGAGCCATGGATTATACAGCCTGCCAAATAAAAAAAGGTTACAAAATTTGCTGCACAGCCATCTGTGCAGCAAACTTAGTAAACATTTTTTTTTCTAAAGATTTTCTCTTTTTATGTGCATGGGGAAAATGCTCAGTACATGGGCATAACAGGAAGAGAAAATGAGCAGACTACATGGGGGCTTCTGGTCATTAACTGTAATTATAGTTGGTTTAATTTTAGCTTAATATACTGCCTGTCACACACTCAGCTTGTAGGAATCAGGACTTAAGTAGTAGTAGCCATAGTAGATAAGACATGAGCTATGGTCTCTTTCAGTTTTTATTCTACTGCTGTCTCTATCCTATGAGGTGACACCAGCTGATTGATTGGTTCCTCCTAAGATCCCTTGGATTGCATGGACCATGAAGAAGACTGGAACTGATTGGTTCTCTCCATATGTATACCCTGAAACTTTCAGTATTTTCTGTCCTTAGAAATGTCTTTTGTGGGAGCTTCTAAGTTTCTCCTTGGGCAAGCAGGAATGAGTCCTCACGTATTGGTGTCATCCCTGATGGAACACCGCAGGAGAACACTCCCCAGCTTCTATTGGAAGCTTTTGGGAGGCTCCACCGTGACTGTGTGCCTCCTTCCCACCAGCTGCCGTGGCGCCATCTTGATTCAGTCTTTGCTTTCCGCGGAGCCCCATGGACATGTTCCAGACACCTCGGTTTCTATTTTCTCCTCCCGAAGTTTTTTCACCCCTGTTTTTTTTTGTCCCAAACACCTGCCATCACTGTTCTCGCCCCCCTTTTACTTTTTTTTCTCTTTTGATTGTTAATTTTATTTTTGCCGCCACACCTCAGCCCTCCCTGTGCCGGTGCTCTGGTGGGCCATGGCCTTCATCATTGAGCTATTTTTCCAGACAACATGTCCAAGAAAACTACTAGTGGATTCAAGAAGTATTCCAAGTGCTCTAGAACCATATCGGTCACAGATACCCATAACTGGTGCCTACAAAGACATGGGGAGTGGTGCTCCTACTCCTGTCATCTTACTGGGCAGACTAGATGGACCATACTGGTCTTTATCTGCCGTCATTTACTATGTTACTATGTTACAGTGCCTGGGACCCGATCCTTAGCCCTCTTCTTGTAATTTGTGTTCACAGATGACAAAAAGAGGACTCGAGGGTCGTGAGAAGCAGTGCGAATAATCATACACATTGACATCTGTCCTTTAATTAGGTGCTACACCCACTTTTTCTCCTTTTCTTCTTCTAGTATAGCTGAGTCAGAATTCCATGTATTCAATGCAATAACTGTGGTGCTTTCATTCTAAGAAGAATCATTTAGAACCTAAGAGCTTGCCCTATATGCCTCAAGTTAGCTGCTATACATAAGAACATAAGATATGCCATACTGGGTCAGACCAAGGTCCATCAAGCCCAGTATCCTGTTTCCAACAGTGGCCAATCTAGGTCATACGTACCTAGCAGTTTCCCCAAAAGACACAGGTTCCACAATGCTTGTACTGGGTCAAGCATTGATATCCTGGGTCCCTTCTTAATAATGGTTTATGGACCTTTCCTCCAGGAACTTGTCCAAACCTTTTTTAAACCCAGCTACACTAACAGCCTCCGGTAACAAATTCCAGAGTTTGATTACACGTTGAGTGAAAAAATATTTTCTTTTATTAGTCTTAAATAGTTTACCCTGTAGCTTCATTGCATGTCCCCTAGTCTTTCTATATTCTGATAACGTAAACAATCGATCTACGTTTACCCGTTCCACTCCGTTCATTAATTTATAGACTTCTATCATATCTCCCCTCAGCCCTCTCTTTTCCAGGTTAAAGAGCCCTAACCTTTTTAGCCTTTCTTCATAGGAGTATCTTTCCATCCCCTTTACCATTTTGTTGGCTCTTCTCTGAAACTTTTCTAAAAATGCTATATCCGTTTTAAGATACGGCGACCAGAATTGAACACAATATTCAAGGTGCGGTCTCGACACCATGGAACAATATAGAGGCATTATAATATCTTTTGTTTTATTTTCCATTCCTATACTTATGAGACCTAGCATTCTATTTGCTCTCATGGCCTCCACTGCACACTGGGCCGAGGGTTTTAACATGTTATCTACAATGACGCCTAAATCTTTTTCCTGGGTGGTGGTTCCTAATGTGGAACCTTGAATCGTGTAACCATAGTTTGGGTTGTTCTTCCCTAGGTTCATAACTTTGCACTTGTCCACATTAAATTTTATCTGCCATTTTGATGCCCAGTCTTCCAATTTGTCAAGATCCTCTTGCAATTTTCCACAATCCTCTTGGGTTTTAACAACTTTAAATAATTTTGTGTCATCTGCAAATTTGATAACCTCACTCGTTATTCCACTTTCCAGGTCATTTATAAATATGCCAAAAAGCAGTGGACCCAGCACAGATCCCTGGGGTACACCACTATTCACCTTTCTCCATTGGGAAAATTGGCCATTTAGCCCTAACCTCTGCTTTCTTTTAACCAGTTCCTGATCCACAATAGTACACTGCCTTCTATCCTATGACTCTTTAGTTTTGCCAAAAGTCTCTGATGAGGGACCTTGTCAAAGGTTTTCTGAAAATCCAGATACACTATATCAACCGACTCACCTTTGTCCACCTGTTTATTCACACCTTCAAAAAAACATAACAGATTAGTAAGACAAGATCTTCCTTGTCTAAAGACATGTTGGCTGTCTCCCATTAGGCCATGACTATCTACATGCTGAGTAATTTTGTTCTTTATGATGGTTTCTACCATTTTTCTCGGTACTGACGTCAGGCTCACCAGTCTGTAGTTTCCCGGATTACCCCTGGAATCCTTTTTAAAAATTGGCGTTACATTGGCGATCCTCCAATCTTCAGGTATTACAGATGATTTTAATGAAAATTCACAGATTACTAATAGCAGGTCTGCAATCTCATATTTCATTTCTTTCAACACCCTTGGATGTATACCATCCGGCCGAGGTGATTTTGTACTCTTCAGTTTATCTAATAGTTGTAATACATCTTCCCGATGTATCGATATTTCCTTCAATTCTTCCGCACCTTTAAATACCACTTCAGTCATGGGTAACATCCCTACATCTTCCTCAGTAAAGACCGAAGCAAAGAATTCATTCAGTCTCTCCGCTATCGCCTTGTCGCCTCTTAGTGCCCCTTTAACCACTCTATCATCTAATGGACCAACTGACTCTCTCACAGGTTTTTTGCTACGAATGTACTTGAAAAAGTCTTTATTTCACGTTTTTGCTTCCACAGCAAGCTTCTTCTCAAATTCTCCCTTTGCCTGCCTTATCAGTGCCTTGCATTTGACTTGCCAGTGCTTGTGCTGTTTCCGTGTTTCGTCATTTGTTTCTTTTTTTTCCATTTCCTGAAAGATGCTTTTTTGTCAACAACAGCCTCTCTGACCTCACCTTTAAACCATGCTGGCAGTTTTTTGGACTTCCTTCCACTTTTCTTAAAGCGTGGAATACAGCTGATCTGGGCTTCCAAGATAGTATTTTTCAACAACACCCAAGCTTGATGTAAGTCTTTAACCTTTGCAACTGCTCCTTTTAGTTTTTTCTTAACTATTTTCCTCATTTTATCGTAGTCTCCCTTTCGGATGTTAAAAGGTAGTACTGTGGATTTCCTTACTATCCCTCCTCCACTAATTAAATCAAATGCCATCATGCTTTGATCACTGTTGCCAAGTGGCCCCAACACCCTTATCTCTTGCACCAGATCTGGTGTTCCACTAAGGACTAGGTCCAATATGGCTTCCCCTCTGGTTGGTTCATGAACCAGCTGCTCCAAGAAGCAGTCATTTATTTCATCTAGGAACTTTATCTCCCTAGCATGTCCTGCCGTGACACTGACTCAGTCGATACCGGGGTAATTGAAATCACCCATTATTATTACTGTGCTGTAACGTTTGTTAGCTTCCTTGATTACTTTGAGCATTTCATCATCCATTTGTTCATTCTGGCCAGGTGGTCGATAGTACACCCCCACTGCCATCGCCTTCCCCTTTTTACATGAAATTTCAATCCATAGAGATTCTACAGCAAATTTTGTTTCCTGCAAAACTTTAATCCTTTCTGACTCAATGCCCTCTCTAACATAGAGCGCAACCCCTCCACCAATTTGATCAGCTCTATCATTACAATGTAGTTTGTACCCAGGTATCACAGTGTCCCACTGGTTGTCCTCCTTCCACCATGTCTCTGATATTCCAATCATGTCTAACCTCTCATTTAGTGCTATATATTCTAACTCTCCCATCTTATTTTTAGACTTCTAGCATTCGCATACAAGCATTTTAGAGACTGTATTTTATTCATATTAATCTGGCTATTGGTAGGCATGGGTAATTTGGGATCTTTAAGCTCTGTCTGCTCCATACTTGAGGGCATTTGGGCTACTTTACTCTTTTTTGGAACCTCTCTGCTTTTGGTAGTATCCTTCAAGGATACATTCTTCCAAACCATGCGCTCTTGGGCGACTGTCGTCTTTCCCCTATTATCTAGTTTAAAAGCTGCTCTATCTCCTTTTTAAAGGTTAATTCCGGCAGCCTGGTTCCATCCCGGTTAAGGTGAAGCCCATCCCTTCGGAAGAGCCCCTCCTTTTCCCAGAATGTTCCCCAGTTCCTAACAAATCCAAAACCCTCATCTCTGCACCATTGTCTCATCCACGCATTGAGACTCCGGAGCTCTGCCTCCCTTCTGGGTCCTGCACGTGGAACAGGAAGCATTTCGGAGAACGCTACCCTGGAAGTTCTGGATTTCAACTTCCTACCTAAAAGCCTAAATTTAGCCTCCAGAACCTCTCTACCACATATTCCTATGTCATTGGTACCGACATGTACCAAGACAGCAGACTCCTCCCCAGCACTATCTAAGACCTTATCTAGGTGGCGCGTGAGCTCCGCTACCTTCGTACCAGGCAGGCATGTTACCAGGCGATCCCCACCAGCCACTCAGCTATCTACATGCCTAATGATTGAATCACCAACTATAACGGCTGTCCTAACCCTTCCGTCATGGGCACATGGTCGTGGAGAAACTTCCTCAATGCAAGAGGGTTTTACATCACCTGGAGGACAGGTCCTAGTTACAGGATCACTTCCTGCCACACCAGGGTGATGCTGTCCTGTCACGTGTCCTCTCTCCTCCATGGCAACAGGGATGCTGCCAGACTGGAGGTGGGACTTCAGGACTATATCCCTGTAGGTCTCATCTGTGTACCTCTCTGTCTTTCTTATGTCTTCCAAGTCTGCTACTCTAGCCTCTAGAGAATGGACTCGTTCCCTGAGAGCAAAGAGCTCCTTGCACCTAGTGCACACGTAAGACCTCTCACCAACTGGGAGAAAATCATACATGTGACACTCAATGCAAAAGACTGGAAAGCCCCCATCTCGCTGCTGGACTGCTGTCTGCATCTTAGTTTTAAGCTTGTGTTTAGATCTTTAAGTTCTTTACTTACTAAGGGTTGCTATGGATATTTATACTAATAAAACTGTACCTGATAACGTTTAATATAAAGAATTGACTCTCCTAAGGGAAGAATTAGCTGTAGTTAAACACGTTTCCTCTAGTTTACAAGCTGAACAAAATCTACCACCGTTTCCACAAAGAATTAAACAGCCCAGGAACAAATGGATCACTGTGGGCTCTGGTAGGTTGTGACCTGTAATGCAGAGACACCCTATACATCAAGTGATAGCCCTGCATAATGTCTTCTCTGTCTTGGATAATGAGGGTACCCAATCGATGGAAACTGAAGTGCCCTTAAATGATAGACTTAATGCCAAATCTATGATAATGTACCAAACAGGAAGAAAAAAATATCACAAAACAAAAAAACTACTCCTCGGAGATTCCATTATCAGAGGCACCAACTTGGGAACACAGCTCAAAGGAGAGAGGACGATCAAATGCCTCCCAGACTCTTCAGCCAGCAGGAATATAAACCAAATTTTTGGCTTAGTTAATGTAGAAAGTGAGTACTCCAAAACTGATATTGTCATCCACTTGGGTACAAATGACCTGGTTAGAAACAGTGCCTCTGCAGTTCAAAGGGATTTCCAGACTCTGGGAGAGAAATTCAAGCCCATTGCTAACACTATAGCGTTCTCAGAAGTTCTACCTGTTCATTGGAAGGGGACAGAAAGGCTGCATCGCATAAACAACTTAGATACATGGCTCCAAACCTGGTGCAAACAAGAAGGATTTAGATATATAGGCAACTGGGGAAACATATGGATCAACAAGAGACTATACTGTACTGATGGACTACATTTCTCTGCCGCAGAGAAAAGGATCCTAAGTGAAAAATTCAGGTAGTATGTGGACAGGCATTTAAACTAGGGAAAGGGGTGATGGATGGAAAGGGAGTGGCACTGTCATCCATGCTGGTGTGGTCTATAGGCCTCCAACTCAAACCGAAGAAATGGATATCGAATTGATTGTTGATATTGCAAAGATAGCCATGAAGGGGGAAGTGATCATATTGGGTGACTTTAATCTACCTGATGTGGATTGGAGTGTTTCTTCTGCAAATCTAGAATGAAGTAAAAAAATTGTGGATACCTTCCAAGATGTGTTACTTAAACAAATGGTGATGGAACCAACCAGGGAGAGCTCTGTGCTGGATTTAGTGCTCACCAACTGAGATAGCATGTCGAATATCCAGGTGGGTGCCCATGTGAACAGCAGCGATCATCACATGGTGTGGTTTGAGATAAAAGCCAAGGTGGAATCCAATCACAGCAAACTCAAAGTCTTAGACTTCAAAAATGCTGTAAATGGCCAAGTACCTGAAGGAGGAGTTGGTAGGGTGGGAGGGGTTAAGGGAAGTGGAATTTCAATAGGCTAAACTAAAGAAAGCAATAAAAGGTGCAACAGATACATACGTAAGGAAAGTAAATAAAAACAAGAGGAAAAGGAAACCTATTTGGTTCTCGAAAGAAGTGGCTGCACAAATAAAGGCAAAAACCACAGCTTTCACAAAATTCAGAAGCTCGCAATCGAACACAGAAAAGAATACAAGATCAAACTAAAAGACAGAGAAATAAGCAAAAGAAAAATCAAAGGCAGAAGAAAAGATGGCTAAAGATGTGAAGTGTGGTGACAAGACATTTTTCAGGTATATTCAGGAGAGGAGGAAAATCAGAGGTGGAATTTCAGGACTCAAAAGTGCTGGGACTGGATTCGTGGAAAGTGACATTGAAAAAGCGACAATGTAAACAAATACTTCTACTATGTTTCACTAGAGAAAATCCTGGTGAAGGACCACCTGTGATTGACAAATATACAAATGGGAATTGAGTAGATATCACACCATTCACAAAAGATGATGTGTAAGAAAAGCTTGCAAAACTGAAAGTGGAGAAGTCTATGGAACCAGATGGGATACACCCCAGGATACTGAAAGAGCTCGGAGAGGTTCTTGCAGGGCCTTTAAAGGATGTTTTTAATAGATCCTTGGAGAGAGGAGACGTTCCACAGGACTGGAGAAGAGCTGATGTGGTACCTCTGCACAAAAGTGGTTATAGGGAAGAAGTGACAAACTACAGGCCAGTAAGCCATACCTCGGTGGCAGGAAAAGTAATGGAGGTGCTCTTGAAAGAGAGAGTGAATAGTGGACATCCTTGAAACCAACAGGTTGCATGATTCAAGACAACATGGTTTTACCAAAGGATGATCTTGCCAAACAAATCTGATTGAGTTCTTTGACTGGGTGACCAGAGAACTAGATCAAGGGCATGCGATGGATGTTATCTATCTAGATTTCAGCAAAGCTTTTGATACTGTTCCTCATAGGAGGCTTATCAATAAACTCAACAGCTTGGGGATGGGTCCCAAGATGGTGAATTGGATCAGAAATTGGTTGACTAACAGACGACAGAAAGTGACAGTAAACGGAACTCACTTGGATGAAAGGAAGGTGATTAGCGGTGTGCCCCAGGGTTCGGTCTTGGAACCGGTACTGTTCATTATATTCATGAATGATATTGCCGAAGGGCTGAATGAAAAAATCTGTCTTTTTGCAGCAGAATTGACTCCCCTGAGGGAGTGGATAGCATGAGGAAAGATCTACAAAAGCTGGAAGAATGGTCTAATGCTTGGCAGTTAAGATTTAATGTGAAGAAGTGCAGTTTCATGCACTTGGGAAGCAGAAATCCAAGGGAATCGTATGCGATAGGGAGCGAGAGATTGGTGTGCACTCACCAGGGGAAGGACCTCAGTGTGATTGTTTCTAACCATCTCAAGGTGGCGAAACAGTGTGGCAAGGTGGTGGCAAAAGCCAGAAGGATGTTGGGTTACATACAGAGGGGAATTACATTAGAAAGTAAGAGGTACTAACGCCACTGTACAAGTCGCTGGTGAGGCCTCACTTGGACCATTGTGTTCAGTTTTGGAGTTTGGAGACCATATCTCACAAAGGATATAAAAATGCTGGAAGCGGTTCAGGGGAAGGTGACCAAAATGATTTGGAGCCTGCATCAAAAGACTTATGAGAAGAGACTTGAAGACCTAAATATGTAAACTCTGGAGGAGAGGAGGGACAGGGGAGATATGATTCAGACCTTTAAATACTTAAAGAGTATTAATGGACAAACAAACCTCTTCCAAAGATGGGGAAGTTGTAAAACTAGAGGGCATAACATGAAGCTGCAGGGGGGTAAACTGAAAGGCAATGTCAGGAAATACTTTTTCAATGAAAGGGTGGTGGATGCTTGGAATGCCCTCCTGATGGAAGTGGTGGGGGCAGACACTGTGACAGAATTCAAAATGGCATGTGACAGACATTTATAGCAATAAAATCAAAATAAGCATAACTATCTCTTATATCTGAACAAATAGGGGTGACCTACATGGAACAGTGGGTACACCCTTAAACAAAGTCATGGGGAGGGGTGACCTGCACGGAGCGGCAAGTGCACCTACTCTTGCCACCTTTCTGGGCAGACTAGATGGACCAAACTGGTCTTTATCTGCAGTCATATACTATGTTACTATATTCATCTCAAATACCTTCTTCCAGCAACACAAGCGGCGACTGTACACATGGACTTCACCCATTGGATTGTACAAAAATGAAAATGACTACATCTTGGAAGTCAACGATGGTAAAGCTTCATAACATCAACAAAGATAAAACCTGGATCTGACTGTGGTACAGATCACCTACACTAGTATGCAAACTCAAGCTGAAGTTGAAAAAGAGCAAGCCACTCATGAATGTAGCAAAATATGACCTTGAGAATATACCACCGGAATTTAAAGACTGCCTGCAAAATTGATTTGCTGCTTTAGATACAAATGACAGAGCTCAATAAGAGTTATGGGATGATATCAAGACGGTTGCATTGGAAGAAAGTGCAAATTCTTTACAAAAGGTAAAAAAGCAAAAACGGCAAAATTGCATGACCGAAGAAACTCAGAAAATTGCCCAGAAATGCAGAGAAGAGTTCTGCGAGTTCCAACTTGCAGCAAGAAGAGACAAGAAATACTACAATGACGCATGCAAGGAAATAGAACCAGAAACTATTAGAGGAAGAACAAGATTGGCTTTCCTAAAGCTATGAGAGTTAAAGAAAAAATTCTAGTCTCAAATTGGAATGCTACCAAATGCTCAAGGATCCATGTTGAATGATGCTGAGATCATCAAGAAAAGGTGGAAAGAATATAGAGAATCATTATACCATAAAGATCAAGTGGACTAACAGCCGTTTCAGCCTTATGATCAGGAACCATTGGTGATGAAAGAAGTTGAAGCAGCATCGAAAACCTTATCAAAGAACAAAGCACTGGGTATTGATGGCATTCCCATTGATGTATTATAGCAATTGGATGCAGCTGTTACCATACTTACAAGGTTCTGCCAGGAAATTTGGAAGCCAACATCATGACCAACTGACTATAAAAGTTCTGTGTTTATACCAATACTGAAGAAAGGTGATCTGACTGACTGTGGAAATTATCATACATTCGCTTCAATCCCACATGCTAGCAAGATTCTACTCAAGATCATTCAGCAGAGACTACAACCGTACTTAGAATGATAACTGCCTGAAGTGCAAGCAGGGTTCAGGAAAGGGCAAGGAACGAGAGACATCATCACGGATGTGAAATGGATCCTTGAAAAGACAAAAGAATACCGAAAGGATATCTATATATGTTTTAGTGACTACAGTACCCCTGCTGAATACTGTAGGACTAAACAAGCAACTTCAAAAAGAGTTCCTTCTTTACTGGCTTCCAAACTTTGGAACTCTCTCCCGATGGACCTCAGAATTATGACTGATATCAAAGATTTTCGCAAGGCCTTGAAGACCCTGCTATTTGCTGAAACTTATAATTTGATATATAATTAATAGTTTTTACCAATAGGCCCATTTTATTACATTAATTCATCTTAGTTTTATCTGTTAATGTCTTATCTACCCTATGTTATTTGTAACCTTCCACTTGTATTGTGACCACTTTGATTGAAGGATAAGGTGGGATACAAATCTATCTAAATAAATAAATACAGTAAGGCTTTTGACTGTGTAAACCATGAGAAACTGTGGGCCACATTAAGAAGCATGGGTATACTAGAAGACCTGATAGTTCTCTTGCACAACCTTTATATTGATCAAGAAGCAACAGCTCAAATGGAACAAGGAGAAACAGAATGGTTTTAAAATCATCAAAGGTGTACAACAAGGCTGCATACTTCCCCCCCCCCCCACCTGTTTAATATGTATGCAGAACAAATCATCAGAGAAGCAGGACTCTGTGAAGATTGATGGAAGAATCAACAACCTTCGCTATGCTGATGATACCGCATTCCTGGCTGAAAGTGAAGACTATCTGGAACATTTGCTTCTCAAGATCAAGGAACATAGTCTTAAAATGGGCCTGGACCTTAATGTAAAGAAGACAAAGATCCTGACAACTGGCAAAATCCATATGTACATCTTTTATGGAGAAGAAATGGAAATAGTTGACAACTTTAACCTACTTGTATCAACTATCAATAAAGAAATAACAAGCAGTCAAGAAATCTGGCAATGCATTGCTCTTGGTGGAATGGCAATGAAGGACCTAGTCAAGATGCTCAAGAGCAGAGATTTCTCTCTCCATACAAATTTTGACTTGTCCAAGCCATGGTATTTTCAATAGCATCATATGGATGTGAAGGTTGGACAGTGAAAAAGATAGACAGGAAGAAAATCGATGCCTTTGAATTATGGTGCTGGCGACGAATACTGTATATACCATGGACTGCCTGAAGAACAAACCTGTCAGTGCTAGAGGAGATCAAGCCTAAGTTTTCTTTAGGAGCTCAGATGACAAGACTTCAACTTTCATACTTTTGACACATCATGCGAAGAAAGAGATCATTAGAGAAAGACATCATGCTTGGCAAGGTAGAAGGTCACGCAGAAGAGGAAGGCCAGCAATGAGATGGATTGATACAATAAAAGCAGCTATGGGTGTCACTCTGTCAACAATGAGTTGCCAGACTGAAGACCAAACACAGTCTAGGACAACTATCCAGAGATCACCATGAGTCGACACTGCCTCAATGGCATTTAACTACAACAACAAGATCGTTCTCTAGTGGTCCACAGTAAGGACTGCTCGAAGTTCATTGTCCGAGTGTCCTATGATGTCTTTGAGATGGCATCCAGGAATGCTGCCATTTGTTATTGGCACCTGGAAACTTGCTTGGCTCCAGTTGTCAGACCTGTAACAGTCAGTGCAAACCAAGCTGGCAGATGTCCCGTGCCACAAAGAGAATCTCTTCGGGGAGAAAGCTGGCCATACCAAAAAGCAGCATGTTACTCTTACCATGCTCTTCAGGTGCACATCTGAGCACGCTTCTTATCATAGGAGGTACCAAGGAGGAAACCAGAAAAAAAAACATACCCTTGTAGGCATAGGTACTTTCCTTGGCACCAGGCCTCCCAATGCAAGCAGGCCCTTCGCCAGCAGCAACGGCATGAGAGGCGTTCAAAAGGTCCAGCCAGCTCATCAGCCAAAACCTGGGGTGGGGTTTTGACTGGCTGTGTTCCGCAGGAACCAATATTTCAACGACCGCCATAGAAAATTCTCCAGTCAGGAGAAGGCTCACTCCTTTTGCACAAAGGTGGCCTCTCATAACTGCTTTTGATGATCTGTAGGACTCATGAGTGAGGTTATCAATTACATTTATTGGAACTACCACCAAATTGCCTCCCAAGGGTGCATCATCTCAACCCTCTGCATCAAGAACCACTTCAGAGAGAAATCACTGCCCTCTTGTCCGATCTCACGATCTTGCCCATGCCACCAGGGCAAAGAGATCAGGATTTTATTGCAGGTACTTTCTGATCCTCAAGAAAACGATGGGGGGGGGGGGGGCGGTATATACTGTCCTATCCTAGACCTAACAGATCTGAACCTGTACTTGCTGAGAGAAAAGTTCACAATGATTTCTCTGGGCACCCTGCTTCCTTTCCTTCTAAAAGGAGATTGACTATGCTCTCTGGCTCTCAAGGATACCTGCACCCACATACAGATATATCACGCTCACAGGAAGTATCTCATATTTATCCTGGGAGGACAATACTTCCAGTACAGAGCATTGTCGTTTGCCCTGGCCTCGGCTCCTCGCGTCTTCACAAAGTGCCTCGCGGTAGTAGCTGCTTATCTCCAGACTCTGGGAGTGTTTGTCTTCCCCTATCTGTATGATTGGCTGATCAGGAATACAACCCTGGAAGGAGTCCAAGAATCAGCACGATTGACCATTCGGGTGTTGGAGCTACTATAGTAAATTACCCCAAATCCCACCTTCAGCCCACCCAACATTTGGAATTCATTGGAGCCCTGCTCAACACAACAGGCAAGAGCCTTCCTATCGCACGACCTACTTCACAAATTGACAGCAGCAGGTAACAGCTTGGAAGATGTTGACTGTAATAGGCCACATGGCCTCTACAGTGCATGTCACACCCTTGGCATGCCTCTAGATGAGGCAAATTCAATGCACTCTGAGAACTCAATGGATCCAGACCACAGGTTGACTCGGGATTATCTGTGTGTCACCGCCCCTCTCATTTGGTCATTACACTGGTGGACAGTCCACCACAATTTGCTCAAAGGTCTTCCTTTCCGAATTGCTCCACCCCAAAATGTTTTGACGACAGATATATCCAAGCTGGGGTGTGGAGCTCATCTTGATGAGTTGCACACTCAGGATTATTGGTCCAGCCAAACAAGTCTCACGTCTTGAAACTAAGAGCAATAGCAAATGCTCTAAGAGCTTTCTGAGATTGACTAGCCAGCCAAATTGTTCTGATTCAGACCGACAATCAGGTCACCATGTTCTACATCAGCAAGCAGGGAGGAACGGGCTTGTATCTCCTGTGTTGGGAAGCAGTCAGATTGGGGAAGTTCGTCATCATGCTTGAGATGGGCTTGAGAGTCGCGTACCTGCCAGGCGAGGAGAACACTCTGGTAGACAGGCTGAGTCAAGTCCTCCAGCTGCATGATTGGATGTTGGACAGGAAGGTTGTGGCTCACATCTTTCGAGTGTGGGGCACCCCCACGATAGATCTGTTTGCCACCCTACAGAATGCCCAGGTGGATCACTTCTGCTCCAGAGTACGATCATACAGCAGACTAGCGTCTAATTTTTTCCTCCTTCACTGGGGGAAGGGTTTTATGCACGTTTATCCTACAATGCTTCTCATTGCAAAGACCCTCCTGAGGCTCAAAACAGATGGTGGCATGATGATTCTCATTGCTCCCTATTGGCCCAGACAGCCGTAGTTTCTTCTTCTGCTACAGCTTTCCAGTCAGGAGCCGCTACAGCTCGGCCACATGCCCGATCTCATAACACAGGAAGGCAGGACGATGTTGCACTCCAGCATCCGGTCCTTGGCCCTCATAACAAGGATTTTGAGAGGCTAATGTTGTCTGAGCTCAACCTTCCAGAGGGTGTAACCAACATCCTTTTTGGCCTCCAGGAGAGCCTCTACGAGAAAGTCGTACTCCTTGCAAGTGGAAGAGGTTTGCTGTCTGGTGTGAGGACCAAGCCCTAGATCCTTTTGTCTGTTCCATGCAAAACTGCTTGAATATCTTCTACATCTCTCCGAGTCTGGACTTAAGTCCAACTTTTTTAGGGTCCATCTCTGTGCAATTGAGGCGTATCATCAAGGGTGGAAGGAAAGTCTCTGTACAGCCTTTAGTTGTACGCTTTATGCAGAGCTTGCGTTTCTGGAAGCTTCCCTGAAAGACTCCCGTAGTGTCTTGGGACCTCAAGGTGATTCTTACGCAGCTCATGAAAGCTCCATTTGAGCTGCTCAATTCCTATCCTCTGAAGTTTTTCATCGTAATCAGTCAGTTCTGCCAACATTTTTCCAGAGATCTCATGCACACAAAAGGGAAGCTAAATTGCACAGGTTGGAGTGCAAGCGAGCCTTAGCCTTCTACTAGTAGCTGGCAGAAGCCCATAGAAAGTCTGTCCAACTTTTTGTTTCTTTTGACCCCAGCAAGCTAGGGGCTGCTGTTTCCAAACACACTCTCTCAATTTAGCTGGCAGATGGCATCTCTTTCTCTTACCCCCAGGCGGGCCTGAGCCTTGATAGTCATGTCACAGCTCACAGTGTCAGAGCTATGGTTGTGTTGATGGCTAACTTATGCTTGGTCTCCATGGAAGAGATCTGCAGGGTTGCAACGTGGTCTTCAGTCCACATGTTCACATCTCACTACTGCTTAGATGGTGATTCATGATGTGACAACTTTGGCCAATCTGTACTCCAGAATCTGTTTGGTGATTAGAATCCAACTCCATTCCCTCCCCCCCCGGCCCATTCTATTCTGTCTGAGATACCAAAAAAAAAAGAGGGGAATCACTGCTATTGTGCATAGTTGGTCTCCTGCCATGCTGCTGTTGAGTTTTCCCCTGGGACTTCTCGGTGGTCTCCTTGGTTTTTGGTAGCCTGTAGCTTGGGAGTCCCATATGTGAGGACTCATTCTTTCTTGTCCATGGAGAAAAGGTAATTACTCGTCTGCAGCAGGTGTTCTCTGTGGACAGCAAGAATAAGTCCTTAAAACCCTCCTACCTCCCCGAGGAGTTATCTTCTGCTACAGATATGTTACCAGACTGAATCAAAATGGTGCTGCAGCGGCAGGAAGAAGGTGTGTAGGCATCGTGGAGCCTCCCAAAAGTTTCCAACAGAAGCTGGGGAGCATTCTCACATTGGGCTCCATCAGGGATGTCACCCATACATGAGGACTTTTCCTGCTATCCATGGAGAACACCTGCTACAGGTGAATAACTGTCTTTTCTTATTCTCTGTTTGATGCTTGGTATTTTACCTCTGCTGCTTGCTCTTTCCTTTGACTGTTCCTGGATTCTGCCTTCCTGCTTTTTTGGATTTCTCTCTCTGTCCAGTACTTCTCCTGCTTCCTCTTCTGACTGATGTCTGAACACCTGTGCTTCAAACCCTGGCTATTCCCTAGTAATGGAGGGCTCAACCTGATGGGAAAGGGAGTTGTTATAGGTAAAGGCACACTCGCGGTCCTTAGTGTTGCAGGAGGCTGGTCCCAGTGGGGACTCCACCCTTGCTGCACAAGGCAGTCTACGTAATAAACATAAAAAATAAAAGAGGGAGAGAAAGCAAGTAGATAGGTACTGAATTACACAGTTTAAGAACCAGAGAAGTGGTCCTAAAGTAATGCTATTCATCCCTCTCTAGAGGCACACCTAGCTAGTAAGGTTCTCAAGATTACTACAATAAATATGCATGAGAGAAATTTTACATATATTAGAGACCACTTATATGCAGCTCTTTTTCTTGCAGATGCATTTTAGTAATCCTGAAAATCCGACTGGTTAGGTGTGACTCCAGGGGAGGGCTGAGAAATACTGTGCTAGGGGAGGTAAAAATTGTTACCAGCTTGCAAAAGTAGAAGAACCAAAGAAATAGCTCTACTGGGAGAGGACTGTTTCTCCATGGTATTAGGTGCAAGCAAGAAAGATTTAGTTAGGCCCCCCACCCCCTGCAAATGTTTCATGATCTTCATTTGAATGGGATATTTTTATTGCATACTAACAAATGAAGGGTCCTGCTTACTAAGCATTTTCCCATAGACACCAAATGGGAGAAGACCTTTAGTAAACAGAGCCCAAAGTAAGGCACACTAAGTTGATTAGTGAGAGCTAAAGCAATTTTAGCATGCACAATATTTTAAGGCACTAACAAATGCACACACCTAGTATTAGATATGTGTGTTCATCATTAGCCTAGCATTTTGTCATGTTTTAAAATGATGTCCTCTGTTACCAGAAAATCCATTTTTATCCTTTTTATTTCCTCAGCAATTAAGTCAGTTTTGGTATAGCAATGAAACGGCACTGTATCTGGCTAAGGAAGCTGTTGCAGCAGCTGGAAAAGGTGGCAGGTGACTGAGATCTTTTTTTAGCATTCTTTTAATAGATTTCTTTTTTAACCATTAATGAGCATGTTTACTAAAGAGCGCTAATGGTTAGCATAGGGTTTACTGCATGCTAAGTGCACTGTGGTAAGCAATACCCAGGGCAGGCCCAACCATCAGGCAAACTGTCGACTAGAACAGAGGCTTCTGGGGGTTGGCAAAGAGCAGGATATTCAAAGCTAAACAATAGAGTCTGACTGCCGGGGTGGGGGGAGGGTCATAAGGCCTAAGGTGCCAACACCTTGAACCAACTCTGGGGCCAGCCCTGCCAATACCATATGCTAAAAATACAACTATGATTAAAAAAAAAAAATAAAAACCCCATGCTAACTGTTTAACGTGTATTGGAGCAGAGACTGGGCAGTTCAGTTAGTGCAGGCTTTTTTGGCATGTGCTAACCCAGCAGTGTTGCAGTTGTGCAGGTGCATTTACCACCATCTCAATGGGTGGCAATAAGTGCCCCTGCTTTAATTTTGGCAAATGGCTTAGTGTGCGGGCAGAGTCAAACACATGCTAACTGCATGGGGACATACTGGCCATGCTCCCATAAACTAGCATGGGTCTGTCCCTGTCCTAAAAAAAACAGGCCTCAATGTGTGCTAACTTAGGGGCATGTCTACTAAAGTGCGCTAAGTATATAAATCCAATGTGCTAAGTATATAAACCCAAACAAACCTTTCCTGTCAACAAAAGATTTTCTTACAAAGGTGGATAAGGACCATCAGAATAGAAGCATACGATACAGAAACATAGGCTTAAATGGTGGTCACCACATCAGTCATCAGTCCCTAAATATCTTATATTCACAGTGTTTCTGCTTGTGCTAGACTAATAGTTAACTTTATGTTGTTCAATTTTTAGCATTTTTTGAATTATGAAGATAAAAGCCATATCAGGTCCCCATCACTAGTTAGCATTCCATCAGTTCTACAAAAGCTATTGTAGCAAATGCTGAAAAAATGACACTCACAAATGTAGATACTTGTATACAACAGATGCCATAAATTGGATACTTTGTTCTGTAGAAAACACTATAATAAACAATCAAAGTTGAAGCAAGCAGCACTTAGTTCCCACAAAGGCTGATATTAATGAGCTGCACCAAACTTATGCCGACTGGGTACTGCAGCTTCAAAAACCTGCATCAGGGCCTGACATCTTCCCACTACTGAATGTCATGCTGTGAGTGCATCAGTGTAAGTCTTTATCAATGTTGGCATCTTCCCCAATTTTTATAAGTGCTGTTTTTTTCAACAGTGTGTGCTTTTTGTTTTTTCAGTATTTGCTACAGTAACTTCCACAGAACTGTGGAATGCCAACTAAAGTGATGGGGACTTGATATGGATTTGTAGGCAGGGTCCACCTACAAAGGTTTCCCCAATATTACCAATTACCAATGAATAGCTTGGACAACTGTTGCTTAGCTGCAAAAGCTTTTATTTGGGTACAAAAACAAACAATTTGCAAATGCAGATAGCAAAAGACTCTGTCTGAAAGGGTGGCAGGCAACCAACTCTCAGTACCGGAGTTAGAGAGCAGCTTGCCCACAGAGCTAGAGAGCTGTCTCCTTATATACATCTTTCTCTCTCTGTCACAAAGTTCTAGAAAGTCCTGCATAGCCTCTCAGGTCATATGCAGGGTTTTTTCTATGGAGTATGTGCAGCTTTCTACAAAGTCTGCAAAGTTTCTACTTGGGGGGGCCTCCCATGATTATTTGGGCCAGAAACTGCTTTTCTTCAAGGTTCTTGCTTATCTGGTGCTTTCAAGCATGTCGTTCTCTACCTTCCTGTGTCGGGCCTGTGTTCTGCTATTTTCCTGGCACTAAACGTAATCTTCAAGGCTGAAAGTATTTCTACTAATTAGTTTTAGATTGGCCTGTATTTCATAGTAGGCCCATATCCTGAGCACTTCTGCCCAAAACATGGTTTCCAGACTGTAGCAGGCCTCATAACATATACTTTCTCTTATAGCCCACATGCTGTATTTCTGTGCCATATAAACAGGATGCTTGTGTACGTTGCAGGCCAGCAAGAGTGTAGACATAGAAGGCATATGAAGCAGAGCTGAACAGAACTATCCCTAAGCCAAAATATCCCAACATTCCCCAATTTTTCTTTTTCTGTAAAGGGGGGCAAAGGCCCAGATATACCCAAATTTAGGGGCCATGAATGACAATCATTTGTGACAGAGCAGGATCAGCAAGAGGAAGGAGCTCATACTGGTCTCTAGAGACAATATACAAAGTCGTAGCAGAAGACTTAATCAATTTACGTACAAAAGTCAATAGAAGAGGAAAAGCACAACACATTAGAAGAATACAGGCAATACACATCAACAGGGAAAGTAAAACACCCCGTAATCCACCCAAAGAAGAGGAAAAAGATCCAAACCAACCTCCCAAATTAAAACCTTCCCAAGTTTGCACAGGAACATGTGCAATTTTTCTCATACGGTCGGTAATTTCAGCAATAACATGACTATGATCATCTATCTGCAAGCGACAATTGGTCAAATTAAACTTTCCATAGACACCACCTTCAGCAGCAAGCAAATAATCTAAAGCTAAACGATTCTGATAAATGGCAGAACGCATTTGAATATGTTGTTTGGCAAGCAATGTAAGCGCTTTGCTAATTTCATTGGTTATAATCTCTACAACAGGTGTACGGTAGCCCCAAGTTCCATCATCAGCCCAGGTAGCAGGACCATAGTAATTAATAATACGTTCAGGGGGCCATTCATTTTCTTTATCAATGAAGTATGACTGCTAAACAGAATGTTCAAATGTGAGCCTAATTCAGAGGCAGAGTCTAATTGTGTGCTGACACAAATAAGTAATAAGATCCATCAGGATGAAGGAATGTGATAAGCAGTATAAACACAGTGGAGATGAAGAGCAGGAAGCACAGGAGGGGAGATTGGTCAAGCAGATGAGACAGCCGGCACAGCTTTCAGATGACAACGTGCATCCAGGTGTCTGTATCATTTAGTTGAGCAGCAAAAGGGGAGGTAGCAGTAACAATGTGAGGTCCAGGTAAAGCGCGGGGACACGAGATATCATCTGGTTAGTCTGGTGCTGTCCCTGAAGGAACAAGGCCAGTTGTCCATCCGGGTGTAGACACTCAATAAGGAGGATGATAATGACTGAAATTCCCAGAAGAATACACAAAGATGCCCATGGAGCAGGTTTAGCAGCAAGCATTTTAAGCAGTAGCAAATCTGCCGGTGGATAAGTATGTATTGGCTCTGTGGACGGAAAGGGATGATTGATCGGAGGAAACAATTGGAGCTGCTTTCAAATGGCTGACGCGTATCCAAGCATCAGTATCATCCAGACGGGCGGCAAAAGGGGAAGCAGCGGTGACAATGTAAGGTCCTGAAAAAGTAGGGCAGTCCCAGGATCGGCAAACACAATTTCTTTTATAAACAGTGGTCCCTATGAGAAAACAAGGTGACAAAGGTGAGCTGGTGTGGGTATTGCAATTGGTGAAGGCCAAATGGCTTGTAGATTTCAGTTAGGTTTCTAAGAAAATAATAATAAAAGGATAACAATACAATCATTCACAAAAGTTCCCAATCAGCCTATAGTCCATTACTTATTTTTAGATAATTTAGTCCTGCTTCTCAGCAGTTCTTCAGGAGTGTGCGTCACTTTTCTCTGAAGGTTAAGTTTGGTTTCTCTCAAAATTTGAACCTCTCATTCTCATAGGCAAATATTATTGTCCCTTTTCCAGTGTGATGCACTGATCCATTCATTTGCTGGTAGGAAATACTCTATTGTGCTTCACATCATTAAATCAGTTTCATCAGAGTCCTTCCCTTTTAATATCCCACAGCATCTCTCATAACATATTTTCCTCTTGCATCATTTTACCAAATACATACATATGTCCTTCTCATGTTTTTTATACCATACTAATGTATCCTTATTTGGCAAGGTTGCTAGGAACATCAAACAATTTGTTAAAAACTTAGTATTGCTGTAAAGAAACAGTAGGCAGAAAACATAAACTTAGATTCTAAGCATGATGGATATATGTGCTCATTCTAAATAGCAACTGTCTAAACAATTAATTATGGCGTTTACTACTTCCTGCAACTGAAATAAAAAAAAAAACCTTCAGTACACTTTGTCTCTGGACACTAAGACGTAAAATTCAAATACAGAGAAACAGGTGAATTTATCCTAAAATTCAGTAGCTCTGGTGTTACTGTCCTGTTCAGCAGTCATCAGCACAGAGCCTAGCAATGCAAAGTAATTACCCTAAATCTTACAGTTCAGAAAACAGGCATTTCATGAAAAGGTTGGTGAATATCTGGAATGCAAACACTCCCCTTTCAAGTTATTCTAAAGCAAATTACTGAGAGCTTTAGCCAACCTTGACGTTATCTTAGCAAAGTAAACAATAGGTCTCTTTTCTGACTTTCAAAGCAACTGGAAATTATCTTGCAGCTGAGTTACAGCTTGTTTTGTTTCTGTAATTTATGAACAATAACTATGTCCTCTATGAGGTGCTTGCCACAATATATTTTAACTTTTAATTTTGCTCAATAGCATATGCAGTCAGAACCAAATATATATAGAAATATTCCAGAGATAAAATTCAAGCACGATCAACTTCTTATTCACTCAGGATGTAAATCATTTCCAAGGTGCAATCTGGTAACCACTGGCTCGGAATGTCTCATTGTCCTATCAGGGCTCTTAACCTCTACTTTGAAGGTCAAAGGAAAAATGGAAGCAGTTTTCATGAATTTTTCTATCTTTCTTGTTTGTTTCGTTCAGCTTAAGTAAAGAACTCTAAGCAGTTCAGTGGCAGGAACCATAAAACCTCAGTGCTTTATGTCTAACAGCCTATCTGATCAGAATAAGGTGTTTCTCTCAAGAAATTTCACCCTGCATACTAGACACTGAACTAGACCCTCCCCCCCTGGATAGTTCTGAAAAGAAACATGCTGTAACAATCAGCTAAAACAAGTAATAAAATCTTTGCTTTGCCATAACAATTAATACTAGCTCTACAGATAGTCATTTTTTTTGTTTAAAGCACTGAACTAAACGTCCTTGCATCACAAGGTCACACATTTTTCCTAAACATTTTTTTTCTTTCTTTCTCGGCTGCAGAATTCAGCTGCAGTCATCTCCTTCATTCGCTTTGATCTTGAATTTGTAAAGTAATTCATTTATCTACCTATAATTAGTCAAAATGATACCTAGAAAGCTATTAGACTAATGATAACTAGAAAGCTAATTACAGAGGAATAATGCTTCACTGAAAAAGTTCTGAACTTCATCTCCTGTCACACTTCGATTGAATAAATCCTTTATTTAAACAAACAAGAGAGACTTCTCAATCGGGAGTTTCCTCTAGGCGATGCGTCCATCCCCAGAAGAGATCCCTCGGTAGCTCCTCTCTCTTTCTCTAGCTGAAACAGGCACCCATCTTATCCTGCTGCAAACAACCAGTCGTTGCGCAGACAACTAGCTATCTTTCATCAGGCGACATATAGGGGCAGTTCTCCAGTAAACACAGCCAGGACACTGGCCAGGTGCCTGACAATGTTCAAGGAACATACCTCTCACACCCCCATGGTTGCAGAAGTCCAGAACTCCATAATTACAATTGATGTGTATCTTGTAACTAGACTAGCTCTTCTTCAGTGGATCTAGTTGTCACCCTCTCTGGTCTGTGAGCATCCCACATAAGGAGATTGTTCCCGTTTATTTTTTAGAACAATCTTTTTATTGAGGACTCCAATAGGGGTTTTGGTTAATGAGGCAATCTATGGGGTTAGGGCCGGACTCAGCTCCTTTTATATTATCTCCCCTTCATTGGATTTTTCTAAATATTCTCCTTAGCTGTCCTTCTTGCTATGATCTGTAAACCTGGTGTTTTCACTGTTCGGGGACAGGGGCAATTAACTTCACCTTTTACTGATAACAAATCGAACCTCTTCATCTACAGAGATGCGCGTAACTTTGCTTTTACAGGTGACAATCCAAACCTCTTTATCTACCAAGGCGCGAAGCTACGAATCTAGGATACACACAGACACGCAATCTTTATGCTTCGTTCAAACCCAGCCAATCCCCTCGCAGTGATGGGGGTATGGAACCGTGGATAGGGACACACAGTCACTTCACACCCAAAGGTACGTACAATCTCACGCATACACCAATCAATCCTGGAGATATAAAGCCCTAATGTCTGGGCAAAAATTTTCTTTCCCTAATATTTACAACTGGATCCAAAACACAAACACTCTAATATTTTCTACATAACAGAACATAGCTTACATAAAATGTATATACAGGTGTGAATTCACTACCCACCCACTAGCTAAACCAGGTAAGTCTTCTGTCCTTGGGGGTAGACAGGAAACAAAAAATACTCACCACCGGAGTCTTCCTAGGGAATCCAAATCTCTCGTTCGTACTGAAACGGTATCCTCTTTCTCTCGTCCCCACTGGGACAGTATCCTTTTTCTCTAGGTACTTTTTTCTCTCGACGGTATCCCGTCCTCGGAGTCCTATAATCCCAAGGAAAACTCTCATCCACTGTGTCTAATTTGGAGGACAGTGGGAAGCGCTCATCCCTGGCTGATTGATCACATCAGCCAGAGGTATCTTTGGACAATTTGGATAAAAAAAGAATTTAGGACCCTATTGCTCGGGCCCCGCTCAGGCCCCTGGTCCCTGTTCGGGCGCCAATTGTAGGCAGGGTCCACCTACAAAAGTTTCCCCAATATTACCATTTACCAATGAATAGCTCAGACAACTGTTGCTTAGCTGCAAAAGCTTTTATTTGGGTACAAAAACAAACAATTTGCAAATGCAGATAGCAAAAGACTCTGTCTGAAAGGGTGGCAGGCAACCAACTCTCAGTACTGGAGTTAGAGAGCAGATTGCCCACAGAGCTAGAGAGCTGTCTCCTTATATACATCTTTCTCTCTCTGTCACAAAGTTCTAGAAAGTCCTGCATAGCCTCTGATGTCATATGCAGGGTTTTTTCTATGGAGTACGTGCAGCTTTCTACAAAGTCTGCAAAGTTTCTACTTGGGGGGGCCTCCCATGATTATTTGGGCCAGAAACTGCTTTTCTTCAAGGTTCTTGCTTATCTGGTGCTTTCAAGCGTGTCATTCTCTACCTTCCTGTGTCGGGCCTGTATTCTGCTATTTTCTTGGCACGAAACGTAATCTTCAAGGCTGAAAGTATTTCTACTAATTAGTTTTAGATTGGCCTGTATTTCGTAGTAGGCCCATATCCTGAGCAGTTCTGCCCAAAACATGGTTTCCAGACTGTAGCAGGCCTCATAACATATACTTTCTCTTATAGCCCACATGCTGTATTTCTGTGCCATATAAACAGGATGCTTGTGTACGTTGCAGGCCAGCAAGAGTGTAGACATAGAAGGCATATGAAGCAGAGCTGAGCAGAACTATCCCTAAGCCAAAATATCCCAACAGATTTTATCTGCATAATATAAGAAATAATAAAAATTGAACTGCAAAATGTTACCTTGATTAGTGACACAGAAGCAGCAATTAAATACAGTATGGAAAATTGTGAATATAATATTCTTTGGGATTGATTACTGAAGTGGTGAGCAACATGTCCCTGTTTAAGTTACGATGTAAACCGCTGATAAAGCAGGATAAAAAAACCTGTTAAATAAAACAAGTAACATTTGAACCATTGTTGCTGTATGGTGTGTTAGTCTGATGGCCCCTATTCACTTTTGTTTGTAAAAAATCCTAAAACAACTTTTTATTTGTTTTGTTGACAAGAAAGGTAATAACTCCAAACAAATCTTTCTTTCCAGTCTGGGATTTAATATCTTTGATGTTGTCATAAGTGTATAAAAGCATAAAAACAGTAAGAGGCATGTTTACTAAGCTGGACTAATGCTGAGAACGCGCTATTTCATATCATCCTGCTAGACCAGTCCAGACAAGTGGGTTATGTTCCCCTATCAGCAGATTGGTGGAGACAAAAATACAATGAAAAGCCCAGGTTTCAATGACATTGCTCTTATGTCTGTATTCGCCTCAGCCACCACAGATCCCTTCAATATTTCTTTGTCTCCAGCAGATGGTGGATGCATTTTCTCCTCTCTGAAGAACATCTGAAGAACTGAGAGGAAAGGATTGATAAAAAAATGTTTGTGAACCACCACCTTGAGGGTGACTCACGAATGCGATGTGGGAGGCTCCACTAGACTGCATTTTTTCGATAACCATAGGAGGAGGGAAACTTGGTTCAGCTCCATGCTCTTCTCATAAGAGCCTGTTGAGCAGCCAAAAATTGGAAAGATTTGGAAGGATCTGGAAGAATTTAGCAGCCTCACATGACCTCAACGCTCCCTCCCTCCTCCTCTGCTCCCCTGCTTTCTCCCAAAGATTGCAGAAGGTTCTCAGAGGAATCCACCTGCCAACCACCTTAAAAGCAGTGCTGCCAAACCAGAGAAACAGTTCAGGGGAGTAGAGTTTATTTATTTATTTATTTGTAAATGTTTCTATACCGCCCCTTCCAGAGATCAGGGGCGGTTTACAGAGAATAAAGAGATAATAATAATGACATTGAACATTTTTGAATCATAATAAGTATTCACAATAAACAGTAACATAATAACTATTTACAGTGAGCAGGAAACAGCAAACATATCAACTATTTACAGGCTTGTATATTAAACTTATGTTTTAAGTTGCCCTTATGTGACTTACATGGAATGGATTAAGGAATGACTATGCGGAGGGCCGAGGATATTGAGCTTTTGTCTGCAGTGTCTTAGGTTGAACCCGGCATGGATTCTCGCCTGGGACTCTCATTGGGTGAGTACCAAGGTTTGACGCTGTTATTGTCCTTGTTAGGGGCTCCCGATTCCATCTGTGTGGGACGCTGGTGACCATTGGTGCTGTGTGGGGGTTTCCTACCATTTTCTGCATGTGCTAGTAGCATTTTTAATATTGTGTGCCTGTCAGTTGCGCAGTCCTTGTGCGCATTTCACCCAAGCGCCTGTAACGCGCTACAGTAATAGCACAGTTAACACGCGCCTATGGGCCACTGTGGCCTTAGCGCCCACTGTTGTGGTACTTGCCTTAACTCTCTTTTTTCTTCCAGGTAACGTTGTTTGGCCAGTGGCAAACAAGGTGCCTTGTCTCCGGCTTCTGGACTCTTCCCTTCTTGCATGGCTGCTTCTGAGTCATCCCTGAAAGGCCTTCCTTCCCTCTTTCAGCTGGAGGATGCTATTAGTTTGACCTTGCATGCCTCTGGGCAGGAAGTGGCAGATAGCGCTAAGGCAAGGATAATTATTCAGCTGGCTGGAGGCTCTGGCGACCGTGTTGTGGGCCTTTTCCCATTCTCTAGGGGATCAATGGCGACTATGCCCCCTGGTGTGGGGAGTCATTTCCGCAAGGACATCTTCAGGAGTCCAGATTGTTTTCCCCAGAATTCTTTTCTTTTTACAGGAGGCCTACTTATTCTGGCGTAGAAACGCAGTCCCAGTGGCCTCTGGTTTCCCCTGAGTGCAGTCTTGTGAGGGGCTGACTGAGAGTGGAAGCCCTGTTCGATTGGCTAAGTGTCCCTGGCAAAGGGCAACTCTCGGTGATGGGGCTCAGCAGGGATCTGTCTGAGATTTGGACTGTGACTTGGATTAAGATGTTTGATGTGGATGAAGAAGTACTCTCGCCTGCAGAGACTTGTGAGGATCTGATGTTATCCACATGTTCTGGGAGTAGGAACATTGAAGCGTTGATCCTAGAGTCTTATCCACTTTGAGCTTGGTAAATGCTCCAGACACAGAGCAGAAACTGAAGAGGCATCAACTCCTGCAAGGGGTAGGGAAATCCACTACTGTCTTACAATTTTCAGAGGTGCTCAAGGGTCTGTTCCAGTCAGAGTGGGATTCCTCCAACTCCCCAGCTAAGGGGCTAAAGGTGTATAAGAAGATACACGCTCTCCTGCAGAGGGAGTGCATTGTGTGTTGATGTTTCCAAGGTGGATGCGCAGGTCACGGTGATTGCTGTGGAAGGCGGATCGGCCTTAAAGGATTTTCTGGACCGTAAGGTGGATTCGTTGTTGAGGAGCAAGTTCACCATGGCGGCTGCTATTCTGCAACTGGCGGTATGTACCAGTCTGATGTCTCGAGCCCTGCTCCAGTAGATTCAGTCTCGTCTGCCGATAATACTACCCACCCTCTTTTTGAGTAGGCTACGGCCTTCCTTTCTGATACCATGTATGACCTGGTACGTTTAACAGCCAGGGATGGTGCCCTGATGATGATGTCATGGCATTGGATTGGACTCCGGCACTTGGCAGCAGATACATCTTCCAAAGTCCAGTTGGCCCAGCTGGCTTTTAAGGGAAAGCTTCTTTTTGGAACAGATTTGGAAAAGCTGGTGAAGGACCTGGGTGAGACTGCCTTCCAGAAGACAGATCCAAGGGGCCTGTAAAGTGGGCTGGTGCCCCTTTCTTGTCAGCCTTCGCCAGTGTACCGAGGGTGTGCTGGCTGGATTCCCAGGGCCTTGGTACTCTCATCATTTCTGAGGAGTGGAGGAGTAGCCTAGTGGTTAGAGCACTGGCTTGGGAACCAAGAGACCAAAGTTCGATTCCCACTAGCACTCCTTGTGGCCTTGGGCAAGTTACTTAACCCTCCATTGCTCAGAAAAAATCCAAGTTATCAATGTCCCTGTTTAATGTACGTTTACCAAGTTTAAGTTACAATGTAAACTGCTTTGATTGAAATGATAAAGCGGTATAAAAAAACCTGATAAATAAATACTGACCTGGGAAACTTTTCTTCCCCTCTGCTTCCAGGCTTTGGGCTCATTCTCAGTCCTTTTGTATAGCAAATGGACCCAGGGACTTAGTCCCTTCCAGAAGAGGATCCTCCTGGGCTGTGCAGTGAAGGTTTGGGGGCCTGATTCCTCTGGTTGGAGGCAGGCTTCACCTTTTCTTTCAGGAATGAACCTGGGTTACCAAGGATTGCTATGTGCTAGACACTATTCAGTTCTGCTATGTCCTGGAATGCAAAGAACCGATTCCAGATGCCTTTGTCATCTCCCCTTGTGGGTCTGTGATCAAAGATGCTGCTGTGTGGACCCCCTTGCAAAAGTTGCAGCACCTAAAGGCAGTGATGCCCGTCCCACTGGAGAAGCGAGGCAAGGGCAGATGCTCCTTCTATTTTGTGGTACCCAAAAAGGACTGTTTCCTTCCAGTCCATTCTGGACCTCAAGGGAGTCAATGATTACTTGTGCATCCTGTGCTTCCGGCTGGAAACCTTGCACTCTGTGATTCAAGCAGTGCTCCAAGGGGTGTTCTTGGCTTCTCTTGATCTGGCTGAGGTGTATTTTCATATCCCGATCTGGGCAGATCAGCAAAAGTATCTGCATTTGTCCATGCTTAGCTCTCACTATCAGTTTGCCACCCTCCCTTTCGGGCTATCCAGTGCCCCAAGGAGGTTCTGCCAGGTCATGGTGGTGGCATCAGTGGTGCCAAGGAATCAGTGTCCATCCCTATCTGGATGACTGGTTCATCTGGGCCTGTTCCCTTTCAGAGGCATCTTGGGTGGTGTCCCAAGTGGTATCCTTTTGGAAAGCCTCAGCTGGGTGATCGTCTGTGAAAGAACCAGCGGTTTCCTTCCTATTCCCTGGAATTCGTGGGAACATGTTTTGACAATTGAGTGGGCAGAGTTTTCCTGCCAGAGGAGAAAGTCAAAAGGCTGTTGGATTGCCTGGTGTTGTTCCGTGTGCAGCAGACTCCCAGAGTCTGGGATTATCTTCAGCTCCTCGGAGTGATGTTGGTGATCATAGTGATGGAGCCATGGGCGCGTGCTCGCATGCGGCCTCTTCAGCAGTCCCTGTTGACTCGGTGATCTCTGAGTTCTCAGGAGTTCAAACACAGGCTCCTGCTCTCATGATGGTGAAGACCAGCCTGTGGTGGTGGCAGCAGTAGCCCTCTCATCTCAGGAAGGGTGTGCCGCTGGATGATTTCTCCTAGATCCTTCTGACGATGAATGCTAGTCTCTCAGGCTGTTGAACCCATTGCCAAGGCCATATGGTTGAGGGCCGGATGGTTATAGTAATCGGCAAGATGGCCCAAGGAGTGCCGTGGTAGCTCTGTAGATGGCTCTCCTGTTTCCCTGAGTAGAGAAGAACCTCTAAGCCTTGTCGGCTCAGCACATTGCCAGGGCGGACACTGTGAAAGCGGATTTCCTCAGCCGGCACTTTCTGGATCCTGGAGAGTGGGAGCGAGTCAGGAGGCATTTCAGTTGATTCTGCGCCACTGGGGTCACCCTGAAATGGATCTGTCATCAACCCACTACAATGCCAAGTTTTCTGCTGCTTCATTCACATGGAGATGGGTTCTGAGGATGTCAACGCCCTGACCCAGCCTTGGCCAAGTCAGCACCTGTTGTACATGTTTCCTCCATGGCCCCTGGTGAGGCATGTGATTTGGCATATAGAACGCCCCCCGGGCAGGATTATTCTAGTGGCCCCAGATTGGCTGAGGGGAGTGAAGTTCGAAGTCCTGATGCAGCTTCTGCAGATGCCTCCTCTTCGGTTGCCTCTGTCTCTGGGCCTATTGTGGCAGGAACCAGTCATCCTGGAGGACCCAGTTCCTTTCTTGCTTATGACTTGGCTCTTGAAAGGAGACGGCTAGCGTGTAAGGGTTACTCTCCAACTGTGGTCTCCACTCTACTTGGAGCCTGGAGGAGGTCTACCAAGATAGCATAGGTGTGGATTTGAAGCCTCTTTGAGCGATGGAGTGGCGCTTGGCAGTTGACTCCTAAGGTAGCCAAGGTGTCATCTCTGCTGGCCTTTCTACAGGATGGCCTGGAGAAGGGCCTTTCCCTTAGCTCCCTGAAAGTTCAGGTAGCAGCTTTGGCCAGTTTCCATGGTCCAGTGGCTGGTAAGAATCTAGCCTTGCACCTAGAATTCTTGCGTTATCTCCAGGGGGTTTGACTTCTGCATCCTCCCCTCTGGTCTGTGAACCTTTCCTGGGATCTGTGTCTGGTGCTCATGGCCCTTTGAACTGTTGAAAACACACTACTTTAAAGGATTTGACATTCAAGACGGTCTTCTTGGTTGCGATTTGTTTCGCAAGGTGGATTTCCAAGCTGCAGGTTCTGTCTTGCTGAGATCCTTCTGTCTTTTCCAAAGGATGCCATTTCCATTCGGCCTGTGCTTGCCTGAGGTGCTTTCTCCCTTTCACGTGAACCAGGTGGTCTGCCTGCCCCCCTCCTCCAAGGAGCACAGGGGAAGGATAAGGATCTTTGCCTTAAAGATATCTGGAGGGTGCTTCTCCGGTAGTTGGAGGTTACAAATTTCTTTTGTAAGTCTGACCATCGTTTTGTGCTGTTAGCTGGCCTGTGCAAGGCTGAAGCAGTGGTTAATTTGATTTTGGAGCGCTGGATTAAGGCGGCTATTGCTTCAGCGTATCTGTTGCGGAACCAGCTAGTTCTGGAGGGTTTGCATGCTCATTCTACCAGAGCACAAGCATCCTCATGGGCGGAGCGGAGATTGGTAGTCCCTGCAGACATTTGTTGGGCAGCAGCATGGGCATCACTTTCCACTTTTGTCAAGCATTACCACTTGGATGTCCACGCGCGGGTGGACACGTCCTTTGGGTCAAGGGTTTTGCGAACTACTGTGCCTTCTTCCCACCCAGTGGAGTTGTAACTTTGGTACATCCCACTTGTGTGGACTGGTCTAGCAGGATGATATGGAAAGTGACATTTTACTTACCAGTTAATGTCCTTTCCTTGAGTCCTGCTAGACAGTCCAAGGCCCACCCCTGAAACGGGTCTGCTATGGTTTTTATATTTGGCTGTGCACGTTCATCTTCTACTGACAGCCTTCTGTTTATGCTTTCCAGTACATAGTTTTGTACTGTTGATTAATCATTATTGCCCACGATTGAGGTTGTGTGTGACTTGCTATGTTTCTCTCATATGCTTTGGTACTAATACTGAAGGGACCTCTGGTGGCTGAGGCGAATAGTCGTGAGAGTAATGTCATTGAAACCTGGGCTTTTCATTTTTTTTTTTCGTTATCTACCAATCTGCTGGTAGTGGAAAACAACCCACTTGTCTGGACTGATCTAACAGAACTCAAGGAAAGGACATTAAATAGTAAGTAAAATGTCACCTTTGTAACTAGGTCCCATGGTATCCAGTGGGACCTAGTTACAAATAGCCCAGCTTAGTAAACATGCCCCTAAAAGCAAAATCATACTTATTGTACTGAGACTCATGTCTCAAGTGAGTGGCTTTTGCACAGAAGGCTTTCTCAGTGAAGTTTGAGGTTAAGAAGTACCAGAAAATAAGTAAATATTATGGATGAGTTGTTTTTACATTTGCTTTAAATAGCTGGGATGAACAGCATAAAACTGTTATACTATTTTCACCAACTGGAGATGTACAAATTTAAATTATCCTGTTTCTCACATATAGAAAAAAGATTGCACTAGATTGGGTGTGACAGACTTTGTCTGATTAGCTTAAAGTGGAAGCAATCATATGTCATGAGGAAAGAATGTAGCTTACGAGACCCCACCCAATATCCTCACATTCAGCTCCTGCAAATTTGGCTTTGCTGATTTATAATCTACAGGTGCTGTATCCTTCATGACACTTAGCATTTGGTACTGCCAATCTCTGAAAAATACTAACATTAGAGGTTGCATGTATCACAAATAAAGATTAATAAGATCTTTACCTAGTAGATGCAATTTTCCTGACATTCCATCATCATTAAAGTTCTCTTGTTCTTTGTGAAGCAAACATCATTTTGAATTGCTTATCATAGTGATTCAAAAGTCATGCCCACCCACCTACTGGCTCTATGATAGTCAAAGCTGCATCAGGCAGGCAGGCAGGCAGGCAGTAAGTCTAGTAAATGACGCATCATGAATGTGTGCACACTTCTATCTTTCAAGCACCTCCTTCACTATCTCAAGGAGCCATTAAGAGAGAACTGCATATTCACATAGCCCAGCATGCTGGCCTGATTGCTGTTGAATGCAGGAGAACTGTGCCAGCCTGGGAGGGAAGCTGAGGCAGTGGGATAGGGGAACTAAGCCATGGTAGCATGCCAGAGAAAAGAGCCAGGAGAGGTGTGGTTCAGGGAGTGAAACGGGCAGGGGCAAGGTATGCTATATAGTGAAATGGAGAGTGGAGCAGACTGGGGCAGATAGTGGAATGGGGCAGAGTGGGCGAGGCTGGGTCAAGAGAAATCTGAGTGGGGTGTGAAGAAGCAGGTTCTCTACAGAAGCTGTGGGAACAGTTCTACAAGACCACAGCCTTCCTGAGGTGTGGTGAATGAATGAAAGGTTGGAAGTGAGGGAGGGAGCAGCTGTGTGGGGAGAGGGGAAGATGGAGTAGAAAAGAGAAGAGACTGGGAAGGGGAAGAAGGTTGGAGGGAAGAAAAAAGGAACGGTTAGTTAATAAGGGGACAAGAAGGCCACATAAGGAGGGTTGAAGTGAAAGTGAAGATTGAGGGTGACAGCAGAAAAAGAAAAGATTGAGGTACAAGAGGGAAAGAGGAGTCAAAGATTTTGTGAAAAAGAGGAGGGTTGATTTGGGAAAGGGGTGGTGGTGAAAAACAGTAAATTAAGGCAAAAAAACAAATTTCAAGAGAAACAAAAATGAATGGAAGAAAAACAAAATAGAGGAGAAAAAATAGAAGAGAAATATCCCATATGGGTTAAAACAACATATTTAATCATTCTCCATTTTTTACCACAAATTTTGACTTATTGCTGCATAAAATTGTCAGAACTCTGACCACTGAATAAAATATTTTACACAAAGTATTTTCTGGAGAGCAGCTAAAAAGCTTTTGACTTCTAGAATAGAAAATTACAACTCATATTTTTAGCTGGCCTCTGTAATAGCTTTTGGTCTGCACATTAGGTTCATTTCTGTTATAATTTTGGCCAATAAACAATCCTCCTTCCAGTGCAACGTTTTATTCTTTAAGCTTCAACTATCAAGTTCCTTATTAATTTATAATACATTTTTGTGTGATTTTGCTGTGTGGAGAGTGCAGAAGTATTTTGAGCTTTCTAAGTACATGGCTAGCCTAGTTGATTTCTGTTTTTCTCCAGGATTGCATGTATAAGCGCTCCCAGTGTTTACCAGAAACTGAAGGAACTGAACATAGAAGGCGTGTCTATCTGCATTCTGGAGTATGATAAACGCTTTTCAGTGCATGGAGATGAGTTCATTTTGTATGATTACAACCACCCTTTAAATTTGCCTGACAGTCTCGAACCTCACAGCTTTGACGTAGTTCTGGCTGATCCTCCCTACCTTTCCGATGAGTGTCTCAGGAAAACATCCGAGACGATCAAATATCTGACAAAAGGGAAAATTTTACTGTGTACAGGTATGCTTAGAGTTCCCCCTTATGTTCACCGTTCTGAGAATAAACTGGTTTTGGTGGGTGTTGGAGGAGTAGGAAAAAGGTATTATCTTTGACTAGCTGATTTAAAAATACTTGCAGCACTAATTGACAGATGGCCCAAATGTTTTTTTCCTATTTTACATCTATGAGACAACATTTTATAACATTTAAGATATGAACTGTTGTAGCTTTGCCTGACTTGATGATCACTTTTCTGTCAGTGAAGCTGTTATCCTGGTGCCAGCAGGTACTAATGATAGGTATTTGGTGGCCATGAAAAAGTTACATGTCCCCAGCCACTAGACTTTCAGCAGAAGGTAGCTACTTTTTCTCACTTAGGAGAAAGTTTACTAAAATGCGTTAGCTGTCATTGTGGCACTAACACAGGACAGTTAGTGCCGCAGTCAAAATACAGATATTGCAGGCAATTTTATGCAATATCTGCATTTCTCATGGAAGAGGAGGGAAGAAGCTGGATCTGGGTGAGCAAAAGGCATAGTAGTCTGAGGCCGACACCAGTGTTCATGCGATTTATTTATTTATTTACATTCTCTTATATACCGCGCTATTCTGCATCAGTGCGGTTTACATTGAACAAACTGAAATTACATTGAACAGGACATTATAACTTGGAGATAACTATTTTACAGGGAACATGGCGATGGCTGCCTTAATCATCTCAATCATGGTTGCAAATAATACTGCTTCAAGAAATGGCATTATCTGCTGGCAGACTGCACTGTGGCTGCTGCCAGTTGGTAGCGGTTACTGCAGCAAAATCCAGTCCCCCTGGCCCTCCTCGGGCACCTCCCACTATGTAAAAGTTGCTGGTGCCATGAATCTGACAAGCCACGGCAACAACAATAGTAATTTGACTAGCCTCCTCAACCCTGCCCCCCGGTCAGCTCCCAAACCATTTTGAAAACATGTCTGGAGTGGGAATCGGTGAACTCCCCAGGTGCTATCAAAGTCCCTGCTAGCCAGTTGGAAAAGAAGACCCCCCCTCTCCCCCACCCAACACAAAGGTCCTGACTAGCCAGTCTGGCAAGGAGCTCAAGCCCCTCCCTGAAAGCCCCATAGGCCTTACCTTTACTGTTCCTTGTGGTCTAGCAACAATGGGGGCAGGAACGGTTCTCCCACACTCCTGCCCCCTTCTCCAGAGCATTTCAAAATGGCACTGCACCAGTTTTGCAGTGATACCTTTAGGGGTGGGAGTTCTGTATTCCCTCTGGCTATGGCATCACTAGGGTAGATAATAAGGCAGAGTTTATAATATGATTTTCTCCAGGGTTAAGCAGGAAGTCAGTCCTTACATATGGATGACGTTGGCGCCGATGGAGTACATGTGGAGCATTTCCCCAACTTTCAAAGAAAGCCTTTGGGACGTATTACCATGCATGCGTGGTCCCCTTCCTGCCCAAGGGTGCCATTTTGCTCAGTCTCCTCTTTTCCGCGGAGCCCATCGGACGTCTGTCTTGTTTCCCCAGAAAAATCCTTGCAAAAATCCTTAAAAGTTGTTTTTCCCTGGTTGCGTACAAGTTCCTCTTCACGCCTCGAGACAGCGCCGGCTTCTGCGCTGCTCTTGGCTTTTTCCCCCATTTTTTGATCGAGGCTCGCCTCAGCCGGTGTTTGCCCTTTTTTACCCGGGGGTCATCAACTCCGTTCGGGTGTCTCCTATCTTATCTCCCAGTGGGTTAAAAAAATGTGACCGATGCAGTCAAACCATATCAGTAACCAACACCTATGACAGCTGCCTAGGACCAGACCCAGATAGCACCTCATGTAACCTGTGCCAGGCCATGACTCAGAAGACCAACCTAAAGAGGTCTGAGTTGCAGGAGAAACTGTTCCCAAGGTCCAACTCAGCTCCGGCTTCCCTGATGCTGAGCTCTTAGCCCAGCACTTCCTGTGAGGCCTGGGTGTCCTCAGTGTCCTGCGGTGGCAGCTCCTCCGAGAAAACCCCGGATGCCGAGAGAAAGAAGAAAAAGTCCTCGAAGTCTATCGAAGCTCCACTGGAGAAACCTGGTAAAACCCCTTGGAGGGACTTGGGGTATTCCGAGCAGCTCCCTACCAAGGTCTTCAAGAAGGATTCCTTGGCCGGCAGAGACCGTGTGAGATTCCTTGAGACAGTCCTCGTCAAAGATGTACTCGCGAGAGTGCCGGGTCCGAGATCCTTGGTGCCAGTGCCGAAAGCTGTGGAGCCTTCTGGCTTGAAACCAGAATGGCGACCCTGGAGAAGAATATCTCTGCTATCCTGGCCCTGCAGCAAGCAATGATGGCTGGTTCAGCCACATTATCTGCCCCGACAACTGGGCCTCCGACTGTGGGGAGTCCCCAGTCGTCAAGCTGAGCTCCGAGCGCCATTGGCCTCGAGTAAGCTCTCGTCATCGGTTGAGGTCTCGGTCCCATTCCTCAGATATCCGATCCTCCCCAGCCAGTTTCCTTGTCTCGGGCTGGCCTCGAGGCAAGGAGTCGCAGGGCCTTGGGTTCATCTTTTGTGTCTTATGCTCCCAAATGCTGGAACAAACTCCTCCCCAGCATCAGATCAATCAGGGACATCATTCAATTTAGAAAGGCCATTAAGCACCATTTATTCACTTTGCACTTCAACCTACCTTACCTACCTTAGCATTGCCTTCCGCCTGACCACCCTTAATTGCCTCTCACACAACTATAATCCAGAACAGAGATAATAGAACTGTGGAAAGTGCTGCTCTTCTGTAAATATCAAGCCACAGTGTTACCTGTTTAAATGTATATAGTTTTCCCCTGTTCATGCCCAGTTTATATTACCTGTTATCTGTAAACCTATGGCAGTTTTATTCTGTCTAGGTAGTATGTTGTTTAATGTAAACCGCACTGATGATGAATAGTGCGGTATATAAAAACTGTTAAATAAATAAATAAATAAATCGTCACCCCTTGACTCCGAGTGGGAGACTGACGAGGTCTCCCTGGAAACTAGTCAGCACCGAGACATCCCCTTGGAGCCCTCTCCACCGGCGCCCCGGCGCCATTCTCCTCAAAGGACGTGGTCTTCCACAACTTTGTCAGGGATATGACCTGAGCCCTCTCTGTGCAAATCGAGGCAGAGGAAGACCCACTCACCAAAGAGCTGGAAATCCTCCAGTATGAGTCTCCAACCAAGGAAACTCTCACAGTGCCAGTGCAGCTGATCCTCGAGAGGCTGCTACGTGGGAGATCCTGGCATCGGTGTCGGTGGTCAGCCGACACCTCGAAGCCATGTGTCGTGTCCGAAAAGGGCTGGGATTACAAAAACCCCAACTCCCACATAACTCCATGGTTGTCGAGTCAACCATGCAAAACCTCAAGCGTCAGAAGACCTACTCTTCTTTCCCCCTAGAGCCCTTGATGCTCTCAGATGAAAAGTGCTACCTGGGCTCGATGCTGGGGTGTCAGATACAAGCCTATGAATTGTACATAGGCATGTACCTCAAGGCCCCTGACCCAGGAGTTGTCCGAATTTTGAGCAGGGCTTACTGGGGAACCCCTCCAACGGTTCCAATCTGTGACCTCCGGGATCAAACACTGCTCCAAGTTCCTTTCCTGAGCGGCCTATGATGGCTTTGAGTCAGCAGCTCGAGTAGCGGTGCCAGGCCTGGTTACAGACCTCGAGCAGTGCGTCCAGGAAAAGCTGCTCGACGTCCCTGCACCACAGTCCCGCAGCCAAGATAAAAGCTGATGTGGTGTCTCGACAGAGGCCCTCCAAGAAGACTTCATCCCTTCCCCGAAAGATACCATCGGGGAAAAGACCCCTGTTCCCGAGGAAGAAGGGGTCCTTCCTTCAGAGTTACCACTACCAGCCCTTCTTGGGCCAGCAACAGGTTTCTCACCCCAAAAGCCAAGCCCATGAAGCCCGGAAGCCAAAAGCACAGAAGTCCCAGCTCCCACCTACCCCGGGGGGAGCTTTTGACTCCCGGGGCAGAGCCTCTCCTCTCCTGGGAGACCCTCACCAGCCCAGAGGGGTCCAGTGTCACCTCAGACCAATGGGTACTGTAGGTGGTAAAGGAAGGGTATCTCCTCTAACTCCACCAGGTACCACCCAGGTTCTTTCCAGGAGAGCCAGTGTGACCTCTCCTTCACCAGAGGTCACCAGACCCTCCTGCTCTCAGAGCTCGCAGGTCTAGAGGACAATGCCATAGAGCCGGTACCCAAACACCTTATGGGAAAGGGCTTCTACTCCAGATATTTCCTGGTCCCAAAGAGAACTGGGGCCCATATTAGTCCTGAGAAACTTAAACAAGTTTCTGGTGAGGGAGACGTTCAAGATGCTCTCCCTTGGAACACTGCTGTCTTACCTCCGCCAGGAGGTTGGCTGTGCTCCTTGGACCTAAAAGATGCATACACACACATCCTGATCCATCCCTTCCACGGGCAGTATCTACAGTTTGTGGTGGGAGGAGAGCACATACCAATACAAGGTGTTATCCTTTGGCTTGGTCTCCTCGCCAAGGGCTTTATCAAGTGGCTGGCGGTGGTCACCGCCCACCTGAGCCTACAAGGGGCTTTTGTCTTCCCCTGCTTGAACGACTGGCTTATCAGGGACACCACGGCCTCAGAAGCCAGCCAGGCTGCAGACCGGGCAATCTTTCTTCTGCAGCACCTGGGGTTTGTCATCAACTACCCCAAATCCCATCTCTCCCCAGCCCAAAGTCTGGAGTTCATAGGTACCCAGTTGGATACGTTACAGGTCAAGGCTGTCCTCCCAACAGAAAGGGCAAAATGGCTCAGGCAGCTGGCAGGAGAGGTGCAGAGCTGTCGGTCAGTGCCGACTCGCCGCTTCTGCCTACTGGGCCACATGGCCTCAACGGTCCATGCACACCCTTAGCCTGCTTACACATTCGGGTGGCCCACTGGTGCCTACACTCGCAGTCGACTTAGGCCACTGGCAAGCTGCGGGACAGGGTCAGGGTTACCCTCAGTTGGTGGCAAAACCTGTGCCACCTCCAGGCAGGAATGCCCTTCCAGGCACCCCAGCTTTTCGTATCTTATGACTCCAGCAGACTGGGGCTTCCCATGACTAAGTGAACTCTGTCCACTTAGGTGGCAGACAATATTGTCCTTGTCTATGAGCGAGCTGGCCTCTCCCTCGAGCACCGGATCACAGTGCATCGTGTAAGGGCGATGGCTGTGCCTGTGGCCAACCTCCGTTCGGTGCTGGTGACAGAGATCTGCAAGGCTGCCATATGGTCTTCAGTTCACATTTTTGCAGCTCACTACTGCCTGGAGAGCAAGTCCTGCAGGGACAGTGCCTTTGGCCAGGCAGTACTCCATAATATTCTTGGGGTGTAGGCAACTCCTGCCCTCCATCCCTTCTGTGTTCAGGCTACTTGAGTGATAGTGTCGCTGGACACTGGGGTCTGCAGAGTCTCTCAATGGGGAGTCATCTTCTGCAACTCATGGCTACCTGACTGGAACGCCGTTGGTGCTGTCGTGGTTCGGTCCTCGGCAGCCTGGAGCTAGGGAGTCCTGCTTGTTCTTGGAGAAAGCGTAGTTGCTCACCTGTAACAGGTGTTCTCCAGGGACAGCAGGAATCAGTCCTCACAACCCTCCCTCCTCCCCTGGGAGTTGCCTCCCTACCCTCTTTTAGTTTTTTTACTACCGTTCTAGCTATGTCATCTGACTGAGTAAGATGGCATCCTTGGGCAGGAAGGTGACCATGCATTCGTGGTAGCATGTCCCAAAGGCTTTCTTTGAAAGCTGGGGAAATGAGCCGCACAGGCTCTGCCGACGTCACCCATATGTGAGGACTTATTCCTGTTGTCCCTTGAGAACACCTGTTACAGGTGAGTAACTACACTTCACTTTTTGAGCTTGCATTCCATATAGCATTTCACAGTAGCACTAAACACATACAGACGAGTAGTATATATGACTAACACTTCAAAATTGTGACAGATTTCATTCTAGAGGTTGCTACTGTGTAGTGCATGTTTTTTTTCTTTTTAATCATTTAAGTACTGCAGTGAATCTTGACTGCTCATATGTGTAATTGCTTCCAGTATTTGAAGTTTTTATAACTTGTTGATACACTAGTATCCCTCTGTATAAATGAACTCCTCTTTCTTTAGGTGCAGTTATGGAGGATCAGGCAGCAAAGTTTCTTGGTCTAAAGATGTGCAAGTTTATTCCGAAACATGCAAGAAATTTAGCAAATGAATTCCGTTGCTTTGTGAATTACGAATCTGGTCTGGACACGGAGTGTTGATAACATTCCATTAAAGCTCTGGAACTATTCTTCAATCAAGAACAGTCATGACTGATATAATAAGAGAGGTGTGCTTTTTTTTGCCATGTAGGAGCTATGTTTAAGGTGCGAGTTTCTGCAGCTTAATGTAAAATCTGTTCAGTAATTTGAAAAGGTTAAGCTTTTTTGCAATGGTCTATTAAATTTAGATATAAAATTGTCATAACACTATAGTGTAAAATTATATTATTTAAGAATAAAGTTGGGAGAAAGATTACAGCATGGAAGGACAGGAAACCCCACAGTTTAGATCTTATTTTACATTTCTATAACTACCTTCCTTGAACATCTTTCTTCCCAAAGCAGAAGTACAATGAATGTAATAAATATATCAAAAATACAATAATGATTAATAATTTGGTTATAAAATCCTGCCTTGCCCAGTCATTCAACCATAATTAATTTATTAAGAGGAAAACCTTCTTTGACCCTCGGACTCACCCACCATCCTCAAATAAACTAGCAGCAGTTTCAAATAAACTAGCAGCAGTCTCAATTTCTCTGAAGGAGACCCAAAAGGGGTGACCACCTTTGGGATGCTCCTTCAAGAATAGCCACCCCCAAACTGGCCTGTGACTTCACATTGTGCTGCAGTGCTGTCAGTGAGATTTGGTGGAGTCGGAGGCAGCAGTTCAACATCTCAATTAAAATGTCTACTTCAGGCAGGCTACCAAGCAGAGAAAACTGGGCAAATAGGAGATCCTGGCTTCTACAAATGGTTAGCTCCTCTGGCTTCCTTCCTTCTATGAGGGGAGGACATGCTGATGTTGGCAAGAGGGGCAGTGTCATTAACTCATTTTTCCTTATCCTGCTAAACTAGTACGGATGGGTGCATTATGCTCTCCAGCCAGAAGGTGGAGGCAAACTAGAGAAGCTTTCGGTGGTGATGTCACTAGTATATACTCTGGTGTAGCACTGAGAAAAGCCAGTATTGTCTGCCTCCAGCAGGTGGCAAGGTGTGTGGGACCCCTGAGTGGGGTTGGTAAGTCTGGGGCCATGCTCCCCTTTCACTATTCTTTTTCTGTATGCACTTGTCTTTTTCCTTTTTTTTTTAAATGTTGCTTTAATCGTCTCAGAGTCCTTGCTGCTTAAGTAAAGCAGCTTCAGATTTTAAAAGAAAAAAATCCCTTTTAGGCAATCTCCAGGAACAAGCAGGAATGAGTCCTCACATATGGGTACGTCGGAACCGACGGAGCCTGCGCGGGAAAGCTCCCCAGCTTTTCAGATGAAAAGCTTTTGGGGCTTCCCACAGCGCATGCGCGCTGCCTTCCCGCCTTCCTGACCAGCTCTCTTCAGTTTCTCTTTTTCCGCGGAGCCAGCAGGTCGTGTTCCTGTCACCGCTGAAGAAATTGTTATTTTAATTTGTTTCTTTTGACCGCGTACCTGCCTTCCCCATACCAAAACCAGTACCGCCGGTCTCTCTTTCTTTATTTCTTTAAAAAAAAAATAAAAAAATCTTTTTTTTATTTTCAGCACAACGTGGTAACTTTTGCTAGGCCTTCAGGCCTACACAAATTCTCCTCATGGAGAAGCCAGCTCCTGGTTTTAAAAAATGTACCAAGTGCAGTGCTGTTATTTCTCTCACAGACACCCATGAATGGTGTCTTAAATGTTTGGGACCTGACCACTCCATACCGGACTGCCCATTCTGCTCCCAGATGTCTAAACGTGGTATGCAGAACCGGGCCAACAAGTTCCATGTGCTGTTTGCTTCAGATAATCCAGCATCACAGTCATCCAGGTCTTCCTCTCCGGATGGATCTCAGGTAACCAAACTTTCTGTGGGCAAATCCTCTAAAAGCAAATCTCTTTCAAAAGATCGAGAGACTCTCAATCTTGAGTTCGAGGATTCTGCCCAAGCCAAAAAACCCCGGCGGGAGGCTCCGGTCTCCAAAGCACCATCTATGGGGTTACAGGTTGACATCGATGGCACGGCCTCGACCGATCACCTGTTAGACTGCTCTGGGGTACCGGCTGATACCGGTACCGACATCCAGGCAGCAGTGGCGTCCATGGGCAATACTGTCCAGACCATGCAGCAGGCCGTTCTGGCTTTCATTAAGGCTGCGACGCCCTCGGTACCGATTCCATCGGTACCGACTCCGGTTCCGGTATCCACACCGGAACCGAGACCATCGACTTCTAAGCGTCGATCGGTTCCGCATGCCGGATTCAGGCTTTTGCCCGATACCGATCCCATGCCCGATACGCCCGATGTCGATATCGGTCGGTACGCGTATCGTGCATTGGAAGCACAGAGAGAATACTCAGATTCTTCTGATGAGTTCAATTCCTCTGATGACTCTGCTGAGCTTGATCTTCCTGAGGAGCCCTCTTCTCCAAAGAGGAGGATGTCTCCTCCAGAGGATTTATCCTTTCAGGATTTCATTGTTGATGTAGCTAAAGGGCTTTCTATTGCTACATCTTCTGGAACGGAACCAAGATCAAAGAAATTGGATATTTTAGGATACTCCAAAGCTCCTAAAGAGGCAGTTACCCTGCCTATCCATGAAATCCTTCAAGAACACTTGATGGATTTGTGGGAGACTCCTCTAACACTGTCTCCTCATTCCCGTAGGTTGGACACCATGTACCGGGTCCCTCCTTCTCCTGGGTTTCGAAAGACTCAACTGCCTCACCACTCCATTGTGGTGAAGTCTGCCATGAAAAAGATAAAGAGTCCTAAAAGGCACTCTTCTACCCCTCCAGGGCGAGAATGTAAGACCCTTGACTCTTTTGGTAGAAAGATCTTCCAGGCTAGTATGCTTATAGCCAGGATCAATTCCTACAGTCTTTATATGGGCATGTTTCTCAGAGAACTTGCCCTGAAGGTACGGCATTTTGCCCCCTTTATCCCTGAGGATAGAAAGGAGGACTTCACTTCTGTGGTGACACAACTTTCAGAGGTCTCCAAGTTTTCCAACAGGGCAGCCTTTGATTCCTTTGAGGTTGCAGGCAGGGCTTCGGGAATTGCTATTGCAGCCCGACGTCTTGCTTGGCTCCAGGCTTCTGACCTAGAACCCTGGGTCGTGGATGGCTTAAGGAATCTGCCCTGTACAGGTGAGAACTTATTTGGTGAGGACTGGCAAATTAAAGCTGCTCAAATGGACGCAGAAAATGCCACTCTAGATAGACTTTCTAAGTCTACTTCTACTCCTGCCAAAAAGAAGCCTTTTAAGAGGCCTTACTACAAGAAGGCCAGATTTTCCACAAATACTGGCCAACAATCTGCTCAGCCTCGCTTTGCTGCTAAACGTCAGCAATCTAAGCAAGTAAAGTCAAGGCCTGCAGTGTCTGCTACACCCCAGCAGGCTCAACCCCCTCAGGGGTTTTGACTTGCCCCTAGAGAACTTACCATTTCTGGCTCTAGAACAACCAGAGCCCCTCACCATTCCCGGAAGGTTAGCTCACTTTGCTCCCAGATGGGAGCAAATTACATCAGAGCAATGGACCCTCTCTATCATCCGAGAGGGTTACAAACTTCATTTCTCCAGCCTTCCTCCCCATACCATGGTGAGGCAATTCAGTTCTCCCCCATCTCTTCTGACCCTGTTGGGTCGGGAAGTCTCCTCTCTCCTTGCCCAAGGGGCAATAGAGGAGGTTCCTCTTCCTCAACAGGGGTTAGGATTCTACTCCCCTTATTTTCTCATAACAAAGAAGACAGGGGGCTTCAGACCTATCCTAGATCTGAGAGAATTGAACAAGTTTCTATTCAAGGAGAAATTCAAAATGCTCTCTCTGGGCATTCTCCTTCCAAACCTTCAGAGTCAGGATTGGCTTTGTTCTCTAGATCTCAAGGATGCGTACACTCATATACTCATCCATCCATCCCACAGAAAATATCTTCGATTTCTGTTCCAGGGAAAACATTTCCAATACAGAGTACTTCCCTTCGGTCTCGCCTCTGCTCCAAGAGTATTCACAAAATGCATGGCAGTCGTAGCCGCATTTCTAAGAGGCATGGGAGTCTTCGTGTTCCCATATCTGGACGACTGGCTCATCCAAGCTCCATCTCAGTCAGAAGCCCAGATTTCCTTGGACCGCACAAGGCGTATTCTTCAATATCTGGGACTTGTGGTAAACATTCCCAAGTCCCAACTTATCCCTATTCAGTCCCTGGAATTCATAGGGGCCCACTTGGACTCCACCACTGCAAGGGCCTACCTCCCTCTGGTCCGAGGCCAACGACTAATCAGCTTGGCCTCCCAGGCTCAGTCCAGAAGTCACTTGTCAGCCAGGGAACTGCTGCAACTTCTGGGCCACATGGCCTCCACGGTCCATGTGGTGCCCTACGCTCGTCTCCATATGAGGGCAGCTCAATGGACTTTGGCCACCCAGTGGTCTCAAGCATCAGGAGCGCTCTCAGACCAAGTACTCACCTCAAAACGTCTGTTTTGGTCTCTCCAGTGGTGGACATCTTCCAAAAATCTGTTGTTGGGGACCCCCTTCCAACCTTCATTGCCCCAAGCAACCCTCACAACAGATGCCTCCCAAACAGGGTGGGGAGCTCATCTCCAACACCTCTCCACTCAGGGCACCTGGTCTCCCCAGGAGACCACCCTTCACATCAACCTTCTGGAACTGCGAGCAATCTTCCTTGCCCTCACAGTCTTCCACACCCTCCTTGTCAACCTGACTGTCCTAGTCCAGACAGACAATCAGGTAGCCATGTTCTATGTCAACAAACAAGGAGGGACGGGCTCTCTGTTGCTTTGCAACGAAGCTCTCAGATTATGGGCCTTCGCCAGAGAGCATCAAATTCATCTTCTGGCAGTATACCTTCCAGGAGTTCAAAACTCTCGGGCAGACAGACTCAGTCGAGTTCTGCTTCCACACGAATGGTCCCTGCATATCGACCAGATACGCAGAATCTTTCAGGAATGGGGGACCACGGACATAGACCTCTTTGCAAGTCCGTGGAATGCCAAACCTCCCCGGTTCTGTTCCAGGACTCCGTGTCAGGGAGCTCAGGCCAACGACGCCTTTCTCCTGCATTGGGGTCAGGAATTCCTGTATGCTTTTCCACCCATTCCTTTGATTCCCAAGACTCTGTTCAAACTTCAGAGGGATCACGGGTCAATGATCCTCATAGCTCCACGCTGGCCACGCCAAGTGTGGTTCCCTCTACTTCTACAGCTCTCCCAGGGCTCCTCCCTGGACCTGGGAGCTGCGCCAGACCTTCTGTCTCAGGAGAAAGGGACTTTGTGGCACCCAAACCCCAAGTCCCTACATCTCCGAGGTTGGTTACTGAAGGCTTAAGCCTTCATGAGTTTAATCTTTCTCAACCAGTGAAAGATATCCTTCATGCCTCTAGGAAACCCTCTACCAGGCGTTCCTATGCTTTCAAATGGAAACGTTTTTCCATTTGGTGTGCTCAACAGGGTCTTGACCCTCTGGCACTTCCTTTGAATTCTCTACTAGACTATCTCCTGCATCTTTCCAATGCAGGCCTCAAGACGAATTCAGTACGAGTCCATTTAAGTGCTATTGCAGCATCCTTAAAACCTATAAATGGACAACCTGTCTCCTCTCATCCTCTTGTTGCAAGGTTCATGAGAGGCCTGACCTTAACTAAACCTCCCATCCGACCTCCGCCGGTAGCATGGGATTTGAACCTAGTTCTAGGTCAGCTTATGAAGCCACCTTTTGAGCCTTTGGACTCCACCTCCTTGAAATTTCTTTCATGGAAGGTAGTTTTCCTTATTGCAGTCACTTCAGCTCGCCGCATCAGTGAACTGCAGGCTTTAGTGGCTAATCCACCTTATACTAGGTTTCATCATGATAAGGTGGTCCTTAGGACGAACCCCCACTTTATGCCCAAAGTGGTCTCGCCTTTTCATCTTAATCAAGAGGTATATCTACCTGTTTTTTTCCCGGCTCCTCATGCATCCAGTGCAGAGAGGAACCTTCATACCCTTGATTGTAAAAGAGCTCTCGCCTTTTACCTCAACAGGACTGAGCCACATCGAAAGTCTTCCCAACTTTTTGTGGCTTTTGATCCTTCTCATTTGGGACTTCCAGTCTCCAAGCGTACACTTTCCAATTGGATTGCTCAGTGTATTTCTTTTGCTTACCAGAGTAAGAACTCATTTGGGACTTCCAGTCTCCAAGCGTACACTTTCCAATTGGATTGCTCAGTGTATTTCTTTTGCTTACCAGAGTAAGAACATTTCTCTGGAAGGCCATGTCACAGCTCACAATGTGAGAGCCATGGCCACCTCTATGGCTCATCTTCACTCTGTTTCCATAGATCAGATCTGTCGAGCAGCCACTTGGGCCTCGGTTCATACCTTCACAGCCCATTACTGTTTGGACAAGGACTCCCGCCGGGATGCCTTGTTTGGTCAGGCTGTCCTCAAACACCTGTTCCATACTTAAACAACTCCTGCCCATCTTCCCTGGTTGGATGCCTGAGATCCATACGAAGATGGTTACCTTTGGAGGGGGATCTCCCAGGCATCTTAGCTAGGGAGTCCCCATATGTGAGGACTCATTCCTGCTTGTTCCTGGAGATAGCACAGTTACTTACCTGTAACAGGTGATCTCTGGGAACAGCAGGAATTAGTCCTCACAACCCACCCACCTCCCCTAGGAGTTGTATCTTCTATCTATCTACCTTCCTTTCCTCTCTCTATTGTCTCAGCTATAAACTCGAACTGAAGAGAGCTGAAGGCGGGAAGGCAGCGCGCATGCGCTGTGGGAAGCCCCAAAAGCTTTTCATCTGAAAAGCTGGGGAGCTTTCCCGCGCAGGCTCCGTCGGTTCCGACGTACCCATATGTGAGGACTAATTCCTGCTGTTCCCAGAGATCACCTGTTACAGGTAAGTAACTGTGCTGTCAGGCTTTCCAAGGCCTTTGTGAGTGGCTTGAGAGGCCCTGTTTGCGTTTTTTTTTGGCCAGTCTGACTGTTGATGGGATTCCATTTTCGATCAGGGGTTCCTTTTCAATGTAGTTTTTTTGTCTGTTTTTTCTTCACGTTTTATTTTTCTTTTATCACATTTGAGTTCTGTAAGCCATGCCTAGTGCACAAAGATATGCTGCTTCTGATTCTCATCGAGTGAGATCCGTGGCTGGCTCTTTTAGCCCTGAGTGCAATGGAGAAGCCTCAAGGCACATTTTTTCGACAATGACAGGAATCCCCCATAGAGGTCTTGGGGCTAGATGCCAATTGCTGCTTCTGCTGAGTCTCCAGCAATTTTCCCGCTGATGGGAACAGCAGCTATCTTGGATGTCTGTATGGTCCTGGATGAAGGGGGGGGGGGCATGGTGAGGCGGCAGGAGCCTCGAGCCAGCAGGCCCCTGTGGGTTCTTCAGAGCTCCAGGACCCATTTTAGCTGGTTTTGAGCAGGAGCTTCTAAAACAGCCCGCGGGCCGTTTTCAATCTTTGGGAGCTACACAGCACCCTTCATGAGGGTCCAAGACCATGGCCTCCCCTATGAGGGAACTCTGAGCTCTCTGACTTCTCCCCCTATGGCAGTAAAGGGATTAAACATCCCCATTCTTCATTTTCACCTGCCTGTTCCTCCAAGAGCCAAGCCTTATCACGTAGGGAATCCTCCCCCAGCATTCCTCCATGTCTCCACTAGGGTGAGTCAGCAGAAGAGGGGGAGTTTTTACCTGGTGGATAGTGAAGATCCATTAGTGATTTGTCTTTTTAATAGGGAAGACCTTGCTACCCTTATTCAGGATGCCATAGTGGCTTTATGCAATGTGGACCCCACTCCAGTACAGGTTTATCCTTGAGGGGTTGTCATGGCCCTCTGTTTATTTTATCCCCCTCCTGAGCCTTGTGAAAGTTTGTGTTCTCTCAATGGCAGGCACCAGAGCTGAGGCTGAGGGGGCACTAAGGTCCTGGCTCGATTGTATCCTCTGCCTCAAGAGGAGATAGAACAGCTTTTTGGGGTCCATAAGATAGATGCTGCAGTCACGATGGTGAGGAAACGCACGATCATTCTGGTGAAAGGTAGTGCTGTGCGAAGGAGACTCATGACAGGAGGGTGGGAAGCCCCCCTCAAGAATGCCTTTATGGTTTTGGCCTTGGGTACTCGGGTAGTGCCACTCTAACTACTAGGCAGTCGCCTAGGGTAATAGCTTCTTTGAGGAGGGGGAGGGGAAACAAAGAGCAGCAACACTCAAAGCAAAACAGTAGGTTTTGATCAAAGAGCCATCAGAACATTCTAACTGCAGGAAGAGCAGGCACACACATACACACAAAGCAAAATTAAAATAATTTTTTAAAGTATGATGACCGGTTATGTATTCTTATAAGATTGTTGTCAGAAGGGTGATGTTCAGGTGATCATGCTTGTTTACTTTTAATTATCAAAATCTTCGGGGGTGGGAGGGGGAGTTTAAGGCTGAATGTTTGCCTAGGATCCCCACTGTCTTGCATCAGTCCTGGGGCCAGCCCTACACTTAGACGGCACTTTGTGTAGGTGTGGTGGCCTGAGTGCTCATGCACTGGATCTAGCAATTGCCAGATAGCCAGGAAATCACGAGATTGCAGTCTGAAGGATCATTTGTGATGAATACCCTGATTAGGATCTCCTCTAAGGCCATTGCAGCGGCTTTTGTAGCCCAGAGTTGGCTCTTGGCTCCGGAATGGGTCTGTTGATGCTCTATCCAAGTTGCACGGAGCAAGTTTCTCTTTAAGGGCAGATTGCTTTTGGAAGAAGACCTAGAAGAGTTGTTCAAGGACCTGGAAAAAGCTCATCCACCATGCCTTCTGGAAGATAGGCTCAGAGGTTCTAGGGGCTCCTCTTGTAGGGTCAGTGGCAACCCTGGGGATGTTTCAGGACTGGAAAGAGCTCTGGTGAGCCTATCCCCATATGGGTCTAAATCCAAAAGTGTCAGTTCTTTTGTGGATCCCAACATTTGCAGGTCTCAGCAATAAGATCCAGCAGGTTCCTTCTGAGAGATGGGATGGGGGGCATCTCTGGCTGTTTTCTCAGAATGGACGTATATCACCTCAGACTAATGGATCCTGAAGAAGGGGTATGCACTGGAGTTTGTTGAGCCTCAGCGGGACACCTTTCTGGAGTCTCTTTGTGGCTCCCTAGTTAAGAGAGCAGCAATCGAGGAAACTCTTCAGCTCCTCCTGCAGTTGCAGGCTATCATTACCCAAGGTCAGGGGTAGTATTTCATTTACTTCATGGTACTGAAGAAAGGCAGTTCATTCTGTCCCATTCTGGATTCGAAGGTGGTCAATGCCAAACTCAGAGTGCCCCATTTCCATATGGAGACTCTCAGGTTGGCTATTGTGTCAGTCTGATGAAGGGAGTTTCTAATTTCCATGTACCTTTCCAAGGCATGTTTCTTGATGGGAATATGGAAATAACATCAGTGTTTTTTACCACTTCTGCATCTTGGGCTGCTGCTTCCAGTTCCAGACCCTGATTTTGACCTTACCATGGCCCCTTGCATTTTCCTGATGATCATGGTGGTTTGGGCAGCTTTGCAGCACAAGCAGGGGATCCAGGTTCATCCATACCTGGCCATCTGGCTGATTCACACTCTGGAGAAGTCCATGTCAGACATGTCCCAGGTAATTCATTGGCTGGAAAGACTGGGTTGGGTGATGAACTACCCCAAAAGCAGTTTAACTCCCTTTCTAGATTTGGAGTATCTGAATGCTCCCTTTGACACTCACATGGGCAGAGTGTTTCTCATTCCAGAGAGATTAAACAGCTGCAATTGCAGCTCAGGGGCTTTTGCTTTCTGGCAGCTTCCAGAGTATGGGGCTACCTGCAACTCCCGGGGTTGAAGGTTGCAACTCCGGAGCTGGTGCTTGGGCCAGAGGCATCTGAATCACTAATCTCCTTGTTCTCAGTTGTTCAAACGGTGCCTTCTTTTTCCCCAAAAGATCAAGGGGGGAGCTGGTCCGATGGCTGCAGACTTTCCCTCTGATGGACAGAATGCTTCTGGAGGTACTAGATTGGGTGATAGTCACCACAGATGCTAGTCTTTTGGGCTGGAAAACTGATTATCTGGAGCAGTTTGCACTGGGGTTCTGGTCCCTACAGGAAGTCTCTTGGTTGTTCAACAGGCTAGAGTTCAAGGTGATTTTCCTGGAGAGGTTCTGGAACTTCCTTGAGGGCAAGGCGGTCATAGTGTTTTCAGATAATGCCACAGTAGTGGCATACATCAACAAGCAAGGCGGACAAGGTCGGGATGTCCACTAGGTCATGCTGGGCGGCAGACCTTGATGAGTGGCATGGTGTCTTTGTGACACCACTTTGGTGCCCGCAGCAGGCCATGTGCTTGGGTGCCCATGGAGCAAAAATCATGGCCTGCCTCTTCTGTCTCTCCTCCAATGCAACTTCTTGTCCAAGTTGGGCAGGAGCAGCAGGCCTTAAGTGTACACATTGGCGCTAAAGAGCATGGCCTGCCGGAGTGCCAAAGCTGCCACTTTTGAACTGCCATAGCTGCCACCATCTGCCCCCCCCCCCCCATGGAATCATCAGCGGCTTGGCTTGGGCTCCTTCCTGGGGCAGCAGAAATCCTTGTGCAGGCCCTGTTCCAGACGCAGACGTGTTTTAAATAAAATGTAATCCTTCAAGAATTAAATGTCTAGTAGCCTTGTGAAAAAAAAAGAAAGTTACAAAGTCCTGTAACTGTAAAGAACAACATAAGTTGTAGATAGTACCTTGTTACCAGAGCCTTCCCAAATTTGGGTTATTGATTTCAGGGAGACAAGAGGACAGAAAAATTACAGTATACAATGCTTGCCTCTCACCAAAAGTTATAGACTAGCACTTATAGAATAACCCAAATAGCACTTCAAATGTAAATTCATTAATTTTTAAACTGCCCTAAGAAATGAACAGAGATGACATGTTGAAACAGAACAAGTTTAAATAAATTATTAAATTGTTTTGACTGTTATAGTCTGTTTTATTTTATTGTTGATTTTGATTCTCTTGACTTCAGATTTAATTGATTATGTTTTTCTTACTTAGTTTTTTAAAATGTATTCTATTGTTTTTGTATGCTATGGGTTGTGTTTTATAAGTTGTTATTTATTTTTTGTATATCACCTGAAATTCCATTCCAAAGTTAGTGTATTCATAAATTTTGGTAAATAAATAATTACAAAAATTCATCACACAGCAACCATAGCAACAAGAAAAAGCAACACTTTGCCTCATTCCTGTTTGTTATCTCAGCCCTGTCACCCTGGTCATCACAATTGGTGGGGTCTGGGTAAAAACTGGATCTTCTGGATCCCTCGGATCTAGGTAATACCACCTAAAATTGGATCCAGAACTACGGCGGCAGCTACTGGTGTTTGCAGCGGCTGCGCTGCCGTTTCCTCCAACGTTGAACAGCAAATGGAGGGTAGAGCGGTCCAGGAGTCCCAGAGGTCCTCGGCAAGTGTTGTGGGGGAGCCGTCCCTGGGGGGCCCCGGCGGGGCCTTCGGGTGCTCCGCCGGCGATGAGTGATGGGGGGTCTTTGGGGGATTTTTCCCCGGATTTTGTCCTAATCATGCATCAGGCCTTCCACTTAGGGCGGCTGGGAAGGTTGCTGGAGTCTCTGTTGCTTGGGCGTCTCTGCAGACACCCAAGGGGGCAGACGCGGGTGGAGATACTCCAAAACCCACTAAGAGGCCTTGGTGTGCTGACACGGAACAGACAGATCTGGAGTGGCAAGAGGCAGACGACGCGAAAGTTGATCCCGAGTTAGGTGTAGAGGAGCTATTAGAAGGAGATATTCCGGAACCTGAGGATCATTCGGGTTTTTCGCAAGAAAGAACTTATGGCGCTGATTACGAAGTCCCTCCAGACACTCAATCTGGCTGCAGCTCAGCCTGCGGAGGAGGAGGGGCTGGAGGATCCCCTCATTCAGGCGGTGAGGTAGTCTCAGACAGTATTCCTGGTCCCCAGGGTGGTGGATCGGATGATCCAAAATGAATGGGATCAACCTGAAGCAGGATTGAAAGGCATCCGGACAATGAACCGGCTTTACCCGTTGGCAGACAAGGACAAAGAAAAGTTTCGTTCCCCGCGGGTTGACGCAGCTGTGGCGGCGGTGACTAAGAAGACGACTATTCTGGTGGAAGGTAGTGCGGCCTTAAAGGATGCACAGGACAGAAAGGTGGATGGCTTATTGAAACAAGCATTCGAGGCTGATGCGTTATCCTTACAAGCCTCTATCTGTGGTGCCTGGGTGGCGAGGGCTTGTCTGCGCTGGTCCCAGCACGTAAGGCAGGACGCTCACCTGGATCAGCAAAGTTTGATGGAAGTGACTAGGCTGGAATCTGGTTCAGCTTATTTGGCAGATGTACACTATGATTTGATCAGAGCGTTAGCGAATAGTATGGCATCCATGGTTGCTGCCCGGAGATCTATTTGGCTGAGGAATTGGGCGGCCGACGGGTTGTCTAAGTTGCGTCTCGGTAAGCTTCCGTTCAAAGACAAGCTGTTGTTTGGAGAAGATCTGGATAAATTGGTGAAGGACTTGGGGGAGTCCAAGGGAGGCAGACTGCCGGAAGATAAGCCTAAGCAGGGGAAGTCTTCTCTGTCCGCTCGTGGGCAGTTTAGAGATTTTAGAAGATTTCGGTCTTCACGTTTGGGAGGCTTCCAGCGCGGCAGGTTTGCCTCTAGAGCCCAAGGGTTTCGTGGGTTTCGCGGAGGAGGCAGAGGCTTTGCGGCAGCATCTTCCTCATTTAACCGCAAACCCCAATGAAAAGAGGTGGGCCCTGGTGGGAAGCCAACCGATAGGAGGCCAGCTTCGGGAGTTTCTTCCTACCTGGGTCCAAATAATGTCAGATCAGTGGGTGTTGAAGATAGTTTGTGAAGGTTATGCGCTGGAGTTGGATTACCCGATTCAAGACTCCTTTGTTCTGTCACCCAGCAAAGGGCGGCAAAAAGCGCTGGCGATCCGCCTCACGGTACATCGACTGTTACAGTTGGGAGCGGTGGTTCCTGTTCCGGTCACAGACCTGGGGGTGGGTTGCTACTCCATTTATTTTGTGGTGCCAAAGAAGGATGGGGCTCTTCGGCCTATCTTGGATCTCAAAGGGGTCAATCGATGCCTGCGCGTCCCTCACTTCCGGATGGAAACATTGCGATCCGTCATCGTGGCGGTGCGTCAAGTAGAGTTTTTGATTTCACTCGATCTCACGGAGGCCTACTTACACATTCCGATCAGAGAGGCTCATCATAAGTTCTTGGGGTTCACATTCCTGTGGGGACATTATCAGTTCCAAGCATTGCCGTTTGGCTTGGCTACGGCTCTGCGCACTTTCACCAAGATCATGGTGGTGGTGGTGGTGGTGGCAGCAGTGTTGCGAAAAGAGGGCATTCTAATCCACCCCTATCTCGACGATTGGTTAATTTGGGCAAAGTCCAAGGTCGAGAGTTTGCAGGCCACGGACAGAGTGGTGAAACTCCTACAGAGTCTTGGCTGGGTGGTCAACGCAAAAAAGAGTCAATTAGACCCGTCACAGGATCTCGAATATCTAGGAGTCCATTTCGACACTTCGAAAGGTTTGGTATTTTTGCCAGATTGCCGGGCGCAGGTCCTTCGCCAGCTTGTATGCAGGTTCTTGGGGTTTCTGGCACCATTAGCGTGGTGGTATATGTGGCTGCTGGGGACCATGGCAGCAACCCTGGAGATAGTTCCATGGGCCAGGTTTCATATGCGGCCGTTACAAAGGGCCCTGCTGCGCCACTGGTCGAACCAGACAGACTCACTGAACAAACGTCTTCCCTGCCTGCTATGGGTCAGAAGGGCCCTGCGGTGGTGGTTGTCCCCAGGTTCCTTGCAGGCGGGCATGCCGCTGGAACCTCCGGAGTGGCTTCCACTGATGACAGACGCGAATCTTGCGGGTTGGGGAGCCCATTGCGGAGGTCGGTTCGCGCAAGGGATCTGGTCGCCACAGGAAACCACTTGCAATGAACCGTCTCGAGCTGCGGGCAGGGTTTTTGGCATTGCAGGAGTTCGAGAGCTCCGTGAGGGGCCGAGCAGTGAGAGTTCTCTCGGACAATTCTGGAACAGTGGCCTATATCAACCGGCAAGGCGGGACGGGAAGTATGGCCATGGAGGAAGAGGCAGAAGGGTTGTTCCTGTGGGTGGAACCCCAGCTGCAAGCTATTTCGGCGGCGCATATCGCAGGAAAGGACAATGTGATGGCAGATTTTCTCAGCAGAGTGCGGGTGGACACCGGGGAGTGGGAGCTTCATCCACAGATGTTCGCGCAAATTGTCCGCAGATGGGGGATGCCACTAATGGATCTCATGGCGACCTTCCAATCAGCAAAAACGTGTCATTTTTTCAGCAGACGAAGAGAAAGGATGTCCAAGGGCATCGATGCTCTCATTCAATCATGGCCGGCGTCGGGTCTCCTGTATGTCTTTCCGCCATGGGCGCTTATAGGTCGGGTGGTACAGCGCATTGAGGCGCACCGCGGCAGAGTGCTGTTGGTGGCTCCGGACTGGCCAAGACGCCCGTGGTATGCCGATCCAGTTCGGCTACTCGACAGGGAGCCTTGGAGAATACTGATTTTGGAGGATCTGCTGATCCAGGGTCCACTGCGAATGCCTCAGGTGGATCGATTTTCACTTACGGTATGGCCATTGAAAGGGCAAGGTTAAGGAAGAAAGGTTATTCTGCGGCGGTCATCGCCACTTTGCTTCGAGCAAGGAAACACTCCACGTCTCTTGCATATGTGCGCGTGTGGCGTATTTTTGAGGACTGTTGTTCCCGGCGGCAAATACAGGCGGCGACTGTTTCCGTTCCAGTGGTACTCAGTTTTTTGCAAGACGGTTTTGAGAAGGGCCTGGCAGTTCCTTAAAGGTTCAATTGGCGGCGCTTTCTTGTTACCGGAGCAAGGTTCAGGGAGTTGCCCTGGGGTTGCACGCAGATGTGCAGCGTTTCCTTAAGGCGGTGTTCAGGCTTCGGCCCTCGCGCAGGGTGATGGTGCCGCTGTGGGATTTATATTTATTTATTTATTTGAACTCATTTCTATACCGCTCCTTCCAGTGATCAGCAGCGGTTCACATTGAACATTTAACTCTGCAAAATTAGCAGTTTACATAAAACAAAAATTAGCAGTTTACATAAAACAGTAGTGGGTAGCATTGAACATGTAAAAAAGGTAACATTAACTTCGTAACTCAAACTATTTACATAATAAGGGAACACATATGGTGATACATATGGTTAAAAACTATATACAATGTATTTGAATTGATACAGTATATGAATTGCATACATGTAGGATTTACAGTTAGTTCAGTGGTAGTTTGTAATTTTATATGATAATGGATGTGTTACACTTCATCAAATTTGTTTCGTGTGTATATTTTGCTCTAGGTTATTTCGGACTGATTGTAGTATTCTTGAAAAAGGTGTGTTTTAAGATTTTTCCGGAATGATAAGAGGTCTTTGTTAGCTCTTAATGTGTCGGGTAGTTTGTTCCATTGTGTGGGCGCTAAGTATGTGAATGCTCTATTGCTGGTGTTCATTTTTACTTTGCAGATAGAAGGTGGTATTTGTAGTGTATTTAAATTGTGTGTCCGTCTTTTTTTGTCGGGAGGTTGAGTTTTAATAAGTGTGGCAAGGTAGGATGGGGCAATATTGTGTATTAATTTGAATGTTGTAATTATTATTTTGTATCTTATGTGCACTTGTATGGGTAGCCAGTGAAGTTCTCTTAGTATGGGTGTGATGTGATCCGAGAGTGGTACATTCATTAGGATTCGCGCTGTTACATTTTGGGCCAACTGGAGTATGTTGGTTGTTTTTTTAGGGAGACCTTGTAAGATGCCATTACAATAGTCCAAATGTGGAGTGATGAGAGCCTGTATTATTGATCTAAAGTCTGGAAGTTCTATAGTGGTGCGTAAAGGCTGTAAGGTTCTTAGTTTGTTGAAGATCGTTCTATTTAATAGTCTCAGATGGGTTTCCATGTTAAGTGCTGTATCAAGGGTGACACCTAGGTATTTTAGCTCTTTTTAATGTTGTAAGCTGTGTTATTTAGAGTGATTGTTGGAGGGTGTATAAATTCTGGGTTTTTAGATATAAACATTATCTCTGTTTTTTTATGATTGATATTCATGCTGTTACTTTGGAGCCATTGTTGTGCTTCTTTGAGACAAGTTTCAATGTGGCTGTAATCTGGGTTGCCTATATCGAGTTGGGTATACAGCATTATATCATCTGCATATAGATGATAGTCAATTTTGTGTTTTTGGAATATTGTGCAGATAGGCCTTAGATATAGGTTAAATAGCATGGCAGATAGTGCCGAGCCCTGAGGGATACCTTGGGTCTGTGGGAAGGTATTGGATAGATTTTGGTCAAAGTATACTTGTAACCTATTAGATATGTAGGAAGAGAACCATTTTAAGGGAGTTCCCTTTATTCCTATTGATTCCAATCTTGTTAAAAGAGTCTTATGATTCACTGAATCAAAAGCTGCAGTTATGTCAATGAATATTAAGACGAACATTTTCTTGCAGTTTTCTAAGCCTCTATAAAGTTTATCGAATAGTACGAGTAGGAGTGTTTCTACTCCGTGTGATTGTCGAAAACCATATTGATGAGCATCAAGTGCGTTAGTGATATCTATATGATCTTGCAATTGGTATTGTACGGTTTTTTCAATGATTTTGGCTATAAAAGGTATACTTGATATTGGTCTGTAGGCAGAAGGGTCTGCTTTGTTTAGTGATTTGTTTTTTAGTATAGGGCGTATAAGGGATCGTTTTAGTTCTGCTGGCATGGTTCCTTGTAGTAGTGATTGATTTACTATGTTTAGTATTATGGGTGCAATTTCTGTTTTTGTAGACTTGATCCAGGTAACTGGGCAGGGGTCTAGTGGGGAAGTCATGGTGTTTATGTTTGTAATTGTGTTCAGTAATTGTCTACTATCTATTATGTGGAAGTCTTCCCATATTATGGAATTAATATTCTGTATTACCTTTTGAGTTGTGTTGATTTCAGTTTTGAGGGTGGTTACTTCTTCATTAGGGTTTAGTTTTTTAGTGTAGTGGTCTGCAAGTATTTGTGCATTTATCGGATATTTTGTATTGGCTTCACTTGGGGGTTTAGTAAGGGATTTTACAAGCTCAAATAATTCTCTTGGTCTATTTAATGCATTGTTTAGTTTTTTTGTGTGGTAATTCTTTTTTGCTGAGTTTATTATTTCTTTATAGGATTTGAGTAATGTCATGTATTGTTCTTTGATCTCTATTGATTTCTTAGATCTCCATTTTTTTCTATTCTTCTGAGATCCTTCTTTGCTTTGGCTATGTCTGATGTGTACCATGGTTCAGTTCTTCTTCTTAGTTTGTTACTTTCTTTGTTTGTGATTTTGGGGGGTTGTTTAGATACTGTTTCTATTCCAGTGTTCCATTGTTTGATTAAATCATCTAGGTTTGAAGTTTCTGTGTTTACATGGGAAAATATTGATTTTATTAGCATTTCTTTATCTAGCGTTTTAAATAGGCTTTTTTGTGCATTGGTATTAGTTTCTAAATTAGATGACTGTTTTGGTATGTCAAATGTGAATTGTATTAGGTGGTGGTCTGACCAAGGCACATGCATTATTTTTGGTGATGAGATTGTTACTAAGTTGTTTGAGTGTTTTTTGGGAAGGAATACCATATCTAAGACATTTCCCTTGTCATGCATGGGTGCTTTGATTATTTGCTGGTAACCCATTTGATCCATGGCTTCGATGAATGTGTTAGTGTGTGTATTGGGAAGAGATACAAGGTTTAAGTCCCCCAATATCATTTGATATTTTTTTATAGAGGTCTCACATATTGTTTCAAGTGCTGTTGCTAGGGTTTCATGTTTAGAAGAAGGCGGTCTGTAGATGAGGGAGATAGCAAAGGTTTTATTCTCCACCTTGAGTATGTCTATTCCTTCAAATGATTTATGAGCACTGTATGTTAGTGTTAGCCTGTCTCTTGCAATAATTAGCACTCCCCCACCTCTTCTATTGGAACGAGGGCAGTTAAATATATTGTATCCTGGAGCATTTAGTATGTTGAGATGGGCAGTATCTGTTTCGGATAACCAGGTTTCTGTGATACATAGAATATCTGACTTTTTGTCAGTGATTAGGTCGTGTATAATATGTATTTTGTTTTTGATGGACCTTGTATTTATTAATATGCATGTTTGGGGGATTTGTGTGTTAGGTTTATAGGGTGGGGACATATGTGTAGTTTTAATTGTGATTAGTCTTGAGCGTGGTTCCGTTGTTTTGGGGTTATGTTGGTGTATCATCGATTTGTTCTTATTTAGTGGCCACTGAGTACTTTGTGCTAGTTGATAAACATGAGTGTGGCTTGGGGAAGCATAAATAGGGTATTTATATAGGTATGCTGAAGATGTCTTTGCATACAAGAAAACACATAGTAGAGAGATTAGTATTATTTTGAGGAATTCCATGATTTGATTTTGGTGTATTGTGTAGCAGCTAGGGTTGCGAGGTTAAATAGATTGATGTTGATACTTTGTATAAACTTTGTATCAGTAATTGGGCTTTGTTATTTTGTGAGTTACTTGTAGCCAAAATGTATCAATCTAGGGTTTAAAATTGTTTTCTCTCTGCAAATTAAATATATACTTTTCAATAAACAATAGATCATTTGAAAGTAACTCCTTACTTAAATTACAATTAGTGTTGATCATGAGTTGTACATAATTTGTTAGTTCCCAAGTGAGTAGCTATTTAGAATTATAGATAATAACTTATACATCAAGTTAAGACAGCAGCAAATACCTGAGTGGGATAGAGCTGGATATGGTTGCGACCTGCCTTTTGAGAGTCTCATTGAGTTCAGCAATATTTACCTGGGATCCTGGTGATGTCCTGTTCAGGGCTGCAGGGCTGATGTCCTATTCAGGGCTGCAGTATCTCGCCAAGTTCTATCTGTATTATTTAGTTGGTCTTACTGGGTCTTAGCTTGTAGCCCCGTGGCGGCTGGATAGGGCGAGCTCGATCTTGTGTGAGGAGCACTGTGTGATGAGGCATCTATTTTCGTGCTTGGCTGATTGGCGTGTGACTCAATTACGGGCTCTCGTCTTAGGGCTCCCGTCTAAGGGCCACGCCAAAGGGCTCTCAGGCGCGGGCCCGACAGGCACGGGCGCGCCTACTTGCGCTCCTTTTTAAAAGGTGTCGGCTGCCCCGATTGGGCAGCAGGAGCGTGCAGAGGCAGCCCGGCTCGGCGGGAATCTCTCTCCCTCCTGGGAGGTCTGTCGGGCTGAAGAGAGGGATATGCAGGCCTCGCGCTCCTTTTTAAAAGTTGTCGGCTGCCCCGATTGGGCAGCAGGAGCGTGCAAAGGCAGCCCGGCTCGGCGGGAATCTCTCTCCCTCCTGGGAGGTCTGTCGGGCTGAAGAGAGGGATATGCAGGCCTCGCGCTCCTTTTTAAAAGGTGTCGGCTGCCCCGATTGGGCAGCAGGAGCGTGCAGAGGCAGCCCGGCTCGGCGGGAAACTCTCTCCCTCCTGGGAGGTCTGTTGGGCTGAAGAGAGGGATATGCAGGCCTCGCGCTCCTTTTTAAAAGGTGTCGACTGCCCCGATTGGGCAGCAGGAGCGTGCAGAGGCAGCCCGGCTCGGCGGGAATCTCTCTCCCTCCTGGGAGGTCTGTCGGGCTGAAGAGATTTGAATCTGGTTTTAGGGGCTTTAGCCAGGGAACCCTTTGAGCCCCTGAATAAGGTGTTGGTTAAGGACCTAACTTTGAAGACGGTGTTTCTGATTGCCATCTGTTCAGCGAGGCGAATTTCAGAGCTGCAGGCGTTGTCGTGCAGGGAGCCGTTCTTGTCATTCTCTAGACAAAAGGTGGTGTTAAGACCGGTTCCTTCCTTTCTGCCTAAAGTGGTTTCCCCATTTCATTTGAACCAGTCGGTCTCCCTTCCAGTGTTCAGCGTGGGGGCTGGGCGTGCCACGGACCGTGGTTTGCATCATTTGGACATTCGAAGAGTGTTGCGTCGGTATTTGAAGGTTTCTAAAGCCTTCCGTAAGTCGGACCGTCTCTTCGTGTTGTTTGGAGGTCCCCGCAAGGGGGAAGCGGTGGCAAAAGCATCCATTTCCAGGTGGATTAGGGAGGCAATTGCATTGGCGTATATTTTTCAAGGGCGTCCGGTTCCGTTGGGGTTGTGGGTGCACTCTAATAGGGCGCAGGCGACGTCCTGGGCAGAGCACAGCTTAGTACCGCCGGCGGATATTTGCAGGGCGGCTACCTGGTCTTCCCTTCATTCTTTTAGTAAGCACTACCGTCTGGACTTGTTGGCTATGAGTGATGCCGGCTTTGGATCGGCAGTGTTACGTGCTTGTTGGAAAGGTCCCTCCCAGTGATGACTGATCTGATACATCCCAGAGGTGGAGGACTAAACTGGAGGACCGATAAGGAAATGGAAATTACACCTACCTGGTAATTGTGGTTCCTTTAGGGACTCTAGTTTAGTCCTCATTCCCCCCAGGGGTGAGTTTCTTTCAGTCGTACTCCGTAATTTGAAGAGGAAATGGTTTCCAGGGTTCAGAATACAGTGTGATTTATGCCTGGAGCCTTTGGCTATTGCCAGTCTTTCTTTCCTCTTTCTATTTCCTTTCTTCTCTCTCTTGGTGTTCTTTTGTCTCTGTCAGTTGGTCTGGGGTGATGGGACAGAAGCAAGGGGGGAATATTGGCTTCCTCGTTCTCATCTTGGGGGGGGGGGTCGGTTTGATAGTTAAAGGTTTAGCGTTTAACAGTACTGTTTTTTGCAGTTGATTTTAGATAGCTTTCCTAGCTACTTATTTGTTGCTCCTTTGAGTCTGCTTTGTCAACAGTTCACTGGGGCTGATGGGATCTCTAGCAGGATACATCCAGTGAGGGCAAGATTCTGATTAGTCCAGTCTCCATGCTGCAGGAGGAGGTGCACTACCCAGAGGTGGAGGACTAAACTGGAGTCTCTAAAGGAACCGCAATTACCAGGTAAGTGTAATTTCCATTTATAACCTATATAGCAAACTTATCAAAGCACAAGAGCTACTGCTGCTGGTCTTCTGCAAACAAAATTCAAACTTCTGTGTCAAAAGATCTGCATTATGCAAAATTGTGCAGGCTTTGTTTTTCAAAATAACAAAGTATCGTGTTTTTGAGTGATACTTAATTTAAAATACAATACAGAAAAAAAAATCACAAAAATGCAAATTTTTGAATTATTGTGTGCAGAATTCCAGCTGGAGTAACAAAATTACCAGGACTCAAACTGCAGCAAGCCTACTTGTGAACACCACACTAAATATTACACTGGGCCATACAGCACCAATGTACAAGGGTGGCCTGTGAGGAATGTGGGGCCTCATCCTTCCTATCTCTGCTTGTATCCGTACTTTTCCTTGCCTTCCCTTACACTGCTGGCATCATCACATTCCTCCCTTCCCCCAAATGTTGCCAGAAAAGAAATCGGATAAGCAGTGCTCCTTATTTATTTATTTATTTTTATTCTCTTATATACCACGCTATTCTGCATCAGTGCGGTTTACATTGAACAAACTGAAATTACATTGAACAAGGCATTATAACTTGGAGATAACTATTTTACAGGGAACATGGGCTATGGAGGGTTAAGTGGCTTGCCCAAGACTACAAGGAGCACCTGTGGGACTAGAAACCCCAGTCCTTCCGGCCCAAGGTTGCTGTCCTCTAGTGGATTTGAACCCCTGACCTTCCGGCCTGAAGTTCCTTGCCCCAACCACTAGGCTAGCATCTTCTTGAATCAGAACCGTGTGGGGCCCTCTATATTTACAAGACCTTCTCTCCCCTTGCATTTGCAGTTTCAGAAGAATTATGGCAGAGGAGGAGGCAGCAGCAAGTAATGGGTGCTACTTGCTGACTCCCTCTCCTGGCAGAAGACCAGGGTGCGAAGGATCAGAAGGGGGGAAGTGAGAGAGAGATTCCCATTGGCTGTAGCCCATCTACTTCTCTCTACAGGCAGCCCAGAGCATTGCATTGGAGGACATAGTGGGCTGGGAACAGGAAGTTACAGGGATGCTGGGCCTAAGAGTCAGGGCATGGGCTTTATGTGTCTTGGCTAACAACCTCCCTCGTAGGGGTGGCAGAAGAGGGAATGGGGATTCCTGTTCAGAGTGGGACTGTGTGCAAAAGCATTCTCTCCCAACCAAAGAGTAAAGTCTGGCCAATATATCTGTAATTGTGAAACTAGAAAAGCTGGATTGCAATTGATCTATATGCTAGAATATGCAAAACCCAACTAGACCCTCAGCTAATAACAGAGTAAGGGACCACAAATTTAAAATGGAAATCCCAAAAAAGCTACACTCTCTAAGCAGTGCAATACTTAAGAAAGAGGAATAGAAATGTATTTCCTCCTGTACTGTGCAAAATACAAAACCAGAAGCCATGCGCATTTCTCAAAGCTTATATGTTCCTTTGTCTGCAAATTTTACTTTTCTAATCATGTTGATTCCAGTCTCTTCTTCCCACTTTGCTTGTTTTGGTCTTCTCCTAAGTTTAATTTAGTTTTTTTTCCAGAGTCTCCTTTCCATTTCTTCTCTTCTCTTCTCTTGTCTTCTTCCCTTCCTTCTTTACATCTGTCTTTTGTCAAAGGATCAAGTCCAAAATAAACAAACATTTTCCCTTTAATTTTTTTTCCATTTTTCTCTTCTCTGCCTTTCCACTGTCTGCCTTTCCCCCACCAAATAATCCCCCACCCCTCAGATATAACACTCACTGTAAACTGGGCAACAATTCATGTCCAATCTGTGTTGAGCTGTACATATGTGTATACTATTCCATCCCCAGCTTCCTTTTGCATACTGTAAATGGTTTAAAATGTTAAAACGTTACTGTTTCTCGGCCCATGTTCTCTGTAATTGCTATTTATCTTGTTTTATGTAAATCGCCTTCACCCAGCGAAAGGCAGTTTATAAATACAGCTAAATAAATAAATAAATAAAATAATCGCTTATTCTGCCCTTTTCTCACCCTCCAGCCTCAGTCTCCAACTCTCAGCTAACAACCAGCTTTCCATCTTCCACTTTCATTGGCCTCTCATCTCCACTTTCACTTTCATTCACTCTCATCTCCACTTTCATCTCCACTTTCATTGTCCTCTTTTTTCTGCTTTTCCAGTTTCCTTTCCCTCTCTGACTTTCATGCATTGCTTTGTCCACCATTTCATTCTCTATACTACCACCTCGAAATCCATTTACCTTTCTCTGATTCTCATTCCCTTACAAGCCTCAGTTCCTTCCCTGTCACTCAACTCCTTTTTACATCTAGCCCCTTTTTATTTTTCTTATTTCCTACCCAGCAGAATGGGACAGTGTTGGCGGCGGAGGATCACATTTCTGTGACAACGGCAACAACACTAAACTTAAACTGCATGGAGGAAAGGCCCAGCAATCTACTTCTGTATCTTGCTGTGAAAACCCAATGGATAGTCACAACAAAACAAATTGCACTATAGTGCTGGAAAATGAGACCCCCAGGTTGGAAGGCATTCAGTTAGCTACTGGGGAAGAGCTGAAGGCTTTTCAGAATAAAAGCCCTTGGGGGACGTCTGACTGCTGATGTAGCTGTGCATGAAATGAGAGTCAGAAGCTATAAAGATGTCTAACATATTGGGACATGGAACGTACGAAGCATGAACCAAGGGAAGTTGGAGGTGGTCAAGAATGAAATGGAACGTGTGCAACTTAATCTGCTGGGTGTCAGCGAACTGAAATGGGCACTTTGCATCAGATGATCACGTGGTCTACTATGCTAGAAATGAAAGACAAAGAAGAAATGGTGTTGCATTTATAATAAAGAAGAAACTTGCAAGAACTATAATGAAATACAATGCAGTCAGTGAACACTTAATCTCTATTCGTCTATGAGGAATGCCTATCAACACAACTATAATTCAAGTATATGCCCCAACATCAGCTGCAGAAGAGGATGAAATTGATGAGTTCTATGAATAAGTTCAAGCTGAAATTTACAGAACATGCAAACAGGATATCCTGATAGTCATGGATGACTGGAACACAAAAGTTGGCAACAAAGAAGGCAAAATGGTTGGAAAATGTGGACATGGCAACAGAAATGAAGATGGAGAAAGACTGATAGAATTCTGCAAGACCAACAATCTATTCATCTCAAACACCTTCCAGCAACACAAGCGATGACTGTACACATGGTCTTCACCCAATGGATTGTACAAAAATCAAATTGACTACATCTGTGGAAGTCAACAATGGAAAAGCTCTATAACATCAACAAAGACAAAACCTGGAGCTGACTGTGGTACAGATCATCAACTACTAGTATGCAAACTCAAGCTAAAGTTGAAAAAGAGCAAACCACTCATGAATGTAGCAAAGTATGACCTTGAGAATATACCACTGGAATTTAAAGACTGCTTACAAAATCGATTTGCTGCTTTAGATACAAATGACAGAGCTCCAGAAGTATTTTATGGAATGACATCAATAAGGTTGTGTTGGAAGAAAGCGAGAAGTCTCTACAAAAGATGAAAAAGCAAAAACGGACAAAATGGATGACGGAAGAAACTCTGAAAATTGCCCAGAAACGCAGAGAAGCTAAAGCCAAAGGAGAAAGAAAGACAATCGCAGAACTCAACAGAGATTTCCAATGTGCAGCAAGGCAGGACAAGGAAAAGTACCGCAATGATACATGCAAGGAAATAGAAGCAGAAACTATTAGAGGAAGAACAAGATCGGCTTTCCGAAAGCTACGAGAGTTAACGAAAAAATTCCAGCCTCGAATTGGAATGTTACAAGATGCTCAAGGTTCTATGTTGAATGATGCTGAGAAGATCAAGAAAAGATGGAAAGAATATACAGAGCTTTTATATGATAAAGATCAAGTGGACCAACAGCCGTTTCAACGTGTATCTTATGATCTGGAACCATTGGTGATGAAAGAAGAAGTTGAAGCAGCATTAAAAGCCTTATCAAAGAACAAAGCATCAGGCATTGATGGCATTCCCATAGAAGTATTACAGCAATCTGATGCAGCTGTTACCGTACTTACAAGGCTCTGCCAAGAAATTTGGAGGATAACATCATGGCCAACTGACTGGAAAAGATCTGTGTTTATAACAATACTAAAGAAAGGTGATCAAACCGATTGAGGAAATTATTGCACAGTCGCTCTGATCCCACATGCCAGTAAGATTCTACTGAAGATTATTCAACAGAGACTACAACCATACCTGGAACAAGAACTACCTGAAGTGCAAGCAGGGTTCAGGAAAGGGCGAGAAATGAGAGACATCATCGCGGATGTGAGATAGATTCTTGAAAAGACTAAAAAATACCAAAAGGATATCTATTTGTGCTTTATCGACTATAGCAAGGCTTTTGACTGTGTAAACCATGAGAAACTCAGGGCCACATTAAGAAGCATGGGTATACCAGAATACTTGATCGTTCTCTTGCACAATCTGTACATTGATCAAGAAGCAACAGTTCGAACGGAACAAGGAGAAAAAGAATGGTTTAAAATAAACAAAGGTGTAAGACAAGACTGCATACTTTCCACCTATCTGTTTAATTTATTTGCAGAACAAATCATCAGAGAAGCAGGATTGTATGAAGACAACGGAGGTGTGAAGATTGGTGGAAAAATCAACAACCTTCGCTATGTTGATGATACCACTTTACTGCCTGAAAGTGAAGATGATCTGAAACATTTGCTTCTCACGATCAAAGAACATAGTCTTAAAATGGGCCTGCACCTTAATGTAAAGAAGAGAAAGATCATGACAGCTGGCAAAATCAGCAAGTTCATCGTTGAAGGAAAATAAATTGAAATCATGGACAACTTTAACCTACTTGGATCAACTATCAATAAAGAAGCAACAAGTAGTCAAGAAATCCGACGACGCATTGCTCTTGGCAGAATGGCTATGAAAGACCTAGTCAAAATTCTTAAGAGCAGAGATGTCTCTCTCCATACAAAGATTTGTCTTGTTCAAGCCATGGTATTTTCAATAAGATCATATGGATGCGAAAGCTGGACAGTGAAAAAGACAGACAGAAAGAAAATTGATGCCTTTGAATTATAGTGCTGGTGGCGAATACTGCGTATACCATGGACTGCCCGAAGAACAAACCAGTCAGTACTAGAGGAGATCAAACCTAAGCTTTCTTTAGAAGCTCCGATGACAAGTCTTCGACTTTCATACTTTGGACACATGATGCGAAGAGAGAGATCATTAGAGAAAGACATCATGCTTGGCGAGGTAGGTCAACGCAAAAGAGGAAGGCCGGCAATGAGATGGATCGATTCAATAACAGCAGCTATTTGTACCAGTCTGTCAACAATGAGCTGCCTGACTGAAGACCGAACACAATTTAGAATAGCTATCCAGAGGGTCGCCATGAGTTGACACCGACTCGACGGCACTTAACAACAACAACCCAACTTCCCATGCCTATCTTTCAACTCCTCTCAAGTCCCATTTCTACATTCCCTCTATCCTTCCTGTCTCTGTGCTCCCATTCAGTCCTTTCCTAGCACCTCCAGATTGTTATATCTTTATCTTTATTTAAAATTTGATAAACCGCTTTTCGTCGAAACATAAAGCGGTGTACAATAAAAGGTTGGCAATGCAAGGACAAGGAAAGGAACGCCAAAGTAAAACAGAAAAGTAAGTATAAAAAGAATAAAGGCATAAACAAATATAAAAACAAAAAACCAAAAACAGCACAGGACAAAACTAGAGGGCCAATAATTAAAACATAGACATATCATGTCCCCATCCCTCTCTCCAGACATTCTTTGCCCATCTCATCCTCTTCAACTCTAAAGACTCTTTCCCCTTCACACCTGCTTGAGACATTCATCCTTCTCATTCTCTCCTTTCACTTTCCTTTTTTGCACCTGCTTCCTTCTTCCCTACGGATACTGCCCCCCTTCACACTTGTTCCCTTCCTTCCTCCACTCTTTCCTCCTTGGCACTTGCTCCTTTCCTTTCTTGGCACTCTTTCACCTTCCTCACTCTCTCCTTACCTCCCTTCAGACACTTTCCCCCCTTCATGCTTGCTCCATTACTTCCTCCACTCTTTCCCCTTTGGCACCCACTCCCTTCTCTCTGCACTTTCTCCTTTCTCCATTGTTCTCTTCTGTCCTCCAAACACTTTTCCCCTTCTCACCCCAATCTTTCTCTAGAGGTTCTTCCCTCTTTACCCTTTCCCTCCTAAGGCTTTTCCCTATTTGTCATCTCCTTCCTTCCACATATTTGTCCCTTCCAGACGCCTTCCCTTTTTTACCCCCTCCTTCTTTGTCTCTGTTCCCCCCTTCTCCTGATTCTCAATCCACTGGAGCTGAGTGGGCCTTATGGTTACCCTGGACATGATCTGACTCCTCACCAGGTATCCTATAGGCTGGCATTAGAAGTGAATTGGATCACATTTTCTCCTACTACAGGCTGTTCTTCAGGTAAAAGCCATGAGATTTCATGACTCATTACTGAGGTGGGAGATGTTTTGCAGTGATAAATCAGTTTGGAAGAGTAACCAGGGAAGTAAGCCATTAGATTGCACAAGGGTTTGGGTTACCCAAGGCCTGATCTGATTGCTGAAACTGGGTGACAAACAGGTAACAAGCCAGTTTTTGAAATGACACTTGCAACCCTTGCTATCCTGTAGTGTTGCTTATAGAGGGGGACTATCCCTTGGTTGACTGTGATATAAGAGGGAAAACTGCCTTCAACCACTCAGGGCATTGTTTAGCTCAGTGACAGTCATGGAAAGGAGGCACAAAAAAAAACCCCTCACCAGGCTGCTGTGTTGCCTAGCAACTGCCCTGCCAGTCTTCAAAGCCCTTGTCACAGTTTCTTTGTATGATGGGGACACCACTTTCTTCCCCACTAAATTATGAACCACAGTTGTCAAGTTTATTTTAAGGTGTCTGTTCCTCAAAAGCACAGGAAATCTGTTTCATGGCAGGCACCTACATACGGAACTGGTGGGTTCAAAGGAGTTTCTGGTTCTTTTTCTGGAACTCTGTCCAGATCTACTCTTTCAGACTCTCAGAGTTGGGAGAAATGATGATTTACTTTGTCTCAAGAGACTGTGGATTCTATTTCACCCTAAATGCATCTCTATTATCTAACTGAGCTGGAAAATTGGCCTCCTTTCTCTTTAAATCCTCCTTCCCATGAAAATCTCAGTTGATTGCCATGAAATGTCAGCATTTCAAAGTGAATATGGCCTCACAAATTATTGTCTTCAACCAGTCCTGGAGTATTCCCTAGCCAGTCTGGTTTACAAAATATCCAGAATTAATATACGTGAGATAAATATACATTCAGTCTCCAGTTAGTTACTTCATCAGTTCAGCAACAGTTTCATTTGAAAGGCCCAATTTTTCTGGATTTGTATGCTTATAATCTCTTCCGTTTATTAACACACTTATAAGTCGTCTTCACAAACATTAAGAAACTTCAGCACATACCAAATGCAGCAGAGAGGCTGGTGTCCAGTGCAGGGTATTCTGATCATACAGTAATATTCCTATCTTGAGTTCAGACCAAATGCCCCAGGCATTCCATTTCCTTGGGCACTAAAACTACATTTCTCTCTGCTGTGCCTGAATTCCTGCACCAGGGACCAATTTTCCTGGTGGAAGTGACGATCATTAAAATATCATCAAGGTAATGTTCTTTATAAGAGCTGGTCCATGAAACACTTGAAGATTCATGGCTGTCACAAAGGGCAGTCAAAAAAGGTGACTATCTGGAGCCCTAAGTTGTCCTTTTTAGTCACTCTGTGAACCTGACAGTACATCAGCCCAAAAGGGAAGTAGGAGCCCAAAAGTAAAACTTGCCCCATAAATTGTTTTGTCCAGTGACTGTCTTGGAAAGACTAATGGGGCTGAAGCCAACGGTGATCTGTGTATGGATAATATACCAGAACTGGATTTAGGCATAAGCAGCTTACTTCTGATATCAAATTTTAATAGATGCTGGAGCATCACTACTGCTGCTATGCCTGAGGCCCCTGCAATTCATCCTGTATAGCAGCCAGTCCCTGAAAAACAACAGCAGCTCTGATAACAAAATAGAACAGAGCCTGCAAGCTCTCCCATATTGACAGGTCTGGCAGCACCCCACCCTCTTTGTATAGATTTTTATGGTCAAAGGAAACCTATACAAGAGGAAGGGATAGGGTCCTGCAGGACTCAGAACTGACTTTTGATTTTGGAGTTGCAGCTGCTTACGTACCTAGCTGCTATATAGAACAAGCAGCAAAAGTGTGGGAGATGTCCAGAGAAGGGAGGATCAGGACGGGTGAGCAAGGAAGAAACAGAGAACTTTCTCCCTTGCCTATGGGCATCCCCACTTGAAGTCCAGCTCTAAATATTATCTCTTTTTTTTTCTTGCCGTTGAGTGCTTATGCATCTCAGCATTTTATTAAATTAGCTGGCAATCTTCAGATCATCCAAGATGATTACTCCAGGGCTTTTTTTGAGGGGGTACGGAATACTTTTTTTGCCTGCTTCTTTGCATGGTCCTAGGGCTGGCTTAAGAGGTGAGGCACTGGCTCAGGGCACACCACAATAGGGGCGCAGGAAGCCTGCCTTACTGACTTGCTCCCAGTCTACCTTCTGTCTCCAAAGCCATGGCTGTTTTAAAGGTTAATGCAGCCACAGGAACAAAAGTAAATGCTTAATAAAGCTGGGGGAGTATTTGCTTTTGCTCCCCTGGCTGTATTGCTGCAGGGAGGAGAAAGGGGTGTCTAGAGTTGGGCTGAAAGGCTGGACATGGGTAGATACAGGGGGAGGGGGACTGGGTCTGGTAATGTGCTGATACTGGGGCTGTGGGTGGCTGGAAATGGGCTGATACTGGGATTGGAGAGAACTGATACTGGCAATGGGCTGGTATTGGAAATGGGCTGATGCTGGGGAATGGGCATGGAAATGAACTGATAATATGGCTGGGGGATGGGACTGGAATTGGATGGATACTGGAAATGGACTAATGGGAGGCTGGGACTGGAAATGAGCTAATACTAAGTCTAGGGAGATGGGACTAGGAAAGAGCTGGGACTGGCAGTGGGGCTCTGGGACGGGAAGAGAGCTAATTCTAGAGCCGGGGTTCTGGGATTGAAAGGGGGCTAATGCTGGCAGATGCTGGGGTCGGGGGGGGGGAGGGAATGGAGTTACTGGGGAAGGGAGAGGGGGACAAATATTATGGGATGTGGGGAAGAAGTAAAGTCAACCAGGTAGAAGTTGAGATGGTGGGGTATAAGGACACAAGCTGGGGTAAGAAGAAGGAAAGACAAGGTTAATGTATACTGGAGAAGGAGGTAAATGGGTGGGTTCTGCGGAAGGAAAGTAGGAGGAGGACAACTGGTACTAGGGACATAAGATGTGGGAAAGCAGGGACTCTGACAGGTGGAGAGTTTAAAACTGGGTGAGAAAACAGAAGAAAGACTCTAAGATAGGCTGGGAATTGGGAGTTTAAGTAGGGACTTGGGGCCTGGATGGGATTGTGAGTAGGGACGTGGAATTGCTTGGTGGGGGATAGTGGGGACTAAGAAATTGACCAGAAATTAAGTAGGGCTGTGAGATCAAGTGCAGAAATATGGGAAGGGGAAAAGGTTTCAAGGGCCTAGAGGGATTGGGGGGCAGTTGAAAAAGGACAGAGTCCTATGGAGAGGATGAGAGCCACTGGAAGGGACAGATCTTCCTTGAAGGAGGTGAAAGAAGGTAGAAATGGGGGGAGGTGAAAGGGGAAATGGAAGCCTGGATGGGGGTAAGATATAAGAAAGGGCCTGGCGGTGAAGAGAGGATGAGAGCTAGGGAATGAGCTAGGGTTGATTAAAGGATGAGAAGCAGAAGGTGGCAAATGAGGCTAGGGAGGAGATGAGTAGAGGGAGGAAAGGGGGACTAGAAAGTGGGTGAAAGGCCGGGGTGGGGGTAGGGAAGGGATAGGATGCTGGCATAGGAATGAGGCTGATTGATTGACTTTTAGTATTTAACTCACGCCTTCCCAGGGGGAGATCAAGGCGAGTTATATTTAGGTACAGTAGAGAAGAGAACCCCTCCCCCGCAGAGCACAGAAACAAAGAGAAGTGGGAGAGCCACACCACTTTAAGAGAGAGCTTTATTGAGGGTCAAAGGTCAGCCCTACACGTGTTTCGGCACACAGGCTTCTTCGGGGGACAGTGACCTTAGAAAATAATAACCATACATACAAGAAAAGTTAAAAATTAATAACCATATATACAAAAATAAATAATAATGAAATTTAAAATATAGAATAACGTGTATACAAAAGTCAAATAAGAACATAAAATAATAGATATTGACTAATAACAAATGTAGATGTAAAAGAGCCCATTTAAAAAAACTGTCAACATGTAATTAAGATAACATATAAGTGATAATAAATAAATAGAAGGTGAGAACAGTAAAACACAACAATTAAAACTATGCTGTGCAAAGGTGATAAATGATAATAAATCAATCATAAAAAAAAACATGTAATAAAAGGGGAAGGGGAACCCCTAAGAGAAATTTGAAAGGAGAAAATGAAAAGAGAGAAAACCATCCACCATAACGAAGGTATTTTATGGACATCGCTATTACAGAGGAAAACTTAGACTCACCAGTACGAGGACACTCATATACTTAAAAGGAGAATGATCGATTGTGTCAACATAGGCAATGTAGCTAAAAAAGAAATGTATAAAAGTATTGAAAATCTGTTAGAGGGTAAAAATGTATGTATATATTTTTTATACAATCTAACCACTGGGAGAACAGAGAGGATGTGATAATATACAGATGCTTGAATTTCAATTGCACCATCTTATTTATAAAGGTAGATTATGCTAAGATTGATTTCTGAGCAATTCCCTTTCTTGGCTCTTTTTATCCCTTGCTCTGACTGTCTGGCTTGCTTTGTTCTATGGGTAATTGTCTAAATAGTTGACATTATAGGGGGTTTGCCTTACTCTCCTTTAAATGCGAATTTGTGAACACATTGTTCTTTTCTCTTTGAGGAGTCGCTTGCTCAAAGGTAACGATATATTTTCTCTCTCTATGTATGTCTTTATATACAAGCTGTCATTTACACTTTGATTACGGCTGTGCCCCTTTGAATTTTTTCTCCGTTTCTCTTTGTTTCCGGTGCACTCTCTGCGTTTTTTGGCTCAGACCCCCGCCACAAGGGTAATACACTTTAATCATATCAGGTTATTTTAAGCTAAGAACTGATAGTATGTGCTTCCACACTTATATTGTAACATGGGGTATCTCTTATTGATATACTGTAACCCATGAAACAATTATTATCACATACATTTTTACCCTCTAACAGAAAGAGTCCTGCATATGAGTACCAGCACCTTTTTTTGCCAGGAAAATGCACTGCTCCTATAAGTTCCTTTCCTATTTATCAGTCTTTGAGTTCTTAATCTTCTAATTTATATGTTACCAATGGATTTTTGTGACTGGATGTATGATTTTACACTTTTTTCTTTGAAGCACTGCTTCTAAACCCTTGACCATACTCTCAATTTTTCAAGTCCCCTTGTTTTTTCTCCACTCTTTATCTTCTATACTCCACTGTTGCAGATTTGTGTCATCTGCAAACACATTTTTTCTCACTGTCACTAATCAAGAATCACCTTTAATACATAGTCCTGAAGTACTCCAGTAGTAAATTTCTCTACACCAGAGTGGATTCCATTGAGTTTTACTCTCTGAGCACTAGATTTACTAAAGTGATCTACCGTATTAGTGCACACTAGAAATGAATGTAGAGACCCCTTCAATGTAACAGCTTTAAACAGTAGAGAATGGTCCTACTGAGGTAATTCAATAGGACCTGTAAATGTTCTGGTCATTTTTCAGAATGGAAGGTATTTCTGCCAGGAACATAATCCTAGGAGGAGACTTACTTGGGAGGGAATATTCAACCAATATATAAACTGCTCCCAAAGGCAGAACCCATAGTGGCAGGTGTTTGTCTTCACAGCTAATACACTAGCAAGATGGATTCTCCTGATTAGACACTGCATCAAGAGGGAGCAGTGGGATTGGAGTGTGATATTGGAGCAGTGGGATTGGAGCAGTGGGATTGGAGTGAGTGGAAGAGTGGCCTAGTGGTTGGGGCAAGGTACTTCAGGCCAGAAGGTCAGGGGTTCATATCCCACTAGAGCACAGTAACCTTGGGCCGGAAGGACTGGGGTTTCTAGTCTCACAGGTGCTCCTTGTGGTCTTGGGCAAGCCACTTAACCCTCCACAGCCCATGTTCCCTGTAAAATAGTTATCTCCAAGTTATAATGCCCTGTTCAATGTAATTTCAGTTTGTTCAATGTAAACCGCACTGATGCAGAATAGCGCGGTATATAAGAGAATGTAAATAAATAAATATTGGTCCCTTACGCCATGCACCCAGTATTCGCTATGCCTATGCAAACACTGCCTCACACTCCATGCTCAGAGGAGCAGTCATACTAGTGGAGAGAAGATTGAGAAAAGCAAAGGAACATCTGGGAGCTGCTGGAGGAAAGGAGAGGTTTCAGAAGAGCATCCCTAGAAACCATGTGACACCCAGAGCCAGGAGCACTAGAAGCTGCACTAGGGATAGCTTACAAAGTAGCTCCCATCTATGAGGTAAATTACACCATATTAGTGCAGGAGAGAGAAAGAGAGGTAGTACCACAGGAAAAGGAGAGAATTTGTAAATGCATGTAACATGGTTTTTCATATCTCCCAATATCTGTAATTTTTCTGTTATTGTCAGTTATCTCTATCTAATTTTTGAATAAACTCTTTTGTTCAGAATACAAATTCTAGCCTAGACTCAATTATTTTTGAGAGGGGAGGTGGTGTGTGTGGGGTGAGCATGCCCTAGGAACTCAAATAAATTATCCTCAGGAGCAGAGATTTCTCTTGGGTGGTTGTGACCACTGTCTGCCAAGCAGAGAGTGTAGATGCTGCAAGGACTACTCCCAACATGGGGCCTGAAGATGGTAATTAAAAAGAGTGCTGACAATATTCTGGACTTTAGATTAAAGAGCTAAAAATTACCAGTGCAGCGTGAAGCTGTTTTGATCTGTACTGATCTTTTCACTGTGAGGTTCTGGCAGAGAGTTGGTGAATTAATGGCCATAGCCAGTAGTGGAAATGATGGGAAGCTGGATTGCTGTGCTTTTTTTGGACATTTTGGATACAATAGCAGTATGTATTTGATTAAGACTGTAAAAATCTTCTTGCCTTTGCAAATTTGAATTAGCAGCATTTCCCACCTGAGGGCTCAGTGAATGTGCCTGTATGGGAATGTGCATTCCAATGATGTGGAAGTGTGCAAAATGTAAGGACGAAAGCTCTCCAAAAGTGATGTCCGTAAAATGTGTTTCTGCCTACCCAATTGAAGAGCACCAGTGCACATACAACAGAGCCCTACATTTAATTCACGCACTGGAGGACCCAAACATAAAATAGCGATAGCCTTCAAGCATCACTACAGTGGCTATGCTTCAACTCAGCCTGTGGCCTACTGATAGGTGTGCCAGAGAAAGAAAAAGAGACATAAAAGTTATCACCTATTAGCAGGACCTGGAACCCTTCCTGACCTCTGTAGAGAAGAAACAAACACAGTGATGTCTTGCCATTTAAGGCCCAAACATTTTCTGTTAATTCAGGGAGGCATGCTGGTGGACTGAGCCTAATGTCTGCAATAAATTGAGAGCATGCTCTGGTGCCAATAATGAGGGCCAGTTGCAGAGTTGGTTCAAAGTTTTGGCACCCTAAACAAACCTTAAGCCTTATTTCCCCCCCCCCCAGCTGCTTCTGACAGAATATCTGCAAGCAGGCAAGTCAAATGCAAGGCATTGATAAGGCAGGCAAAGGGAGAATTTGAGAAGAAGCTTGCTGCAGAAGCAAAAATGCGAAATAAAAACTTTTTCAAGTACATTCGTAGCAAAAAACCTGTGAGAGAGTCAGTTGGTCCATTAGATGATAGAGGGGTTTAAAGGGGCACTAAGAGGCGACAAGACGATAGCGGAGAGACTGAATGAATTCTTTGCTTCGGTCTTTACTGAGGAAGATGTAGGGATGTTACCCATGACTGAAGTGGTATTTAAAGGTGCGGAAGAATTGAAGGAAATATCGATACATCGGGAAGATGTATTACAACTATTAGATAAACTGAGGAGTAGCAAATCACCTGGGCCAGATGGTATACATCCAAGGGTGTTGAAAGAACTGAAATATGAGATTGCAGACCTCCTATTAGTAATCTGTGAACAATCATTACAATCATCTTTAATACCTGAAGATTGGAGGATCACCAATGTAACACCAATTTTTAAAAAGGGTTCCAGGGGTGATCGGGGAAACTACAGACCGGTGAGCCTGACGTCAATATTGGGAAAAATGGTAGAAACCATCATAAAGAATAAAATTGCTCAGCATGTAGATAGTCATGGCCTAATGGGAGACAGCCAACATGGCTTTAGACAAGGAAGATCTTGTCTTACTAATCTGTTATGTTTTTTTGAAGGTGTGACTAAACAGCTGGGCAAAGGTGAGTCAGTTGATATAGTGTATCTGGACTTTCAGAAAGAAAATAAGAACATAAGAAATGCCATACTGGGTCAGACCAAGGTCCTTCAAGCCCAGTATTCTGTTTCCAACAGTGGCCAATCTAGGTCATATGTACCTAGCAGTTTCCCCAAGAGACACAAGTTCCACAATGCTTGTACTGGGTCAAGCATTGATATCTTCGGTCACTTCTTAATAATGGTTTATGGACCTTTCCTCCAGGAACTTGTCCAAACCTTTTTTAAACCCAGCTACACTAACAGCCTTTACTACATCCTCCGGTAACAAATTCCAGAGTTTGATTACACGTTGAGTGAAAAAATATTTTCTTTTATTCGTCTTAAATAGTTTACCCTGTAGCTTCATTGCATGTCCCCTAGTCTTTCTATTCTGATAAGGTAAACAATTGATCTACGTTTACCCGTTCCACTCCGTTCATTAATTTATAGACTTCTATCATATCTCCCCTCAGCCGTCTCTTTTCCAGGTTAAAGAGCCCTAACCTTTTTAGCCTTTCTTCATAGGAGTATCCTTCCATCCCCTTTACCATTTTGGTGGCTCTTCTCTGTACCTTTTCTAAAATCGCTATATCCTTTTTAAGATACGGCGACCAGAATTGCACACAATATTCAAGGTGCGGTCTCACCATGGAACGATATAGAGGCATTATAATATCTTTGTTTTATTTTCCATTCCTTTCCTTATCATACCTAGCATTCTATTTGCTCTCTTGGCCGCCGCTGCACACTGGGCCGAGGGTTTTAACATGGTATCCACAATGACGCCTAAATCTTTTTCCTGGGTGGTGGTTCCTAATGTGAAACCTTGCATCGTGTAACCATAGTTTGGGTTGTTCTTCCCTAGGTGCATAACCTTGCACTTGCCCACATTAAATTTCATCTGCCATTTTGATGCCCAGTCTTCCAATTTATCAAGATCCTCTTGCAATTTTTCACAATCCCCTTGGGTTTTAACAACTTTAAATAGTTTTGTGTCATCTGCAAATTTGAGAACCTCACTCGTTATTCCACTTTCCAGGTCATTTATGAATATGTCAAAAAGCAGCGGACCCAGCACAGATCCCTGGGGTACACCACTATTCACCTTTCTCCATTGGGAAAATTGGCCATTTAGCCCTACCCTCTGCTTTCTATCTTTTAACCAGTTCCTGATCCACAATAGTACACTGCCTCCTATCCCATGACTCTTTTAGTTTTTTATTTATTTATTTTATTTATTTATTAACAATTCTTATATACCGCACTCTTAGCCATCAGCGCGGTTTACATTGAACAGAAACATCCGACAATATACATTTGTCTGGTCATTACATTTAACAGGGAGTAGAACTTGGAGAAACGGGGTAACTATATACAATGGTGGTTCATCTGATAAGGGACATCATGGTCAACTATATACATAGGTGGTACGACAGTACAGGAAACTGCTTGTTATTTACATTGTGGAGTAAGCCTGTTGCGAGGGTCTGCCTGTTTGACTATTTCTGCTATTCACTTGGGGGTTATGTTCGGAGCTGTCATTGAGATATTTAAGGAAGAGGAAATGTTTCAGCGCCTTTCTGAACTGGCTCAAGTTGGTGATTGCTCTGATTTGTGCTGGTAAGGTGTTCCATAAAGTTGGGGCGCAGAGTCGGAAGGCTCTGTTGGCTGTTGATCTGGTGCATTTTGTGATTTCATTTGGGATAACTAGCAAGTTCAACTCTGCAGTTCTTCATGGCCTGTTTGGTGCAAGCGGTTGGATGAGGTTAGAGAGAGAGGAAGAGGTGAGCCCCTTAGCCGCTTTGAATGTTAGCAGTAAAGTCTTGAAACTGATCCTTGCTTGAATGGGGAGCCAGTGTAGCTGTTTTAGAAGGGGTGTCACGTGGTCTCTCCTGGATGCCCCAAAGAGTACCCGTGCTGCACTGTTCATAGCCAGCTGCAGGGGGTTCAGGGTGAACCGAGGGAGTCCTTGTAGTATGGAGTTTGAGAAGTCGAAATGGGGAAGTATAAGGGCTTGATAAATGGTGCGGAAATCATCCGGTTCGAGTAGCGTGCGTAGGTGTCTGAGGGATCTGATTTTAAAGTAGATTGCCTTGACAGTATTGGCTATGTGGTTCTTCATGTCCAGGTTTTGGTCTAACGTTACTCCAAGGTAACGTATTGCAGGTTTCACTTGTAGTTGGGCATCCTTTACCTTAACACAGCTAGGTGGGGTGAAGTTGGTGTTCCTCGAGACGAAAAGTACTTCCGTCTTTTTGTGTTGTATTCGCAGGTTTTGTGACAGGAGCCACTCTGATATGGTGTCGAAGCAGTTAGTCAGAGGGGTGAGGTCTAGGCTATCCAATGATATAGGCATATATAATAGCACATCGTCTGCATATATCATGTAACTGACATTGAAGGATCTGATGATGTCGCAGATGGGTTGGATGTATATATTAAACATCAATGCAGATAGGGAGGATCCTTGGGGTACACCTTGACTTTGTTGGAATGGTTCAGATGTAGCCCCGTCTGCTCGGACATGCTGCCATCTACCGGACAGGTAAGATTTGCACCATTCGAGCGCTGTTCCGCAGATACCTTTTTCCCTTAGCCGGCAGATGAGAATTTCGTGGCATACTGAGTCAAAAGCCGCTGCTATGTCTAGAAAGACAAGAGCGAAACCTTGACGTATGTTATCCACACCTGAGATTATGTTGTTGAAGAGGGCTGTGAGTAGTGTTTCCACTCCATGTGACTCTCTGAATCCATGTTGGGCCGAATCCAGTGGGGCTGAGGTGTCTATATGATCCTGTAATTGTCTGTGCACTATTTTCTCGATGATTTTTGCGAGCATAGGTATGCTAGATATGGGCCTGTAAGACTCTACCTTTTGGGGATCAAGTTTGGTATTCTTTAAAAGAGGTCTTACAGAGGTCTGCTTGAGAGTAGGTGGGAAAGAGCCAGTGGTAAAGGATTGGTTTAAGATTTTGGCTATAATTGGGGATAGGTCACATCGCAGGTCCTTTAGTTTTGCCAAACGTCTCTGATGAGGGACCTTGTCAAAGGCTTTCTGAAAGTCCAGATACACTTTGAGAAGGTCCCTCATCAGAGACGTTTGGCAAAACTAAAGAGTCATGGGATAGGAGGCAGTGTACTACTGTGGATCAGGAACTGGTTAAAAGATAGAAAGCATAGGGTAGGGCTAAATGGCCAATTTTCCCAATGGAGAAAGGTGAATAGTGGTGTACCCCAGGGATCTGTGTTGGGTCCGCTGCTTTTTGACATATTCATAAATGACCTGGAAAGTGGAATAACGAGTGAGGTTATCAAATTTGCAGATGACACAAAACTATTTAAAGTTGTTAAAACCCAAGAGGATTGTGGAAACTTGCAAGAGGATCTTGATAAATTGGAAGACTGGGCATCAAAATGGCAGATGAAATTTAATGTGGAGAAGTGCAAAGTTCTCCAGGACCAAGCAGGAAGTCAGTCCTCACTTATGGGTGACGTCGGCGCCGACGGAGCCCTCGCGGAGCAATTTTCCCCAGCTTTCAAAGAAAGCCTTTGGGATTGCAGCGCGCATGCGCGGTCGTCTTCCCGCCCGAGGGTGCCATCTTAGCCAGTCTTCTTTTTTCCGCGGAGCCCTACAGACGTCCCCGTCTTGTCCCCGCGAAAAAGTTGATTTTCTTCTTTGTTTTATCCTTTTTTCTTTCGGTTCGACGCCGATCGTTTTCCCGCCCGGACTCGCGACGCCGGTCTCGAGTCCTCTTACTTTTTTCGGTTTTTCTGACTTAGTCAGCTTTCGTTTTCGTTTTCCCTGGCAGCCCGGTCCTTTGACCTCGCAGGGGCCCTTTTTCCCCCGATGGCTGCCAGTGGGTTTAAGCGGTGTGGTCGGTGTGACCGAAATATGTCACTAACCGACACACACGACTTTTGCCTCCGCTGCCTGGGCCCGGATCATGAGGAACTGATCTGTGGGCCCTGCAGCAAACTGTCCTCAAAGGCGTTGAGGAGTCGGCGGCATCAGCGTGAGAGAATCTTCGCTGACCCCAGCCGTACCCGGACCTCGTCGGAGGCCTCCGTGTCGAAAGGCTCCAGCTCGGACCGTCGCCGGAGCTCCTCCGACCGGGGTTCTCCCTCCGGGGACCATCGTCGGAAGGAAAAACCCGCGAGGGCGGCGTCGGTGGACGCTCCTGGTTCCGCGAGGGCCAGGTCGCATAGCCCCGACAGCCGCCCCGGGTCCTTGGAGAAGGAACACGTCCCGAAGCGACCTCACCTGGAGTCGGAGATGCCTGCCCGGGTAAGTCCTGTGGTCCTTCTGGACTCGCCTCCGCGACAGCCGACGTCGGACTCAGGTTGACGGCCTTGGAGAGCAGACTGTCTGCCTTCATGGACCAGCAGAGGGCACTGCTCGCTGGCTTCGCTGGCGTCGCTGCCCCGACCGCCGGGACGTCGACGTCCAAGTCGACCCCGGAGACCGAGCCGATCCTCGAGTCGATGAGAACTCGAGTCGATCCTCGGTCGAGGTCGCCCTCGGCCTCCCGTTCGGGACCGAGGTCGCCGACGCCGACTCCCTCGGCGTCGGGGCGGCTGGCGCCGCACCCTGCCCGGGCCGACCCCACCGAGTCCTCGTCGGAGTCGGTCTGGGAGTCTGAGGAGGAAGAGTCGCCTGATTCTTTCCGGACTCGGTGTGTCCCATCGGACTCACCGGAGTCCGAGCCTCGGAAGCAGTCCCCCCCGGAGGATGCCCGGTTCTCGGACTTCGTTAGGGATATGGCCAAGGCTTTGGCCTTCCCTGCGGATCCCGAGGAGGAGCCTCGAGCCGAAGAGCTCGACGCCCTCCAGTATGACTCTCCCGCGAGGGAACACTTTACTGTGCCGGTTCCTCCTATGCTGGAACGACTACTCTTCCGCATGTGGGAGAGTCCGGCCTCCTCACCGGTCCTGAGCAAGCGGGTCGATTCTATCTATCGAGTCCGCAAGAGCCCTGGCTTTCAAAAGGCACAGCTGCCACACCATTCCATGGTAGTGGAATCGGCCATGCACCGTCTTAAGAGCCAGAAGATGCACTCCTCGGTGCCTCCTGGCAGGGAGGCCCGTAACCTGGATGGCCTTGGCAAGAAGTGCTTCCAGGGCTCTATGCTCGCATGTCGTGTCCAGACTTACCAGCTATACATGGGCATGTATCTCCGGGATCTGGCTAAAGAGCTAGCCGGATTCTCCGCTGGTCTCTCCGAGGAGCCCTTGCGGAGGTTCCTAGCCTTGTCCACTGGCATTCGGGAATGCTCAAAGTTCATGTCCCGAGCAGCCTATGATGGCTTTGAAGCCTCGGCTCGAGTAGCCGCAGCCGGCATCGGTGCCCGCCGACAGGCTTGGCTTCAGTCGTCAGACCTTGAGCCCTGTCTGCAGGACAAGTTGGTCGATGTCCCCTGCCGAGGCGAAAACCTCTTTGGCAAGCCCATGGCGGAAAAGGCTGCGCAAATTGAGACTGAGACTCTCACCAGGACCAGGCTTTCTAGGAAGACATCCGCCCCTTCCCAGAAAAAGAAGGGCTCGGGGAAAAAGTCCTTTTACCCGAGGAAGGCGGCTGCCTACAAACAATACCCCCATTATCAGACCCCTGCAGCTCCCCAACAGGGCCAGCAGGCCAAGGGACGGGGTAACGGGTCCCGTAGGCAGCAAGCCCCCAAGCCTGCACCACCAGCCCCTGCTCAGCAGGGTGGGGGCTTTTGACTCGCTAAGCATAGCCTCTCCCCCCCCGCTGGTTCCCTCCAGCACCGGAGGCCGGCTGGTTCACTTCGCCCACAGGTGGTCCAGCATCACTGCAGATGCCTGGGTGCTTCAGGTCGTGCGAGAAGGCTATCTTCTCCACTTCCATCAGGTCCCTCCCTCCTATTTTCCGGGAGAACCTCCACGCCCCCCTCTGCACAGGGAGTTGCTCCTTCAGGAGTTAGCAGGTCTTCTGCAGGAACAGGCGGTGGAACCGGTGCCACACCACCTGAGAGGTCAAGGCTTTTATTCAAGGTATTTTCTGATACCAAAGAGAACAGGGGGCCTCAGACCCATCCTGGACTTGCGCAACCTCAACAAGTTCCTTGTGCGGGAGAAGTTCAAAATGCTTACCCTTGGAATCCTTCTGCCCTACCTCCAGCAGGGAGATTGGCTATGCTCCTTGGATCTAAAGGATGCCTACACGCACATCCTCATCCACCCAAGCCACCGCCAATACCTAAGGTTTGTGGTGGCAGGAAATCATTACCAGTACAGAGTACTGCCCTTTGGCCTGTCCTCCGCACCGCGAGTCTTCACAAAATGTCTCGCGGTCGTGGCGGCCCATCTCCGGCTTCACGGCCTCTATGTCTTTCCGTACCTCGACGACTGGCTCATCAGAGCAGCGTCCGCTCAGGAGGTCACCAACGCCACCTGCCGCAGGGTGACTCTGCTGCAGCACTTGGGCTTTGTCATAAACTTCGCAAAGTCCACTTTGCTCCCCTCACAGGATCTCGAGTTCATCGGCGCAAGGCTGCACACTCCTCAGGCGCGAGCATTCCTACCGCTCGACAGGGCTCAACGGCTCATGGACCTAGCCGACCGCTTTCGCAGCCAGCCCCTGGTCTCCGCCAGGCGCTTCCTGAGACTGCTCAGCCATATGGCTTCCACCGTCCATGTGACCCCCAATGCCCGCCTGAATATGCGGTCTGCGCAATGGTGTCTCCGCCAGCAGTGGCGACAAGCCACGGGCGGCCTAGCAGACCTAGTGCGCGTTTCCGAGCCGCTGGTCTCGTCTCTCCGGTGGTGGCTCCGGCAGCCGAACCTGATATTCGGAATGCCTTTCCAGTCACCTCAGCCGACCCGGGTGCTGACCACCGATGCATCCCTCCTGGGCTGGGGAGCACATTGCCAAGAGGCACGCACTCAGGGCCTCTGGACCACGTGGGAGTCTGCTCAGCAGATCAACTTCCTGGAGCTCAGGGCGATCCGCCTGGCTCTCAAGGCCTTCTCCCACCTGACTTCCCAACAGTCCGTCCTTGTCCAGACGGACAATCAAGTTGCCATGTTCTACGTGAACAAGCAGGGGGGCACGGGCTCCTTCCTCCTCTGCCGGGAGGCACAGAAGCTCTGCTCTTGGGCCGTCAGTCACGGCATTCTCCTCAAGGCAGTTTATCTCCCGGGCCAAGAAAATTGCCTTGCAGACAAACTCAGCAGGGTCCTCCAGCCGCACGAGTGGCGTCTGGATCCCTTGGTAGTTCAGAAGCTCTTCCTCAAGTGGGGTCTCCCCACGGTGGATCTCTTTGCCAGTCCTCACAACCGGCAGCTTCCTCGCTTCTGCTCTCGTCGGCCACACCCCCTCCGGGTGGCGGCGGACGCCTTTCTGATCTCGTGGTCGGGGAGCCTTCTGTACGCTTTCCCTCCCATCCCGCTGGTCTCTCGGACTCTTTTCAAGGTTCTCCGAGACAAAGCCTTCATGATCCTGGTGGCCCCTCGCTGGCCCAGGCAGCCGTGGTTTCCGCTCCTGCTGCAACTGGCGGTGGAGGATCCAATCCCTCTGGGGGTACAACCGGATCTCCTCACTCAGGATCAGGGGTCCCTCCTGCACCCCAACCTCAGGTCTCTCAACCTCATGGCCTGGCTGCTGAGAGGGTAGTCCTTGCTCCCCTTCTCCTGCCGGCGGAGGTGGAGGAGGTCGTCTTGGCTTCGCGACGGCCTTCTACCCGAAAATGCTACGCCCTTAAATGGCGTCGCTTTGCAGTCTGGTGTACCCAACAGTCTCAGGATCCCTTCTCCTGCCCGGTGTCGGTGATCTTGCAGTACTTGCTGCACCTCTCTAATCTGGGACTTAAGTCCAACTCCGTCAAAGTTCACCTCAGTGCTCTTTCAGCACATCATGTGCCGGTGGACGGCAGACCTCTCTCCAATGACCCTCTCGTAGCGAGGTTTCTCCGAGGTCTCCTTCTACTTAAACCACCTCTGCGCCCGCCAGCGCCTGACTGGGACCTGAATGTGGTTTTGCAGCGGATCACCTGTCCGCCTTTTGAACCTATGGCTACCTGTTCTCTCCGTTTTCTGTCTTGGAAAACACTGTTCTTGATAGCCCTCACTTCCGCTAGACGCGTGAGTGAATTGCAGGCCCTCGTGTCTGATCCCCCTTACACTAGGTTCTACAAGAATAGGGTAGTCCTACGGACTCACCCAAAATTTCTGCCTAAAGTGGTCTCCCCTTTTCACATCAATCAGGAGGTGGTACTTCCAACCTTCTTTCCCAGACCACACTCCAGCCGAGCTGAGACGGTCCTCCATACCCTGGACTGTAGAAGGGCATTGAACTTCTACCTTGACCGTACGCGGGAGCACCGTAAAGCTGCTCAGCTTTTTGTGTCTTTTGACCCCAATAAATTGGGGCTCCCGGTCTCCAAGCGTACTCTGTCCATCTGGGTTGCGGACTGTATCTCTTGGGCTTATGGGGCAGCCGGACTCTCCTTAGATAGTCGAGTCACGGCTCATTGCGTTCGGGCAAAGGCCACGTCAGTGGCTTACCTCCGCTCTGTTCCGCTGGCAGACATCTGCCGGGCCGCTACTTGGTCTTCGAGCCAGACTTTTGCGGTCCATTACTGTCTCGAGAGGGAGTCCCGTAGGGACAGTGCTTTCGGACAGGCAGTCCTCCGTAATCTCTTTGAGGTCTGAGCAACTCCTACCCTCCATCCCGGATGTGGGCTACCGGTGGGTGATAATTCAGCGAAGATTCTATCCTTCTGTGCTGCTGAGCTAGAGGGAGCTCATTTTTGTGCTTAGGGTCTCCGGTAGCCTTAAGCTTGGGAGTCCCATAAGTGAGGACTGACTTCCTGCTTGGTCCTGGAGAAAGCGTAGTTACTCACCTGTAACAGGTGTTCTCCAGGAGCAGCAGGAATCAGTCCTCACTACCCTCCCTCCTCCCCTTGGAGTTGCAATCGTCTGCTTATGTTCTTTTTGCAAATTTTTATGCTGTCTTTTTTAGCTATGTCATCTGACTGGCTAAGATGGCACCCTCGGGCGGGAAGACGACCGCGCATGCGCGCTGCAATCCCAAAGGCTTTCTTTGAAAGCTGGGGAAAATTGCTCCGCGAGGGCTCCGTCGGCGCCGACGTCACCCATAAGTGAGGACTGATTCCTGCTGCTCCTGGAGAACACCTGTTACAGGTGAGTAACTACGCTTTATTCACCTAGGGAAGAACAACCCAAACTATGGTTACACGATGCAAGGTTCCACATTAGGAACCACCACCCAGGAAACCGATTTAGGCGTCATTGTGGATAACATGTTAAAACCCTCGGCCCAGTGTGCAGCGGCGGCCAAGAGAGCAAATAGAATGCTAGGTATCATAAAGAAAGGAATGGAAAATAAAACAAAAGATATTATAATGCCTCTATATTGTTCCATGGTGAGACCGCACCTTGAATATTGTGTGCAATTCTGGTCGCCGTATCTTAAAAAGGATATAGCGATATTAGAAAAGGTTCAGAGAAGAGCCACCAAAATGGTAAAGGGGATGGAAGAATACTCCTATGAAGAAAGGCTAAAAAGGTTAGGGCTCTTTAACCTGGAAAAGAGACAGCTGAGGCGAGATATGATAGAAGTCTATAAATTAATGAACGGAGTGGAACGGGTAAACGTAGATCGATTGTTTATGTTATCAGAATATAGAAAGACTAGGGGACATGCAATGAAACTACAAGGTAAACTATTTAAGACTAATAAAAGAAAATATTTTTTCACTCAACGTGTAATCAAACTCTGGAATTTGTTACCGGAGGATGTAGTAAAGGCTGTAAGTGTAGCTGGGTTTAAAAAAGGTTTGGACAGGTTCCTGGAGGAAAGGTCCATAAACCATTATTAAGAAGGGACCCAGGATATCAATGCTTGACCCAGTACAAGCATTGTGGAACCTGTGTCTTTTGGGGAAACTGCTAGGTACGTATGACCTAGATTGGCCACTGTTGGAAACAGGATACTGGGCTTGATGGACCTTGGTCTGACCCAGTATGGCATATCTTATGTTCTTAAGAGGGTGGAGAGAGATATTCAGGATTATTTCAAGCTCAATAATAATGGGGAAGTCACATTGCTGAGTTTATGGGATGGTTTTAAAGCTTCCATTAGGGACTATTTGTTGACATGGGCAACTTGGGAAAGGAAGTTGAGGGAGGGAGTGGTTAGGTACTTGATATTTAGGATAGAGAGGAAGGATGTGGAAAATGCCCTGCTCTTTACCACCTCCAGAATCTGCTGCCTAGTTTGCCTAATGGTTGGGCCAGCTCTGTAATTCTACAGAGTCTGTTTTGCCATGAACCTTTCTTCATCTCTGATAAGTCTTCCGTTTTTCAACACTGAGAGTCACTAAAAAGCCCACTTGCTGTGGAAAAGGGGTAGAACTCCAGAGTGAAGACATTGGGTGTTAGGATCAGTGCATCGTAGAGTCTGTCAGAAACAGCTGGAGGATAGATACCCAGCTCAGCGGTGAGCAGTATTGGCAGTGCTGGAGGTGTCACATGCACCAAATGGGCTTGTGAGTGAGAGTGGAGAATTCGAAAGGAGGAGCGTGGCCACTGTCACTGGGACTACAGTATCGGACACAACAATCACAACTACTGCCAGCAGAAGTGAATGTGGAAGTCCTATGAAGCCATTGTGGCCTACCACTAGACCAGGTAAAAAGAAGAGGCTACAAGATCTAAAGGCTGAGGTTGTGTCCAGTTATGAAAAGCATAGAGCAAGCCTTAGGAGGACCTACACCATCTGAACCCTTGGTCATGATGCTGCCACCTACCCACTCTAGATTAGAGTCAAGGGTCAAAACATGGGATGCTCAAAGAACCACTGCCTCCGTGAGTATATCTGTGACTAGTGAAGGTTTGCTCTAGATTAGAAAAGCTTTTGACATAGGACTGTCAATCTTAGACACCCTATGAGATTTATGTATGCCTAGCCTTGGGATCACCAGTAGAAGGGCCTGCATCTGCAGTGTCCACCATGTGGTCAGTCTCCAGCCTGGAATCAGACCAGCTATTATATCCCAGAGGCAGTCATGGTTCCAGCAGTCACAGGAAGAAGAATGCCAAACAAGAAAGTTTGAAGTTTAGAAGTAACAATAAGATAGACCTTTCAATTTTGCCAGTACCATCAGAAACATAGAAATATGATGACAGAAAAAGACCACATGGCCTATCTAGTCTGTCCTTAAACTAAAGAGGGATCTGTGGATTGAACTAGGTTGCCTATGAGACCGTTGACTACCTGACTGGTCCAGGTCAGAAAAACTGATTAGAAGGAGTATAGGAGATAAGGAGATGGGCTTACTGGTATGTAAACCTGAAAATTATTAGCATTGTGGAGTCAAAACGAGATGAATTTGGGCGAGATTAAATCTGCTATCACATGAAACCTGACCCTGCCTTCACAGCATACAGAAAAGAAGATCTTGTGAAAGTCATCATCAACGCTCAGTTCGGACAATGGTAGAAAGGACGCTCAACTGAAAAACATGAAGTAATGGTAGTAGGGGAGGACTTGAGAGCTAAACATTACGCAGTCACCAGATTCTGCCCAGAGATGGTTTAGTAAACAAACTTGACCCTTGATGATACAGCACCTGAAGTGCTTCCAGGAAGTACATGGAGGCTTTTCAGAGATTGCCCTACCCTGCCATATAGACTGGCAGCTATTGCATATTACCAGGGCTGTACCAAGGGCTGTGCAAGCAGTGTGGCTGCATAGGGTGCAAGTACAGAAAGAGTGCTGATATCATTACTGGGCTTCCAGGAAGCTCATAAAGAAAGAGTTACTGCACGTGACTGAGGTGGAGTGGGGCACCAGATTTGTTACTCACACAGGATGTATTTCTAGCTTGGTACATTCTATTCTTGTGCTCTACTGCAGGAAACAGCCAGACATAGCAGAGAATAGCACTGAGTCATCTAGTATAGAATATACATCAACATAATTGAAAGGACTTTTAATGACGGATTGCCTTAATAACACAGTAATGCAGTTAAGAAATAATTTGAAGTGGTTGTAGAAAAAATACAGTGGGAGTTGAGGAGCCGCGCTCACCCGGAGATGCATAAATAGCGGCGTCCCTACCCTGAGGGAGCCGCATCGCTGCCTGACCACCCGGCTGCTCCTTGCCTTCACTCCTGCCCAATCGGGGCAGTGGGAGTGCTCCTGCCCAATCGGGGCAGTGGGAGTTGAGGAGCCGCGCTCACCCGGAGAAGCATAAATAGCGGCGTCCCTACCCTGAGGGAGCCGCATCGCTGCCTGACCACCTGGCTGCTCCTTGCCTTCACTCCTGCCCAATCGGGGCAGTGGGAGTTGAGGAGCCGCGCTCATCCGGAGAAGCATAAATAGCGGCGTCCCTACTGGGCGCGCCCGCGCCTGAGGGCCTCGCCAGAGGGCCCTTTGGCATGGCCCTTAGGCAGTGGCCATTGGCGTGGCCCGCCCCACAGAAAGAATTTGCAGCGAGTGAGGCCCACAGAGTAACTATAACCGGATCGCAGTCACTCATGGCTTGAGCTCCCCGGGACGGGTATGAGCTCGCCGACACCGCATTTCACACACCTCGAGCTCCCCAGGCCGGGTTGAGTTTGCAAAACGCGGAGTTCCAACACCTCCGGCATCGCACTGCCCAACGCGCTGCACTGAGGACCAACGCCACGTAAGTCAATCTCAAGGAGATAGTCCTGCTAGCAATACCTACACTTACAGTTTGACCAAACTGATACTTGAGATCTGACTGTTGAAACTGACCAAGTTGATGCAGCTGCACTAGGTTTAAAGTATACTGCGGAGTTTGTTGTAAAACATCCAAGATATTGTGAAGGGTCAGCATAGAAAAACCCTGTTACTGACCTCTGACAACGATACTGCAAACTGCCACCAACTCTACCACCATTATTGATACAGTTGCATGCTAGTGTTGCCAATTAATGATCATAACAGGCGCACTTACCTCTACCTCTATTAGTGTTGTTTACTTATAATGTTGCTAATGTTGCCACTATTGCTACGTTGCTACTATTGCTAATGTTCCTACTGTTTACTACTATTGCTACATATCCCTGATACGTATACCGACTTCTGTTGACACCTATACTTGCTAGTACAAACTGTTGCAACATATACTGTTGATACTTACTCTTGGTAATGCTGCAAATATAATTACCAGGGATACAAATATAGTTGTCAGAGTAAAGGGCATTGCAAAGTTACATCACACAGCTAAAAAAATGAAGACGCTAATCTTGTACTTCGGTATATGCCTGTTCACTCTAATCCCTGCCTACACATTCAATCCAAACCTATACCAATCACACCTATGCACACCATTATACCTCCTCTACACCATACAAACGCCACAACCACTCCTACTCGCACCATACTACTTCACCAGAAATATAGTAACACACACTCTCCAACACAGGGCCTCCACTAACAGTCCTACGAGAAATCGGAGGCACCGCAAGCCTAAAGCATCATTGGCCCGCACACACAACCAAACACCGACAAAATTCACTAACAACCAGGCTACACAGGCACTGCATGAAACCTGTAATATCACCCTCATTAATGCTCGCTCAATCAGGAACAAGACCCACATAATCCACGACATCATCACAGACGAGCAACCTGACATCCTATGTATAACTGAAACATGGGTCACTAACACTGATGCAGCCATATTAAACCAGAACAGCAAACTTGGATACAACCTGTATAATTGTCCCCGATCCCACAAAAAGGGTGGAGGGGTCCTCATAATAGCTAAAGCCAACCTGCAACTCTCAAGCACATATCAGAACTCAAACACAGACATAGACCTACTCAAGGTAGAAAACTCAGCGGTATCCATCTGCTTGATATACAGACCCCCCTTGCCACATCATGAGATATTTGCCTCGGCATTAGAAAACATATCCTCGACGCAACCAAAAAAATTCCAGATCATACTAGGGGACCTAAATCTAACATCAACGACAGCCACGCATGCAAACACCTTCCTAGAAGCTATGACCCAGCTAGGGTACCAACAACTAATAACAGAGCCCACCCATGAAAAGGGGCACACACTAGACATGGTCTTCACACCCACAGGAGAACAGGCCAACGTTGAGAAGCCCCGGATAGAGATCAACCCACTACCCTGGTCAGACCACCACCAAATCAGTATACGGATAAAGCTTCCTACCTTGCCTAAGGACACAAAAGCAAAAAGAGTAACACACCAACAAAGAAGATTTAACAAACCAAACATGGAATGTCTCATCAATACCATCAAATCCCGCATAGACCTGGGAAAAAACAGACCTCAATGAATTAACAAGCAGCTGGGATTCTGGAATTCAGACCATAGCGATCCCTAAAGGGAACCTTACACCAAAAACATCCAAACACCAATCAGAACCTTGGTACACCATAACACTGACCAGAATGAAGAGAGACCTTAGAAAACACGAAAGAAGGTGGAGACATACCAAGTCCATCGAACTCAGGTCTGTGTACCTCAACCTCCTCTCAAAATACAAAGAAGAAGTAAACACAGCTAAGAGGATACACCATACCAACATTCTAAACAAAGCCATCAACAAATCACGGGAACGTTTTGCACTAGTAAAATCGTTAACCAAAACAGCCTTACCAGAACATCAAGATAGCCACATCCATCCACAAACGCTGGCAAATTACTACGCAAGCAAGCTGACTACCACCACTCCCACTCCCTATGTAGACACACCATGCCAAGGAACAGAGGTGGAGCATGAACTGACATGGAGCATTTTCCGCAGCATCGATGAACAACAAACCATCAACATACTAACCTCCATAAATACCACCACCTCACCACTCGACCCCTGCCCAACTGCGTGGATCAAAGCAGCAAAAAAAGAGATCAACCAGCAAATATCCCACATTGTAAATCAGTCACTAAGTCAAGGAATAATGCCTGACCAACTAAAGCAATCTATAATAAGGCCAATCCTAAAGAACAACTCACTCAACAAGGAAGACCCGACCTCATACCGCCCCATCTCCAGCATTTCGTTCCTGGCAAAAATCATTGAAAAAGCAGTGCTCATACAACTTCAAGAACACCTTGATGACCGTGATACCCTAGACAAACAGCAATACGGGTTCATACGAAACCATGGAGTTGAAACACTTTTGATAGCGCTAATAAACAACCTCCTCAAAGGCCTAGAAGACAGGAAGAAAATGTTTATACTCATTTTCATTGACATCTCTGCCGCCTTTGACACTGTACATCATGGGATCCTCCTTAACAAACTGGAATCTATAGGAATTGTGGGAACCCCCCTCAAATGGTTCTCCTCCTACATAACGAACAGAAGGCCACAAGTACAATTCAATGGTGAAAAAGCTGAACCATTCTCTCAAACACAGGGTTCGGCCCTCTCGGCACTACTGTTCAACATTTACATGCAACCCCTCTGTGACATTTTCAAAAGGCATAACATCAACTACCACCTCTATGCAGATGATATTATGCTCTACACACAATTGGACGCCGCGGACCCTAAATATACACAGCTCGAAACCTGCCTGGACGAGATGTTAAGATGGCTACAGAAAAACAACATGACAATTAATCACAAGAAAACAGAAGTCATGTATGTATCCAGTAAACCGAACTTCAAGCCCCCCTCTACAATCACCATGTGCAACAACACGTACAACACGAAAAATGAAATCAAATATCTAGGAGTCACACTCGACTGCAACCTAAAAATGGAGACACACCTACGTAAAACAAACAAAGCCATCTTCCATAAACTGAGGGTGATACAACCTCTAAGGAAAATAATAGAACCCTGTGATTTTCGGTCAGTGGCACAAGCACTCATTATGCCACACCTAGACTACTGTAATGCCATCTTACAAGGTCTGCCTAAAAAATCACTAAATATCCTTCAGATGGCCCAAAATGTGACAGCCAGGATCATAATGGGAACAAGCATTGCTGAACACATTACCCCCATTTTAATCGAGCTACATTGGCTTCCAATTGCAGCTAGGATACAATACAAGATGTTAGTAACCACCTTCAAACTAATAAATAACTTATCCCCCTCATTCCTGTCCTCACTTATCAGCGCGCAACCTACAAATAGGGACAGAAGAACCACCAACTCGGGTACCCTGCAAGTCCCCACCAACATCAGAGCTGTGAAAACAAGTATGTGTCGCAGAGCCTTCTCATTCTCTGCACCAACTATCTGGAATCAACTCCCTTTTGAGCTGCGTTTAACCAAGGACCTTACCAAATTCAGGAAGGAGCTAAAAACTCACCTCTTCAAATGTCACTACAATCAGCTATGACTCTCAAGTGCGATGGAGTCGTAGCAAAACAATCAGTTAATTATATGCTTTTGAAACCGCTATATGTATAAATATGTAAATATGTATATATAAATGTAAAAATGTGTAATCCATTCCCCAAGACACTAACCTTGTGTGCTGTGACCCACCCTCAGATCTATGTATTTACTATCCCCTCCCAAGTCTTGATTCGACAACCCCCAAAGATGAATCGAACCGCTGCTGATCGCTGGAAGTGGCAGTATATAAGTGTGTATTAAATAAAAATAAATAAAATAAATAAAATGCTTCTATAAAAATTCCTAAAATGATCAAAGTGTAATTTTAAAAAAGCATAAAATTTGAAAACCCAGTTTTTACTATAAAAAATATAAAAATTAAAAAATAGTATTCTTAGCCATTTTCACTTCCTTATTGATTTTGATGAGCTCCATTACAATGTATTTAATGCTCTATGGTGATTTGATGTGTCTTATTTGAGGAATAAAAAATTTGACATTGGAGATATAAATTGTTCTTTATAAGATATAAGGGAGTAGGAAATTAAAGTTGTAGGGGATTGCTATTCTACTAGTAAAGTGGTGATCAACCAAATCCTCAGGACACACCTAGACAGTCAAGTTATCAGAATAACCACAATGAATATGCATGAGAGAGATTTGCATACTATGGAGTCAGTGCATTCAAATCTTTCATATGCATATTCATTGCAGTTATGAAAACCTAACTGGTTAGATTTGTCCCGAAGACTGGGTTGAAAACCCATGTAGTAGCGCATATTCCATGACCAATTGTAACTAAGTTGAATCTTGATTTTATGGGTTGCCACCCTAATGGGTGCCCCACTAGACTTGAGATGAGGAGACATTTGACTATGATTATGGGTTGCTGCTCCAGTGGGTGCCCAAGTAATAAAAAGATGATGTGTAATGTTGTGGGTAGTTGGGAATCAAGAGACCAGGATTCAGTTCCCACTAACACTCCTTGTGGCCTTGGGCAAGTTACTTAACCCTCCATCGCCTCAAACAAATCCAAGTTATCAGTGTCTTGGTTTAATGTACATTACCAAGTTTAAGTTATAATGTAAACTGCTTTGACTGAAATGATAAAACGGTATTAAAAAAAAACCCTGTTAAATAAATAAATAAATAAATAAATAATATAAAGGTGTATGCTAATGGCGAATTTACAATACTACCTCATTATAGAAGGGTCTTTTATTAATGGCCGCTAAGGTGTTGCATGTAACGTGCCAATAGCACCCAAACCATGACATGTTAGGTGCAACACCGCCGTGATGACTGTCAGGAGTGTGGAAAGCCTTTCCCCAGCAGTTAATTTGGAGCTTGTTCCCTTGCCTATGCTGCATTAGCGTGGGTGGACTTAACACCACCTATTGAAGTGGTATTAGGTGAACCTGTTCTAATGCAGTTATTGCGTGGTGTGAGCACAGCAATAACTGCGCTGAGCTCACCACGCCCACTCTCCATCACTAGCCCACTCACTTGCAACCCTAATGTGGGTTGCACAGTTAGTGTGGGAATCATTCTGCAGTAACTGTCATGGCCCTGCGCTAGTTGGCAACACATGTCCAAGTGCACATGAATATCTCCCAGACTGCCTCGAAAATGTCTGATTCGTTTTGGAGTGGTGTGTTGGTGGAGATGGGGTGGCCCTGGCAACTATCCAGTTATCGGCAATATTCACCACTAACCAGATAGCCAAATTGTGTAAAGTTGGGACAGGTCAATGGCTGTTCTAACTGTATGCGGTTCTTGCTATCTGGTTAGCAGCTGAATATTGCTGCTGACAAATAGCAATACCAATCGCTGGAAAAGCCAGATATTCAGTGCCAGATGCCGGATAAACTCTGGCACTAAATATCTGGTTGTAGCTTTAGTGGCAGCAGCCAGGTACTTTAAAAATGCTGACTGCCACTACTGAATATTATCGCCTATAGTTTTAGTGGTAACAAGCTTTGGGTTTTTTAATTTTTTTTATTTTAACTTTTTTCATATTTTTTTCTTTAGAGGTAGCCTGGAACAGAATTAAAAATGGGCCTAAGGGGGGTGGAGTTAGATTCAAATCCTTAAAAAGATTCTGAATAACTTACTGGCCAAACGTACTGCTGTGTCAGGAGTCTCTTTCCAAACAGTAGTGAGTTGTGAATGTGTGGACTGATTTCCATATCTCAGCCCTGCATCTTGCTTCCATAGAGGCTGACCTCAAAGGGGCTACCAACGCAGCCATGGCCCTAACATTATGGGCCTTGACAGGACCCTCTAGCATTAAAAGTACTTGGGCATAAGGGAAAGAAATGTATTCAAATGTCTAGCCAATTAGATGTGAAGGCAAATTTTAGATAGGACGAGGAGGGGGAATTAAGATGTCCAAGTTGAGATGTGAAATATTCCCACTGTATTTTGCAAAAGGTTCTGTCAAATGCAAAGTCTATTGTGTAAGGACATGCAGGACTGTATGTTAATGTCTCCCCACATCCATAGGGAGCAGCAATTTTAAAATGCTGCACATGGGGAAAACATGCAGTTTTCCTTACATATGCATGGGGGTAGCTTTTTACCTAGTAACATAGTATATGAAGGAGATAAAGACCAACATGGTCTATCTAGTCTGCCCAGCAGGGTGGCAAGGGTAGGTGCACCTGCCGCTCCGTGCAGGTCACCTTTCTCCATGCCTTTGTCTAGGGGTGTACCCACCGCTCTGTGCAGGTCACCCCTATTTGTTGAGATATAAGAGATAGTTAAGTTTATTTTGATTTTAGCCTGTTGCTATAAAGGGATTCTTTGTGTCTATCCCATTCCACTTTGAATTCTGTCACTGTATTTGCCCCCGTCCAGGTGTAAAGTGGGGAAAAACCATAGCCACACCAAAGATTTCTTCAGTCGTTTATTATTGTGTCCAATGAATGAAGAAATCTTTGGTGTTGCTGTGGTTTTTCTCCGCTTTACAGCTGGACTTGGTCTTCTTGCGGAGAATTCCCTCTTTCTACTGTATTTACCCCCACCACTTCCACCAGGAGGCATTCCAAGCATCCACCACTTTTTTAGTGAAAAAGTATTTCTTGATGTTGCCTTTCATGTATTTCTATATTTCTATACACAGAGGATCTCTAAAGGTAAAAAGGGGGGACTGTTGTAGTTGTTGATATGGAAGGACAGACTAGATAGGCCACGTGGTCTTTTTCTGTCATCGTATTTCTATGTTTCAGTTTACCCCCTTGCAGCTTCATGTTATGCCCTTTAGTTTTACAACTTCCCCATCTTAAGTATTTAAAGGTCTGTATCATATCTTCCCTGTCCCTCCTCTCCTCTAGGGTGTACATATTTAAGTCTTCAAGTCTCTTCTCATATGCCTTTTGGCGCAGGCTCCAAATCATTTTGGTTGCCTTCCTCTGAATCGTTTCCAGTCTTTTTATATCCTTTGCGAGATACGGTCTCCAAAACTAAACACAATATTCCAAGTGAGGCTTCACCAGCGACTTGTACAGTGGCATTAGTACCTCTTCCTTTCTGCTGGTAATTCCTCCCTGTATGCAACCCAGCATCCTTCTGGCTTTTGCCACCACCTTGTCACACTGTTTTGCCACCTTGAGATCATCAGAAACAATCATTTCAAGGTCCTTCTCCTGGTCCATGCACACCAACCTCTCACCCCCTATCGCATACAATTCCCTTGGATTTCTGCTTCCCATGTGCATGACACTGCACTTCGTCACATTAAATCTTAACTGCCAAGCATTAGACCATTCTTCCAGCTTTTGCAGATCGTTCTTCATGTTATCCACTCCCTCAGGAGAGTCCACTCTGTTGCAAATTTTCATGTCATCTACAAAAAGACAGACTTTTCCATTCAGTCCTACAGCAATATCATTCACAAATACACTGAACAGTACTGGTCCCAGGACCAAATCCTGGGGCACATCGCTAATCACCTTCCTTTCATCCGAGTGAGTTTCGTTTACCATCACCTTCTGTCAGCTGTCAGTCAACCAATTTCTGATCCAGTTCACCACCTTGGGATCCATTTCCAGGCTGTTCAGTTTATTGATAAGCCTCCTATGAGGAACAGTATCAAAGGCTTTGCTGAAATCTAGGTAGATCACATCCATCGCATGCCCTTGATCTAGTTCTCTGGTCACCCAGTCAAAGAACTCAATCAGATTTGTATGGCATGATCGACCTTTGGTAAAATCATGTGGCCTCGGATCATGCAACCTATTGGTTTAGAGAAAGTCCACTATTCTCTTTTTTTAGGACTGCCTTCATTAATTTTCCCACCACCAAGGTAAGGCTTACTGGCCTTAGTTTGTCACTTCTTCCCTATTACCACTTTTGTGAAGAAGTACCGCATCATCCCTTCTCCAGTCTCCAAGTATCTATTAAAACATCCTTTAAGGTCCTGCAAGAACCTCTTTGAGATCTTTCAGTATCCTGGGATGTATCCCATTGGTCCCATGGCCTTGTCCACTTTCAGTTTTGCAAGCTATTCAAACACATCATCTTCTGTGAATAGTGTAGTATCTACTCCATTCCCATTTGTATATTTGTCAATCACAGGCGGTCCTTCTCCAGGATTTTCTTTAGTAAAAACAGAAGTATTTGTTTTGCATTTTCACTTTTTAAATGTCACTTTCAACGAATGCGTTCTCAGTACTTTTGAGTCTTGCATTTCCACCTCTGATCTTCCTCTTCTCCCGAATATATGTGACAAAAGTTTAGATCTTTAGTCATCTTTTCTCCTGCCTTTGCTTTTGCTATCCTTATTTTTCTTTTTGTCTCTTTCAGCTTTATCCTGTATTCTTTTCTATGTTCCTCTTTTGCAAACTTCTGAATTTTGTAAAAGCTGCGGTTTTTTGCCTTTATTTGTGCAGCCACTTCTTTGGAGAGCCATATAGGTTTTCCTTTTCTTATTTACTTTTCTTACATATATATCTGTCGCCCCTTTTATTGCCTCCTTTAGTTTAGCCCACTGCAAGTCCATAGAAGCATAGATACATGATGGCAGAAAAAGACCACATGGCCTATCTAGTCTGCCCTTCCATATCAGCCACTACAACAGTCCCCTTTTTTTTTCCTTTAGAGATCCTCTGTGCCCCATGCTTTTTTGAATTCAGATACTGTCCTCATCTCTAGCACCTCCACTGGAAGATTATTCCATGCATATTACTCCTGAGTCTACCCACTTTCACATCCTATATTCCCTTGTAGCAGAGCTTGCTTTCCATCAAAACAGGCTCTCCTCCTGTGCATTTATGCCATGGAGATATTTAAACGTTTCAATCATAGCACCTCTAACCCACCTTTTCTCTAAAGTATACATATTAAGATCCTTAAGTCTGTCCTCATATGCTTTATGATGAAGACCACTAACCATTTTAGTAGCCATCCTCTGTAATGACTCCAACCTGTTTATATCCTTTTGAAGGTGCCCAACCTGTTTATATCCTTTTGAAGGTGCAGTTTCCAGAATTGCACACAATTCTCCAAATGAGGTCGCACCAAAGACTTATACAGAGGTACTATCACCTCCTTTCTTCTGTTGACCATTCTTCTCCCTATGCACTCAAGCATCCATCTAGCTTTCACCATTGCCTTTTCAACCTGTTTTGCTACTTTAAGATCATCAGACACAATCACGCCTAGGTCCCGCTTTTCTTTTGTGGAAAGAAGTACTTCACCCTCTATATTATATTGCTCCCTTGGATTTCTGCAGCCCAAATGCATGACCTTACATTTTTTAACATTAAATCCCAGCTGCCAAATTCTAGACCATTCTTCAAGCTTAGCTAGATCCCTCCTCATGTTATCTACATCTTCCTGGGTGTTTACTCTATTGCAGATTCTGGTATCATCCGCAAAGAGGCAAACCTTACCCGATAGCCTTTCCGCAATATCACTAACAAAGATGTTAAAAAGAATCAGCCAAGGACAGATCCCTGGTGCACACCACTGGTAACCTCCTTCTCCTCAAAGTAAGCTCCATTTATCTGTACCCTTTGTTGCCTCCCACTCAACCAATTTCTAATCCAAGCAGTAACTTCAGGGTCCATCCCCAGGTTGCTCAGTTTGTTTATAAGTCGCCTGTGTAGAAATTCCCTTACCTTACCTTCTTCCACCCTGCCAACTCTTCCTTCAGGCACTTGGCCATTTTACTAAAGTCAGCGTTTTTGAAGTCTTGTGATTAGACTCTGCCTTGGTTTTTATCTCAAACCACACCATGTGATGATTGCTGTTGCTCACATGGGCATCCACCAGGACATTCAACACACTATCTCCATTGGTGAGTACTAAATCCTGTAAGGGAAGGGGTGACTCAATTACTCATCCTGGAGGACGTGTCCCCAAATATGTATTGTTAGTAGCAAATAAATATATAAAAACTCAGTATGTCTAGTGGCATTCGCTATTTTCCTCAGTTTTCCCAATTTTCTCCAAGTTTCTATAGGTCCTTCTGGCAAATAAACCATGTGATAAAACAAACCAACCCTGTTTTTATAGATAAATTAGATTTTATTACTGATAGAAAAATAGTGCAGAATTAGCATAAATTAGTTTTCTGAGGTAGTAAGTTATGAAGCCCTATGATGGTGGAGGTGTGTTTAATTGCAGCTAATTCTTCCCTTAATAGAATCAATTCTTTATGCATAGCAGATATCTTAAGACATATAAGGCAAGCTCTTAGGCCCCAAATGATTTTTCTTAGAATGCAGGTACCACAGCTATTGCATTGAATACATGACATGCTGATTAAGATGGTTATAAAACAGTTCTAGGACAAGGAGAAAAGGTGGGTGTTACATCTAATTGGAGGACAGATGTCAATCTATGTGACTATATAGGCAATGCAACCACAGGGTGGGTGGGGTGAGGGGTAGGATGAGCGGGAAAGCGTTGCTACTCACCTGTAACACATGATCTCTGGGAACAGCAGGAATCAGTCTTCACATATGGGTATTGTCGGTACCAACGAAGCCCGCATAGGAACGCTCTCCAGCCTCCAAATTGGAAAGCTTTTGGGAGCAATCCACTGCACCTGCGCATCTGTCCTCTCCTCAGTTGAATTTGCAGTTGAGAGATAGATAGAGGAAAAAGAGAATACCCTACAACTTCTAGGAGAGGAAGGTGGCTTGTAAAGACTGATTCCAGCTGTTCCCGGAGATCATCTGTTACAGGTAGTAACAATGCTATCTCCAGGAACAAGCAAGAATGCAGTCTTTATATATGGGACTCACTAGCTCTGAGGTAACAGACTGGAGTTGGAAGCAGTGGCATCCCCGAGGCTAAAGGGCAGAGCCGAGAAGGTGTGGATACAAAGTGGCCTCATTGGACTTAATTGCATTTGGCAAGATCATTGCCAGTGAAATCTGGTGCCAGGAGAAGTCCAAGATGGAGGGTAGGAGTTGCAGTTAAGTCCCAAAAAGGTGCTGGAGGACAGCCTGGCCAAAGACAGCATCCCGACAGGAGTCCCTATCTAAGCAGTAGTGTGCAGCAAAGGTATAGATGGAGGACCATGTAGTTGCTCAACAGATTTCATCAATGGAGATAGAATGAAGGTTGGCAACTGAAGTTCCCATGGCTTGCACGTTGTGAGCTGTGACATGATCCTCAAGGGAGAGTCCTGGTTGAGCATAGGCAAAAGAAATGCAGTCCATAATCCAGTTGGATAGGGTGCGCTTCGTAACTGGCAGTCCAAGGTGACTTGGATGAAAGGAAATTAATAATTGAGAGGATTTCCTGTGATTCTTGGTTCTGTCCAAGTAGAAAGCCAGAGCGCTTGCAATCTAAAGTGTGTAGTGGTGCTTCAGCCCTAGAGGCATGCAGTTTGGGGAAGAAGATCGGTAGTATCACCTATTGGTTGAGGTGGAAGGGTGAGACCACCTTCGGAAAGAAGTGTGGATGAGTATGGAGAACCACCTTGTCATGGTGGAACCAGATGTATGGAGGATCCGACACTAAAAGCTTGCAGTTCGCTAGTGTGGTGAGCTGAGGTGAGGGCAATGAGGAAGATTACCTTCCAAGACAAGAATTTTAAAGAAGTTGTGGTTAAAGGCTCAAAAGAAGGCTTTAGAAGTTGCGCTAGGACCGCATTGAGGTCCCAGGCCACCAGTGGTGGTTTGATCAGTTGCTTGGGCAACAGGAGACCCTGCATAAATCATTGCACCATTTGGTACAAAGAAATAGGATGCCTGTCCACTGGCCTATGATAGACTGAGATGGCACTCAGATGAACTCTGATTACGTTAGTCTTGAGATCTGCTGAGGACAAGTGGAGGAGATATTGTAAAAGGAATTCCACGGGGCAAGCGGAGGGGGTCGATAAGCTTTGGGGTACACCAGAGAGTGAACCTTCACCATTTGAAGGCATAAGAGCATCTGGTAGATGGCTTGTGAGGTGGAGTCTGCGCCAAACGAGTCAGCAGAGGAAACCATGACTGACTGGGCCAGTAAGGGGCTATTAGGATCATGGAGCCCCTGTTGGCCTGCAGCTTGAACAGGGTCTTGGGTATTAAGGGGATGGGTGGGAATGCATAAAGTAGGCCCTTTCCCCAATGGAGAAGGAAGGCATCCGTTCCCTGGCTGTGCCGGGAGGGAAGCCTCAAGCAAAACAGTAGAAGTTGTGCATTCTCCTGTGTGGCGAACAGATCTGGGTCTCCCACATATGGAAATTCAAGATGTCATTTCCCAATTTAAAGTCCACTCATGTGGACGTAGGATACAGCTGAGTTTCTCCACAAGGAGATTGAGTTCACCCGGGAGATACACCACCCTGAGATAGATGTGGTGTGCAATGAGAAGAACCAGAGACCAACGGCTTCCTGGCAGAGGGGATAGGAACACGTTCCCCCCTGCTTGTTCCATGGAACATGGCCACCTGATTGTCTGTTTGGACTAAGACCTGTTTGCCCGAAAGTTGGGGTTGAAAATCCCGAAGGGCATTCATGAGAGCATGAAGCTCCAGGAGGTTGATCTGTAACTGAGATTCCTGTGGTGTCCACTGCCCCTGCTTGGTGAGATTGTCTAGATGTGCTCCCCACCCAAATTTGGAAGCATCCATTGTCAGGTTGCATTGAGGTGGAGGCACCTGAAAAGGTGAACCTCCGAGTAGGTTTTGAGGGGAGCACCACCACTGAAAGTAGTTGACAAGTGGAGGAGTGATGCAGATGTCTGAGAGTCACCCAGTTGCTTGGGTCCATTGAGATGACAGAGCCCATTGGGCTTGCCACATGTGCAGCTGGGCATTGGGGACACATGGACTGTGGAGATCATGTGCCCCAGAAGGCGCAGCACATCTCGAGCTGTCATAGCACTGTGACTCTTTATGCTATTGGCTAGCTCGATGAGGCAGGTAGAGCAATCCTGTGGAAGGAAAGCTCAGGCCTGACAAGTGTCCAGAAGTGCTCCGATGAATTTGAGCAGCTGGGATGGGACCAGATGCAATTTTTGGAAGTTTAGGACGAATCCTAGATCTTGGAACACAGTGATGGTGCAATGAAGAGATAGTTTTACCTCTTGTGGGGATTCTCCCCTGATTAGTGAGTCGTCTAAGTAGGGGAAGATGAAGATTCCCAAAGTATGAAGGTAGGCGGCAAACACTGCCTTGCATTTTGTGAACACTCAGGGTGCGGAGGCTAACCCAAATGGGAGCACCCGATATTGGTAATGGATTTGCTAGAACTGACAATGCAGATACTTCTGTGTTGAGGATAGATCAGCTCATGTATGTTTGCCTCCTTGAGGTCTAAAGAACATAGCCAGTCATTCCTCTGGAAGTATGGCAGAAGTGTATCAAGGGAAATCATTTTGAATTTTTCTCGAACAAGGAATTTGTTAGGTTCCTTAGATCTACAATGGGCCTGAACTCTCCTATCTTTTTGAGGATAAGAAAATAAGGAGAGTAGAAGCCCCTGCCCTCTTGGGTGGGTGAAACTCTTTCTTCGGCCCCCTGAGCTAATAGGGTGGACACCTTGACTGATAGGAGATTTGTCTGCAAGATGTTTGCAGGACAATCCCTTGTGGAGGTGGTGGGCAAGTTTTCAAAATGAAGCAGATAACCCCTTTGGACGATGTTAAAAGTCCACTGCTCTGATGAGATGAGGTGCCACCTGTGGGCATAGAAACAGAGTGTGCCTGCTATGTGTAGGGGTGGAGGACCCTGCAGAGGAAGAGTAGCTATGCTCTCTAGGAAGGAGTCAAAAACCAGGTGCTGGCTGGGGCTGTGCAGCTGATTGTGGCTTAGGCGTCTTAGGCTTTTTTGGCTGGCAAGGGCCCTGCTGTCACTGCTATTGCTGCTGAGGTTGATAAGCAGTTGCAGGTGGATAAGAAGGATATCATCTCTTCTTAGGCTAGAAAGGCTTCTTTGGATTAGTCTTTCTCCTAGAAGAATCTGACAGCTTTCTGGAGAGGCATTTCAGAGTGAGATCATCTGTCTCAATCTCTCTTGCCTTCTCTCGCCAACCCTTTCCAAAAAGGTTCTCTCCAGAGCAGGGGATATTGGCCAATTTATCTTGAACCCACTGCTCAAGATCAGATGCCTGTAGCCAGGCCATTCTGCGAGCACCGATACAGACTGCTGAGGCTCTGCTGAATGACTCAAAGGCATTGAAAGATGCTCTTGTAAGAAATTTGGATGTATTCTGATTTTGCCTGATTAAGGTCTGGAATGCATCATGCTTCTCATCAGAAAGAATAGGTGCAAAGTTCTCCAGATCCCTGGAGATATCCTTGAGATACATGCCCATATACTGTAGAGCATGTAGGAAGTAATCCTAGAAGTGAGCATGAAGCCTGAAAACACGATAACCAAAGGCAGCGAGAGTTCTGGAGTCCTTGCCTGGAGGCATGGAAGAATGATTCTTAGAACTCTTGATGCACCGCATTGTCGATTCCACCACAATGGAGTGGTATAGAAGTTTATTTATTTATTTATTTTATTTATTTAACAGTTTTTATATACCGTCTTTCTGCGAATCAAGATGGTTTACAGATAACATAACAATGCATTGTGTTTCAACTGCTTACATTGAAAATGGATATGTATAAGTATAACAACAGAACCTTTTACAATGATCAACTATTTACATGGATTTGCATTATTATAATATCAACTATTTACAACCATAAATGAGAAGTTGAGGCTTTCGGAAGCCAGGGCATGGTGGAATTCGGTACATGGTATTGAGTTGTGTGCTGATAGGCGGAATTGTTAGTGAATCCTCCCACATATGCAGCATTAGATCCTGCAGGTATGAAGCACCTGTAATGTGGCCGCCTCTTTGGGGGTCAATGGGTATTGGAGGATTTCTAATTCCTCTGCTCTTGGATCCATCTCCGATGCCACAGTAATCTGCAGGCCTAGTGCCATGTCCTGAATGAAGTCTTGAAAAGACATGTCCTCAGGCAGGGACCGATGCCACTCATGAGCTGGGGACGGATCAGAAGGGAGGTCTCGGGTTACCCTGGAATCCTCTGACATATCATCAGAATTGGAGGAGGTAGAGTCCAATTCCCACAGAAAATCTAAGTATCGACATTCTTGTGTCGATGTTGAGGCCCGATACTGATGATTGGTTGGTATGGTATCGGGAACCTGTTGGGTACCAACAATGGCTGTCAGTTCCAAATGAGGTATTGGAGGGAGAGGGTTGTCCGATGTAGGTTTGAGGTCCGGCATCGGCCCCAGAGGTATCGGCCATGGGCTGAATGCCCATGCCTGCACCCTTGGAGCTGTCAATACAGATGGTACCGAGGCTGCCTGCAGTGCTGCCAAACTCCTTTCGATAGCCAAGATGTGCTGGTCAAGGGAGGAGGCCGATGCCTGGTTGGAATCCCACACAGGGCTCTCTGAGCCACCGTTCCAGAGCATGGAACCAGTAGCTCTCTGGAGGTTAAGACCTCGGGAGTGTCGTGGAGCGCCTGTTGTGCTTTGGAGGGTTGGTCCTCCTGCCGGCGCTGTTTGGCAGGCCAGTCAGCATCGGATGCACCTTTCGGTGAATCTCGATGATGATGAAGGGACTTATCTTGGGGATCGATATTGGATTTTGATGCCAATGGCTTAGACTTAGTCTTATGTTTGGACTTTGAGGAGACCTGAGAACCAAGAGAGGAGGCCAATGTCCTCGATGATGTGGAAGCCACTGAAATCGAGTCAGGGGCAAACAGAAAACCATACTGCCTGGCTCTGTTATTTAGGCCGCTTTTTGTCATTTGCTGACACAAAGGACACTCAGTTGGTAGGTGGTCTGGACCCAAACATTTTAAATACCAGTCATGTTTATTGGTACATTTGTTACATTTTTTTTTTTTTAATTTCAACAATCTTTATTTCAAAATGAAAAAGGAATTACAATCAAGTCCACATTAAGGGGAGAGAAGATGCAAAAGAAAAATAAGAATTAACATCAAGTAACATCATTAAAAGGGAAAAAAAAAAGAAAACCAAAATAATAATATACATACTGGTCCCTTGATACCTTAATACTACTAACCCTAAAACTTAGAAAGGAAGTAAATAACAAATCTTTCTAAACATTTTCTTTTCCAAGCAGAAATAGATTCAATTGATCAGACTCCATGAATACATATTTTGTCTGCTGATATAACAAAATACACTTACATGGGTATTTTAGAAAGAAAGAGGCCCCAATTGCCAAGGCGCGAGATCTTAATGCTAAGAAGGCCTTGCGCCACATTTGAGTAAGTCTACAGACATCAGGAAAAACCTGAACTGTAGAACCACAAAACAATTGATCCTTTTTATGAAAATATGAATGCAACACCAAATTCTTATCAGATAAGGAAATAAAGGAAACAATTAATGTAGCACGTTTAGTAATCTCATCAGTTGAGGACTCAAAAAAAGCGGAAACATCTAATGAATGAGATACTAACACCTTCTCCGCGCCTTTGGCAATAGGGGAAGAGGTTTCTGTTGAGGCAAGTACAGGAACATAATAAACAGAAGAAAATTTTATAGAATTCACATCATCAATTAATAGAACCTCCTTAATATACTTGTATAACAAAATAGAAGGGGACAAATAATGAGTTTGTGGAAAGTTTAAAAATCTCAAATTTTTTGCACGTATAGCATTCTCAAGGGACTCTATTTGATGATGTGTAGTAAGATTATCCCTAATCGAGGAAGATGCAACAGCCTGCATTACAGAAACCTGCCCCTCTAATTTATTCAAGACAACATTATGCTTAGCAATAGCCTCTTCATGGGCACCCAACTTCTGTACAACATCCTTCGAAAATTGGGAAACCTGGGAAAGAGAGGCACGCAGGGACATTTCCATGCGAGCCACTACCTCCCAAACATCCCTTAAGGAAACCTCAGCTGGGGTAACAACAGATGAGACAGTAGTAGGGAAGTCCAAAACAGACGGAAGAGAAGACATTTTACAATTATCTTCCTTCCCAATTGATAAGGAATTATCCAAAACTGCTAACGAGTGCTCCACTCCCCAGACAACACCCCTGGGAGAAACCACCCTCTCAGTCATAACTTCCTGACTGGGTAGGGTAAAACCCTGCGCAATAGGAGACAAATCGGAAGAAGTACTCACAGACCCGTGGGTCAAGTCCGGAGGCTCATGCTCTACCTGAGCTTTCTGAACATGTATATCCATCGGGCCCACGGTCTTAGGGGCCTTTTGAGTGCTCATTGTAGAAAAGGCCTTCTTCTGTTGCTTACCCATGAGCCAGAGAGTTCCCTTGTTCCTCCTTGTTGCTCCGAAGGGGCTCCAAAGGGGCATGACCTGCCCCTTTGGTCACGCCCCTTTGGGCACGGGTGCACGTCTGCGGGCCGCGTCCGCAGTGGACCGAAGGATTGTAAAGGTCCCGGGGGGGCGGGGCAACACCGCTCCTCCTCCACTGCTCAAGGGCACCAGCTCCAGCTGCCTCCTCTCACTCCCGGCCAGCCGCGGTGGACCGAAGGATTTTAAAGGTCCCGGGGGGCGGGGCAGCACTGCTCCTCCTCCGGTGCTCAAGGGCACCAGCTCCAGCTGCCTCCTCTCACTCCTGGCTGGCTGCGGTGGACCGAAGGATTTTCAAGGTCCCGGGGGGGCGGGGCAACACCGCTCCTCCTCCGCTGCTCAAGGGCACCAGCTCCAGCTGCCTCCTCTCACTCCCCCATTTGTTACATTTTTTGAAGCCGCTGATGTGTTTTTCCATTGTGGCTGAAGAAAAGTAAGCCAAAGCCTAATTTGGCAGTAGAAACCACCAAAACTGGAAAAAATGAAAAAGAAAAGAAAGAAAAATATTTAAAAAGAAAAGAAACATCGGGGCTGGTATTAGGGAAGGTAACAGTGTCGACGGAAAGGAAGAGCACGGATTTAAACCAAAAAACAGCTTTTTTCGGCGATGACAGGAAGAAAACAACCTGCTGGCTCCACAGAAAATGAAGAACTGAGGAGAAGACTTGAGAAGGCAGGAAGGCAGATGCGCAGGCGCAATGGATTGCTCCCAAAAGCTTTCTAATTGGATGCTGGGGAGCGTTCTCGCATGGGATCCGTCAGTACCGACAATACCCATATGTGAAGACTGCATTCCTGCTAGTTCCTGGAGATTTTAAGTGTCCCTGACCAGTAGACGTTTTATGAACTGAGGGCACATTCAGATTTCTGATTTTAAAAAGGCTATGTAAAGAATGTAGACAAGCTAAATTTTCCTGAACTTATAACCAAAATTTAGGTTGTTTACCACTAGACTGTAGATGAAGGTGGCTGTGAACACTAAATGTGACAGAGACAGAAAGATAGGAAAAGCAAGGTTGGTTTGTTTTATTTTCTTGTTCTTTTGTGTTTGTCTCCTCCTCCCTTGGTGCAGTTACCCTTACACACCACAGTACCTAAGTAGTATTATAAGAGAATAAAACAGGTAATAAATAGACAAGGAAATTTTATATTAAAAAAACAGCCAAATTGTAAAGTTAGAAAGCTTAGCTTTGTAGAGACTCTTGAAGTTGTGATGGCAATTACTGGATCAGACCGCATGTTCAGGAAGCAGAGGCTGATTGAATTAACCACACCCTATGAGGCAGACTTTTAACAGAACAATGGAAACATTTTAAAAGTTCAAAATGAAATCTTATTTCTATGTATCAGCCTACTATGCAAAGGACTCTGGAACTTTAAAATGTATACCTATACTGCAAAATTAAGTAGGAAACCAGGTCTCTGCAAATCTAAAAGCAAATTACTTCAATTTCAAGTAGATAAATATCAAGAACTTAGTGTTCCTGGCCAGTAGATTTTATGTGAACTAAGGGCACACTCAGATTTCTGATTTAAAAAGGCTATGCAAGGACTGTAGGCAAGCTAAATAATCCTAAATTTATAACCAAAATTTAGGTTGTTTGCCATTAGATTGTAGATCAAGGTGGCTATGAACAGATAGAAATGCGATAGACACAGAAAGATAGGAAGAACAATGTTTGTTTGTTTTTCGGTTCTTTTGTGTTTATCCTCCTCCCTTATATCACAGTGCCTAAGTAGTATTATAAGAGAATAAAACAGGTAATAAATAGGCAAGGAAAATTGGTATAAAAAAACAGCCAAATAGCAACATTAGAAAGCTTAGCTTTGAAGAGTCTCTTGGAGTTGTGATGGCAATTTAAAATCACTGCTCATAATCTCCATACACTCACCAATCCTGCAGAACCAGTTCTCCCCTGATTACCTTCCTGACATCAATCTCCTTTGATAACCCCTGCCCAGTACCCAATTCCCCCACCCACAAGACATTCGATCCTTCACTACCCAACCCTTCAATGTATCCTACCACTATGGATTTGGCTGGCCAATAAATGGGAGGGTGATGTCCTACTTGCTGGGGAGGGGGGGGGGGGAGAATCTAGTCCCAGGCAGGGGTGATCAGAAGGTATCAATGTTGGCAGAGAGGATGATCGGAAGGGGAACCGGATGATCGGAGGGATGGGACCGGATGGAATACTTCTGAGAATACTGAGGGAACTTGGGGACATCCTAGCAGCTCCAATGACTGACCTTTTCAATGCCTCTTTGGAGTTGGGAGTGGTGCCAGAGGAATGGAGAATGGCACATGTGGTCCCTTTATACAAAAGCGGAAGTAAGAATGTGGTTGAAAACTACAGGCCAGTTAGTTTAACCTCTATGGTTAGTAAATTATTGGAATGGCTACTAAAAGAGAGAATAGTGAGGTTTCTGGAGTCCAATGGATTGATTTCTTTGACTGGGTGACCAGGGAGGTGGACCAAGGGAGAGCCCTAGATGTGGTGTATTTAGATTTCAGTAAAGCCTTTGACACCATTCCGCATAAGCGACTTATAAACAAACTGAGCACCCTAGGGATGGACCCTAAAGTTACTGCTTGGGTTAAAAATTGATTGAGTGGGAAGTGGCAAAGGGTACAGGTAAATGGAGCTTACTCTAAGGAGAAGGAGGTTACCAGTGGTGTGTTGCAGGGAACTGTCCTTAGTCCAATTATTTTAAACATCTTTGTTAGTGATATTGTGGAAGAGCTGTCGGGTAAGTTTTGCCTCTGCGGATGATACCAAAATCTGCAATAGAGTAGACACCCAGGAAGGTATAAATAATATGAGGAGGGTTCTAGCTAAACTTGAAGGATGGTCTAGAATTTGGCAGCTGAGTTTTAATGTTAAAAAATGCAAGTTCATGCATTTGGGCTGCGGCAATCCAAGGGAGTGATATAGTATAGGGGATGAAGTACTTCTGTCCACAAAAGAAGTGCGGGACTTAGGAATGCTTGTGTCTGATGATCTTAAAGTAGCTAAACAGGTAGAAAAGGCAATGGTAAAAGCTAGATGGATGCTTGGGTGCATAGGGAGAAGAATGGCCAAAAGAAGAAAGGAGGTGATAGTACCTATATTTAAGTCTTTGATGCGACCTCATTTGGAGAATTGTGTGCAATTTTGGAGACCAGAGGGTGGCTACTAAAATGGTTAGTGGTCTTCGTTATAAAGCATATGAGGACAGACTTAAGGATTGTAATATGTATACTTTAGAGAAAAGGCGGGATAGAGGTGATATGATTGAGACGTTTAAATACCTCCATGGCATAAATGCACAGGAGGAGAGCCTCTTTTGATTGAAAGCAACTCTGCTATGAGGGGACATAGGATGAAGATGAAAGAGGATAGATTCAGGAGTAATATGTGGAAATATTTCTTTACAGAAAGAGTGGTAGATGTATGGAATAATCTCCCAGTGGAGGTGGTAGACATGAGGACAGTATCTGAATTCAAAAAAGCATGGGACAAACACAGAGGATCTCTAAGAGGAAAAAGAGGACTGTTGTAGTGGTTGATATGGAAGGGCAGACTAGCTAGGCCATATGGTCTTTTTCTGCCATCATGTTTTGCATTTACAGCTGTCATATTTGGGGTTGGGGGAATTGGGAGCCCTTGCCAAACCATCTGTCTTTTTCCCCCTCCCCTGTGAATGTTTTGGTGTATTCCAATGGTTGTGGTCATTAGAACATGACCCTTTGAACTCCCATTCTGTTTGGGAGCATCACAGAACATATTACACTGCCATTGCTATGTCTACCTCGTTTGTATGTGTGTGTCCACTCTCCCTGCTGGGTTCAACTTGTGCTTCTGGATGTCTGAGTGTATGTGTCTGCACAGATCTATTGCATTGCTTTTCCTGCTGATGCTCTTTACTGACCCTCAGAGGATTATGTCCCGGGTAACTATCCACTCTTGCCCACTGTTTGGGCCAACCCTGACTACCATATTTCCCTGCCTGTATGCTGGGGTGTCTGCAGGCAGCTAGGTGTCTCCCTGTGAGATATGTCTATAAGTATGCAAAGGTTGTCTCCCTTGGCTAGAGACTTGTGGATCCTCTCCCAGACCCTCCTTGTTGCAGCATGAGGCGGTCTGTGCTATTCTGAGGGTTACAGCACCTCCTTGTTTGCTAGAACCAGCCTGGAGAGCATTAGACTTTCTGCCCAGGATAAGTTGGCCCAGCATGGCTGCCATTCTGCTCCTCTACTGTTGTGTATAGGGACCAGAAACATATTTACATGTTGCACATGATGGGGGGAGGGGGAGGTTCACATGCAGTGTATGTGGGCACATACAGGTCTTGCAGGGTTATGGACAGGTATCTTGGATATGTACAGTGCCAGAATTGGTATTCATGAACTTCAGACTGCTCTAGCTTCCCCATCTATCTCCTATGTCCATCCAGTATACTTGGCCAGACTGCTGGTCCAGCCTGATTTTGGAACACAAATACATGTCATCGGAACCGCTGCTGCATACCAGAACTATACATATGTGTGGTGTCCCATTTGACATTGCATGCATATATAACTTTCTGCCACACCTTTTTTTTACATACCTATATTTGGGAGTATGTGGTGGGATGTGTCTATTTAGTATAACCATGCACCTGAAAAGTATTTCTTTTAAAACCATCATAGGATTTCACATTTCTCCTTTCATGCTTCAACCACTGCCTGAATGCCCTTCCTATGTATGCATAAATTAAATCACAATCAAGAACTCTACATTACAATTTTTTTGGCAACTGTCTGCATCAGGGGCCATACGATGTTTCTAAAAGCAACAAAAAGAGATTCTGAATAGCAGCTTCCATTACAGCCAAAAGAAATGTTGTATCATTTTTTTTTATTAGGAAAATAATCTTATTACCTTGTTAGAACATGCATTAGGAATTGCTGTACAATGGAGCTCCACTAGTACCTATAAACAGGAGATTGTATATTAGAGTGATGAAGAGGCCTACAATAAATTGTAAAATACATCAAAATGATCTCAATTCTACTGCTACTTGAAAGCAGCACATTCATGAGGGTATGTGATGTCAATACTTCTGCAATACTATTCTAAGCCACTGGTTGTATTCTACTTTCCACACACTAATTATAATTAACAAACTAATAAAATCTCTAGGAATCTCTTAATATAATCATGTCTTCTTCTTAGATCTATTAAGAAGCAAAGGTTAAACATCCCATTAAAGACCTCCACTGATGAACATTATAAGTATCATTAAAAAGTACTGCTAGTTACCATTAAATAAACGTCAAAGAATGTAAGCTCATAACTAGGAAGTATATACAGCACCTCACTGATAAGTGTGCAATATTAAAATGCTGAATTTCACTTTAGAAAGATACTACTATTCCTTCTTTGTTTATTTATTTATACAATTTCAAATTTTTATATACAAATAACATTGAGTGAGAAGGTAATAACGAAAACAATCTCAAAGGAAACAAAATCAAGCTATTATCAAATAAAATACATAGACCACAATTGCACCCGCAATCAGAGCAAGAAATAGGAAAAAAGCAAAGGGAAAAAAATGCAAATCTGTTGGCAGCGTCTTAAGAAGAGCATCCTTAGCCGGTTAACTAGCGGACTCTTCTGGGAGCACCACCTGAGCAGTGGACTCTTTTCTAGAAAAAACAAACTGCTGAAGTTGATCAGGCTCAAAAAAAGACATAAGGCCCGATATTCAAAGGCATTTACACGGTTTACAGGCCTATAAACCGTGTAAATCAGTGGTTCTCAACCTGTGGGTCGGGACTCCCACGGGGGTTGCCTCAGGATTTACCAGGGGTTGCCTGACAAATCCCGGGAATTATTATTTCTTTTCTAATTTATTGTTCTAATTTGATTGCAAAGCCTAAAATGCCAAATACTTTGAATTTAATCAATTTAAATATTACTTAGGCTATCCTTACTTACTTTTACCTGTTCGTCAGAAATGATGCACCTCGAGACGTTATTTAGATCACTTCCAGTTTTGTAATGGCGGACATGGGTCCTACTAAAATTAAATTTTCTATGTAATATTATAAAACACGAGCAACTTCATTGAAAATGAATGACAGAGAGAAGAATACGAAGAAAATAAAATATTGTGATGACTTTCTAAGGTATGGTTTCACCTCCATATTTTCAGCAGGGATTGAGAAACCACAATGCGTTATTTGTAATGAAGTTCTATCAGCGGAATCCATGAAGCCAAACAAACTGAAATGGCATTTTGACAGTAAGCATCCCACCTTTGTAGGCAAGGATATTTGGTATTTTAAGAACAAAGCTGATGGAATAAAAAAAAAGCAGACTTGATATTGGTGGAAAGTTTCACCAGCAAAACATAGCCGCTGTTGAAGCTTCACATATGGTGGCTCTCAGAATTGCCAAAGCCAAGAAAGCTCACACCATTGCCCTTCGTCAGTCTTTTTGAATAAAGCATACTAAAACCATTGACTACAAAATCATAATAATTTCTAAATCAAATATTGTTACTTGTTATTGTGATTAATTATTGTGGTTTAAATAAGTAAATTTTATAAATAAAAACATATTGCAAAGGCCCCTAATATATTAATAATTCAACAAATAGAGAGACATATTTGATTTTATCATTGGGGGTCGTCACAAGTTGACCAATGATGCTTGACCCAATACAAGCATTGTGGAACCTGTGTCTTTTGGGGAAACTGCTAGGTACGTATGACCTAGATTGGCCACTTTTGGAAACAGGATACTGGGCTTGATGGACCTTGGTCTGACCCAGTATGGAATATCTTATGTTCTTATGTAATGGTAAAAGGGGTCATGGTACAAAAAAGGTTGAGAACTGCTGGTGTAAATGCTACTTAGCGGGATATTCAATGGCACTAACACGGTTACCGCCACTGAATATCCCCAATTAATGCCACTACACGCCCCGATGCTACTGTAACTGCTTAGCATCAGGGCATGTTGTGGGCATTCTGGGGGTGGTGAAAGTCGCTAACCGGGCAATGGCAATATTGCATGCTGCCCAGTTAGTGACCTGCGGGTAAAAGATAAGTGCAGCAAAAACTGGCCTATCTTTTACCAGCAGGAGCAAACCAGACAGCATGCAATATTGCCACTGCCTGGTTAGCTACTGCGGCTGTGGAGACTGTGCAGCGACCCTGGATATTCAATGCTGGGGCCACATATGACCCTGGCATTGAATATCCGGGATTAAGGGTCGGTGGCAATGGCTATTCGACATAGCGGTGCATAGTTATCCCAGTTCAATATCGGGCCCATACTGTTTACTATGCAGCACAATCAAAGATTTACTAGGAAAAAACAATATCATAGTTGCACCGAGATTTATGGCCCTATCTCCAAGAGCCAAACGTTCTCTGCGTTTCTTCTGTGTATCTCTAGATACATCAGGAAATACACATATTTTTGACCCAAGAAAAGTAGCTGACATGTTATGGAAAAACAACCTCAAGACAGCATTCCTGTCTGACTCAAAAGCCAAGCAAACCACTAATGTAGTTCTGTCCTGTCCGTTATAATTTCCAAAGATGACTCTAAGAAGGCAGTTAAATTCTCCATATTCGAGCAGTAGAGAGTGATAGGTACTGGGCCCACGTAATTGGTGGTATGGCTTCTGCAGGCATTTTTAATATTTCACCAAAGTATTTTCTCAACATGTCCATGGTGGAATTAGGGGACATTTAGGAAACTTGAGAAATCTCAAATTATTCTTATGAATGCAATTCTCCAGATAGAGCAGTTTCCTTTCAAGACATCTTTCTCCTTAATGTGGGCAGTACTCAAGGACTGGAGAACATCCAAGGCTGATTCCACCAGCTCTAATCGTGTAGTCTACTGAATAAGAGACAGTCCATGTTCAGCCATCTTGGCATTAAATCTATCCAAATCAGTCTTGACCTTGCCAGCAATTGTAGCCAGATTAGAATCCATAACTTTGATGGCGTCCCATACCACTTCCAGGGTAACTACAGCTGGTCTAACCGCTGCTACCATTGGAACAAATAAACTGGAATTTCTCATCGGATCCTCTGAGGCTAATTCAGTCATTGAAGGAGCCTCCACTGCTGGTCCCAAACCCAGAGGGAATTCCTAGAATGAGGTTGGCCTCACCTTGGCGTCCACTGCTGGTTTAAGCGGTGAGGAAGGGGGTGGGGGCTAAGCACTGCTTGTGACTTAGAAAAGCCCCACTACCACTAGTGTTGTGGATAGTGCCACAGACAACGCCGAAGAGGACTAAACATCTCAAGAAGCAGGCATCGCAAACTGAAGCAATGACTGTACCATAGCCTACGGATTTGAAGTGGAAGTAGGCTTCGCTACTTTTCCCTTCCTCTTGGAATGAGCCTGAGGCATCAGGATGGTTCACTCCTTAGCTTCAAAACCATGTCCTGCCTTGCTGTCGCTCAAGCTGCCATCTTGCCCTGAAGCCCAGATTGGTTCTGATAATACTATTCCTATTTAAAAATGCTAAAAGATTGTTGAACAGGCTCACTTTACAGTCCAGCAGGTTTTTCTGATCTACACACACAATCTCCAAACAGGGCTCTTATCACTGCTCTGGTCCTTTAAAAATTGCAGTTCCCATTGCAACATTTTATAGACAGTTGCTATTCATTCTAAGCCAGTTAATTGTATGCTGAGAGGGGTGTTGGGAAGGCTTAGAATGAATAGACTTTTAGCCAGATCGAATACCTCAGTCCATTGCCAAAGCAACTATCAAACCTTGCAGTGGGAAATGCTTTCTTTAAATGTCTAGAGTGCTTGGATCTTGGACCTTTTGCTATTTTGGATGAAAGTGAAGTCCGTGATGAGTTTGTGTAGAAAAGGAGGGCGAAGGATGCCTATGCTCATGAGAGTAATAGGATCTCCTTTGCCCTCTGCTCTAGAACCTTCTCAGGTCGAAAATGGGTTGGGAGAAGGACAAGGTTAAAGAGGCACAGGAAGACCCTTATCTCTGAAGAGATTATTTCCTAATCATAACACATCATCAAGCTTTTCCTGCATTTCATACCTAAGATCTGAGGCCTAGAGCCATAAAAGTCTTTGGGCACTTAGCAGAAGATCTCGATGCTGCCTCATAAACATCATAGGTTGCTCAAACCATATGTTTTTCACACTCCTTCCTTTGCCCACCAGGATGGGCCTTGGTTCACCAGTCCACTAGCATAGGCTGCATGGCCTTCACATGAAGAGAAGTGCCTGCAAAGTCCTCCATCTTGTGCACAGTGATTCACTTGTTCATGCTCATGTAGAGTTGGTAAGAAGCTACCCAGGAGGTTAGCATAGCATTCTGAAAGAATTTCCTCCAAAAAGATTCTAATGTCCAAGACTCCCTCCTGGGGGGCACCAAAGAACAAGATAGGGAGCTCTTGGCTCTTTTGAGTGTGGATTCATCCACAATGAAATGGTGAGAAACAAAGAAGCAAGATGATGCCATTGAGAAAGGACGTGCTTGCAACTCTCTCTTCATGGTGTTGGTTTATCTTTACCTCTTACCTGCTTCCATGGTCAAGAGAAAATAGGGACGAAACTACACCTTCCAAAACCCAGTCATTCGCCAACCAAAGATATCTGAGCTGCTCACTGCTCAGGTAAGAAACCGCTAGTGGCTGCTTGTTAGAAGCTAACAGGAGACTGCTCCGAATCTCTCCAGGAAACATCATTAAGTCCCGGTGGCAGGCCCTTTGTCTCCCTGGAGTGAAGACTCTATGGGCAGGCCTCCCTGACAAGTAGTCAGCCTCAGGTGGTCGGTGGAGAGAGTTTGGGGTGTGACTCCCAAACCAAAAGATCAGTGCAGGATGTTCAAGAGAGGGGACGGGCAGAGGTTGCTGGAACTGCTAGAATGGCTGCCATCACTAGGGAATTGGAGGTGCGCGGTGAAGAGATTGCCAACTAGGAGAAGACACTTACCCTCTCTTCCTGTGTCACAGTAGAAACAACTGCCTGAGTAAAACATCCTTAGCCAGCGGCCACTCCAACTCACTCTCCTTACACAAACCTCTGCCTCCCCTGTACTGGCTCAGAAAGTCTCAAAATGGAGCGCATAATCTTCACCCTAATGAGTCTTTACCTTCTACTTACAATCTTGCCATCCAGCTCACTGGCACTACTTACAACACAAAATCACATCCCAACAGTCTCGACTGGTGGAAGAAAATGGCCCAATGACTCCCACAACCACTATCATGGAACTAGCTATCTACACCACCACCACCTAGTACATATCCCACTACAAAATTCTTTGAAAGCCAAGCAAAGTAAAAGCCCATACACTAGCAGCCTGAAGTGCGCACTCATTAACTCTCGCTCACTTCGCAAAAAATGGCCAGCAATCACTGAAACAATAACGTATCATAAATTAGATATTATTATGATCACCGAGACCTGGCTCTCACCGGAAGATAACACCATACTCAATCAACTACTACCACCTAACTTTGTGGCTTTCACCAGCCACAGGCAGAACAAAAGGGGAGGAGGAGTTGCCGTCTTCACCAGATCCGACTTTCAGTTCAAAATGGTAGAATCCAACAGCATCAATACCCTTGAAACAATGACTATCTCCAACAACACCTGCTCTATAAACCTGATTTACAGAGTGCCTTCTGCAGATCCAGACAACCTCTCCAATATCATAAACATAGCATCCAACACCCAGGGCCCAAATAAACCAAATTGGATCCTAGGTGACTTCAACCTGCCATCCCTACAGGACAATCAAGCAGCTACTTTCATAGAAGCCCTAGATATCTTGGGATATACCCAATTGGTACAAGAACCAACACACACAAAAGGCAACATTCTCGACCTCATATTCGCCCCACAAACAGTGCTTCAACAAGCACAAAATATCACGTTATCATTAACAGCAGTACCATGGTCGGATCATAAGCTCATCACTTTCCAGATTCCGACCCCCATCAAGCCACAAAGACCCAATGTGGACACAAGTATGAACTTGAACTCAACTACCAGAAGTTTTCACCCGTTTAACAAAGAACGTATCCTAGCCGAAACGAACACACTCCTTGATAAGAATTCACAAAACCTAGAGGACCTAATCACCACATGGAACAGCAAACTCAGCGCAATCGCAATCCGTCCCCCAACAACTAAAGCCCCAAACAAAAGATCATCTGCACCATGGTTCACAGCTGACTTAAGGGCATCACTAACCCTCCTACGGAGATTGGAAAAGCGCTGGAGGAAGTCACGTACCAGCAGTGACCAAGCAGCATACACACATCGCAGGGCCGTCACAGACAGGATGAAACAACACCACACAGACACCCTGAAACGGTCATTAAACAAGCCGCACAACCTCTTCAACCTGGTCAAATCTCTTGCCAAAGAACCCACCCCGGAGCACCCCGGAACCATACACCCGCAGGACTATGCCGTCTTTATGCAATCTAAACTGTGCAAGACCGACAAAGTGGTGATACCGGACCCCCCCAATGAACAAGAGTGCTCAGCATCTCTAACTACCTTTGTCACACCATCAAAGAGAACTATTGAAGACACCATCGCAACCCTAAATACCTCCACTGCATACTCGGACCCCTGTCCAGCATTCTGGATAAAAGATCTGTGATGAGACCTCGCCCCGATCTTAGCTAAAATTATAGGCCTATCTTTTAGCACTGGGTCTTTCCCCTCCACGCTCAAACAGACCTCCGTTAGACCGCTGCTGAAGAACGCCAAATTAGACCCTCAAAAGGTGGAGTCATACAGACCCATTTCCAGCATCCCGATGCTCGCTAAAATCATTGAAAAGATAGTCTACAGTTACAAGATCATATTGATACCAACGCCCCTCTAGATTCATCTCAACATGGATTCAGAGAGTCACACGGAGTCGAAACACTACTCACAACTCTTTTCGACACCATAATTTCAAGCATTGACAACTTACGTCAAGGTTTTGCACTTGTCTTTTTAGATATAGCGGCAGCCTTCGACTCGGTCTGCCACGAAATTCTCCTAGGTCGGCTAAGAGAGAAAGGCATTAGTGGAATAGCTCTCGAGTGGTGCAGATCCTACCTGTCTGGCAGATGGCAATACGTCCGAGCAAACGGGTCCACATCCGAGCCATTCCTACAAAGCCAAGGAGTTCCTCAAGGATCTTCCCTATCATCACTTATGTTTAACATCTATATCCAACCTATCTGTAACATCTGTAACATCATTAGATCGTTCAATGTGAGTTGCATGATATACGCAGATGATGTCTTACTGTACCTGCCAATATCCCTGGACTGCCCAGACCTTACCCCCTTGACTAAGTGTTTCAACGCAATATCCGAATGGCTCCTCTCTCAAAATCTGCGCATCCAACACAAGAAAACGGAGGTCCTGTTCATCTCCAGAAATCCCGAGTTTACACCACCCAGCTACTTGGAAGTGGACAACGCCGAATTGCAAGTAAAATCAGCTATACGTTATCTCGGAGTCACATTGGATCAGAACCTCAACATGAAGCAACACATAGCCAACACTGTAAGAGCGATCTACTTCAAGATTAGATCCCTTAGACACCTACGCCCTTTACTCGAACCAGGCGACTTCCGCACCATTTATCAAGCCCTCATCATTCCTCATTTTGATTATTCAAACGCCATCCTACAAGGACTCCCTCAGGCCACCTTACATCCCCTGAAACTTGCCATGAACAGTGCCGCGCGGATTCTCCTCAGAACGCCAAGAAGAGAGCATATCACACCCCTCCTGAAACAGCTTCACTGGCTCCCCATTCAAGCCAGGATCAGTTTCAAAACCCTAGTGATGACATTCAAGGCCATCAAGGGGCTCTCTTCCTCTTCACTATGTGACCTCATCCAACCACCCACACCCAACAGGCTAAGAAGAACCGCAGTAGCCAACATGCTAGTGATACCGAGAGACACGACAAAATGCTCCAAAGCAACATCGAACAGAGCCTTTAGACTATGCGCCCCAAGTCTCTGGAACTCCCTACCACCACACATCAGAGCAATCTCCAACTTGAGCCAGTTCAGGAAGGCCTTGAAACACTTCCTCTTTATCAAATACCTCACGGACTGCCCCGAACCCCAGCCACCAAGTATGATCAATACCCAATAACTCCATCTGACATGTATATAGTTACCCTATTCAATGCTCCGCATATGAATATAGTTTACCCTGTTCTCCAAGTTACTTGTTCCTGTTCAATGTAATGACCTGACTTTTGTTTATTGTCGGATACCATTTGTTTTATGTAAACCGCGCTGATCGCAAATAGTGCGGTATATAAGAAATGCAAATAAATAAATAAATAAATAAATAAAGTTGGTGTGGTGTAGTTGGCATTTTTAGAAATTGTCAAGTTTCCATGGACATGGCCCTCCAGTGTAACATTAGAGAGTGTCTGACAGGCAGTAGCTTCAGTGGAAAAGACTATTTCTGCGATAACTACTTTAGATATTCACTCAAGGTCTCAGTCTACAGATTTGGAGATTTCTAAATTGGAGCTAAGGGTGAAGAAAGTGGAGACAGAATTGCAAAAGATTGGAGAGACTCAGAATATTATTCTTCAAGATAAGTTGGTGGTTTCAAGGAAATTAGAGAACCTGGAGAATTCTACTCGTGTCCTTAATCTAAGTTTTATTAATTTTCCTACAACTTCATTATTACCTCCATAGACTACTCTTCAAAAATGATGTTAGTTCAGTGGGGGCCAGAGTAGATGAACCTCTAAACTCATTGGGCCTGATTTTCGAAGACATTTACATGGTTAACAGCCCATGTTAACCATATAAATGTCTTAATCGGGATTTTCAAAGGCACCTACATGGCTAGTGTCTTTGAAAATCCCCAATTAAGTCCCCAACGTGCCCCGATGCTATCCTGTTAGCGTTGGGACGTATTGGGGGCATTCCAGGGCGGAGCAGAGGTGGGGAATGGCACTAACTGGGTAGCAGTGATTTTGGATGCTGCCCGGTTAGTGCTCTGTGCCTTAAAGATAGGCAAGGAAAACTCTCGCCTATCTTTAAGGCACTGGGGTTAACCAGGCAGTATCCAAAATTGCTGCTGCCTGGTTAGGCTCGGTGGCTTTCCGGCTGTGAGACGAACCCTGGATTTTCAGTTCTGTCACTGTGGAAGTGAAAATTCGGGGTTAAGGGGTCATGGGCAGGGCTATGCGGCTATGGCATTTAGCCCTGCCCAACTGAAAATTGGACCCATTGGATTTAACTGCTTTTCTTGAGGATTCAAGTCTGAACTTCTCCAGTGAAGAACTGTTGTGGTTACTTTTGTTTTAACTCAAAACCGAGAGCATATCCTGCGTCTTTTCTTTCAATACAGATTGAGTTGTTTATCGGGGGGGGGGGGGGGACTTTGATTATTTCCTGATTTATGTAGAACCACGCAGGAGAGGAGAAGGCAATTTATTTCCATGCATAAAGAAACTCAGGGTCTGGGAGCTACAGTGGTGTTATGGTACCTCTGTAAATGTGTGCTTAGGTTAAATAATGTAAAGTACTTATTTTCTGAATTCTCAGAATTCAGATTTTTTCTGGATTCAAAGAAATTGCTTTGCCAGACTTCTACTCCGGTCAAATGAGGACTGTATGAATGCTATTTACCTGAGGTCCTCTCTCATTCTTGGTGATTTATATTGTTATTTCATTTTTGTTTCCTCCTGGAATGTAAGCTTCTTCTATATTGGGGTCTGATGTAGTGATGATATTTTTCTTTTGTGCGTTTATTTCCTTTCATTGTAATTTTGTTGCCTATTTGTGCTTTGCTTTTCAAGTATGCTACTTGTAAATTTGTTTAATTATGCAAAAAAAAAAAAAAGAAAAAATGGTGAGAAACTGTAGCTTTGTGAATCACGGAGCTTTCTGAACTCTGTACATAGGGGTCAACCTTCTTATTAATAGGATGAACTGAGAGGGGGTCTCTCACATTCTCATCTGAGCATCTTTGAGGATTATTCTACTATTACTACTACTTATTATTTGTATACTGCTACAAGACGTACACACCGCTGTACATATAGATGTAAGACACAGTCCCTGCTCTTCAGAGTTTACAATGTAATCAAGACGAAGATTATCACAAAACTGAGGACTAGAGTATGGTAAGTAGTGAACAAGAGAGGGAGGAGCATCAGGATCCAAAAGCAACCTGGAAAAAGTGGGGGTTTAGCCTGGATTTGAATAGGTCTAGAGAATGTACTGACTCAGGTGGTTTGGTTCCAGGGATATGGAGCAGCAAGATGGAATGAACGAAGTCTGGAGTTGGCAGTGGCAGAGAAGGGCACAGATAAAAGGGATCTGCCAGAGGAGCAGAGTTTCAGAGAAGGGGTGGAAAGTGAGATAAGAGAGGAAAGGTAGTGAGGAGCTGTAGAATGAATGCACTTGTGGTCAGTGGGAAAAGTTTGAACTGGATGCAGAAATGAATAGAGAGCCAGTGAAGTGACTTGAGAAGAGGGGTTACATGAGCATAGCGACACTGGCAGAAGTTGAGCCGTGCAGCTGAGTTTTGAACAGACTGGAGAGAGATGATTCAGATGGAGACCAGTGAAGAGTTACAATAGTCAAGATGGGAGGTGACTAGAGAGTGGATAAAGGTCATAGTAGTGTGTTCAGAAAGGAAGGGATGAATTTTGCAGATGTTATAAAGAAAGAAACAACAGTTTTAGCTATCAATAAAGTGTACCTGTATTTTCAAAAAAACCTTTAAAAGGTCCTCATGAGAGACTCTTGACAAAATTAAAAAGTCATGGGATAGGAGGCAGTGTACTATTGTGGATCAGGAACTGGTTAAAAGATAGAAAGCAGAGGGTAGGGCTAAACAGCCAATTTTCCCAATGGAGAAAGGTGACTAGTGGAGTATCCCAGAGACCTGTGCTGGGTCCACTGCTTTTTAACATATTTGTAAATGACACGGAAATGGGAATAATGAGTGAGGTAATCAAATTTGCAGATGACACAAAATTATTCAAAGTTGTTAAAACCCAAGAGGATTGTGAAAAATTGCAAGAAGACCTTGATAAATTGTAAGACTGGATGTACAAATGGCAGATGAAATTTACTGTAGAGAAGTGCAAAGTTATGCACCTAGAAAAGAACAACCCAAACTATGGTTACACGATGCAAGGTTCCATATTAGGAACCACCACCCAGGAAAAAGATTTAGGTGTCATCGTGGATAGCACATTGAAACCCTCTGCCCAGTGTGCAGCGGTGGCCAAGAAAGCAAATAGAATGATAGGAATCATAAGGAAAGGAATGGAAAATAACACAAAGGATATTATAATGCCTCTGTATGATCCCATGGTGCGACTGAACCTTGAATATTGTGTGCAATTCTGATCACCATATCTTAAAAAGGATATAGCGTTATTAGAAGAGGTACAGGTTAGAGCAATCAAAATGGTAAAGGGAATGGAAGGATACCCCTATGAAGAGACACTAAAAAGGTTAGGGTTCTTCAATCTGGAAAAGAGATGGCTGAGGGGAGATATGATAGAGGTCTATAAATTAATAAATGGAGTGGAACAGGTAAACATAGATCGATTGTTTACGCCATCAAAATATAGAAAGACTAGGGGACATGCAGTGAAGCTATAGTGTAACCTATTTAAGACTTATAAGAGAATTGTTTTTTCACTCAACGTGTAATCAAACTCTGAAATGCGTTACCGGAGGATGTAGTAAAAGTATAGCTGGGTTTAAAAAAGGTTTCGACAAGTTCTGGAGGAAAGGTCCATAAACCATTATTAAAGGGGACCCGGGACATTCACTGCTTGCCACAATACAAGCATTGTGGAACCTGTGTCCTTTGGGGAAACCGCTAGGTACTTGTGACTTAGATTGGCCACTATTGGAAACAAGATACTGGGCTTGATGGACCTTGGTCTGACCCAGTATGGCATATCTTATGTTCTTATCCACTGAAAGAGAAGGGAGGAAGGGGAGAAGTGGGTTTAGGGGGAAAGATAAGAAGCTCAGTTTTGCCATGTCCAATTTGAGATAGCGGTGAGACAGCCAGGCAGCAATATTGGATAAGTAGGCAAAGGTCCAGGCTTGGATTTCTGAAGAGATTTCAGGTGCAGAGAGGTAGATCTGAGAGTCATCAGCATAAAGATGGTACTGAAAATCATGGAATAAAATAAGTGCACCAAGGGACTAAGTGTAAAGAGAGAAAAGGAGAGGTCCCGAGGTACACCAACTGAAAGAGGGATGAAAGTAGAGGAGGATCCATCAGAACATACACTAAAAGTATGATGGGAGAAAGAAGAAGAAAATCAGGACAGAAAAGAACCTCTAAATCTAAGCAAGGACAGGGTATTAATGAGAAGGCGGTGATCAACAGTGTCAAAGGTAACAGAAAGGTCAAGAAGGATGAGGATCGATTAAAGGCCCTTGGAGTTGGCGAGGAACAAGTCACTGGAGATTTTGGCAAGACCCATTTCTGTAGAATGTAGAGAACAAAATCCAGATTGAAATAGATCCAGAAGGGCTTTAGAGGAAAGAAAGTCAAGATAGCAGCAGTGAATTGTTTGTTCAAGGAATTTTGAAGCAAACGGGAGGAGAGTGATAGGCTGATAACTGGAAGGACAAGTATGGTCTAGGAAAGGCTTTTTGAGGAGAGGTATCATGGCTTCCTTGGGAGGGTCAAAGAATTGGAAGATGTCCAATATTTTTGCCATGGGTTCCACCTCTGTCTCTAACGTAAATGGAATGAATTCCACAATTTCCTTAAGAAAATCAGTAAATGAGATTTCCTCACATGGGAACTTTCTCCTTTTGTGAAGTAGAGTTTCATTCAACAGTAAATCAGTTGAACCTCTTCTACGTTGATGACATAGCACTGATGGGAGAAACAAGAAATAGCCTGCAGGAACTTATTACCAGCATGGATGTCTGCTGGGAAGTCTGAACTGAGAATCAGCGATCAAAAGATCAAGCTTATGAAGGTTGGTGGTAAAGCCTATACATAAATAATCGACTCACTGAAGATGTGGACAACGAGGCTTATCTTGGCAGCATTATGTACCAGTGATGGTAACATTGAGAGGGATGTTAATTGTAGGTTTTGCAAGACTGCATTGGCATTTCAGCAAATGCACTGAATATGGGCAACACCAATCAACACTATATTAGCAAGTTCTCCACTTACACTTCAGGCCACAAAGATTTTGGGTTGCCATTTTGACCCAGAGCTGAGTTTTGCTACTCAGATGTCTGTGGTTACATGATCTTGCTATGTCTCTTTATGGCAGATCCACAGAATTCATTCAGTTTTAGATATTAAAGATCTTTGAGCACCAATCAATATAGTAGTACTGTCATGAACAGACTATTGCAACTTGCTCTATAATGATCTTAGTGTGACATCATAAAAAGGCACCAACTCATGCCAAATTCAGCTATATGATTATGAAAAACACAATGTTTGAGCATGTGACTCTACTATTAATCTCAGGGCACTGGCTTCCTGCTTCACATACAATCAAATTTAAAATACTACTACTTACATTCCAACTGCTCATGAAAGGTATTCCAAAAAATCATTCTGGCTTATTGATACCATATACACTATCTAGGGTCTTGTGCTTTCTAAATGATAATTTGCTTGTTGTTCATAGGCCATCCCAAGCTTGTTATGAAGTAACATGTCATTCTTCTATTTGGCCCTTAGCCTTTGGAATGCACTATCTCATTATTTAAGAATGGAAACCTCCCTTGAAAAATTCAAACAGGGCTGAGGGCTTTTTATATTGAGAAGGCTTTTGGTGGCATCTTGGACTATTTTTTACTTTATAAATTTTTTTTTGGTTAGATATTATCTTGAAATAATTGTATATGTTTTACTGTAATACTTTTTAATTTTTTTTCATTTTACTTTTACTCTCTTATTTTCTAGTTTCTAATACTTATGTTAATATACCTTGGAATACTTGCACTCTTTTTTAATTTTATTATTGTAAACTTTTACCCTGCTTTTCTATACTTTCAAAAGGTAGATAATCAGATATAATTCACATAAAATTGAAATTAAGCACTAAAAAATTATATTGTCCTGTCAACTATGTCTATGCCTGTACAACATGGAAATCACTACAGAGTTAGCACAAAAACTGAATGTATTCCATCAGCAGTGCTTGAGAAGAATCCTTGGTGTGACCTATCACAACCATATTACAGATGACGAGATCCTGAGAAAAAGTGACTTATGGAAGTTCCAAGATACTGTAACTGAGTGAAAGGTCGTGCTGGCTAGACATGTTTTAAGACTGCATAATTACCAATATCCCAAAATCACAATATTGTTCATTTTTAAAAGCTAATTCTTTTTCCCATTTAATGTTTTTATTAAGCTTATTCCATACATAATACAAACTTCTGAACCCAACATAGTACATTTATATTTAAGCAACAATCTGTCATCATCATGACTGTTCTTCCCCTAACTTCTAATACAACATTGCTTGTACCTGTTCAACAACCCTTCCCCCTCACAATTATCCCCTTCTATTAAACATGCTTATTGTCTCACAACCGCTCTCTCTTGTGTATCACTTATATATATATATATATATATATATATATATATATATATATGCTTTCGCCCGTTGGCTCAGTACTAGTGCCTTTGGGTTCTGTCCAGCTTTACATTGGCCCTCCCTCCCTCTCTCCTGCTTTCCATTTTCCCAACCATTTCCAGACCCTCTGCCATTGTTCCATATACTTATCCCCTTTCCCGTGTCTCAACCCCGTCAATCGATGCATCAAACACAGATCCTCCATTCTTCTGATGAAGCTTGCACTCTGAGGGTTCCCCAACCCTATCCAATGTTGTGCTATCTCACTTCTTGCTGCCACTATGGAATGATTCACTACCCCCCTCTCCCTTCCCAGGATGTCCTCCCCCAAATGATGTAAAAGACATACCTCTGGAGTTTTTTGCAATCTATATCCTGTCATTTTGTAAATTATCAATAGTACCTCGTCCCAGAATCCTTGAACCGGCCCGCACTTCCACCACATGTGTAACATATCCCCTCTCTCCTGGCAACCTCTTCAACACTGACCAGTTGTCCCTAACCCCGCTTTTTTTGACGTATCGGTGTCCAATACCACCAATAAAGTACTTTGTAAGCATTTTCTTTTATTTGAGTAGCGATAGATATTCCTGCTATTGTCTGTATTACTTTATCCCATCTCTCTTCAGTCTATTGTAAGTCTAAGTCTGCCTCCCATTTCTTCATAAACTCTAATTTACCCTCTCCTCCCTCCATTAGCCCTTTATAAATCTTGGACAAGGCTCCTTTTTGTCTGAAGTGTCCTGAGCATAGGGCCTCGAACCATCCTCTGTTACTCCACAGGTCCCGCCATACGCTCTGCTGCTGCACAAAATGACCAATTTGGAGATAACTGTAATAATCCGAACTAGATAATCCATATAAATCCTTAATACTCTCAAACTCCCTTATTCCCTCCTTAACCACTATCTGAGAGAGGTGCGTAAGTCCTCGCTTTTCCCAGCTCCTCAATATATTCACCCCTGGCCCTTGTCCCCTCTCAAAACAAGCTTCCAATGTCATCCCTTCTATACATTGTTTGTTTTGTACTAATACTTTCCTATTTTGTTTCGAGATATTCAAGGTATGTACTATGAAGGGATTCATAGTGCTACTAACTGGAACTGTACTTCCCCTCCACACCAGCTTTTCCGATCACACTCCCCTTACAGAGTCTTCCTCCATCTGCACCCAATGCTTCTGTTTTTCTTTGTGCCAGTCATAAAGTGGTTTCAATTGTGCTGCTATTTAATATTTGCTAAAGTTGGGAACTCCAAGCCCCCCTCTCCCCTAGCTCTCTGCAATGTGGACATAGCAACCCTAGGACTCTTATTTTGCCATATAAATCGATTGATGCTTCTTTGTAAGTGCTTTAACTTTTGACGTGATATAAATATTGGTAACATTTGAAAGAGAAACAGAAATTGGGGCAGTAACATCATCTTAACTGTTGCTATATGTCCGAACCAAGAGAGATACCCCCTCCCCCACCCAGCCAGTAAACTTTCTACTTGCCCAAATAACGTTTTATAGTTTAAATCATACAATACCTCTAATCTATTGCTTATTTGGATCCCTAGATACCAAATCGCCGCCTTGGCTCATCTAAATGAGTACATCTTTCTTAATCTCACCTGCTCTTCCTCTTGTATTGACAGGTTCAAAATTTCAGATTTTGCCCAGTTTATAGTGAATCCTGACAGCCTCCCATATTTCTCTAATTCCTACATTAATATTGGTATTGAGCATCTCGGTCTGGTCACACTCATTATGATATCATCCGCAAACAATGATATTATATTTTCTACCTTTCCTACCATTATACCCTTCAGATCTTCCCTTACTCTCACTCTCTCTGCGAACGGCTCCAGTGATATCGCAAATAAAAGGGGTGACAGTGGACAACCCTGCCTTGTCCCTCTCCCCTGCTCAAAGAAGGCAGAGTAGGTTCCATTTACCCGAACACAAGCTTTTGGGTTCCGGTACAATGCTTCTACCCACCGTTTGAACTCTCCTCCCAACCCCATTCTATCCATAATCTGAAAGAGGAAGGACCAAGACACCTGTTCGAACGCTTTCTCTGCATCTAGTGATATTAGCAATGCCTCCTTTTTACTTTGCCTCACCGACTAAATAGTGTTCAAGATTTTCCTAATATTATCTGCCACCTGCCTCCCCGGGATAAAGCCCGCTTGGTCTTGATGGATTAACTTCCTGATTACCTTATTTACACATGTTGCTAATATTTTAGCCAATAATTTAGCATCTAAGTTGAGCAGTGAAATAGGTCTGTATGAAGAGCATTCTTGCTGGTCCTTACCTTCTTTATGTATTATTGTGATCCCATCCCATCCCATGGTGGCCGCTAGCACTCCCCCCTCCCGTGGAAGGTTAAACAGCCTCAATAGTGGAACAATTAAAAGCTCACTGAATGTTCTATAAAACCTCGCTATAGGCCCATCCAATCCCAGGGCCTTATCTACCTTTAACTGTTTTATAGCTTGCAGGACCTCCTCTGCTTTAATTGCTTTATTTAACTGCTTTTGTTCCTCCTCCATCAGTGTTGAGAGCTTTATAGAATCTAAATAACTTCATATTCGTTCCAAATCTGGGGATGCTTGAGCCGCATACAACTCTTGATAATATCGTTTAAATGCCTCCCAAATATCCCCATCTCTGTGAACCAATTTCCCTTCCCAGTCCCTAATTCTCAATATTTCTGATCTTAATTTCCTTTGTTTCAGCCGCTGTGTCATATATCGCCCTGCTTTTTTGCCCCCTCAAAGAAACCCTGTTTCAGTAGTTGCATACGATATCTTATAATGTCAGCCTGCAAGGCATTTAATTGCGCTCTGGCAACCAGTGCTTGGCCTCGGTAGGTTCCTCTTCCATCTTTCACGTCTAACTCTTTAAGTTCCATTAATCTTTCTCTCAGTACCCTTTCTCTCCCCTCCCTCTCCCTATTTTTACACGCCCATTTGAGAAAAACTCCCCTCACTACTGCCTTGTATCCATTCCAAACTCCCCCCCAGGCCACCTCGCCATTATCATTCCATCTGAAATAGTCCACTGTCTCCCTCTCTATCTCCTTTCTAACCTTCTCATTCTCCAGTAAAGATTCATTCAACCTCCAGAACTGGGTTCCTCTTCCCTCCCCTTCCATTGTCAGTCTTACCTCCACTAATGCATGGTCTGACCATGTTATAGAATCCATTTCTGCCCCTTTACCTCTGCCCACCATCTCCTTTGTTACCCAAATAGCATCTATCCTGGAATATGATCCATGCACTGGGGAGAAATATGAAAACTGCCTCTTCCGGGGATGTTGAAAGCGCCAGGCATCTATCAAGCAGAGCTGTGTAACAAAATTTTGATATTTACTCCTATCCGCTCGTTTGCCCTCTCGTTTCCCCGTTGCATCTCTATCTGGGTCCTATGTTAAATTAAAATCTCCCCCACATATGAGTTTTTCATCTCCTAACTGCCCCACCTCAGCGTCTAGTTTTGTCCAAAATTCCCTTTGCCCCCCTGTTGGTGCATATACATTCATTATACAGAACCATTCATTCTCTATTTTTATACGTAACATTATATATCTCCCCTCTTTATCTCTAATTATCTTCTGTGCCTCCACCTTAAATTTGGAGGCTATGAAAATTGCCCTCCCACCCTTCTTTTTTTCCACTGTGTTTGATGCATATCCCTGGGGTTTGACCAAGTGTTGTGTTGCCCTAGTTAAATGTGTTTCCTGTATGAGCACTAGCGACGCTTTTTGATGTCTTCTTTGTAAGGGTTCTGCTGTTTAAAAGGCAAATTAAGCCCTTTGACATTCAATGTTACAATTTTTAGCTCACCTTGATGATTTTACTACCCCCTCCTTCACTACCCCACCTCTTCTGCCCTCCTCCCCCTTTGCCCCCTCCCTCCCTCTTTCCTTCCTTCCCCCCTCCCTCCCCACCTCCCCTCCCCGTCCTTCTTCTCATGGGAGATACGACTTCCATTAAGGTAACTGACTATCGGACCACGGCCTATCCCTACCCCTCTATCCTCCTCCCCCCACCTCCCTCTTTCCCAACTCTCCCTTCCTCCTCCCCTTCCCTTATACACCTTCTTGCCCCTCCTAACTCCTACCCCCCCTCCGCCCTACCCCCTACCCCCCTTCCTACCCCCATCTAAACTCTGTTGCTTTCAAGTCACATAATCAGAGCCCTCTTCTCCCTCTCTTCCCTTGACCCCCCCTCCCTCCTTGCCCAATCCCCCCACCACCCCATCCTTCCTTCCCCCTACACCCCCCCTCAGGCTTCCGATTTCTAACCAACACTTATATATGGTACATATATCAGCAATCCATAACCCTGTCCTTATTAAATATCGTCTGACTCAAGTCTGTATAATGTCCTCGGCTTCAGCCTGTTTCTTTTTCCACCACTTTTCCTCTTTGGCTGTCTTTGGTCAGTCTTGCCAATCTCCTGCCACCTTCTGCTGCTCTATGCCACCTCAGGCTAACCGCCCTAGCGGTAGTGGTGCTGTTGTCAGTTTTTTTGGCTAGACTTCTGGCCACTTCCGAGAGGTTAGTTGATCCTAAATCTCTCAGCGCCCTCCAAGCTTCTTCACTTGTCTTCACTCTCCGTGACCGCCCTTGCACTGTAATCAGTAGTCCTAAAGGGTACATCCATTTATATCTCATATTTGCCCTCCTTAAATAGGCAGTGGCCTCCTTCATCTCTCTCCTTCGTTGCAGTGTTCTCTGGGATAAATCCTGGAACACATCCAACTTGTGCTCTTCCCATTGAAAATTTCTCATCTTCCTGGCTGCTCCCAACAGGCGTTCTTTCATCTTAAAGGAGTTCAAGCATATTACGATGTCTCGCGGTCGATTATCTCTTATGGGCCCCAGTCCTCTATGCGCCTGTTCTATTTGCAGAGACTCCCCTTCACCCTCCTCCGCTATAGCTGCAGCTTTTAATAGCTCTCCAAATACTTTTTTTTTTTAATTGAAAGGCAGCAATTGGACACAGAAGAACATAAGCTATAGGCATAATACAATAGCAGAAGATAACAAAGCCAAAATTGCAATCAACATAGAACAATCCAGCAGAACGCCTCTTTTTTTTTTTTTTTTCCTTTCCCCCTCCCCTCTTCCCCACCTCCTCCCAGCTTAGCATTTATCAACAAGGAGCACTCCCAGAACATTCTATCTCCAAATACTTTTTGAATAACTTCCTCACAGTTCTTATATTTGGGATCCTCTGGGATACCTCGCACTCTGATATTACATCTTCTGGACCGATCCTCCAAGTCCTCTGTTTTTACTTTCAGCTCCTCTTGAGCTTGCTTTAATTCCTCCCAGCCTTTTTGTATGTTTTCCATGGCTACCCCTTGTTGTTCCAACTGAGTCTCTGTATCTTCTACACGATCTCCCAGATCCATGATGTCTTGTCTGATCATTTGTAGAGTCTCTTTTAACTCATTTTTTACTCCACTAATTTCCATCTTTAATTCCTCTTTTAGTTCTGTGAGCCACTGCTTGATTTTGTCAGCCATTCCTGAGCACTCCTCTCCTTCCATCTCCTCCTCCTGCTCAGGCTTTTTCTCAGTCGCCATTTTACCTTCCTTCTCTCCCTCCTTCCCTCCTCGTGATGGCGCATAAGTTGATCGAAATTCCGCCAATTTTTTCTTCACTGACAACTCTCTTTTTGATTTCTCCATTAATAATTTTTAATTTTTTTTGTTTCTTTTCATTTATAGCTACGCTCAGCATGCAATGATTACTATGGAGAAGTTCTTCTGTGCTCCCCCTCCCCCCCCCAGTGGAGTGCACTGTCTGGTCTGTTTCTCCCACTTATTAGTATCCTTCTGTTCCTCCTTGGTAGGGTAGCCAGTTAAGTTTACATTTATCTTGCCTTGTTCTGTGTCTATTAGCCTCTTGATTTATTCCCTGCTGCTTCACACGGCCTGAACTTTCTGTATACTGCTTGCCTGTACTGTGCTTTGCTGCTCTTCCCTCTTGCTGCTTTGTGTTGCTCCGGTAGATGCTGTTTGTTCCCTCCGATGTAACTCTCCCGTCTCCTCCTCACACTCGTTTCTCTCCAGTCCCGCCTCCGGTTTGCCTGCTTCAGCGATTCCTCCACCAGTTGTCATTTATTACGCCCGTTGCTCTCTTGTTTAATCCAGCCCTTCCTTTGATCCTCTCCTCTCCCCCGGGCCCAGCTCTCAGCAGACACGTGTCTCTCCATTCGGGCCTCTCGCTGCTCCTGATTCAGCTGCACTCCCCCTGATCGCCAATCTCTCTGCCTCCTGCTCTGCTACAGGCGATCAGGTATTCAATTTCTGCCGCTCCGGCACTCACCAGCCCTCCTGGCACTCACTTCGCTCCACCGCTCTCTGCCCTCTGCACACTCAGACATGTGCCATCCTGATCGGGCCTGCTTCTCTACATGTGCGGTGCATTGGGTGAGTGCCCTAGTTCGCTCCGGCCCCGATTTCGCTTTGGGTCTTCCTCCCCTAATTCTTCCTCATTTCGCCTCCTTTTTATGTCTTTTGGGGTGCTATCCCCCTCTTTGGTAGGCCTTGATGTCGGAGCTTGCCTTTTACTCCGCCATGCGCTCCGATGACGTCACCGGAAGTCTAAAAGCTAATTCTTAAAGAGGTTTTGATGTTCATTTTTAAAAGCTAAGGGGGTCATTCTGAGGCACGAATAGTGGGGATGGACATCCCAACCAGACATCCATCCCCGCTATTTGTGCTGGCTCCTGCCCCTGTATAACTTCCCCGACGGTTGTGCGGGGAAGTTATACGGGGGGCGGCACGGGGGCAGTGAGTGGGCAGGCAGTGGGCGGTTGCCGGCCCTGGACATACAGGGCCGATTCTAATGTCAGCCCTGTACATCCAGAGCTGGCGAAATGGCTGGGGAAGTTATTCCATCCCTGGGGTAGAATAACATCCCTGGATATTTCAATTTTGATGCTCCGGGAGGGCGGAAGGTGCTGGGGGAGGGGCAGTGTTAATTCCCCGCAGCCCGACCCTGATCTTAGAAGCTGGATTGGAGGTTGGGCTGCGGGGAATTAACATTTTGGGCAGCTTTTAAATGGAGCTGCAGTGCCATGGCAACATGACGCCATGGCACTAGGGTTGCCAACTGGCCGGTTTTCAGCTGGCCTGGCCGGTTTTTCCACGTCCAGGCCGGCTGCCGGCGCAGAGGCAAAACCGGCCCTTTAAAAGCCGGTTTTTTTGCTCTGGCCGCAAGATTGGGAGCGGCCAGAGCAAAAAAACCGGCTTTTCTCCTCTACAGAGGGAGCCGGGGAAGCCCGCGCGAGGCCCCGGCTCCCTCTGAACAGCCACCTGCGTGAAGAGCCTTTACCTTCACGCTGGCGGCTGTTCCTGTGAAGCCGCGAATGCTGGGAAAGGTTAAAGGTTGCCCTTTAACCTTTCCCAGCATTCGCGGCTTCACAGGAACAGCCGCCAGCGTGAAGGAAAAGGCTCTTCACGCTGGTGGCTGTACAGAGGGAGCCGGGGCCTCGTGCGGGCTTCCCCGGCTCCCTCTGAAGCCTCAGACAGCCGCGATGCTGGTCGGGGGGGGGGGGGGCAAGGACTGCATTGGCGGTGTTGGGGGGACCGGGGCGGGCAAAGGGCTAAGGGGGGGGGGACATGGGCTGGTAAAGGGCTAAGGGGGGGGGGGGACTTGGACTGGATAAGGGCTAAGGGGGGGGGCTTGGATTGGAAAAGGGCTAAGGGGGGGACTTGGACTGGAAAAGGGCTAAGGGGGGGACTTGTACTGGAAAAGGGCTAAAGGGGGGGGACGGGGACGGGAAAAGGGCTAAGGGGGGGGGGGGACTTGGACTGGAAAAGGGCTACGGGGGTGGGGGACTTGGACTGGATAAGGGCTAAGGGGGGGACCTGGACTGGAAAAGGGCTAAGGGGGGGGGGACTTGGACTGGAAAAGGGCTAAGGGGGGGGGGACTTGGACTGGAAAAGGGCTAAGGGGGGGGGACCTGGACTGGAAAAGGGCTAAAGGGGGGGGGGACCTGGACTGGAAAAGGGCTAAGGGGGGGGAAATTGAAGGGAAAAGGACAAGGGGGGGGGACATTGGAATGAAAAGGGCAAAGGGGGGGGGACTGGGAGAGGAAAAATGCTCTGAGGGGGGGGGACCTGGACTGGAAAAGGGATAAGGGGGGGGACTTGGATTGGAAAAGGGCTAAGGGGGGGGACTTGGACTGGAAAAGGGCTAAGGGGGGACTTGGACTGGAAACGGGCCAAGGGGGGGGACTTGGACTGGAAAAGGGCTAAGGGGGGGGGACTTGGACTGGATAAGGGCTAAGGGGGGGGACCTGGACTGGAAAAGGGCTAAGGGGGGGGGACTTGGATTGGAAAAGGGCTAAGGGGGGACTTGGACTGGAAAAGGGCTAAGGGGGGGGACTTGGACTGGAAAAGGGCTAAGGGGGGGACTTGGACTGGAAAAGGACTAAGGGGGTGGGACTTGGACTGGAAAAGGGATAAGGGGGGGGACTTGGACTGGAAAAGGGCTAAGGGTGGGACTTGGACTGGAAAAGGGCTAAGGGGGGAGACTTGGACTGGAAATAGGCTGTGATGGGGGGGGGGGACCTGAACTGTAAAAGGTTTATGGGGGGGGGACATGGAATGTAAATGGGTTGTGATGGGGGTGGAGGGTACCTGGACCAGAAAAGGGCTATGGGGGGGGGGGGAAACTTGGACTGGAAATAGGCTGTGATTAGGGGGGCTAGGACTGCAAATGGGTTATGGGGGGGGGGACATGGACTGGAAATGGGTTGTGATGGGGGTGGAGGGGACCTGGACTGGAAATGGGCTATGGTGGAGGAAGGGGGATCTTGTACTGGAAATAGGCTGTGATTAGGGGGGCTAGGACTGCAAATGGGCTGTGATGGTGCGGGGGGACTCGGACTGCAAATGGGCTGTGATGGTGGGGGGGGCTAGGACTGGAAATAGGCTGTGATGGGGGACTTGGACTGGAAATGGGCTGTGATTGGGGGGGGGGGAGCTAGGACTGGAAATGGCCTGTGATGTGAGGGCTAGCACTGGAAATGGGCTGATGAAGAGCTGGAATAGGACTGGAAATGGGCTGATGTGGGGCATGGGAGAATGGGACTAGAAGGGAGTGGATGCTGGGTGGGCCTAGAACTATAAGGGAATTGATTTGGGGGGAGGACTAGAATGGATGGGGAATGAGAATGGAGAGGGGAAAAAATATTTTGTGTGGAAGAAAAGTCTATGATGGGCCGGTATTGGGAGAGTAAGAGGGGCTTGAGAATGGAAGGGTGAAATTTAAACGGATGATAAAGGAATAAGGAAAGAATTGGGGGAAAGAGCAAAAGGGAAACAATCAGTATGTTAAAGCAGAAATAGAGAGAGAATGGAAAACATCTAAAAGAGAAGAAAGGACAAATGGATAGCTCGCAGAAGACACGAAGAAACCAGAAGAAAGTGACTGGAGCAATGGCAACTGAAAAATAAAACGCCCAAACAGAAGGTAGAAAAATACTTTTTATTTTGAATTTATTAACTGGAATATGTCTGGTCTGGGAAATGTGTATTGCTAACATCTTTGTGTTTTTCTTTAGTGCAAGAGGAAATTACTTTATAGTTTTATTTCTCCAGTGTTGTACATTTCATGTTTGGATTTTGGGGTTCCCAGTTTAATTATTATCTGACCAAGGAAGTTAGCCTACACGTATCCTCGGAAATTTTTGTGGGTGGGGCTGTGGGCGGGGCAGGGGTGGGACTAGGGGCGGAGAATGGGTAGAGCATGGCAAGCCACAGGTGTCGGGTTTTTCTCGGTGAAAAAGTTGGCAACCCTACATGGCACCGCAGCTCCATTTAAAAGCCCTGGCTGAGTTAGCCAGGTAGTGCCTGTACTGCAGGCCAGGACTGAATCGCAGTCCCAGCCTGCACGTACAGGCTTGTTTGCGATTCTGATCCTGCGGGGCTAGACATGCCTCGCAGGATCAGAATCGCAATCTCCTTTGTACATCGGGGTCAGCCTGGACATACAAAGGAGATGTATGTCGGGATCTGAATCGGGTCCTAAGCATTTTTTTCACTGGAAAGGGGGAATTTTTTTTTTGTTTGCTTGTGGTGTTGGGTAAGGCTCTGTCAAAGTTCATTGTCTTTGTTCCAGCTACCCCTTCACAGCTAACTCTTTGAAGCCACTGACCTCATCAGTTGTTAAGTGGCCCTAGAGTAGCTTACTAAGCATCTAGGCAGTGCTGTATAAGGTACTGGAATTCCTGACAAACTCCATTGCAAAGCAAGGTAATACTCTGCCTGAAAGCTCTCAAAGGGGTTTTGGAGTTCATTTTTAAAAGCTAATTCTTAAAGGGGTTTTGGTGGTACTTTTTAAAAGCTAAATCTTAAAGGGGTTTTGGTGTTCATTTTTAAAAGCTAAGAGCCCAATTTCGAGCACTAGGCATGTGCTGGATGCGGAAAAGACAGCCCTATCCATGGAAGGATGCCTTAACCGTGCACACCAGATTTTCAACAAAGCGGCTTGTTTCGAAAATCCGTCCTAACCGGCCAACATTAACCATGGATCCATGAGGGCGTAACATGGTGTAGTTCTGTAACAACTGTGTAACACTGATATTTCAAATGCACTGTGTGGTGCCAGTAGATATCTCAAACTGCGTAAGCCTATGTGACGACTGGTGGCGCGTAGGACAGTGGAACGCTAGCGGGCAACCCATGTAGCGGCATAAGTGTGTATAATATGGAGAGAAGCAAGAGCAGAAAGGTAATTTGCCAATCTGTGCAGAGGACAAACCGCGCAGGACTGCAGAGGTGCCATGTGAGCACTGCACAAGCTCCTCCAGAGGTGGAGATGAGTCTGGTTTGCACGGGCACTGAGGAGGATACGGCAAACAGTAGGGATACAGCAGCAGCCAGTGGCTCTGCACCCCAGGTGCAGATACCGTTCCCCCCCTCCATGTGCACAGGCCCAGGGTGAGCTACCTGCAGTGGATGGAGGAGGAGGTCTACCAGCGTTACAGGCTGGATGGTGCCACAATCACAGATTTGTGCACCATACTCAGTGGGAACCTGGAACCATCCACCGCCAGATGCCAGGCACTGCCAGTGGCAGTGAAGGTCACCACCACCCTAGGATACCTTGCAAAAGGCAGCTTCCAACACGTCACTGGGGCAACCGTTGTCCTCACACAATCAACAGCAAGCCACTGCATAAGTGCTGTCACCAGGGCCCTGCTGCGGCACATGCGACACCTCATTGCCTTCCCCAGGACACCACAGGAGCGGCACCACCCTGCTAGTAGATGGTGCCATATATCACATACAGTAACTAATACCCCAGAAACCATAAACCCTTCTCAGCACGTGACATGCTTTTGTGCGCATCTCACATTGCCCCTACAGGTGACTATGGATATCCTTTCAGGACCTGGCTGCTGACACCAGGATGCCACAGGAGAAGCGATACAATGTGGCCCAGCAGTGGACCAGGGTGGTCATGGAGAAAGCCATTGGGGTACAGAAGAGCCGCTTCCGATGCCTGGACCAGAGTGAGGATGAGCTCCTATACAGCCCAGAGCGTGTCATCTTTGTATTGTGCTGCATCCTGCACAACCTGGTGAGGCAGTGAGGCATACTGGACTCTGAGCCCAAGGTAGTTCAGGACTGGGAGGCCACAGAGCAGCTGAGGGAGATGGAACACAGTCAGGGAGCCAACAGAAGGCCCAGGCATTGACCAACTGTGCCTGCCTCACCACGAGACTTTCTAATTACAGTTCCAATACACACAGTCCACCCTAATGTGACTCTAAGAAACTACAGTGAAGGAACTGCATCAGTATGTGTCTTATTTCCTATAATTCATTCCTCTAATATTGGTCTTGTCCCCCTCTTATCATTGTGGGCTAGTGAACATTGTATGGTAAATATCCCGCCCTGTTTGGGTATTTATATAATGCTTGCATTTATGTTCTTTTCTGTAGCAAGTGTTTCTCGTGTTATGACTTTGAAATTGCATAAATAATAAACTTAAAAACAAACAAACTACAGTATGCACAGGGTTCAGGTTCTCCCGTGAACACCCCAACCTCTGAGACTGCAGCCTGCCATGGGCATTTGGATACGCATCCACTGCAATGCAGTGGAACAATGTCAGATGAGGTTCTGGCAGCAACATCACCCTCCCCTGTGAGGCAGGCCTCTGCACATGGGTCTGGGCTACCAGGTGGCTCTGATGGTGCACCACCCACCCCAACACCTGCCCCTTGGGCCTGCTGGAGGCCCACCAAATGGAGTAGAGCACCAGCAACAGTGGCCTGGTAGGCTGCCATCTCTCTCATAAGATGCAGTTGGGCCTCCTGGTGGCGCTCCACACTCAGTCAGTGTTCCCGCAACTCCTGGAGCTCAGTCTCCCTTGCCTGTGTTGTGGCAGGTCCTGCTGGATGCCATGCAGCTCAGACTGGATGCCCTCCATGCAGAACAGAAGATGTGCCCCCTCCTGCAGTAGCTTCTGATCCACATCATCATGCCCCACGTCCTCCGGCTCATCCAAGATGTGGAACTGTAGCTCAGTCAGGAGTGGTCCATCTGTCTCCAGCTCCTCTGCCCTGGCAGCCACACCAGCTTCTGTGGCTGTGCTGCATCCTAAGTTGCACAGTGGCGTCATCAGTAGTGGGAGGTGATGCACTCCCTCCTCATCTGTTCCAGGCTGGGTGGGTTTGCTCTCTGGTAGGTCTGTGGGAGAACAAAGGTGTCAGAGGGTAATGCCTGGCAGTGCAATGTGGGCTTGGGAGGGCTGCCAGCCCCACCATGGAACAGGCAGGGGGAACTGTCATGCACTGTTCCCCACACCTCCCCCATCCCACCGGGGTGGACAGTCAGCGAGGCCCTGAGTGGACAGATCCATAGTGAGGACACACACATCCCTGTCACAGTGCCATGGATCAACTTGTACTCACCCTACTGTGTGCCTGGGGTGGAGTTGTCGAAGTTAGCAACCCTGGAGATGGGGACCTCATCCACAAACTGGAGAACTTGTTCTTCCAGGGCACTTAGTCTGAGCTGGCACTCAGGTGGCAGCCTGCTGTTGCTGGCCCGCTTCCTTTGCAACCTGTCGTATCACCCGCCACTTCTTCTTAATATCCTCCACATCTCTGTTGTGGCGGTGGATGGCATTCATTCTCCTGACAATGTCCTGCCATGAGAGCAGCTGTGAGCCAGCATCCTCTGCTCCAAAGAGGGTGGGGTGCCACTGAATGATGAGCCCCAGAGCCATGGATGTCTCTGTAGGAGTAAAGTTTGCCTTATGTGTTCGATTTGGGCCTTTAGGCACTGTGTCTGCCATTGTGATGCTCAGGAGCCATGGCGGTGTTAGGTTACCTGCATAGGTCCTTTTACACATACACTGATATAATGCGCAGCCATGCCACACTCCATCCAACCCTATATCTGATACCCGGGTAATGGTTTGTTTGCCGACACTTCAAAAATTGGTGTCACGGCATGCAGCCATATGCCACCATAGCAGTACACCTGGCCAACAAGAGATTTGCATGCATGGATTTCCAGACCACACTACCTGGGTAGGACCAATAGCAGCTTTAGTGCCCGTACCCATGTATGACCCTGTGGGTCATGGGCATAGGAAGGGTGCAAGGGTGCCCTGTCAGTTGTGTCACTGTGCATGGGTATGGCTCCATGACACAATACCCATGCAGAGTGACATCCTACCGCTGCTTGGTATGATGCCATGACTCCACCAGTGGCCTCGTGCCATCGGTCATGCATGGGTACCGAGACATGGTGCCGTACCCATGCACAACTGGCGGTAGGACATCACTCTGCATGGGTATCATGTCATGGTGTCGTACCTGTGCACAGTGACACAACTGACAGGGCACCCCCTCCTATGCCCATGATCCATGGCCTACCACCCATGGTCCCCAGCATCACCATGGCAGACACACAGCCATGGTGATGTATCTGTCAAGAATGATGACACAATGGGATCGTATCTGTCAAGAATGATGACACAATGGGATCGTAAATCAGAGGCACTTTATTGCAACACACATTAACATACAACATTGGCAACATCTGTAGCCTACTGCAATACAGATTGTATCATGGAATGCCACCTGTGGCAGTCCATAGTGACGGTTTGTACATACTGTGGCTCCTACCCCTGCAGGGACTGCATGCTTCTATGGCCCAGGGCAACCAATCTGCAGGTTGGTGGCCTACAGCTGTCGATATCCTGCCATGGGGTGGGCCTATGGTGCAGGAGGCCCTGGTGGTATTCTCTGCAGCTGTAAGGGTGTCCAGGCACCTGCAGATAGCCTGTGCTGCTGCTTGGACATCCTTCCTGTGAAGGTGCTTCTCCGCCATGAGGGTGGCCGGTGCCCCATCACTGGTTGCCTGTGGGGGCAGTGGTGTGGTGTGGCATGGTGTGGGTGGTCCATGCTGGGGATGGTGGCAGTGGGGGCTCATGGATGGGGCATGGGGCCCATGGGTCTGCAGTGCCCTGTGTACCAGTTGTGCCAGCCCATGTGGTGGGGGTATGGCACTGTGGTATAGGCATGGGCTGGCATGGCTGGGGGGTACGGCTCCTCCACTGACTCCACCTTCAGGTGCATGATGGCTGGGCATGGCTCTGCACCCCCATCTGTGGGTCCCCTGGTGGGTGGTTCCTGCATCCCCCCACCACCCCTTCAGACCCCTCCACCTCCTCAGATTCCACTGACTGATCTGGACCCTCTGACCCCTCCTCCTCTGACTCCCCTGACCAATCCAGACCCTCTGACCCCTCCTCTTTCCCTGACTGATCTGGACCCTCTGACTTGACACCCTTGACCGATCCAGACCTTCCAACACCCCTGGCCCCTCCATGGCCTCCACAGCAGACTCTACCACAGCCCCCTCCACACCTGTGGGCCCCACCTCCCATATCTCCATTGCCTCCTGCTCTTCCTCCGATGATCCCTCAACACACTCCAGCCCCATCTCCCCCTGGCCTCCTGTACCATCCCCTGTGGACCCATCCACTGCCACCCCTGCATCCAGCAGTAGTGCGGGCTCCTCAGTGGCCTCTCCCTCTGTGGTGCTGTCCTCTTGCTCTCTGCTTCTGGACCTCTCCTCCACATCACTGCTGGATGAGCTGCCAGGGGATGTATGTTGGGCCAGCTGCTCCACTGCAGGCCAGCTATGCGGTGGTGGTGCTAGCAGTGGACCAGCGGTGTCTGTGCCCTCCTTGGAACTGGCTATGGGGGGAGAAGAGGGGGGTTAAATATGTACTTTGCATGTGCCATGGAGTGGTACTGGCACTGCATTGGGGGCACCCACATGCACACCACGCCCAACATGCAAGCCACAGGTGTATGCCTTCCACCAGTGCCCACTGTGCCCCCTGCAGCCAGAAAGGTTGTCCTGCACACATGCCCAGATGTGGCTGGTGGACCCCATTTTCAGCTGGTGGACCCCACCACACGGGGCTAAGTGGGCAGGTACGCGATGTGCATCTGGGGACACTGCTGGTGGCATGTGCCCCTGTTATGCCATTCCATGCTGTGCTACAGTCTGGGGTGTGTACGTTTGGGTGTTATTGGTTCCTGCAGGTACACAACATACATTGCAGCACTGTGGTGTGGCCAGGCCCCACCCAGCACATTTCTATCATACACTGTGGTGATCTCCCACTGGTTAGTCTGCCTGCGCTATACATGCAAAACACAAACAGGAGCGCCTGCTCTTTCAGAATCAACAGGAGAACACAGGAAGCAAGAGTCGTGAATAGGTGAAACAGGTTTTATTGATCCCCTACACGTTTCGGCCATAGCCTTCTTCAGGGGGCACACAGCTAAATGAAATAATATGCAATACAAAATATACAATTATGAATATATAAAATAATAATAACATAAAAATCATAAAAACTACATAAAATATTAAAAACATATAATATAAATAAATAGGAAACTGTTTGTAAACAGACCAAAGTGAAAAAATCTTCATAAAAACTATAAAAATAATATAGAATACATATATATATTATGAACAGATTCAAATATATAAAACCAGAACGCAGGGTGGAAAGGAACCAGATAAATGTGCTTGTGCAGACATGTAAGATATGCATTGGACTGGCTACATGATGTACATCAAATATGCGGGTTTATGAAATGTATCTATTGAAAAGCATATTTTAAAACATAGTTTTTTAAAAAATATATATATATTCATGTGATCTTGTACATAATCTTTATGTGCTAGATCCCAAGTGGGAAACAGGGGAGCGGGTGAGGGGGGAGGGGGGAGGAGAAAAGGAAAAGGAGGGGAGGAGGGGGAAGGGAAGAGGAGGGAAAGGGGGGAGGGGGTGGGGGGAGGGGAGGGGGAGGGAAAAGGAAAGGGGGAGGGGAGGGGAGAGGAGAGAAGAGAGAGAAAGGAGGGTAAAGAGGGGAGGGGGAAGAGAAAAGGGGGTAGGAAAAAACTTTTGTGAGGCGGGACAAAAAGTTGATAAAATAAAATGATGTATTATTGGGTGAACCAACCTTAAATTAGATATATTACTCACATGTGTGATACTGGAAAGAATCTGCAGACGCTATTATGCGTTTGGGAAAAGTGACTAAAAATAGAGATAGTTCATTATAAATCGAACACACTACCACTTTAACCTTTCTTTTTAGAAAATAACATTGCTGGATATGGCCATAAACATAGAACTTAGTGGTGCAATTAAACACTATATCACCACCTATTGAGCACTGATGAAAATGAATTAAAAAAACCTAGTAAAAATAAAACTCAAAATACAACTCAAAGCACCCAAGCTTTTCTTATGAACTGAATGAGGACCCACTCAAGTACTAAAACTGTGCTGTCTAATAGGAACTGCATAGATATAATACTGGGCTCTACTGAGAACAAATGGGCTCTACTGAGAACAAATGTGACAGCAGTATAACAAAACGCAGTGATGCAAAAGCGAGCCCGATTGAATAGTTTTGACATTATGTAAGATGAGGAAAGCCGTTATTGTGCGACTTCTTACTTACATATAAACCCTCTGCAAGGGAACGCGATTGTCACAATATGAAGAATCACTAGAAAAAATAATAAAATGAATGCAAAATCGAAATTGGAGGGGATAAAATGGCATATAATGTATGAGGAAAGTATGCAGACCCAAAGCCTTCAAAGTAAACCTCCCTAGACCTATATTTATGAAAGATTTAGTTCCGAAGTAAAAACATTAGAATATGCGCCAAAGAAAGGGCATAGCGTGGCTTTGCATAGAGAACTTATGAACAAGCTGACAAACTTAGTCTGCGTACCTACAAAATTGTGTAGTAGTGCATCACGAACTGCTTTTTGTTGTTAAATGGAACATACTCAATACACCCTCTTTTTTTCTATTAAGAAAATGTGAAACCTTCTCTTGTTAAATCTTATGTGTGGGCCTCTAAAATGAAAATGAACATGCAAACAAAACCGTCATAAATTTAAATGTATTAAACCGACTTCTTGTGTGATCTGCGGGGCAGTGCATCACGTACTTTTACTTACCAATTTGACAAATGCAAAACGGAAAGCTCTAACACGATGCTACATTATGGAGATCCATTATAACAAACAACTTCGTGATAAATAGTACCAATTTTGATGAAAAAATGTACTGACCTATGAGGTATTCAACGGACAAGCTCCTTCTGCTCACATTGAAAGAATTGTGGCTGAATGACTGCAAACTAAAATACGCTGGAACTCACGCCAAAACTAAATGACGTGGCTACATGGGAGGGGCTAAATGGACGTGATGTCACTACATGGTGAAAAAATATTTGCCCGCACTCTCAACGATAAGGGAGGGAACTTGCCAAATTTCCTATACTTGCAAGATCAATTAAAGGGGAAAAATGAATAATAACATATATTGTGGCTTGTTGTAAAGAAAAGTAAAGCTGTTCCAATGCCATTCCAAAGGCAAAAAAGCTCATAAATGAACTGTTAAAGTAAAGGACCGATGCATCTTATATTGTTAATAACCAGAGATTGAATGCCGTGATCGAAAACTAGATGTGCTTGTACTGTATGACGACAGTCTAAAAGTCTATCAATGGGTCCCTCAAAAACCAATTAGCTAATACCTAAAAAAGGGGGGGAGAGGGGGAGGAGGGAGGGGGGAGGGGGAGGGAGGAGGCGAGGGAGGGGAGGGGAGGGGGAGGGGGGAGGGGGGAGGGGGGGAGGGGGGAGAGGAGAGAGGTAGTGGAAGGGGGGAGAGGAGGAAAGGGGAGGGGGCGAAGGAAAGGGGGGGTGGTGAGTGGGGGGGGAAGGGGGAGGAAGGAAGGAAGGGGGAGGGGGGGAGGAAGTAGGAGGGAAGGGGAAGAGGAAAGGGGGGAGAAGAAGGAAAAAGAGGGGGAGGAGGGGGGAGAGGAGGGAGAGGAGAGAGGAGGGGGAGAAGGAGGGGGAAGGGGGAATGGAGAGGAGAAGGGGGGAAGGGGGAGAAAGGGGGGAAGGAAGGGACAGGAGGGGAGAGGCGAGAGGGGAGGGAGGGAAAGGGGAGAGAGGGGGGGAGAGAGGGGGGAGGAATGGGGAAGAGAGGGGGGAAGGAGGAAAGGGGGGGATGGGGGAGGGGGAAGAGAGAGGGGGAAGGAGGGGGAAGGGAAGAGAGGGGGGAGAGAGGAGGGGAGGGAGGAGGGGGGAAAGGAAGGGGAGAAAGGGGGGAAGGGAAGGGAGAGGGAAAACGGGGGGGGAGGAGGGGGAAGGCAGGGGGAGGAGGGGAAGGAACAGGGGGGAAGGAAAGAGGGGGGGGTGGAGGAGAAAGGGGGGGGGGGAGGGAAGAGCGAGGAGGAAAAGGAGGGAGGATTAGGGAGTGGGAAATATTTGATGTACATCATGTAGCCAGTCCAATGCATATCTTACATGTCTGCACAAGCACATTTATCTGGTTCCTTTCCACCCTGCGTTCTGGTTTTATATATTTGAATCTGTTCATAATATATATATGTATTCTATATTATTTTTATAGTTTTTATGAAGATTTTTTCACTTTGGTCTGTTTACAAACAGTTTCCTATTTATTTATATTATATGTTTTAATATTTTATGTAGTTTTTATGATTTGTATGTGTTATTATTATTTTATATATTCATAATTGTATATTTTGTATTGCATATTATTTCATTTAGCTGTGTGCCCCCTTAAGAAGGCTACGGCCGAAACGCATAGGGGATCAATAAAACCTGTTTCACCTATTCACGACTCTTGCTTCCTGTGTTCTCTTGCGCTATACATGCAGCCATGACTGCGCTCCCGGTGACTGCTGGTCTCCACTGTGTGCCTCACTGACCTGCTTTGGCTGCCAGCTGCTCTCAGATGCGCTGCAATTTACTGGGCTACTGGCAGCGCATTGTTCTGTAGTGGCACTTGAGGGTCTCCAGGGTGCGTTGCACACTGTGGTCATTGTGAATGAGGGGTGGGGGGTCCACATGGGGCCAGTTGTACATTACCAGCTTACCTATTGCGCATTCCTATATCCTATTGGTGCCTGCTGGGTTGACCATCCAGGCAGCAAGGGCATTTCCATTCGTATCCTGTGTGGTGTGCATGTGCTGGTATACCACCAGAATCTGGCCCCAGATTCAGCCCCACTACCACCACTGGGCCCATGCCATGTGCCCCGTGCCACCACCTCCATTAGCATCTATGCCCTGCATTTACCTTTGTCATCTCTCTAGATCCCATCTCCCACCTATTTCACTCTCCCCCCTTCCCTTGCTCCTATCAGTTGCACAGTGTCTAGCCTTGGTACCATGGTACATGGTAGGGGACAGTACTTGGCTCGGGTTGTGTTCAGGTGTCGTGGTACTAGCCATCTGCTACTACTCAGCCCACACCACTGCATGGTTTGGTCTGCTCTGTGCGGCACAGGGTATCCTGGTTTGTGCATGCCAGGCATTGCACATTTGTCTTGTCCTGTGATGTCACATTTTCTACACATGTTCGTCTGTTCTGTCTGTGATATGGTGTGGGGGCTGGGCATCCGTTGTGTGTGTTGTCCGGTGGCAGCCCCTGTGATGGTTGCACACACCCAGCAGGGCCAGCCTGTCCAGCTACCTTGCTAAGCGGACACCTAGGGTGCCAGGTCCTGATGGGTGGCAGTGTAAATGGCAGCAGCACATGGCAGGCTATTGTGCCACCCATCCCAACTGCCACAGCTTTCTTTTGGGGAAGGCAGGCAGCGGCAGTCAGTCAAAATGCAGCAGCATACAGCCACCACATTTGTGGATATTGCCACTGGCCCCCTCAACCCCCAGAAATGGGGCCACGGCAGCTGGGGAGGGGCATGTGGCAGCTGCTTCTGCCTCTGCCAGCAGGTACCCTTGGGGTGCCCCTTCCCAAATCACAGTTCTCCATGTACAGGGCCATGCCTCCATTGTGGCTGCCAGGATGTATTGCTGCCATTCTCCACCAGGGGGAGCTGCAGATTCCACACATAGAAACATAGAAAAATGACGACAGAAAAAGACCACATGGCCTATCTAGTCTGTCCTTCCATATCAACAACTACAACAGTCCCCTTTTTTCTTTTAGAGATCCTCTGTGTTTGTCCCATGCTTTTTTGAATTCAGATACTGTCCTCATCTCTACCACCTCCACTGGGAGACTATTCCACGGATCCACCATTCTTTCCGTAAAGAACTATTTCTGCATATCACTCCTGAATCTATCCCCTTTCACCCTCATCCAATGTCCCCTCATAGCAGAACTTGCTTTCAATCGAAAGAGGATCTCCCCCTGTGCATTTATACCATGGAGGTATTTAAACGTCTCAATCATATCACCTCTATTCCACCTTTCCTCTAAGGTGTACATATTAAGATCCTTAAGTCTGTCCTCATATGCTTTATAATGAAGACCACTAACCATTTTAGTAGCCACTCTCTGTACTGACTCCATCCTGTTTATATCCTTTTGAAGGTGCGGTCTCCAGAATTGCACACAATACTCCAAACGAGGTTGCACCAAAGACTTCTACGTATTACCTCCTTTTTTTCTGATAGCCATTCCTCTCCCTATGCACCCAAGCATCCTTCTAGCTTTTCCTGTCACCTTTTCTTCCTGTTTAGCTACTTTAAGATCATCAGACACAACCACACCGAGGTCCCGCTCTTCTTTAGTGGACAAAAGTACTTCACCACCTATACTAACATAAGAACATAAGATATGCCATACTGGGTCAGACCAAGGTCCATCAAGCCCAGTATTCTGTTTCCAACAGTGGCCAATCTAGGTCATATGTACCTAGCAGTTTCCCCAAGAGACACAAGTTCCACAATGCTTGTACTGGGTCAAGCACTGATATCTTCGGTCACTTCTTAATAATGGTTTATGGACCTTTCCTCCAGGAACTTGTCCAAACCTTCTATACTACTAATCTACTATATTGCTCCCTTCGATTGCTGCAGCCCAAATGCATGACCTTGCATTTTTAAAACATTAAATCCCAGCTGCAAAATTCTAGACCATTCTTCAAGCTTAGCTAGATCCCTTCTCATGTTATCTACACCTTCCTGGGTGTCTACTCTATTGCAGATTTTGGTATCATCCGCAAAGAGGCAAACCTTACCCGACAGCCCTTCTGTTATATCACTAACAAAGATGTTAAAAAGAATCTTACCAAGGACAGATCCCTGGGGCACACCACTGGTAACTTCCTTCTCCTCAGAGTGAGCTCCATTTACCTGCACCTTTTGTCACCTCCCACTCAACCAATTTCTAACCCAAGCAGTAACTTTAGGGTCCATCCCTAGGGTGATCAGTTTGTTTATAAGTCGCCTGTGAGGAACAGTGTCAAAGGCTTTACTGAAATCTAAATACACCACATCTAGGGCTCTCCCTTGGTCCAACTCCCTGGTCACCTAGTCAAAGAAATTAATCAGATTTGTCTGACAAGACCTGCTTCTGATGAATCCATGCTGCCTCGGATCCTGTAATCCACTGGACTCCAGAAACCTCCTATTTTCTCTTTCAGCAGTGTTTCCAATAATTTACTCACCACCGAAGTTAAACTAATCGGCCTGTAGTTTTCAACCACATCCTTAATTCCGCTTTTGAGTAAAGGGATCACATAAGCCTCTCTCCAGTACTTTGGCACCACTCCTTACTCCAACGAGGCATTGAAAAGATCAGTCAGTGGAGCTGCTAGAACGTCCCCAAGTTCCCTCGGTATTCTAGGTTGTATCCCATCCGGTCCCACCGCTTTGTCTACTTTAAGTTTAGCTAGTTTCTCACGAACACAGTCTTCTGAAAATTCTTCAAGATGCCCCTCGCTTCTGTTCCCTTTTGTGGGTCTTTTCTGAGATCCTGTTCCTGGTTCTTCATCTGTGACACAGAACAGAAATATTTATTAAGCAATTCCGTTTTATCCTGATCAGCTTCTACACATTCCTCCCCTTCACCCTTGAGTCTGACAATACCACTTTTGCCCTTCCTCTTTTCACTAACATATCTGAAAAATGTCTTATACCCCCATTTCATTGCATTGGCTATTTCCTCTTCTTTTTGAATCTTTGCTTTCCTGACTAATTTGCTACCTTCTCTGTTTTTCCAAATATAGATGCCCGTCTTCCTCTCTCTGTGATCTCTTGTATTTCATGAAGGCCTCCCTCTTTTTCTTCACCTTTTCAGCTACTTCTTTCGAAAACCATAGCGGTCTCCTTTTCCTTTTACCTTTATTTACCATTTTAACAAAAAAGGTTGGTTGCCCTTAAAATATCCCCTTTCAGTTTTGCCCACTGTTTTTCTAGATCCCCAAGCTGTTCCCATCCCGCTAACGACTCCCTGAGGTATTGGCCCATCTTGGCAAAATTAGTTTTCCTAAAGTCCAAGACCCTAGTCCTAATACTGAAGCACATCATCTGGTGATCACTGGATGCAAAATGATCTCCCACTGTAACATCAGAAACACTTTCACCATTGGTAAGCACCAAGTCCAGTATGGCCCCTTCACGTGTGGGGTCTGTTACCAATTGCCTGAATAGTTCTCCCTGTAGAGAATCCAGGATCTCCTTACTTCTAGATGATACTGCAGCAGGAATGTGTCAATCAGCATCTGGCATATTGAAATCCCCTATCAGTAGCACGTCCCCATTCCTAGCAATACTGCGTATGTCTTCAATGAACTCTCCATCCACCTCTTCCTCTTGTGAGGGAGGTCTGTATATCACGCCAATGCAAATAGATTTCTCTTTCCCTCTTTCCAGTTTAACCCACAGTGCCTCCTCTCTCCCTTTTAACCTCTGTAATTCCAAAGCTTTAATATTAATTTTTACATATAGTGCCACTCCTCCTCCCCTTCTTCCTACCCTGTCCTTTCTGAATAAAATATAGCCTGGTATAGTTACATCCCAGTCATGGTTTTCTGTGAACCATGTTTCTGTAACTGCCACTAAATCCAAGTCAGCCACTCCCATGAAAGCTTCAACATCTGGGAACTTATTTCCCATGCTACGGGCATTTATACATACCGCTTTCCATATGTTGCCCCTTTTACCCATTTCCATGAAGGTATTTAATGTTTCACTTACCTGGGGACTTTCTTCACCCATCCCCAGCGAATCTAGTTTAAAGCCCTCTTAAGTAGATTAGCCAGGCTGCTACTGAAAACATGTTGACCTTTCTTGGACAGATGGACACCATCGCTGCTCTGCAACCCTTGGAACATCATGGTCCAGGAAACCAAAGCACTCTCGATGACACTGTAGGGATGGACAGATACGAGGGATACCAGAATCTCCAATATGTAATTGAAGATGGATGAAGTTCTTGATGCAAAATGTGTTTAGAAGTTTGACTTTTCACCTACTTTCTTAAATAGAATAGGATGTCATGATCATGGGTTCTGTGTAACTGTCTTTAAAATAGATGGAACAGTGTTAACTAAGCATAACGCCTATGAACTGTGTAACCATAGTTCATTGTACAGTCAGCTGGAAGTCCCTGCTGACACAACATAATTTTTGCAACTTTTGCACTTATAGCTAATTTTGCCATAATTAAGTGAAATTCATCTAATACACTGTAATCAGATCTTACTCTGTAAAAAGAACTTTGGCGACACCTTGTGTTATTTCATGGTTATAATAAATGATTGTAACTTCCTCTTTTTCTCTAATAAAAAGGAGCTTTTAGGAGGAGAACTTCGAATTCGGCAGGTGTGGAATTATGCCCGTCCATATACCGCTTGCCGTCTTCCCTCTGAGCTCAAAGAAAATAGCACTTTGTGTGTGTGTGATTGTGTTCTGTATTACTCTCTGCCTGTCTCTCACTACTGATGGACCAGAGACCTAAAGAGCCGAGGTATTGTGGTCAGATCATTGGAGTTTTCTTCAGTTGGTGCTGGACTCGGATCTCTGTGTTCCTTCAGTAGCTGGAAACAGCAGACAAGTCTCAAGGACACAGGCAATGGTTGCCGTGAGTATACTAACGAATTGACAGATATCTGTGTGTATATTGTGATAATAATGTAAAGCCAGTAAGGTTAATTAGAGATCTCAGTTAGATAAGTGAAGTGAGATGGGGCAAGAGAAAAGGAAGCCCTAATTGTGAAATGAGGCGCAAGTTTTGGTGAAGCGCCCTTATGTGATGACTGCCAGTAACCACAGTTTGCCGTTCCTCCTTTGTGGAACATTTCAGTGGGTCAAATTGGGTTGATTACAGTATGAAATATGATTAGATTTAAGCAAATTTCATACCAGTCATGAATGGTTTTGTGGCAGTTTAAGGCTGAAAAGTGCAGCAAGCCACTGACTCTGTGTTTTGAAAAATTTAAAAATCAAGTGTTTAGGAAGCTTACAAGGAAAAACTTAAGTCATTGCTTTATGAAAAAAATAGTTTTGAAGGACTAATTTTCATGTCATAACTTTAGTATGAAGTTTGTTTTATCTAATTTAGTGGTTAGGGAAGTGTGCTGTCCATTGTACATTTTGATATTTATTGCAGTAATAATTTAGAGCTTCCGGCAAAGATAACGGCTTGGCATGAATGCAATATTAGCAGGAAAGAACGTCTTGAGCAACTGTGGTAAGATTTTCTTTATTAGGGAAGTTAAATAAAAACCTCCAAATGTGATTAACTATTTCTCTTACTTGTGTATGTATAGTAAATAAGTTTGTTTTTTAGGTCTGGATCTGAACTTATTTTAGGTTATGAGAATTTATTTACTGATTCTATTCTATGTGTAATGCTGAAAAATATTATTAGAAACATTACTCCTTGGTGTTTATGTCTCTGGATGCTTTGGAAAAAATGATTGATGATATATTTTCCAACTTCTATTTCTAGTTATATTTGATGTGAATGAATGGGAAGATCTTCCATGCTTTGATATATTTAGATATTTGATAATTGTGTGATGTAATAAAGGTTTAAAAAATTGTTTTAAAGGTAAAAGAAGTTAGTAACTTAACTGGGAAAAAATTGAATTGCTAGTCAAGTTAAGTCAAGCAAGTTTGGTTACTTAAAGGGAAAAAGTGAATGATGCAACTACATTCAAACAAGTGAATTAAGTAATTAAAACAGTATGGTAAATATATGTATAATGTTTTATTATTTTCCTTTTGTGAAAAGTTGAAAGTTCAACTATGATAGTGTATGAGCAAATGTTTGAAGAAAAAATGCTGATATTCTTTTAGTCTCTTTTAAACTAATCTGCAGGAGTCGATTGGAGGAGTGATCTTAAATTCTCATGTCGTATATGTTTTAATTATTATGAAAGACCTCTGCAGAATTGATGTTGTTAATTGCAAGTGTGATCCAATATGCTTACCTCTTCTGTTGCTGCTGTTTGTGTTCTCACTCAGAAATTTCCCATTAGACGTAAGCCACTGGGCTGGTAGCAGTAGTCTTTGCAATCCAAATTACTGATTTTCTAGTACTATAACATGTCTCTCATTAAGTTTTTGCGTCTTCTGCACTTGTATAATGATTTGTGCAATGAGTAAGGAAAACTGATGCAATTGAAAGAATTGATTCTGTGACAGAGTCGACTGCTTTGCTATTTGTTAATGCTCAACTAGCTGGAGTGTTCGCTCTTCCTAGAGCTCTAGAGTTATCTGCTCACTTGATTAATACTGATTTTGTCTCAGGCTTCTTGCATGAGGAGCCATGTGTGCTGATATTCTACTACTATGCTGTTTTGTTCTGAAAAGAAGTGGTAATTAACAGTTTTAGTTGGTTCAAATTTGGTATTAAAAGGTTTTATAGTTTATGAATGTACACACCCTTATGTAAATTGTTCCTTCCTTTGTGAGCTTAGATGTCTATGTGAATTAGAATGAAATGGAGAAGTAGTCTAATGACTAGAGTACTAGCACTCCTTGTGACCTTGGATAAGTCACTTAACCCTCATTGCCTTACAAAGAAAATTTTCAAGTTATCAATGTTCCTGTTTAATGTGTTGTACCAAGTTTTAGTTGCAATGTGAACTGCTGTGATTAGTGGGGAAAGTAGTATTAGAAAAAAATTAATTAAAAAAAAAACAAAGAAGAGTGCAAAAATAATTCATATTATGCTCCCAGCCAATGGAATAAACTGCCACTAAATCTAAGAGAGATTAAGGATCGTACATCTTTCAGGAAAGAACTTAAAACCTACCTATTTAGTCAACACTACAGCAACCTACAACCTGAAATCAAATTTACTACACAAGAATATGCAACTAACCAAACACAAATCTATCCCACCTAAATCTAGACTTCATTTTAATATCCACTCAAAATTGTCCTCCTCCCAACACTGTACTTATGATCCCAAATAACTATTATAAATAGTCTCTTGTCAACCATGTAAATAATCTACACTTTGGTTCTTTGTAACATAGTTTATGTTCCTTTATGTTCTTATGTTAATAACCTACACATTGTTTTCCTTGTAACCCAGTTCTTATGTAATCTAGTTTTATGTTCACTTAATGTGTCACTTAATGTTTAATGTAATGCAATATTGCACTGTTTGCTATATTGTTGTTTAAGTTCCTTGTAAACCGCCCCTGATCTCTGGAAGGGGCGGTATAGAAAAGCACACAAATAAATAAATAAAATAAAAATAGATAAACCAGGTCAGTTGGGTGTGGCTGGGAGGTTATATGCTGAGGTGAACAGATGGGATTTAAGTAGGGGCCTGAAATTGGTGTAGTTATCTTCCAGATGGAGTGGAGTGGGAAGAGAATTCCACAGAGCTGGACCAAGGAAGAAAAAGGCAGAAGGTAGACTGTAAGTGTGCACGAGATGGTGGGGGGAAGTGAAGTCTATTAATGTGAAGAGAATGAAGACTACGTGTAGGGATATGGAAGCGGAGAAGACCAGTGAGGTATTGGGGTGTTTGTGTGTGTACAGGATGTGGTGATAATGTTTAAAGTAATGTGAGTTGAATCATCACCTAAGATAAGGCAGCCTTCCTAATAATTGTTGACAAACAATTGAAATTAGTTTAACTTATTTGTCATAAACTGCTTGTTATGTTTTAATGTTTGTTACCCCTTGAATAAATCAGATTGACTATATCGTGTATATTGTTAAGGCTGGAGAATACATCACAAACATAATTAGTGATATGAATATATACAATTGTGTTCCTGACAGGAAAAAGCAATGTGACTATCAGGCCACATGCTAACATTTGATTTGGCAAGTAGACAGAATAAGTTTAGGAATGCAGATGAAAAAAAAATAACTATGTTACAGGTTAGCTATGTAATAGTTTAGTACTAGCTATGGATGTATTGTAATTAACAATAGATAATATAATTCTGTTCAACAATTTAAGACTGTCATTAGGAATGAATAATTGTGCTTGTTTGCAATTGTATGGCATCAAGAGAGATGCTGTAGTGGAGAGTAGGATTTTTACAAATTATATATTGTATGCACTGAATCCTATGGGCCGAAGAGGAAAACGACTGAATGAAATGCTACTGGATATGGAGACTCCTGATAAAGATCAGCGATTCCAGAGGAACTACTCATGTATGTGCAGCAGTGAAGCCGGGTGGATGGTCACTGAAAAAGATTGATCTAAGATGTGCATAGCACAGCCCATGGTGTGAAAGGATGCAGCTGACGAATCTGAAGTGATGACTGGTGTCATGATATCTACGAGAAGCAGTTGGCCACTGTTGGTAAAGGTAGTGCTTACAAGAATAATTGGTAAAGTCTTGCTCTCTGTACACATTTTTATTGAGGCTAAGCAAAGGTAAACAATGTCACATGATTTTGTATAAGGATTTCTTCCAATGAACAAGATGGAGCTCACCTATGGACCAGATGTGCCTAGGACTTTGACAGAACATCTGCAAAATGAAGCCTACTGTAGAAGATTATTCTGGAATTGGACATGTTTCAGCTACTGTTCTTTAGTAATGATTCTTTCTAGAATCACAGGGAGGACTGCAGGGATGGACAGATACGAGGGATACCAGAATCTCCAATATGTAATTGAAGATGGATGAAGTTCTTGATGCAAAATATGTTTAGAAGTTTGACTTTTCACCTACTTTCTTAAATAGAATAGGATGTCATGATCATGGGTTCTGTGTAACTGTCTTTAAAATAGATGGAACAGTGTTAACTAAGCATAACGCCTATGAACTGTGTAACCATAGTTCATTGTACAGTCAGCTGGAAGTCCCTGCTGACACAACATAATTTTTGCAACTTTTGCACTTATAGCTAATTTTTCCATAATTAAGTGAAATTCATCTAATACACTGTAATCAGATCTTACTCTGTAAAAAGAACTTTGGCGACACCTTGTGTTATTTCATGGTTATAATAAATGATTGTAACTTCCTCTTTTTCTCTAATAAAAAGGAGCTTTTAGGAGGAGAACTTCGAATTCGGCAGGTGTGGAATTATGCCCGTCCATATACCGCTTGCCGTCTTCCCTCTGAGCTCAAAGAAAATAGCACTTTGTGTGTGTGTGATTGTGTTCTGTATTACTCTCTGCCTGTCTCTCACTACTGATGGACCAGAGACCTAAAGAGCCGAGGTATTGTGGTCAATTCATGAAGTTTTCTTCAGACACCATCCATGGAGCCATGCATTCATCTCCAGGATGCGAGCTTCTCTGCCTTGGCCTTTACCCTCAAGATGGAGGATTGAAAAGAACACCACCTGTGCACCTATCTGCTTCACCCTCTGTCCCAGAGCCATGAACTCACTTTTGATATGCTCAGAGGGATACCTGGCAGTATCATTTGTGCCGACATGGATTAGCAACATTGGGTAATAGTCAGTGGGCTTGATGAGTCTCGGTAAACTCTCTGTAACATCTCGATTTTGGCACCTGGCAGACAGCATACCTCTCTGGACATCAAGTCTGGTCAGCAGATGGATGCCTCAGTACCCCTCAGAAGACACATGCTGTGTCTGGACATGGTTACTGCTGTGGCCAGCCAGGGCTGGCAGGGTTGTACTTTGTGTGGTATGTCCCCTCGCTGGCACCTGTTTGGCTCCCATTGTTGATGGCACCAGTATATGCCTTGGCCCCACATCCCTGTCTGTATCTGCAGACATACATCTGTGCCTTTTCAGATATGTCTGCCCTGGCTTGGTGCTCAGCCTCTCCCCCAATGCACCCTGCCCATTCATGTCTCCTCACCTGCATAGGCAGAGCTGGATCCCTCTCCAGATGGCCATGGACAGCCTCCAGCCCCCCCCTTGGGTACAGCACCCCCTCATATAGAGCATGTACCATGCAAGGGCTTCTGCCTCATCTGGGCTGAAGTTCGCCATCGACGCCATGCTGCTGCTATCTGTCAGGCAGCTCTTGGGGCCTACCTGATGGTGGTGTCACCACTGCACAGGTACTCTGGATGGGTGCTACATGGGTTTATCCCCACATTCCGTCCCTGCTCATCTGCTTGGCATTTGGGGCTCTTACACGGGTATTGCAGTATAAAGTTTTGTTTTCTCCCTACACGCATAATCCAAACTCAGCTCCCTGTGCCACTGACCTCATCAGGTGCTATGCCCCTCCCTATCCCCCCGCCATGTGGGCATTCTTGCTTTATAGCACAACTCCCCAATTAGCTACATACAGGGACATAGAACAGCACTGTTAGAATGCACTTAAAAGAGGTTAACTGTTTTTTATCTTAAAGGACAGCTGAGGAACAGGTAAGGACTTTGGTAGGTCTCTCTCTTTTACTTCAACAAGTACCAAAGCTCCATCAACTAAACAATGGCTGGGAAAAATCATATTGCTAAAGCTTCTGCCTCTGTCCAGACAGAGATACCAATGACAGTAGAAGGACCGGTTCCATGTGCAGGATGCCTGCCTGCTGATGCTCTCAGGAAAGAAGTGGAGGAGCTCAGGGAAGAGGTGGAGAGGCTGAGAAGCATTCAAGACAGTGAGAAGGTCATTGATGAGATGCTTCTTGAAACATCCAAGCTCTCTGACAGAGGCGAAGATGGAGGCTACAGAAGGAAGAAGGTTGAACACGAGTCACTAGAGCCTGCAGTATCAACACTCCAATTCCTCCAGCCCTTGAACTGAAGAACCAGTGTGCAGCCCTGGAAGTGGAGGAGGTGGAAGCATCCAAGGAAAAGGAAGAACCACAGCTCGAGCACACCAAAGTTGCAGAATCAGTCACCACAAGGAAGTGAAGGGTAGTCATAGTTGGTGACTCTCAGAAGTACTGAGGCGTCCTTCTGTTGACTAGATTTGATGTCCAGAGAGGTGTGCTGTCTGCCAGGTGCCAAAATCAGAGATACGTACGACTGGTAGCGCTATATAAATGCTAAGAAGTAGTAGTAGTAGTTTGCCGAGACTTATCAAGCCTACTGACTATTATCAGATGTTGCTCATCCCTGCTGGCACAAATGATACTGCTAGGTATCCCTCCAAGCATATCAAAAGTGACTTCATGGCTCTGGGACAGAGGATGAAGCAGATAGGTGTGAAGCAGATAGGTGTGTCAATCCTCCCTGTTGAGGGTAGAGGACAAGGCAGAGAAGCTCGCAACCTGGAGATAAATGCATGGCTTTGTGGATGGTGTCATCGAGAGTGATTTCATTTCCTGGACCATGGGATTATGTCCAAGGGCTGCAGAGAAGAGATGGTGTCCATCTGTCCAGAAGGGTCGAAGTGTCTTCAGCAGCAGACTAGCTAACCTACTGAAGAGGGCTTTAAACTAGATTCACTGGGAATGGGTGAAGAAAGCCCCCAGGTAAATAAGATATTAAATACCTCTGTAGAAATGAGAAATAAGGGCAACATCTGGAAAGCGATGTGTATAAATGCTTGTAGCATGGGAAATAAAATCTCAGATGTTGAGGCTTTAAAGGAAGAGGCTGACTTGGATTTAATGGCAGTTACGGAGAGATTGTTCATGGAAAACCATGACTGGGATGCAATTATACCAGGCTATACTGTATTCAGGAAGGACAGGGTAGGAAGAAGGGGAGGTGGAGTGGCACTATATGTAAAAAATAATATTAAAGCTATAGAATTGCAGGGTTTAAAAGGAAGAGAGGAGGCACTGTGGATTAAACTAGAAAGAGTGAAAGGGAAATCCATTTGCATTGGAGTTATATACAAATTCCCCTCACAGGGCATAGAAATAGACAAAGATTTAATAGAAGACATACACAGTATTGCCATGAAAGGAGAAGTGCTACTGATAGGTGATTTCAATATGTTGGATGTGGACTGGCACATCTCTTTTGCGGTGCCATCTAGAAGTAAGGTGATCCTGGATTCTCTACAGGGAGAACTATTCAGGCAACTGGTAACAGAACCCACACGTGATGTGGCCATACTAGGCTTAGTGCATACCAATGGGGAAGGTTTTTCTGATGGTACAGTGGGAGATCATCTCACATCCAGTGATCACCAAATGGTGTGGTTCAATATCAGGACTAGGGCTGATAAAATCCATTCAAAAGTGAGGGTCATAGACTTTAGGAAAACTAACTTTGCCAAGATGGGACAATATCTCAAAGTGGGATGGGAACAGCTGGGGGATGTAGAAAAACAGTGGGCAAAACTGAAAGGAGATATTTTAAGGGCAACAAATTTATTTTTTAGACAGGTAAATAAATGTAAAAGGAAAAGGAGGCCGTTACAGTTCTCAAAAGAAGTAGCTGAAAAGGTGAAGAAAAAGAGGGAGGTTTTCATGAATTACAAGAGATCACAGAGAGAGGAAGACAGGCATCTATATTTGGAAAAACTTACAGAAGCTAGCAAAGTCATCAGGAAAGCAAAGGTACACAAAGAAGAGAAATAGCAATACAATATAATGCGGGGATAAGACATTTTTCAGATATGTTAGTGAGAGGAGGAAGGGCAAAGTGGTATTAGCAGACTCAAGCGTGCAGGGGACGGATATGCAGAAAATGATGAGGATAAAGCAGAATTGCTTAACAAATATTTCTGTTCTGTGTTCACAGATAAAGGGCCAGGAACAGGACCTCAGAAAACACCCACAAATAGGAAAAGAAGTGATGGGGATCTTGAATGATTTTCAGAAGACTGTGTCTAAAAGTAGACAAAGCCATGGGTCTGGATGGGATACATCCAAGAATACTGAGGGGGACGTTCTAGTGGCTCCAATGTCTGACCTTTTTAATGCCTCTTTGGAGTCGGGAGTGGTGCCAGAGGACTGGAGAAAGGCACCTGTGGTCCCTTTACACAAAAGCAGACGTAAGGATGACATTGAGAACTACAGGTCAGTTATTCTAACCTCTGTGGTTAGTAAATTATTGGAAAGGCTACTAAAAGAATAGTGAGATTTCTGGAGTCCAGTAGATTGCAGGATCTGAGGCAGCAAGGAGTCACCAGAGGTAGGTCTTGTCAGACAAATCTGATTGATTTCTTTGACTGGGTGACCAGGGAATTGGACCAAGGGAGAGCCCTAGATGTGGTGTATTTAGATTTCAGTAAAGCCTTTGATACCATTCTGCACAGGCGACATAAACAAAATGAGTACCCTAGGGATGGACCCTAAAGTTACTGATTGGGTTAGAAATTGGTTGAGTGGGAAGCAACAAAGGGTACAGGTAAATGGAGCTCACTCTGAGGAGAAGGAGGTTACCAGTGCTATGTCGTAGGGATCTGTCCTTGGTCTGATTCTTTTTAACATCTTTGTTAGTGAGATTGCCGGGTAAGGTTTGCTTGGCTGTGGATGATACCAAAATCTGCAATAAAGTAGACTCCCAGGAAGGAGTAAATAACATGAGGAGGGATCTAGCTAAGCTTGAAGAATGGATTAGAATTTGGCAGCTGAAATTTAATGCTAAAAAATGCAGGGTCATGCATTTGGGTTGCAAAAATCCAAAGGAGCAGTACAGTATTGGGGGTGAGATACTGTGATGAAGCAGACGCCAGTAAACCCATGGAGGTAGAAGAAAACATTGATCTCTTTAATGAAAATGATATACATAAAGTGCAGTTAGTGAGAAGTGCAGCTAGAGGGAGCATGCATGGAGATTCAGAAGGTAGGCTGACACGCCCAGGTTGGGATGATGCAAGAACTAATTCAAAGCATAATCAGATACACCTGGTCAGAGGGACAGAATCCTTACCCAAGAAACAGCTTTATAAGCAAAGCATAGACAAGCCAGAGGGGAGAGGAGCGGCACGAGCCGCAGCAGCTGCTGATAGAGAAGAAAGAGAAAGGAGACGGCTCCAAAGAGAGGAGAAAAGGCAGTTGAACTTGCAGCCCTTACAGGAAAGGAACAAGTTCCAGGAGAGCCAATTTCAGGCTGGGAAACTCCAGAAGGAAGTCTTCAGGAAGGACAGAAGGAGAACTGGGAGAGTGCCTGGTAGGGAGAATACCAGAGACACAGACCCAAGAGTTCAGAGGTACCTTCATGCTTCTTCCCCTGTATGTGAGCCCCAAGGAGTTCAGAGGTGGGTGAACCAGGCTCAGCCGAGGAGTCTAAGAGACACAGATCTGAACCAGGAACTGAGGCCGGGTCACAGAAAGGCCTGGAAGCCAGGGAGCTGTAAGAGCAGCCAAGGCAGCTGGAGAAAGGTTTGGGAACCTATAGAAGGAGTGCTTACCAAAGGTTCTGTTGCATATTTGCCAGACTGGGTACAGCCAGGCTGGAGAGCCTTAGGAAGAAGTTCTGAAGTAAAACCAGGAATATATGGGGAAAGCTCAGGGGCCACAGATATCTCAGCAGAACAAGAGGCTATGCAGATAGACCCTGCTGAACCTGACCCTTTGCTAACTGAATGCCCTATGGACTGTACATTTTGTTGTACTGGGAGTTTAGAAACCTTGAGAGAAATATAGCATGCAGGATATACTTTTGAAATACAGTTTTGTTTGACAAACTGAAAGAAGAAGAATTGCTTTTGTTTGTATAACCTGTTTTGTTTAAACCCTGCATAACTAACAAAGACTGTGAAGCATATCCAAGTTTTTGACCTATGTAAATACCTTATGTGAAAATCCTGAACAAGGTGGAAATCCTGTTGTCTTCATTTGAACCTTTTGTGCATTAAGGGAACAAAACCCTATACTTTACCATTCACATGGCTTACACAACTATTCATTATGAAGAAAGGGACTACTAGTACCAGAAGACTAGTAGTGGCACTAGGGAAGAAGTGACAAACTACAGACGGGTAAGCCTTACCTCGGTGGCGGGAAAAGTAAAGGAGGTGCTCCTGAAAGAGAGAATAGTGGACTCTCTCGAAACTAATAGGTTGCATGATCTGAGACAGCATGATTTTACCAAAGGACAAACATGTCAAACAAATCTGATTGAGTTCTTTGACTGGATGACAAGAGAACTAGATTAAGGGCATGCGATGGATGTGATCTACCTAGACTTCAGCAAAGCCTTTGATACTGTTCCTCATAGGAGGCTTATCAATAAACTGAACAACCTGGGGATGGGTCCCAAGGTAGTGAATTGGATAAGAAATTGGTTGACTGACAGACGACAGAAGGTGATGGAAAACGGAACTCAGACGAAAAGAAGGTGATTAGTGGCATGTCCCAGGGATTGGTCCTGGAGCTGGTACTGTTCAATGTACTTGTAAGTGATATTGCTGAAGGACTGAATGGAAAAGTCTGTCTTTTTGCCGATGACATGAAAATTTGCAACAGAGTGGACTCCCCTGAGGGAGTGGATAACATGAGGAAAGATCTACAAAAGCTGGAAGAATGGTTTAATGCTTGGCAGTTAAGATTTAATGTGAAGAAGTGCAGTGTCATGCGATGCAGAAATCCAAGGGAATTGTATGCGATAGGGGGCAAGAAGTTGGTGTGCACAGACCAGAAGAAGGACCTGGGAGTGATTGTTTCTGAGGATCTCAAGGTGGCGAAATAATGTGACATGGCAGTGGCCAAAGCCAGAAGGATGCTGGGTTGCATACAGGGAGGAATTACCAGCAGAAAGGAGGAGGTACTAATGCCACTGTACAAGTCACTGGTGAGGCATCACTTGGAATATTGTGTTCAGTTGTGGAGACCATATTTCGGAAAGGATATAAAAAGACTGGAAATGTTTCAGAGGAAGGAGAAAAAAATGATTTGGAGCCTGTGCCAGAAAAGACTTGAAGACTTAAATATGTATACACTAGAAGAGAGGAGGGACAGGGGAGATATGATACAGACCTTAAAGAGTATTTATAAACAAACAAACCTTTTTCAAAGATGGGAAAGCTGTAAAACTAGAGGGCATAACATGAAACTGCAAGGGGGTAAAACGAAAGGCAATGTCAAGAAATACTTTTTCACTGAAAGGGTGGTGGATGCTTAGAATGCCCTGCCGATGGAAGTGGTGAGGGCAAAATGGCATAGGACAGACACAGTTGATCCCGTTATAGCAACAGGATAAAATCAAAATAAACTTAATTATCTCTTATATCTCACCAAATAGGGGTAACCTGCACGTTGCGGCAGGTGCACTTACCACCTTGCTGGGCAGACTAGGTGGACCATGCTGGTCTTTATCTGCCATCATATACCATGTTACTATGTAAACAATACTGCTGTGGATTTAGAAGTGTCGAGTTGAAGCCCATGGAAAATTAACAAATCTGATATAGCCAATAGATTATTGTTAATTTTAGACTATACAGATGGGTCCCAGCAATCATTTGCAATAGTAATCTGAAAGTCACAGCATAAGAACAAACAGTCATATCAAGACTTTGAATCAGAATGGCTAACAGTGCTATGAAAATGTTAAATAGTGTAGGGGCCAGGATCGAGCCCTGTAGGACTCCACACAATAAAGGATGTGCTTCTGATAATTGACCCTCAATCAGTACCCAATATGTATGATTGGAAAAATAGGAGTGAAACCACTTTAAAACTGTTCCTCCCAGTCCAGTTTCTGCTAATCTAGTTAGGAGAAATGAATGCTCAACTGGGTTGAAAGTCACACTCAGACCCAGTTGTATTAACAAAACATCCTTGCGCATATCTAACCGCAAGTAGATTTCATTAAGCATCCCTAGAAGAGCTGCTTCTGTACTATATCCAATCTTGAAGCCCAAATGTTTAGAGTGAAAGATTCTCTTTACATTATAGAAGTTCACAAGCTGAAGGGCAACTATCATTTCAGTTAATTTGGCCTGGAAAGTGAGATTTGACACTGGTCTAAAACTATTGGGGGATACAGAGACCTGGGTATCCAAGGCATGGAAAAAATAGGCCTGAATGGGCTAATGCGTAAAAGAAAGCAAAACTTAAAAACAATCAAAAAATTACTTAACAAATTATCAGGATCATTGAAGAACCCACATGACAGCAACAGAAGCTGAAAAAGTCTATAAAACACTGGAAATTCGGGCAAACATCTAAGAGAAGCTCCAGGAGACTCATCCGAATGACTCTTGGGATAAAAGATTGAAGAGGAACTCATGCTACAGCAGCAGGTAGGACAATGCACGCATGTGGAGTAGAGCTTTTCAAAGGTTTCTTCAATATACATGAAGCTGGAGAAGCTTTCTCTGCATTGGCTCCATTGGAAGAAGTCACCTTTTTGTGAGAACTTGCTATCCTGCTTGTCCTCGGAGAAAGTATATGTTGGGATTTTCTTTTTTTCTGTTTTTACCCTTAAACTGTAGTAGTATGATGGGTACACTACTTGTCAAACTGATTGACAGGTGAGATAAGGATGGCGGGAGCCAATCAGCGTTCACTTCCGGTGTATGTCTCGCCTTAGGCCATGCCCCCTCCCATAGAAGTGAATGGTGAGTTAGCCCCGCCCACTCCCGCCCCCAAAATGTTGACAGGTACCAATCAGCGCCCACTTCCGGTGTATGTCCCGCCTTAGGCCACGTCCCCTCCCATAGAAGTGAATGGTGAGTTAGCCCCGCCCAGTCCTGCCCCCCACTGGACACACCCCTGCCCCCGCCCCAAGGATGACATCATCCAATCAGCGTACACTTCCGGGGGGGTGTCACACCCACGCCACGCCCCACAATATGGCATTAGCCAATCAGCACCCACTTCCGGGTTTGTGCTACGCCCACAGCCTCCCACCTTCCTCCACGCCCCCTGCCTACATCATCGGAAATGACATCACCGGAAACAGGGCATCATCAGAAGAGGGACTGTCCCTTTTTTGCTGACATGGACCATACTGGTCTTTATCTGCCGTCATTTACTATGTTATATCAGCGGAAACAGTATGGCTGACTCCGGAAATGACAGTATGGCTGACTCCGGAAATGTGTTTTTGCTTCTGCTTAATACTGAAAAACAAAAAAGCTTTTCTCTCTGTCTCTCTCCCACACAGACTCAGTTGTTTTTTTCTCACACAAAAACTGATTCTTAGCACAGAGAGACAGGCAAGCTAGAATCTTTTTTCTTTCCAAATGCAATTAGCACATCTTTGTTAGAGGGATCACCCTCTCACCCTCAACCACGCCCCTGCCTACATCATCGGAAATGGACTGTCCCTTTTTGCTGACATCAGCGGGGAGCAGTGTGACTGACTCCGGAAATGTGTTTTTGCTTCTGCTTAATACTGAAAAACAAAAATGCTTTTCTCTCTCCCACTGCCCCAGTTCTTATTTCTCACAAAAGATTCACGGCACAGAGAGACACAATTTTCTTTACAAATGCAATTGTTAGAGAAACTAGTGCTGTCCATGTGATAGAATTTTACTTTTAAGACCTCACTGTTAGAAGTATTCTGACAGACCTGTAGAGTTCAGACTGAAATACAGAGAAACCTGAGTTCAAATCCCCCTAATACAGCTATTTTTTTTGAGAGAGCCGAGTTCAAATCCAAATACTAATACAGCTATTTTTTAGTGGCTTTGAAAAAACCAATACAGAGAGACAAGCCTGGACATGTCTCTCTAGGGTGTGGTAACACGTGATTGGTTGAAACAAGAGGTCTGTTCTGAGCATGCTCCAGGTGTTCTGAGCATGCTCCTGCTGTAAGGCTTTGTGTAAGGGGAACATTTTAACACAGAGTTTCAGAAAGGAAAAAATGGCTCTTTTTGGAACACCAAGCAAACTAGGATCAGCAGAGGTAAGAGAATGACTGACTCCGGAAATGTGTTTTACAAATGTTAAACCTCAATTAACACATCTTTTGTTAGAGAAACCAGGGCTGTCCATGTGATAGAATTTTGCTTTTAAGACCTCATGGTTAGAGAAATATTCTGGCAAACACGCAAACACAGTGTAAGTTCAGACTGAAATTCAGAGAGAGAGAGAGAGACCTGAGTTCAAATGTTTGTGCTTTCTCTGTACATATCAAAGGGAGGCATTTGATGTCATAGCCAGTCAAAGGGACTACACAAAACCTGATGAAATAAACACATTGAAATCTGCTGTACAAACAACGGTGGACTGTATTATCAAGAAATGCTGGCAGGGCGTTATGCATAGAGACTATACAGCGTGTGTAATACATACTCCAGGGCAAAGACATCATGATTGTGTGACACAAGAAAATACAGCAGAAAATCCATAAAACTTGTAACAGGTTGGGTCTAGGACCTATTTTAAATGTTGCCATGATTGCGGGTCATAAAATGAAAGCAACTGTCCTAGTTTATGAAAATTTGAATTTTTTGTTTGAACTCGTCAGAGATTTTAACAACAGTAGAAATCCAGGACAACTGCTCAATATTTTGCTTAATTCTGTGGCAGACAGCGAAATAGAAATAGTGGAAGGCTTAATCTGTGACAGAGATTATAGATCGTTCTTTAAAAAACACCAAGTTCTGTAAAAATTGACTTTTTATGAAAATGTATGTATTTCCAGAATCTATTAGTTGAACATACAGATGAACAAAAATTATATGTATGCCTTTTATTTTTTTTTAAACTTGTAATGCTCAAATGAATTTCACAAGATGAAAACATTTTATTTGAAATAAAATATTTTGAACCTAGGAATGTGTGTTTTAGGAATGCTTAGTTAATTAAACCTACAATGGTTTGTCTGGAAAAAAAAATGGGGCATCTAGGTGTGTCCTAAACAATAGGCCATAAGATAAGTATGTCTGGGAAATGGGTGGGAATGTGTATTAGCCACACACACAGATATATAGCATCTATTACAATATACTGTCTGCGAAAAAAAAGGCGGTGTGAATTAGCCAGGTCGTATGATAAGATTATGAGATCCAGTACATTTCAACAGCCAGAAAAAAATCACACAGTCTCTATAGCTTGTATCATCTGCAACTTTTTCTTCAGACATGGTGAGTAGATATGAGTCTTACTTTTTTAAAAATATTGTTGGCTATGTAATGTTTCTGTCTCTTATGATTGTCCAAGAAGATGCTACAAAACAAGATGGCCAGTCTAACCAACAGACGGTACCTTACAGAAAGCCAAAAGACAAGCAGAATCATGAGTATTCCAGGTTTTATCCAGCACCTAGATTTTAAGGTCTCTGTAAAAGTATTAGCCCCTACGTTTTCTTTTTCAGACCGAGAAAATGTTAGAAAATCAGCGGCTATGGGAGAGAAGTCTAACAGAAAAAGATCACACAGCGATAGTTTTTCTGACGGTGAATCTACACACCGCGGTACAGAAGAGCAAACAGCTCCATACCGAAAACCAAAAGATAAGCAGAATAGTGAGTATTCCGGTTTTATCCAGCACATAGATTTTAAGGTCGCTGTAAAAGAAAAAAGTATTAGCCCCTACTCTTGGGTCTGTGTCTCTGGTATTCTCCCTACCAGGCACTCTCCCGGTTCTCCTTCTGTCCTTCCTGAAGACTTCCTTCTGGAGTTTCCCAGCCTGAAATTGGCTCTCCTGGAACTTGTTCCTTTCCTGTAAGGGCTGCAAGTTCAACTGCCTTTTCTCCTCTCTTTGGAGCCGTCTCCTTTCTCTTTCTTCTCTATCAGCAGCTGCTGTGGCTTGTGCCGCTCCTCTCCCCTCTGGCTTGTCTATGCTTTGCTTATAAAGCTGTTTCTTGGGTAAGGATTCTGTCCCTCTGACCAGGTGTATCTGATTATGCTTTGAATTAGTTCTTGCATCATCCCAACCTGGGCGTGTCAGCCTACCTTCTGAATCTCCGTGCATGCTCCCTCTAGCTGCACTTCTCACTAACTGCACTTTATGTATATCATTTTCATTAAAGAGATCAATGTTTTCTTCTACCTCCATGGGTTTACTGGCGTCTGCTTCATCACAGTATCTCACCCCCAATACTGTACTGCTCCTTTGGATTTTTGCAACCCAAATGCATGACCCTGCATTTTTTAGCATTAAATTTCAGCTGCCAAATTCTAATCCATTCTTCAAGCTTAGCTAGATCCCTCCTCATGTTATTTACTCCTTCCTGGGAGTCTACTTTATTGCAGATTTTGGTATCATCCACAGCCAAGCAAACCTTACCCGGCAATCTCACTAACAAAGATGTTAAAAAGAATCAGACCAAGGACAGATCCCTACGACATAGCACTGGTAACCTCCTTCTCCTCAGAGTGAGCTCCATTCACTTCTATTGGAGGAGGCGTGGCCTAAGGCGGGACATACACCGGAGGTGAATGCTGATTGGCTCCCGCCATCCTTATCTCACCTGTCAATCAGTTTGACAAGTAGTGTACCCATTATACTAATAACTGTGTATTTTAGTGATTATTGGATTGTGTAATACTAAATCTTTCTGCTACTTTAATTGATTTATTTATTTCAGTTCAGTTATTTTGGGATTGAAGTAACATTAAGCATGTGGCGGATTTCTTTGAAACCCTTTGTGAGTGATCCTCTGGGTCTTACAGCTGTTGTCCATCATTTTAGAATCTATAAACCAGACCTTCAGCTTTCTTTTCTACTTTGCAGTCTCTGAAGGTCGCTTGTCTTTTCAGGGAGTGTCCTTGCTAAAAAGAGGCTATAAATGGTTTTGACTTTACTAGAGTAGCATTGGAGTACCTTCTGAATCAAATCAAAGATCTCTTAGTGTTTAGCAGAAAGTACTTCTTTATTTTGTAGTACCTCTGGAGTCATATAGGGTGGTGGGAAAGACATGCATTCAAGGTCCCATCTCTGGTTTTCCTTCTCCTACCTTCATAGTTTCAGCATTCAGCACATCCACTCTCAAAGAGACAACTGTCCTGTCTGAATGGATGTTCACATAAAAGAAAGTTTACTGGTGAACTTTTTCACTGCAGTACATCTTCACTTCAGTACAATCTAGTCACAAACAAGGTAAACAGGAGAGTAGTTTTCTGCTCCTTAATGTAACCCCCCCTACATACCAGGAGGGAGCGGAAATATACTGTCAGACTCCTACAATAGTATAGATGTAATTCAAGTATAGTCAGGGTAGCCGAGGGAGCAGTCTGTTTCTCTCTCTTAGGTGAGGGATGACCAGAAAAACACTAACCTCATCTTATCCTCCTCCACCGTGAAGTAAAGAGAAGCATAAGAGGAAAATAAATTCTAAAAAGAGGATTGGATATAGGACCCACTGTCAGGGTGATATTACACGTTTCGTGATATAGGGATATTGTTAAATAATCAAGCTCCCAATCCATAGAGTAGTTATAGATTAAATTTATTATTGTTAAACAAGTTATTAACTATTAATTAACAGGTTCCAATTAGTTACAACTAACAGAAATGAATTGAGAATCCTATGATTCTTTCACTAGAACACTCCAAACCTATTGCAACTAACATTCAAGGACAGTACTTCTCTTACTTTTTCACAAGTCTTTTCTTACAGAAGCTTTCTTTTCACAGAAACCACCTTTTAACAGGTAAGTATTCCATTAAATTGGAGTACTCTGTTCTCCAGGACCAAGCAGGAAGTCAGTCCTCACATATGGGTGTCATCGGCGCTGATGAAGCCCCAGCGGAGCATTTCCCCAGCTTTCTATGAAAGCCTTTGGGAATGTAGGCACGCATGCGTGGTTCCCTTCCCGCCTAAAGGTGCCATCTTATGGCCATCTTAAAAGGTGCCATCTTAAAGGTACCTCAGTCTCTTTTTTTTTTTTTCCGTGAAGCCCACCGGACGTGTGTCCTGTTCTCCCAGTTAAAATTAGATTTTTTTCAGTGATTATCGCTATTTTTTCTCCCGGTTCGACGCCGGTTCCCCTCCCGCCGGGTTTGGTACACCGGTATCGAGCCCGATCCTTCTTTTTTGGTTTTTGCCCTTCGTGGCTGGCGTTCGCGCCCTTTTTTCCTTTTTTCCCTGGAAGGCCGGTCCTTTGACCTCGCGGGGACTCTTTTTTCCCCGATGGCTTCCAGCGGTTTTAAAAAGTGTGATCGGTGTAAGAAATTAATGTCTCTCACCGACACACATGACTGCTGCCTTCGGTGCCTCGGCCCCGACCACGACTCTAAGTCGTGGGGGCCATGTGGAAAGATGTCTTCCAAGGCACTCCGAAGTCGACAGCAGCAAAAAGAAAGGCTTTTCTCGGACTCAGCTTCCAGCCGGGCCCGGACCTCGTCTGAGGCCTCGACATCTCGGGATTCCGATCCCGAGCGCCATCGAAGCTCCTTGGACAGGGGGTCCCCCGACCGGGAATGCAAGAGGAAGAAGCGGCTCGCGAGGGCGTCGTCGGAGGAGGTCCCTGGCTCCTCGAGGGCCAGGTCTAAGACCCCCGACCGTCGCCCTGGGCCCATGGAACTCGAGAAGCCTGCCAAAGTTCTTCGTGTGGAGCCGGAGTCTGCTGGACACGTAAGCCCTGTAGTCCTCGAGGACTCTCCTCCCAGGGAGCCGACGTTGGGCCCGGTGCCGCCAGGGCCCGAGTCGGTGGCTGCTGCGTCTCCCAAGCTGAGTCTCAGGATGACAGCCTTGGACAGCAGACTGTCTGCCTTCATGGAGTAGCAGCGGGCACTGATGGCCAGCCTGTCTGGCGCATCTGCCCCGACCACCGGGACATCAACATCGAAGTCGACCCCGGAGACCGAGCCAATACTCGAGTCCATCGTGGCTCGGAGTCGACCTCAGTCGCGGTCTCCCTCGACCTCCCGTTCGGGACCGAGGGCGTTGACGCCGGTGCTTCCGGCGTCGGGGCGGGTGCTCCAGGGCCCCGCGGGGTCGGACCCTGACTCCTCCTCAGACGAGTCAGCTTGGGAGATGGAGGACGAGGAGTCTCCTGATACCTTCAAGACTCGGTGCGTCCCGTCGGACTCACCGCAGTCTGAGCCCCGGAGTAGGTTTCCCCCGGAGGATACTCGGTTCTCGGAGTTCGTCCGGGATATGGCCACTGCCTTGGCTATTCCGGCGGACCCCGAGGAGGAGCCTCGGGCTGAAGAGCTCGAGGCCCTACAGTATGACTCTCCTCCGAAGGAGGCCTTTACTGCCCCGGTTCCTCCGATGCTGGAACGGCTCCTCTTCCATATGTGGGAGGCACCGGCCTCAGCGCCGGTTCTCAGCAAGCGAGTTGACTCGATCTATCGACTCCGAAAGAGCCCTGGTTTTCAGAAGGCACAGCTACCACACCACTCTATGGTTGTGGAATCGGCCATGCATTGTCTGAAGAGCCAGAAGATGCACTCCGCGGTGCCCCCTGGCAGGGAGGCCCGGAACCTCGATGGAGTCAGTAGAAAGTGCTTCCAGGGCTCGATGCTTGCTTGCCGTGTCCAGTCCTACCAGCTGTACATGGGCATGTACTTGAGGGATCTGGCCAAGGAGTTGGCCGGGTTCTCTGCTGGTCTCTCCAGGGAACCCTTGCAGAGATTTCAGTCCTTGTCTTTCGGGGATTCGGGACTGCTCGAAGTTCATGTCCCGCGCCGCCTACGATGGCTTTGAGGCTTCGTCCCGAGTTGCGGCAGCCGGCATTGCGGCTCGACGCCAGGCATGGCTGCAGTCATCGGACCTTGAGCCATGGGTTCAGGACAAGTTGGTTGATTTCCCTTGCCGAGGTGAAAACCTTTTTGGCAAGCCCATGACCGAGAAGGCTGCTCAGCTCGAAACTGAGCACCTCACACGGACAAGGCTGTTGAGGAAGACCTCTGCCCCTTCTCATAAAAAGAAGGGCTTGGGTAAAAAGCCCTTTTACCCAAGGAAGGGCACTGCCTACAAACAGTACCCACAATATCAGGCTGCCCAAACTGCCCTCCAGGGTCAGCAAGCCAAGGGGCAGGGTAATGGCCCCCATAGGCAGAGGACCCCCAAGCCTCAGGCCCCTGCTACCACTCAACAGGGTGGGGGTTTTTGACTCCTTGAGCGTAGCCTCTCTTCCACTGCTCTCCCAACCCTGCACAGGAGGTCGCCTTGCCCTCTTTGCCCACCAGTGGCCCCTTATCACCGGGAACAGTTGGGTGCTGGAGATAGTCCACAAGGGCTATGCCCTGCATTTTCACCAACTGCCTCCACCATATTTTCCAGGGGAGCCTCCAAGGCCTCCCCTGCACACATACCTTCTTCTGCAAGAGCTTCATGGTCTGTTGGTGGACAGGGCGCTGGAGCCTGTGCCTCCCCATTTACAAGGTCACGGTTTCTACTCCAGGTATTTCCTGGTGCCCAAAAGAACCGGTGGCCTTTGACCCATTCTGGACCTCAGGAACCTCAACAAGTTCCTAGTGAAGGAGAAGTTCAAGATGCTTACTCTTGGGACACTTCTGCCCTACCTCCAGCAGGGAGATTGGCTATGCTCCTTTAGATCTAAAGGATGCGTACACTCACATCCTTATTCATCCAGACCACAGAAAGTACCTCCGGTTCATTGTGGGAGGAAACCATTATCAGTACAGAGTGCTGCCTTTAGGCCTCACCTCCGCCCCCAGAGTCTTCACAAAGTGCCTAGCAGTGGTGGCGGCCTACCTGAGAAATCAGGGCATCTTTGTCTTCCCCTATCTGGACGACTGGCTCATCAGGGGTCAGACGTGCCAGGAGACCAAACAGGCCACCCTCAGCACTATTGTTCTTCTCCAAAGGCTGGGGTTTGTCATAAACTTCGCAAAGTCCACTTTGCTCCCATCCCAGAACTTGGAGCTCATAGGGGCAAGGCTGGACTCTCTGCTAGCAAAGGCTTTCTTGCCAGCAGACAGGGCCCAAAGATTGATGGCCTTGGCAAATCAGTTTCTCAGCAGGTCCCTGGTCTCCGCCAGACTCTGCCTGAGGCTTCTGGGCCACATGGCTTCGACAGTACATGTGACCCCCAATGCCAGGCTCCATATGAGGCCTGCACAGTGGTGTCTTCAGACTCAGTGGTCACAGGCCACAGGCAACCTCAGAGACAGGATAAGGGTGTCCAGACAATTTCTGCACTCCCTCAACTGGTGGCTGCACCCACCCAATCTACTGAAGGGGGTGCCTTTTCAGATTCCTGGGTACACGGTAGTGATGACCACAGATGCCTCCCTGCAAGGCTGGGGAGCTCATTGTCTAGGCAAGTGCACCCAGGGTCTGTGGTCTCCTTGGGAAGCTGCACAGCAGATCAATCTCCTCGAAATCAGAGCTATTCGATTAGCACTCAAAGCTTTCTCTCCTACTCTGGCTCAACAATCTGTCCTGATTCAGACAGACAACCAAGTAGCCATGTTTTATGTGAACAAACAGGGTGGGACTGGGTCCAGGATCCTTTGTCGGGAGGCTCAGGACCTTTGTTCATTTGCCCTCAAGCACAACATGCTCCTCAAGGCTGTGTACCTTCCAGGCCAGGACAACTACCTGGCGGACAGGTTAAAGCAGAATACTGCAGCCCCACGAGTGGCAGCTGCATCCTTCAGTAGTTCAGAAGATCTTCCTAAAATGGGGTCTCCCTTTGATAGATCTCTTTGCCAGCCCAATGAACAAGCAGCTGCCAAAGTTCTGCTCCAGACAACCGCATCCTCTGCGGATAGCAGCGGATGCTTTTCTAATATCCTGGTCTCAGGGCCTCTTTTATGAGTTTCCTCCCACGCCCTTGGTGGCCCGAACTCTCTTCAAGATTCTTCAGGACAAGGCTTCGGTCCTGCTGGTGGCTCCCAGGTGGCCGAGACAGCCTTGGTTTCCTCTTCTGCTTCAACTGGCGGTGGATCCTCCACTACCTCTGGGGTTGCAACCCGACCTTCTCTCACAGGAGCAGGGTTCCCTTCTGCACCCCAATCTCAAAGCTCTCAATTTGATGGCCTGGAGGCTGCAAGGGTAGTACTGGCTCCCTGGGGCCTGCCTCAGGATGTTGAGGAGGTTGTCCTAGCCTCTAGGAAACAGTCCACTAGGAAAACCTATGCTCTCAAATGGAAAAGGTTTTCTGTGTGGTGTCAGCTACGTACAGAGGACCCTTTCTCTTGTACTGTGCAAGTAGTGCTTCAGTACTTACTGCACTTATCAAATCAGGGACTTAAGTCCAATTCTGTTCGGGTCTACCTCTCAGCTCTAGCAGCTCACCACTCTCTGGTGGAAGGACATTCTCTGTCTGGTCACCCCTTGGTGTCCCACTTTCTTAGGGGCTTGCTTTTGCTCAAGCCTCCCATCCGTCCTCCTGCCCCTGAGTGGGAGCTGAATGTGGTCTTGCAGCAACTGACTCGCCCACCTTTTGAGCCGATGGCTACTTGCCCTCTACGCTTCCTGTCCTGGAAGACGCTCTTCTTGATAGCCCTTACCTCGGCTAGGCGAGTAAGTGAGCTTCAGGCCCTGGTCTGTGACAGGCCTTACACCAGGATTTATAGGAACAGGGTAGTCCTTAGGACTCATCCAAAGTTCCTCCCTAAGGTTGTCTCCTCTTTCCACCTCAACCAGGAGGTGGTTCTTCCAACATTCTTCCCTAGGCCTCATGCAAGCGAGGCTGAAGCAGTCCTGCACACCCTGGACTGTAGGAGGGCCTTATCCTTCTACCTTGACCGTACGCAGGGGCACAGAAGGGCTACTCAGCTCTTCGTATCCTTTGACCCCAATAAGTTGGGGTTGGTTGTGTCCAAGCGTATCTTGTCCATTTGGGTAGCTGACTGTATCACCTGGGCTTATAAGGTGGCTGACCTTCCTTTGCAGGGTAGGGTCACGGCCCATCGTGTCCGGGCAATGGCTGCCTCAGTGGCTCATCTCCGCTCTGTGCCCTTGGTAGACATCTGCAGGGCTGCAACTTGGTCTTCAAGCCAGACGTTTGCGGCCCATTACTGCCTGGAGAGGGAGTCCCGTAGGGACAGTGCTTTTGGCCAAACAGTACTCCGGAATCTCTTTGAGGTTTAGGCAACTCCTGCCCTCCTGCCCTCTGTTGGGCTACCGGTGGAGGTTGTGTCCTTGAAAAGCCTTTCTTTGCTGCTGAGACTAGAGGGAGGTCTCTTGTTCAGCCTGGGTTCCTCGGTAGCCCAGAGCTGGGGAGTCACCCATATGTGAGGACTGACTTCCTGCTTGGTCCTGGAGAAAGAGTAGTTACTCACCTGTAACAGGTGTTCTCCAGGAGCAGCAGGAATCAGTCCTCACAACCCTCCCACCTACCCTTGGAGTTGCAGTTGTACATAGTATATTTTTCATTTTTGTGTGCTGTTCTTAGCTATGTCATTTGACTGAGGTAAGATGGCACCTTTAGGCGGGAAAGGAACCGCGCATGCGTGCCTGCATTCCCAAAGGCTTTCATAGAAAGCTGGGGAAATGCTCCGCTGGGGCTTCATCGGCGCCGATGACACCCATATGTGAGGACTGATTCCTGCTGCTCCTGGAGAATACCTGTTACAGGTGAGTAACTACTCTTATTTTTAAAAAGAAGTTAAGTGTCATGAGCTTACAATTTTGTCCTCAGTCCAGGTGTTGGTGCACATGTGACTCATGCATCCTGTCAGACGGCTGCCTGGGTGAGAATGTTCACAGTTTTGGCAAGTGCATATATCAATATGATTTGCAAGGGATTGTGGGAAATGCAGTCCATTCACACCAGACACAGCTGCTCACAATAATTAGTTGTGCTTGTGTGTAAAGCCAATAAGATATTTATTTATGGGGTTATTTCTCCCAACACAGATATGCTTGGTAGCACATAAAACAGGATACTTGCTTTCAGTGTTAAACTTAGAAAAACAAAATCAGGAAAACAACAGTTGAACTTGTCAGGCAATCAAATCAAAAGAATAAAGACCTGGTTGGTAACAAACTGGTCTTTTCTGTAGGCTTTAGCTAATATTTTCTTAGCAGTGTTTCAAACAACAAGCAAAACCCACAAAGAAGGGAAAAACTGTTCTTTTCAGGTTAACTTCTTATATCTTCACACATAGATTCAGAAGTGATTCCCTCAGAGCTCACAAGCAATTAGGTAAGGCTCAATTGCTAGCAGTTACCCAGCTGAAACCCTTAGCTGGCTTGCTTTCTACTGCGTGGCTCAAATCCTACTTCAGGAGCTTTTCTGAGTAGATTAAAGAATAAGTTTGTATTTCTTTGTGATGGTTGTTGTACTTTGTAACAGAAAATTACCAAAGGAGTTTAGACAGAGAGCAATCCATATATTCACAGCCTGTATCTAAGACCGCTCCCCCTTCTTCAACAATCATGGGTTCAATATCATGGATTGGCACAGAGGAATTTCTCAATGTAGCACTCTCAGGAGAATACTTGTTTCCCTGCTGTCTTTCAAGGTTATAGCTAGGGCATAGATCAGTGTTCATACCTGAGCTTCCATTGCTGTTAGAGTTCCTCTCTAAATAGCCTGGCCAGTATGTAGTTCAGTTCTTATGTCCAGCCTTCCAATCCAGATCCCTGGACACTGGATCTCTTTTCACATACCTTCTGGCACGGGTCCTAGGGTCCCTTCCACGTGCAGCCGTCTCCCTCACAGGTACCGTCTGGAGATTCCTAGCCCTGCAGCACCATTCCTCTGGCTTTCCCCAGTCCAATGGTGTATGCTTGCCTTTTGAATGCCTTCCAGTATACGTACTGCTATGGACTACTTTAGACCTCCCAAATGCTTTTCTCTTCTTTCTTCCAAAGGGTTTCTTGCCCTCTCTGTCTGTCCGGTTTGGCTTCTGCTTCTGATGATCCTCCCGATGATGAAGATGTCCAAGATAGAGGATATCAAAGCTGATCAAGACACTGAGGATCTCCCAGATGAAACTGAGGATGAGGATATCCAAGCTGATTCTGAGCATAATTCTCTGTAGAATAAAATCTACCTTTATTCTGCTTTGATGAGTGCTCCACCCTAGCACAGCGCAGCTGTGCTGAATCAGGCCCTGCCCTTTGAGATGAGTGCTTGGGGATTACCTCATAGCCCTCCTTATTGAACACATGTTTCTCCACTTCAGCTCCTCTAATGGCTGTTGGAAACCTGGTGCATTCTGGGACTGGTAGTCTTTTATAGAAAAATTCTGTTTTCTTATTTCTACCAGAACTGACAGGTTGCTTGTTCAGAGTCACTTCACCTTTACTATAGCTCCTTCCTGAGCTATGATAAGCTTCCTTATCACAATCCTCATCGCTCTCTTGCTTTGGGGCCGAATGAATTTGGTGACTCCAGACTCTTCAGGATTCAATTAAGTTCTGCAGCTCCCCAGATTCAGCAAAGCTCTCTCCAGGATTTCAGTTCCTACTCCTTTATCAAAATTAATTAAGCAAAACCCTATCTGGGAGGTGGCCTCTTAGCAGCCTGGAAGGTATTTGTTCAGAGTGGTTAGAAACAGGCACGGTCCATAACTAGATGGAAATAAAAAGATAATTAAAATTCCCTATTTATTTCCTCTTACCCTGACACTCACACTCACTCAAACACTCTCCTAACAATTCACCATTTCTGGAGGGAAATCCTTATCCTTAATATTTTCCTGACAGGAAGCCATTCTTTGGTAACAGCAATCTGACAAAAGCACCTGCTTTTAAATTTAAAGCTTCTGAGAATCACACAGCAGAACCAGCCAGTCAGCCCATCAACATTCCCTTTGCTTCTGGCATCAGCCTAGTTAGAGCTCAGACAGGCTTTTAAACTTATTTAGTTTTATTCAGAAAGTATTCCTCCACTTTCCTGGATGTGAGCTTTGTTTAAGTTCTTCTTACAAAAAGTCCACAGCTCCAGGCCTCAACAAATCCCAACAAGCATGGAGGCTCTCTTCTAATTCTCTCCAACTTAGTTATTCAGGTTTTCCAACCAATGTTCTCCTTTAAACACTAGGATACAGTGTCAGGATTGTCACCAGAAAAAAAAAGTTAATCCTCTTTTTTTGTCCAGGATCAGCAATTTTTAAAGTACACACAGTCGTTTTCTATTGTCACAGACTCCTGTTTAAAGTCCACAAGAGTTTCAGATTTTCCAACAATCAAGCAAGTCCAAATATTTCCACAAATACTCTCAAGGCTAAACCCAAGCACTCATCTCCAATGCTCAGTTAAATCAGGGTGAATAGGATTACTTTCCAGGCAGCAGTTCCTGTAACAGGCGGTTTTAACTCCCGCTTTTCTCAGCAAAGTCAATATAAAGACAGCCAGTGTCTTCTGAACTATTTTCCTCTCTACATCAGTACATAAATACTTCAAATCAGACTAACACATACACAGCCATACCTTTATACTTATGTCCTCCTTCACAGCTTAGCCATACACTGCTGCTTTTGTTATACTTCCCTCTCTCCTAAGCTTCTGCAGTTTCTCTTTTCCAGAAAGGCTGCACACTCCTAAGCTCTGCTCCCTGCACCTCAGGCTACACACTTCTCAGCTCCCTCTCAAGTTTCCAAAAAGATACACAGATTCCATGCTGCTTATCCCAGGGGTAAGCAATGGATTTTCCTGATCCTCTTTAATAATGGTTTATGGACTTTTCCTCCAGGAATTTGTCAAAACCTCTTTTAAACCCAGCTACACTAACAGCTTTCACTACATCCTCCAGTAATGAATTCCAGAGTTTTATTACGCATTGCGTGAAAAAAATATTTTCTCCGATTAGTCTTAAATGTGCTAGATTGTAGCTTTATTGCCTGTCCCCTAGGGGCTTGTTTACAAAGCCGCGGTAGCGGTTTGCGATCGTAATCGGAGCCGCGGCCCCATTGATTTCAATGGGGCCGCGGCTGCGATCGCGATCGCGAACCACTACCGCGGCTTTGTAAACAAGCCCCCTAATCTTTCTACTTTCTTTACACTAGCATTTATCAAAGTGATTAATATTACTTAAAAGGCCCCATACATTATAAATGTTTGAGAAAGTTTTACATTGTTTATGATACCTTAAAGTTGTTACATTGCCTATAAGAAACATGACAGAAGATAAAGACCACATGGCCTATCCAGTTTGCCTTTTCATACCAAATTCAGTGACATTTTACTTACCAGTTAATATCCTTTCACTGAGTCCTGCTAGTCTAGTTCAGACAAGTGGGTTGTGTTCCCCTACCAGCAGTTTGGTGGAGACAAAGAACCAATGAAAAGCCCAGATTTCAATGACATCACTCCTATGCCTCTATTCGACTCAGCCACCAGAGGTCTCTTCAGTATTTGTCCCAAAGCATATGGGAAAACATGGCAAGCATCACAAAACCCTCAATCATGGCAACAATGAGTAATCAGCAGTAGAGAACTACGAACAGGAAGGCATAAACAGAAGTCTGACAGTAGACAATGAACCTGCAGAACCAAGTATAAAAATCATTGTGGACTCAAGGGTACCACAGCAGAAGAACAGAGCAATACAGTTTCAGGGGCGGGCCCTGGACTCGTCTAGCAGGACTCAAGGAAAGGACATTAACTGGTAAATAAAATGTCACCTTCATATTATCCCGCTAGACCAGTCCAGACAAGTGGGATGTATCAAAGCTATAACTCCATTGGGTAGGAAGAAGACACAACAACTCGCAAAACCCTGAGGCAAAGGCAGTGTCTGCCTGCGCGTGAACATCAAGCTGTAATGCTTGACAAAAGTGGAAAATGATGCCCACGTTGCTGCCTGACAAATGTCTGCAGAGGCTACCAAGCTCTGCTCCACCCACGAGGATGCCTGCACTTGGATAGAATGGGTGTGCAAACCCTCCGGAACTGGCCGGTTCCATAACAGATATGCCATGGCAATGGCTTCTTTAATCCAACACCCCAAAGTTGACTTAGTCACTATGTCACCCTTGCGTGGGCCAACAAACAGCACAAAAAAGAATGTGTAACCTGCAAGTACTGGAGAATCACAGACTGGAGGGGAGAATGCAGATGCCGAACCCCTTGGAGAAAGTATGAGATTTCCGGGTGCAAGGCTAGAGACTTAACAGCCACTGGACTGTGGAAACAGGCCAAAGCTGCCACCTGAATTTTCAGGAAGGTAAGGGAAAGGCTCTTCTCCAGGCCATCTTGTAGAAAGGCCAACAGTGATAGCACTTTGGCCGCCTCAGGAGCCAAGCGCCAAACCATCGCTCAAAGAGGCACCAGATCCAAACACATGTTAGCTTGGTAGACCTCCTCTGGGCTCTGAGCAGAGTGGAGAACCACTGCTGGAGAGTAACCCTTATGTGTTAACCTTCTCCTTTCAAGAGCCAAGTCATAAGCAAGCACAGTTACTTACCTGTAACAGGTGATCTCTGGGAACAGCAGGAATTAGTCCTCACATATGGGTACGTCGGTACCGACGGAGCCTGCGCGGGAAAGCTCCCCAGCTTCCCAGAAGGAAGCTTTTGGGGCCTCCCACTGCACATGCGCGCTGCCTTCCCGCCTTCCTGACCAGCTCTCTTCAGTTCGAGTTTATAGCTGAGACAATAGAGAGAGGAAAGGAAGAATAGATAAAAGATACAACTCCTAGGGGAGGTGGGTGGGTTGTGAGGACTAATTCCTGCTGTTCCCAGAGATCACCTGTTACAGGTAAGTAACTGTGCTATCTCCAGGAACAAGCAGGAATAAGTCCTCACATATGGGGACTCCCTAGCTAAGATGCCTGGGAGATCCCGTTCCAAGGGTTCGCCATCTTCGTATGGATCTCAGGCATCCATCCTGGGAAGGTGGGCAGGAGTTGTTCAAGTATGGAACAGGTGTTTGAGGACAGCCTGACCAAACAAGGCATCCCGGCGGGAGTCCTTGTCCAAGCAGTAATGGGCTGTGAAGGTATGAACCGAGGCCCATGTGGCGGCTCGACAGATCTGATCTATGGAGACAGAATGAAGATGAGCCATAGAAGTGGCCATGGCTCTCACATTGTGAGCTGTGACATGGCCTTCCAGAGAAATATTTTTGCTCTGGTAAGTAAAGGAAATACACTGAGCAATCCAATTGGAAAGTGTATGTTTGGAGACTGGATGTCCCAAATGAGAAGGATCAAAAGCCACGAAAAGCTGGGAAGACTTTTGATGTGGCTGAGTCCTGTTGAGGTAAAAGGCAAGAGCTCTTTTACAATCTAAAGTATGAAGGTTCCTCTCTGCACTGGATGCATGAGGAGCTGGAAAAAAGACAGGTAGATATACCTCTTGATTAAGATGAAAAGGCGAGACCACTTTGGGCATAAAGTGGGGATTCGTCCTTAGGACCACCTTATCATGATGAAACCTGGTATAAGGTGGATGAGCCACTAAGGCCTGTAGTTCACTGATGCGGCGAGCCGAAGTGACTGCAATAAGGAAAAGGACCTTCCAGGAAAGAAATTTCAAGGAGGTAGAAACCAACGGTTCAAAAGGTGGCTTCATAAGCTGACCTAGAACTAGGTTCAAGTCCCATGCTACCGGAGGAGGTCGGATGGGAGGCTTAGTTAGAGTCAGGCCTCTCATGAACCTTGCAACAAGCGGATGAGAGGAGACAGGTTGTCCATTTATAGGTTTTAAGGATGCTGCAATAGCACTCAAATGGACTCTTACTGAATTTGTCTTAAGGCCTGCATTGGATAGATGCAGGAGATAGTCTAGTAGAGAATTCAAAGGAAGTGCTAGAGGGTCAAGACCCTGTTGAGCACACCAAATGGAAAAACGTTTCCATTTGAAAGCATAGGAACGCCTCGTGGAGGGTTTCCTAGAGGCATGAAGAATATCTTTCACTGGTTGAGAAAGATTGAAGTCATGAAGGCTTAGGCCTTCAGTAACCAAGCTCTGAGGTGTAGGGACTTGGGGTTTGGGTGCCACAAAGTCCCGTTCTCCTGAGAGAGAAGGTCTGGCGCAGCTCCCAGGTCCAGGGAGGGTCCCTGGGAGAGATGCAGAAGTAGAGGGAACCACACTTGGCGTGGCCAGCGTGGAGCTATGAGGATCATTGATCCGTGATCCCTCTGGAGTTTGAACAGAGTCTTGGGAATCAAAGGAATGGGTGGAAAGGCATATAGGAATTCCTGACCCCAATGCAGGAGAAAGGCGTCGTTGGCCTGAGCTCCCTGACACGGAGTCCTGGAACAGAACCGGGGAAGTTTGGCATTCCACGGACTTGCAAAGAGGTCTATGTCCGGGGTTCCCCATTCCTGAAAGATTCTGCCTATCTGGTCCATATGTAGGGACCATTCGTATGGAAGCAGAACTCGACTGAGTCTGTCTGCCCGAGAGTTTTGAACCCCTGGAAGATATACTGCCAGAAGATGAATTTGATGCTCTCTGGCGAAGGCCCATAATCTGAGAGCTTCGTTGCAAAGCGACAGAGAGCCTGTCCCTCCCTGTTTGTTTACGTAGAACATGGCCACCTGATTGTCTGTCTGAACTAGGACGGTCAGGTTGACAAGGAGGGTATGGAAGACTTTGAGGGCAAAGAAGATTGCTCGCAGTTCCAGGAGGTTGATGTGAAGGGTGGTCTCCTGCGGAGACCAAGTACCCTGAGTGGAGAGGGATTGTAGATGGGCTCCCCACCCTGTTTGGGAGGCATCTGTTGTGAGGGTTGCTTGGGGCAACAAAGGTTGGAAGGGGGCCCCCAACAACAGATTCTTGGTGGACATCCACCATTGGAGGGACCAAAACAGACGCTTTGAGGTGAGTATTTGGTCGGAGAGCGCTCCTGATGCTTGAGTCCACTGGGTGGCCAAGGTCCATTGAGCTGCTCTCATATGAAGACGAGCATACGGCAGCACGTGTACCGTGGAGGCCATGTGGCCCAGAAGTCGCAGCATTTCTCTGGCTGTCAAGTGACTGCTGGACTGAGCTTGGGAGGCCAAGCACAGCAGACGTTGGCCCCGGACTTGAGGTAGGTAGGCCCTTGCAGTGGTGGTGTCCAACTGGGCCCCTGTGAATTCTAGAGACTGAGTAGGGGTAAGTTGAGACTTGGGAAGGTTTACCACCAGTCCCAGATACTGCAGAAGGTGCCTTGTGCGGTCCAGGGAAATCTGGGCCTCTGACTGAGATGGAGCTCGGATGAGCCAGTCGTCCAGATATGGGAATACAAAAATTCCCAGACCTCTTAGAAATGCGGCAACAACTGCCATGCATTTGGTGAACACTCTTGGAGCAGAGGCTAGACCGAAGGGAAGTACTCTGTACTGGAAATGTTTTCCCTGAAACAGAAATCTTAGATATTTTCTGTGGGATGGGTGGATGAGTATATGTGTGTACGCATCCTTGAGATCTAGAGAACAAAGCCAATCCTGACTCTGAAGGTATGGAAGGAGAATGCCTAGAGAAAGCATTTTGAATTTCTCCTTGTACAGAAATTTGTTCAATTCTCTCAGATCTAGGATAGGTCTGAATCCCCCTGTCTTCTTTGTAATGAGAAAATAAGGGGAGTAGAATCCTTTCCCTTGTTGAAGAAGAGGAACCTCTACTATTGCCCCTTGGGCAAGGAGAGAAGAGACTTCCTGATCCAACAGGTCCAGGAGAAATGGGGGAGAATTGAAGTGCCTCACCATGGTATATGGAGGAAGGTTGGAAAAATGAAGTTTGTAGCCCTCTCTGATGATAGAGAGGGTCCATTGCTCTGATGTGATTTGCTCCCATCTGGGAGCAAAGTGAGCTAACCTTCCGGGAATGGTGAGAGGCTCTGGTTGTTCTAGAGCCAGAAATGTTAAGTTCTCTAGGGGCAAGTCAAAACCCCTGAGGGGGTTGAGCCTGCTGAAGAGTGGTAGACGCTGCAGGCTTTGACTTTGCCTGTTTAGGTTGCTGACATTTAGCAGCAAAGCGAGGCTGAGAAGATTGTTGGCCAGTATTTGTGGAAAATCTGGCCTTCTTGTAGTAAGGCCTCTTGAAAGACTTTTTCTTGGCAGGAGTAGAGGTAGACTTAGAAAGTCTATCCAAGGTAGCATTTTCTGCGTCCATTTGAGTGGCTTTAATTTGCCAGTCCTTACCAAATAAGTTCTCACCTGTACAGGGCAGATTCCGTAAGCCATCTAGGACCCAGGGTTCTAGGTCAGAGGCCTGGAGCCAAGCAAGTCGTCGGGCTGCAATGGCAATGCCCGAAGCTCTACCGGCACCTTCAAAGGAATCAAAGGCTGCTCTGTTGGAGAACTTAGAAACATCTAGAAGCTGTTTCACCAGAGAAATGAACTCCTCTTTTCTATCCTCAGGGATAAAGGAGGCAAAATGTCGTATCTTTAGGGCAAGTTCCCTGAGAAACATGCCCATATACAGACTGTAAGAATTAATCCTGGCTATAAGCATAGTAGCCTGGAAACTTTTCTTGCCAAAAGAGTCTAGGGTCTTACATTCTCGTCCTGGAGGGGTAGAAGAGTGCCTTTTGGTACTCTTAATCTTTTTCAGTGCAGACTTCACCACAATGGAATGGTGAGGCAACTGAGTCTTTTGAAAACCAGGAGAAGGAGGGACCCGGTACATGGTGTCCAACCTACGAGAATAAGGAGACAACATTAGAGGAGCCTCCCATAAGTCTGTCAAGTGTTCTTGAAGGATTTCATGGATAGGCAGGGTGACTGCCTCTTTAGGAACCTTAGGGTATCCTAAAATATCCAATTTCTTTGACCTAGGTTCTTTTTCAGAGGATGTGGTAATAGAAAGTCCTTTAGCTAGTTCAATAATGAAGTCTTGAAAGGACAAATCCTCTGGTGGAGACATTCTCCTCTTTGGGGAAGAGGGGTCTTCATGAAGAACTAGAGACAGCTCATCAGAGTCCTCAGAGGAGTCAAAATCCTCAGAAGAAGCAGAGTATTCTCTATTTGCTTCCAACGCACGATACGCATACCGATCGGTATCGACATCGGGCGTACCGGTATGGGATCGGTATCGGGTGAAAACCCGGATCCGGCATGCGGAACCGATCTGCGTTTGGAAGTCGATGGTCTCGGTTCCGGTATGGGAGATGATACCGGAACCGGACCCGGTACCGCTGAACGCGGTACCGAGGGCGTCGCAGCATTAATAAAAGCCAGCATGGCCTGCTGCATGGTCTGAACAGTATTGCTCATAGACGCCACTGCTGCCTGGATGTCGGTACCAGTATGGGCCGGTACCCCAGAGCAGTCTAACAGGTGATCAGTCGAGGCCATGCCATCGATGTCAACCTGTAACCCCATAGATGGTGCTTTGGAAGCCAGAGCTTCCCGCCGGGGTTGTTTGGCTGGGGCAGGATCCTCAGACTCAAAAGTGAGAGCCTCTCGATGCTTTGAAGGAGATTTGCTCTTTGAGGACCTGCCCGCAGAGGGTTTGGTTACCTGAGATCCATCCGGAGAGGAAGACCTGGATGACTGTGATGCTGGATTATCTGAAGCAAACAGCACATGGAATTTGTTGGCCCGGTTCTGCAAACCCACGTTTAGACATCTGGGAGCAGGATGGGCAGTCCGGAATGGAGTGGTCAGGTCCCAAACACTTAAGATACCATTCATGGGTGTCTGTGACAGAAATAACAGCACTACACTTGGTACACTTCTTAAAACCAGGGGCTGGTTTCTCCATGAGGAGAAGTTGTGTAGACCTGAGGCCTAACCGAAGTCACCAAGTTGTGCAGAATAAAGATTTTTTTTTTTTTTTTTTAAAGAAAAGGAAAGAGAGACTGGCGGTACCGGTTTCGGTATGGGGAAGGCAGGTACGCGGTCTAAAGAAACAAACTAAAACAATAATTTCTTCAGCGGTGACAGGAACACGACCTGCTGGCTCCACGGAAAAAGAGAAACTGAAGAGAGCTGGTCAGGAAGACGGGAAGGCAGCGCGCATGTGCAGTGGGAGGCCCCAAAAGCTTCCTTCTGGGAAGCTGGGGAGCTTTCCCGCGCAGGTTCCGTCGGTACCGACGTACCCATATGTGAGGACTTATTCCTGCTTGTTCCTGGAGATAGAAAGTATCCGAGTCCTCCAGGATGATCGGTCCCTGTCGAAATAGGCCCCGAGGCAGAGGCAGCCAAAGAGAAAGTGCCTGCAGGAGATGCATCTGGGCTTTGAACCGCACTCTCCTTGGCCAAACTGGCACCACAAGAACAATCCTGCCTGGGTGGGATTCCATACGCCAAATCACTTGCCCCACCAGGGGCCACAGAGGAAACATGGACAGCAGGTGCTGACTTGGACAAGGCTGGGTCAGGGCGTTAACACCCTTGGACACCGTCTCCATGTGGCAACTGAAGAAGTGGCAAACTTTGGCATTGGAGCATGTCACCATCATATCCATTTGGGGATGACCCCTGCAGTGCAGAATCAACTAAAATGCCTCCTGATTCAACTTCCACTCTCTAGGATCCAGAGAGTGACGGCTAAGGAAGTCCCACACTGTCCACCCTGGCAATGTACTCAGCTGACAAGACTAGGAGGTTCTTCTCCACCCAGGCAAATAAGAGAACCATCTCCAGAACTACCCCAACACTCCTCGTACTGCCTTGCTGACTGACATAAGCCACCAACGTGGCTTTGTCTGAAAACATTCGAACTGCCTGGCCCTCAACCAGGAGCCAGTAATGCAGAAGAGCTAACCTGATGGCCCTCACCTCGAGGTGGTTAATGGACCATACCGCTTCCATGTGGTTCTAATGGCCCTGAGCTGTATGGTCTTGGCAATAGGCTCCCCAGCCCAAAAGACTAGCATCCGTCGTCAGCAGGATCCAGGAGAAATTGTCCAGCGGCATGCCCTTCCTCAGATGACAGGGCTGCTGCCAACACTGCAGGCTGGTCTTCACCATCATTGGGAGCAGAAGCCTGCACTCAAACTCCTGAGAACTCGGTGATCACTGAGTCAACAAGGGCCACTGGAGAGGCCGCATGTGAGTACGTGTCCCCGGCGTCATCTCTATGGTCGCCGCCATCAATCTGAGGAGCTGAAGATAATCCTAGACTCTGGGGGCCTGCTGCGCACAGAACAGTGCCAGGCAATCCAACAGCCTTTTGACCCTCATTAGGCAGGAAACCTCTGCCCACGAGTGTTGAAATGTGCTCCCAGGACTCCAGGGACTGGGAAGGCAACAGCTTGCTCTTTCCCTGCTTGATCACCCAGCTGAAGCATTTCAAAAAGGACACCACTCAGGACGCCACCTGAGATGCCTCTGAAAGGGAACAGGCCTGGATGAGACAGTCATCCAGGTAAGGATGGACACAGACCACTCAGCGCCGCAGCCGCCACCACCATAACCTTGGAGAACATCCTTGGGGTGGTGGATAGCCCAAGAGAGAGGACAGTGAACTGATAGTGAAAGCAAAGCATGGACAAACGCAGATATTTTTGCTGATCCACTCAGATCGGGAGATAAAAATATGCCTTGGCCAGATCCAAAGAAGCCAAGAATTCCCCTTGGTGCTCTGCTTGAATCACAGAGCGCAAGGTTTCCATCTGGAGCACAGGACATGCAAGTGCTCAGTACCCCCTTGAGGTCCAGAATAATCTAGAAGGAACCATCTTTCTTGGGCACCAAGAAATAGATGTAGTATCTGTCCTTTCTTCGCTCGTATGGGGGGACGGGCACCACTGCCAAAAGGCACAGCAACTTGTCCAAGGTGGTCTGCACAGCGGCACTTTTGTTCGCAGACCCACAAGGGGAGATGATGAAAGCATCCGGAGTCAGCTCTTTGCATTCCAGGACATAGCGAAACTGAATGTTGTCTTGTACCCAGTGATCTTTGGTAACCTGGGCCCATTCCTGAAAAAAAAGGCAAAGCCTGCCTCTAACTGGAGGAACTAGGGAATGGGCTCACAAACCTTCATTATTCAGCTTGGGAGGGTCCTCTTCTGGAGGGGACTGAGTCCCTGGGCCCACGCACTCTATGAAAAGACTGAGAACAAGCCCGAAGCCTGGAAGCAGATGGGAAGAAAGGTTTTCCAGGTCGGTAACAACGAAAGTCCTGAGAGCCCCAGGGATCCACCTATCATTCCCTCAGTGGACGGGCGGAGGCTGATGAGAAAGAGGCACCTGCCCGCTTCACAGGCCCCCTGGAGCTGTCTTCCAGAAGGTAGTAAGACCTCATTATACAGTTAAACCCTGTTATCTCCCATTTTGTTAACTGTTGTCAATGTAACTAGTATCATTCCTTATCTAATTTTGAGTTCATTGTAAACCCTATCATCCAATTTTAAGTTCATTGTAAACTGCCTTGATAACTTGAAAGGCATATAAAAGAAATGTTAAATAAATCTCGCCCAGGTCCTTCACCAGCTTCTCCAAATTGGCTCCAAAAAGAAGTTTCACCTTAAAAGGCAGTTGGGCCAACCAGGCTTTGGAAGAGGAGTCTGCTGCCCAGTGCTGGAGCCAAACCCAACACCGTGGCACTGCATTGGGGCACTATCCCTGGCCATCAAATGCACAAGATCATGCATGACATCAGAAAGGAAGGCCGTAGCCGACTCCAAAAGAAGGGTAGTATCATCTGGCGGAAGAGAATGAATCCATTGGAGCAAGGCTTGAGACGTCAGACTGGCACATACTGCCAGCTGAAAAATAGCAGCCACCATGTCGAACTGGCTTTTCAACAACTAATCCTCCTTACGGTCCAGAAAATCCTTTAAGGCTGATACACCTTCCACAGGAATAGTGGTCCATCTGCTAACCACCATGACCTGCACATCCACCTTGGCATACCAAATCACTCAACGCATTCCTTCTCCGGGAGAGCATAGATCTTCTTACACACCTTTAACTCTTTAGGTGGGGATTTGGGAGAGTCCCATTTCTACTGGATCATATCCTTGATCACATTTGGGAACTGCGGCATGTGTTAATTGTGTTTTTACTGTAACACGCATTACAGGTGCTAGGTTATAGACTGCACTGCCGCCAGGTGCACAATAGGATAAAATGCTACTAACTCATGCAGAAAACTGCGGGAAAGCCTCATATCGTACCACCAGTCACCAGCAGTCCACTCTGAATTGCATCCCAGGAAGATTGAATCAGGAGCCCTCAACAAGGAGGATCTGTTCCAGGCTCAGCTCCATTCCCCTAAAACTGTTTTACTGGATTTTGCAGCACTGTGTTTAAGGTGGCCGGCAAGCAGATCCCTCTGAGATCCTTCTGCAATCTTTGGGAGATAGCTGGGGCAAAAGAGGAGGAGGGAGGGAAGGGATAATGAGGTTGTATGAGGCTGTTAAATTCTTCCAAATCCTTCCAGTTTTCTGGCTGTTCAACAGGCTCTTATTCAAGGTAAGAGCATGGAGATGAACCAATTTTCCCTCCTCCTATGGCTATCGAAAAGACCGCAGTCTAGAGGAGCCTCCCACGTCATGCTCAAGTGAGAGAGTCACCCTCAAAGTGGTCTATCATGAGCCTTTTTATCAATGATTTCCTCTCAATTCTTCAGATTTTTTTTCAGAGAGGAGACAAAGAAATACTGAAGAGTCATCTGGTGGTTGAGGTGAATAGAGGCATAGGAGTGAAACCTGGGCTTTTCATTGGTTCTTTGTCTCCACCAATCTGCTAGGAGGGGAGCACAACCCACTTGTCTGGACTGGTCTAGCAGGATGATATGGAATAAACTTTATAGTACCTCTTTTCCCTTTGAGATCCTCTGTGTTTGTCCCATGCTTTCTTGAATTCAGATACAGCCCTTATCTTTACTGCTTCACCTGGTAGACTATTCCAGGTATCTATCACTCTTTCCATTAAGAAATATTTCCTAAAGTTACTCTTGAGTCTATCCCTTCATCTTATGACCCCTCGCTGCAGAACCTTTTTCAACTGGAAGAAGCTCTCTTCCTGTGTATTTATGCCATGGAGGTATTTAAACATCTCATCATGTAAAACTCAATGTTACTTGTATGCATTGTAGTATGTTCTTGTTCATTGTACACCGCACTGATTGTAATAGCGCGGTATAAAAGAATTGTTAAATAAATAAATAAAAATAAATAAATAAATCATATCTTTCCTCCCCCGCCTTTCTTCCAAAGTATACACACTGAGGTATTTAAGTCTGTGCCTATATGCCTTATGATGAAGACCACTGATATTTTAGTAGCTGCTCTCTGCACCAACTTCATCCTGTTTATATCTTTCTGAAGGTTGGTCTTCAGAACTGAACACAATATTTCAAATGAGGTCAGGCCAAAAACTTATACAGAGGCTCACCTCCTTTCTACTGGCCATTCCTCTCCATATGCACCCAAGAATCTTTCTGGCTTTCGCTGTCATTTTCTCTACCTCTTTAGCCACCTTAAGATGCTCCGAAACAATTACCCCTGGGTCCACACCCTTGGAATTTTGCAGCCCAAATGCATTACCCCACAATATCACAAAAATATTTAATAGAATTGAACCAAGGACAGATCCCTGTGGCACACCACTGTTAATGTCTTTCTTCTCAAAGTGTACTCCATTTACCTGTAACCTTTGTTGCTTCATACTCAACCAGTTTCTAACCCCGTCAGTCATTTTAAGGTCCATCCCTAGGATGCACTATTTATTTACGGTGCCTGTATAATATTGCAAACAATATTAAAATACATAAAATAAAAGGAACTATTACACTCAAGAGCAGTAATGGTCAACTCAGGTCTTCAAGTGCAAAAAACATTCCTGTTTCTCATGATTGCCATCATGAATAGTCATGGGATATATGAGGTGATTTCAGTTTATATGTATAAAAAAACACCACTTGTGTAAAGTAGCATGCACATAAAGTCGCAATTTTAGAAGAGACATTACTTATACATTTATGCATCTGGCATGCACAGATTTGAAGGGTTTTTTTCTGGGTGTGGTCTAAGTGGACCTCAAAATAATATGTATATTTTATGATTTGTTAGGGAAATAGACATATATTTCAAACATTTCTGTCGACATTTACACCTGCCTCAAGCCATGCATAACTGTAAGCTGTTTCTTTGGAGCTGGGGTTTTGAGGAGTGATGGAGAGAGGAACTGTACTTACCTTTTTGGTGTTCAAAATTACCACAAACAGAAAAAAAAAGAATTTTGGAACTCAGCTCCTTTTCTAGCTCCCCTAGACATGCAGTTTTGCAAAATCTGGAACTTACATGTTCAAAGCACTGAGTGATGCCACTATTTTTGTAAAATACACTGTGAACTGTGAACATCCCCACTTAGACAACTCTTTTTTGTCCTAGATAACTTATACAAAATCGGGCTTATAGCTGATGATACCAGAGGCGGCCCAAGGGGGGTGCGGGGCCATGTGCGGAGACTCAGTGCAGGGCCTCATTTGCATAAGGGGCCTCATTTGCATAAATATTTGCATAATGTTACCATATACTAACTTTTAGTAAACTTGCCTCTTAATGAGTGTATGGATAAAGAAAGACTAAAAGATTTCTACATAACTATAATCCAGTGCCAACTGCCAGACACATTAGGAACTACTACAAACACTGCCCATTTAGAACCCATAGCAAACCCGCCGTATCCTAACAGCACTACCAGGACTCACAAAGCACCATACTCTACCAATCAAAAGGCAACACTGCAAATATTAAACCAATACATTTCAGAGAACAAGAATACATGACCTACTGGGGAAAGAGAACAAGTGGCAATGTCAAATAGGAATTATATAAACAGAACACCTCAGCTCAGTTACACATGCAGAACATAGACCATCACCAAACAAGTAATCACAATTTAGAAACAGGAAGACAATAATTAAACTGGAAATCCCAAAAGCCAAACTTGGAATGTACAACACTGTAGAAATAAAACTATACATTAATTTGCTCTTGTACTAAACAAAGCGCATATGTTAATGATGCACATTTACCAGAGCTGACATATTCCAATTAATAAATTCAAAATAAAGAGATATTTTTCTACCTTTTGTGCATTTTTTTCAGCTGCAATTGCTCCAGCCACTTTCTTCGTGTCTTCTGCTAACTCTCCATCCTCTGCTGTCCATTTGTCCTTTCTTCTCTCTTCTAGTTTTTTTCCATCCTCTCTCTACATCTGCTTTAACATACTAATCTTTCTCCTTTTGCTCTTTCCTCATTCCTATTTCATCCACTCAAATTTTACCCCTCCATCCTCAATCCCCACTTACTCTCCCAATACCCGGCCAATTGTAGATTTTCTATCCCTCCCACACAAAATATTTTTCCCTTCTCCATTTTACTCTTCCAGCCCCATCCCATTCTAATCCTCCCCCAACATCAGCTCCCTTCTAGTTCCAGCCTCACCCAGCATCCATTCCCTTCTAGTCCCTGCATCAGCCCATTTCCAGTCCTAGCCACCCATCAGCCCATTTCCAGTCCTAGCAACCCCCCAACCCAATACCAGTCCTAGCCCCCCCCATCAACCCACTTCCAGTCCTAACCCCCTATCACCCCATTTTCAGTTTAAGCCCCCCCTATAACCCATTACCAGTCCTATCCCCCCATCAGCCCACTTCCAGTCCTAACCCCATTACCCATTTCCAGTCAGCCCCCCATAGCCCATTGCCAGTCCTAACCCCCCCCATAAGCCCATAGCCCATTACCAGTCCTAACCCCATCAGCCCACCTCAAGTCCTAACCCCTCCCCATCAGCCCATTTCCTGTCCTAGCCCCCCCATAGCCCATTATCAGTCCTAGCCCCCCCATAACCCATTACCAGACAGCCCCCATCAGCCCACAGCCCATTACCAGTCTTAACCCCCCCATAGCCCATTACCAGTTCTAAACCCCCCAACAGCCCATTACCAGTCCTAACCCCATCAGCCCACCTCCAGTCTTAACCCCCAGCCCACTTCCAGTCCTAGCCCCCCCAGCCCATTTCCAGTCCTAGCCACCCCATAGCCCATTACCAGTCCTAAACCGCCCCCATCCCCCATCGGCTCAAGTAAAATTAAATTAAAAAAAAAAACGCTGGCTGCTACCGCTGCCACCGCCGCGGCAGCGGCAGCGGCAGCATGGACTGTCCCGCGGGGCCCCTTCTGCCCGGCTGAATCCCTCCCCCCCTTCCCCCCTCCCTTCCTCCCTCCCTCCGTGCCGGCTTTGAGAGTCGCGAAGGGAGAGTGTCTCCCTCGCGTCTCTGTTAAGCCTGCAGGGGCAGATGGGACTGTCTCCCTTCGCGACTCTCAAAGCCGGCACGGAGGGGCTCAGCCGGCATGGAGGGAGGGAGGGAGGGGGGCAGGGAGGGATTCAGCCGGGCAGAAGGGGCCCCGCGGGACAGTCCATGCTGCTGCTGCTGCGGCAGCGGTAGCAGCCAGCGTTTTTTTTTTTTAATTTAGTTTTGAAAAAAGCAGAATGTTCTTTGCGCGGGGCCCCCTGAAACGCAGGGCCCTGTGCAAAAAACATTCTTGCTCAATGGACGGGCCGGCCCTGGATGATACAAACTTGCCCCACCATTATAAACATAGAAATATGACGACAGAAAAAGACCACATGGCCTATCTAGTCTGTCCTTCCATATCAACGACTACAACAGTCCCCTTTTTTCCTTTAGAGATCATTCTGTGTTTGTCCCATGCTTTTTTGAATTCAGATACTGTCCTCACCTCTACCACCTCCACTGGGAGACTATTCCACGGATCAACCACTCTTTCCATAAAGAAATATTTCCGCATATCACCCCCTTCACCCTCATCCCATGTACCCTGGTAGCAGAATTTGCTTTCAATTGAAAGAGGCTCTCCCCCTGTACATTTATGCCACTGAGGTATTTAAACATCTCAATCATATCACCTCTATCCCGCCTTCCTCTAAGGTGTACATATTAAGATCCTTAATTCTGTCCTCATATGCTTTATAATGAAGACCACTAACCATTTTAGTAGCCACCCTCTGTACTGACTCCATCCTGTTTATATCCTTTTGAAGGTGCGGTCTCCAGAATTGCACACTATACTCCAAATGAGGTTGCACCAAAGACCTATACAGAAGCACTATCACCTTCTTTTTTCTGCTAGCCATTCCTCTCTTTTTGCACCCAAGCATCCCTCTAGCTTTTGCCATTGCCTTTTCTACCTGTTTAGCTACTTTAAGATCATCAGACACAACCACGCCTAGGTCCCGCTCTTCTTTAGTGGACAAAAGTACTTCACCCCCTATACTATATTGCTCCCTTGGATTGCTGCAGGCCAAATGCATGACCTTACATTTTTTAACATTAAATCCCAGCTGTCAAATTCTAGACCATTCTTCAAGCTTAGCTAGATCCCTCCTCATGTTATCTACACCTTCCTGGGTGTCTACTCTATTGCAGATTTTGGTATCATCCACAAAGAGGCAAACCTTACCCGACAGCCCTTCCACTATATCACTAACAAAGATGTTAAAAAGAATCTGACCAAGGACAGATCCCTGGGGCACACCACTGGTAACATCCTTCTCCTCAGAGTGAGCTCCATTTACCTGTACTCTTTGTCGCCTCCCACCCAATCAATTTCTAACCCAAGCAGTAACTTTAGGGTCCATCCCTAGGGTGCTCAGTTTGTTTATAAGTCGCCTGTGAGGAACAGTGTCAAAGGCTTTACTGAAATCTAAATACACCACATCTAGGGCTCTCCCAGGGTCCAACTCCCTGGTCACCCAGTCAAAGAAATCAATCAGATTTGTCTGACAAGACCTGCCTCTGGTGAATCCATGCTGCCTCAGATCCTGAAATCTGCTGGATTCCAGAAAACTCACTATTTTCTCTTTCAGCAGCGTTTCCAATAATTTACTCACCACCGAAGTTAAACTAACCGGCCTGTAGTTTTCAACCACATCCTTACTTCCGCTTTTGTGTAAAGGCACCACATGAGCCTCTCTCCAGTCCTTTGGCACCACTCCCAACTCCAATGAGGCATTAAAAAGATCAGTCAGTGGGGCTTCTAGAACGTCCCCAAGTTCCCTCAGTATTCTAGGGTGTATCCCATCCGGTCCCATCGCTTTGTCTACTTTAAGTTGAGCTAGTTTCTCACGAACACAGTCTTCTGAAAATTGTTCAAGATGTCCCTCGCTTCTGTTCCTGTTTATGGGTGTTTTCTGAGGTCCTGCTCCTGGTTCTTCATCTGTGAACACAGAACAGAAATATTTGTTAAGCAATTCCGCTTTATCCTCATCTGCTTCTACATATTCCTCCCCTTCACCCTTGAGTCTGACAATACCACTTTTGCCTTTCCTCTTCTCACTAACATATCTGAAAAATGTCTCATTTGTATAAGTTGATTATCCTGAAAAGTAGACCAGCTTGTATAACTTGAGGACCAGAATTTACCATCAGTTCTTTAGAGCTGTCAATAAGTCACAAATCAGGCAATAGTAAATGCGATGCTAGAATCTTTTCTGCAGTATTTCAAACAGCATTAGAAAACAAAGACTGCCACTTTCATATACTGGAAAAATGCTGTCCTCCTGAGGTGGAACAAATGATTTAAAATAAAATAATTCTGCCTGCCTTTGGCTTCAGTCAAGATAATTTTGAAAGGCACTATTCCTTCCTTTGAGAACAATATTTTCAACAATTAGCTTCACTGGCAGGCAATATTTTTGATATATATGGAAATAGTTTAGTTCTCAAAAGCTACTTTTTATGCTATAGAACAAGGTCACTACTATGTCAGCTGAAATTGAGAATCCCACACTGCAAAACAGGAAAGGGAGTCATTATGAAGTTTTTTTACATCACATTAATGAATTATAATGTATTTTAATGTGCTAGATTCTTACCTAATTCTAAAATGACATATGCTATATAAATATCTAGTAGTCAGCACATAATTTTCATAACACAGTCACATTGTCGTTCACAGATTATCCAGTTGTTTTTTTCTTCTTTGATAAGGGCCTCAACCAATCCAAGTCGTACAATATTTTCCATGGTAGATCAGTTTAGATCTTTGAGCTTATCTGATACCAACCTGCCCTGGAAGGGACGCTCTGAAGAAAATCTGGCTTCTTTTTTTTTACATAAGATTTCTCAACTTCAAGCAACCTTTCCTGTTCATCCTCCCTTTTCTTTGCCAGACCCACATAGTCCTGTGGCCCCCGTCTCTCAATTATATTTGGTCACATTTTACCTCTGTTACTACGTCAGACTTATTTTGCTTGATACAAGATATCCAAAACTGTACACTGGATCCAATTCCTTCCTCGTGGTTAAAGGAGCAGTCCTTAGGACTTCTACCATCTTGTTCTTACTTATTAATAGTAGCTTATCCTCGGATTGTACCTTCCACATGGAAGAAGGCTGTATTATGACTTATAGCCAAAGATGTTCATGGTGACCCACTTGATCCAAAGAACTACTGGTCTATATCAAACCTACCTTTTGTATCCAAAGTATTTGCGAAATTAGTATTCTGGCAACTTTTAGCGCATAAGGAACAAACCCATATCCTACACCCTAGACAGTCAGGATTTCGGCCACAACATAGTACAGAAACTATTCTAACAGCTGTGTTAAATAATATCCATAAGGCTTGGGATCAGGGTAAGGCACTTCTTGCTGTTTCGTTAGATTTGTCGGCTGCATTTGACTTTGCCAATCACAGTTTGCTTATGACTCATCTTTTCGATATAGGCCTTCGTGGTCAGCCACTTGCTTGGTTCTACTCTTTTCTTCAGGGAAGTATATACCAGGTTCAGATCTCAGACACTCTTTCCCTCTACACACAAATTTACCTATGGGATACCCCAGGGGTCCACGCTGTCTCCTATTTTATTCAACATCTTTTTAAGCCCATTGGCTACACTTATTCAGGGATTACTGCGTTCATCCATGTAGATGATATTTTTTTATTGTACCCAATGGACTTAAGAGCACCAGATATGTTGGGAGTCAATTCCTGTTTGGCAAGCATTGCCGCCTGGTTATGAAATAATTCTTTGGTACTGAATCCAAGCAAATCTGTGGCTATGTGGGTCTCTGATTCTGTGGAAGCCCTTGGCCCTCTACCTATGATTGAGAGTACCCCAGTGACACTACAGATCATTCTTAAATACTTGGGAGTGATCCTTGACTTCAAACTGTCATTTTCATTTCTTGTGTTATAAAATTATCGGTTTCTGCACTTTGTCATTTTAGAGCTATTCAACCTTTTTTAAATGTGACTGCACAGACAACAGTGATGCTTCACACTGTGGTATCTCTCTTGGACTACTGCAATATTATTTATTTAGGTTTGCCTTTATATCAGCTTCAGCAACTGCAGATTGTGCAGAATACTGCAGTGCGTATGTTAGCCAGAACACATCATTATGATCATGTTACACCCTTGCTTATTGACTGCCATTGGCTCTCTATTTCAGAATGGGTTCATTACAAGGTCCTACTGTTCACCTTTAAGGCAATACCTGACTTGGCCCCAGAATATCTATCCTCTTTAATAACGCAGTATGCCTCTGCTAGAGCTCTACATTCTGTCCTGGTTTCTGCTTAAGTATACCATCTCCAGTTGTTTTTAAATATGGGTCCACTCAATGGTCTGCATTTTTTTTTGCAGCTCCCATGCTATGGAATTGCTTGCCTACTGCCTTACGAACTGTCACTGATTTGAAAAGTTTCAGGATGTCCCTAAAGATTCATCTGTTTAGTACTGTCTTTGGGACATACATGGCATGAGAATGAGGAGGGTCGTGGCCATTGGCTTCAGATGCAGTCTGCATATCTGCATATCACTTCAGCGACTCTTGATGTGTTTTTATCTGTTATGTTTCTATATTGGCATGTAAATTCTTTTGTCATATATTTCCTGTTTTACTATGGCGTTCATTTTATTTGATTTGTAGTTTGGATAACTGTTAATGTAAACTGCATAGATTTTTATACATATGTGGTACATCAAATAAACAGTAACCTATTATAATGTGGAGCCTGATTCAGATAGGGGCACATCTGGGCCGTCTGGATGGCCCCCTAGCAAGACGAGCCCATTTGGATCCAATTCTGGACCATGGGAATAAAACATTCCCATGGTGATCAGAATTGGGCCCGAGGACAGCCCGGTGTTTCCCTGTCACCTGCGGGCACATCCTCCCCACAGGTGCCTCTGACTCCTATGGCTTCGGCCCCCTTTTCCCCGTCACCCGATCCATGGCTGGCCTGCCATGGCCTGGATCGGGTAGCGGGGAACCCCTGCACTCAGCCCTGGTCCCGATCGCCAGTTTTGTGCTGCTTATTCCACCTTTGAGGTGTTCTCCAGGAACAGCAGCAGTCAGTCTTCACATATGGGTGATGTCGGCACCGACGGAGCCCACGCAGTAATCTCTCCCCAGCTTTCAAAGAAAGCCTTTGGGAGATCAACCACACATGATCACCTTCCCTCCCAAGTGAGCCATTTGCCTTCAATATAATGATATAGCTTAATAAAGCCCAAAAGAAAAACAACTCCATGGTGAGGAGGGAGAATTATGAGGAGTCCTTTATGGGACTCCTCAGCTACAGGCTACCGAAAGACCTGTAAATAAATCATGGGCAACCCAAAAATTGAATCGTGAATGGCAGCTGAAAGACGCTGATGAGCCCCAAGCATCAGGGTGTAATTCCATCATCTGCAAAGGAATTGACTCTCTGGTAGCCTAGACATACAGAAGGGCTGGAGGGAAGGAGTTGGATTTGTCCCCAAAGAGGTGCTGAAGAACTGCGCAGCCAAAGGCGCTGTCACGCTGGGAGGCCTCCTCAAGGCAGTATTGAGCTGTGAAGGTATGGACCAAAGACCAGGTGGCCGTTCGACATATCTCCGTTAGGGAGATGGAGTGTAGGTCAGCTTCAGAGACTGCCATTGCCCTAACATTATGGACTGTCATATGATGCTCCAGAGAAAGGCCAGCCTGACCAAAGGCAAAGGAAATGCAGTCAGCTACCCAGGTAGAAAGGGGGCGCTTAGAGACCACCATGCCGAGTCTGTTGGGGATCATAAGAAACAAACAGTTGAGAGGAGCGGCAATGAGCCTTTTTCTGATCCAGGCAGAAAGCCAAAGCCCATTTACAATCCAAGGTATGAAAAGAGGTCTCCACCCTGCTTGAGTGCGGCCTTGGAAGAAAATGGGAAGAACCACCTCCTGGTTGAGGTGGAAGGGAGAAACCACCTTTTCCTTTTCTTAGCAGCTAATTTTCTATTGTAAACCGCTCTACTGCTCATGTAATGAGTGGTATATCAAAAATGCTGATAAAGATAAAAGATTAATGAAGAAACTTGGGATGTATATGGAGAACTACCCTATTTCTATTAAATCTAGTGTAAAGGGCGTGAGCCACCAGCGCTTGCAGTTCGCTAATCCTGCACGCTGACATGAGCGCCACCAGGAAGATGACCTCCCATGAAAGGTACTATGGAAAAGAGCAACTTAACCCAGGCCTCAAAACTAAACTGGAGACTATAAGGGAAATTGATGAATTATCATGTAATAAAGTAACTTATACAACTATGGATCATCCTGTCTATGGCAATTTGGATCTAGAGGTAACCAGTGACAGTGAATCTACATATGGAATACTAGACATAGGTACTAGCAGTGAATCTACAGAAAATCACGAAACAGGACTGTAAAGTTAGCTAGCTATAGGTGAAACATATGCTTATTGGAATTCACAAGCTAAACTGCAATATTAGAGTTTTTCTCTGCTAGATTGTTTTTCTGTACTGTTAGAATTGCATCAGAGAATTAGCTAACAGACCTGTGTACATAGTTATTGGGTCACAGGCCAGCTTCTCTAAAAATCAATGGTTACAAATAATGCTTCCCCTTTATCTCTGTAAGATGATTGGTTGAAGAGTAGTAACTAGGTCAGCATGAACTTTAGAGAAAGAGTAGTTACTCACCTGTAACAGGTGTTCTCCAGGAGCAGCAAGAATCAGTCCTCACATATGGGTGACATCGACGTCGATGAAGCCCTTGCGGATCATTTCCCCAGCTTTCCAAGAAAGCCTTTGGGAATGCAGGCACGCATGCATGGTTCCCTTCCCGCCTAAAGGTGCCATCTTGCTCAGTCAAATGACATAGCTAAAAACAGCACACAAAAAAAGTAAAATAAACTATGTACAACTGCAACTCCCAGGGGAGGAGGGAGGGTTGTGAGGACTGATTCCTGCTGCTCCTGGAGAACACCTGTTACAGGTGAGTAACTACTCTTTCTCCAGGACCAAGCAGGAAGTCAGTCCTCACATATGGGTGACTCCCTAGCTCTGGGCTACCAGGAACCCAGGCTGAACAAGAGAACTCCCTCTAGTCCCAGCATCAAAGAAAGGCTTTTCACTGACAGAACCTCCACGGGTAGCCCAACAGAGGGCAGGAGGGCAGGAGTTGCCTAAACCTCAAAGAGATTCCGGAGTACTGCCTGGCCAAAAGCACTGTCCCTATGGGACTCCCTTTCCAGATAGTAATGGGCCGCAAAAGTCTGGCTTGAAGACCAAGTTGCAGCCCTGCAGATGTCTACCAATGGTACAGAGCGGAGATGAGCCACTGAGGCAGCCATTGCCCTGACACGATGGGCCGTGACCCAACCCTGCAAAGGAAGGTCAGCCGCCTTGTAAACCCAGGTGATACAGTCAGCCACCCAGATGGACAAGGTACGCTTGGACACAGCTAACCCCAAATTATTAGGGTCAAAAGATATGAAGAGCTGAGTAGCCCTTCTTTGCCCCTGCGTACGGTCAAGGTAGAAAGATAAGGCCCTCCTACAGTCCAGGGTATGCAGAACTGCTTCAGCCTGGCTTGCATGAGGCCTAGGGAAGAATGTTGGAAGAACCACCTCCTGGTTGAGGTGAAAAGAGGAGACAACCTTTGGGAGGAACTTTGGATGAGTCCTGAGGACTACCCTGTTCCTATAGAATCTGGTGTAAGGCCTGTCACAGACCAGAGCCTGAATCTCACTCACTCGCCTAGCCGAGGTTAGGGCTAACAAGAAGAGTGTCTTCCAGGACAGGAAGCATAGAGGACAAGTAGCCATCGGCTCAAAAGGTGGGCGAGTCAGTTGCTGCAAGACCACATTCAACTCCCACTCAGGAGCAGAAGGACGGATTGGAGGCTTGAGCAACAGCAAGTCTCTGAGAAACCGTGAGACCAAGGGGTGAACCGATAGAGAATGTCCTTCCACCAGAGTGGTGAGCTGCTAAAGCTGAGAGGTGGACCCGAACAGAATTGGACTAAAGTCCTTGATTTGATAAGTGCAGTAAGTATTGAAGCACAACTGCTACAGTACAGGAGAAGGGACACCACACGGAAAACCTTTTCCATTTAAGAGCATAAGTTTTCCTAGTGGACTGTTTCCTGGAGGCTAGGACAATCTCCTCAACTTCCTGAGGTAGGCCCCAGGGAGCCAAAACTACCCTTGCAGCCTCCAGGCCATCAAATTGAGAGCTTTGAGATTGGGGTGCAGAAGGGAACCCTGATCCTGAGACAGAAGGTTGGGTTTCAACCCCAGAGGCAGTGGGGAATCCACTGCCAGCTGAAGCAGAAGTGGAAACCAAGGCTGTCTCGGCCACCTGGGGGCCACCAGCAGGACCGAGGCCTTGTCCTGAAGAATCTTGAACAGAGTTTGGGCCACCAAGGGCGTGGGAGGAAACGCATACAGGAGGCCCTGAGACCAGGGAATCAGAAAAGCATCTGCTGCTATCCGCAGAGGATGCGGTTGCCTGGAGCAGAATTTTGGCAGCTGTTTGTTCAGAGGACTGGCAAACAGATCTACGGATGGAAGCCCCCATTTCAGGAAAATCTGCTGAACCACCAAAGGATGGAGCTGCCACTCGTGGGGCTGTAGAATCCTGCTCAACTTGTAGGCCAGGTAGTTTTCCTGGCCAAGGAGATACACAGCCTTGAGGAGCATGTTGTGCCTGAGAGCAAACAAGCAAAGGGCCTATGCCTCCTGAGAAAGGAGCCTGGACCCAGTTCCGCCCTGCTTGTTCACATAGAACATGGCTACCTGGTTGTCCATTTGAACCAGGACAGACTGATGAGCCAGGGTTGGAGAGAAAGTTTTGAGGGCTAACCGAATAGCCCTGAGTTCCAATAGATTGATTTGCTGTGCGGCTTCCCAGGGAGGCCACAGGCCCTGGGTGCACTTGCCTAGACAATGAGCTCCGCAGCCCTGCAGGGAGGCATCCGTTGTCAACACCACTGTGAACCCAGGAATCTGAAAAGGCACCCCTTGCAGTAGATTGGGTGGGTGCAGCCACCAGCTGAGGGAGTTCAGAAATTGTCTGGACACCTTTATCCTGTCTCTGAGGCTGCCTGTGGCCTGTGACCACTGAGTCCGAAGGCACCACTGTGCAGGCCTCATATGGAGCCTGGCATTGGGGGTCACATGTACTGTCGAAGCCATGTGACCAAGAAGCCTCAGGCAGAGTCTGGCGGAGACCAGTGACCTGCTGAGAAACTGGCTTGCCAAGTTTATCAGTCTTTGGGCTCTGTCTTCTGGTAAGAATGCCTTTGCCAGCTGAGAGTCCAACCTTGCCCCTATGAACTCCAAGTTCTGGGATGGGAGCAAAGTGGACTTTGCGAAGTTTATGACAAATCCCAGGCTTTGATGAAGAGCAATAGTTCTGAGGGTGGCTTGTCTGGCCTCCTGGCACGTCTGACCCCTGATGAGCCAGTCGTCCAGATAGAGGAAGACAAAGATACCCTGATTTCTCAGGTAGGCCGCCACCACTGCCAGGCATTTGGTAAAGAACCTGGGAGCGGAGGTGAGGCCAAAAGGTAAGTACTCTGTACTGATAATGGTTTCCTTCCACAATAACCCTGAGGTACTTTCTGTGGTCTGGATGAATGAGGATGTGAGTATACGCATCCTTTAGATCTAAGGAGCATAGCCAATCTCCCTGCTGGAGGTAGGGCAGAAGGGTTCCAAGAGTAAGCATCTTGAACTTTTCCTTCTCCAGGAACTTGTTGAGGTTGCGGAGATCTAGAATAGGTCGAAGGCCACCGGTTCTTTTGGGTACCAGGAAATACCTGGAGTAGAACCCTCGACCGTGTAAGTGGGGAGGCACAGGCTCCACTGCCCTGTCCACCAACAGACCTTGTAGCTCCTGAAGGAGAAGATCTGTGTGCAGGGGAGGCCTTGGAGGCTCCCCTGGAAAGTATGGAGGAGGCAGTTGTTGGAAGTGTAGTGCATAGCCCCTGTGGACTATGCTTAACACCCAACTGTCTCCAGTGATGAGTGGCCACTGGTGGGCAAACAGAGCGAGGTGACCTCCTGTGCAAGGTTGGGAGAGCAGGGACGGAGAGGCTATGCCTAAGGAGTCAAAAACCCCCACCCTGCTGAGTGGGAGCAGGGGCCGGAGGCTTGGGGGTCCTCTGCCTACGGGGCCCATTACCCTGCTCCTTGGCTTGCTGACCCTGAGGGGCAGCTTGGGCAGCCTGATATTGTGGGTACTATTTGTAGACAGTGCCCTTCCTCGGGTAAAAGGGCTTTTTACCCGAGCCCTTCTTGTGAGAAGGGGCAGAAGTCTTTCTAGATAGCCTTGTCCTTGTAAGATGCTCGGTCTCGAGCTGTGCGGCCTTCTCGGTCATGGGCTTGCCAAAAAGGTTCTCACCTCGGCAAGGGACATTGAGCAACTTGTCCTGAACCCATGGCTCAAGATCCGATGACTGCAGCCATGCCTGGCATCGAGCCACGATGCCGGCTGCCGCAACCCAGGCCGAAGCCTCGAAGCCATCGTAGGCAGCACGGGACATAAACTTGGAGCATTCCCGGATCCCCGAGGACAAGGACTTGAACCTCTGCAAGGGTTCCCCGGAGAGACCAGCAGAGAACCCGACCAGCTCCTTGGCTAGGTCTCGCAAGTACATGCCCATGTACAGCTGGTAAGACTGGACACGGCAAGCAAGCATCGAGCCCTGGAAGCACTTTCTACCGAAACCATCAAGGTTTCAGTCCTCCCTGCCAGGGGGCACCGCGGAGTGCATCTTCTGACTTTTCAGGCGATGCATGGCCGATTCCACCACCATGGAATAGTGTGGTAGTTGCGCCTTTTGAAAGCCAGGACTCTTCCGGAGTCGATAGATCGAATCGACCCGCTTGCTTAAAACCGGCGCCGAGGCCGGTGCCTCCCACATCCGGAAGAGGAGCCATTCCAGCATCGGAGGAACCGGGACAGTAAAGGCCTCCTTCGGAGGAGAGTCGTACTGCAGGGCCTCGAGCTCCTCGGCTCGAGGCTCCTCCTTGGGGTCCGCAGGGATAGCCAACGCAGTGGCCATATCCCAGACGAACTCCGAGAACCGGGTATCCTCCAGAGGGGATCTACTCCGGGGTTCAGACTGCAGTGAGTCCGATGGGATGCACCGAGTCTTGAAGGTGTCGAGGGACTCCTCGTCCTCCGTCTCCCATGCAGACTCGTCCGATGAGGAATCGGGGTCCGACCTCGTGGGGCCTGCAAGCACCCGCCCCGACGCCGAAGGCACCGGCATCGATGCCCTCGATCCCGAATGGGAGGTCAAGGGAGACCGCGACCGAGGTTGACCTTGAGCCTTCATGGCCTCGAGTATCGGCTCGGTCTCCGGGGTCGTCTTCGATGTGGATATCCCGGTGGTCGGGGCAGATGCGCCAGACAGGCTGGCCATCAGTGCCCGCTGCTGTTCCATGAAGGCAGACAGTCTGCTCTCCAAGGCTGTCAACCTGAGACCCAGCTCAGGAGACTCAGCAGCTCCCGACTTGGGCCCCGGCGGCGGCTCCCTGGGAGGAGAGTCCACGAGGACTACAGGGCTTACGTGTCCAGCAGACTCCAGCTCCAGTCGAGGGACTTTGGAAGGCTTCTCCTGTTCCACAGGCCCAGGGGCGACGGTCGGGGGTCTGAGACCTAGCCCTCGAGGAGCCAGGGACCTCTTCCGACAACGCCCTCGCGAGCCTCTTCTTCCTCTTGCGTTCCCGGTCGGGGGACCCCCTGTCCGAGGAGCAACGACGGTGCTTGGGATCCGATTCCCTAGATGTCGAGGCCTCAGACGAGGTTCGGGCCCGGCCGGAGGCCGAGTCAGAAAAAAGCCGTTCCTTTTGGTGCTTATGACTTCGCAGTGCCTTGGAAGACATTTTCCCACATGGTCCACACGTCTTAGGGTCGTGATCAGGACCGAGGCACCAGAGGCAGCAGTCGTGTGTGTCGGTGAGAGACATCAGCTTCTTGCACCGATCACACTTCTTAAAACCGCTTGAAGCCATCGGGGAAAAAAGAGTCCCCGCGAGGTCAAAGGACCGGCCTTCCAGGGAAAAAGAAAAAAGGGCGCGAACGCCAGTCACTAAGGGCAAAAAACAAAAAAGGAAGATCGGGCACGATACCGGTGTACCGAACCCGGCGGGAGGGGAACCGGCGTCGAACCGGAGAAGAAAAAATAGTGAAGAATCGCAAAATATTTCTCCAGGGCCATGTGCCCATGAGGGAAGGGTTAGGACAGCCGTTATAGTTGGTGATTCGATCATTAGGCATGTAGATAGCTGGGTGGCTGGTGGACGTGAGGATCGCCTGGTAACATGCCTGCCTGGTGCGAAGGTAGCGGACCTCACGCGCCACCTAGATAAGGTCTTAGATGGTGCTGGGGAGGAGTCTGCTGTCTTGGTACATGTCGGTACCAATGACATAGGAAAATGTGGTAGGGAGGTTCTGGAGGCAAAATTTAGGCTTTTAGGTAGGAAGTTGAAATCCAGAACTTCCAGGGTAGCATTCTCCGAAATGCTTCCTGTTCCACGCGCAGGACCCAAAAGGCCGGCAGAGCTCCGGAGTCTCAATGCGTGGATGAGACAATGGTGCAGAGATGAGAGTTTTGGATTTGTTAGGAACTGGGGAACATTCTGGGGAAAGGAGGGGCTCTTCCGAAGGGATGGGCTTCACCTTAACCGGGATGGAACCAGGCTGCTGGCATTAACCTTTAAAAAGGAGATAGAGCAGCTTTTAAACTAGATATTAGGGGAAAGCCGACAGTCGCCCAAGAGCGGATGGTTCGGAAGAATGTATCCTTGAAGGATACTACCAAAAGCAGAGGGGTTCCACAAAAGAGTAAAGTAGCCCAAATGCCCTCAAGTATGGAGCAGACAGAGCTTAAAGATCCCAATTTACCCATGTCTAACAATAGTCAAATTAACATGAATAAAATACATTCTCTAAAATGCTTGTATGCAAATGCTAGAAGTCTAAAGAATAAGATGGGAGAGTTAGAATATATAGCACTAAATGAAAGGTTAGATATGATTGGAATATCAGAGACATGGTGGAAGGAGGACAACCAGTGGGACACTGTGATACCTGGGTACAAACTATATCGTAATGATAGAGCTGATCAAATTGGTGGAGGGGTTGCGCTCTATGTTAGAGAGGGCATTGACTCAGAAAGGATTAAAGTTTTGCAGGAAACAAAATCTGCTGTAGAATCTATATGGATTGAAATTCCATATAAAAGGGGGAAGGCGATGGCAGTGGGGGTGTACTATCGAGCACCTAGCCAGAATGACCAAATGGATGATGAAATGCTCAAAGAAATCAAGGAAGCTAACAAAAGTTACAGCGCAGTAATAATAATGGGTGATTTCAATTACCCCGGTATCGACTGGGTCAGTGTCACGTCAGGACATGCGAGGGAGATAAAGTTCCTAGATGAAATAAATGACTGCTTCTTGGAGCAGCTGGTTCATGAACCGACCAGAGGGGAAGCCATATTAGACCTAGTCCTTAGTGGAACACCAGATCTAGTGCAAGAGATAAGGGTGTTGGGGCCACTTGGCAATAGTGATCATAGCATGATCGCCTTTGATTTAATTAGTGGAGGAGGGATAGTAAGGAAATCCACAGTACTACCTTATAACTTTAGAAAGGGAGACTATGATAAAATGAGGAAAACAGTTAAGAAAAAACTAAAAGGAGCAGTTGCAAAGGTTAAGGACTGGCTGTTGTTGAAAAATACTATCTTGGAAGCCCAGACCAGCTGTATTCCACGCTTTAAGAAAAGTGGAAGGAAGTCCAAAAAACTGCCAGCATGGTTTAAAGGTAAGGTCAGAGACGCTGTTGTTGCCAAAAAAGCATCTTTCAGGAAATGGAAAAAAGAGCCAAACGACGAAACCTGGAAACAGCACAAGCACTGGCAAGTCAAATGTAAGGTATTGATAAGGCAGGCAAAGAGAAAATTTGAGAAGAAGCTTGCTGCGGAAGCAAAAACGCAAAATAAAGACCTTTACAAGTACATTCGTAGCAAAAAACCTGTGAGAGAGTCAGTTGGTCCATTAGATGATAAAGGGGTTAAAGGAGCACTAAGAGGCGACAAGGCGATAGCGGAGAGACTGAATGAATTCTTTGCTTCGGTCTTTACTGAGGAAGATGTAGGGATGTTACCCATGACTGAAGTGGTATTTAAAGGTGCGGAAGAATTGGAGGAAATATCGATACATCGGGAAGATGTCTTACAACTATTAGATAAACTGAAGAGTAGGAAATCACCTGGGCCGGATGGTATACATCCAAGGGTGTTGAAAGAACTGAAATATGAGATTGCAGAACTGCTATCAGTAATCTGTGAACTATCATTAAAATCATCTCTAATACCTGAAGATTGGAGGATCTCCAATGTAACGCCAATTTTTAAAAAGGGTTCCAGGGGTGATCCGGGAAACTACAGACCGGTGAGCCTGACGTCAGTACCGGGAAAAATGGTAGAAACCTTCATAAAGAATAAAATTACTGAGCATGTAGATAGTCACAACCTAATGGGAGACAGCCAACATGGCTTTAGACAAGGAAGATCTTGTCTTACTAATCTGTTATGTTTTTTTGAAGGAGTGAATAAACAGGTGGACAAAGGTGAGTCGGTTGATATTGTGTATCTGGACTTTCAGAAAGCCTTTGACAAGGTCCCTCATCAGAGACTTTTGGCAAAACTAAAGAGTCATGGGATAGGAGGCAATGTACTATTGTGGATCAGGAACTGGTTAAAAGATAGAAAGCAGAGGGTAGGGCTAAATGGCCAATTTTCCCAATGGAGAAAGGTGAATAGTGGTGTACCCCAGGGATCAGTGCTGGGTCCGCTGCTTTTTGACATATTCATAAATGACCTGGAAAGTGGAATAACGAGTGAGGTTATCAAATTTTCAGATGACACAAAACTATTTAAAGTTGTTAAAACCCAAGAGGATTGTGAAAAATTGCAAGAGGATCTTGATAAATTGGAAGACTGGGCATCAAAATGGCAGATGAAATTTAATGTGGACAAGTGCAAGGTTATGCACCTAGGGAAGAACAACCCAAACTATGGTTACACATTAGGAACCACTACCCAGGAAAAAGATTTAGGCGTCATTGTGGATACCATGTTAAAACTCTCGGCCCAGTGTGCAGCGGCGGCCAAGAGAGCAAATAGAATGCTAGATATGATAAGGAAAGGAATGGAAAATAAAACAAAAGATATTATAATGCCTCTATATCGTTCCATGGTGAGACCGCACCTTGAATATTGTGTGCAATTCTGGTCGCGGTATTTTAAAAAGGATATAGCGATTTTAGAAAAGGTACAGAGAAGAGCCACCAAAATGGTAAAGGGGATGGAAGGATACTCCTATGAAGAAAGGCTAAAAAGGTTAGGGCTCTTTAACCTGGAAAAGAGACGGCTGAGGGGAGATATGATAGAAGTCTATAAATTAATGAACGGAGTGGAACGGGTAAACGTAGATCGATTGTTTACCTTATCAGAATATAGAAAGACTAGGGGACATGCAATGAAGCTACAGGGTAAACTATTTAAGACTAATAAAAGAAAATATTTTTTCACTCAACGTGTAATCAAACTCTGGAATTTGTTACCGGAGGATGTAGTAAAGGCTGTTAGTGTAGCTGGGTTTAAACAAGGTTTGGACAAGTTCCTGGAGGAAAGGTCCATAAACCATTATTAAGAAGTGACCGAAGATATCAATGCTTGACCCAGTACAAGCATTGTGGAACTTGTGTCTCTTGGGGAAACTGCTAGGTGCATATGACCTAGATTGGCCACTGTTGGAAACAGAATACTGGGCTTGATGGACCTTGGTCTGACCCAGTATGGCATATCTTATGTTCTTATGTTCTTAAACAATTTTCCGAGATAACTAGGACTCACGTCCGGTGGGCTTCACGTCAAACGAGAGACTGAGCAAGATGGCACCTTTAGGCGGGAAGGGAACCGCGCATGCGTGCCTGCATTCCCAAAGGCTTTTTTGGAAAGCTGGGGAAATGCTCCGCAAGGGCTTCATCAACGTCAATGTCACCCATATGTGAGGACTGACTTCCTGCTTGGTCCTGGAGAACCAGATCTTAGGTCAACATATAACTGGAAATTAAACAAAGCTTGAATAAATAACAGAAATTCAGCAAATATTATAAGAGTAACTAATCAGCTTTTGTTTCATAGAAGAAATATAGCGACCCCTGCTGTGTCTAGTGAATATAGTCATAACCTTGTAACTTCTGCTTTCACATGTTGCTTGGCAAAGATATCAGTAGATTCTATTTCAGACTTGTACTTTTGTAACATGAATATCACCAGATGTTAATTAAAAATTAACTGTGTCAGCTGATAATCCTCAATAAAGCTGGAACTCTGGCTGAGAAATCTTTGAAGGAACTCAGATGGAAAGGCCTACTTTTGGCGCCCTGATTCTTCCTTACAGAGCTCTGGAATAATAATTAATTAAATAATTGTGTCTCTTGTTCTTTTCCTTCCTGTTAGAAGGTTTCAGATAATTAATTAAAGAATCCAGGTTCATTTGAAGGAGGGCAGGCCCTGAGAGAAAGGGTTCAACAGGTACTTGAAAAGGCAGGAAGCCAGTGGTTCAAAAGGAGGGTCAATGAGCTTACCTAGAATCATGTTAAGGTCTCAGACTGCTGCCGGCAGGCGAATGGGAAGCTACGAGAGCAAAAGGTCCCACATGAAGCAGCCAATGAGAGGATGAACTGACAGGGAACACCCGTCCACCATCTGATGGTAGGCCGCAAGGGCACTCAGGTGCACCCCGATGGAATTGGATTTTAATTTAGCCCTGGAGAGGTACAAAAGGTACTGCAGGATCACCAGAACAGGGCAGGAGAATGGATTGAAACCTCTATCCACACACCAGAGCGAGAAGCTGCGCCATTTGAAGGCATATGCTCGCCTGGTAGAATCCTTATTCGATGCGAGGATGTCCTCAATGTCCCTAGGCAAGCGGTGCTGAGTGAGGGCTATCTTTTCAACATCCATGCTGTCAGAGTCATCAACAAGATTGGGATGCAGGAGGGTCCTGTCGTTCTGAGATATCAGATCCAGGGCGAAACCCTGCGGACTGGATGGCCCTGAGAAAGGCGGAGCAGCAGCAGATACCATGGCTGCTGGGGCCAGTGCGGGGCAATAAGGATCATTGTCTGTCTGGGCCTTGAAGAGGGTCTTGGCCACCAGGGGTATGGGTGGGTAAGCATTCAGCAGGCCCTCACACTAGTGGAGGAGAAACGCATCTGCCGTAAGGCAGTTCTGGCAAGGAATCCTGGAGCAGAACCTTGGCAGCTGAGCATTGTGTGGGTTGGCAAAGAGGTGCACCGCTGAGGTGCCCCACTTCCCTTGCTACTGGGGGGGCTGAGCTCATGAGGCTGCAGCACCCTGCTGAGCCGGTCCGCCAGGACATTTTCCTGTCCTGGGAGGTAGATGGCCTAGTGGAGCATACCCCATCAGTTTGCAAAATTCCAGATTCTGATCAACTATCAGCAGAGGAGGTAGGACTCTTTGCCACCATGTTTTTGATGTAGAACATCGCCACCTGATTGTCAGTTTGAACCAGGACAACCTGATTCGCCAGGTAGTGCTAGAAGACTCACAGGGCGTTCACAACCACTCGGAGCTCGAGGAAGTTGATTTGGAGCTGGCTCTCCTCCTGCAACCAGAGACCTTGGGACTAAAACCCATTCCAATGTGCTCCCTAGCCATCCATGATGAGGACTTGCTGATGCAGGAGATCCTAAAAGGGGAGCCCTGCTGGATGATTGTGTGACCATCGCCACCAGGTGAGGAAGTGGAAGAGCAGCAGGGTGACCCTTACCCTGTCCGACACGCAGCCCGTCACCTGCTTCCACTGAGTGCAGAGAGTCCACTGGGCCCAATGCATGTGGGGACAGGCTGAGTGTGTGACATGGACCGTCGATGCCATGTGTCCCAGGAGGCGAAGCATTTGCCGAGTCAAGACAGTAAGAGAGAATTGGATCTCCTCCGCAAAGATGGTGAAGGAGATAGAGCAGCTTTTAAACTAGATAATAGGGGAAAGCCGACAGTCGCCCAAGAGCACATGGTTTGGAACAATGTATCCCTGAAGGATACGACCAAAAGCAGAGAGGTTCCAAAAAAGAGTAAAGTAGCCCAGAAGCCCTTGAGTAAGGAGCAGACAGATCTTAAAGATTCCAAATTACCCATGCCTACCAATAGCCAGATTAATATGAATAAAATACATTCTCTAAAATGCTTGTATGCAAATGCTAGAAGTCTAAAAAATAAGAAGGGAGAGTTAGAATATATAACACTAAATGAGAGGTTAGATATGACTGGAATCTCAGAGACATGGTGGAAAGAGGACAACCAGTGGGACACTGTGATACCTGGGTACAAACTATATCGTAATGATAGAGCTGATCAAATTAGTGGAGGGGTTGCGCTCTATGTTAGAGAGGGCATTGAGTCAGAAAGGATTAAAGATTTGCAGGAAAAAAAATTAGCTGTAGAATCTCTATGCATTGAAATTCCATGTAAAAAGGGGAAGGCGATGGCAGTGGGGGTGTACTATCGACCGCCTGGCCAGAATGAACAAATGGATGATGAAATGCTCAAAGAAATCAAGGAAGCTAACAAAAGCTACAGCACAGTAATAATAATGGGTGATTTCAATTACACCGGTATCGACTGGGTCAGTGTCACAGCAGGACATGGCTAGGGAGATAAAGTTCCTAGATGAAATAAATGACTGCTCCTTGGAGCAGCTGGTTCATGAAGCAACCAGAGGGGAAGTCATATTGGACCTAGTCCTTAGTGGAACACCAGATCTGGTGCAAGAAATAAGGGTGTTGGGGCCACATGGCAATAGTGATCATAGCATGATCGCGTTTGATTTAATTAGTGGAGGAGGGATGGTAAGGAAATCCACAGTACTACATTTTAACTTTCGAAAGGGAGATATGATAAAATGAGGAAAATAGTTAAGAAAAAACTAAAAGGAGCAGTTGCAAAAGTTAAAGACTTACAACAAGCTTGGGTGCTGTTTAAAAATACTATCTTGGAAGCCCTGACCGGCTGTATTCCACGCTTTAAGACAAGTGGAAGGAAGTCAAAAAAACTGCCAGCATGGTTTAAAGGTGAGGTCAGAGAGGCTGTTGTTGCGAAAAAAGCATCTTTCAGGAAATGGAAAAAAGAGCCAAATGATGAAAAGTGGAAACAGCACAAGCACTGGCAAGTTAAATGCAAGGCATTGATAAGGCAGGCAAAGGGAGAATTTGAGAAGAAGCTTGCTGCGGAAGCAAAAATGCGTAATAAAGACTTTTTCAAGTACATTCATAGTAAAAAACCTGTGAGAGAGTCAGTTGGTCCATTAGATGATAGAGGGGTTAAAGGAGCACTAAGAGGCGACAAGGTGATAGCGGAGAGACTGAATGAATTCTTTGCTTCTGTCTTTACTACGGAAGATGTTGGGATGTTACCCATGACTGAAGTGGTATTTAAAGATGAGGAAGAATTGAAGGAAATATCGCTACATCGGGACGATGTATTTTACATCTATTTGATAAACTGAAGTGTAGCAAATCACCTGGACCGGATGGTATACATCCAAGGGTGTTGAAAGAACTGAAATATGAAATTGCAGACCTGCTATTAGTAATCTGTGAACTATCATGAAAATCGTCTGTAATACCTGAAGATTGGAGGATGCCCAACATAGCCAATTTTTAAAAAGGGTTCCAGGGTTGATCTGGGAAACTACAGACCAGTGAGCCTGACGTCAGTACCGGGAAAAATGGTAGAAACCATCATAAAGAACAAAATTGCTGAACATGTAGATAGTCATGGCTTAATGGGAGACAGCCAACATGGCTTTAGACAAGGAAGATTTTGTCTTACTAATCTGTTATGTTTTTATGAAGGTGTGAATAAACAAGTAGACAAAGGTGAGTCGGTTGATATAGTGTATTTGGACTTTCAGAAAGATGGGATAGGAGGCAGTGTACTATTGTGGATCAGGAACTGGTTAAAAGATAGAAAGCAGAGAGTAGGGCTAAATGACCAATTTTCCCAATGGAGAAAGGTGAATATTGGTGTACCCCAGGGATCTGTGCTGGATCCGCTGCTTTTTGACATATTCATAAATGACCTGGAAAGTGGAATAACGAGTGAGGTTATCAAATTTGCAGATGACACAAAACTATTTAAAGTTGTTAAAACCCATGAGGATTGTGGAAAATTGCAAGAGGATCTTGATAAATTGGCAGACTGGGCATCAAAATGGCAGATGACATTTAACGTGGACAAAAGCAAAGTTATGCACCTAGGGAAAAACAACCCAAACTATGGTTACATGAGGCAAGGTTCCATATTAGGAACCACCACCCAGGAAAAAGATTTAGCTGCCATTGTGGATAACATGTTAAAACCCTCCGCGCAGTGTGCAGCGGCAGCCAAGAGAGCAAATAGAATGCTAGGTATCATAAGGAAAGGAATAGAAAATAAAACAAAGGATATTATAATGCCTCTGTATCGTTCCATGGTATGACTGCACCTTGAATATAGTGTGCAATTCTGGTCACCGTATCATAAAAAGGATATAGCGTTATTAGAAAAGGTTCAGAGTAGAGCCACCAAAATGGTAAAGGGGATGGAAGCATACCCCTATGAAGAAAGGCTAAAAAGGTTAGGGCTCTTTAACCTGGAAAAGAGGGGAGATATGATAGAAGTCTATAAATTAATGAACGGAGTGGAACAGGTAAACGTAGATCGATTGTTTACATTATCAGAATATAGAAAGACTAGGGGACATGCAATGAAGCTACAAGGTAAACTATTTAAGACAAATAAGAGGAAATATTTTTTCACTCAACGTGTAATCAAACTCCAGAATTTGTTACCGGAGAATGTAGTAAAGGCTGTTAATGTAGCTGGGTTTAAAAAAGGGTTGGACAAGTTCCTGGAGGAAAGATCCATAAACCATTATTAAAAAAGGACCCAGGATATCACTGCTTGACCCAATACAAGCATTGTGGAACCTGTGTCTTTTGGGGAAACTGCTAGGTACGTATGACCTAGATTGGCCACTACTGGAAACAGGATACTGGGCTTGATGGACCTTGGTCTGACCCAGTATGGCATATCTTATATTCTTATGAGCCCTGTTGGACAGAAGAAAGGCCCGTGCCTGAGTGATATCGAGGAGAGTCTCAATGAATCCCAGGCACTGAGCAGGCTGCAGGTGGGATTTGGGATAATTTACCATGAAACCCAAGGTTTTGAGGAACTGGATGGTGTGACGTAGTGCCTGTTGGACCTCGTTCGGGTACCCTCCCCTTATCAGTCAGTTGTCCAGGTAAGGGAAGACAAACACACCCTGAAGCCATAAGAAGGCAGTGACCACCACCAGGCACTTTGTGAATAACCTGGGAGCAGACACCAGACCGAACGGGAGGACCCAGACTGGTAGTGACACCCTCTAAGAACAAAGCGGAGGTACTGCTGGTGCAAGGGGTGGATCAGGATGTTGAGATCCACGGAGCATAGCCAGTCTCTCTGGTGTAGGTAAGGCAGCAACATTCCAAGGGATACCATCTTGAACCTCTGTTTCACTAAGAAGCAGTTGAGATCCCATAGGTCCAGAATGGGTTGCAAACCACCCATCTTCTTGGAAACCAGGAAGTAGTGGGAGTAGAACCCTATGCCCCTTTGAGGCAACGGTATGAGTTCCACCATCCTGTCGGTGAGAAGAGCCGCAAGCTCCTTTTGAAGGTGGTCCCGATGTGTGGGATCCAGAGGAAGTTCCCCTGGGAAGAACTAGGGTGGCATCTTGTATAAATGCAGGAGACAGCTCTCCTTTACCACCTGAAGTGCCCAGGTGTCAGTGGTAATGTTGGGCCACCGGTGGGCAAAGAACGTGAGACATCCCCCTATGTGCTGTAGTTTCTGACCTCCCATGGGAAGTGGGGCTATGCCCTGAGAGTCAACCTCCCCCCCCCCCCAGGCTGTGGCAGAGGCACTGTTTGGGGTTTGGAAGCTTTGGGCCTACAGGGGCCCTGCCCCTGGCATTTGGCCAGCTGCCCCTGCAGGGGGAGCTTGATAGGACTGATAAGTCTGATGTTGGGGCTAAGTTTCATAGGCCTTCTTCTTTTTAAGGTAGAAGGACTTTTTCCTCAAAGCCTTCCGTTGTGAAGGATCAGCGGTCTTCCGAGAGAGCCTGGGTCTGATCATCAGCTTAGTCTCCAATTCAGTGGCCTTGTTCGTCATGGGCTTGCTGAAGAGATTCTCTCCCCAACAGGGGACATCGACCAACTTTTCCTGAACCCATTGCTCCAGGTCTGAGAACTGTAGCCATGCCAGGTGGTGGGCACTAATGCCCATCGGAACCACTCTAGCTACAGACTCGAAGCCATCATACTGTAGGCTGCTCGAGTCACATACTTGGAGCACTCCTTGACCATAGTCACCAGGCCCTGGAAGTGCTAGAGGTGGTCATCAGACAGCCCAGCTGAGAACCCAGCGAGCTTCTTCACCAGGTTTCTCAGATAAATGCCCATGTACAGCTGGTAAGCCTGAATAAGGGCCACGAGCATCGATCCCTGGAAACACCTCTTGCCAAAGTCATCCATGGTGTGGGTCTCCTGACCCAGGGGCACTGAGCAGTGCATCTTCTGGCTCTTGATCCAGTGCATGGCTGACTCCACCACCATGGAGTTGTGCGGTAGTTGGTTTTTTTCAAAGCCAGGGCTCTTGAGGACCCGATACATGGAATTGAGCCGCTTGCTCACAATGGGAACCATAACCTGGGCTTCCCACATCCTGAAAAGGAGGTGCTCCAAGATGGGAGGCATCGGCACCATTATGGCCTCCTTGGGAAAAGAGTCATACTGAAATATGTCCAGGTCCTCTGCCCGAGGCTCCTCTTCTGCCCCAGTGGTGAAGGTGAGGGCCTTGCCCATGTCCCGGATGAAGTCCAGGAAGGAAAGGTCCTCCAGCGGGGACCTCCAATGCTCCTGAGGAGGAGAAGGGTCCGACGAAATGTCCTGATGTCAAGCAGTATCTGATGACTTGTCATCCATCTCCCATTCCGAATCGGAAGGGAGCTTGAAGCACTGGTGGGAATTGCGCTGGTGTGCAGTTGGAAGTGAGGAGAACAGCTGGGGTTCCCAGTGGTCTGACCCTGATGCACTGAATGAAGAAATCCTAGGCTCAGACTAAGACTGGGATTGGTCATCAGAATCAGTCCACAGGGCAAGCCGTTCCAGGACAGACGATCTCCTCAAAGTGGAGGGGCCCATTGCTGGCCCTGAGGAACCGGAACCGGGGTCTTCTGGCTCACCAAGAAGGCAACCAGACTGCGTTCCAGGGACACCATTCTGGCCTTGAGGCCCAAAGGCTTCATAACCACTGGCATGGGCACCAAGGGTATCAGTCCCGACGCCAGTTCCCTCAGTGGGGACTCACTGATGGTGATCACCTCAGCAGCCCGAGGGCAATCCTCTGAGGGGATGGGAACCACTTCCAGCTGAGGTAGCTTTGAAGTCCGCTCCTGGCTGTCATCCTGGGAATCCCGTTGAGGCCTGCAGTGCCAGTGCTCGCAGGTCTTACCTGTGGCACCGATATCGCCCCTCGATGAGGACGTAGACAAAGTACAGTCCTTCCAGGGACCACGATCCACTAACAGTCACCAGTCCGATGCTCAGTTACCTCGAGGCTCCGAGAGAGCTTGATGGCTGTCGGGGTCTGAGCGACCCCTGAGAGGTCAAACTCCAATATTCTAATTAGTATGTTGCGAGAGAAAAAACCCGTGCACTGAACAAGAAAAAGATAAAAGAAGTACCAGAGAAAAACGTGACGTCAAGGTAGCAACGGTTCCGGGACCGCGAGAAGATGACTGTATGCAAGTGAGAAAAAACAAAAAGAGTTTACTGTGAAACAAGACAACTTTTTTCCGAGTTGTAGATAGTACATCTCGTGAGTTCCATGGAAAAACGAAGACTGAGGGGAAAATGACTCCTTTGGTGGGAAAGTGATCACGCATTTGATCTGCCAAAGGTTTTCTTTGAAAGCTGGGGAGAGATTATCACGCGGGCTCTATCGGTGCCGACGTCACCCCATATGTGAGGATTGACTTCCTGCTTGTTCTCGGAGAACTTGGAGTTTTAAGGAACCTTATAAACATTAAACATTCATATTGCTAATGTAACCATTGTTGATATATGGATCGTTATAGGCCACAGTCCAGACAAAATAGGTAAAACAAGTATTGCTGTGTATGATATAGAGTTTGTAACAGACCCTGGCCCTTGGATTCTTAAAAATATTAAGTGATTTCTGTTAAAACGATGACTAACTTGTTCAAATAGCCATCACAGATGTTTTTATTCAAAATATATTGACATTGTTACAAATCTGCCAAATAATGGTTCATGCTAGTCCATGGTATGTAGTACCCAGAATTTCTGTAGTTAATAGCCAGTTTGTGAGAACAGTCTGAATTATAACATGACCGTTCACAAAGAGATGTCGAAATGTAATTATTGGTTTGTCAGGTAAAAAAAGCTTATTCTGCAGCCACATATACATGTAATCCGGACTGTACAAAAATACTTTCATATACACCAAAAAAATGTCATAGAAGAACATCCATAAAGCAAACATTTTTCTGTTGTGAATCAGTCATATAGAAAACTCTAATCTGGGAGCAAATCATCTCCTAACTCTTCATCTGCAAAGTCATCCTCTTCAACTCGTTTTTTTGCTGTTGTTTTTGGTCTTTCCGTTTGTAGACCAGGAAGATCCATATATGAGGCATCTAGAATGCAAAATAGGCATTTTTACATACAGTCACTAAGGAAACAATTTTTGTTATCAGAAAACAAAAATCAGGAGCGTGGCACAATAAAAACTATTTCAATACAATTGAGCAAATAGAAAACTAAGGGGTATGTTTACTAAACCGTCTTAAAGTGCGCCCAGCGTTAGTGTGCAGGATGCCATAAAAGGAGTGGGCGTTCCAGTCTAAATGTCGCAAGTGCGCATCAGCGCGCGATAATGTGCGCTGCGCACGTCAATGCGCGGTTAGCACAAGTAGGTGCACTGACCTGCAAACAGAGCAAAAAAGGTGTAGTACAATGGTTAATACACCAACTGATGGTACAGGGGTCATGAATTCGACTCCCGAGTGGGCCTGCAGAAGAAGGCTGTCTGAGGCAGTACCCATTGCATTTACCCACTGTCAGCTGAGGCAATTCCCCTTTTATTTGAAATCGGTGCTGCCAGCAAACACACCCTCAAAGTGCCGTAAAAGAAGGTGCTGCAGAAGGTGCCTCCCAAGGCGCCCCAGAGGGCACCTTTTAAAGTGCACTGTATGCCAAGGCACCCTATAATGTTGCCTATAGGGCATCCTAGAGGGTGCTGTATAGGGTGCCCTATGGGCCGCTGCAAGGGTACAGCACCGCTTTGGATGGCAGCACTGCACATGGTAACCCCTGGTCATCCTAAGTAGGTGAGCTGACATGCAAGCAGCAACAGCAGCAGCGTAGCACAATGGTTAATACAATGACTGATGGTACAGGGGTCATGAGTTCGACTTCCAAGTGGGCCTGCAGAAGAAGGCTGTCTGAGGCAGTACCCATTGCATTTACCCACTGCCAGCTGAGGCAGTTCCCCTTTTATTTGAAATCGGTGCTGCCAGCAAACACACCCTCAAAGTGCTGTAAAAGAAGGTGCTGCAGAAGGCGCCTCCCAAGGCGCCCCAGAGGGCACCTTTTAAAGTGCACTGTATGCCAAGGCACCCTATAATGTTGCCTATAGGGCACCCTAGAGGGTGCTGTATAGGGTGCCCTATGAGCCGCTGCAAGGGTACAGCACCGCTTTGGATGGCAGCACTGCACATGGTAACCTCTGGTCATCCTAAGTAGATAAGCTGACATGCAAGCAGCAACAGCAGCGTAGCACAATGGTTAATACAATAACTGATGGTACAGGGGTCATGAGTTTGACTCCCGAGTGGGCCTGCAGAAGAAGGCTGTCTGAGGCAGTACCCATTGCATTTACCCACTGCTAGCTGAGGCAGTTCCCCTTTTATTTTAAATCTGTGCTGCCAGCAAACACACCCTCAAGGTGCCGTCATATAAGGTGCCCAATAAGGCACGCCAGAGGGTACAGTATAAAGTGCACTGTCCGCCAAGGCACCCTATAGGGTCTCCTATAAGGCCCCCATAGGGCGCCTTATAGGGTGTCCAATGAGGCACGGTAAGGGTACAGCACTGTTTCTGATGGTAGCACTGTGCATGTAAAAGTGTGGTAAGCCTAAGAAGGCCCCCCCACCTGCAAATACAGCAACAGTGCTGTAGCACAATGGTCAATACATTGAGTGATGGCACAGGGGGTATGAGTGCAAGTCCCCAGTGTGCCAAATGAGTAAGGCTGATAGAGGAAATTACCTCTTCTGTTATCAATCTGTGCTGCCATCAGAAACATAACCAAACCCGAGTGCCATAAAACCATGCACCTTTTCAGGGTGCACCAGAGGGCACATCCTAAACAACCATGTCAGCGAAGACGGGTTATGATGTGCCCCAGAGGCCATGTTGAAAGGTTGCAAACCCCCAAGGAACCATAGTAGGCACCCCAGAAGCTGTTGAACCGATGGTGTGATGCAAGATGCCCCAAGGATGTATAGGTGAACTCAAAAACATTGCCCAAGTGCAGTAAGGTCCCCCAATTTGAAGGACAAGAGAGGTATGTGGCAAACAGACATGTAACCCTAACACTACACAGAGCAACAAGGAAAGACAATGCATAAATAAAGGACGTAGAGCAGATCTGATGGACCAGACGAATCAGTGTCCAGCCCAAGTGGCTGCTTGAAAGCTGCACAAACATATCGGGGGCAGCTGCAGCGATGCACAGAGGGAAGGCAATGTACCATGCAATAATGACAGTGTGTGGCAGAGGATGGGAAGACGTGTGCAGCAGAAGAGGTAGAAGTGGCAGGATAGGAGGACTGTCATGATGACAGTGGAGTAGCTGTGCCATGCAGAGGACACACAGGAGATGCAACCAGAGAGAGCCACAATGCAGGAATGTATAGGAGTGCAGGATGTGGGGGTAGCAGCATGCACACCAGGGTAGGACGGCACACAGCTGGCAGACACACATAGATGGACAGAAGGATGGCTCACAACTGTGATGAGGGTACAATGTGCTCACAGCACAGATCTGCACAGATATGACTGTTACAGGGATGAAAGGTGGTTGTGCAGGACAGGCAGACAAATGAAAGAGAACAGAGAGGAGCCAAGCCCATGACCATTAGCACAAATGGCAATGCACAAACCTGTAGGCCACACCACCAGCGTCAACCCAGTAGCAAAGGCTGCATACAAATGTACTAGAGGGCATCACAAGACACCTGCTGGCCCTCAGGATAGGCAAAGCCCCAGTAGTAACAATGATGAAATGCATATGCAGATCTGCTGTGTAAAGAGCAGATCACAGTCAGTAACTGGGAGCACACACACATAGGGCCACATGTACACACACAATGAAAGGTCATGCAGTGGATACTGCATGCAAAAGAGGAAAGAAAAGAATTCCCAAGGGCAGCAGAGGATGCTCTGTGGAGTATGTGCATAATCTGTACCTGGAGAGGAGAGAAGTGAACCTGCAAACAGGTGCACTACACACCAGCTGAAACACAGCAATATGAAACCCCCAACCGGACTGCCATGTACACACCTTAAATAACGAGACATATGTAACAGCTAATATGTGATGGGTAGGCAACTCAGAGGGCACACCTTGGTGTTCTGTGAAAGGATGGAGGTGTGTGTGTAGAGGTGATGAACCTGCTGGTAATTAGTGGTCATATTAGCACAAAAGCAAAAACAAAACACCATGAGGGGATCAAACCTGCAACCAATGGTGTTAGATCATATGCCGTAAACAACTAATCCAAAAAACACAATGAGAACACAGAGCACAATGCAGAAATAGCCCCACAAGGGAAGGGTGTGTATGGGGACCTGTAATACCCAGTGATGTTGCAAATGGCTAGCAGACAGACAGCTGACACCATACAAGGATGTGAACACAGGTAGGCCATGTACATGACCAGAGAAATACTACATACAAGTGTTGGTGGGATGAAAGATTGTTGGAGTAGCCCAGTGGTGAGAACACTGTCAGAGTCACCAAGCAAACAGGGTTAAAATCCAACTAGCACCCCTTGTGGCCCTGGGCAAGTCACATCACCTGCCAGCACCTTGGAAGAAGTGCCTGGCAAACCACCTCCAATGACACTGCCAAGAAAACCTTGGGGTCTCTGGGTAACAATGAGTCAGGACTGACACAAAGGCACACATGGGGCAATGCATGTTTGTCACCATGACCAAACAGCAGCAGAGACAAATGTATGTAAAACACATATGTTCATTTGGAGAAGCATGACAGATAGTGTAGATAAGGCCATCATACTATCAATGTGAGGGGATCCCTGGTGAAAGACGGGAACACATTTAGCAGGGTAGCTACCCACATCCCACAGAAAGGCCACTGGCCCACCCACAAATGAGGGGCAGGAGACACAATGTGCATCAGGTGCATGGTGTGCAGTATGCATTAGGCCCTGGCCCCCCCCTAATGTTGTACCTCTCCAATGTGCCGCCCACGTATGAGGGCACGTAGACAGTAGGACGTGCATGATGAGGGCCCAACACACATCAATCATGATTTGTATCCACAAACATATCTATCTTGCAACACAGGAGGCACACAAATGGAAACAGCATGTGTTAAAACGTTGTAATTGTAAAAAAAAAATAAAACCTCATGTTACAGCACCCACATAATCCCTGACATAGGAATCCAAGATGCTACAATGTAACCGTAAACAATCAGCTAATGCACATTGAGGATATGCGAACAGGTAGTAGAGGCACATGAACACAGACAGCATACAAAACAAAATACCTGCAGAAACATGCATAGGTAACACTGTGCAGGAGGTCCCCCTGCACTGGTTGGTGTATAGACAGTGTCTGTACACATATATCACGGTACATGGAATGCACAAGTGAAGGAAGACAGACACTCACAGTGTCACACTCCAAATATAATGTGAGTGTAGTTACCTCAGGGCATACATAGGAATGTCCAGACATGCAATTCAAGGTTTGTAAATCAATGTGTATCGCCATGTCTGTACAGTAAACATACACAACAACTAGTATATAGAGATGGAAAGTAAGGGCAAACATGTTTCAGGGAAACACACAGAAACCATATTGCCTCGTGCTGTGTTTCCCCAACATAGTCAGCCATATGCACATGCCCCATCCACATCTCAGCATGATACAGTGATACCACACATGCAGGGAAACACCCTTGGTGATTGAGAACATCAATTCAGGATAATGGTGTGTATGAAAGCAGTGTCGTGGCAAAACCTGCATCATGTCCAGGTGGAGAGTGTGTGGACATAGACAACATGACCTCTCCATTGCTCCCTCTATGCCACATGCATGGCTGTATGTTTGTGTTGCAACAAACAGATGCGTGTATCCTGTGTCCCATGTCACACACATGGCTGAAACACATCAACAACACAATTGTGAAGGAATGTACAACATATGTTGACAATGGCAGCCCTTGCTGCACACGTGGGGACCAGTACACAGTGTCCAAAGTGCAAAGCTTATCTGCTATCCCACACGTAACCTAAATACTGTCCTCGCAACACTGGACATGCATAGTCTAGGCTGCAGTCCGTGAAAGTTCATGTGTGTATCCTGCAATGATCACGACTCCCAGCCAGAGCACGGCAGCAGCGTTGTGTTGGACACGTTTGTCATGTCCAAAGTAGCAAGTCAACAAGAATAATGTCCATCTGAGGCATGTGTCCCACTCGCAGAGGTTGAACATCCTATGGCACCAAATTCCAGGAAAGGCTCCATTGTGTTGTGTACCCCAACAGGTGGCTGATGGAGACGCCAGATGCATTGTAATAGATGTGTCCTGTATGTCCTCCGCCCTGTGTCAGAGGAAGAAACATATTGTATTGGTATGCTGCTGTCAAAAGCAGCACAAATTGCAGAGAGTCTGACATTGAGAAAGACATAGGAAAGGGACGCACCAGCAAACATGACATTATCATAACACGAAAGACACCGCATGTGGGTGACATCCCGAACTGGAACATCAGACACAGGTGTCACATGGATATGGACATGTCCATGCCTGTGTCACACAGGTGTCACACTGCTCCACCCTATGTGCATCAGTGCCTGTGAACAGAGATCACGCCAAATATGTATATGACAAACAGTAAAGCACCAACATGTAAAGGCTACTGTCAGCACCAAGCAAACTATGGTGCAAACTACCTTGTGCTTGCATCAGGTGTATGTTCTGGATCCCCAGAGCTGCTCAAAGGCTGTAACAGGTCCAAGTGATGGGAGGCATTGTCGCAAAAATGTGTAGAATCGCCAAGTCACCATGTTATGCCACTGTTGATGTATGTCCACATGATGAAGCTATCTGTGATACAAAACAGCTGGTCAACAGTGGTCAGTCAGAACACAGGACATAGGTCTGCCCCCAACACGCAACACATTCCCACAATGTTCAGATGGTAAACATCAGTGCAGTATAGATAGCACACTCACCCCCGCTACCCAGGTGTCTAGCCACTCACAACACATGTGAATGTGAAATGCCTGCACACTGTATCATCACACAGCCAACCACAGAAAAAAGATTCACAAAGAATGTTAAGGGCAGCGTGCCAGCAGTAGGAGACGGCCTCGACGTGCATAAGTGGATAGTGGTTGACATACACGCCATGTGAAATACAATGATACACTGGTGTTAGCTGAAGGTACAATGTTGGCAAAGGGTGCAAGTGAAGCCCACCACCAAATCCCCTGGACCCACACACACATGCAGCTCTGTTGGTCATATCCCAGAGACAGTGTTGCTGAAGACCTACTGTGCAGGAACACATGGGGAATTGTGTGCACACAGAATGATCTGGGGTATGGAGGTGTAGGGAAAAGAGGTCAATTACAAAAACAGGGCGATATGACATATCACGGAGGACATGTGTACCTCCTGTTTGCTGACACAGACAGGGCAGCCGTAGATCCACCTACCCCTGACCACTGCATGTTGGTCGACGCACAGTCACCAGCCAAAGCTCCACAGCACCCGAAGTTCCACCAACTATGTCCTGTGCATTGGGAAACACAAGGGCAAAATACATCTGTTACGCCCTAGCTGTGCAACCCGCACCGCACCTTCCCATAACCAGCGTGCAGACCCACCAAACCCTGAACAGACTGTCTGTTCACCATCACACTGCACAGATCACACCCATGTGACGGTCATCATTGATGTTTCCCTGGCAAACTACAGGGATCCGTATGCTGTCTGTCCCTTTCCTCACCTCCCAGCTGCTGTACAGAGTGGTGGACAAAGGTGTTTGCTCCCCATTGTGTTGTGTCACACCAGGGTTGCTGTTATATCCTGGCCCTTCCAAACTGCTCCCTATGCTCCATCTCTGTGTGTATTGCTGTCTCAATGTCCTTTCCTACCCTGCTGTCATGCCCAGTAACACAAAGATATATGTAGGGTCAACCCCCGTATCCCCTGTGCATACCCATATTCGTGCTGTGGATAGCCCACACCGTAGCTAACATGAACACCTGTGTGCTGATGCTATAATTTATTTATGTACATCTCCTATATCCCGCCCTATTAAAATCAATGTGGTTCACAATGAACAGAAAACTTCTACAATGCGACATAACAGTGCATCTATGGAGAACAGAGGTTGAACTGGGGAGAACTGGGGAAACCAATCACAGGTCATATTGAAATAACAGTGTATGCACAGTTGGATACAACAGGGTATTCGCAGTTGGGCAGAGGTTGGTGGTACAGGAGAGGTGTACCAGAAGGTGTATGCTGACTATCCACCTCTCCTGTACCCCCAATCCCTGCTCAACTGTAAATACCCTGTTGTATCCAAATGTTGCTCCTGCCTGGTTCGCCTCTGTCTGTGTGTAACTAGGCAACACTGCAAGTCCCGGCTATTCAAAACCCCATAAATTGGGCAACAATCCCCCCCCCCTGGCTGGACAACGCATGGGGCCCCTATCCGCCACAGCATCCAAGTCATGACTACGTGATACCCTACACAGTCAGGCACACTGTAGTGTCTCCGTAATCTCCTTTACGGACCACACAGAACTGTAATCCACATACCACAGATCACGAAGATACCACAACATAGCAAATGGAGCGCCATACAAACACAGCACACACATGGACCCTGCAACTTGGAGCATACCAACCTCACAAACAGCTTAGAGGACATGCTGATAAGCACACACATCTAGAGAACTGGCCCAGCCATGCCCTTCTCCCCACTGTGAAAGTCATACCATATGCTTGTCACCCTGCTGCAAACCATTTATCGAAACCAACAACGTGTGTCTGCACAGCAGCCCCTATCACATGCACCCACAAACCAGGTATGTCAGGCAGACACTTCCCACAAGCCTAAAGCAACACACACACACACACATACCACCTCCACCTGCTGCTGTACCCCGCCCACAGTTACTGTGCATCAGGCATGAGTACATATGATGCTGGCATGGCTAGCCACCGTAAGTTACATGTCCGTGCAGTGCTGCATATCACTGATACTGTGATACAAATGGACACTGGTAGTAGATGTACACACATATTAAAACAAATGTAGGTGGTAACAAATTAAGTACGTACATGTGAAGAGCTCCGTAATCAGCTGCCTCCTGACTGCTGTCCCCTCGCGTGTGTCACCACAGGCACGTGCTGGGGGGTACACAGGGTCATCCTCTAGATCTTCATTAATGTTGACAGGGATACGGTGCCTGAGAACAATGTTGTGCAGGATGCAACAGGCTAAGATGATCTCTGCCATGGTCTGTGGACGGTATTGTAAGGCACCACCTGTCCTATCCAGACACCTGAAGCGACTCTTTAATAAGCCAAAGGTGCGCTCTATGATGGAGCGGCTGGTGGCATGGGCCTCATTGTACCTCCACTCTGCACGTGTCCGTGGATGATGCACAGGGGTCAGCAACCAGGGGCGACACCCCTATCCTGCATCACCTGCAAAAAGAGGAATGTGTAATATTAAAGGAGGAGCGCATGTTCTCTCAAATTGACACAGGTACATATGTGCTAAACAAATGCATACCACAATTTGACATACACATATAACAACACATGATGGGACAGCACAGCTATGTATCAGGGTGCGAGGGCAGACACACAGGGCAAGGGCTAGGTGCACGGATTGGAATCAGTAACCACGGCACATATGCTATGCAGCCATTCAACTAGAAACATAGAAACATGATGACAGAAAAAGACCACATGGCCTATCTAGTCTGTCCTTCCATATCAACAACTACAACAGTCCACTTTTTACCTTTAGAGATCCTCTGTGTTGGTCCCATGCTTTTTTGAATTCAGTTACTGTCCTCATCTCTACCACCTCCACTGGCAGACTATTCCACGGATCCACTACTCTTTCCGTAAAGAAATATTTCCGCATATCACTCCTGAATCTATCTCCCTTCACCCTCATCCCATGTCCCCTCGTAGCAGAACTTGCTTTCAATTGTAAGAGGCTCTCTCCCTGAACATTTATGCCATGGAGGTATTTAAACATCTCAATCATATCACCTCTATCCCGCCTTTCCTCTAAGGTGTACATATTAAGATCCTTAAGTCTGTCCTCATATGCTTTATAATGAAGCCCACTAATCATTTTAGTAGCCACGCTCTGCACCGACTCCATCCTGTTCACATCCTTTTGAAGGTGCGGTCTCCAGAATTGCACACTATACTCCAAATGAGGTCACACCAAAGACTTATACAGAGGCATTATCACCTCCTTTTTTCTGCTAGCCATTCCTCTCCGTATGCACCCAAGCATCCTTTTGCCGTCGCCTTTTCTACCTGTTTAGCTACTTTAAGATCATCAGACACAACCACGCCTAGGTCCCGCTCTTCTTTAGTGGACAAAAGTAGTTCACCTCCTATACTGTATTGCTCCCTTGGATTGCTGCAGCCCAAATGCATGACCTTACATTTTTTAACATTAAATCCCAGCTGCCAAATTCTAGACCATTCTTCAAGCTTAGCTAGATCCCTCCTCATGTTATCTACACCTTCCTGGGTGTCTACTCTATTGCAGATTTTGGTATCATCTGCAAAGAGGCAAACCTTACCCGACAGCCCTTCCGCTGTATCACTAACAAAGATGTTAAAAAGAATTGGACCAAGGACAGATCCCTGGGGCACACCACTGGTAACATCCTTCTCCTCAGAGTGAGCTCCATTTACTTGTACTCTTTGACGCCTCCCAACCAACCAATTTCTAACCCAAGCAGTAACTTTAGGGTCCATCCCTAGGGTGCTCAGTTTGTTTATAAGTCGCCTGTGAGGGACAGTGTCAAAGGCTTTACTGAAATCTAAATACATCACATCTAGAGCTCTCCCTCGGTCCAACTCCCTGGTCACCCAGTCAAAGAAATCAATCAGATTTGTCTGACAAGACTTGCCTCTGGTGAATCCATGCTGCCTCAGATCCTGTAATCCGCTGGACTCCAGAAACCTCACTATTTTCTCTTTCAGCAGCGTTTCCAGTAATTTACTCACCACCGAAGTTAAACTAACTGGCCTGTAGTTTTCAACCACATCCTTACTTCCGCTTTTGTGTAAAGGCACCACATGAGCCTCTCTCCAGTCCTTTGGCACCACTCCCGACTCCAACAAGGCATTGAAAAGGTCAGTCAGTGGAGCTGCTAGAACATCCCCAAGTTCCCTCAGTATTCTAGGGTGTATCCCATCTGGTCCCATCGCTTTGTCTACTTTAAGTTGAGCTAGTTTCTCACGAACACAGTCTTCTGAAAATTGTTCAAGATGTTCCTCGCTTCTGTTCCTATTTGTGGGAGTTTTCTGAGGTCCTGCTCCTGGTTCTTCATCTGTGAACACAGAACAAAAATATTTGTTAAGCAATTCCGCTTTATCCTTATCAGCTTCTACATATTCCCCCCTTGCACCCTTGAATCTGACAATACCACTCTTGCCCTTCCTCTTCTCACTAATATATCTGAAAAATGTCTTATCCCCCCATTTTATTGCAGTGGCTATTTCCTCCTCCTTTTGAATCTTTGCCTTCTTGACTACTTTGCTAGCTTCTCTAAGTTTTTCCAAATACAGATGCCTGTCTTCCTCTCTCTGTGATCTCTTGTATTTCATGAAGGCCTCCCTCTTTTCCTTCACTTTTTCAGCTAGTTCCTTAGAAAACCATAGCGGTCTCCTTTTCCTTTTGCCTTTATTTACCATTTTAACAAAAAGGTTGGTTGCCCTTAAAATATCCCTTTCAGTTTTGTCCACTGTTTTTCTACATCCCCCAGCTGTTCCCATCCCACTAACGACTCCCTGAGGTATTGGCCCATCTTCGCAAAGTTAGTCTTCCTAAAGTCTAATATCCTCACCTTGGAATGGATTCTAACAGCCCTAGTCCTAATACTGAACCACACCATCTGGTGATCACTGGATGCAAATGATCTCCCACTACAACATCAGAAACACTTTCACCATTGGTAAGCACCAAGTCCAGTATGGTCCCTTCACGTGTGGGGTCTGTTACCAATTGCCTGAATAGTTCTCCCTGTAGAGAATCCAGGATCTCCTTACTTCTAGATGATACTGCAGCAGGAATGTGCCAATCAACATCTGGCATATTGAAATCTCCTATCAGTAGCACTTCCCCTTTCCTAGCAATGCTGCGTATGTCTTCAATTAACTCTCTGTCCACCTCTTCCTCTTGTGAGGGAGATCTGTATATCACACCAATGCAAATAGATTTCTCTTTCCCTCTTTCTAGTTTAACCCACAATGCCTCCTCTCTCCCTTTTAAGCTCTGTAATTCCAAAGCTTTAATAGTAGTTTTTACATATAGTGCCACTCCTCCTCCCCTTCTTCCTACCCTGTCTGTTCTGAATAAAGTATAGCCAGGTATAGTTACATCCCAGTCATGGTTTTCTGTGAACCATGTTTCTGTAACTGCCACTAAATCCAAGTCAGCCACTCCCACCAAAGCTTCAACATCAGGGATCTTATTTCCCATGCTACGGGCATCTATACACACTGCTTTCCATATGTTACCCCTGTTACCCATTTCCATAAAGGTATTTAATGTATCACGTACCTGGGGGCTTTCTTCACCTATCCCCAACGAATCTAGTTTAAAGCCCTCTTCAGTAGATTAGCCAGTCTACTACCGAAGATGCGTTGACCTTTCTTGGACAGATGGATGCCATCTCTGCTCTGCAACCCTTGGAACAGCATCCCATGGTCTAGGAAACCAAAACGCTCTCGATGACACCATCCACGCAGCCATGCATTCATCTCCAGGATGCGAGCCTCTCTGCCTTGGCCTTTACCCTCAACAGGGAGGATTGAAGAGAACACCACCTGTGCACCTAACTGCTTCACCCTCTGTCCCAGAGCCATGAAGTCACTTTTGATACGTTCCGAGGTATACCTGGCAGTATCATTTGTTCCAACATGGATTAGCAACATTGGGTAATAGTCAGTGGGCTTGATGAGTCTCGGCAAACTCTCCGTAACATCTTGGATTTTGGCACCAGGCAGACAGCATACCTCTCTGGACATCAAGTCTGGTCGGCAGATGGACGCCTCAGTACTCCTCAGAAGAGAGTCTCCAACCACCACTACCCTTCATTTCCTTCTGGTCACTGATTCTGCAACTTTGGGGTACTTGAACTCTGGTTTTTCCCTTTCCAGGGATTCTTTCACCTCCTCCACTTCCAGGGCTGCATAATGGTTCTTCAATTCAAGGGCTAGAGAAGTTGGATTGGTGATTTTGCAGGCCCTGGTGACTTGTGTCCAACCATCGACATTCTGTTGGCACCCATCTTCTCCTGTGCTGGAGAGCTTGGTTGCTGCAAGAAGCATCTCATCAATGTACTTCTCACTGTCTTGAATCCTCCTCAGCCTCGCCACCTCCTCTCTGAGTTCCTCCACTTGTTTCCTCAGAGCTTCAGCATGCAGGCACCCTGCACATGGAACTGGTCCTTCAACTGGCATTAGGACCTCTGTCTGGACCGAGGCAGAAGCTGTAACGGGGGCAACAGCTTTAGCAATACTATTTTTCCCAGCCATTCTTCTGTTCGTGGAGCTTAGGTATCTGTTAAAGCAAAAGAGAGAGATCTACCAAGTACCAGCCGGTTTCGCAGCTGTCCTTTCAGAGAAAAAGCAGTTAAATCTCTTTAATTATATTCAAAATGTGCTGGTCCAATTCTCTGTGATTTGTTAAAGGGGGAGGTGCCCTATAAAGCAAGACTGCTCACTAGGGGTGGGTGGGAGTCGGGGTGGGTAGGGAGGGAACTAACACCTGATTAGGTGTTAGCAGTTTCTAAACCTGAGGAGGTTACTAGAGTTCAGCAACCTATTGTGCTCAAGGAAAGTTCCCGTAAAGCACCAAAAAGAAAGTAACCTTGCTTTAAAAAATATACAAAAACCCCTTTTAAGAGCTCCCAGTCAGAGAGATAGCAATGTAATATAATAAAAACAAACCCTCAAATCCTTACTGTTTGTTGATCTGTAGAGCCCTGGTTAGGAAAGCCTCAACAGGGCAAGGCACTGGAGCCTTTTATGCAGGCCTCAGCTGCACTCAGGAAATCAAGCCCACTAACTCCTGATTAGGTGTTAGCAGTTTCTAAACCTGAGGAGGTTACTAGAGTTCAGCAACCTATTGTGCTCAAGGAAAGTTCCCCTAAAGCACCAAAAAGAAAGTAACCTTGCTTTAAAAATATACAAAAAACCATTTTAAGAGCTCCCAGTCAGAGAGCTAGCAATGTAATATAATAAAAACAAACAAACAGACCCTCAAATCCTTACTGTTTGTTGATCTGTAGAGCCCTGGTTAGGGGTATGACAAAGCTCCATAGCAAGGTGGACTGTGAGGCAACCCCTATTAAGTCACATACAGTTGACATACCCACACAAGTCAGACATCTGCACATACGGTTAGTAACATGAATAACATGTGCACGTAAGAAATGAGAAATACACACCCAGCAATACACAGTCCCCATACTGTCCAGCCTCAAATTGAGTGAACAGTGCCGAGTTCTGCAGGATATAGGAGTCATGGGTGGACCCTGCAAACCTGGGAACCACATTCAGAATATGCTGATGTGCATCACAGACAACCTGAACATTCAGGGAATGATAGTGTTTGCGGTTGCGGAACACTACCTCCCTGTCTCTGGGCAGGACCAGGGCAACATGTGTGCAATCAATAGCTCCCATCACGTGTGGTATTCCGCTAACGCCTCAAAGGCTTGGTTCAGGTTCCCCCACTGTTGCCTAGTGTGGGGAAGGGCTATGTAATCCCCCACCCGGCTGACCATGGCACGCAGTACCTGGTGGAGACAGCGTGAGAAGGTGGGGCGGCTCATGCCACCCACTGCGGCCACCGAAGACTGGAAACAGCCGGAGGCAAAGAAATGTAGGGCACCAAGGAGCTTGACCAAACCCGGTATGGCATGTGACCAACCAATCAGGGGCTCGAGTTCAGGTCTGAGATCCTCGTACAGCTCCAGAATAGCTCCCGTGCTCAGGCGGTAGAGGGAGATGACCTGGTCCTCACGCATGCCCTGGAGCTGGGCCCTGGGCCTGTAGAGGCGAGGCCGGCGAGCCTGCACCCCTGAACGTCTCCTGCCCCGTGCGGGTACAGCCCCTGCCCGGCCCGCCCCCACAGCTGCAGGCCTGAGTTGAAGCGGGTCCACACCCATGCCCTGTGCCGCAGCCCCATCGACACCATCTCCCCCATCAGGCAACTGCAGCAGCCCCTCCTCAACAGCAACCGCAACCGCAGCAAACACAAAGGATGCCATACACACAACCTGTCCAAACGCACAATGACACACAGACAATGACACCCACCTCACTGACCAGGACACACAGACACACACACAGGCCAAACAACATTCACAAACACAGCCACTACACACAAAGAACCGTCCTCCAACATTCGTCAACCTCCACAAACACGTCACCAACTCTGTCTCTCTCCAACACAATCCCATCAATGTGTCCCTGATGTGCAGCTGAATTTAAAGGGTAGAGGTATGTTGCATACGTTGCGCATGCCCTGATACATGGGCGCAACCGTTACGCATGTTACGCATGCGCTGAGACGTGGGCGTGGCCATTGCATGCGCACGCAATGCGCGTTACATGGACTCTCCCTATAAATACCTCTGCATACCTAGGCCACTTCGAGGGTTTTGTGTAGGAGAAAGAGACAGAGAGAGAGAGAGGAGTGTGGTATTGGTTAGTGTTTGGCGGAGTAGTGTTGGTGAACAGAGTCAGCGGCGGAGAGGAGTTGCAGGGGGCAGAGGCAGGTGCAAAGGGTAGTGAGACAGCAGAGGAGAGATAGAGGAGGGGTGGTGAGCAGCAGGTGTGAGAGACAGCAGAGGGGAGAGGGGGCCAACAGGGGGAGGGGGGGTGGTGGGTAGGTGTGGGGGGAAGCCCTGTGGGTGGGGGAAGGGATGGCTGAACGGGAGGGGGAGGTGGAGGGGGAGGGGGGTCCCGTAGGGTGCCTGAGCACCAGCACATGGCTGGTCGGGAGGTGGGGCGGCCACCTGCACATGCGGGAAGGAGCAGTGGGCAGGGAGGGGGGGGGAGGTGGGCACATCAGGTGGGTCACAGCCCACACAAGGGCCCCCCACTGCCAAGAGAAGGAGGATCCCTGTGCCTGTTGCTGCGCGGAGGAGGGCAGTGCGTTTCAGCCCCCAAGAGAACCACACCCTGCTGGCCTGTGTCCTCGAGCACTACGATGTTCTGTATGGGCGGCTCAGCAACAGCACCATGATTGCCACATGGACAGAGGTGTGGGAGGAGGTGCGGGTGGCCGTGGCTGAGTTAGGGGAGCCACCAAGCGACCTGGACAGCCTCTGTAAGAGATTTAATGACATCAAGCGTGGGGTGCGAGCACACATGACTGCAGAGAGGCAACATGCCATGGGTACTGGTGGGGGTAGCCCCTTCACCCCAACCCTCACCCCCTTGGAGCAGGAGCTGGCAGACAGACTCGGGCCAATCTACCTGCATGGCCTTCCAGAGGCCCTGGACACCGCCCATCCCCGGGCAGGTACGTATGTAAGCCTGTGCACCCTCTCCCTCACCCCCCACCGCATCTGCCGCTGCTGCTCCCCCCCACCCCCCACGCCCCTGGTATGTCTCTGCCCCCACCTATCACATGGTGTGGCCAAAGTGTAACGTGGCTAACATGAGCTACGTCAGCCTCATTTCTGGCCCCCAAACCCAACCTCTCACTCTTTTGGGGCAACCACCCACCCCTAACACACCTCTCATGTTGGAACTGGGCCTACCACAATCCCTCAAACCCCATCCACATACTCCACCCCACCCCGCATGCCCCCCTGGCCCCTGGAATGTGCACACAGGTACAGATGAAGTCGCCTTTGTACATGACCGTTTGAATCCCGCTCCCCTCACCTCTCAACTCAGCTGCGACCTGGCCCCTGCCTGTGGAAAATGTTTCCACAGCCACACCGTTCAAGGGGGCCTCTAGGTCCCCCGCACTCACCGGTCCTCTGGCCATGGCAGGGGCAGTGGGCCCCCTCTGTCTCCTACGGGTCACATACAGTCTCCCCTCCCACCCTTAACTCTCCCCTCCCACTCTGTCAGATGCCATCTGAGCCGCTGCTCCACACAAACACCACCCCGAGTAGCTGGTATCCACCGTCCCAACAACACCTCCAGACCCACCATCCTCTCAGATAGTGAGTAATGTCTCTCAACCCTCCACGCCCATCTCACCCGCAGTCATGGTGACATGAAAAGTCATGTCACGGACACCTTCACCCCCAATGTTCGCAACCCCCCCTGCTACCCCCGTATAGCCCCCTGCTCTCACCCATTGCAGCAACTCACCAGCAGGGTCATAGCCCTGTGCTGCCTGTCACCTCTAACTGTTCACCCCCCAACCGCCCTGACTCTGTGCCCCCTTTACCCGACAACCACCTGTTAGGCCTCATCACTCCCCATCCCCAATATCTGCCGCGCATGGGATCCACTAATCTAATGAGTGACCCCCCTGCCACTGACCCTCCAGCTCTCTCCCCCACTATGTCCACACCCCCTCATCCACTATGTCCACCAATTCCACTGCTGAGTCTGTGGCCCTCTTAACTGCTGTACCCACTGCTGCTGTGGCGCCTCCTGCTCCCCACATCCTGTGCCCTGTTAGGCGTTCACCACACAGCCAAGCCTCTCTCAAGTTACCTGCTATTTGCGTTCATGTGCCCGCTCCGCTGAGCAGGCCTGGCACACAACCTGCTCCAATGCTGACCATCCACACAGTAGATGCATGCCCCTGTCCTGACCATCAGCCATTGCTGCCTCCAAACAACAGGTCCTGGCCAGCTGGCAACCTCTCTTGTCTCTCCTCCCCATCATCTGTTCTGTACATGCGACCCTTCCCTATGTGTTAACGCAGTCCGGGCACCTACCTCCTGTTGTGCGCAAACTGTGGCATGGCGCCAACATGACCAAATCCAGGACAGCACCCTCCCTGTTCCCACCCCCTCCCCACCCTCCGTTCCCCACCCTTCGTTCCCCCTGCCCATCCTACCCCTCGTGTCCCCCACCCCCTGCCCTCCTGTCACAGATGAGGATACAGCACCCCTCCAACGTCCACTGGGCTGACCACCTGGCACTCCGATCTCAGGGCCATCCACCTCCCCAGCCACATATGTAACACACCTGTCACTCCCCCATTACTCCGAGTTGCGTCCCGTTGCTCACCACTGCCAATGTACCATCTGACTAGCAGCATGCCATTGTCACGGCCCTGCCCATGAAACCCACACACAATCCCTCCCATCCCCTGACACCCATACTGAAAGAACTGCACTGGCTCCCAATCATCGCACGCAGCAAATACAAAGCTATCATGAACATCTGCACTATCATACCACAGTCCTCCGCCATACGCCTACACACACCCATACAACCTGACACAAGCACACTGGCAAGAAGAAGAGGCACCTCCAATCTGGTAAACACCCCAAACGGCATCACCAGGACATGCAAAGACACCGCACAACGAGCAATCTCCCTGGCTGCTACATCCACATGGAACGCTATCCCAGATGATCTGAGACTAACCACAGATAGCAAGGACCTGTGCAAAAGGCTGGTGACAAACCCTGTTCAGCGGTTACTATGGACACACCCCCAGAACCAGCATACAAGCCAGTTCATCCACCCACCCCCCCACCTCCCTATAACTGTACATATGACCGTATAATAGCTCGTAATGTATAATAGCACACTATTTAACTACACCAAATCTAATCACATCCCCGCCACCACAGACACAGCACTCTGTACACTGCATGTGAACATTTGCCCCCTTGATTATTTGCCGTTGGAAATGCATTGATTGAATGATTAGGTGGTATAGCAATAACATTACTAAATGAAATAAATAAGTTGCGTCATCCCTCCCCTGCCCATCATGTCCACAATACGTGAGCGCGATGCCCACCACAGCTGTCCCAGTGCCCTCTCCCCACATGCCCACCGTGAACACACACAAGCCAGTATCCGTCCCCTATCTGCCAACGCAACTGGCCATAGCTGAGTCATCTATGATTAGCCTCTGGTAGTGTCCAATGGCCTTTGACCCATTATCACCCTTCATGCTCTCTGCTGCCATCGTCAACGTTGTCCAATGCCGTCCACCTATCACCCCTGTCACCAGTCGGATCACAAGGGATCTGTGTCCTACCTGGCCCCCCCCAACTCCCCCGCGCCGCTGCACGGCATGCACATTGGTGGCCCCTCCACCTCCCCACTCACTATACATGTGGGTGTATGTCATGGTTCTGCTCATGGTCCAACCTCCGCTCCCCCCATGCCCAATCCCGTGGTGGCCATATCCCCTCCTATGCCTTCGCTGTCACCTCTCTGTGTAACCACCATCCATCCTACCACACCGTGCCTGTGATGACCCATTCACATTAGGCCGTCATCTCGGCCTGCCCATCTGACACTGCTACTTGGAAGTCCCACCACTGCTTGCAGCTGCCCATGGCCATGACCTAACCCCTTGCCCCTCCCCTTGATGCTTCCCCACCTCCACCCCATTTACAAATTCTTGTACGAACTGTGTCAGCCCCCATGGCTCCCTGCCACAGACCCCTAGATTCGACGCAGGTCATCTCTCCACCCCGCATCACATACCCACATGTTATGTCTTCATTTATGTACATTCTCTCATATACCGTGCTATTCTGCATCTGTGCGGTATACAGTGAGCAAACTAAACTTACATTGAACAGGGCAATATAACCTGGAGATAACTATTTTACAAGGTACTTGGGCTATGGAGGGTTAGGTGGCTTGCCCAAGACCACAGGGAGCACCTGTGGAACTAGAAACCACAGTCCGTCAGGGCCAAAGGTGCTATCCCCCAGTGGGATGTTAACCACCAAACTTCCGGCTTGAGGCACCTTGCCGCAACCACTAGGCCACTAGGCCAAAATTGCGTACGCATCCCGTTTCAATCCCTGCAACATCCTCCTGAACCGCCCTGTCCTCCCTGATGACACTCCGACACTGCTTGTCTACTCTGTCGGTCCATCACACCATGGGTGTTGTAACCACCAGCTTGCTGGCCACCCTGCTGACCGCACCCTGGTCCTCCCCAGCCTAGTCAACGATCTGCTGCCTGTCATATGTCCCACCAGCCACGTATCACACTCATCGCTCCATCTCCCATTTCTCTTCACTGGCCCCCCTGTCATCCCTCATATTGCGTTCCCGCCCCTCTGCCATACCTATACATGTGCTTCGTCGTCTGCCCATCCTAGCCTTAGATACCCCCTCTCCACCTAGACACCCTCTCGCCTACTCTGCACCTCGCAATGTCGCCAGGTAGCTATAGCCATTGCATGCCCTGCCAATGCTGGATGAGGGGCCTCTCCAATGACTGCACCCCTCTGCTGGGATCCTATACCTGTCACTGTCCACCATGCCTCCCCCCTGGGCACATGAGACCCCAATCCGAGAACCCCAGCCCTCTCTGATGCCCCCTTGTCCCTGACGCGTTCCGTCCCGCCGTCTCATAAGAACATAAGACATGCCATACTGGGTCAGACCGAGGTCCATCAAGCCCAGTATCCTGTTTCCAACAGTGGCCAATCTAGGTCATACGTACCTAGCAGTATCCCCAAAAGACACAGGTTCCACAATGCTTGTACTGGGTCAAGCATTGATATCCTGGGTCCCTTTTTAATAGTGGTTTATGGACCTTTCCTCCAGGAACTTGTCCAAACCTTTTTTAAACCCAGCTATACTAACAGCCCTTACTACATCCTCCGGTAACAGATTCCAGAGTTTGATTACACGTTGAGTGAAAAAATATTTTCTCTTATTTGTCTTAAATAGTTTACACCTGTAGCTTCATTACATGTCCCCTAGTCTTTCTATATTCTGATAGGGTAAACAATTGATCCACGTTTATCCGTTCTACTCCATTCATTAATTTATAGACCTCTATCATATCTCCCCTCAGCCGTCTCTTTTCCAGGTTAAAGAGCCCTAACCTTTTTAGCCTCTCTTCATAGGAGTAGCCTTCCATCCCCTTCACCAATTTGGTGGCTCTTCTCTGTACTTTTTCTAATAACGCTATGTCCTTTTTAAGATACGGTGACCAGAATTGCACACAATATTCAAGGTGCGGTCGTACCATGGAGCGATACAGAGGCATTATAATATCCTTTGTTTTATTCTCCATCCCTTTCCTTATGATACCTAGCATTCTATTTGCTTTCTTGGCCGCCGCTGCACACTGGGCGGAGGGTTTTAACATGTTATCCACGATGACTCCTAAATCTTTTTCCTGGGTGGCGGTTTCTAATGTGGAGCCTTGCATCGTGTAACTATAGTGTGGGTTGTTCTTTCCTAGGTGCATAACTTTGCACTTGTCCACATTAAATTTCATCTGCCATTTGGATGCCCAGTCTTCCAATTTATCCAGATCCTCCTGCAGTTTTCCACAATCCTCTTGGGTTTTAACAACTTTAAACAGTTTTGTGTCATCTGCAAATTTGATAACCTCACTAGTTATTCCCTTTTCCAGGTCATTTATGAATATGTCAAAAAGTAGCGGACCCAGTACAGATCCCTGGGGTACTCCACTATTCACCTTTTTCCATTGGGAATATTGGCCATTTAGCCCTACCCTCTGCTTTCTATCTTTTAACCAGTTCCGATCCACAATAGTACACTGCCTCCTATCCCATGACTTTTTAGCTTCGCCAAAAGTCTCTGATGGGGGACGTTGTCAAAAGCTTTCTGAAAGTCCAGATACACTATATCAACCGACTCACCTTTGTCTACCTGTTTATGCACACCTTCAAAAAAACATATCAGATTAGTAAGACAAGATCTTCCTTGTCTAAAAGCCATGTTGGCTGTCTCCCATTAGGCCATGACTATCTACATGCTGTGTAATTTTGTTCTTTATGATGGTTTCTACCATTTTCCCTGGTACTGACGTCAGGCTCACCGGTCTGTAATTTCCCGGGTCACCCCTGGAACCTTTTTTAAAAACTGGTGTTACGTTGGCGACCCTCCAATCTTCAGGTATTACAGATGATTTTAATGAAAGTTCACAGATTACCAATAGCAGGTCTGCAATCTCATATTTCAGTTCTTTCAACACTCTGGGATGTATACCATCCGGTCCAGGTGATTTGCTACTATTCAGTTTATCAAATAGTTGTAATATATCTTCCCGGTGTAGCGATATTTCTCTCAATTCCTCTGCAGTATCACCTTTAAATACCACTTCAGTCTTGGGTAACATCCCTACATCTTCCTCAGTAAAGACCGAAGCAAAAAATTCATTCAGTCTCTCTGCTATAGCCTTGTCTCCTCTTACTGCCCCTTTTACCCCTCTATCATCTAATGGTCCAATTGACTCTCTCAGAGGCCTTTTGCTACGAATGTACTTGAAAAAGTCTTTATTTCGTGTTTTTGCTTCCGTAGCAAGTTTCTTCTCAAATTCCCCGCTTTGCCTGCCTTATCAATGCTTTGCATTTAACTTGCCAGTGCTTGTGCTGTTTCCAGTTTTCATCATTTGGCTCTTTTTTCCATTTCCTGAAGGTTGCTTTTTTGGCAGCAACAGCCTCTCTGACCTCACCTTTAAACCATGCTGGCAGTTTTTTGGACTTTCTTCCACTTTTCTTAATGCGTGGAATACAGCTGGTCTGGGCTTCGAGGATAGTATTTTTAAATAACACCCAAGCTTGCTGTAAGTCTTTAACCTTTGGAAACGCTCCTTTTAGTTTTTTCCTAACTATATTCCTCATTCTATCATAGTCCTCCCTTTTGAAAGTTAAAAGGTAGTACTGTGGATTCCTTTACTATCTGTCCTCCACTAATTAAATCAAAACATGATCATACTATGATCACTATTGCCAAGTGGTCCCAACACCCTTATTTCTTGCACATCTAGAAACTTTATCTCTTTAGCTTGTCCTGCTGTGACACTGACCCAGTCGATACCGGGGTAATTGAAATCACCCATTATTACTACTCTGTTGTGACTTTTGTTAGCTTCCTTGATTTCTTTGAGCATTTCATCATCCATTTGTTCATTCTGGCCAGGCGGTCGATAGTATACTCCCACTGCCATCACCTTCCCCTTCATAAATGGAATTTCGATCCATAGAGATTCTACAGCAAATTTTGTTCCCTGCAAAACTTTAATCCTTTCTGACTCAATGCCCTCTCTAACATAGAGCGCAACCCCTCCACCAATTTGATCAGCTCGATCATTACGATATAGTTTGTATCCAGGTATCACAGTGTCCCACTGGTTATCCTCCTTCCACCATGTCTCTGAGAGTGCAATCATATCTAACCTCTCATTTAGTGCTATATATTCTAACTCTCCCATCTTATTGTTTAGACTTCTAGCATTGGCATACAAGCATTTTAGAGACTGTATTTTATTAATATTAATCTGGTTATTGGTAGGCGTGGGTAATTTGGAATCTTTATGCTCTGTCTGCTCCTTACTCAAGGGCATTTGGGCTACTATACTCCCTTTTGGAACCTCACTGCTTTTGGTAGTATCCTTCAAGGATACCTTCGTCCGAACCATGCACTCCTGGGTGACTGTCGGCTTTCCCCTATTTTCTAGTTTAAAAGCTTCTCTATCTCTTTTTTAAAGGTTAATGCCAGCAGTCTGGTCCCATCCTGATTAAGGTGAAGCCCATCCCTTCGGAAGAGCCCCCCCTTTCCCCAGAATGTTTCCCCAGTTCCTAACAAATCCAAAACCCTCATCCTTGCACCATTGTCTCATCCACGCATTGAGACTCCGGAGCTCTGCCTGTCTTTTGGGTCCTGCACGTGGAACAGGAAGCATTTCGGAGAATGCTATCCTGGAAGTGGAGGAGTGGCCTAGTGGTTGGGGCAAGGTACTTCAGGCCGGAAGGTCGGGGGTTCAAATCCCACTAGAGGCAGCAACCTTGGGCCGGAAGGACTGGGGTTTCTAGTCCCACAGGTGCTCCTTGTGGTCTTGGGCAAGCCACTTAACCCTCCATAGCCCATGTTCCCTGTAAAATAGTTATCTCCAAGTTATAATGCCCTGTTCAATGTAATTTCAGTTTGTTCAATGTAAACCGCACTGATGCTGAATAGCGCGGTATATAAGAGAATGTAAATAAATAAATAAAAAATAAGTTCTGGATTTCAACTTCCTACCTAAAAGCTTAAATTTAGCCTCCAGAACTTCCCTACCACATTTTTCCTATGTCATTGGTACCAACATGTACCAAGACAGCAGACTCCCTCCCCAGCACTATCTATGATCCTATCTAGGCGGTGCGTGAGGTCTGCTACCTTCGCACCAGGCAGGCATGTTACCAGGCGATCCTCACGTCCACCAGCCACCCAGCTATCTACATTCCTAATGATTGAATCACCAACTATAACAGCTGTCCTGACCCTCCCCTCATGGGGACATGGCCGTGGAGAAACATCCTCGGTGCGAGAGGGTTTTACATCACCTGGAGGACAGGTCCTAGTTACAGGATCACTTCCTGCCACACCAGGATGATGCTCTCCTGTCACGTGACCTCTCTCCTCCATGGCAACAGGGATGCTGCCAGACTGGAGGTGGGACTTCAGGACTATATCCCTGTAGGTCTCGTCCATGTACTTCTCTGTCTTTCTTATGTCTTCCAGGTCTGCTACTCTAGCCTCTAGAGAACGGACTCGTCCCTGAGAGCAAAGAGCTCCTTGCACTTAGTGTATACGTAAGACCTCTCACCAACTGGGGAGAACAATCATACATGTGACACTCAATGCAAAAGACCGGAGAACCCCCATCTCGTCTCCATAGACATGTTGCCGATCGTGGTGCGTGTCAAAGGCTCACGCTAGCTTACATCGTACTGTGTCCTGACACAATTGCGGGCTGTAACGGGCAGGAAAGGTCCCCTGTTATGACTGTACAGTGCTTCCCCTGTTGCAGCGCTCCGTACATATGCCTAGTGAGACCAACTATCAGTACATTCTGTGTTGACCTTACTGCTCCCGATCCATGTCTGCAACACCCTTTTGTCTATGCATCTGCCATGTGCCTGCACCTCCCCCACCTTTTTCGGCACCCAAACCATGTGCCTCTGCCAGGGGCACATGGTTGCGCAGTACTGCGTCTTGCCCCTTCGCCTGTGATCTCCCTGCCTGACGCTCTCATGGGTGTCAGGTGGCATCCCTGTTCCTATCTGCTACGGACATGTCTCTGCAAGCATGCCATGACATGCACCCCACCCCATGTCACTGCAACCTGTCTGTGGGATGGGGGGATGCCCCTCTTGCCCGCTGCCCCCCTGCTGGATCCGCTGGAGTCTCTGTCCCAGGCCCTGGCCACTCAGGTGGTGGGTTAACAGCTATTCCGCACCCCTCACTCTCAGACACTCATATTACCTCCCCCCTACCTCACAACACAGCAGCCCTCTCACCCCAGCTCCGTATCTATCCACCAATGCATATTCGCCATATCTATTCCCCCCCAGCCCGTCGCCCTGGCCTATGGGGCTTTCATCCTCTAACCGTCATGGGGCCCTCCATTGCAATTGCTCACCCACCCATCGCATGCGACAGTAACAGTCACCTTAATCCCCCCTCCCCCACAAGGGAGCACGTGTTTGCTTCTGTCCTTCATGACCTATGCACATCACAAAACATTCCTGTCCCTACTCATTCCGCTGGCTACACACCTGATCTCCCTTGGACGTAATCCCCCCTACCCTGCAGCTGCACAACCTCTCCTCCCTTCCCTTTCCGTGGATCGACTACACCTGCCTCCTCGCCTACTGCCATCACTGTAGGACGCACCCGTGCCGTCCTCCCCTTCAGCGCCTCCTCAGTTATGGTACTGCTGGTGTATTATCCTGCTCACTGCCCAGCTCCGTCCCCCTGCAACCTAACGTCTCCCCACTGACATCCCCACCCTCTCCCCTAACTCCCAGGCCTCCTCCTGGTCATCCACCCCTTCCGGGGCTTCTGACCACTTTGCACCCATGCACACCTGTCCACCTAGGCACTGCCTAACACAACCCTTGTTGTCTAGTGTACATCGCTTGCTACGTACCCATCTGTGCAGAGTCACGCAACTGTGGCGCCAGTCCCCCTTCCCAGCTACATTGCCATCTTTCAGGGCACACCATTCCTACTACCGGTGCACAGTTCATCTCACAGTGCAGAGATATGTCCTCTACCGACAGCACTTAAGCCCCCAGCCATACCCGTCATTTGTGTAGCACACTCAACTTCCTCACCTCTCTCCACCCTGCTAACTCTGCCACACCCATTCAGCCCACTCCACCTCTACCACGTCTAGCGTCATTCCTCCGTGATAGGATCTCTCTCCTGAGTAAAACCCTTCCCTCCTTTCCTGCTCCTATTCACACAACCCCCTTCTGAAGCCACACCCCCCCTTGCTCACCTCTCACACACATGGGCCCCCTTCCCCTTAACCACCTCAGTCGAGCTCCACCAGCCATCCCCCCTCCAGTAGGACAGGCTGCCCTCTCACCCCATCCACCCAACATGGCTACTTACCCCATCCCTGGCACTCTGTCCCCCTATTCGCCCAATGCGCAACACATGTCGTTCCACATGGGCCATCCCTCCTTATTGCTGCATGTGCTAGCCCGCCCTAGTCACAGATTACCCACACACAACCCATTGGTCCCAGTCCATTTCCGCACAGTTCCCACCATCCCCCTTCTATCATAATCACATGGGAGAATGATTGTGCTCTGCTCCCCCACTATGTCGACTCCACCAGGTTCACGAGCCCCCGTCAGTCACGGATCTGTCCAGGCTACAATGTCTGTTCTACGTGCCCTCACAAACACAGTACAGGTACCCCACAACCATGGGGATATCGCGGGGACGGTGGCTGTGGATGTACCTTCTGCCTGTAATCAGGTTGACCACCCCCATCTTCCTTCCCGTCTCAACGGAGCAGGTCTCTGTGGCACCATCCACCACTGGTGCACTCTTTCCTCTCATCCTCTCCATCCACCCCATCCCCGACCCCTGTCCTCCACCCTGTGGGGTCCCCTAGGGCTGTGTGCCTGCTCCTTTCCTCCTCAACCTCTTCCTTGCCCCTCCTGCCCCTCTCATACAACAGTCTGGGATCTCAGCCCTCTACCGCACAGATGATATTGTCCCCCCTCACAACACCTCCCCCTCCCACCCTGACATCTCTGCACATAACCCCTGTCTTTTCACCGTCACTACATGGCTAACCTAGAGCTGCCTCCGTTCCAGCTTACCAAACACGTTGCACTCTGGCTCTCCCAGGGCAGCCCGCCCACCACCACAGCCCCCTCCTGCTCTGACACTCCCATCCCCCTGGGTCTCACGTTCCGCTAGCTCGGTGAGCTCTGCAATTCTATTCTGTCCTTTCAGGTGCACGTCTCGTAAGGTCATCCAGACACCCCTCCGCTGTCTGCATCACAGTCCCGCCATGTGCCCATTCCCCATCCCAAACGCACTCACCACATGGCTCTCATCACAGATCATGGCCCACCTATATCTCTCACCCCATCCACACCTGTGCCCTAAGGACACAACGCCACAGGCTACAAAGGATGCAGATTGCAGCTGCCCAGATCATCACCCACTCCTCCCCACGGGATCTTATATCGCCCCTACTGGCCCTTCGTCAATTGTTACGTGTCCCCATCTCGTTGCAGCGTTAACCGCTCAACCTCGACCACAAAGGCCATTCCACAACAACACCCCATAGTCATTGCAGACCTCAGCACCATACTCACCCCCATGCACACCAACCAGGCATCTAATTGCGATCGCCAACATCTTCCCCCCCTCCCTTGCACACCATCCACCCACCAGTTCCTCAGCCATCCTCCCCTCAGGCCCCGCCCCCTGAGACTTGCCCCCTAACTCCCTCCGGCTAGATCCCCACCACCACAATGTCATGTGCAAACTACAGACCCATTCATCTCCCGTGGCGTTGAGCTGTCATCCCACCATGTGTGACCCACTCCCTGCATCTCGTGCTGTCCTCCTCCCCTCCCGGTCTGCCACTGGACATTTGTGACCTCCTTTACTCCTTCCGGCCCTGCGCCCCCTTGTGTGATGGTGTGTATACTGTATACCGCTCCTCCCCTTCTAAGAGTGGTATAGCACATATACCAAACAGAAATATGCACAGTCAGCCACCATCAGGACTCTAATGCATGCAGATACGTCAGTCCGTTTATCAAATCATATTAACCGCAATGCACGTGCTTGCCCGCGCCCTTTAATGGCAGACTCGTATTGGTCGGTGGTGTGGTGGTGCGGGGGCGGGACATGTTCCGGGCACCCCCAGGTGTACAGTGCCGGGGGGGGGGGGGGGGAATGTTTCGCACATGTGTACATATTTTGGAACCCGTGCTTGACCTGTCATCTGTATGCTCTCACCCAACCCAGTGACTACAGTATCATGGGGGCACCTGCTGAGGAGGAGGACGGGTCTCTGGATGTGGCCTGCCCTGAGGATGGCGTCTCGCGCGACATAGCTGCTGGGGAACAGACTCCAACCAGCCCAGAGGTGCTGGAGGTACAGGGTGGAACCACCTTTGCCGGCTCTGCAATGGGGGGCGTTGCAAGGCCCGAACAGGCTGGGCCAGCCAGTGACCGCGGGGACAGCCCCCACCCCATTCAGGACCACGGTACAGCAGTTGCAGCTCCTACAACTTTGGAAAACATCCTCGCAGAACTGAGGGACTACGGTGCAGATGGGTATCCCCATACACACTGCTCCCCATGGTTGTGTGCCCAACATGCACAGGGGGTATGGCGTCTGCGGACACCACTGATGCTGACTGGGGTTGGGGAGGGGTGTCATGTGCCAGGTGTGTCCCGTAGCCCTGCTGGATGGTCTTTCCGGATGGCAGCATGTTTCTGGGGTTTCAGGCCCACACCTACTGCGACTGGTCATATACCCCAGGTGCTCAGACAGCGGTACACACTATTGACGTGCCACCCAAACACAATGGCCAGGGGGCACTCCTCCATGGGTACAGGACTGGGGCATGCTGTGTCCACATGATGTGCCCTATGCACACGCAGTTCAGGGGGCAGGGAGCCCTGATGTAGATATGTATGTGTGTGCACTGAGCCCTCACAGCACACGCCATACCTCTGACAAGCTGTGTGCACATGTGTCCTCATCAGCTCATACTGCCACACTGCCATGTGTGAGCCCTGTGATTCCCATGACCACGCATCATGGCCACTATAAGGAATGCGGGTGGACCATGGGACACACATGTCTACACCTGGACATGCACTGTTGGCTGAGCCATGCATGGATCTCCCTAGACCTAGAACCACTTTGTTGCCTCTAGGAGCAAACACTATTGCTTTGGGAATGTCGGTGAACTGTTGCTCACCTCTCTACCACTTGTCCGTGTGACGTGTTTACATCGGTACTGTCTCCACAAATGTTATTTTTGCGGTTCCAGGTCTGGGTCTACAACGCACAGCCTAAAACTCCGGGCTCTGTATACTGCCCATACACTACGCAGCTGTTTACATCACTGTCCTTCCTTTCATCGTTACCCAATAGTCAGTCATGTCTTGTGCACTTTCTGTATACATTCCCGAGATATGCCATCATCGGGGTATGTTTAGACTGGTACGTGACATCTCCCCATTGGAGCCCCCATATTGGTGTTCTCACTGGCCGCTCAGGGATCCTCATCTGCATCCCTGAGTGGGCATCGCTAACACCCATAGTGGAGCTACAATGGAGAGCCGTCACGCACAAGTCCCAGCAAGATCTGATGATGGCATTTCTAGGGAATGTATGCCCAAAATGCATAAACGTAGCAACATACTGCGTACCTATTATAGGTGTGTCAGTGATGGTAAACAACAGGTGTACTGTGCCAGGCAGGCTTACATAGCTTTGACAGCCAACGCTGTATGTGTATGACTGAGACACGGATACACAGACAATTAGCATTGCAGAGCAATAAGGTAGTGCAAACGGACCTGCTATTTTCAAGTGTTTGAGGAGATGTGAGCACAGCTTGGCCCGCCTTCCTCCAGGCATGGCTGTGTGGAGAGGATGGACTTGATCAGGGGCCGCCATGTGCGTGGCATGTGTATGGGTGAATATGGGTCACGAGGGTTCTCACACATCACCTTAGTGTACCACCCACAGGCACACAGGGTGGGGCCATCACCAGCTGCTACACGAGGATCTGGGGGACTATCACTCGTGAGCCGCAAAACAGACTGAGGGGCTGCTTGAATGCACTATGATTCTCGCGGAATGAGATCCAGCGGAAAACCAGGGCCACAAACGGCCATGATTGTGGAGGAGCTGCCAGCGGAAACTAGGGGCCACAAATGATCTTATGGGTGGGGGCACTCCTCAGAATTGCACGGTGCACCTGGAGGACACAGAAGTGGACCTGATGCAGCAGCCTGCGTCAAACACTGCCACCGGAGAGGCGGCATCACTGGAACAAACGACAGGGGCGGGTGGGCCGCCATGTGGGTGGGCTGTGCAGGGCGGGAGGGGCAGAGGAGGGCCGGGGTTGGTGTGGGTGGCACGGCATGCAACGGAGGATGTGATCTGAAACAAAAATAAACTGTCATGTACCTTGTACCATACTGTGTGTGGTTTTCGAAAAGATTTTTTTGGAGGCCAGGGGTGCCCGACGATGCCCCACACCGCATTGTTGTTTCCCCATTCCACGTGGCACACCATCATGACCCTCAGTGAAGGGGTGGCTTGTAATGGACAGTTACCAGCGCAACAGTGGACCAGGCCAGAACCCTGTGTGTCATGGACGGTGTCAGGTCCCAGCCAACGGGCCCCAGCATTGGGGGATAGTCATTGCTCCCCAGATGCAAATGGCACCAGGTCCATGGTTGCAACATGTCTGGTGCTTGGCCCTGTCGGCAAGTCATGCCCCCCCAGCTCCCCCCAGCAGGAGCCACACAGGTGAATACCGTCTCCCTGGCCACAACAACGGCCTACGTTGGGCAGGGCCTCCCATGTTAACCTGCTTGTAGCACTGACAGGGTACATGGCTTGCGTAACATAGGTCAGTTGAGCATTCATGCATTGCACCTATGGTCAACACGGCCCATCCCTGGGACGTGATGTCCCTGGGGCACAGCAGTTAGTGCCATCCCCCTGGGCAGTGATTCGTGGTTCAGAGGCCCACCTTCAACTACAGACCACAGCCATCGCTATCATCCGCGTTCAGCTATAGACACCCATGCATCGTGCATCTGATATGGCTCTCACACTTTCCCACTCAGCATACATGTAACCAGGTTTATTTATTTATTTAGCTGTATTTATATCACGCTTTTCAACGGTACAAAGCGGTCATTGGGGGATACATTTATACATGAAGGGGATCTGAGACACACACACGTAATACATACAGGGGGAACATGGGCATTGGAGGGTGAAGGGGCTTGCACAAGACCACAAGGAGTTGGCCTACTAGGGACTAGAAATCCCAACCCCTCCGGTCCTGAGATTGCTGTACCAGGTGAGGACTTGAACCCCCCGACACTCTGGACCTGAAGTACGTGGCCTAACCACTAGACCACGCCTACCCTCCGATTCGGGTTCTGTGTGGACATGATCCACATCGGCACACACCCAGTGTCTACAATGCACATACATGCCCGCACACATGGCCATTCCCCCAAGCCACATGTGGGGATTCAGGACATGTCTGCTACAACATGTCGCCCTGGCAGACACATACCTCCCAGAACACATGTACCAGGCTCATTTCAGTAGCATGTCTGGGGAGATGACGAAGGAACCTGGGGTGTTGGTTCAACCCTCATGTTTGATTTCTAAACAATTAAACATATAACTGTGACAGACATCTAACATAGCGCACGACAATCTGTATACCCTCTGTACAGGCATACCATGCCATGCGGTTGTCACACCAGATGTCCCGTGCGGGGTCAGGAACCACAAGACAAACAGGGCACGTGTGTGGGCAGCACAGGAGCCATCACACACAACTCGGGTGCCCATCAGGGGATGGACTGCCGAACGGGCAATTGTTTGGTCTCCTCCCGTTCACATTTCGGCGGCCATAACTATAACAGCTGCTGTCAAGCCACCGGTTGCTGTGCACAACTTGATGCAGGGTGTGCTTGCATGCCAACCAGGGCCACATGCATGTCGTGCAAGCACCTGCCACCAAACACACATATGGTACCAGGTGTCTGCCCAACGCCCTCCCCCCAAGGTGGCATGTGCATGCAGGCCATGTGAGTCCATGGATGGCAAGTCCTCTCCTACCCATACATCCTGTACAGGGAACGCGGTTGGCTGAACAGGGGCCCACGCCCGCCCTGTTGGTGTCATGTCTTCCCTGGCACCCTCCCCACCCCTCCCAGGGCCCTGCTCCTCCCCCCTGACACACAACCTTCACTCTCTTGCTCCCAACCATGCTCCCCCCTCTGCCCCACCATCCCACCACATCAGACGCAGTCAATCCATCCCCTTCCGCCCCACACCACAGACATCCTTGCCCACACTGTGCCCCCCTGACAGCGTCCGCCATCTCCTCAGCCACCGCCTCGTCCTCTGCCTCTGTGGCTTGCTTCTCCTCCTCATTCTCGGTGGTGTGGCGGGCAGTGGGTGTGGTAGGGGCCGCTCAGGTGCCGACGGGCCCTCACCGGCGGCATTACGCTCTGTGGAGGATGACAGTCATTAGATAATTGTCCTGTGAGTCACCTGGCACATGTACATATTGAGGGACCACACAGGCTAGTGCGCCAGCATGACATCCCTTACGGATCTGCATCAACAGCCCAACTCACCAACACCTTGGGCCATCGCCCTCCTTTGGAGGTGGGAGAGATACTCTGGATGGCGCAGCCATAGCTCCCGGGCCTTTTTCCTGAGGTCCTCCACCTGTGTGTGGTGAGAAATGAGTGGGGGCATCAGTGACCATATATCTCTGGTGTGTGGCCGACACAACGCTAACCTCTCTGGGGGTGGTGTCTCCTGCCACACTGCTCCGTGTGTCAGGTCTTGGCTTTTGCCAGTGCCACCTGAATGTGTGGCTGTAGGTACGGGCATGTCTGCAGTGACACCTATGTGGCCTGTGCACTTTACCCTCGACAGACTGTTCAGTGTTCTTATGCTCTCTCTGCATGACATGGCAGCACCTTGTCATGTGTGGTTTGCTGTGATGGTGTCCAGGGGACCCCCTGACCCCTTCTGTGGCCAGAAGCCACATTTGTTGTCCCCCTGTCCTGCCCACTTCATCCAACCCATCCACGATGGCAACACCATATCCCAGAACACATGGAGCAGTGGGTGGGTGGCCCTGTGCACTTTGCCAGGGGTAACTACCCTGCCATTTGCCCCTCTAGTATACCTATGGCCCATGACCAGGGACCTGTCTAGGTAGGTCAATAGTGGTTGGCCTACACAACAGACTGGCCCATTGCCAACGGTGCTCCTGTCTGGGTGTCGGGCAGTGTAGTGCAGACCTGACAGGTGCATAGATCCTTCAAAAAGCATTTGTGATGTTCCTCTGCAACCAGGGGTGGCATTGCTGCCGAGTGGGTGGATGGGTGTCCTGACTCAGCATACAGTTCTGAGGACATGGGTCTGTTACAGGCCTCTGTAGTCAGATCCCATTGCTCATGGGGGTGGGGTGCTGCTCAGCACATTCACATCTGCACCCACCACACCATTGGGGTACCTCACATATGTGTGTGGAGTGGCATTCCCCCCATACTAGGGGTTATATGCAACTTACCCCGGTATACGCGAAAACCGGTGCTGAGGAACATACCAAATGTTGCATTCAGGTCCCAGGCACCCTCCGAGTCTGTTATCCTAGCACACATCAGCATCACACACCGTATCACCAGGGTGACTGAGAGCCCACTCTGATGGGCCCTCAGCCCTCCTGGGGATATGGATGATGTTTTGAACTGCAACAGCACACAAACCCATATCACAAGGGTGACTGAGAGCCCACTCTGATGGGCCCTCAGTCCTCCTGGGGAAAAGGAAGATGTTTAAATTTATGAAGGCACACACACATCCGTATCTGCAGGGTGAGTGAGAACCCACTCTGATGGGCCCTCAGCCCTACTGGGGATATGGAAGATGATTTAAACTGCAACAGCATACAAACCCATATCACCAGGGTGACTGAGAGCCCACTCTGATGGGCCCTCAGCCCTCCTGGGGATAGGGAGGTTGCTTTAAACTGCAAGAGCACACAAACCCATATCACCATGGTGACTGAGAGCCCACTCTGATGGGACCTCAGCCCTCCTGGGGATATGGAAGATGTTTTGAACTGTAACAGCACACAAACCCATATCACCAGGGTGAGTGAGAGCCCACTCTGATGGGCCCTCAGCCCTCTTGGGGATAGGGAGGTGCTTTAAACTGCAACAGCACACAAATCCATATCACCAGGGTGACTGAGAGCCCACTGTGATGGGCCCTCAGCCCTCCTGGGGATATGGATGATGTTTTAAACTGCAACAGCACACAAACCCATATCACCAGGGTGACTGAGAGCCCACTCTGATGGGCCCTCAGCCCTCCTGGGGAAAAGGAAGATGTTTTAAATTACAAAGGGACACACACACCCGTATCAGCAGGGTGAGTGAGAGCCCAATCTGATGGGCCCTCAGCCCTACTGGGGATATGGAAGATGTTTTAAACTGCAACAGCACACAAGCCCATATCACCAGGGTGCCTGAGAGCCCACTCTGATGGGCCCTCAGCCCTCCTGGGGATATGGATGATGTTTTAAACTGCAACAGCACACAAACCCATATCACCAGGGTGACTGAGAGCCCACTCTGATGTGCCCTCAGCCCTCCTGGGGAAAAGGAAGATGTTTTAAATTACAAAGGGACACACACACCCGTATCATCAGGGTGAGTGAGAGCCCACTCTGATGGGCCCTCAGCCCTCCTGGGGATATGGATGATGTTTTAAACTGCAACAGCACACATACCCATTTCACCGGGCCCTCAGCCCTCCTGGTGATATGGATGATGTTTTAAACTGCAACAGCACACAAACCCATATCACCAGGGTGACTGAGAGCCCACTCTGATGGGCCCTCAGCCCTCCTGGGGAAAAGGAAGATGTTTTAAATTACAAAGGCACACACACAACCGTATCAGCAGGGTGAGTGAGAGCCCACTCTGATGGGCCCTCAGTCCTCCTGGGAACAGGTTGGGTTATATGATTTTGACAACTGCATACACCATATCACCATGGAAGACTGAGTACCCACTTTAATTGGACTCTCAGGGCAACTGGGGGTAGGGCTGATGTGTCACCCTGGAAATGCAGACCCAGCATATGGCCATGCTGTTTGGAACACCTCCTTAGGCATACATATGGGCTACCTGTGTTACTGTTATTGTTTGGACATCAACAGCAGCAGCTGCCATGACACCAGGATGGCATCAGGGCCCCTGTAAACAGGGCCTTAGCCCGCTGGGTGATGGCCGGACCAACCAGATGTGCTACATAGACAATATGGCACATGGGTTTACCTGCTACACACAACTAATTGTGATAGACTACCTACACACACCAGCATGCACAGCTGCAGTCAACACTGGATATGTGTATGGTTCAACTGACCTGTCCCCATGCACTTACCTCCCGTGGGTATGCAGCTGCACGGTTGTAGCGCTGTGTGACTCTGTCCCATGCCCTTTTGACCCTGACCATGTCCTGTCACCTTGAGGATCCTGGAAAAAGCTTCTCCTGCTTTAGGGCTATCAGCCCTGTCAGGTGCCGCAGCTCCTGCCTAGTGAAGGGAGGTTTCCTTGATCTGGTTGCCATCTTCACCCTTGCCGTGCGTACACATGCACGCTGCAACATATGCGCATGCACGTCGCAATGCACACTGCGCCTATGCACCGCAACGTGCACCGCAACCATCTTTCCCCTGTACTACTCTATGCTATGTGAGTTACACATGATTTGGTGTCACCAACAATGTCTACATGGATCTCTGCTGCATACACTCTTTTCACTAATGTGTATGCCATCTAAAAACTACAACTTGCCATCTGTGCATTTATCTGGTTCCATACCCACCAGGGTCTCAAACCCATCACCACTGGTTCCTGGGGTAATATCTTATCCATTGTGCCTTGCCTTCGCACATAGCATGGACTTCTTACACAGAGACACTAAGGAGGACATTTCACTGATCTGTCTTAATGTGAGCCCTGCAATAATGTGCAGAATGACATTAGGGGGGTCTGTTATCTGGCATACATGTGGGAATTGCACATTAGGTGGCATGGCGCTCAGTATGGCACTATGGGGGTAGGCATGCCACGTTAATGCACGTCATTCGTAGGAAGGTGTGCTGACATACAGACCTAGTGGTACAGGTGTGGCACATTGGTTTACAGACTGCCTTATGGTACAGGTGTCATGGGTTCAAGCCCCCAGTGGGGCTATTGCATCTGACTGTCTGATACATTGCCCTCTACTATCAGCGGTGATTTCTGAAGCAGTTTCCTTTTATTTTCATATGTGCTCCCAGCAAACACACCCTCACAGTGCCATACCCTGATGTGATGCATCAGGCGTCCTATGTGGCTATCCAGCAGACACATTATAAGATGCACTGTCTGCCACAACACCTTATACTGTTCCCTTATAGAGCGCATCATAGGTCACCTTATGGGGTACCATTTTGGCGCTTTCTGGTGCGCTTTTGAGGCAACCTCGGTCTACAGTACTGAGGATGTTGCTGCTGGCAGCACTACGTAGACGTAGGGAACATAAAAGCCTCTGCTAGCACCATCAGAGACCCCCACTGTGGGTTCACACCCATGACCTCTCGCTCCTCAGGCAGTGAGGTCACCAATGAGCTACATCTCCATAGCTGCTAAGTAACTGCTGGCTGGCTACAGTGGGACTTCTGGTCATCCCACAAACTGTCTGCTGTAGTTACCGGGATAGGGTTATTTATTTTATTTTATTTATTTATTTAGCTGTATTTATATCCTGCTTTTCACCGGGTCAAAGCGATCAATTGGGGGATACATTTAACACGAGGGGATATGAGACACATACGCTAATACTTACAGGGAACATGGGCAATGGAGGGTTAAGTGGCTTTCCCAAGACCACAAGGAGTGCCTATAGGACTAGAAATCCCAGTCCCTCTGGCCTGAGATTGTTGTTCCCAGGTGGGACTTGAACCCCCGGCCTTCCAGCCTGAAGTACCTTGTCCTAACCACTAGACCACTCCTCCCTATGGGTATGTGCAGTGCATCATGGGTATGTGTGGTTATACCACACATACCCATGATACACTGCACATGTCAATTGGCACTCTTCAGATATCCATGGGATGGGGTATGCACCCCCACAGCACCGCAGCCTGGTAGGGGGTACTGACCGTATGTGTTACTGGCACAGGGTAGCTACAGGCCATCACATTGTGCGGGTCCAGTGCTCACCCTGAGGGTGAGGTGGGTCTAACAGCACCATATCCAGAGCACCTGGTTTAGCTGAAATAGGCTATGCTGCAGAACTCCATCACTGGTAGTGTGTGATAGGTAGGTCTTGCAGATGCACTTGGGTGTACATCTGTGTCCATTGGTATTCCACAGTTACGTTTAGCCCTTGAGGACTATCATGCACCCAGATTAGCGCATATCCTGTGTGGGTGCCATGGCCACATGCTTGGGGGGAGGTTAGGGGAGGGTTGGACGGGGTTGGACCCATACTGTCCCCTAGAGCTCAGTATCCCCCACCAACACATCTGCATCCCTGCGATGGTGGCGACCAGTCACCTCAATGCATCTGGGGTACAGATAGCTTACAGGGAGGTCCCTGCAGTTCTTTATGCATCCATTGGGCAATAGGGTACAGAGAGTAGAACTGGAAACGTTCAGCTGGCCCCCCACCAATATCGGACTTTCTCGAACAGCGAGCACAGGGAGTCTCCAACTGCTGCACCCTGCAAGGTGTTCTAGCAATACACATAGACACTGCATGCAGCCTGCTAGCTAGTCCACAGTGCATAGTACTGGAGGTGAGGTGTTCACCCCAAACCTGGGATGTGAACACACTCACCGAGCAGACAGGTCAGTGATTGGGCCCCCAGAAGGTGAACCCATATACATCACCTCGTGGCAAAACTATATAGCGCTATGGGGGCACCTAGCCATGCCATGGTCACTGTCCAGTCATGGTGAGGGTGCCTCCCAGCGGGACATTATGTGGCCACCCTGTCCCTGCAGGTGGTGGCTGGGCACTACACTGTCCCAGCCATTGCCCTATGCCGTGTGCTGCTGCATCCTGCCCAGGCCACCCTGTCCAGGCTATACCCACAATTCCTTGCTCCTCATTATGCACATTGGCAGACTAACACGCTGATCACTGCAAGCAGTGTGGTCTGCATAAGGTGTTAGCAACCACCACACATTGGATGAACAGAGACACTCTCTCACACCTGTGGCAGCATTGTGCCAATATAGAGGCATTTTGTAGCCCTTCCCACCTCACCAGGCCTGGTTACAGCACAGACATGGCTATGTTATGCAGCACTGTTGGGGTCACTCCACAGGGTGCAGGACACTTCTGGACAACAGACCTGCTACACGCTCCACAGACATCGTGGAGGTTGGTGTGCTACGGATCAAGGAGCAGTTTGTGCCTAACTTAGGATTAGCTATCAGCCATTGCTCATAGCAACCTTTTGATATATGTTTACCTCATCCCCGGTTTTAGGGTGGCATTGCTAAGGTATGCAGGCGCTAGTATTGGGGGCGCCACGCAGGGGCCAACATTCTGCCTCTCCAGGAAGCTTTGGGAAATGGCGCCTGTGGGTGCAGGTGTGTCCAGCCCTGTTGGCCGCTGCTCTCAGGCAGAGCCTCCCAACACCATTCCTGGTGGGCCAAACACTGTTCGGGTTTCCATGCAGTCCCTAATGACTATGCATGAGATACATCTGCATACCATATGGGCGGTACAGGGTCATGCAGCACAGACATCTTTATTCGGGACAGCATGGGTCACGATTGTTGTTTGGCCCTCCAGGGCTTCATTTGGGGGACTCAGGTGTAGGTGATGTGCATGCTTATGATGTCTACGCTCTGTAGGGCAAAATATGGGCCTTTGCAGAATGTTTGTGTTCTCTGCTCTGGAGGTCCGCTTTTTACTGCAACAGCTTAGTGGTGGGTAAAACATGGGGCCTGGAATGTCAGGCCCTCATCTGGGATTTGAACCTGTGACCTTCTGCTTTTGAGTGCATTGCTTGTGTGTACTGCACCACAATGTGGCCATAGAGATGTTTTCTTCCCTGGAGATGCCATGGCTGTTGGCCAAGCAAAGTGTGTCTGTTGCACTGCACGGCACCCACCTGAACAGGGCTCGGGCACGGACTGCTGTGGGCAGCGGGCAATGGTCCCTTCTCCACCCATACCCCTGCGATGCCATGTTGACATGTTCTTATCTTGAGGTCAGCATGCGCCCTGTGTGATTTGTGGCCCTCCAGGGCTTCATTTGGGGAACTCAGGTGTAGGTGCTGCGCATGCTTATGATGTCTATGCTCTGTAGGGCAAAATATGGGCCTTTGCAGCATGTTTGTGTTCTCTGCACTGGAGGTCCGCTTTTTACTGCCACGGCTTAGTGGTGGGTAAAATATGGGGCTGGGAATGTCAGGCCCTCAGCTGGGATTTGAACTTGTGACCTTCTGCTCTTGAGCGCACTGCCTGTGTGTACTGCACCACAATGTGGCCACAGAGATGTTTTCTTCCCTGGTGATGCCATGACTGTTGGCCAGGCAAAGTGCGTCTGTTGCACTTCACGGCACCCACCTGAACAGGGCTCGGGTACGGACTGCTGTGGGCAGCGGGCAATGGTCCCTCCTCCACCCGTACCCCTGCAATGCCATGTTGACATGTTCTTATCTTGAGGTCAGCGTGCACCCTGTGAGATTTGTGGCCATCCAGAGCTGCATTTGGGGGACTCAGGTGTAGGTGATGCACATGCTTATGATGTCTACACTCTGTAGGGCAAAATATGGGCCTTTGCAACATGTTTGTGTTCTCTGCACTGGAGGTCCGCTTTTTACTGCCACGGCTTAGTGGTGGGTAAAATGCAGGGCCTGGAATGTCAGGCCCTCAGCTGGGATTTGAACCTGTGACCTTTTGCTCTTGAGCACACTGCCTGTGTGTACTGCACCACAAGGTAGCCACAAAGATGCTTTCTTCCCTGGCGATGACATGACTGTTCATCAGACAGGGCCTGTGTGCTGCGGTGCATGGCACCCACACTGCGGAAATATTTCTTTACAGAAAGAGTAGTGGATCCATGGAATAGTCTCCCAGTGGAGGTGGTAGAGATGAGGACAGTAACTGAATTCAAAAAAGCATGGGACCAACACAGAGGATCTCTAAAGGTAAAAAGTGGACTGTTGTAGTTGTTGTTATGGAAGGACAGACTAGATAGGCCATGTGGTCTTTTTCTGTCATCATGTTTCTATGTTTCTACACAGGGCTGGGCCATGGTCCGCTGTGCGCAGCTGCCACTGCCCCATACCCCACCCTCCCCTGCCCCCTCCCCTACCCTCGGCCACCCTGCTGACATGCCCTTCTGCTGGTGGTGCTGGTGGAGCACAGTCCATGCTTCCCCCCAATACCGCCTGTCAATGTTCTGTGCTCTTGGGGGTAACTACAGGGTACTATACCCTGTAACACTGTGGGGGGTACACTCATGCCCATGCTGAGCCCTCATCATTTGTTGTCTGGCTGCTCTACTGTTTCAACATTCCTATGGCCCACCTAGGCATCACCCTGATCCGCACTGTGGCCCAGCTGCACCACAGCATGTGCCGCCTGCAGCCCTCTGTGTCCCCTTTCCAAGCATCTGTCCAGTTGCCCATTCCGACATGCCCGCCCTGCTGTTGTGGGACAAGTGCATGCCACAGGGAGCCTGTCCAATGGAGAGGGAAACCCTGCACAGCACAATATCCCTGTGGGATCATTCATCCTGTATGGGGATGGTGTGTGGACCCTTCCGCAATTCATATATTTTTTTGGGTGCTTTCTTGGGGGTGTTTTTTGCTGTTTCCCATTAATATCACTATTACTCAGCTTGGTTAAGTTTTTTCTATATTTTGTTGGGGTCCTTTTCACTGTTTCTTTTCCCTTCTGTTCCGTGCACATGTATCACACTTATCACTGTTTTGTAGGTTTCCCTGGTTTTGCTGTACATTGCTGGCAGAAATGGTTTCTCTTCCCTATAAATCATTTCGAATGCCAGGGTTTCACTGGCGCTAGTTTTGTGACTCGGATTTCACAGCGTTAGTGTGCAGGGAGCCTCTCCCCTCCCACTCTCCGCCCATTGACCCATTCTCTCCGCCCCTGGGGAGCCTTCCTCCGCCCTCCGGGGGCCTTTCCCCGCCTTCAGCGCTCGTTTGCGCCGCAGCGCGTGTTATCACGCAATATGGTACCTGTGCGCCTTAAAAAGCGCCATCATCGCGCGATAAGGTACCTTATTGCATGATGACATCGCAGAGCGCACTTTAAGACGGTTTAGTAAACATACCCCTAAGACTTTGAGCTTGCTGTGATTGGACTTTGCCTTTGCTTCTATCTCAAGTCACACTGTGTGATGATCGCTGTGTGGTTTGAGATAAAAGCCAAGGCCAGAGTCCCTTAATTTCAACTGCTAGAATCAGGGACTATAAATAAGACACAGCACTGAGGTTTTAAGTTAAAATTCAAGTCCAGCTCTGATAACATCTGTTTGGGCCATGTTACTAGCACAGGGTGGGGGGAGATTGTCAGCACTAACCTCAGGGGGCATGTGCTTCTACCCCCTGCAATTTGCACAGGCCCTAGACACAGCACCATGCAAGATGGTACTCCGGCATGTTTAACACTACCTACTGAAGTGCACTCGCACTAATGGTATCACACATGGTTAGCAAAGGCCATTAACACTCACAATAGCTGCAATGCACTGCCAAGGCCTCCCTTCTGTCCCACCTTGATGTACACTATCAGGGTAGCATGGGAACTCTTTTGTGAGAAACTTTGAATGATTATGAGTAAATGTGACAATTATCTGAAATAAAAGATCGGCTAATTGATTAGTTCGTTAGAAACACCCATCCATTGTGCAATCATGTGAATCGTATGTGTTCAGGTAAGTCATATTCTTTGTTTTTGCTTTTGATCAAATATAATATGAAAATAATTAGACTAAATCAAGATGGGATAATAACTGTCAAACAAGATGTATTCACTGAAGTGGATCTTAAAGAATTATCAGTATTTCTTTTTTTTACAGACTGTGCTCTGAAATTAGCTTATTTTAAGTTTTATACTCACCTTCTTCAGACTTGATATAGGGCAAAAAGCATACATATACCCACCAAAAGTGAGCTTGAATCCTCCATTCTACCTTTTGCCTTGTAGTAGCCTTGAAAGATTAAATGACTTTGAAGAAAGTCTCTGTAAAGATAATACTTTAAGGACACATTTAATTGGATCACAGCTTGAAGCGCAAGCAAAAGTGAATTTGCCCTTTTTTCTCAACCTAGCTTGGATTCCTGATCTATATTCCTGATTGCTATTGATGTGTCTAAATTTCATTATAAGATCAATAAGTGCTGCACACAGTAAAATAGTTTATATGGGCTGCTACATCTTACAGATTTTTGCAGACTCACTGAACTCAGTGAAGCCACCTGGGCAGCCAATAAGCGGAAAATATATATTATGTAAAAACAGGATAGCCCCATTGATTATTATTGATTTTTTCATCCTGTGAAAAGACAATCAATTAGATAAAGAAGGCTAATTTTTAAGCTGCAATTTAATAACCCCCTAAAGAAAAGAGGAGAGCGATTGATTCCGAATATGGAATGTGGAGGTTTCTTGAGAGAAAACTTCAACTGCCCAGAATTTTTTTAAGAAGGTTTTCCGAATGAAAACTGTGCTGTAGCATCACCACTGCAAAATGTATGTAGTGATGAAGGAAGCCAGAGAGGCAAATGAAAGAAAACTTGAGAAGAAACCGAAATCCAGGATCTGAATATTAAATTGCAGGAGCTATTGAAAGAAGCTGTCTGGGTGAAGGCTTCCCTTTTCCATACTGAACACACCAGAGTACCACCTGTCATTTTCCAAAGCAAAGTCAGTTTTGCCAACCAGCCGTGAATGACAAATAATGCTTTATATGAAATACAAGGGCATATTATGTGCTATTGTGAGTTCTGCTAAGTGCTAATTTATCTGGCTTGTTCTCCCCAGCAAACACGCGTGCAGACACATGAAATAATCCATCTAATTATGTCGCTATTTAGGAGAAAAACAAAGCAAGGTGTTTTTGTGTGATGCAGAAGGTACATGATACAACAAAGGATTTCACAAAACCTAACATACCTAATGAATATAAATGAAGCGGTGTAAGCTGTAACAATTTTAGAACAAATAAATTTTTACAGAGTTTATATTTAGGGTAGATCCAGCTGTGTTTCATAAATAGATGAGTACCTTCATTCATTTTTTAATACATGCTAATTGGGAAAGACTCACAGGCCTTGTGGCTTTCCACTATAAAATCTGGACTGAAATAGCTCATACAGATATTTTCTTCATGTGCTTTTTTTTTTTTTTCTATCGCTTGTATTTGATCCTTTCCTCCTCATTATATACGTGCCCTTTTTTCAGCGGCAGACAGCTGCTATTCATAATAATTGCTAGGGCAGTCAATTATACTTTAAAAAGACCTACTTGAAGATAAATGAGCGTATGGTGGTCAAAATTGTTCAGAAGACATGCTATTCATAAAGCCAATGGTATTTCTAACATCTGAACATTACTAATATTAAACTCATGCAGCAATGTACAATATTTAATATATACAGTAATATTTCTCCAAAGAAGTTTCCTAGTCATAAAATTTGCTATAATAAATTACAAACTATATAATCATCAATTTGTTTATCACTGTACAATAATGGCATATGTAAATTCTGCCCAAGCAGTCCCTGCAGTGCATTTGGGCCCAAGAAGCAAGGGGGGCCTGCTTGAAGCCTCTCCCAGATCTTTTAAAGTGGACTCTTCCTGCTTTGAGGTCGCTTTCAGAATCTGCTGCTTGTGGACCCTTAATTTGAACTTCTGCCACTGCTGCATAATATTGTTTGTTGGTATAACATATAGGGGTATGTTTACTAAACCGTCTTAATGTTACACGCGCTAGTTGCAGCGATAATGTGAAGAATGCCATATAAGGAGTGGGCATTCCTGCGGCAAGGTAGCAAGAATCTGTATCGCGCGACAGTGGGTGCCATGGCACGTTAACGTGCGTTAACCCTAAGTTCATGCCAGCGCAGTGTTAGAAGCAATAAAGATGCAGCCCACTGGTTACTGCAATGACTATGGAGGCAGAGGTCATGAATTCAGTTCTGCAGTAGTGTTATGTAAGAAGGCTGTCTGAGGCATTTCCTTTTAATTTAAATCGGTGCTGTCTGAGACATTTCCTTTTTAAATTTAAATCAGTGCTGCCAGCAAAAACACCCTCACAGTGCCGTAACCTAAGGTGCCGCATAAGGCGCCCTATAAGGCACTCCATAGGGCACATTATAGAGTGCTCTGTCTGCCAAGGCACCTTATAGTGTGCCCTATAGGGTGCTTTATAGGGCACCTTATAGGGTGCTTTATAGGGCGCTTTATGAGGCACCTTAGGCTACGGCACTGTGAGGGTGTTTTTGCTGGCAGCACTGATTTAAATTAAAAAGAAATGCCTCAGACAGCCTTATTAAATAACACCACTGTGGGAACAAACCCATGACCTCAGCCGCTGTAGTCATTGAAGTAACCAGTGGGCTACATCTCTATAACACCTAACACACCACTGGTGGCTACAAAAAGACTGCAGGTCACCACACAACCTGTCTGCTGTGGTTACCAGGATAGGGTAAACCCACCCATACCCATGATGCACTGCACTTGCAGTTCAGCAGCCTACAGCTGCTCAAAATATGGGTATGTGCCTCTATAGCATCCCAGCCTGGTAGGGGGAACTGACCATGTGTGTTACAGGCACAGAGTAGCTGCAGACCGTGACATTGTGCGGTTCCTGTGCTCACCCTGAGAGTGAGGTGGGGTGCCCAGCACCAGGTCTGCAGCACCTGGTTTGGCTGAGATAGACTGTGCTGCAGTTCCCCATCAGTGCCAGTGTGTGAGAGGTAGTCCTTACAGACACACCTAGGTTACACCTGTGTCTATCTGTATTTCCCAGTCACGTTTAGCCCTTGTGGACTATGTTGTACCCAGAATAGTGCATATCCTGTATGGTTGCCATAGTCATATGTTATAAGAGAAGGGTGGTGTTTGGACCCAAAAGTGGATTATGTAGCACCACCCTCTGTGGTTCAGGGTGAGGGACAGGATCTCCCACCAACAGATTCACATTCTACATCTCTGAAATGGTGGCAGTAGAGGGGACCATCAACCCCAGTCCTGCTGGGGAATAGGCACCCGAAAGGGCAGTCAATGCAGATCTGTACGCATCATATTTGGGCACTGGAAGACAAGCAGGAGGCCTAGAACAGCTCAGCTTCCCCCCACCATTGTCTATCAATCACCAGCAGAGAGCACAGACAGTATCCACCCTGCAAGGTTTTCCAGCCATACACATGCTAACTGCAGACAGTCTGCTAGCTAGTACATAGGGCATGTTCCTCAAGGAACTGTGTGCACCAAAAAATGGGATGTGAGCACATACACCAAGCAGGTATGTCAGTGACTGGGGCCCAAAAAAGAGAACTCAAAAATATCTCTTGAGAAAAACAATGCACAGCACTATGGGGGAACCTAGCCATGCCATGGTCACTGCTCAGTCAGGGTGAGAGTGACCCCCCCCCCCAGCATGACATGCTGTGGCCACCTGTCCGTGCAGGTGGTGGTCGGGCACTACAATGTCACAGCCATTGCCCTATGCCCTGTGCAGATGCATCCTGCCCAGTCCACCCTGTTCATGCCAGACCCACAGTACCTTGCTCCTCATTATGCACATTGACAGGCTAACACTGGAAACAGTGCAAGCAGTGTAGGATCAATAAGGTGTAGGCAGCCACAAAACACTGGATAGACATACACACACTCCCACACCTATGCCAGCATTGTGCAAATATAGAGGTTTTTGGCAGCCCCGGCCACACCAGTCTTGGCCTCAGTACGGGCATTGCTATGGTACGCAATACTGTTGGGGTCATTCCCCGGGGTGGTAAACACTGTCAGAGGCCATCACTGAAACATACCCCACAGATATCAGAAAGGTTGCAATGATGAATCTCTGTCAACAAATTGTGTTTAACGTAGGACAGAGGTACTCAAATCCAGTCCTGGAGGGCCACAAACCAGCCAGGTTTTTGGGATAGCCTTAAGGAATATGCATGATATATATATATGCATTAGAAATATCCTGCCAACCTGACTGGTTTGTGGCCCTCCAGGACTGGATTTGGAGACCCCTGCCTTACACCTCTGTCATTTAAGATTGTGAGTGGGCAAGATACAGATGTCCTAGACATCAAAAGGTTAGATAGAATTTGTCACAGTCCTCCTCAGTTCTCACCACCACCAAAAAGTTATCTAAAAGTTGTCTGTTCTTCAGACAGACCTCATCTGTTGCAGTGCATGGCACCCACCTAAATGGGGTTTGGCCATGGTCTGCTGTGGGCAGATACCACTGCCCCTTCCGCCACCAGCACCCTTCCGCCACCATGCTGACATGTTCTTCTGCTGGTGGTGTACAGTCCCAGGCCATCCAGTGTGCTGGTAGGCAGCTGCCTATGGTGCATGATATGGGGTAGGGGTGCCTGCCTAGACATCCACACTTCCACCCGGCATTGCTTGCCAATGTCATGTGCCCTTTGGGTAACTTGCTGGGTATCTTCCCCCAGGGACACTGTGGGACACACACTCGTGGCCATGTTTGCCCTTGGTCAGTTGCTGATTTTCTGCTTCTACATTCCTAGGTGTTACCTAGGCATCTGCCTAGCTCACTCTGGGCCCCAGCTGGCCCACTGTAGTGCTCTCTCGTACTTGGGCACTATGCTGTTGTTGCACATGTATCACTACTATCACTTTTTTTGGTTTCCCTATCTTTGCTGCACATTGCTGACTGAAATGGTCTCTCTCCCCTGCAAATGTGCCTCTAGCGTGAGGTTTTCACTAGCACTAATTTTCAGACCTTCATTTCACGGCATTAGTGTGCATGGGGCCTCTCCCCGCCCACTCTCCGTCCATTGACCCCTTATCTCTGCCCCTGTGGAGCCTTACTCCGCCCTCTGGGGAGCCGTACTACACCCTCTGTGCACCTTAACGCTGCAGGAGATGTTATTGTGCGATACGCGATGTTCTCACACAGTAATGTGCCAATATCACGCGATAACATCATGTATCACGCGATAACATCGCAGCTGCGCCGTTAGCGCCATTTAGTAAACATACCTCATAGCAAAGGATATGCAGTTTGCATTAGCATAAAATAATTGAAATTTGTAATAACACAATATAATGCACAGTACAAATAATCGAAAAAACAGCTCATAAGAAAAAGGATTATACCATAAAAACATTGCTATAGATACAGTAACATATTGTAATTTTGTAACACGTTATCTATTTTGCTACTTAAAGGATTAAATGTATTGGGTCCATATTTAGAAACAATTATTCAGATAACTGAGCTATTTGCCTGTAACTTTGGTTCTCCAAGACAGCAGGATGAGTCAGCCATGTGTAGGTTTGTCATAATTCAACGTGCCATGATAGGAGTAACTCTCCAATAGCTCTGAAGAACTTTGAGCATCCCTTTGAGCATGTGCCAGGCCTCTCCAACCCCAGACCCATTCTACTTCCTTTCTCGGTGAGTTCCCTAGCTCTGGCAAGTTTATTTGAGAGGAGCTGGAGGGCAGGTTTGTGTGACTGACTTATCTTGTTGTAACTCAGCTTTCTCCTGGGACAAGCATGGATAAGTCAGCCACATATAGATGACTCCCTAGTTGAGAGGTATAAAGGGCACAATATAGAAAAGTTGTATTTATATGCAGTCATCCTTTTACAGCCTGTGCGATGCTGTGGTAGGACGAAGCTGTGACAAATAGAAGATGGAGTAGTAGGAACTAGAGTAGGGAAGGAGAGAGAGAGAGCTAAATAAATCACAGGAGCAGCTGATGCAATGAAAAACATGAACATTTGTAGAATAAACAAGCATGGCCCGATCTTGGCTTTCATAGCTGCACAGCGCAGAATATGCATCTTTCATAGACAGACCAGGACAAAATGCAGCTCAAAGAATATACATTTTATATTGCTTGATAACTAAACAAAACTAACTAAAAAAACCCAACTCAAAACAGCATTCCTGATTTAACAGGTGGTGCATAGGGAGTGGAGGAGTAGCCTAGTGGTTTGAGCAATGGCCTCATACCCAAGAGAACAGTGTTTGATTCCCACTGACACTCTTTGTGATCTTGGGTATGTCACTTTACCCTCTATTCATTGCCTCAGAAGAAAAGACCTGGCAATCTACTTCAGTCATACCTTGCTAAGAGGCTGTTGGGTTGCCAGGAGTCAGCATCTACTTAAAGGCATCTAAAAAAATGTATCTATATTGGCATATTCACAGTCTCTGATACTGATAATGTAGTCTACTCAATGCATTGCAAAACTTCACCATAGTTCAGGCAGAGATGGTCCAGTGAATAGGGGTGATCAGGCTTGGAGAAGATGGCCACTCAGGCAAGTATAGTGGGAGGGTAGTCCAAAGAAGATGAAGGTGTGGATAGATGACCAGGTGGCTGTACAGCTGATATCCAACAGGGAGGAGGAGTGGAGTTTGGCCAGTATGATACCCAAGGTCTAATGTGGTGGGTTTCATCCAGGAGCAAAACATCAACAATTCTGCTATCCCATCAACATATACCACTAGTCTATCAAGCAAAACCACCATACATTCCCTGATAAAACCTACTTATATAGGGTGAAAACAAGTGCTGGGTTGGAACATTGATGATCTACCATTCAGATATTCATCATTCCTGTGCTTCTACAGGTGATTGGATAATGGTTCACTTTGAAGAATCATCAAAAATAATGGAGTAGACAATTGTGTTTTATTTTTTATTATTTTTATTGAGTTTTACAACTGCAAAATTTGTAGAAGCAAAACACAAACTTGTAACATCTGGTTATTCACCATGACCCCCAATACTGTACACTTTTCTAAGGTAAGATATATCATCTAATGTATACTCTTTTTCCTGTCCACTTTACTAGAAAAGAAATAAAGTAGAGCTATACTTTGTATCTGTAGGCTATATTCACAGGGTTCCAGGGATCTTTTAGCTGGTTTAGGTGAGGGTTGATACATATAAGTTCAGAGTATCCCACTTTTTAAGCAGGTCACTACAGTAGGGGTTTTGTGCCACATTGGCCACGTCATACCATAGGTTCCACCAGTGATCTGCAGTAAGTTGTGAAGAGACTTTCCACTGCACCATAATTACTTTTAAGGCTAAATGTATCATTAAATCTAACAGTTTATGATCTTTCTTTTTTGCAATGAGAGGATTCCTGCTAAGGATTTATATACAATTGTATGATATGAGAGTGTTTCTTGAATCCTTAAATATTGAGTAATGCGTAATCATACTTGTTGCCAATAGATTTTAAGATTTGAGCAATAGTATATCATGTGAGACATTGTACCTATATCAGCCCATACAAGACCAGCAAGCATTTCACTGTTGGGATTTCCATTTTGCCACTGTTAAGGGAGTCAAGAACATTTGGTGAGCTAGAAAGTATAAAGTTTGGGTAAGAGAGGTTGCTTGAGTGATCCTAATTTGAGATTCCCAAAAGATATCCCACACCTTAAGACAATTGTGTTTTAAAAAATATTATCAATACGGTTCATGAGGAAGATTGATGTACTGCAAATATCAAAAGTCTACTAAAAAGATTTGTAAGACTTTTTAAAGAAGTTGATTGGCCTGAAGATCTGGGTGAAACATTTGGGACACTGTGGGGTGTATAAGATTTGATAGTTTATGTGTATGTGTGTGTATTCCAGTTGTTTTTATAAGTATATAGAGATTTATACTATGTGGTAAACTTCTTTTATGGATTAAAGTAGATTGAACAAATAATTAAATAATATTATTAAAAATAATTTAGACTGGTTGTGTTTGTCTGTTATAATAACACTACATTCTATAGATTTTTCTGTACAGGTATTTTTGGTGAGGCTTTTGTGTGTTAGTTGTACTGCCTTAAATGAATCATCAGACAGAGCTAGTATTGTTTATTTTTTGAGCAAGACTTGAGCTTAGTTTTGCATCTTTATTTTAAAAAGATCTCTGTGCCCTCTCTGGGTCTACCAATTAGGATTTTCCTGGATAATGCTCAGGCAGCACAAGAGAAATGGAAATTAATTTTGACCATGAGGCAAGAAACATTAACTTTAGACGCTATGTTCTGTGGTACCCTCGCAAGTGCTTAGTAAAGATTCTGAATGTTAGATGTGTTTTTCTTTTGCCTGAGCATTTGCAGGCTTTTTTGGATGTTAAGAAATTGGCTTCTTCAGCCTCTCCTACCATTTAAGGGAATGTTTACTAAACCGTCTTAACGTGCGCCCGGCGATAGTGTGCAGGCTGCCATAAAAGGAGTGGGCATGTCGGTCTTAAAGTAACAAAACGGGATTAACGCGCGATAACGTGCACTGCACACATTATTGGGTGAGACGCCGCTAAGCACGTTAACGCGCGGTAATCTTACATAGGCGCGCAGACATGCAAGCACAGAAGTAGAGGTATAGCGCAATGGTTAATACACTGACTGATGGTACAGGAGTCATGAGTTTGATCCCCAGTGTGCATAATCCATAAGGCTAGCTGAGGCAGTAGCTTTTACATGTAAGTATTGATTTGTGAGGCATTTTATTTGTAGTTTAATTAGTGCTGCCAGCAAACACACCCTCACGTGCCGTAACCTAAGATGCCACATAAGGCGCCCTATAAGGCACTCCATAGGGCACATTATAAAGTGCACTGTCCGCCAAGGCACCCTATAATGTCCCCTATAGGGCACCCTATAAGGCACTTTAGAGGACACCTGATAAGGCATCTTATAAGGTGCTTTATAGGGTGCCCTATAAGGCGCCTTATCAGGTGTCCTCTAAAGCACCTTATAGGGCGCCTTATAAGGTGCCTTATGGGGCGCCCTATGGTTACAGTACACCAGAGCTACTCAATTCCAGTCCTAGAGATCTGCAACCCTGCAGGCTTTTGGGATATCCCTAATGATATGCATGAGATATATATGCATTAGAGATAGCCTGCCAACCTGACTGGTTTTTGGCCCTCCAGGGCTGGATTTGGAGACCCCTGCCTTACACCTCTGTCATTTAAGATTGTAAGTGGGCAAGGTGCAGATGTCCAAGACATCAAAAAGGTTAGAATTTGTCACATTCCTCCTTGCTTCTCACCACCACCAAAATATTGTCTATTAGACAACTTTTTGGTGGTTTTGAGAATCTAGGAGGAATGTGACACATTCTATCTACCCTTTTGATGTCTAGAACATCTGTACCTTGCCCACTCACAATCTTAAATGACAGAGGTGTGAGGCAGGAGTCTCCAAATCCAGCCCTGGAGGGCCACAAACCAGTTAGGTTGGCAGGCTATCTCTAATGCATATATATCTCATGCATATCATTAGGGATATCCCAAAAACCTGCAGGGTTGTAGACCTCCAGGACCGGAATTGAGTAGCTCTGCAGTACACTGAGGGTGTTTCTGCTGGCAGCACTAATGTACATTAAAAATAGACAATGCCTTGGACAGCCTTATGAAATAACCCCACCATGGGTTTGAACCCATGACCTCTGGCCCCACAGGCAGTGAAGCAACAAGTGGGGTACAGCTCTATAGCTGCTAACAAGCCCCTGGCTGACTGCAGAAGGACTGCACGTCACCACACAAACTGTCTGCTGTGGTTACCAGGATAGGGTTAACCCACCCATACCCATGATGCACTGCACATGCAAATCAGCAGTCTACAGATGGGCACAAGATGGGGTATGCACCCCACACCACCTCGACCTGGTAGGGGGAACCGACCGTGTGTGGTACTAGCATAGAGTAGCTACAGACCGTCACATTGTGCGGGTACTGTGCTCACCCTGAGGGTGAGGTGGGGCACCCAGTACCAGGTCCACAGCACCTTTCATGGCTGTAAAACGCTATGCTGCAGGTTCCCATCAGTGCTGCTGTGTGTGATAGGTAGTTCCTGCAGACACACCTAGGATACATCTGTGTTCTCCTGTATTTTCAGTTGTGTCTAGTTCTTATGGGCTATGATACACCAAGAATAGTGTATATCCTGTGTTGGTGCCATGGTTACAAGATGTAGGTGAAGAGAGGGTGTTTGGACCCATAAGCAGATTATGTACCACCACACAACTCATCCTCTGGGGCTCAGGGTGGGAAACAGGATCACCCACCAACAGATCCACATTCTACGTCCCTGCAATGGTGGCAGTAGAGGCGACCATCACCCCCAGTCCTGCTGGGGAACAGACACCCTACAGGGCAGGCAATGCAGAGCTATACACATCCATAAAGCAATAACAGACAGAAGGCAGGTCTGGAAATGCACAGCTGGCCGCCCCCCCACATTCTCCAGCCGCTACACCCTGCAAGGTGCTCCAGCAAAACACATACTAGCTGCAGACAGTCTGCTAGCTAGTCCATAGTGCTTGTTCCTGGAGAAGATGCATGTACCCAGAAATGGGATGTCCGCATACACACCAAACAGATAAGTCAGTGATTGGGCCACAAAAGAGAACCCATAAATATCACATGAAAAAAATACTATACAGCACTATGGGGGAACCTAGCCATGACATGGTCACTACTCAGTCAGGGTGAGAGTGCCCTCCCAGCAGGACATGCTGTGGCCACCCTGTCCGTGCTGGTGGTGGCCGGGCACTACAATGTCCCAGCCAGTGCCCTATGTCCTGTGAAGATGCATCCTGCCCAGGCCACCCTGTCCAGGCTATGCCCACAGTACCTTGCTCCTCATTATGCACATTGGCAGGCTAACATGGGCAACAGTGCAAGAAGTGTGGGCTGAGTAAGGTGTTGGCAGCCACCACACACTGGATAGACAGACACACACTCCCACACCTATGCCAGCATTGTGCAACTATAGAGGCTTTTGGCAGCCCTGACCACTGCACCAGTCCTGGGCACAGTGCAGGCATGCCTATGGTACGCAATACTGTTGGGGTCACTCCCCAGGGTGGTAAACACTGTCAGACACCAGACCTAAAACACACTCCACAGACATCAGAGAGGTTGCTATGATACAGCTCAATGAGCAGATTGTGCTTAACTTAGGAATTGCTATCTGCCAGTAATTATAGCAACCATTTAATATATGTGTACCTTATTCCAAGGTTTAGGGTGGCATTGCTAAGGTATGCAAGTGCTAGAATTGGGAGATGCACGCAGGGCCCAACATCCTGCCTCTCCAGGAGGCTTTGGATAATGGAGACTGTGGGTGAGGGTGTGTCTGCCTCTGTTGGCTGCTGCTCTAGGGCAGAGGTGCCCAACTCCAGTCCTGGTGGGCCAAACACTGTTTGAGTTTTCATGCTGTTCCTAATGAATATGCATGAGATACATCTGCATACCATGGTGGCGGTGCATAGAAATGCAGCACAGCCATGTTTATTAGAGGCGGCATAGAATCTGAATGGTGTTTAGCCCTCCAGGGCTACGTTTTGGAGACTCTGCTCTAGGTAATGCACATGTTTATGGTGTCTGTGCTCTGTAGGGTAAAATGTAGGCGTTTTGGGCATGTTTACGTTATCTGCAATAAATGTTCTGTCTGTTTTAGCAGTGGGTAAAATATGGGGACTGGGTTGGCAGGAACCACAGCTGGCACTTGAACCTGTGACCTTCTGCTCCTGAACACACTGGCTGTGTGTATTGCACCACTGTGTTGCCACAGAGACCGTGCATTCCCTGGGGATAGCATGACTGTTCGTTAGACAGAGCCTGTCTGTTGCAGTGCATGACACCCACCTAAACAGGGCTAGGTCATGGTCTGCTGTGGGCAGCTGCCACTGCCCCCTCCACCACCAGTACCCATCTGCCACCATGCTTACATGCCCTTCTGCTGGTGGTGCGCAGTCTCAGGCCATCCAGTGTGCCGGTAGGCGGCTGCCTATGGTGCGGGTTCTGGGGTAGGGGTTCCTGCATAGCTATCCACGCTTCCCCCCCAGCACCGCCTGCCAATGTTCTGTGCCCTTGGGCAAACCTGCTGGGTACTATCCCCGTGACACTGTGGGAAACACACTCATGCCCATGGTGGGCCCTCAGCAGTTGCTGTCTGGCTGCTCTACTGTTTCAGCATTCCTATGGGCCACCTAGGCATCACCCTGGGCCACACTGTGGCCCAGCTGCACCACAGCATGTGCCGCCTGCAGCCCTCTGTGTCCCCTTTTACAGCATCTGTCCAGTTGCCCGCTCTGACATGCCCGCCCTGCTGTTGCGGAACATGTGCATGCCATAATGACTGCTTCTTGGTGCAGCTGGTTCATGAACCGACCAAAGGGGAAGCCATATTAGACCTAGTCCTTAGTGGAACACCAGATCTAGTGCAAGAGATAAGGTTGTTGGGGCCACTTGGCAATAGTGATCATAGCATGATTGCCTTTGATTTAATTAGTGGTGGAGGGATAGTAAGGAAATCCACAGTACTACCTTTTAACTTTCGAAAGGGAGAATATGATAAAATGAGGAAAATAGTTAAGAAAAAACTAAAAGGAGCAGTTGCAAAGGTTAAAGACTTACATCAAGCTTGGGTGTTGTTGAAAAATACTATCTTGGAAGCCCAGACCAGCTGTATTCCATGCTTTAAGAAAAGAGGAAGGAAGTCCAAAAAACTGCCAGCATGGTTTAAAGGGGAGGATGTTGCCAAAAAAGCATCTTTCAGGAAATGGAAAAAAGAGCCAAACGACGAAACCTGGAAACAGCACAAGCACTGGCAAGTCAAATGCAAGGCATTGATAAAGCAGGCAAAGGGAGAATTTGAGAAGAAGCTTGCTGCGGAAGCAAAAACGCGAAAGAAAGATTTTTTCAAGTACATTTGTAGCAAAAAACCTGTGAGAGAGTCAGTTGGTCCATTAGATGATAGAGGAGTTAAAGGGGCACTAAGAGGAGACAAGGCAATAGTGGAGAGACTGAATGAATTCTTTACTTCAGTGTTTACCGAGGAAGATGTAGGGATGTTACCCATGACTGAAGTGGTATTTAAAGGTGCGGAATAATTAAAGGAAATATCGATACATCGGGAAGATGTATTACAACTATTAGATAAACTGAAGAGTAGGAAATCACCTGGGCTGGATGGTATACATCCAAGGGTGTTAAAAGAACTGAAATATGAGATTGCAGACCTGCTATTAGTAATCTGTGAATTTTCATTAAAATTATCTGTAATACCTGAAGATTGGAGGATAGCCAATGTAACGCCAATTTTTAAAAAGGGTTCCAGGGGTGATCCGGGAAACTACAGACCGGTGAGCCTGACATCAGCACCGGGAAAAATGGTAGAAACCATCATAAAGAATAAAATTACTTAGCATGTAGATAGTCGTGGCCTAATGGGAGACAGCCAACATGGCTTTAGACAAGGAAGATGTTGTCTTACTAATCTATTATGTTTTTCTGAAAGCGTGAATAAACAGGTGGACAAGGGTGAGTCAGTTGATATAGTGTATCTGGACTTTCAGAGACTCCCTCATCAGAAACATTTGGCAAAATGAAAGAGTCATGGGATAGGAGGCAGTGTACTACTGTGGATCAAGAACTGGTTAAAAGATAGAAAGCAGAGTGTTGGGCTAAATGGCCAATTTTCCCAGTGGAGAAAAGTGAATAGTGGTGTACCCCAGGGATCTGTGCTGGGTCCACTGCTTTTTGACATATTCAGAAATGACCTGGAAAGTGGAATAACGAGTGAGGTTATCAAATTTGCAGATGATACAAAACTATTTAAAGTTGTTAAAAACCAAGAGGATTGTGGAATATTGCAAGAGGATCTTGATAAATTGGAAGACTGGGCATCAAAATGGCAGATGAAATTTAATGCGGACAAGTGCAAAGTTATGCACCTAGGGAAGAACAACCCAAACTATGGTTACACGATGCAAGGTTCCACATTGGGAACCACCACCCAGGAAAAAGATTTAGGCATTATTGTGGATAGCATGTTAAAACCCTCGGCCCAGTGTGCAGCGGCAGCTAAGAGAGCAAATATAATGCTAGGTATCATAAGGAAAGGAATGGAAAATAAAACAAAAGATATTATAATGCCTCTATATCGTTCCATGGTGAGACCGCACCTTGAATATTGTGTGCAATTCTGGTCACCGTATCTTAAAAAGGATAGAGACGGCTGAGGGGAGATTGGCCAATGCCTCCTGGAGAGGCAGGACATTGGGCCCTGCCTGTATCTCCCAATACTAGCAGTTGCAAACCTTAGCAATGCCACCCTACACCTGGGTATACGGTACACAGCTATCATACGCTTCCTATGATAACTGGCATATATCAATTCCTACGTTAAGCACATTTTGGCCATTGAGCTCCACCATAACAATCATTCTGATGTTTGCGGTGTGTGCTGCAGGTCTGGTCCCTGACAGTGTCTACCACCCTGGGGGGTGACCCCCAACAGTATTGAGTACCATATCCATGCCTGTACTGTGCCCAGGACTGGTGTGGTGGTTATGGCTACTGACCTCCTCTATAGTAGCACAATGCTGGCATAGGTGTGGGGGTGGCTGTCTGTCTATCCAGTGTGTGGTGGCTGCAAACACCTTCCACAGCCCACACTGCCAGCAATGTTGCCAGTATTGGGCTGCCAATGTGCATAATGAGGAGCAAGGTACCATGGGTATAGGCCGGACAGGGTGGCCTGGCCAGGGTGCATCTGCACAGGGCATAGGGCACTGACTGGAACATTGTAGTGCCCGGACACCACCTACACCAGAACTACTCAATTCCAGTCCTGGTGGCCCGCAACCCTGCAGGGTTTTGGGATATCCCTAATGATATGCATGAGATATATATGCATTAGAGATAGCCTGCCAACCTGACTGGTTTGTGGCCCTCCAGGGCTGGATTTGGAGACTCCTGCCTTACACCTCTGTCATTTAAGATTGTGAGTGGGCAAGGTACAGATGTTCTAGACATCAAAAGGGTAGATAGAATGTGTCACATTCCTCCTAGATTCTCAACACCACCTAAAAGTTGTCTAATAGACAATATTTTGGTGGTGGTGAGAAGCAAGGAGGAATGTGACAAATTCTAACCTTTTTGATGTCTTGGACATCTGCACCTTGCCCACTTACAATCTTAAATGACAGAGGTGTAAGGCAGGGGTCTCCAAATCCAGCCCTGGAGGGCCAAACACCAGTCAGGTTGGCAGGCTATCTCTAATGCATATATATCTCATGCATATCATTAGGGATATCCTAAAAACCTGCAGGGTTGCGGGCCACCAGGACTGGAATTGAGTAGCTCTGACCTACACAGACAGGGTGACCTCAGTATGTCCTGCTGGGAGATCACTCTCACCCTGACTGTGCAGTGACCACAGCATGGCTAGGCACCCCCATATTGCTATATGGTATTTCTCTTGTGTGATAGATATGGGTTTCCTTTTGGGGCCCAGACACTGATATATCTGCTTGCTGTGTATGCTGACATCCCAGTTCTGGGTGCATGCATCTTCACTGGGAACATGCACTATGGACTAACTAGCAGACTGTTTGTAGCTGGTATGTGTCTTGATGGAGTAGGGTGCAGCAGCTGATGGCTTGCTGCAGGAGGATAACAGATAGTGGTGAGGTGCAGCTTACCATAACCTGGTCTAATGTCTGTTTGCTATTGTGTTATGGATGTGTATAGAGCTGCATTGACTGCCCTGTGGGTTGTCTGTTCCTCAGCAGAACTGGGGTTGATGGTCCCCTCTACTGCCACCTTTACTTGCAGGGAGGTACAATGTGGATCTATTGATCAGAGACCATGTTTGCCACCCTTGGTGTTGGGGGGGGGGGGTGGTGGTGATGCATGGCCCACCTGGGGGCTATATGTGACTGAGACAGACAAACAGAGATATCCATGGTGTTTGTGCAAAATCTACCTATCTTACACATTAACACTGCTTTGGACCTCCGGCATGGCTTCCATCAGCAATGGAAGGTGTTGTGGACCTGGTCCTGGGCGCCTCATCGCACACTCAGGGTGAGCACAGTACCCGCACAATGTGACGGTGTGTAGCTACTCTGTGCCAGTAAAACACCCGGTCCATACCCCTACCAGGCCGAGGTGCTGTGTGGGTGCACCCGGTCACTTCCTCCTACCAGGCCGAGGTGCTGTGGGGGTGCATTCCCCATCTTATGTTCATCTGTGGACAGCTGATTTGCATGTGCAGTGCATCATGGGTATCCTGGAGACCACAGCAGACTGTCTGTGTGGTGACGTGCAGGCTCTCTGCAGCCAGTCAGGGGCTTGCTAGCAGCTATAGAGATGTAGCCCAATGGTTACTTCACTGCCTGTGAAGCCAGAAGTCATGGGTTTAAACCCATAGTGGGGTTATTTGATAGGGTTGTCCAAAGCATTGTTTTTCTTTAATGTACATATTTTGATGCCAGCAAAAACACCCTCAGCGTACTGTACCCATAGGGTGCCTCTGAGGGCGCTTTATAGGGCACCCTATAGGGCACCTTATGGTTCCCATCCATATAAGGTGCACTATACATTATCCTGTGACGCAACTTATAGGGTGCCCTATAGGGGATATATTAGGGTGCCGTGGCGGACAGTGCACTTTATAATGTGCCCTATGGAGTGCCATATAGGGTGCCTTTTACGGCACCTTCCATTACGGCACGTGAGGGCGTGTTTGCTGGCAGCAACTAATAAAATAAACATACGGTGCTGCAGGAACAGATATGTACATTGAAAAGCTGATGACACAGCAAGCCTTACATATTAGGCACCCTGGGGAGCTACCTCATGACCCCTGTATGAGCAGTCAGTGCCTTAACCATTGTGCTCCACTGCTGCTCCTCCATGCATGTCAGCGCACCTACGTATGCTTTTCATTCCTTAAACTGCACAGTGCTGCCATCAAAAACAGTACTCTGACCTTGCGGTACCTCATACGGCACCCTCTAAAGCGCCCTATAAGCAACATTCTAGGGTGCCTTGGCGGACAGTGCACTTTAAAATGTGCCTTATAGGGCACCTTATGTTAACACGCTTTGAGGGTGCGTTTGCTAGTAATGATAATTTATCTAAAAATAACATGCCCCCTAAAGCACTCTTCCCCATAATACACAATGCCTCAGCCAGCGTTGTTCAATTGGACACGGTGGGGGATTGAACCCCTGTTCCCTGCATCATTGGTCAGCGTCTTAACCATTGTGCTGTGGCTCTGATCCTGTGCTTGTATATCTGCGCGCCGCCTTATGCCTGCCAATAATAGAACAGCCTCCTAAATCAATAGCGCACCGCCTAATGCCCATCTGCCTGCCGCCTTCTGCCGCCCATTATTTGTATGCCTCCTAAAATATCACCTCAGCCAGCCATTGAGCACAGTGGGGGATTGAACCCCTGATCCAGGCACCATTGGTAAGTGCCTTCACCATTGTGCTGTGGCTCTGCTTTTCTGTTTGCATAGCAGCGCGCCACTTATACCTCTCAGTATTAGAATGCCGCCAAAAACATCAGCGTGCTGCCTTATGCCTCCCAAAGCATCAGTGCGCTGCTTTATGCCACCCAGTATTTCTCTGCCTCATAAATTAACACCTCAGCCAGCGTCATTGAGCACTGTGGGGGATTGAACCCATGCTCCCTGTACCATTGGTAACTGCCTTAACCATTGTGCTGTGGCTCTGCTCTTCTGTTTGCACATCAGCACGCCACATATGCCTCCCGCGCAGCTATCCGATGAGCTAAGGTGCGGGGCGCACAAGGGTGCCGCGCACCTTAGCACATATGTCAATCACGGCTTTTCTTCTTCAGGACGGAACGCCCACTCCTTATATGGCACCCACACACTACCGGGGCCCGCACTTTACCGGGGTTTTAGTAAACATGCCCCATAGATTTATCAGCTTAAGAACCTAAGAAATCCCTTTTACCCCAAAATGTAGAGTTTATTTCAGATGATTATACTCACAAGTGTAGATCTACTTCCAGTTTTAACAGTCCTTCAAGACTGGATGACATCAAGAAGGTTGCATTAGAAGAAAGTGAGAAGTCTCTACAAAAGATGAAAAGGCAAAAATGGCCAAATTGGATTACTGAAGAAACTCTGAAAATTGCCCAGAAACGTAGAGAAGTTAAAGCCAGAGGAGAAAGAAAGGCACTCTCAGACCTCAACAGAGTTTTCCAATGTGCGGCAAGAGAAGACAAGGAGAAGTACTACAATGACATATGCAAGGAAATAGAAGCAGAAACTATTAAAGAAAGAACAAGATCGGCTTTCCTAAAGCTACGAGAGTTAAAGAAAAAATTCCAGCCTTGAATTGGAATGCTAAAAGATGCTGAATGGCCCATGTTGAATGATACTGAGAAGATCAAGAAAAGGTGGAAAGAATATACAGAGTCATTATACCATAAAGATCAAGTGGACCAACAGCCATTTCAACCTGTACCTTATGATCAGAAACCATTGGTGATGAAAGAAGAAGTTGAAGCAGAAATGAAAACCTTATCAAAGAACAAAGCACAAAACATGGACGGCATTTCCACTGAAGTATTACAGCAATTGGATGAAACTGTTACCAAACTTATAAGGCTCTGCCAGGAAATTTGGAAGACAACATCATGGCCAACTGACTGGAAAATATCTGTGTTTATGCCTATACTAAAGAAAGGTGATCCAAATGACTGTGGAAATTATAGCACAATCACACTAATCCCACATGCCAGCAAGATTCTACTCAAGATCATTCAATAGAGACTACAATCATACCTGGAACGAGAACTGCGTAAGTGAAAGCAGGGTTCAGGAAAGGGTGAGAAACAAGAGACATCATCGTGGATGTGAGCTGGATCCTTGAAAAAAAACAAAAGAATACCAATAGGATATCTATATGTGTTTTATCGACTACAGTAAGGATTTTTACTCTGCAAACCATGAGAAACTCTGGGTCACATTAAGAAGCATGGGTATACCAGATCATCTGATAGTTCTCTTGAACAACCTTTACATTGATCAAGAAGGAACAATTTGAATGGAACAAGGAGAAACAGAGAGCTGAATGGCTGGAGGACATAAGGATTGCTTGATAACTTGTCTGTCTGGTGCAAAGGTAGCAGACCTCATGCGCCACCTAGACAAAGATTTAGAGGGGGAGTCTGCTGTTTTGGTACAAGGGGCACTAAGAGGGGGCAAGGCCATAGCAGAGAGACTGAATGAATTCTTTGCTTCAGTCTTTACTGAGGAAGATGTAGGGATGTTACCCATGGCTGAAATGATATTTAAAGGTAATGCTGCAGAAGAATTGAACGAAATTCGATACACTGGGAAGATGTATTACAACTATTTGATAAACTGAAGAGTAGCAAATCACCTGGACTGAAATATGAAACTGTAGACTTACTATTAGTAATCTGTAAACTATCATTAAAATCATCTGTAATACCTGAAGATTAGAGGATGACCAATGTAATGCCAATTTTTAAAAAGGATTCCAGGGATGATCCGGGAAACTACAGACCGGTGAGCCTGAGTAGATACTGGAAAAAATGGTAGAAACTATTATAAAGAACAAAATTACTGAACATGTAGATAGTCATGGCTTAATTGAAGACAGTCAACATGGCTTTAGCCAAGGAAGGAACACAAGGAGATCAGACACCCTCATAATAGGTACAAAGGAACACAAGGAACGAGTTGTGTATGGAGGTCACAGGTGCTTTATTGAATAAAAGCCCCTACGTGTTTCAGCAGATGCCTTCCTCAGGGGGTACACATCCTCAGAAAAAAAATAAATAAATAATAAGACCATAATTAATAACAATAATATATAATACATATGCAAAAACTAATATTGAACAAATATATAAATAACTCAATAAATATCGAAACACAGTTAAAAACAATGAAAAAATATGTTAAAATACAAAAATGTAAGGCAAATAAGATAGTAAAGTGCCAGATCACATCATAGTACTCAAACCACATATGCAAACCCAAAGTTGGGACAGAAAAGAGAGAGATGAGGAGAAGCTAAGGTGTGCCATATCTAATATCTATGAAAAAGGGTACTCACAATAGCAAACTGTGGAAATGTATCTTGACAAGAACACCAATAACTGAAAAAATAAATCTGCGGGGAAAAAAACAGGAGTCTATCATAAAACAGTATTGTTATATCAGTGGTGAAATCTACTCCCTCATGTTGCCATATCTGATGGAGAAGTGAATACATCTATACCCTCAGCACAGCAAATAATAATCTTTATTTTTTAATTTTAAACAAGAGTCTATTATGGGAAAGGGGAGGGGTATATATCAGCACCATGTCATAGGGTGGATCAGGAACTGGTTAAAAGACAGAAAGCAGAGGGTAGGGCTAAATGATCAATCTTGCCAATAGAGAAAGGTGAATAGTGGAGTACCCCAGGGATCTGTGCTGGGTTTGCTGCTTTTTAACATATTCATAAATGACCTGGAAATGAGAATAACGAGTGAAGTAATCAAATTTGCAGATGACACAAAATTATTCAAAGTTGTTAAAACCCTAGAAGATTGTGAAAAATTGCAAGAGGACCTTGATAAATTGGAAGACTGGATGTTCAAATGGCAGATAAAATTTAATGTGGACAAGTGCAAAGTTATTCATGTAGGAATGAACAACCCAAACTATGGTTACATGATGCAAGGTTCCATATTAGGAACCACCAACCAGCAAAACGATTTAGGCGCCATCGTGGATAACATGTTGAAACCCTCCGCCTAGTATGCAATGGCCACCAAGAAAGCAAATAGAATGTTAGGAATCACAATCATTCCATGGTGCAACCGTACCTTGAATATTGTGTGCAGTTCTGGCCACCTTATCTTAAAAAGGATATAATGTTATTAGAGAAGGTACAGAGAAAAGCCACCAAAATGGTAAAGGGGATGGAAAGATGCCCCTATGAGGAGAGGCTAAAATGGTTAAAATTCTTCAACCTCGAAAAGAGATGACTGAGGGGAGATATGATAGATGTCTATAAATTAATGAATGGAGCGGAACTGGTAAACGTAGATTGATTGTTTATGCCATCAAAATATAGAAAGACTAGGAGACATACCATGAAGCTACAGTATAACCCATTTAAGACTAATAAGAGAAAATATTTTTTCACTCAACGTGTAATCAAATTCTGGAATTCATTACCGGAGAATGTAGTAAAAGCTGTTAGTGTAGCAGGGTTTTAAAAAGATTTGTACAAGTTCCTGGAGGAAAGGTCCATAAACCATCATTAAAGGGGTCCTGGGAAATCTACTGCTTGCCCTAATACAAGCATTGTGGAACCTGTTCCCTTTCAGGAAACTGCTAAATACTTGTGACTTAGATTGACCACTGTTGGAAACAGGATACTGGGCTTGATGGACCTTTGTCTGACCCAGAATGGCATATCTTATGTTCTTATGTTCTTAAAGCAGCAAAGCGATTTTGCAGGCAGTCAATTTGCTATGGTAGCATTTTCTGGTGGTATATTCTCAAGTTTGTAAAATTGGTTGGTAAGTTTGTAAAATTGGTTGTATTTATAAGGTTGGATGGTATAGGCTATTTGACCTGTGATGTGAAGTGTCTGCTATTTCCCTATAGTGATTCGTCACTGTATGAGGGATATTAGCCATCCTGAGGTCATTTTTGCCTGCTAAAATAAATTATTGTAATAAGATTAATATTGGTTGTTAATATTTGAGTAAAGCATAGTACAGGGTTTGATTTATATTTTGGATTATTGCTTCCCTGAGACAGCTTTGTGGTGGTATATTCTCAAGGCCATATTTTGCTACATTCATGAGTGGCTTGCTCTTTTTCAACTTTAACTTGAATTTGCATACTAGTAATTGGTGATCTGTACCACAATAAGCTACAGGTTTTGTCTTTACTAATGTTATAGAGCTTTTCCATCATTGACTTCCACAGTTGTAGTCAATTAGATTTTTGTACAGTCAACTGGGTGAAGTCCATGTGTACAGCTACCACTTGTGTTGCTGGAAGAAAGTGTTTGAGATGAATAGATCATTGGTCTTGCAGATTTCTATCAGTTCCCATCTTCATTTGTATTGCCAAGTCCATATTTTCCAACCACTTTGCCTTCTTCTTTGTTGCCAACTTTTGTATTCCAGTCACCCATGACTATCAGGATATCCTGTTTGCATGTTTTGTCAATTTCAGCTTGTACTTGTTCATAGAACTCATCAATCTCATCCTCTTCTGCAGCTGTTGTTGTGGCATATACCTGAATTATAGTTGTGTTGATGGGCATTCCTCATAGACAAATATAAATTAAGCGTTCACTGATTGCATTGTATTTCATTATAGTTCTTGCAAGTTCCTTTGATTATAAATGCAACACCATTTTTTTCTGTCTTTCACTTCCAGCATAGTAGATCATGTGATCATCATATGGAAAGTGTCCGATGCCAGTCCTTTTCAGTTTGCTGACACCCAAAAGATTGAGTTGTACAAGTTTGATTTCATTATTGACCTCCTCCAACTCTCCTTGGTTCATGCTTCGCACATTCCATGTCCCAATATGTAAGATATCTTTTCAGCTTCTGACTCTCATTTCATGTGCTGCTACATCAGCAGTCAGACGCCCAAAGGGTTTTGATCTAACCACATCATAAATGCTGACTTTACCCTGAAAAGTCTTCAGCTCTTCTCCAGTGGCCAGTTGATTGCCTTCCAACCTGAAGATCTCATCTTCCAGCACTATAGTGCAATTTGTTTTGTTGTGACTATCCATTGGGTATTCATGGCAAGATATGGAAGTAGATTGCCAGGCCTTTCTTCCATGCAGCTAATTCTACTGTAGTGTTGTCATTGTCATAGAAAAGTGATTCTCTGCTGCAAACACTGTCCCATTCTGCTGCTGCCCAGATGGGTGGTTTATCTTGGTCTGGCACCTCAACTGAGACCTGTCTATCTCGGGAGACCCAGACAATAGTTAAGCTACCGATAGCTTAGCTCTCAGCATCACTGATGCACACAAGCCCTCACAGCACAACAAGTGGCAAAACAAGTGACGGAACTCATATATTAAAAAAAAAAAGAAAGGCAGCACTTAGGTTGAGCTGAATTGTCAATATGTCTCTGAAACTGACAAGATGTTAAGTGACCTCATTTAAGTGTGGTCTCTGTACTATGACAGAAATGGAAGCCTATAGAAAAGAGATTTGGCTGCCCATCTATATGAGAATGGATTTCCTCATGATATAGGGGCTGAACACCTAGAGGATATTCCTGATGGCTCTGAGCTCCAAAATGTTGATGGGGAGGTACATCTTGAAAGAGGTCCATAGTTCCTTTGTGTCCAGGAGCTTCAAGGCACCTGTTGTGAATGTCAGCTGAGGTAAGGTGTCTGGAAGAGATTTCCAGTTGGCAGGTTGCCTGTATCTATCCACCAGGCAGGGGCTTTGCAGGTAGAGTGGTTAATCGGGATCATGCGAGAAAGTGGCTATGAATGTTGTTTCCACCACTTGCAGAAGTGCTGCTGCAGCTGGCACAAATGGAGTTTGGCTAGTGTGACCACATGTACTGATACCACCAGGTGTCCCAAGAGGCATAGAAGGATCCCGGAGGTGATGTTCTAAGTGAGGGACACAATTGCATTCACCCTCAGAATGGGGTGGAAAGTTCTAGACAGGGTTGTTTAGTTTTCTTCCCCATTGAATTCCAAAGATTGTTTTGGTGACATATGATTTTTTGGCATTAGTGGTGAAGCTGAGACTCTGGTGGAGGAAATCACTGTATACTGTGAGGGTAAACTGATGCAAGGATCCTATGATGTGCCACTCATCAGGATAGAGGAAGTCAAAGATCCCTTGTCTGCAGAGATGTGTTGTGGTGGCTACAGAACACTTGGTGAACTTTCTCAGAGGAAAGGAGAGGCCAAACAGGAAAATCTGCTATTGGTATGATCTAGAATGTACAAGTGGAGGTATTTCTCATGCCTTGGAATATGGGAATAGGCATCCTGTAGATCCAGGAATGCGAGTCAATCATTGATCTGAGTAAGCACAAGGATAGTTCCGAGGGAGTGCATCCTGAGCTTCTATCTGAGGATGCATCTGTTGAGTATGTAGAGATCGAGAACTGGTCAGAGTCCTAATGTTTTCTCAGGCATAAGAAGTAGCAAGAGTAAAATCCTTGGTTGATTTCTGACTGGAAAACAGATTATATAACTGTTGCTTGGAGTAAAGAATGGACTTTTTTGAGGATCATGGGGGAGTCAAGGAGTCCAGGTACTCGTTGGGGGGCAGTGTGTGGGGGGGGGGGGGAAGGATTGTGGAAGCAAATATGGTAGCCATGCCTTATACTGCTGAGTACCCACTTGTCAATGGTTTTATGCTCCCAGCTCTCTGTAAAGTGAGAGAAATAGCTCCACATAGAGAGGGGCTCCACATTAGTAGTCAAAGGCTAGAAGTGCTTTTAGGGGCCAGAGGTTTGGCTTGTTTTTCTTGCCTCCACTTCTTCTGGTGTGATCTCTACTGATAGGAAATGTAAGACTGGGATCTCAGGTGTTCAGGTTACCGTCTTGTTTAGATGTGCTAGCGATGCAGCGAAGTGTAAGGGTTTTTGGTACCACAATCCCTGATGCTTTCTTGGAGTAAATGCCTCATTTAGACCATCAGGAGAAAGGCTTTGGAGGATAGTGCAATGGTCCTTGATGACATCCACTGTCTCCTTGACTTTGTCACTGAAGAAATTCTCTCAGAAACAAGGAGCATCCACCAATTGCTTGTAGGTGTCCTTGCATAGGCCTGAGCTATGCTGTGCACCTGGATGCAGTGGAAACGCCCATCACATGAGCAGACATCTCAAAGGCATTAAATGCAGAGCAAATAATGTGTTTACTGCCTCCTCCTGGGAAGAGATACTAGGATGCCCTTGGCCTTTTCCAACAAGTGTCTTGATATAGGATTGCTTAAACTGTTGGACAGCAATTCTGGAGCAGATCATGATGCCATGGAAGACCTTTTTGCCCACATAGTCTAAGGTCTTCTGGTCTCTTTCTGGTGAGAGTGTGAGCTTTTGGCCCTTTTCATGGCAGACTCTACAACAATAGACTGGTGTGGGAGCTTAGGTTTGTCAAATTCAAGAATGGAGGTTCCTACCAAAGGACAGAATCCAGACACTCAGTGGACATATTTAAGTCACATCTACAGTACCAGGATCAGAGCCAAGGTCTATATGCAGATGTTGGGACGCATGGGAAGCCGTATTGAAAATGAAGCACCCCCAGCTGGACTTTAAATGAGAAACCTCCAGACTCTTGATGTTTGGAATGCCAGAGAAGGGAGTTTGTCAGACCTTGTCTCTGCATTGAGAAGGACTTTGTGCACTGCAACTGACAACACTGACTTCAGCATGTCCAGATATTTGATGGTATTATAAACTTCATTGTGAGGGTCAGGAGTGTCACTGGGCTTCAGATAAAGACCTATAGAAAGCTTCTGAAAGAACTTGGGGTAGGCGAGGTCCTCGAGCGATGAGGTCATGAGCAGAAGCAGAGATAGATCATCAGAGGGAAAGGCAAGAGAGGCATGAGAATCGGGGGTGGAGGTAAGATGGAGCTTTCTGACATAAGGAGGGGTTTCCATGGTAGTAGGGTCCCCTTATCTTCATCTGAGGAGTCAAGTTCCAGAGAGAATATTGGGTGCGGAGAGTACAGTGATGATGAAGGGTTGTGCTAGCCCTCTCTGGCATGGCCCCTGTTGAGGTTGTGGCTATGGGCAGTAGAGGCAGTGTAGGTATCTGTGCAGAGAGGTTGTGTGCCATGAATTTACTGAGATGTTCCAGCAGATGTTGCAAAATCAAGGAAGTAGATCCAGCAGGCAGCAAGGAAGGGAGTGGAGAGGTATGATGATCTCTGGCATGTTGATTGCTGAGAGTAAGATGATTTATGATATTTAAGGACAGTCCGAGGATATGGATGAGCTGTGGAATTTTCGTTTATGCTGGGAGTTTTGGCTTGTGCTGTGGGAATCTGAGATTTTCTTAGCAAAGTGGTGCTTATGGGGCCATGAGCTGTACAAATGCAGTAGGTCAGTATGCAGCCTTGGGTGGAAGGAATCTCCAGTGTCAGTGGGTGTGGCCAAAGCCAATGAAACCCGGACTTCATCAGCACCAGTGAAACAGACAGGGGTATTTATCTTTCTGTGGGGAGGAGCAATCTTACAGTACACTTTGTTAGGCCCAGGCAGTTCCCCTTTCAACTGGCCATAGAGAACAAGGGAAGGAGTGGAGTCAAGCTGGTTAGGAGGTCCATAGTTGGTAGAACTGGAAATGAGGCAAGAGTGTGCCTTAGAAACTGGGAAGGATGAATCTGTGGGGCTGCTGCAGCCATGGCTGAGAGTTAAGCCTCCTGTGTTTGCAGCCCAGGGCAATATCCTTTTGCAGTGTGGGCAGGAGTCAATGAGGGACTTCCAAAATTCCCTCTGAGCTATGGAAAAGCTACTTCCATCTTGAGGCACCAGATGATAACACACCTATATGTGGCTGACACATCCCTTCTAGTCCCATGAGAAAGCAGCACCTTTTATTTGGGTAAGTGCCACTGACGGGGATATTCAAAGACACTACTACTACTAATAATAATCATTTATATAGCACTTTATGAATAGTGCCACTAAATATCCTTACAGACCACCTCAACACTATCCAGATAGTGCCGAGGTGGTTTGTGGGCAGAACAGAGACAAAGTGGTGATTTATCCAGATAAAAGCAATATTCAGCACTGCTATATGAACAACTATATGCATAGCATAGTACAGCTCAAAGGATTCCTAAACTATCCAGAAGCAGTGCTTAATATCACTACTATCAGGATACTGCTGACACTGACTGCACTCTCAGGATATTCAGCTCCAGAGACTATCTAGATTTCAGAATTGAATATCTATTTTTTTTAGCTGCCTTGGCCAGTTTAAAAAAAAACAAACTGACTGCAGGCAGCTCAGTATTGACCTTATTAATTTGGGTAACTTATAGCAAGCAATTGACCAGGACTAATATGCCAAAAAAAAATCCCCTCTATTATATCACATTCGATTAAGTCCTGGAATCAATATGAGTCTTTATAACATGGATTGAATCCTTCTCCCCTCTCTTCAGCTTTTAAGAGTAAGATGCCTAAGGGGCCCTTTTATTAACGTATAGGTTCTGGAGCTCTGTGGGAATCATGGGACCAGCATTCAGGAGGCCATAGGACTGTGTGGGTTGGGATCCAGAAGAGCTGACTTGGGGCCGGTTGGGTCATTAAAGGGGCCGGGAGCTGCAGTGGAGTTTGGTGGAGGGGGAGGGGGGTAGATTGAGGCATTCAGGCCAGATGGCCAAGCAGGGCCGGCCTGTCCATTGAGCAAGAATGTTGTTTGCACAGGGCCCTGCGTTTCAGGGGGCCCCGCGCAAACAACATTCTGCATTTAAAGACCTCTGTAAAAAAAAAAAAAACCTGGCTGCTGCAGAATCAAGTGTCCTGTGGGCCCCCCGGTTGCCTACCAGAGCCCTCCCTCCCTCCCTGCATCAGTCCCTCTCCGCGCCCTCTCGTGGCTCTGTTAAGCCCGCCGGGGCTGATGGGAAACAGCAGCCAGGTTTTTGTTGTTGTTTTTTTAATTTACCTGGGCTGATGGGGGGGGGGAGGGGGGTAGGACTGGTTATGGGCTGTTGGGGGGGTTAGGACTGGTAATGGGCTATGGGGAAGCTAAGACTGAAAATGGGGTGATGGGGGTTAGGACTGTAAGTGGTCTGATGGAGGGGATAGGACTGGTAATGGGCTATGGGGGGGTTAGGACTGGAAGTGGGCTGATGGGGGCTTAGGGCTGGTAATGGGCTATGGGGGCGCTAGGACTGGTAATGGGCTGGGGGGGTTGTTAGGAATGTTAATGGGCTGAGTGGAAGGGGAGGCTTGAACTGCAAATAGCTGATGGGGATGGGGGCTTGGAGTGGAAATGGGCTGAGTGGAAGGGGGGCTTAGATTGCAAATAGTTGAATGGGAGGGGGGCTTGGAATGGAAATGGGCTGTGAAGGGAGGGAGCTAGGACTGGAAATGGGCTGAGTTGGGGGGGAGCTAGGACAGGAAATGGGCTGTTGGAGGGTCTAGGATAGGACTGGAAATGGGCTGTTGGTGCTAAGATTGGAAATGGGCTGTGATGGGGGCTTGGATTAAAATGAACTCATGGAGGGGCTAGAATTGGAAGTAGGCTCATGGGGGGCTTGGATTGGAAATGGGCTGAGTGGAGGGGAGCTAGGATTTGACATGGGCTGATGGTTGGGCTAGGAAAGGACTAGAACTGGGCTGATGGGGGCTGGGATTGGAAATGAGCTGATGGAGGGACCCGGATAGGAAATGGAAATGGATGTGGGAGCTAGGACTGAAAGTGGGCTGATGGGGGCTAGGACTGGAAATGGGCTGATGCAGGGACTAGATGGGAGTGGATGCTGGGTGGGGCTGGAACTAGAAGGGAGCTGATGTTGGGGGAGGATTAGAATGGGGTGGGGCTGGGAGAGTGAAATGGAGAGGGGAAAAATATTTTGTGTGGGAGGGAAGACAAATCTACAATTGGCCGGGTATTGGGAGAGTAAGTGGGGATTGAGGATGGAGGGGTAAAATTTCAGTGGATGAAATAGGAATGAGGAAACAGCAAAAGGAGAAAGATTAGTATGTTAAAGCAGATGTAGAGAGAGAATGGAAAAAAAATTAGAAGAGAGAAGAAAGGACAAATGGACAGCAGACGATGGAGAGTTAGCAGAAGACACGAAGAAACCAGAAGAAAGTGGCTGGAGCAATTGCAACTGAAAAAAAATGCATAAAAGGTAGAAAAATATCTCTTTATTTTGAATTTATTAACTGGAATATGTCAGCTCTGGGAAATGGGCATCATTAATGTCTGCGCTTTGTTTAGTACAAGAGGAAATTAATTTAGAGTTTTATTTCTACAGTTTTTGTTGTACATTCCAAGTTTGGCTTTTGTGGTTCCCAGTTTAATTATTGTCTTCCTGTTTCTAAATTGTGATTCCTTGTTTGGTGATGGTTTATTTTCTGCATGTGTAACTGAGCTGAGGTATTCTGTTTATGTAATTCCTATCTGACATTGCCACTTGTTCTCTTTCCCCAGTAGGTCATGTATTGTTATTCTCTGAAATGTATTGGTTTAGCATTTGCAGTGTTGCCTTTTGATAGGTAGAATATGGTTCTTTGTGAGTCCTGGTAGTGCTGTTAGGATACGGCGGGTTTGCTATGGGTTCTAAATGGGCAGTGTTTGTAGTAGTTCCTAATGTGCCTGGCAGTTGGCACTGGATTATAGTAATGTAGAAATCTTTTAGTTTTTCTTTATCCATACACTGATTAAGAGGCATGTTTACTAAAAGTTAGTGTATGATAACATTATGAAAATTAATTTATACACCCAGTCTCCGCATATGGCCCCGCACCCCCTTGGCCCGCCACTGTGCCCAAGAGTGAAGCTGGGCTGTGATGGGGGCAAGAGGACTGGAATTTGAGCCGAGATAGCCCAGAAAAGGAGCTGGAGGCAGTCAGGATCATCAGGGCAGCAGCAGTGGTATTGAGGCCCCGTTAAAGTCTATTTCAAAGAGGCAGGGCCAGCCTCAAAGGGGCAGGAGGCCTTTTGAACTGACCCAAAACAGCCATGGGGTTTTGAACCCCCAGGCAGTATTGGGGGATCAAGGGTACCAAGATAAGCCCATAAAAACTAATTTAAAGTGATTTCATGTCTCTTATATAAAAAGGGGGTGGGGGGATTCCAGAGGCTTGGGGGGGGGAGGGGGATGGCACCAAAGCCTCAGTTTTGGTTAAAAACAATTGATTACAGCTTGGGAGGTTCTAGGGAGCCTATATTAATTATAAAATTTAATGTTTTAATTTCAAAACGTACCCGAATGTAGGACACACGGCAGCCAGTTCGTAGGCTGTGGAGAGATCTCCCCAGAGAGCCTTTAATGACCTCTGCTGCAGGTGGGAAGGAAATGTTTAGTGACACAGTTTTGTGACAGTTATAATTAGTGCCTGTAGTGGGGAGGACAGGTAGGGTCTAGTGAGGGTTTCTTGAGGAAAGGAATGACCACAGCATGCTTGTAGTCTGCAGGGAAAGTTGCAGTGGAGAGCGATAGGTTGAGAATATGAGAGATGGAAGGGACTACCGTGGAGTTGATGGAGTTAAGGAGATGGGTGGGAATAGAATCCGAGAAGTAGGTAGTGAGTTTGGATGAGGAAAGAAGATGAATGGTTTCCTCCTCGGAGATCATAGAAAAGGAAGAAAAGATCCTGGGACAAAGCTGAACATCGACTACAGGCCCCTTCACAAGATGGTGCTGGGAAGAGATATTTGGTGTACCATAAGCATATTTAGGAAAATACTTGAGCTCAAATAAATCAAGAAACAAAAAGAACACTGAGTTTAAACAAAAGGAACTTACCTGTTAAGGATTGAAGAATCCTAAATTCCTGGAAAAGGAAAGTAAAAAGAATCTTTAGCAGGAATAATTTTAAGCTAGATATTTGAAAAAGGAAGAAAGGTTTACTTAAAGAATATTCATACTTACCTGTGTACTGCCTTTTTTGATATAACCTGTAACACAAGAACAGGGTTTTAAGAAAAGACATTGTGATCTAGAGTTTGCATGAAATTGTTCTGTGATATGCTAGAAAGTATTGATTACTTATTGATAGTATGCAGTACTTGAAGATATTGCAGAACATTGCTGTAAAACATGGGATATCTGTAGTAACAATAAATTGCAACATTTCCCATTAATATTCAATAGTGTTTTGAACAACTTTATTTATTCAATTATTTTAACTAGTTTTACCAAATTCTGAGCACACTCAGTTTTTTAAAGAAATATTTATTCATTTATTATAACTATTTAATAAACAGAAAAAATTCAATATTTTGATTTCTGTAATTTTTATTTAATTCTCTGAATTTATTGCTATATTGCAAATCTTAATCTGTAATATCACATTGGTATTAATTAATCATAAAGGGCCTGATTTTCAAAGCCCTAAGCACATGCTTATCCATGTAAAACCAGATATTCAACAAGGTGTCTTGAATCAGAGAGGCCCAGCTACCCACACAGTGCCAAGCATCGAGGCTCGGGAACAGAATGGAGATGTGTCATCCTAAAACTGGCATAAAGTGGATTTACAAAAGCCATGTTCACCAACATTGGACGTCACTAACCGCATAAGCCTAAGCAAAGTTTCCTGGTGCATACAACTGCTTATGGTGTGCGGTGAACCCATGTAGTGGTGTTATAGTGCATAGTACAGTGAGGAGAGCGTATACAGGTCTGTACCCAAACCGTGCAGAGGTAAAGTGTTGCTAGACTGGCTGAAAAGCCATTTGGGCCATGCACAGGATGTTTCAGAGGTGGAAATGCACCCGCCAGGCCTGGGCACAGTAGAGGATGTGACAGGCAATGTGTATCCATCAGCAGGCAGTAGCCCAGCACCCGAGAAACAGGTTCTATGCCCAACATGTACACAGGCACAGAGTGAGCTACCTGCAATTGATGGAGGAGGAGGCTACCAGAGATACAGATTGGATGGGGCAACAATAACTGAGTTGTGCAGCATACTCAGTGTGGACCTGGAGTCCTCCACTTCCAGAAGCCAGGCCTTGCCAGTGGCGATGAAGGTGACCACTGTCCTGGGATATTTGGCAACTGGCAGCTTCTAGCATGTGATAGGGATGACTGTGGAATCATGAAGTCTACTGCCAGCTACTGCATAAGTGCCTTCACCAGGGCCCTACTGCAGAGGATGCATCACCTCATAGCCTTCCCCCAGACACAGCAGATGCGGCAAGAGACCATGCAGGCATTCTACAATGTTGCTGGATTCTCAATGGTGCTTGGAAGTATAGACTGCACTCACATTGCACTGCAGGCACCACACCTGGAGTAGAGGGCATACTGGACAGGCATAATTACACATCAATGAACATGCATGTCACTGTGGATGCCAACATGACCTTTACTTATGTGTGTGCCCGTTACCCGGGGTCATGCCATGATGCATTTGTCCTTACCCTTTCCAATCTGGGACAGGCAGCAGTCAGATATGTGGCTGCTAGGTGAGTGCGCACTTATGTGAGCCCCAGGACATGCCCAGAACAAAAGGTTGCTGTAATATGATGCTATGTGTAATGCAAACAGGTGGGGATATATGCGTTATGTACGCATTGCAACACATGATGGCCACTGTGTGCACATGTGCTGCTGTTCTGCAGATCCATGTGCACAGCAGGCCATGTCACACATCATGGAGACAACCAGAGGAAACCCCATGGCCAAGAGCAGACAGCACGCTCCAACATGTGGCATGAGGAAGAGCACGAGCTGGCGCAATGTAGTGCAGCCATATGGCAGCAGCCCATGTAGGGCACATTCATGTTCACCCATCTCCCAACCACATCTTTTTAATGTGCTCCTGCCCCCCCCTTTACAACAAGCCAGCCCATGCCATCATCCCCCATTGCCCTGCTCCAAATTCCTGACTGCCGCACAAGCTATATATTGGTGTCCACTCACTGCCACAGTGTCTCTGAATGCTACAAATCATACTTTGCCCTGTTAGTAGATGGAGTGTTGTATGTGGTCTAGAACAGGCCATAGATTGTGACCTATGCTCATGTGCACATCTCACATTGCCCCCACAGGCAACTGTGCATATCCCCTGAGGATCTGACTGCTGACCCCAGTGCGCCACCCATGAGCTGGCAGGAGGACCAGTACAATTCCGCCCATCAGCAGACCCAGGCAGTTGTGGAGTGAGCAATAGGGGTGCTGAAGAGTTGCTTCCCATGCCTTGACAGGAGTAGCGGGTAACACTTCCCCGCTACTCCTGTCGAGGTAGCAGAAGCAACTCTTCAGCCCCTTAGCATGCCCAGAGTATGCATGACTCTACAGCCCGGAGCATGTATGCAGATATTTGCATTGTGCTGCATACTACACAACCTTGCAAGGATGTGAGGATTGCCGGATCCAGAGCCCATGGTTGTAGAGAAGTGGGAGGCTGAAGAGGCAAAAGATGGAGATGGCACAGAGGCTGGGAGCCAGCAGCAGGCCCGGGTACTGGCCCACCATGTACGGCTGATATGAGACAGTTCCAGAAGTGACTGCCTCACACCGTCACCTGGATAGGATAAACACATTCACCAACAAAGTGCCCGAAATGATGTTACATGTGTAGAGTGTTTATTTCCCCCCATGTTTGTCCCCTGCCACCCGGGATCGCAGTCAGCCATGGGTGCTTGCTGACATGTGCACTGTGACACAGTGGAGTGATGTCTGATGATGTGCTGGCTGCGTCATCACCCTCCATAGCAAATCAGACCATTGCACATGGTTCAGCGCTACCAGGTGGCTATGATGGTGTGCTGGCAGACTCTTCACCTACCTCCTGGGCCCAAACGAGGCCCACCAAACTGCGTAGGGAATCAGCAATCATTGCCTGGTGTGTGCCACCTCCCTCATCAGATGCAGGTATCCCTCCAGATGGTGCTCCACTCACAGTTGGTGTTCCTGCCATGCTTTGAACTCAGCCTCCCTCACCTGTATTGCTGCCTGCATCCTCCTGCAGTAGCTCCTTGTCTACATCACTGCCCCCTGCATCCATAGAGTAATCAAGGATGGTGAATTATAGCTCAGCAAGTGGGGTATCATCTGTCTCCATCTCCCTGGCACTGGCAGATATACTGGCCTGCTCTACTGACCTGGGAGCTACATCAGCCTGCTCCTCTGCCTTGGGTATCACACCAGAAAGCTCCTCTGCCCTAGGTGTCACACTGGACTGCACCTCCACCCTGGCAGGCACACCAGCCCCTGTGGCTGTGCTGCATCCTGGCTGCACACTGATATAATCCACGGTAGGTAGTGAGGCTCCCTCTGACGCATCAGTTCCTGGCTGTGAGAGTTGGGTCCCTGGCAGGTCTGTGGGAGAGCAAAGGTGGTAGAGGGTAGTGCCATAGTTTGCTAGGTCAGCCAATGGGGTGTAACCAAGCTCACAACAGAACTGGCATGGGGATCCCAAGTTTGCCCTGTCCCCAACCTCCTCATCACCCAAGGACCAACAGACAGACAGGCAAGCCCTGGGTGGATGGAACCATGGTGGGGGCACATACATGGCCATCATGGTGCTACCCAGGCCATAGGAAAATCACTACTCACCCTCCTGTGTGCCTGGGGTGGAGCTGTTGAGGCCTGCAACCCCAGAGATGGAGACCTCCTCCGCAAACTGCAGCATCTATAGGGGTGAGTCTGCACTGCTGCGCAGGTGGCAGCCTGCTGTTGCTGGCCCTTTTCTCCTTCACAGCCTGCCGTACCATCCACCACTTCTTCTTTTTTTTTTTTTATTTATAGATTATTTACATAAACCAACAAGAAAAGCATAATACATTCTTGCAAGAAAATGAAACGAGTACATAGGTGAATCATATAAAAGGAAATAAGTCATAAAGAATAAACCTATGACGTCCATGTAGACCAACATATACGAGGGGAGGGAGAGGAAAAATAAAGACCAGACCAAGAGAATGCTGGTCTATTAATATTCTAGTGAAAAGAGACCATTAAGAAAAAAGGTGGCCATGATATACCCCAAACCTATTGATATAACAGAGTTTTACTATTCTAGTACATCATCACCTAGCATTAATAAAGGCAGCAAGGTCCGAAGGCTTAGTAAAAAAGTAACAAACAGATTTATGTATAACTAGGCATCTACACGGAAATTGCAGGAAAAAGGACCCTCCAAGCTGCAACACTCCAGCTTTCAATAGCAAAACTGTTTACGACGCTTCTGGGTTTCCTGAGTAAGATTGGGAAACATAGAGATAGTTAAACCCAAAAAGGACTCCAATCGCTTCTTAAAAAACATTTTAAGTAGCCAGTCCTTGTCAGAAACTAAAGCACACTGAACAACCAATATAGCTGGCACACCACCCCCCCCCCCCCACCTCCAGTACCTTCCAAAAGATTAGAAACATTCAGAACTTCAAAAACAATGTTAGATACATCAGAAGGAACCGCCAAACCTTTTTTCCCACGAGAAAGATAATAAACCTTATTCAATGGTGGAAATAAGTCAATAGGGATCTTAAGAATTTCATACATATATCTTTTAAACATATCAGTCGCTGTCACCCCCTGAGATTGTGGAAAATTTAAGACCCGCAAATTAGCGGCTCTGGCAGCATTCTCCAAAATGTCTAGCTTGTAACGGAGGATCCCATTGTCCTTCAGCAAAACATAAGACTGATCAGAAAGAGACTTCAACTGGGTTCCATGATCTAATACCAACGCTTCCAAAAAGTTACAAGTGGATATAACTGTCTGGATCTTACCAGCGCTCTAATGAATGCATAACACATTATCTTGAATAGAAGAGATGAAGGTTGCAGATTGAGACTGGACTGCTTGAGATAAAGTAGCAATAGCGTCCCAAATGGATTCCAATGTAAAGGTCTTAGGCCTTGACAGAGCAAAAGTAGAAACTGACAACGCTGGAGTGGCAAACTGTAGAGGGCTCAATTCTCCTGGTAATGAAGACTCTAGATGTTCCACCGGAGTAGAAACAGCCAACGCCTCCCTGAAATCCACAGGGGTCTGCAGAACCTCACTCTCGACCAGCTCCCCTCAATCGCCACACTCATCCCCCACCATGGGAGGTACAGGCATCGCAGCTGCCGAAGGAGGGTCTGTAGAAGCGGGCCTTACCGGCGGTGCCTTCTGTGCAGGGGAGAGAGATATTTCAAATTCTGACAGCGACGTGGTGGCCTCTTCACCCCGCGCTGCCAAGCCGGCTCGGACCTCTGTTCTCTGGTCCGGGGTTAATGTAACAAAGCGGTCCATTGGACCGGTAGATGGTCGTTGGGGCTCTGGGGGTAGAGCCCGCAGCTTCCCTTTCCTCTTCGGCATCCACTCAAAGGGAAAACACAGTGGCCATCTTGGAAAAGCTCCTCCCCCACCACTTCTTCTTAATATCCTCCATATCCCTGTTGTGGTGGTGGACGGCATTGACCCTCCTGACAATGTCATGCCATGCTGTCAGCTGTCAGCTAGCATCCTCTGCCGCAAAGAAGGCAGTGTGCTGCTTAAGGATGAGCCACAGGGCCATAGAGGTCTTGGAGGGTGTAAAGTTGCCTTCTGGGTTTGCTTTGACCCCTTGTGTGCTGTGTCTACCATTGTGCAGCTCAGGTGATATGGCAGTGTCAGACTACCTGCATAGGCTCTTTAACAAATACATGGATATGATGTGCAACCATACCATGCCTCATCCAAAGGCATATCAAGTACCCACATAGGTTCTTGAGCACTGATGGTATGAAAATCTGCTTGACAGCTATCCACTGTAGGATGCCATAGCCACACACCATGGCGAGATGGCAGCATATGTGTGCATGGACTCCCAGATGCTAATATCCAGGTTAGACAGATAGCACAGTATGTGAACATGGCTGCCGTGGCATGAGGAAAGGTGCACAGTGACGATCAGATCATCTGCCCTCTCAGGGCAGAGGGTATTCTGCATGTGTAGCACTATTGTGCCACACTCATGCTGAAGAGCAATGGCACATGCACCTTGTACCAGTAAAGTGGTAGCACTGCCACCCATTCTGCAAAGGTAAAGCTGTTGTGCTGACTTGTGCTGACCAGCGATGGCACATGCACCTTGCACTGGTAAAGTGATGGTGCTGCTGCCCATTCTGCACAGGTATGGCACAGAGGCGCTACTCATGCAGAGCTGAGACCACCACTGTTCTGCATGTGTGGTGCCACTGTGTCATACCCATCTCTAGTCCCTTGGCCACTCCTTGCAGCATTGGGCAAGCCACTTAACCCTCCATTGCCTCAGTTACACTTAGATTGTGAGCCCTTCGGGGACAAGGGAATAAAAAGTACCTGTTAGTATACATGTAAACCGCACTGATTCTTTTTTTTGAATAATCTCTTTATTCGGTAAATACAGAATTACAGGCAATGACAACTTATATCACATAACCATTACTTGCCTGCAGAACCTCATCCCCCCTCCCTCCCCCCCCTCCCCCCCAACCCCAATCCCCCCTGGTTCTCATGAGGGCAATACAACTATAAATACATATACAAATGTACATAAAGTAACTCAAGATAACACTCGCCTCAACGTCAAGAGATGATCCTAAAGCTATTGGCCAGTTTGACACATTAAAGTCCTCTTCCAGGCGTTCTGAAGCCTTCAGCGAAGCTGTCCAACAATGCCCATCGCTCAGAATGGAGGTCTGCTCTGCTTGGATGATGGAGCTTACTATACAGTTTCTCGTATTGAGAATATTGGCGTACTTGACCCCACCAGCTATTAGGGTGTAAATGTTGGAAAGATTTCCAGTTAGACAGAATCATTTTGATCGCCACAGCTAACATGAAATTCAGCAGGAACCGTTCCTCTCTGGGAAGTCCCAGAGGGAGCGATCTCAGGAATACGACATTCCTGGACAATTCAATATTAATACCCAGTACAGCCTTGATTTTCCTCCATACTGCACCCCAGAACTTAAGTACAATTGGACAATCATAAAACATATGAGTATAGGTGCCAAGCTCGCTCTGACACGACCAGCATTTACCCGTCGTTGACCTATCCCATTTAGCAATTTTTACCGGAGTCAGATAGGCCCTATGGAGAAAGAAATACATGGCTTGTGTGACTGCAGCTGATCGTGAAACTTTTGTTATAGGGCCCCACAGAATTTTCCACACAAGGGGGGGTAATAAGCAGTTAGTTTCCGTCTCCTACACCTTAATTAGGCCCCGTGGTTGGCTGGTAGCATATCCGCGGAACATAGCATATATCTTAGACACCAAGCCCTTCAACTCCAGCAGTGTTCGCAGCCGTTTAATAACAACTGCCTCCACCGGCAAGGCATGCGGAGCAGATATTTTAACAGCCAAACAGTGTTTCAGTTGCATCCACCGGAAGAAAAAGGAATCCGGCAGGGAAAATTCTGCTCGTAAGTCGGCAAAGCTCTTCCAACCGGCACCGTCAATTAGGTGACCTACAACCCAGATTCCCTGCACCTGCCACTGGCGCCAAGCAATTTTCTTGCCACCTATTTTAAAACAGGGATTCCACCATAGCGGAGTCATCTTAGAGGGTAAACTATCCCTGCCAGCTACTCGCGCTAGAGCCAAATACGCCTCCTGCGTGGCCCGGAGAGTTTTCCCTCCCACTAGGTCTTCGGGAGATAAGGCCCCTAACAAATGCTCCAGGGGGTAGGGGTTAGCTAGCTGCCGTTCTACTGCCAACCAACTGGGGCTACATTCAGGTTTGTCACCCTCAAGCCACTGCACGCCTTGCTTTAGTAGGAGAGCATGGTGGTACCATTGAAAATCTGGGAAGTGGACCCCTCCCTGCTCCTTAGGGGCTTTCAGCTTTTTACATGATATGCGATGCTGAGCCCCATTCCATAAGAATGCCAGGAGGTTTCTCTCTATATCTAGGAAGACTTTTGGGGGTAGGGAGACGGGCAGCATACCCAGCACATAGTTGATTTTAGGTGTCAGGATCATTTTAATTATTTCCAATCTGCCCCACCATGTAAAACGCAGGGGGGACCAGGCCACAGTTTTACTATGGATCATTTGGAGAATCCCCTCCACATTCTCTCGTATCGTGTGCTCCCAGGAAGAACAGTACTGAGCACCGAGATACTTGATACACCCCGTCTCCCATCGAAAGGGATGGGAGGCCATCATGCTAGAGTTGGAACAACTGTTGAGCGGAAATGCGACTGATTTGGTCCAGTTAATTTTGTACCCGGAAAGACCCGAATATGCTGCAACCAGTGCCAGGAGTCGCGGAACTTCACAGGGCTGGGTAAACAAGATGAGATCGTCAGCGAAGGCCGATAATTTCACCTGGGTTCCACCAACCAGGAAGCCCTTGATATCTCGGCTATGCCTTATGGCAATAGCCAGAGGCTCCAATGCTATATTAAAGAGCATCGGTGAGAGGGGGCACCCCTGACGGGTCCCTCTATGCAAGGAGAAAGAGCGGGAAAGTATACCATTTGCTAGTATTCGAGCGCTTGTATTTCGATACAGCACACGAACTTTCCGGATAAACCCCTCTCCTAAGCCAAACCATTCCAGTGCCGAAAAGAGAAAAGGCCACTCTAACCTGTCGAAGGCCTTTTCGGCGTCAAGGGAGAGGGCAATATATGGGGAGGCCTCGCCTGCCGCTCGGTCTAGTAGATTACAGAGGAGGCGAGCATTATCAGTCGTCGCTCTACCCGGGATAAAACCCGATTGGTCGGGATGTATTAAGTCTCCAATGCAACTATTTAAGCGCTTTGCTAGAATGCTGGCGTAAATCTTATAATCGGCGTTTAGGAGAGATATAGGACGGTAATTCGTAACAAAGCTGGGATCTTTACCGGGCTTTTCAAGCACTACGATCGTGGCTTCAGAGAAACCACCCGTGTTCTCCCGCTCCTGTTCCAGCCACTCATAATAAATCTGTAGGGGTGGAACTAGCTCGGCGCTTAAAGTTTTATACAGCTCCGGCGGCAGTCCGTCCGGTCCGGTCGCCTTACCCCTGGGTGCATTATCAATGGCCAATTTAATCTCTTTAGGAGAGAAAGGCTCTCCTAGCTTTCTGGCCTGCTCTGCTGATAATGTAGGCTGTGAGAGCCCCCCCAGAAAGTCGGCAACTGCAGCAGGTTCCGGGTGGACCTCTGTGGAGTATAATTGAGCATAGTACTGAGAAAACTCTTGCAGGATCTGATCATCTTGCACTAATTGGGCATGATTTCCATTAATAAGGGATGCAATTCTCGACTTTTCACGTTTCCCATGAATGGCGCTAGCTAGCATCTTGCTGGCCCTATTACGTTCAACATAGAAGCGGGCGGATTGTTTCAGCATGCAATACTCAACCTCCGCACTGAGAATCTCATTATACTCGAACCTCTGTTTTTGCAAACTACACAGAATAGCGACATTGGGACGTTTAATCCACAGCCTTTCCCCCGCCTTGATTTGGGCTTCTAATGCTGCCAGCTTGGCCTTCCGCTTCTTGTTCTCTTTAATTTTGTAGCTAGTAATAGTTCCCCGCAGCGAGGCCTTGAACGCCTCCCACCAGGCCCATCCTGCGGTGTCCCCCAAATTGTTGGTGCTAAAATAGGAATTGATGGCTGTACGTAACTCCTCCAAAAAAGCGGGTTCGGCGAGCCAGGCCCTGTTAAATGACCAGGCCGTGTCTACGCGTGCAGGGTCCTGTACCTTAATCTGCAGCGTAACCGCGGCGTGGTCTGAGATGGTCATGCCAAGGATATCCGCTTCACAGCTACTCGCCACTAGAGATCTCGAGACCAAGAAGTAATCTATTCGAGAGAGAGAGCTATGGACTGGGGAGTAGAAAGTGTATTCTTTAACTGTCGGGTGCAGCATCCGCCAAATATCTACCAACCCACAGTCCTCCATGAGGCTCGAGAGGGCAACATCGGCTCTCGCTGGCCTGCATACCCTCCCAGGACAGCGGTCCACCAAGGGATCCCTGACCGTATTAAGGTCCCCTCCCATGATGATAGGTGCTCCACCCTCCTTTTGTAGGACACAGTTCAGATCACTATAGAAGTCAGGGTCGTCCTTGTTGGGACCATATACATTAGCCAAAATGCACTCAAATTTCCCGTGCTGGAGCACTGCTTGGGCCCATCTTCCGAGAGTATCACAATTGGACCGGGCCACCACTGCCCCCAGCGTTCTACGTACTAAGATAGCCACCCCATTTCTTTTTTTATTGGCCGGGGAACTGCCGGCGAGGATAAATCTCCCCTCTTCCAACTTCTTAGTCTCCGGAGCAGTGAGGTGCGTTTCCTGGAGGAAGACTACATCTGCTCGCTGCTTCACACAATATGCCAGTATTTTCTTTCTCTTCATCGGTGTTCTAATGCCCTTGACATTCAGCGTTATAAATTTTAACTCATCAGCCATACTCAATGATAACATAGCATTTATAACATACTGGAAGTAAGTAACAAACAGGTATACAACCCCACATTTCCCTCTGAGAACCAGCCCATCCCACCCCCCCCCACCCCACATTCCCCTGGATAAGACATCAGGACCATCAAGGCATGGCGGATCCCTGCCCCTGAAAGGTGATATGTCCTGTTATACCCCCCATTTCAGCCATAAGGAAGAAGCTCTTCTGCCACCAATCGCCACCCTTATGTGGGAGACAGACGGTCCAAAGGCCCGCTTATCTTCAGCCATGGCCGCAAGGCTGGAAACTCTAAAGCCCAGATCGGCCTGTTATAAAGGTAAGGCCAGAGCAGGACTGCACTATAGCACTCCCGGCCCCATAGCCAGCCGAAGAGCGTGTGGACAGGAGAGTCACAAACCTTGAATTTGCAATTAGGATTGCATAAGGAGTGCTTCTTGATCGTCGATATACTGTTCCAGCAACGCCGGGTCCTCGAAGGATTTGGTCACATTGTTCAATGTGACCTTGAAACGAGCAGGGTTGACTAGGCCATACCGCGCCTGGAGCCTTTGTAAACGCGGCCTTAACGCTAGAAAGCGCTTCCTTCTTTCCACGGTAGGTTTGCTAAAGTCTGGATATAATGCTATCTTGTGGCCCTCATACAGCAGCTGCCGACAGTTTTTAGCGGCCATGAGCATCTGCATTGCTTGTTGATGCCGTAAGGCACAGAAGATCAATGGGCGCGGGGTCTTGCCACGCTGGGTCGGCACCGGAGGGATGCGGTGGGCCCGCTCGAGTTCTAGCGGGCGGGAAAACTCCAAGTTGAGCAGCTTAGGCAGTAATGTTTCCAAGAACCCGATCGGGTCCCCACCCTCTGCCCCCTCTGCAAGGCCAACAATTCAAATATTGTTACGGCGTGCTCTATTGTTCATGTCCTCATAATTCCTCTCCAGCCATTCTACCTTACGCAGAATTTTCGGTAATTGGGCCAGACGTTGTTCGTGTTCGGCAGCCGTCCCTTCCACTTTTTCTACTCTAAGCGTCAGAGACTGCAGTTGCACACTCAGATCTTTTAGGTCTGACTGCACCGCATCGAGGGCATCGCCGTTAGCATCAACTCTGCTGCGAATCGCCCGTACCTCCTTTAGCAGCTCTTGCATGCCCTCAGCAACTTCCTGATGGGGCGCCATCTTGTGCGGGGACAGCGAGTCCGATTTGGGACGTTTGGAACCCGTAGCCGTCGTATTCGAAAACTCCAACCGGGTCTGCTTGCTGCCGGCCATACCCTCGGCACACTTTATTAATTTGGACCAGATCGCTCTCCAATTGCAGGCTGAAATGAGCAGGATTCGTACGTGGGGCCCGGGAGAGACTCACTCACACCACCATACTGCAGCCGTGCTGGCTCCGCCCCCAAAACCGCACTGATTCTAAAGAGTGCGGCATTAAAAAAATAAAAATAAAATAAATAAATACCAACGCACATGGACATGACCCTCAGGGCACACACCCCATGCCCATAACCCCCAGACCCTCTCCCATGGTCCTCTACACCATCCACTCAGACATGCAACCCTGGAACATGACCCACAGGTCTGCTGCATATCATGCATAGTCTGTGCCAAGCCCTGTGGTGGGCATATTGCACCCTGGGATGGACATAAGCAGGCATAGCTATAGACTGTGGGGCGGAGAAAACCATAGCATAGCTGAATGGTGATGTTCTTCCTCTGCCCCCCCCCATCAGGTGCCTGCTGGGTGTGCACTCTGAGGGATCTGTGTTGCGATCACAGTGCTCTTCTGCCGCACAGCCTACTGCCTTTCAGCTTCTATCATTGGAAACACTCTTCCTGTCTGCCTACAAGGATCACAGGCAGACAGGAAGGCTTTTTATAATAATCGTGGTCCTCAGGCAGCAGTCTGCCCATGGGGATACCATCCCCCATGGGAAGAAGAAAAGCCACGATCACGGAAAAGACCTTCCGTGTCTAAAAACAGGAAGGGTCTCTGCCCATTTGGTGAGGCTTGGGCAGAGTTAGGGGTGGTGCTTGAGCGGAGTTAGGGGTGGTTCTTGGGCACAGTTGGGGCAGAGTTAGGGACAGTGCTTGGGTGGAGTTAGGGTGGAGCTTGGGGTGGGGCTTGGGCACCTCCAAAGATAAAGCCCTTCCATCGCCCCTGGAGTGCTTAAATATTTTTTTAAAAAAGCATCTCTCTGCATGTGTCTCTGTACAAATTATGGAGACCTGTTTTTCCCATGATTGGGGCCATTAGATGGATTATATCCTTTTTGTATGAGGTGGCCCTTCATTGCTGCAGCACTTTTGAAAGCACACACTTGATCCAATTGATCTACTGCCATAGATACCTATAGCTGGCACCTGTGACATTCTCTTTCTGACTGCACTCTTTCAACCTTCCTTACAATAAGGCCAGTTTCCAGGTCTTAATTTGTAGACAGAGAGGAAGTGGAACTGTGGAGCTAGGGAAGGAGCAACAGTAGAGGATAGGTTGGAATAGTGAAGCAGAATTACTGCCTTCTGCTCTGCTCCAAGCTTGCCTCTTTCTCTCCTCTTTTCTACAGGCTGCCTGACAGGGAGGAGCTGGAGCAGAACATCTCCACTACTCTGGGGTCTGAAAAGAGATAGTGGGACTGCGTTCCAGGCCTTTCCTCCAGAAATTAAGCCCTGCTGGTTTCACCCAATTTTATGCAGGGATGGCTTTCTTTATGCTGATGACTCCCAGATCTACCCCTCTGCACCTGAAATCTCTCTGGTAATCCAGGCCAGGATCTCTGCCTGCCTTTCTGACATTGCTGCTTGGATATTTCCCGTCCCCCACCCTGATCACCAGAGGGTGGTGCTACATAATCCACCTATGGGTCCAAACACCCCCTTCACTTAAATCATGTGAGCATGGCACCCACACAGGATATGTACAATTCTGGGTGCATCATAGACCACAAGGGCTAGACTTGACTGGGAAATACAGATGGACACAGATGTAATCTAGGTGTATCTATAAGGACTACCTATCACACACTAGCACTAATGGCAACCTGCAGCATAGCCTATCTCAGCTAAGCCAGGTGCTGCGGACCTGATGCTGGGCGCCCCACCTCGCCCTCAGGGTGAGCACAGTTCCCGCACAATGTGACGGTCTGTAGCTACTCTGTGCCAGTAACACACATGGTCAGTTCCCCCTACCAGGCTGAGGTGCTGTGGGGGTGCATACCCCATCTTGTGATCATCTGGTGCATATGCATATAGTGGTGCATATGTTTCTATGAAACTCTCCTGTTCATATGACTCTATGTAGCAAGTTTTGTAAATAGTTTACCACTGTTATCCAAGTTTTTTGCCCTGTTATCTGTAAACTCATACGTGTTAACTGTACTGAGCATTTTTGTTCCATGTAAACCGCGCTGATGCTGAATAGTGCGGTATATAAGAAACTGTAAATAAATAAATAAATAAATAAATCTGTAGACTTCTGATCTGCATGTGCAGTGCATCAAAGGTACGGGTGCGTTTACCCTATCCTGGTAACCACATCAGACAGTTTGTGTGGTGGCCCGCAGTCTTTCCGTAGCCAGCCAGGGCTTTGTTAGTAGCTATAGAGATGTAGCCCACTGTTTACTTCACTGAGTGTGGAGGCAGAGGTCATGGGTTCTATTCTGCAGTGGGATTATGTAAGAAGACTGTCTGAGGCATTTCCTTTTTCAATTTAAATTAGTGCTGCCAGCAAAAACACTCTCACAGTGCTGTAACCTTAAGGTGCCTCATAAGTCGCCCTATAAAGCGCTGTCTAAGGCACCCTATAGGGAACATTATAAGATGCCTTGGCGGACAGGGCACTTTATAATGTGCCCTATGGAGTGCCTTATAGGGCACCTTATACGGCACCTTAGGTTACAGCACTGTGAGGGTGTTTTTGCTGGCAGCACTAATTTAAATAAAAAAAGAAAATGCCTCAGACGGCACTGGTTTAAATTAAAGAGCAATGCCTCAGACAGCCTTCTTATATAGCCCCACTGCAGAATCAAACCCATGACCTCTGCCTTCATAGTCATTGCCATAACCAGTGGGCTACATCTTTACTCCTTCTGACACTGCGCTGGCATTAACTTAGGGCTAACGCGCGTTAACGTGCCATGGCGCTCACTATCACGCGATACCGATTTTTTCTACCTTAGGACCGGAACGCCCACTCCTTATATGGCATTCTTCACATTATCGCTGGAGCTAGAGATGGGAACATTAAGACAGTTTAGTAAACATATCCCCAAATTTCAATAAGCAATTTGGTAAGGCTATGGGGTATGTTTACTAAACCGTCTTAATGTGCGCCTGGCGATAGTGTGCAGGCTGCCATAAAAGGAGTGGGCGTTTCAGTCTTAAAGTAGCAAAACGGGATTATCATTCAATAACGCGTGCTGCTGCGCACATTAACGGGCTGAGCGCCGCTAAGCGCTGCTAAGCGCGTTAACGCGCGGTAATCTTATGTAGGTGCACAGACATCCAACATAGAAACAGAAGTGTAGCACAATGGTTAATACACTGACTGATGATACGGGGTCATGAGTTTGATCCCCCAGTGTGCCTAATGCATAAGGCTGGCTGAGGTGTCAGCTTTGACATGTAAGTATTGTTTCCTGAGGCATTTTATGTGTATTTTAATTATTGCTGCCAGCAAACACACCCTCACATGCCGTAACCTAAGGTGCCACAGAAGGTACCCTATAAGGCACTCCATAGGGCACATTATAAAGTGCACTGTCCACCATGGCACCTTATAATGTCCCCTATAGGGCACCCTATAAGGTGCTCCATAGGACACCTTATAAGGCACCATATACGGACTGTAACCATAAGGTGCCTCAGAAGGCGCTTTATAGGGTGCCCTATAAGGCGCCTTATAGGGCGCCTTCTGAGGCACCTTATGGTTACAGTACCCTGAGGGTGTTTTGCTGGCAGCACTAATGTACATTTAAAAAAAGACAATGCTTTGGACAGCCCTATCAAATAACCCCACTGTGGGTTTGAACCCATGACTTCTGGCTCCACAAGCAGTGAAGTAACCAGTGGGCTACAGCTCCATAGCTGCTAGCAAACCCCTGGCTGGCTGCAGAAGGACTGCACGTCACCACACAAACAGTCTGCTGTGGTCACCAGGATAGGAGTAACTCACCCATACCCATGATGCACTGCACATGCAAATCAGCAGTCTACAGATGATCACAAGATGGGGTATGCACCCCCACAGCACCTCGGCCTGGTAGGAGGAACTGACCATGTGTGGTACTGGCACAGAGTAGCTACACACCGTCACATTGTGCAGGTGCTGCACTCACCCTGAGGATGAGGTGGGGCGCCCAGCACCAGGTCCACAGCAGAAATAGGCCAAGCTGCAGGTCCCCAGCAGTGGTAATGTGTGAGATAGGTAGTTTTTGCAGACACACCTTGGATGTATCTGTATTTCTCAGTCAGGTTTAGCCCTTATGGACCCATAGGAGGATTATGTACCACCACCCTCCTCCTCCTCCGGGGCTGAGGGGGGTAAACAGGGTCTCCCACCAACAGATCCACATTCAACCTCCCTGCAATGGTGGCAATAGAGAGGACCATCAATCCCAGTCCTGCTGGGGAACAGACACCCTACAGGGCAGTCAATGCAGCTCTGTACACATCCATAATGCAATAGCAGACAGACATTAGGCCTGAATATGCTAAGCTGAGCCCCACCACTATTTGATATTCTCCTGCAGCAAGCCTTCAGCCGCTGCACCCTGCAAGGTGTTCCATCAAGACACATAACAGCTGCAGACAGTCTGCTAGCTAGTCCATAGTGCATGTTCCTGGTGGAAATGCATACACACCAAGCAGATAAGTCAATGACTGGGCCCCAAAAGGGAACCCATAAATATCATATAAGAAAAATGCTATATAGCACTATGGGGGAACCTAGCCATGCCGTGGTCACTGCTCAGTCAGGGTGAGAGTGATCTCCCAGCAGAACATGCTGTGGCCACCCTGTCTGTGCAGATGGTGGCTGGGCACTACAATGTCCCAGCCAGTGCCCTATGCCCTGTGCAGATGCATCCTGGCCAGGCCACCCTGTCCGGGCTATACCCATGGTACCTTGCTCCTCATTATGCACATTGACAGGCCAATACTGGCAACAGTACTGGCAGTGTGGGATGTGGAGGGTGTTTTCAGCCATCACACACTGGATAGACAGACACACATTCCCACACCTATGCCAGCATTGTGCTACTATAGAGGTGTTTAGCAGCCCTGGCCACCACACCAGTCCTGCGCACAGTGCAGGCATGGATATGGTACGCAATACTATTGGGGGTCACTTCCCAGGGTGGTAAACACTGTCAGACACCAGACCTGAAGCACACTCCACAGACATCAGAAAGGTTGCTATGATGGAGCTCAATCAGCAAACTGTGCTTAACGTAGGAATTGCTATCTGCCAGTAATCATAGCAACCTTTTGATAGCTGTGTACCGTATTCCCAGGTTTAGGGTGGCATTGCTAAGGTATGCAAGTGCTAGTATTGGGAGATGCATGCAGGGCCCAATGTCCTGCCTCTCCAGGAGGCATTGGCTAATGTAGCCTGTGGGTGTGGGTGTGTCTGCCCCTGTTGGCTGCTGCTTTACGGCAGAGGTTCCCAACTCCAGTCCTGGAGTGCCAAACACTGTTCGGGTTTTCATGCTGTCCCTCATGAATATGCATGAGATACATCTGCATACCATGGGGGTGGTGCATAGATATGCAGCACAGGCATCTTTATTAGAGGCAGCATGGAACCTGAATGGTGTTTGGCCCTCCAGGACTGCATTTGGGAGACTCTGCTCTAGGTAATGCGCCTGTTTATGGTGTCTGTGCTCTGTAGCGTAACATGTAGGTGTTTTGGGCATGTTTACGTCATCTGCAATAAAGGTTCTGTCTGTATTAGCACGTTTTAGTAGTGGGTAAAAAATGGGGGCTGGGTTGGCAGGACTTGAGCCTGTGACCTTCTGCTCCTAAACACACTGGCTGTGTGCACTGCACCACCATGTTGCCACAGAGACAGTACATTCCCTGGGAATACCACGACTGTTCATCAGACGGGGCCTGTCTTTTGCAGTGCATGGCACCCACCTACACAAGGCTAGGCCACGGTCTGCTCTGGGCAGCTGCCACTGCCCCCTCCACCACCAGTGCCCCTCTGCCACCCCTGCTGACATGCCCTTCTGCTGGTGGTGCTGGTGGAGCGCAGTCTCAGGCCATCCAGTGTGCAGATAGGCGGCTGCCTGTGGTGCGGGTTCTGGGGTCGGGGTGCCTGCATAGGTGTCCACGCTTCCCCCCAGCACCGCCTGCCACTGTTCTGTGCCCTTGTGGGTCCCTACTGGGTACTATACCCTGTGACACTGTGGGAAGCACACTCACGCCCATGCTGGGCCCTCATCTGTTGCTGTCTGGCTGCTCTACTGTTTCAGCATTCCTATGGGCCACCTAGGCATCACCCCAGTCCGCACTGTGGCCCAGCTGCAGTACAGCATGTGCCGTCTGCAGCCCTCTGTGTCCCCTTTCCCAGCATCTGTCCAGTTGCCCATTCCGACATGCCCGCCCTGCTGTTGTGGAACATGTGCACCCCATAGGAAACCTGTCCAATGGAGAGGGAAATCCTGATGAGTGCAATTTCACTGTGAGATCATTCTTCTTGTATGGGGACAGAGCTCAGACCCTTCCACAATTCATATCTTTTTTTTGGAACCTTCTCGGGAGTGCTTTTTGATGTTTCCCATTAATATCACTATTGCCCAGCTTGGTTATGTTTTTTTTATATTTTGTTGGGGTCATTTTCAATGTTTATTTGCACTTTTGTTCTGTGCACATTTATCACACTTATCACTTTTTTGTAGGTTTCCCTGATTTTGTTGTACATTGCTGACATAAATGGTTTCTCTTCCCTTTAAATCAGCTCTAACGCCAGGGTTTCACTGGCGTTAGTTTTGAGCCTCGAATTTCACATCGTTAGTGTGTGGGGAGCCTCTCCCCTCCCACTCTCCACCCATTGACCCCTTCTCTCCGCCCCTGGGGAGCCTTCCTCCGCCCTCAGGGAGCCTTTACTCCACCTTCAGCACTCATTTGCGCCGCTGAGCGCCGCTGCGCATGTTAGTGCACGATAAGGCGCCTTATCGCACGGTAATGCGCCATTATCACGCGATAAGGTGCCTTATCATGCGATAACGTGTCAGAGCGCACATTAAGACGGTTTAGTAAACATACCCCTATGGTCTTTTAATAATATCTATTTAAAGATGGATTTAAATTCAAATAGCTTAAAAAGTAATGGATTCTGTAATCTATTGCACGTCTATATTTCCTAAAATAAATTCCTTGATCTTTAAACATTGAAAAAAACATAACTATGAAAATGTTCCATATCATTTAAGAAGTACATGACCACATTGAACAAAAATATTAGGGACTGTTTTTAACTATAGGGACTACATGGCTTCTGTCATTTAATCGAATGTCTACATTTTTCATGTTTGCTAAGAAATATGATTCAATATAGCAGAAATTTTTTAAGCTCCCTATTTTCTAATTTTGGCAGACTTTATTGATTTGGCTGGCAACTGTGGCTAACCATAAGGGAACAATGTGACAGCTTCATGTAACAAAAGGCACATTGTCATGTCAACTGAACTAAATGCTCTACAAAATGACAACAGGACAAAAGCGCCCTTCAGACTTAATTTTCTGCTTCATATTTTCTACTATCAATAGATAAGGTAGTGAGTAGGTGACACAAATTAGCAAGATGGAGCAAAAGGTCTATCCCTGCCTCTGTGGCTGTACTTGACTTCTTTCCTCTAAGGTAGTGGCAATTATTTTTAAGAAGAATAAAAAAGAAGAGCAGCTTAGATAAATCAACTTATCTCTATAGGAGAAAATACATACCTTATGAAGATGCTTTATACATTTCTCCTAGGTGGCTTTTGCGAAAAGATGAAAGGAAAAAAACCTCCATCTGCTAGGTCATGCCTACAAGACCCATTCTGTCAAGTTTTAAAAGCAACAACAGCTTTGCCTGTGGGATACCTATAATTATTATGCGGAACAGTCTTGAGCCTGCTGTAGTTCATTGTTAGGCTAACACAGGCTTGAATGAGAACAGTGGCTCCAGGCTGTGAGTTGATAAAGTGCAACTTTTCGATTTACTCTTCTAAGGCTCCAGCATTGTGTGGAATTTGTGAGTGACATCTCTGGCCTTCCTTTGGGCTCAGCAGATTGAATCTGTCAAGCCGAGTTAAACAATGACTGAAGGACATAACCTTAGCAAGGCCTGTCATTTTTTCCTACTAATTCAATCTACATTTAATCAATGAAAGTAATTTCTTGTTTGTTTAAGTCTCATATCCAATGGATCTTGAAGATTTTGAAGTAGTACACCTCCACCCTGACCTTCTCCCCTTCCTGAACTTGGAGCTACTATATCAAGAACAAGATTAGTGGAAATTGCACATTGCAAAACTGTCACACTGTTCACTACCTATGTGTCTTCTCTTGTTTATATATAACTGTTAGAATGACATTTTACTGTATAGTTATCCAATAGATGAGGCAGAGAAGATATTACTGAGGTTTAAATGTTAAATGTCACAAAGGCAACATTAATGGAATTAATAGAAATATAACACTACCACTTAACATGTCATACATATAAGTCTATTTGTCATGCTGTGTCCACTCAGCTAACTCATGGATTGAGGCTCCTTAGTGTAAGGACCTTCTTTTATGGATGCAGCTATCAGTGTTATTGAAAGAAGTGAGTAGCCAGTCATGACTTATGCAAGTTCAAAGACTTTATTGATCGGTTTAGCCGGTCTTAATCAAAATCTGTCTTCCTTTCCACTCATAGTGATTAAATAAGTCTGAGAAAGGCTGACATCAAGTCTTGGACTTTTTATTGGCCCTCAACAAGTGCTGTGGTCAGCATTCTACTACCTGACATTTCCAGAAAGAATGGCAAAATATAGCAGAAAATATACAAAATAGTCGCTGCTTAATTTATGTACCAATTATACCTGATTTAGGAACATAAGAGCTATAATTAGCTGTTGCTATGAATTTTAACAGTATATTTTAACAGTGCATGTCTGTTTATTTCTTTAACATAAAAAAGATAGAGTACCTGTGACAGTTTAAATGGAATCTTAGCAGTTTTAATTTGAGGTCACTTATGATCTCTTAAAAACTGTTATTATCCAATTTAACACACGTGAAGATCAATTTTATGACATGATACCTATGAAATATTTTTTAAAAGGACAAATTTTAAAAAATATTAATGCTATTACAACATGGGACTTTTAGGGGTATGTTTACTAAACCGTCTTAATGACGCAGTGGTGGTATTATCGCGCAATAAGTGATATTATTGCACGATAAGGGACGTTATCGCGTGATAACATTATCGCACGATAACATCACTTATCGCATGATAATGCAGTAGCAGCGGCGTTAAGGCACACTAACGGTGTGAAATCCGGGTCTGAAGGGTGGAGTAAGGCTTCCCAGATGGTGGAGGGAAGGGATCAATGGGCGGAGAATGGGCGAGGAGAGGCTCCAGGCACACTAACGCTGTGAAATACGGGTCTGAACACTAACGCCAGTGAAACCCTTGCATTAGGCACAGTTGCAGGAAAGAGAAACCATTTCAGTCAGCAATGTGCAGCAAAGGCAGGGAAACCCAGAAAAGTGATAGTTGTGATACTTGTGCAGGAACCAAAATGGCATATAAACATATAAAATGACCAGAACCACATTTAAAATCCCAATAACCAAGCTGGCCAATTGTGATATTAATGATAAACATAAAGCAACACTACTGACAAAGCGTAAAAATTAAGATATCATGTTTGGAAGGGTCTATGCTCCGTCCCCCTACAAAGTGAATGATCCCACATTGAAATAGCGCTGATCAGGGTTTCTGTCGTTTAGATTGGGCAGGTTTGTTATGCCATGCACATGTGCAGCAACAGCAGAGTGGGCACTTAGGAAAGGGCAACTGTGCTGATACTGTTAATGGGATACAGGGGGCTGCAGGCGGCACATGCTGTGGTCCACCTGGGCACAGTGCGGACTAGGCAGATGCCTAGGTGGCACATAGGAATGCCAAAACTGTAAAGCAGCAAGACAGCAACTGAAGAGGGTCCAACATGGGCACTAGTGTGTGTCCCACAGTGTCATAGGGGATATTACCCAGCAGGTACCCCCAAGGGCCCAGAACATTGGCAGGCGGTGCCGGGGGAAAGCACGCATGTCCATATAGGCACCCCTACCCGAGAACCCACACCATATGCAGCTGCCTACCGGCACATTGGATGGCCTGGGATTGTGCACCACCAGCATAATGGCACGGCAGCATGGTAGTGGAGGGGTGCTGGTGGCGGAGGGGGCAGTGGCATCTGCCCACAGCAGACCATGGCCAAGCCCCGTTTAGGTGGGTGCTGTGCACTGCAAGAGACAGGGTCTGTCTGACGAATAGTCATGGTATCCCCAGGGAATGATCTGTCCCTGTGGCAACAGTGTGGTGCATTACACACAGCCAGTGTGTTCAGCAGCAGAAGGTCACAAGTGCAAGTCCCAGCTGTGGCTCCTACCAACCCTGTCCCCATATTTTACCCAGTACTAAACCGTGGTAATAAAGAAGGAACCTTTATTGCAGATAAACACCTATATTTTACCTGAAACACCTATATTTTACCCTAAGAGCACAGACACCATAAACATGTGCAATCCCTAGAGCAGAGTTTCCCAACTGCAGTTCTGGAGGGCCAAACACCATTCAGGTTTCATGCTGTCTCTAATAAATATGCCTGTGCTGCATTTGTATGTGACGCCCCCATTGTATGCAAATGCATCTCTTGCATATTCATTAGGGACAGCATGAAAACCTGAACAGTGTTTGGCCCACCAGGACTGGAGTTGAGAACCTCTGCCCTAGAGCAGTGACCAACAGGGGCATAAACACCCACACCCACAGGCTCCACTATCCAAAGCCTCATGGAGAGTCAGGCTGTTGGGCCCTGCACAGAGCAGCATCTCCAAATACTGGCACCTGTATACCTTAGCAATGCCGTCCTAAACTTGGGAACACGTTCCACATATATCAAAAGGTTGCTATGATTAATGTCAGCTAACAAATCCTAAGTTAAACACAATTTGTTGATAGAGATTCATAGCAACGCTTCTGATATCTGTGGAGTGTCTTTCAGTTATTGATTCTGATAGTGTTTACCACCCCGGGGAGTGACCCTAATAGTATTGAGTACCATAGCAATGCCCACACTGTGTCCAGGACTGGTGTGGCGGCCAGGGCTGCCACAAACCTCTATATTTGCACAATGCTGGCATAGGTGTGGGAGTGTGTGTCTGTCTATCCAGTGTGTTGTGGCTGCCTACACCTTACTGAGCACACATTGCTTGCACTGTTTCCAATGTTAGCCTGCCAATGTGCATAATGAGGAGCAAGGTACTGTGGGTATGGCCCAGACAGTGTGGCATGGGCAGGATGCATCTGCACAGGGTATAGGGCAATGGTCGGGACCTTGTAGTGCCCGACTACCACCTGCATGGACAGGGTAGCCACAGCATGTCATGCTGGGAGGTCACTCTCATCTGACAGCACCCCGTAGTGCTATATGGTATTTCTCTCAAGTGATATTTATGGGTTCTTTTTTCTGGGGCTCAATCACTGGCATCCTAGTTTTGGGTGCACACAGTTTCTCCAGGAACATGCACTATGTACTAGCTAGCAGACTATCTGCAATTAGCATCTGTTTGACTGTACCACCTTACAGGGTGCAGCAGATGCACACTGACTGCCCTCTGCTGGTGAATGTCAGATTGTAGTGGGGGCAGCTGAGCTGACTGGGCCAACTAGCTATCTGCCAGTGGCCCTGTCCCAAGTGCAGATCTTCAGCAGCTGTCTGCTTGCCACCAGGACTGGGGTTGCTGGTCCCACAGCCTGTCCTCATGTACCTCCACTGCCCACCTTGCAAAGGGTGAGAGTGTGGGTCTGTTGGGGGCAGATCATATCCCCCACCCTGACTCAGAGTGGGCAGTTTGCTAAGTACATTGTCACCATGTGAGCCCCTGACACACCTCTACTCCCTAAACAGATGATCACAGCAAGCACAGTGGATATGCACTATGTTGCATGCATCATGGTCCACAAGGGCCAAACATGACTAGCAAGTAGAAATGGACACAGAAACATCATAAAGGTGTCTGCAACAAATACCTATCACACACTGGCACTGATGGAAATCTGCAGTACAGCTCACCTCAACCAGCCCGGTACTGCGGACCTGGTGCTGGCCACTCCACCTCACCCTCAGGGTGAGCACAGAACATGCACATTGGCATGGCATGTGGGTACTCTGTGCCAGTAACACACACGGTCATTCCCCCCTACCAAGCTGATGTGCTGTAGAGGTGCATACCTCATCTTGTGAGCAGATGTAGACTGCTGTTCTGCATGTGAATTGCATTATGGGTACTGTTTGTTCTATCCTGTTCTGGTAGCCACAGCAGACAGTTTTATGGTGACGTGCACTCTTTCTGTAGCCAGCCATTGGTGTGAAAACTCCCCATAGTGATGTAGCACAATGGTTAATGCAATGACTTCAGTAGCAAAGGTCATGGGTTTGATTCCTCTCTGTTTACCTTTTTTATGGCTGTCCTACACAACACGTTTTCATTCATATAACAGTCATATCTGTGCAGATATGTGCTGCCGCCACATCATACCCTTATCACTGTTGCCATCCATCCTTCTGTCTGTCTATGTGTGTGCCAGCTGTGTGGCGCCCTGCCCTAATGTACAGGCTGCTACCCCATGTCCTGCACTGGCACAGTTTTCTGCATTGTTGCTCTTCATGCTTGCCTCTCATGTGTCTGCTCTGCATGGCACTGCTCTCTTCTGTCCTCCTGTCATTGCACTTATCCTGCTACCTCTACCTCCTCTGGTGGACACGTATCCCCATCCTCTGCAACACACTGTCATTCTTGCACTGTACATTACCATCACCCTATACATTGGTACAGCTGCCCCCGATATGTTTGTCCACTTTACCTGCTGCCACATGGGCTGCACGCAGATTTGGCTGGTCCATGAGCTCCATAATCTACTTCCTTCCATCACTTGTTCATTGCCTTTCCTTGGTGCTCTGTGCAGTGTTATGGTTACATCTATGTTTGAGCCATATATTTCATGCTTGTGACTTTGGGGCACCTTTGTGCCCCTGGGCACCATCTCCTGTGTCACTTTGGCATCCCTGGGGCATCTTTCGCAGCACCTTAGGTTTGGCCAGATTATGGGGCACCTTATATGCTGCCTTGGAGGGTGCCAACCTTTCCTGCCACTCTCTGGGGCACATTATGACCTGCGTTGGATGATGTGGTGCTTTATGATGTGCCTTATGGTGCACCTTAAAAGGTGCATTAGGTTGCAGCACTGGGGTGAGGCTTTTTTGGCTGGCAGTGCAAATTGTTGGGATGTGTCTGACTGTTACAGGCAGGAAAAGGGATTGCCTCAGACAGTCTTTTAACTGAGCCCAAACTCATAACCACTGTATCAGCAGTCAATGTATAAACCAGTGTGTTACACTTCTGCTGCTGTGACTGCAGGTCAGCGCGCCTAATTAAGGCTAGCACACGTTAACGTGCCACGGCTCCCTCTATTGCGCGATAACTCGAAATGCTACCTTAAGACCGGAGCACCCACTACCTTATATGGCATTTGCCACAGTAAGACTGCAACTAACGCCGGTAACATTAAGACGGTTTAGTAAACATACCCTTCAGAGTGCCTTCTAAACAATCAAGTTACCAATATAAAAAACATCCAGCATTCATTTTATAAAAACAGCGTACAGGGCATGTATAAGTACTTTCATGAAATAGGCACCCAGAATAATTCTCGGTTGTGCACAAATGTCCCTGCAGAAAGTTTCACTCACTCTGAAGCAGGTACAACTTTCTGCATGTAACTCTGATTGGGTATGTGTATGTAGAGACTGATTGGATGCTACTGTGTGAGCAGCAGCAGCATCCTGTGTCCCTAATAAATCCCTACACTGTGGATTTGAAAAATCTCAGCATTTTCTAGAATAGGCGAAATTCTGACTACCAGTCACATCATATTGGGAGGAAATTCCTCTGTGAGTGAAAATCCAAGTTCATAAACAGTATAAATCATTCCCAAAAACAAAATTCTGTCTTTGGCACTCAGCCACTGCACCAGAAGGGTGCAAGGGCGTCTGCCCTTTGGGTACGTAGTATTGGCACATAGCTTCTCATACCATTCAGAATGAGCAACAGGCTTAGAGAAGCAGCCTAGGAGAAGAGAGCAGGGAGTTGATGTCTCTGCAAAACCTGCTAGTGCCCTGCTGTCTCAGAAAGAGAGTAGCTCTGCCTATGTCAAAAGGAAGGAAAGTCATAGCCTATCATGATAAAGAAGAGAGGTTCCAATAACATTTTTGGACTCTAGCTTACATTTAAACTGGTAGAATGAATGAGCAGTTTTCTGCCACTTGATTCAGAACGTGCTGATGATGTGGGCGTGCACAGATGTAGAATGTAGAGTGTATCAATGAAACCAATGGATATCAGAGAACATGCCTGCCAGCCTGCCTAATTGGAGAGCATCAGAGTAGATGTAAGAAGGCCATGCTTTAAAACCTTACCTGGAAGGAATGGCACCATTTGCGAAGGGACCAGAGCCATCACTGTGAGACGTCCATGAGCAGATTGATAGAGCAACTAGGCCTCAAGCCATGTAGTAGTCTAGGAATCCTTAACCAGAGTACCAGAGAGCAAGAGTTAATCAGCGATCAGAGAGACCCAGATGCCCCAGGCTCAATAGGATTCTTGACTGGTCAGTGATGTTGCTTCACTGGAAGCCCAAGTTTCTCCCATCCATTGAAGGAGGAGTGCCAGTGTGTCATGCTCAGTGTACATGGTGTCATCATGAGCATGCCCCTCTGTTAGTGATTCTATAATGCTATTTCTGTCACAATCAGTTTTTCAATTTGAATGTCAGACTCGCAGATGGGGGAAATCTAACAGTCCTCCTTGCAGTCACCGGAGTCAGAGGCTTAGCACAGAAGCCTTGGTTACTGAAACCAGGACCACAATGAGTCTGCAAGAGGCGATCGGAGGACCACATCCATTCTACCCGTGAGACACAGTAATAGCAGCTTTGAAGACACTAGTCACGATGACCAGGCCAGTGGGCTGATTACCCTAGAAAGCTTCACTGTGCTTAAAGAGGGTGGGACTGAAGCTGGAGACTAAGAACAAGACTGGAGAAGAAAAGGTTGTAGCTATTGCTACTATATCCACTGGTTGGAATGTGCCAACAGCCATGACCCAAGCGAGCAGTGAAACCCCTGCAAAGCCTATTGATACACTGAGGCCTACTTTTCACCATGCTACATCTATGTCCAAAATTGCAAAGCTGCAAGGCTGGGGAAAAGGTAGTATTCTACACCTATATTAGAACAATACACTTACTAACCACTTCAAAACAAAAGTCACTGGATACTGCAGCAAAGTGGTCGGAGAAAGAAGAGATTTGGGAAGCACAGTGCCTTGCCACATCCAAAGGTCTGTCTGTGACAAATGAGAGATTACACCAAATTTAGAAAGATTTTGACAATAGTCAGCCTATACTGGACAGCTTACTCAATTATTTGAATTTGACGATGGGATCTCTAGTTGAAAATTAAGTTATAGTGGTTTCCAATGTATGGTCATTATCTAGTCTGGAATGGGACCTATTGCTGACACTCAGGAGCAGCCATGGCTCTAGAGGTCATAGGAAAAGGAGCACTCAACAAGCAAGCACAGGAATTGGAAGTGGCAATGAAATGGACCTGTCTATCATGCCAGAACCAGAGTGCTTAAAGAGAGATCATGGGTAGAATCTGAGTGCCCAGAAGACTGTCACCTGCTTGACTGGTAAAGGTCAGAGAAGCTGGTAAGCAAGACTGGCCCCAAAGTTGGTTCAAGGTGTTGGCACCCTAGGCAAACCTTAAGCCTTATTTCCCCCCCCCCCACCCCGCCGTCTGTCAGAATCTATTGTTTAACTTTTAAGGACCTACTCGTTGCCGCCTCCCCCCCCCCCCCCCGCAGAAACTGCTGCCCTAGGTGACTGCCTAGTTTTTTCTGATGGTTGGGCCAGTCATGTTAGTAAAGAGAAGTGTTTGGAAGATTTGGATCAGAGCATATCCCTATGTAAATCTGCATATAATGAGTGTAGTGAAGGTAAAGAGAGACAAATACATGAAAGATGAAATCTTCATAAGAACATAAGATATGAAATACTTGGTCAGACCAAGATCCATCAAACCCAGTATCCTGTTTCCAATAGTGGCCAATCTAGGTCATAAGAACCTAGCAGTTTCCCCAAAAGACACAGGTTCCACAATGCTTGTATTGGGTCAAACAGTGATATCCTGGGTCCATTTTTAATAATGGTTTATGGACCTTTTCTCCAGGATCTTGTCCAAACCTTTTTTAAACCCAGCTACAATGACAGTTTTTACAACAACCCCCAGTAACAAATTCAAGAGTTGGATTACACATTGAATGAAAAAATATTTTCTCTTATGAGTCTTAAATAGTTTACCCTGTAGCTTCATTGCATGTCCCCTAGTCTTTCTATATTCTGATGACGTAAACAATCAATCTACGTTTACCCATTACACTCCATTCATTAATTTATAGACCTCTATCATATCTCCCCTCAGCAAACTCTTTTCCAGGTTGAAGAGCACTAACCTTTTTAGCCTCTCTTCATCCCCTTTACCATTTTGGTGGCTCTAATCTCTACCTTTTCTAATAACGCTATATCCTTTTTAAGATACGGCAACCAGAATTTCACACAATATTCAAGGCGCGGTCGCACCATGGAACGATCCAGAGGCATTATAATATCCTTTGTTTTATGTTCCATACCTTTCCTTATGATACCTAGCATTCTATTAGCTCTCTTGGCCGCCCCTGCACACTGAGCGGAGGGTTTTAACATGTTATCCACGATGATGCCTGAATCTTTTTCCTGGGTGGTGGTTCCTAATGTGGAACCTTGCATCGTGTAACCATAGTTTGGGTTGTTCTTTCCTAGCTGCATAACTTTGCACTTGTCTACATTAAGGGGTATGTTTACTAAACCGTCTTAATGTGCGCTCTGACACGTTAGCACGCGATAAGGTACCTTATCATGTGATAATGGCGCTTTACCGTGTGATAAGGTGCCTTATAGCGCGCTAATGCGTTTAGCGGTGCTCAGCGGCGCAAACGAGCGCTGAAGGCGGAGTAAAGGCTCCCTGAGGGCAGAGGAAGGCTCCCCAGGGGCGGAGAGAAGGGGTCAATGGGTGGAGAGTGGGAGGGAAGAGGCTCCCTACACACTAATGCTGTGGATTTCGGGGCTGAAAACTAATGCCAGTGAAACCCTGGCGTTAGAGTAGATTTAAATGGAAGAGAAACCATTTCCGTCAGCAATGTACAGCAAAGCCAGGGAAACCTACAAAAGGTGATAAGTGTGATACATGTGCACAGAACAAAAGGGCAGATAAACATTGAAAATGACCTGAACAAACTGGAAAAAAACCCATAACCTAGCTGGGCAATAGTGATATCAATGGGAAACATCAAAAAACACTACCGAGAAAGCTCCAAAAAAAAGATATCAATTTTGGAAGGGGCTATTCTCTGTCCCTATACAAGGTGAATGATCCCACAGTGAAATAACGCTGATCAGGGCATTCCCTTGTTACTGGACAGGTTTCCTATGGCATGCACATGTCCTGCAACAACAGGGTGGGCATGTCAGAACGGGCAACTGGACAGATGCTGGAAAAGGGGACACAGAGGGCTGCAGGCGGCACATGCTGTGGTGCAGCTGGGCCACAGTGCGGACTAGGGTGATGCCACGGTGGCCCATACGAATGCTGCAACAGTAGAGCAGCCAGACAGCAACTGATGAGGACCCAACACGGGCACGAGTGTGTTTCCCACAGTGTCACAGGGGATAGTACCCAGCAGCTACCCCCAAGGGTACAGAACATTTGCAGGCAGTGCTGAGGGGAAGCGTGGACATCTATGCAGGCACCCCTATCCCAGAACCCGCACCATAGGCAGCTGCCCACTCACACACTGGATGGCCCGAGACTGTGAACCACCAGCACCACTAGCAGAAGGGCATGTCAGCATGGTGACAGAGGGGTACTGGTGGTGGAGGGGGCAGTGGCTGCTGCCCACAGCAGACCATGGCTCAGCCCTGTTTAGGTGGTGCCGTGCACTGCAACAGACAGGCTCTGTCTGACAAACAGTCATGGTATCTCCAGGGAATGCACTGCTTCTGTGGCAACATGGTGGTGTAGGGCACACAGCCAATGTGTTCAGGAGCAGAAGGTCACAGGTTCAAGTCCTAGCTGTGGTTCCTGCCAACCCAGTCCCCATATTTTATCCACTACTAAAATGTGGTAATACAGACAGAACCTTTAGTGCAGATAATGTAAACATGCCCAAAACACCTACATTTTACCCTACAGAGCACAGACACCATAAACATGAGCATTACCTAGAGCAGAGTCTCCCAAAAGCAGTCCTGGAGGGCCAAACACCATTCAGATCCCATGCTGTCTCCAATAACTATGGCTGTGCTGCATTTCTATGCACCGCCCCCATGGTATGCAGATGTATCTCATGCATATTCATTAGGGACAGCATGAAAACCCGAACAGGGTTTGGCCCACGAGGACCGGAGTTGGGAACCTCTGCCCTAGAGCAGCGGCCAACAGTGGCAGACTCACCCACACCCACAGGCTCCATCATCCAAAGCCACCTGGAGAGGCAGGATTTTGGGCCCTGTGTGCATCTCCCAATACTAGCACTTGCATACCTTAGCAATGCCACCCTAAACCTGGGAATATGGTACACATCTATCAAAAGGTTGCTATGATTACTGGCAGATAGCAATTCCAAAGTTAAGCACAATTTGCTGACTGAGCTGCATCATAGCAACCTTTCTAATGTCTGTGGAGTGTGCTACAGGTCCTGTGTCTGACAGTGTTTACCACCCTGGGGAGTGACTCCTACAATATTGTGTACCATAGCCATGCCTGCACTGTGCCCAGGACTGGTGCGGTGGCCAGGGCTCCCAAACACCTCTATAGTTGCACAATGCTGGCATAGGTGGGAGTGTGTGTCTGTCTATCCAGTGTGTGGTGGCTGCCAACACCCTCCTCAGCCCACACTGCTAGCACTGTTGCCAGTATTGGCCTGCCAATGTACATAATGAGGAGCAAGGTACTGTGGGTATAGCCCGGACAGGGCGGCCTGGGCAGGATGCATCTGCACAGGGCATAGGGCACTGGCTGGGACATTGTAGTGCCCGGCCACCACCTGCACAGACAGGGTGGCTACAGCATGTCCTGCTGGGAGGTCACTCTCACCCTGACTGAGCAGTGACCATGGCATGGCTATGTTCCCCCATAGTGCTACATAGTATTTCTCTCAAGTGATATATATTGGTTTTCCTTTTGGGGGCCCAATCATTGACTTATCTGCTTGGTGGGTGTGCTCACATCCCAGTTTTGGGTGCACACATCTCCTCCAGGACCATGCACCGTGGACTAGCTAGCAGACTGTCTGCAGTTAGTATGTGTATGGCTGGAACATCTTGCAGGGTGCAGTGGCTGGAGACTCATTATGCTCGCTGCTGGAGGAGGAAGGCATCCCTTGCCTGGCAATTGTGAGCCGGAATTCTGGAACAGAACTGGGGAAGTTGGCATTCAGTGGACTTGCAAAGAGGTCTATGTCTAGGGTTCCCCAGATGTGAAATATCTTTATCACCTGGTCTAGGTGGAGAGACCATTCGTGAGGCAGCAGTACTCGGCTGAGTTTCTCTGCCCAAAGGTTTTGAATGCCTGGAAGATATACCACGAGAAGGTGAATTTGATGCTCTCTGGCAAGGGCCCACAGTGGTAAAGCTTCATTGCATAATGACAGAGAGCCTGTTCTGTCCTGCTTGTTCATGTAGAACATGGCTACTTGATTGTCCGTTTGGACTAGGACTGTCTTGTAGCTGAGCTGGGCATGGAATACCCAAAGAGCTAGATAGATTGCTCTGAGTTCTAGGAGGTTTATGTGAAGACAAGCCTCCTGTGGAGTCCAGGTACCCTGGGTAGAGAGATAGTGCAGGTGTGCTCCCCATCCCACCTGTGATGCATCTGTTGTTAGGGTGGCCTGGAATGGGGGTTGTTGGAAAGGAAGACCCCACTAAAAGATTCTCCAGTGATTGCCACCATTGTAGGGACAAGATCAGTTGTTGTGAGTTTGATATCTTGTCCGACAGACGTCCTGTGGCCTGTGTCCACTGTGTAGATAGTGTCCACTGGGCTGCTCGCATGTGGAGGCGAGCATAGGGAACTGCATGAACTGTGGATGTCATATGTCCCAGTAATTGCAGCAGTTCTCGAGCAGTTAGGGAGGACATTCCCGCTACTTGAGAAGCTAGTTACATTATGCAAAGGCAGCGGGGCTGTGGGAGGAAAGCCCTTGACTGTCTTTTATCCAAACAAGCTCCTATGAACTCCAGGGTCTGAGAAGGAACAAGTTGGGATTTTGGGAAGTTTATGACCAATCCCAAGTATTGGAGAAATCGGATTGTGCGAGACAGTGCAGAGCTGGCTTCTGGAATCGTTGGGGCTCGAATGAGCCAGTCGTCCAAGTAAGGGAAGACGAATATCCCTAGGGTTCAAAGGAATGCAGCTACTGCCATGCATTTCGTGAATACTCTTGGTGCCGAAGCCAGACCAAAAGGAAGAACCCTGTATTGGAGGTGTTTTCCCTTGAAAAGGAATCATAAGAATTTCCTGTGATCTGGATGGATCAGAATATGAGTACATGTATCCTTTAGATCTAGAGAGCAAAGCCAATCCTGACTTTGAAGGTATGGCAGAAGAGTTCCCAGAGAAATCATTTTGAACTTTTCTCGTAACAAATATTTGTTCAATTCTCTGAGGTCTAGAATGTGTCTGTGTTCTCCTGTTTTCATTGGAATAAGAAAATAGGGGGAGTAGAACCCTATACCCTGTTGGGGAATGGGCACTTCCTCTATTGCTTCCTGAGCAAGGAGTGTTGAGACCTCTTGATCCAGTAGATTGTCTGGAGAGGTTTGGGAATTGAACTATCTTACGACTGTAGGAGGGGGCATGCTGTGAAAATGAAGCTTGTACCCCTCCCCTACAATGGACAGAGTCCAATTTTATGCTGTTATTTGGTGCCATCTGTTGACAAAATGACACAACCTGCTTGGAAGGTTTAAGGGTTCTGGACCCTTCAGTGGTAGGAAATCTAAGCTCTCTAGGAAGGAGTCAAAACCCTTGAGGGGGCTGAGCCTGTGGAGCTGGTTGAGCTCTCAAGCCTTTTGGCTTCTTTTGTTGTCTGTATTGTTGTTGTTGTCCCTTTTGGGCTACTTGACCCTGAATTTGCCCTTGCTGGTATAGAATGGATAAAACTTCCTCTTTTTGCTGAAATAGGGTTTTTTATATGGTTTCTTTTTGGCTGGAGTGGCTATAGATTTTGACAATCTGTCTAAAGTGAGACTATCAGTATCTATCTCATTAGCCTTTTCCTGCCAATTCTTGCCAAGGAGGTTTTCTCCTCTGCAAGGGATGTTTCCTAATTTGTTCTGTACCCAAGTCTCCAAGTCTGATGCCTGAAGCCAGGCAATCTGACTTGCACCAATGGCAATAGCAGAAGTTCTGCTGATGCATTCAAAGCAGTCAAAGGCTGCACGATTTACAAACTTGGAAACGTCTTGAGCATGCTTGACAGGAGTAAGGAAGTCTTGTCGTTTGTCATCAGGGAGAAGGGGGCTCATAAGCTCCAAGTCTCCTGTGACTTCTTTGAGGAACATTCCCATATATAAAATATATGAGCTGATCCTAGCTGAAAGCATGGAAGCCGGAAATGTTTGACGCCCAAAGGCATCAAGAGTCCTGCATTCATGACCTGGAGGATTGGATGCATGTCTTTTTGCACTTTTCATCCTACGCATGGCTGATTCCACTACCATTGAATGGTGTGGCAGCTGAGTCTTTTGAAAACCAGGACATGGTGGAACTCGATACATAGTATCAAGTCTCCTAGAATGAGGAGAAGTGGTCAGAGGTGTTTCCCACATTCTGAGCATCAAATCATGAAGAATTTCATGAATGGGCAGGGTAGCTGCTTCTTTGGGAGCCTTAGGGTATTGGAGTATTTCCAATTCCTTTGCTCTAGGTTCTTTTTCAGGAGCTACCGTGATTGATAGGCCTTGGGCCACATCACGAACAAAATCCTGAAAAGACATATCCTCCGGAGAAGACATTCTGCGTTGAGGAGAAGAGGAGTCGTCCGGAAGAAGTACTCTGGTACCGACAGACTTATCTGAGTCATCGGAATCAGAAGATTCGAAGCATCTCTGATCCCGATGTTCATGCAAAGCATGATATCGGTATCGATCGAAGTCGGCACCGAGTTGTCTGGTACCGGTCTGTCGATGCCTGAAAAAGTCAGCATGGGCAGAATTCCCACCGGGGCCGGTATCGGTGTTGGTACCGGTGCCCGTTGAACTGTCGGTAGCAGTGTCAATGGTACCGCAGCTGTAAGGAGAGCTGCAAGACTGCGTTCGATAGCGAGGAATCTCTGGTCTATCGACGCTGCCGATGCCTGGGTGTCAGTACCAGTAGAAGCGGCCGGAACCCCTGAGCATGACACCTGATTAGTTCTGCTGAGGTCGAGGCCTCGAGAACATCCTGGAGCCCTGTTAATGTTTTGGAGGCCGAAGCCTCCTGCTGGGGCTGTTATGCTGGTATAGTTTCCTCAAGAGCAATGCCAATGGCCTCTCGATGCTTGGAAGGAGATCTACCCTTTGAGGACTGGCTCTTATGTTTAGTTACCTGAGATCCATGGGAGGAAGACGAGGCTCTGGAAGACATCAATGCAATGGACATCGAATCTGAAGAAAAGAGGGTACCGAGCTTTGCAGCCCGGTTCTGTCTTCCTCTTTTAGTCATCCCCATACAAGAGGAACACTCCGAAGGAGAATGGTCAGGGCCTAAACATTTGAGACACCAGTCATGGGTGTCAGTGACGGAAATGGTACCGCCACACTTAGTACATTTTTTAAAACCACTAGCTGTTTTTTCCATTTTTTAGGAAAATGGGGCCTAATGCCCAAAATGGCGCCTAGCACCAAAAAGAAAAGGTTTCTGAAGAGAAACACTTCAGATAGTAATTTTTTTTATTTTTGAAAAGAAGAAGAAAAGAGAACCGGTGGTACCGGTAGGCGTCGAGCGGAAGCCGGCGTGACCACAAGAAAAACAAGTTTAAAGAAGAAATTTTCTGCGGTGGCAGGGTAGGTGACCTGTCGGCTCCGCGGAAAACGAAGAACTGAAGAGGAGCAGTTGGAAAAGCGGGAAGGTAGCGCGCATGTGCTGAGGGATGCTCCCAAAAGTGTTCCTATTGGACGCTGGGGAGCATTCCCACGCAGGCTCCGTCGGTACCAATGATACCCATATGTGAAGACTACATTCCTGCTTGTTCCTGGAGAGAGGGATCCTACCAAGGCCCATTGATGTAGCATTATCAGAGTCCTCCTCTGCCATTTCAGATGAGGGGCTGCTGTCTGAGTCTGTTTCTGGATTTGAGTGTGCTGTGGGAGATGTGTGGGTTTTTTTGCACCTGTATAGGACTAGTAGTGCTTTATTAAGGGATACGCATGCGTGACATTTTTTTGAATGGGATCCACAGAGCATTAACTGCTGCATTCTGAATGCTGCCCTGATCCGCCAAATGGTTGGTACAACTTTAATTTTTAAGGTTTTGATGGTGAATAAACTATTAAAGTTTTGATATGAATTTTGTGATTGCTCTTTCTGGGTTAAAAGGGATATAGGATGGTTTCTATTGGGTTTCGTTGTAGATCTTGTTCTTTATTTTTGTTGTGATTTTCTTGCCTTCTTTCCCACACAGCATATTTATTGGATGGTTCCGCCCCCCTGAAGAAGCACTTGTGAAACGCTGGAGTTGGCATTCTGAGTGGCATTCTGAGTGGCATTCTGAGTGGCATTCTGAGTTAGCCTGTACAGTCGATTCGAACAAGACTCATACAAATCTGTATTATTGTCTGGGAAGCATTTTCTTAAATGGCAACTGTTGAATGACTTTATTGCATCCGCCAACTAATATAGTTATCCAAGTCTTGGTATTGTTTTGGCTCCACCCGGGAGCCTAGACAGCGATACCTGGAGGAGAGTGCAGGGGTGGGTGGGGGGAGGGTGAGGGTTTTCCCGGGATTTCTTCTCTTTCTGTATTGTTTCGTTATAGTGTTAGTATTGCTGTGTCTATTTAGTTTTCTGTATGGTTTGATATGCTTGTTTTGTTGGAAAATGAAAATAAAGCTTTAAAAAAAAAAAAAAAAAAGCTCCTAGGGTCAATGTATTTGAGCACAAGGAGACATTGCTGGGGTGGTTTTATTTCACTCTAGAAAGGTCCCTTACATTCGTTATGTGATTGTTACCTAACCTTGTTCCGTGTAAATATCTCATGTATATAGTTAACCCCTGTTATCCAAGTTTGCACTCCTGTTCGATGTAAAACCAGACAGCTTGTTGTTATGGTCATTGTGTTATGATGTAAACCGCGCTGATACCGAATAGCGCGGTATATAAGAAATTGTAATAAATAAATTTAGCAACATTACAGATAAGTTTGGTTTTGAGCGTTAAGATCAGAGGTTATTGATATTGAATTTTGAATACGTTTAGCAGTGTACTATATGCTCTGTGGAGAAGGAAGTGTTTGAGCCATTTGGTTATGTTTTTTGAATAATTTTTGATAACAATAAATAATAAATAATACATAAGAAGTAAGAAGTTTTAAGATCAACAAGGAGATTTTTAGGATCGCTGATGTCATGAGCAAATGTTAAGGACCACGATAGTATAGGCCTTTGACCAGAAGCTCATTGGTTCTGAGATCCTTTTCTCCTAAATTCCCAAGGAAGTTTCCTGATCCTGGTTCATTATTGAATGATGTTTTGACTTAAATGGTTATATCAATCTTGATTCTATAACTGGAAATTTTTGGCAATAATTATGTGCTTTCTATTTATAAATGATACCCTCAAATGTGATCAGAAAGTTTAGCTAAATAGGATCTCTATTACTTTTCCGTTGATTATATGCTGGAATAAATCTTACTGAGTATATGCATTTAATTCTTCATAACTTATTTCATCATATTTTATCACAAAAAATTTATAATTTTTTTTATTTGTTTTTTCTTTTTTTCTTATTTCTTTCTCAATTATTATAGAAAGGATAAAGTGCGGGTCTCAGACTAACATTGGCAGCGTTTATTCGCTAGTCGCAAAAAAACAGCATGTCTTCACGCATCAACGACCCTTAGTGCACTTACCCTGGTATTGAACCAAAATAGCAGCATTTTCCAACACTTCCTATTCAATGCTTTCTGTTGTCATGTTTAACTTTTGTTTTGCTCCAGTTGCTTAAAACATAAACATAAAGATTGTGCTTATCTTTAAAATCTTGAAGTCATCAAAAGTTAAACATGACAACAGAAAGCATTGAATAGGAAGTGTTGGAAAATGCTGCTATTTTGGTTCAATACCAGGGTAAGTGCACTAAGGGTCGTTGATGCGTGAAGACATGCTGTTTTTTTGCGACTAGCGAATAAACGCTGCCAATGTTAGTCTGAGACCCGCACTTTATCCTTTCTATAATAATTGAGAAAGAAATAAGAAAAAAAGAAAAAACAAATAAAAAAAATTATAAATTTTTTGTGATAAAATATGATGAAATAAGTTATGAAGAATTAAATGCATATACTCAGTAAGATTTATTCCAGCATATAATCAACGGAAAAGTAATAGAGATCCTATTTAGCTAAACTTTCTGATCACATTTGAGGGTATCATTTATAAATAGAATCATTAGCCCTTTGAAGAACTAGACCCATAACAGTCGTAATAATTATGTGCTGACAATGTTCCAGTTTTTATACTATTTCCTGCTATTTCCTCTTTTAATTGGTCTTGTTTTATTTGATTATTGTATATGCTAAATATGTGTGCATATAGGGGTATGTTTATTAAACTGCGGTAAACGTGAATAACGCATGTTGTATGACATTAACGATTGTTAGCATGCTATAGCATGCGCTGTAGTGCATTAACGATCGTAAACGCGCTATAGCGCGCGTTATTACGTGCTAACGCGCGTGATGCTCCGCGGCGCGGTAAAACAACGCAGAAGGCGGAGAGAGGGCGGAGAGAAGGGGTCAATGGGCGGAGAGTGGGCGGGGAGAGGCTCCCATTACACTAACGCGCTGAATTTCAGAGCTGAATTCCAACGCGAATGAAAACCTGCCGTTAAAGGCATATTAAAGAGGAGAGAAACCATTTAAATGTCAGCAATGTACAGCCTAGGCAGGGAAACCAAAAAAAGGTGATAAGTGTGATACATGTGCACAAAACAAAAGGGCACAGAAACACTGAAAATGACCCCAACAAACCAATAGTGGTATCAATGAGAAACATCAACCCCCCCTCCCCCCCCCCAGAGTAAGCTCCATTGAACAAATATTTATGTATTTCTTTATGTTAGTTATGTATTTATAAACCACGGAAAGGTCCATACCCCGTCCCCATACAAGGTGCACGGGCCCACAGTGAAATAGCACTGTTCAGGGACTTCCCCACCATCGGACAGGGTTCCTATGGCATGCACATGTCCCGCAATATCAGGGCGGGCATGTCGGAATGGGCAACCGGTCAGATGCTGGAGAAGGGGATACAGAGGGCTGCAGGCGGCACATGCTGTGGAGCAGCTGGGCCACAGTGGGGACTAGGGTGATGCCTAACTGGCCCATAGGAATGCTGAAACAGTAGAGCAGCCAGACAGCAACTGCTGAGGGCCCAACAAGAGTGTGCTTCCCATAGTGTCACAGGGAATAGTACCCAGCAGGTACCCCCAATGGCACGGAACATTTGCAGGCGGTGCTGGGGGAAAGCATGGGCAGCTATGCGGGCACCCCCACCCCAGAACATGCACCATAGGCAGCCGCCTATCTGCACACTGGATGGCTTGAGACCGCACACCACCAGCACCACCAGCAGAAGAGCATGTCAGCATGGTGGCTGAGGGATACTGGTGGTGGAGGGGGCAGTGGCAGCTGCCCAGAGCAGACCGTGGCCTAGCCCCCTTCACGTGGGTGCAGTGCACTCCAACAGACAGGCCCTGTCTGACCAACAGTCATGTTATCACCAGGGAACGCACCATCTCTGTGAGAACATGGTGGTGCAGTGCACAGAACCAGTGTATTCAGAAGCAGAGGGTCACAGGTTCAGGTCCCAGCTGTGGTTTCTGCCAACCCAGTCCTCATATTTTACCCACTACTAGAACGGGCTAATACAGACAGAACCGGTCTTGCAGATGACGTAAACATGCCCAAAACACCCAAATTTTACCCTACAGAGCACAGACACCATAAACATGCACATTACCTAGAGCAGAGCCTCCCAAATGCAGTCCTGGAGGGCCAAACATCATCCCGGTTCCATGCTGCCTCTGATAAAGATGCCTGTGCTGCATTTCTATGCACCACCCCCATGGTATGCAGATGTATCTCATGCATATTCATGAGGGACAGCATAAAAACCCAAACAGTGTTTGCAACCGCAGGACTGGAGTTGGGAACCTCTGCCGTAAAGCAGCAGCCAACAGGGACAGACACACCCGCACCCACAAGCCCCATTATCCAAAGCCTCCTGGAGAGGCAGGACTTTGGGCTCTGCGTGCATCTCCCAATACTAGCACATGCATACCGTATTAATGCCACCCTAAACATGGGAATATGTTACACAGCTATCAGGAGGTTGCTATGAGCACTGGCAGATAGCAATTCCAAGGTTAAGTACAATTTCCTGAGTGAGCTGCATCATAGCAACCTTTCTGATGTCTGTGGAGTGTGCTACAGGTCCTGTGTCTAACAGTGTTTACCAACCTGGGGAGTGACTCCGACAGTATTGTGTACCATAGCCATGCCTGCATTGTGCCCAGGACTGGTGTGGTGGCCTGGGTTGCCCAACACCTCTAGTGTTGCACAGTGCTTGCATAAGTGTGGGGAGTGCTTGTCTGTCTATCCAGTGTGTGGTGGCTTCCAACACCCTCCACAGCCCACACTGCTAGCACTGTTGCCAGTATTGGCCTGCCAATGTGCATAATGAGGAACAAGGTACCGTGGGAATAGCCTGGATAGGGTGGCCTGGCCTGTCCGCATCTGCACAGGGCATAGGGCAATGGCCGGACATTGTAGTGCCCGGTACCACCTGCACAGACAGGGTGGCCATAGCATGTCCTGCTGGGAGGTCATTCTCACCCTGACTGAACAGTGACCATGGCATGGCTAGGTTCCACCATAGTGCTATATTGCATTTCTCTTATGTGATATATATGAGTTTCCTTTTGGGGACCAATCACAGACTTATCTGCTTGTTTGTATGCTGCTATCCCCATTCTGGGTACATGCATCTCCTCCAGGACCATGAACTATGGACTAGCTGGCGGACTGTCTGCAGCTAATATGTGTCTTGCTGGAACACCATGCAGGGTGCAGCGGCTGGAGGCTTGCTGCTGGGGAATGTCAGATAATGGTGGGGGTCAGCTGAGCACTTCCAGACCTGCCGTCTGTCTGCTCTTGCTGTACGGGTGTGTACTGCTCTGCATTGCCTGCCCTGTAGGGTGTTTGATCCCGAGTGGGACTGGGGTGATGGTCCCCTCTACTGCCACCATTGCAGAGGGTTGGAAGTGGATCTGTGTGCGGGAGATCCTGTCCCCCACACTGAGCCCTAGAGGGTGTGTTGGGTGGTGGTATGTAATCTCCCTGGTAACCACAGCAGAATGTAGGTGTGGTGCCGTGCAGTTCTCCTGTAGCCAGCCATGTGTTTATTAGCAGCTCTAGCCCACTGGTTACTTCACTGCCCATGGAGCCAGTGGTCATAGGTTCACAACCCACAGTGGGGTTCATTGATAGGGCTGTCTTAGGCATTGTCTATTTTTACTGTATATTAGTGCTGCCAGCAGAACCACCCTCAGGGTACTGTCACCTTAGGGTAGCTCAATAGGCACCCTATAGGGCGCGCCTTATGTGGCACCCTATAGGGCACGATTTACGCGGCGCCCTTTAGGGCGCACATTACGCGGCGCCCTATAGGGCGCACATTACGCGGCGCCCTATAGGGCGCACATTACACTTCGCCCTATATTATATGTATTATATGCCATTTGAAAGGAATATTTAGGCGCTCCCTATAGGGCGCGCCTTACACTTCGCCTTATAGGGAGCGCCTAAATATTCCTATCAACTGGTATATAATACATGACCATGTCAGAGAGAACGTCACTATTGGAACATATTTCATAGGAAGGGTACACTTTTCCTGACATATGCAAACTGTAACCCACCTGCAGACTGCGGATTAAAATATTATAGTCGGCTTTCAAAGGGTTACACAGGATGCCTCAGCCAGCCTTACTCATTGGGCACACTGGGGAATCGAACCCATGACTCTTGTACCATCAGTCTGTGTAGTAACCATTGTGTACAGCTCTGTTTCTGTCTTTGGGTGTCTGCGCGCTGTCTTAAGCGTGCATGCAGTAGCACGCTGTAACGATCGTTGCTGCGCGGCGCGCAATAACGAGCGTAACTGCGCGTTATTGGTTACGATGTCCCGCCCATGTCCTTTTTGGCTTTCCTTTCACTAACGCTGCTCCTAATGCGAATTGCACTAATGCAGTTTAGTAAACATACCCCATAGAATCCAAAGCCATTTCACTGGCCACTTTTTTTTACAGGAGAATTGGACATAACGGAGTTGAACTGCAAGGGTGCCAGTAATGTTGATCACAACTGTAAAATCTCTATTTTAAAGTTCTGTATTTTCTAAAGTCACACAGGGTACTGTTTTAGCAAGCCAGCCTCTAGTAAGTGTTTCTTTCCCTCCCACCCATGCCAACTCTCACCCACCTCAGGCATCATCTTAGATTTATAAGCTCTTATAGAGACAGAGGTAGTCAAATTCACTTTCAAATGTAGCTAGTTATTCTAATCAGGTATAGCTTAATTAATTAAGGCTCTGAAATTAATCCTGATGTGAACAAAGTCCCTTAAACCTATTAGGTATACTTTATGTTTGTACAACTATTCCTAGCAGCTTTAAGTAAGTAAACAACTTAAATATCTTAACAAAATCCTAAAACTAAAATTCAGACAAACAGTCCAAGAGTGAGATAGGAGCTATCCGCTCTTTTGCATTGAGTGGCACATGTACTATTTTATCTCAGTTGGTAAGGTATCTTACAAGGGCACTGGGTGCAAGGAGCTCTTTGCTGTCAGGGAGTGAATCCCATCTCTGGAGGCCAGAGTGGCAGACTTGGATGACATAAGGAAGAGAGAGAGGTATATAGACGAGACCTACAGGGATGTAGTACTGAAGTCCTGCCTCCAGTCTGGCAGCCTCTCTGTCACGTGAAAGGAGAGCATAACCTTGATATGACAGGAAGTGATCCTGTAGCTTGGACCTGTCCTCCAGGTGATATAAAACCCACATACACTGAGGAGGTTTCTTCAGGGCTTTGTGGCAATTATGATGGCAATTATGGTTGGCGACTTAAGCATTAGACATGTAGATAGCTGGGTGGCTGGTGGATATGAGGATCGCCTGATAACATGCCTGCCTGGTGTAAAGGCAGCAGACATCATGTCTCACCTAGACAAAGTTTCAGATAGTGCTGGGGAAGAGGCTGCTATCTTGGGACATGTTAGTACCAATGATAAAGAAAGTGTGTGAGTGAGGTTCTGGGGGCCAAATTTAGGTTTTTAGGTAGGAAGTTGAAATCCAGAACTTTCAGGGTATCATTCTCTGAAATGCTTCCCATTCCATATGTAGTATCAAAAAGGCATCTAAATGTTATTCATACGTTCAATATTAACTTCCAGTAGTTGGATTAAGTAAACAACTGATCTTAGTGTTATTCAAACCAAGTGGACAATGTTTTCATCTAAAATAATCTTCTTTATTTAACAAATGTTTTCTTTAAAAGTTCTTTGTTGATTTAAACGTATGTATCACACATTTTTTCTTTCACAACCATCTTCTTAATTACTTTTTCTTTTGTAAAACATTTTTTCACATATCAAACTCTTTTGGCACTAGTAGAAATGAATCCCGACGCTCTACTGCAGCGTCTCTAAAGCGTTTCAGTATCGCACTTTCTTCAGGAGATTCTTCTTAGTGTCTGAAAAGTAAAACATACATTCTTACAATGTCCCCCTGCATTGTCTCTCTATCATCATCGCATCAAAACTACATTAAAACCAAGCTACGTTTGTTAAAACCATTATTTCTTACTGTGTGTGTTGCTGCCCACGTCTCGTCATTGTAAATTCTGAATGGAAACGACGCCGCGCATGCGGACTACTGATATGACTCCATTTTTAAAGGGAAAACTTTCTCCTCGCTAATTATTTAATTTAAAGGAAACCCCTACACCCTCATCTTACTCCTATGTCTAATCTAACTATCCTGCTATTTTTGTCCTCCTCTCCCTCCCGTGATGACTCATTTAGATATTAAAATATAGGTGGGTATCATCCATTAAAGAGCTGAATGTTAACTAACATTCACTGTTGAGATCAGATGTTAAATAGGGGCCTCAAACTCATGTTGGTCGGTTCTTCAGAAACTTATTACCTATCTTTATGAGGGAAATCCAATTCTAATGAACTGTATTTGATTAGTAAGCTAATATCTTTACTGATGTGTTACTAGAGTGAGCGTTCTTACCCCTTCATCAGGAACTATAATCTAATTTCTGATGTGACAAATGATATTCAAACACATGCTGCCCACTCTATCATGGTGTTTAAACCTCCCGGATGTTTAGTGTCTAGTTTAAAAATCCAACGTTGTTCATGCCAGATTAAAGTTTCATCTAGCGTTCTTGCTCCCATTGTTTGGATGATTTGTTCAATTACAAAACATTTAAGTTGTGCAAATGTGTGATTATAAGCTAAACAATGGGCAACTAAAGGAGCATCCAATTTAGCACACTTTATTCTACTTTTGTGCTCTCTCAGACGAGTCCGAAGGGTCCGAATTGTTTTACCATTATATCTGAGTCCACCTGGACATATGATGTTATAGATTACTGACGCAGAGTCACAAGTGGTGTTTGAGTGTAGATAATAAGTTTTGTTTTGATGTATAAACTGAGTTGTTTCCATCATTACTTCGCACATGTCACAGGTGCCACAAGGTTGATGCATTCCCTGTCTTGTTATGTTTTTGATCGGTGGAAGAACCGCCGGACTTAGATATTCTTTTAAATTACGGGCTCGTTTCCAAACACATCTTATGTGTTTGGTTTCCAGCCCTGGAACTACTTTAAGTATATGTTTATGTTCATGAAACAACTGTTGTATAGATTTGCTCAATGGAGTATATGACGTTATAAAATTAATACTGTCATCATTGTGTGTTTGCGTGGACTTAACAGGTTTTGTTTGTAATAATAACGTTCGGTTATTATATAAAGCCCTTCGATAGGCTTTCTGTATTACTGATCTAGGGTAACCTCTATCTAGAAAATCTTTTTTCAGTCTTTTAGCCTGCTTCTTGTAATCATAGACACTAGAACCCGTAATTTAAAAGAATATCTAAGTCCGGCGGTTCTTCCACCGATCAAAAACATAACAAGACAGGGAATGCATCAACCTTGTGGCACCTGTGACATGTGCGAAGTAATGATGGAAACAACTCAGTTTATACATCAAAACAAAACTTATTATCTACACTCAAACACCACTTGTGACTCTGCGTCAGTAATCTATAACATCATATGTCCATGTGGACTCAGATATATTGGTAAAACAATTCGGACCCTTCGGACTCGTCTGAGAGAGCACAAAAGTAGAATAAAGTGTGCTAAATTGGATGCTCCTTTAGTTGCCCATTGTTTAGCTTATAATCACACATTTGCACAACTTAGATGTTTTGTAATTGAACAAATCATCCAAACAATGGTAGCAAGAACGCTAGATGAAACTTTAATCTGGCATGAACAACGTTGGATTTTTAAACTAGACACTAAACATCCGGGAGGTTTAAACACCATGATAGAGTGGGCAGCATGCGTTTGAATATCATTTGTCACATCAGAAATTAGATTATAGTTCCTGATGAAGGGGTAAGAACGCTCACTCTAGTAACACATCAGTAAAGATATTAGCTTACTAATCAAATACAGTTCATTAGAATTGGATTTCCCTCATAAAGATAGGTAATAAGTTTCTGAAGAACCGACCAACATGAGTTTGAGGCCCCTATTTAACATCTGATCTCAACAGTGAATGTTAGTTAACATTCAGCTCTTTTAATGGATGATACCCACCTATATTTTAATATCTAAATGAGTCATCACGGGAGGGAGAGGAGGACAAAAATAGCAGGATAGTTAGATTAGACATAGGAGTAAGATGAGGGTGTAGGGGTTTCCTTTAAATTAAATAATTAGCGAGGAGAAAGTTTTCCCTTTAAAAATGGAGTCATATCAGTAGTCCGCATGCGCGGTGTCGTTTCCATTCAGAATTTACAATGACGAGACGTGGGCAGCAACACACACAGTAAGAAATAATGGTTTTAACAAACGTAGCTTGGTTTTAATGTAGTTTTGATGCGATGATGATAGAGAGACAATGCAGGGGGACATTGTAAGAATGTATGTTTTACTTTTCAGACACTAAGAAGAATCTCCTGAAGAAAGTGCGATACTGAAACGCTTTAGAGACGCTGCAGTAGAGCGTCGGGATTCATTTCTACTAGTGCCAAAAGAGTTTGATATGTGAAAAAATGTTTTACAAAAGAAAAAGTAATTAAGAAGATGGTTGTGAAAGAAAAAATGTGTGATACATACGTTTAAATCAACAAAGAACTTTTAAAGAAAACATTTGTTAAATAAAGAAGATTATTTTAGATGAAAACATTGTCCACTTGGTTTGAATAACACTAAGATCAGTTGTTTACTTAATCCAACTACTGGAAGTTAATATTGAACGTATGAATAACATTTAGAAGCTTTATACGCGTTCAGAAAACAACTCCAATCTTGGACGAAGAGTATCAAAAAGGCAGACAAAGCGCTGGATTCTCAATGCGTGGGTGACATGATGGTGCAATGGTTTTGGATTTGCTAGGAACTGGGCAACATTCTGGGAAGGGAGGGTTTTTTCGAAAAGAATGGGCTCCACATTAATCGGGATGGAACCAGGCTGCTGGCATTAATCTTTAAAAAACAGATAGAGAAGCTTTTAAACTAGATAATAGCAGAAAGATGTCAGTCGCCTAAAAGTAGATGGTTCAAAAGAATGTATCCTTGAAGCATACTAGCAAACAGGGAAGTTAGGGCATCCCAACAGAGAGGTTCCAATTAAGATAAAAGTAACTCAGATACCTTAAATACCGAAAAGACAGAACTGAAAGATTTCAAATTACCCCTATCAACAGATTAATGTGAATATACTACAACCTCTTAAATGCCTATATGCAAATGCTAGAAGTCTAAAAAATGATATGAGAGAGAATATATAGCACTTAATGAACGATTAGATATAATTGGCATCTCAGAGACCTGGTGGAATGTGGACAACAAATGGGACACTGTGATACCTGGGTACAAGCTATATCACAATGATAGGATAGATCAAATTGATAGAGGAGTTGTGCACCATATTAGAGATGGCATTGAGTCACAAAGGATTAAAGTTTTGCAGGAAACAAAATACACTGTAGAAACTCTATGGATAGAAATTCCATGTAAAAAGGAGAAGGCAAAGGCAGTGACCACCGACCACCGACCACCTGGCCAGAATGAACAGATGGGTGATGAAATGCTAAAAGAAATGAGGGTAGCTAACAGAAGTTACAACACAGTAAAAATGGATGATTTCATTTACCCCAGTATTGACTGTGTCAGTGTCACAGCAGGACATTCTAGGGAGATAAGGTTTCTAGATGAAATAAATGACTGCTTCCTAGAGCAGTTTGTTCATGCACCTACAAGAGGGTAAGCTATTTTGGACCTAGTCCTTAGTGGAACACAGGATCTGGTGCAAGAGATAAGGGTTTGGGGGCCACTTGGCAATAGTGATCATAGCAGGCTTACATTTGACTTAATAAATGGAGGTAGGATGGCAAGGAAATCCACAGTACTATCTTTTAAATTTCAAAAGGGAGACTATGATAAACTGAGGAAAATAATTTAAAAAACCCCTAAAACGAACAGCTTCAAAGGTTAGAGATTTGCATGAAACATGGGTATTGTTTTAAAAATACTATATTGGAAGCCCAGACTAGCTGTATTCCACGCTTTAAGAAAAGTGGAAGGAAGGCCAAAAACTGCCAGCATGGTTTAAAGATGAGGTCAGAGAGGCTGTTGTAGCCAGAAAAACAGCTTTCAGAAAATGGTAAAAAGCCAAATGATGAACATTGAAAAAGACATAAGTACTGGTAAGTTAGATATAAGACATTGATAAGGAATGTAAAGAGAAAATTTGAAAAAAAAGCTTGCTGTGGAAGCAAAAATGCACAATAAACATTTTTTCAAGTATATTCATAGCAAAAAAACTATAAGAGAGTCAGTTGGCATATTATGTAAATAACTTTGAATAAATCAAAATTCTCTGTACTATAAATCCTGGAAAAAACTCCTTATGAACTACATCCATGGGAGATTTACAAACAAATCATTAGTAAACTCTATTGTATTTTTTTTCTTTTATCTGTGTAGTTAATGATATTATCAAATATTCATTTTACAATCTCAAAAAAGATCAAAATAGTTTATAAACAATCTTTTTGTCACAAAAAAAAAATCAAATGCACCATATATTGCACAAACCCAGTAGTTATAACTTATCTGAGATGCTCTGCAGGATGAGAGATTGCCACATTTTCAAAGTCCAATAATCAAAATGCTATTCCAAAGTAATCCAAGCCTGACAAAGGCCTTTGTTTCACTATGTTCCTACCACCTCTTCCCAGGGCCTTACACACAGTTATTCCTTTCTTCAAGTTCCAATAAAGAAAAAATCTCTGTCTTAATAAAATCCAGCATCATACAGGTAATGGCGCCAAAACGTCATTTAAACAAACTCTCAAAAGCTATAGCAAATCCTATGCTGACCCATCAGTAAGGAGCTCACCTATCAATGAAAGAGCTGTCAAAAAAAACATCAATCGATGGCTCTGTCAGAGAGGATAATCACAACAGCCTTCAGGCTTTTACTGATGTCAAAAAAACTTTCCAATTGGCTCTAGAGAGTTCAATCTATATATCCACTTATGTTCTCTTTTGATTAAAGTTTTAGGGGTATACTCTGAATAATGAATAGTGGGTCAGGATGTCCAATCCAGACGTCCAGACCCGCTATAAACCTTGCCTTCATCCAGGAAACAGAGCTCACCACACGTAGATCTGAGCTGTGCGGGGAGCTCTGTTTGTGGGCAGGAGGAGTGGAGCGAGGGCGGGCTGTGGGAGGCCGGCGCCATGATCCTGGACATACAGGGTTAATTCCAAGGTTGGCCCTGTATGCCCAGTGTCAATCATTTGTACGGGGGGACTTATTCCACCTTGGAGATGGAATAAGTCCCTCTAGATGAAGGAGGATGCCAGATTTGGGGCCTGCTGAAGAGGTGTGGAGTGCAGGGGGTTCCCTGCAGCCTGACCCTGGCCATTGTGGCTTGATCGGGGGTCGGGCTGAGGAGAAAATAACTTTTCTGGCACTGCCAAGTATTACGACTCCTGCATGGAGTAACTGTGACATGGCAGCAGGATCCCATGCCATCGTCGATCCATCCTGGAGCCAGGCTGGGCTAGCAAGGGAGTTGCTTGGGCATCCGGGCAGCCAGAATTGGTGCATGGCCTGCATGTCCAGGCTGGTAGATCAATTTTGATCCCACAGACATGTCTAGCCTCTGCAGGATCAGAATCAGGTGCACCGGAGCACATCCCGATTCTGACCAGCTGAACAGGCGGGGGACGCACACAATGGAATAGGCCTCTTATTGCAATCACCCCCTTGTATGTTAGCCATAATATTATCCATAACTGTACATGTTCAATGATGAAAAGAAATGTTGAAACTCAATGCAATGCTTGACTTAAGGTGCTTCAATTTTCTGCTATGTCAAGCAATATTTCTGCTCAATCATACAGACTTTAAAGGCTCTCATCTTACAAGGACAAACTATGATGTAAACTACATGTGTAGTAATACAAGAAGTTAAATGCTGTTTTATATAATGTTTCCATCAAAGGGGTTTTCAAAATCAATACCTTCTATAGTGATATTACAAATTTGACATGCCCCACAGTTATAGGGACCAATATTGTATTGGGCAGGCTATGCGCTACTACAGCACATAGCCCTGCCCATGAACCCTTAACACCTGATATTCAATGCTGTGGCAATGGCATTGAATATCCGGCATTGCCGTACATTGCCCCTGAGCCACCTAGGCTAACTGGGTAGCAGCAATATTGCACCGCTGCCCGGTTAGCATCTCTGGCTAAAACTAGGTGAGCCAAAAGCTGGCCTGGTTTTAGCTACAGATCGCTAACCGTATAGCGGTGCAATATCACTGCTACCTGGTTTGCGGCAGTCCCATACATGCGCCAATGCTAACCACAGAGCATTGGGGTATGTAGTGGGCTTTGAAGGCGATATTCAATGTCACTGACCTTGAAGTGCAGTTGAATATCCCGATTTAGGGCATTTACACGGCTTACTGGGCTGTAAACCGTGTAAATACCCTTTGAATATCAAGCCCATAATGTCCTTTCACATTCTCATTATTAGGTGCTAATGGAGGCAGAACAGCTGAACACAAAAAATCTTGCAGATTGCGACATCTAGAAAAAGTCATCATTGGCCTATATGTACATAAAACAGGATATGATCTCAAAACTCCCCACTGTTTCCTAATGATCTTACCAATACATGCTGACAATGGGGAGAATGATATGACATAAAGAACTATATCCTAATCACCAGAGCGAGGAGAGCCTGCTAATAAGGCATCTCTGTGATTACACATCACTCTTTTAGATGCTTTATATACAATCTGATAGGGATATCCACAATCCAAAAATTAAAAAAAATAAAACCTTAGCTTGACATTGATATTCAGCAGAGCCTTTTGCCTTTATTGGAATTTGGAGAAAGTAGTACAGCAAAACAAAGGTCTTTGTCGGGCTTGGATTACTTCAGAATAGCATTTTGATTATTGGACTTTAAGAATGTGGCAGTATCCTGCAAAGTGTTTCATATAAGTTATTGGGCTTGTGCAATATATGCTGCATTTGAGTTTCTTTTTGCGGCAAAATGATTTTTTATAAACTATTTTGATCTTTTTTGAGAATGTAAATAGTACATTTGATATTCTCATTGTTAACTACACAGATAAAAAAAATAAAAAACGAAAAATATATGATATAGTTTACTAATGATTCATTTGTAAATCTCCCAAAGACATAGGTCATAAGGAGTTTTTTCCAGGATCTATGATATTGAGCTGATGCTGAATTAATGCTGCTTGAAAATGATTTGGCAGAGTTACTGAGATCCTTTTTCTCCTTATTATGGAGAGTTTTGATTTATCCAAATTTATTTATATAGGGCCCGATATTGAGTTGGGCAGTCTTTGCGCCACAGCGGTGCATAGCCTGCCCGCTAACCCCTTTAATATAGATTTTCACTTCCACAGCAGCGGAAGAGAAACTCTGGGTAAGCTTGGATGCGGGGGTGGAGGAAGGGGCTAAATGGGCAGCAGCAATTTTCGATACTAACCGCATAGCCTCTGAGCCCTAAAGGTAGGCGAGGAAAACCTTGTCTATCTTTAAGGAGCTATGCGGGTAGCATCGAAAAACACAGCTACCCATGTAGCCCCTTCCTCTGCCCTCACTCCATCCTGGAACACCCCAAACACACAGGGGAACATCAGAACATCTTGTCGACTAAATATAGGATCATGAATTGATTTTTGCAATAGTTTTTGCTTTTACTTATAGGTGACCCAGGCACCATAGGCCAGTAACTTTCCCATTGCAATTGCCACATATATTTTAAAGAAGCCTCTGAATATAATGAGAAGGAGAATATGTATAAGTTGTTTTCTTTTCAAGGAACATTTTGCTAGTTTGAGCACCTGGTGATATCCTAGATAAGATCATAAGAATATAAGATACGCCATACTGGGTCAGACCAAGGTCTATCAAGCCCCATATTCTGTTTCCAACAGTGGCCAATCTAGGTCATAGGTACTTAGCAGTTTCCACAAAAGACACAGGTTCCACAATGCTTGTATTGGGTCAAGCAGTGATATCCTAGGTCCCTTTTAATAATAGTTTATGGACCTTTCCTCCAGGAACTTGTCCAAACCTTTTTTAAACAGCTTTTACTACATCCTCCGGTAACAAATTCCAGAGTTTGATTACATGTTGAGTGAAAAAATATTTTTTCTTATTAGTCTTAAATAGTTTACCCTGTAGGTCCATAGCATATCCCCTAGTCTTTCTTTATTCTGATGATGTAAACAACCGACCTACATTTACCCATCCACTCCATTCATTAATTTATAGACCTCTATCATATCTCCCTTCAGCCGTCTCTTTTCCAAGTTGAAGAGCCCTAACTTGGAGTATTGGCAAACATGTTTTTTTCTGTATAACTCGCCATTGTTTGCTCTAGAGGAGGGGGGGGGGGTGGAATTGCAGAGACTGCTTGCATATTATTGTGTGAGCAGCAGCACCATCCATTATCCTTAGTAAATTACTACCAATGTAGGTTAGAAAAAGCTCAGCATTTTCTAGAACAGGAGCTTCCAGTCACATCCTGCTTGGGGGAACCTTATCTGGGAGGGAAAATCCAAGTTCATATATAAACCACACCTCAGTCTTAAAGGAATACCAAAAGGGATTGTGACTGTCAGAAATAAACCTGCACTTGTAAGTATTTACTTATGGGAAATTCTCTAAATCTTGGGGAAACGGGAATTATTTGGGCTAAAGCTGATAAATTTGTGTACTTTGAAATCCAGTGTATTTGCTAACTCAGTCAGGACTCAGTAGCACCAGAGAGATTATAATTTAAGTATAAACATCAGTCAGTAGCAGCAGCAGGGAGCTTTTAACTTAAGTTTAAACCTCAGTCAGTAGCAGCAGGGAACATTTAATTTAAGTTTAAACATCAGTCAGTAGCAGCAGGGAGCTTTTAATTTAAATCAAATTAGAGTATAGCATAACATAGAAGGAAGAAAAGGGTAAATATTCTTTGAGTAGAAAGAAATAAACTATTTCTAGAGACTTTTACAAAGAGGCCCTCCAGTTAGGGGCAAAAATACCCCTGAAAAATTGTTTTAAATATGTGTTAAAACCAAGTGATAGCTCAAAGTGGCAAGTTGAAAGACTCTCTCTATCAAACCAAGGGTTGTATGAATCACCCAGGAAATTGTTAAGAGATTACCTTAGAGCAGGGGTCTCAAACACGCGGCCCGCGAGACAACTTTGTGCGGCCCGCGACAGAGGAAAACAAAAAAAACACAAAACCCTGGCTTCTGCCGTTGCCGCCGTGGCAGCGGCAGAATCAATTGTCAAATTAAAAAAAAAGACTTCTGCTGCTCAAGCAGCAAAATCACCTGTCCTGCGGCCCCTTCCCCTGTGCCCGGAGATCCGAGTCTGCTCTATCAGCGGCGTGCTTTTCAAGCCGCGAGGAGAGTATTCCCCTCTCGCGCGGTTTCAAGCCGCACGAGAGGGGAATACTCTCCTCGCGGCTTGAAAAGCACGCCGCTGATAGAGCAGACTCGGATCTCCGGGCACAGGGGAAGGGGCCGCAGGACAGCTGATTTTGCTGCTTGAGCAGCAGAAGTCTTTTTTTTTTAAATTTGACAATTGATTCTGCCGCTGCCACGGCGGCAACGGCAGAAGCCAGGGTTTTGGGTTTGTTTTGTTGCCCTCCTTCGCTGGCCCGTATTGAGCTATGGCGGGGCTGCCTGAAATGGGGTACTGGGGGTTAGGACTGGAAGTGGGCTATGGGCATGGTGGGGGCTAGGACTGGAAATGGGCAGATGGGGGTTAGGACTGGAAGTGGGCTATTGGCAGGGGGGGGTTATGACTGGTAATGGGCTATGGTGGGGGCTAGGACTGGAAATGGGCAGATGGAGGTTAGGACTGGAAGTGGGCTATTGGCAGGGGGGGTTATGACTAGTAATGGGCTGGGGGGGGTTATAACTGGTAATGGGCTATGGTGGGGGCTAGGACTGAAAATGGGGTGATGGGGGTTAGGACTGGAGGTGGGCTGAGTGGGGGGTTAGGACTGGTAATGGCCTATGAGGGGAGGTAAGACTGAAAATGGGGTGATGGGGGATACGACTGCAAGTGGGCTATGGGGGGGACTAGGACAGGTAATGGGCTATGGGGGGGGTAAGACTGAAAATGGGGTGATGGGGGGGGTAAGACTGGAAGTGCGCTATGGGGAGGTTAGGACTGGTAATGGTCTATGGGGGGTCTAGGACTGGTAATGGGCTGGGGGGGGGGGTTGCTAGGACTGGAAATGGGCTGAGTGGAAGGGGGGCTTGAACTGCAAATGGCTGATGGGGAGGGGGGCTTGGAATGGAAATGGGCTGTGAGGGGAGGGAGCTAGGATTGGAAATGGGCTGATGGGGGGCTAGGATTGGAAATGGGCTGATGGTGAGGCTAGGATAGGACTGGAAATGGACTGATGCAGGGACTAGAAAGGAGCAGATGCTGGGTGGGGCTGGAACTAGAAGGGAGCTGATGTTGGGGGAGGATTAGAATGGGATGGAGCTGGGAAAGTGAAATGGAGAGGGGAAAAATATTTTGTCTGGAAGAGAAGACAAATCTACAATTGGCCAGGTATTGGGAGAGTAAGTGGGGATTGAGGATGGAGGGGTAAAATTTGAGTGGATGAAATAGGAATGAGGAAAGAGCAAAAGGAGAAAGATTAGTATGTTAAAGCAGATGTAGAGAGAGAGAATGGAAAAAAACTAGAAGAGAGAAGAAAGGACAAATGGACAGCAGACGATGGAGATAGCAGAAGACACGAAGAAACCAGAAGTGGCTGGAGCAATTGCAACTGAAAAGAAATGCACAAAAGGTAGAAAAATATCTCTTTATTTTGAATTTATTAACTGGAATATGTCAGCTCTGGGAAATGTGCATCATTAATGTTTGCACTTTGTTTAGTACAAGAGGAAATTAATTTATAGTTTTATTTCTACAGTGTTGTTGTACATTCCAAGTTTGGCTTTTGGGGTTCCCAGTTTAATTATTGTCTTCCTATTTCTAAATCTTTTAGTCTTTCTTTATCCATACTCATTAAGAGGCATGTTTACTAAAAGTTAGTGTATGGTAACATTATACAAATATTTATGCAAATGAGGCCCCTTCTGCAAATGAGGCCCCACGTCTTATGCGGCCCCCGGGTTACTTTACAAGTCCTCATTTGGCCCTCAAAGCAATTTGAGTTTGAGACCCCTGCCTTAGAGGTACATGCATAAATAGGTCAACCAGAGCTCTGTGATTCTCAATCTTGAAGGACAACCAAAATATGCTGCTACTGCCAGAAAGATATCTGCACTTGTAAGTATTTACTTCTGGGAAATTCTCTAAATCTTGGGGAAAAGGGAATTCTTTGGGTTAAATCTGATAAATCTGTATAGTTTAGAATCCAGTGTTGTTGCTAACTCAGTCAGGGCTCAGTAGCACCAGAGAGATTTTAATTTAAGTTTAAACCTTAGTTAGTAGCAGCAGGGAGCTTTTAATTTAAATCAAATTAGAGAATAGCATAGCATAGAAGGAAGCATTTTGGGCATAGTCCTTAGTGGAACACAGGATCTAGTGCAAGAGATAGTAACATAGTAACATAGTGAATGATGGCAGATAAAAACCAGTATGATCCATCTAGTCTGCCCAGCAAGGTGGAAAGGATAGGTGCACCTCCCGCTCTGTGCAGGTCACCCCTCCCCATGTGTTTGTTTAGGGGTGAATTCATCACTCCGTGTAGGGCACCCTGTTTGTTGAGAAATTAGATAGTTAAGTTTATTTTGATTTTATCCTGTTGCTATAAAGGGATCCACTGTGTCTGTCCAATGCCATTTTGAATTCTGTCACTGTATTTGCCCCACCACTTCCATCAGGAGGGCATTCCAAGCATCCACCATCCTTTCAATGAAAAAGTATTTCCTGAAACTGAAAACACACCTATATATGGAATATTGCTCAAATACACCTGTACATAGCTCTGCAAATAGAAGTTGTATCTATAAGTAGCACTATGTATCTACTCAGTTCTTTGTATAAAGTTCACAAATACTGTTCCTTGTAAAAGTTTAAACTGTTATGATGTAAACCGCCCCTGATCTCTGGAATAAAAAAATAAATAAATAAATAACTTAATTACCAGCTCATATACTTTGGGGCATGTTTACTAAAGTCCGCAAATTTGCGTGCGGCAAAATAGCGCACGGCAACGCGCCACTGAAACGCGCATAAACGCGTTTAAACGCCCCGCACACGTGCGTGTCACCCCCGCACAGGTACGCGGCACACCAACGGGCCCCGTACAAGTGCGGGCCCGCAAATGTCCGATAGAGGCGTGGAACAGCTAAAGGAGGGCGGAGGAAGGCTCCGGAGGGGCGGAGGGACGGGGTCAATGGGTGGAGAGTGGGAGGGGAGAGGGTCCCCGCACAGTATCGGGCCCGAATTTTCATGTAAAAACACAGAAAGCATTTAAAGGGAAGAGAAACCATTTCCGTCAGCAATGTACAGGAAAACCGGGGAAACCAGCAAAACGTGAGCAGTGTGATACATGTGCACAGCACAAAAGTGCACATAAAAATAGGAAATGTCCACAACAGAACTATTAAAAATAGTAATTCAGCTGGGGAACAGTTATAGTGATGGGCAAATACATAAAACACACCCAACAAAGCTCCAGAAAAAAGAAATAAATTTTGGAAGGGTTTACGGAGCGGAGACTCTTCCAAACAACATTTCCTGTTGTGGAGCTGTCCTGGGAGTGTTTGCTATGGTTGCCCATTAATATCACTGTTGCCCAGCGTGGTGATATTGTTTCCCCCAGTTCCCGTGGTCATTTACGTGGTTTATGTGCACGTTTGTCACCAGACAGGGTGCATATGCCCACAGCGTAGAGCAGGGTTTGTGACTTCATCCTGCCAGGCTCACTACCTCCAGGGGCTGCACTGTCTCTGTGGCCATAGTGTGGTGCAGTGGACAGAGTCAGTACCTCTAGGACCAGAGAGTCAGAGGTTCAAAGCCCAGCTGGGGCACTTGCCAGCCCAGTCCCTATATTTTACCCACCACTAAACACAGATAGCGCAGACACCCCTGTATTGCAGGGGACATAAGCATGGGGAAAACACCCATATTTTACCCAACAACGCACACACACCACAACAATGGGCATTACCCACAGCCAAGTACCCCAAATGCAGTCCCGTACTGCCACATTCCAATCAGGTCACCTGCTTTTTATGGGAGGAGCTCATGCCAGCATGTTGGCGGACGAGTACATGTGGTGCAGGGGGCAGTGGCTGCTAGCGACAGAAGACAGAGGCCTAGCCATGTGCAGGCTGCCACCGTCCACTGCAACAGACTGCAACAGCCGGATCCACAGTCATGGACATGCCAGGGAATCCACCCAATCTGTGGCTACACAGTGGTGCAGTGCACACAGACACTGCATGCAAGAGCAGAAGGTCACAGGTTCAAAGCCCAACTGGGGCAACTGCCAATCTTGCCCACATATTTTTCCCCCAAGTAAACAGTGATAGTAAGGGCACACCTTTCCTGGCGAGGACATATGCAATGGCAATACGTCTATCTTTTACCCCACTGAGCAAAGACACCATGAATAGGGCCAGTACCCAGAGCAGAATCACCCAAATGCAGTCCTGGTGGGGCACACACCAGTCAGGTTCCATGATGCCACTCATACAAATGCCTGTGCTGTATATCTATGCACCACACCCATGGTATGTAGATGTAGCTCATGCATATCCATGAGGGACAGCAGGAAAACCAGAACAGTGTGATGCAAACCTGGACTGGAGTTGGGAATCTGTGCCGTAAAGCAGCAGCCATCAAGGGCAGACACACCCACACCCACAGGCCTCATTGGCCAATGTCTCCTGGAGGCATGCATCTCCCAAAACTAGCACTTGCATAACTTACCAATGTCACCCTACACCTGAGGTATATGGTACACAGCTCTGAGACGTTTGCTAGGAGCACAGGCAGCTAGATATCCATACGTTACGCACATACTGCTAGTTGACCCCATCCAAACAATCTGTTAGGTGTTTGCGGTGCGTGCTCCAGGCCTGGCCTCTGACGGTGTTTACCACCCTGGGGAGTGACCCCCAGCTGTACTGCGTACCATATCCATGCCTTGCCGTGCTTAGGACTGGTTTGGTGGGCAAGGCTAATTACTTCCTCAATAGTAGCACCATGATGGCATAGGTGTGGAAGTGTGTGTCTGGCTATACAGTGGGTGTTGGCTGCAAGCCCCTTCCACAGCCCACACTGCCAGCACTGTTGCCAGTATTGGCCTGCCAATGTGCATAATGAGGTGCAAGGTACCATGGGTATAGCCAGGACAGGGTAGCCTGGCCAGGATGCATCTTCACCGGGCATAGGGCACTGGCAGGGACATTGTAGTGTCCGGCCACCACCTACACAGACAGGGTGGCCAAAGCATGTCCTTCTGGGAGATCACGCTCACCCTGACTGTGCAGTGACCACAGCATGGCTAGGCACCCCCATAGTGCTATACAGTATTTCTCTCATGTGATAGATATGGGTTTCTATTTGGGCCCCAGTCACTGATTTATCTGCTTGCTGTGTATGCTGGCAGACCAGTTCTGGGTGCATGTGTTTCCATTGGGAACATGCACTATGGACTAACCAGCAGACTGTTTGTAGCTGGTATGTGTCTTGCTGGAATGGCTTGCAGTGGCTGTTGGCTTGCTGAAGGGGAATATCTGGTGGTGGGGTGCAGCTTACCTTATCCTGGTCCTATGTCTGTCTGCTATTGTGTTGTGTGGGGTGGGAGTGGGGTTCATTCCTCAGCAGGACTGGGGTTGATGTTGCCCTCTACTGCCACCTTTGCAGGGAGGTACAGTGTGGATCTCTTGATGGGGTACCATGTTTGCTGCTGGTGGGGGTTCCGAGGGGGTGCTGAGCCTGACTGGGATATCCATGGTGTTTGTGCAGAAACTAGCTATCTTACACATTAACACTGCTTTGAAACTCCCGCTTGGCCTCCATCAGCCATGGAAGGTGTTGTAGACCTGGTCCTGGGCGCCTCATTGCACACTCAGGGTGAGCACAGAACCCACATGATGTAACGGTGTGTAGCTACTCTGTGCCAGTAAAACACCCGGTCAGTGCCCCCTACCAGGCCGAGGTGCTGTGTGGGTGCACCCGGTCACTCCCCCCAACAGGGCCGAGGTGCTGTGGGGGTGCATTACCCATCTTGTGTCCATCTGTGGACAGCTAATTTGCATGTGCAGTGCATCATGGGTACGTGTGGCCTAACCCTATCCTGTTTACACCGGCAGACTGTCTGTGAGGTGACGTGCAGGCTATCTGCAGCCAGCCAGGGGCTTGCTTACAGCTATGGAGTTGTAGCCCAATGGTTACATCACTCCAAATGCAGCCGGAGGTCATGGGTTCAAACCCACAGTGGGGTTCTGTGATAGGGGTGTCCACAGCATTTTTTTAATTTACTGTACATATGTTGCTGCCAGCAATAACACCCTGAGCGTACTGTACCCATAAGGTGCCTCTGAGGGCGCTTTATGAGGCGCCGTATACGGCACTTTATGTTTGCCATCCATATAGGGTGCACTATACATTATCCTGTGTCGCAACATACATGCTGCCCTATAGGGGACATTCTAGGGTGCCTTGGCGGACGGTGCACTGTCACATGTGCCTTATGGGCTGCCTTATGTTAACATGCTGTGAGCGTGCGTTTTCTAGTTGTTATCACAAAATAAAATTAGTGGGCCTACTACAGCACTACACAACATAAAACATACTGCCTCTGCTAGTCTTTTTCAATGGGTATTGTGAGGGATTGAACCCCTGGTCCCTGCACCATTGGTCAGTGTCACAACCATTGTGCTGTGGCTCTGTTCCTGTGCTTGAGCAGCAGCGCACAGCCTTGTAGCCATCGGCGCGCCGTCTTGTGGCGCACAAAATTAGCAGAGCGCCGCCTTCTGCCGCGTAACATTAACAGCGCGCCGCCTTATGCCGCCCAACATGGGCATGCCCCTTAAAATAATGCCTCAGTCAGCTGTCTTCAATGGGCACTGTGGGGAATTGAACCCATGATGCCTGCACGAGTGGTCAGTGTGTTAACCATTGTGCTATGGCTCCATTCCTGCTATTTGCACATCAGCGCGCCACTTATCCCTCCCACTATTGGGCTGCCCCCTCACACATCAGCGCGACGCCTTCTGCCCACAGGCTCGCCGCCTTCTGTTGCCCCATTTTATCAGCGCGCCGCCATCTGCCGCCCACAATGAACAGTGCGCCGCCTCATGCCGTATAAAAAAAGAGTGCGCCGCCTTCTGCCGCCCATAATCAATATACCTCCTATACCACTTTTGCCCATAAAAGTTGATGCCTCAGCTGGTCTTTTTCATTGAACACAATGGGGGTTTGAACCCCTGGCCCCTGCACCATAGGTCAGTGTCTTCACCGTTGTACTATGGCTCTGTTGTTTGGTTATGCAGCAGCGCCCTGCTTAGCCGTCCCACGCGCTAATGTGGGCCCCGCACATTTGCGCGACGCACACACGTACGGTCCGGTTTTTTTCTTATTTCTGCCTGGCCCGCCCACTCCTTATATGGCACCAGCACATTAACGGGAACCCGCACAGCAACGGTATTTAGTAAACATGCCCCTTTGTCTATCATAGTTTTATGCAACACTTTCTTTTTTTTTTTTAAGCCCTTGTTCTATGTAAAGCCTCATTGTAAACTGCTTAGACTTTTAGATGTACATTATATAAATTTAGTTAAATAAATAAATAAATAAATATCTGATGGTCTTATGAGAACTTTTGGAAAGAGTTGAAATCTGCCATTGGTAAAAGGAATCCTGGAAACATTCACGAGCTGGAACAAATCACAGTTTAAGAGTGGGAGAAACTACCAGCAGACAGATGCACAAAACATATAGATAGCTACAAGAAACATTTCGATGCTGTCATCACTACCAAGGGTTGTGCAACCAAATATAAGTGAAGGGTACCATTAATCCTATCCAGGTCATATTCAGTTTTTTTCTCAAAACCATGTCATGTAAAAATAATAACTGAGGTACGATGGACGCGGTGTTCTCCCTTTTTCCCCAACCCCCAGTTCACCTCCCCACCCCCCACCCCCCAATAATCACACAACCACAATGTTGGGAATACCACTGGTCGCAGCTTTATTACCTTATAACCATATCCAACAACAATTCCAAACAATCATCTTAACCATTAAGTCAGCGGAAATATCTCACCAGCCATGTGAGTAGCAAGGTGACTTTATTTCCGTTTCTGCCGCAGACAGGCCCACAGCTATCAACATATCACTACCTCTTCCAGCTTTGCCATATTATTAGCAAAAGCCCCACAGGGGTTGTCTGGGTCGGGTGTACCCCACCTCCGCCCTAATAATAACTAAGGCTCCGGATCCCGGAAACCTCTGGGATCCCGCTTCCCCTTTTGCTGCAACACCCCTTCATAACCAGTCCCTTGGCACCCACATAAGGGCGGGAGAGCGGGTCGCCAGGCAACATCTACCGTCCCGCCAACTCTCTGCTCCAATTCCCTCCCTCCTGCAGCCCCCACCACTCCTCATTGTCTCCCGCTGCTGACACTCACCCACGGGAGCCAATTAATTTAAAAGATGCAGTCCACTGCCTCCCATGATGCCTCCCCTCCTCCGTGGCCTACTAGACACCGGGACCGCACAGCGCACCGCTGCCCCAGTTACCTGCGGCCTTCAGCCAGTTACCTGCGGCCAGTTACCTGCCTTCAGCCAGTTACCTGCGGCCCTGCAGCCTTATTTATTCTGGTAGCAAATACCTTTGGCTCTTTATTTATCCACAATCCCCTCAGGATCATCTGTTTCCTAATATATTATGCTAAAGCATCAGCATGATGTTCCTCTCTAGTAGGCTTCTTCTTCAGAGCCATTAAATCACTCCAGGTTCTCACTGGTACCCCTTTGTCTTTATCAGGGGAGGAAGAAGGGGAAGGGAGTGACACTATGGGGTATGTTTACTAAACGGTGATAACATAGCAGCGGCGCAATTATTGAGCGATATGTAATGTTATCACGCGATACGTGACATTACCGTGCGATAAATTAACTTTTTCATGCGATAACGTGCCGTTTCACCCGACAACGTCCCTGGTGGCGCTAAGACACAGAAAAGGTGGAGTAAGGCTCCCCAGAGGGTGGAGAGAAGGAGTCAGTGGGCGGGGGGTTGGGCGGGAAGAGGCCCAGGCACATTATTGCTGTAGAAATGAAGGTCCGAAAAATAGTGCAAGTGAAAACCTGGCATTAGAGGCAAAAGTGAAGGAGAGAGAAACCATTTCAGACAGCAATGTACAGCAAAGGCAGGGAGACCAAGAACAGTGATAATAGTGATACATGTGCAGCAGCACCAGATAGTGCCCAAGTATGAAAGGGCACTATGGTGTGGCAGCACATGGGGTACAGGGGGCTCCAGGCGTGACGGGCAGCTGGGGCAGCTGGGGTAGAGGGCAGCCTAGGCAGATGCCTAGGTGACACATAGAAAAGCAGAAATGGAATATATCAGCAACTGATCAAGGTCAAACATGCCCATGAGTGTGTGTGTCCCACAGTGTCCCAGGGGACATTACCCAGCAAATACCCCAAAGGGCACAGGACATTGGCAGGCAGTGCTGGGGGAAAGCATGGATGTCTATGCAGGAACCCCTACCCAAGATTACACACCATAGGCAGCCACCTACCAGCACACTGGATGGCCTGGGACTGCGCACCACCAGCACCACCGGCATAAGGGTATGTCGGCATGGTGGCAGAGGTGTGCTGGTGGCGGAGGGGGCAGTGGCATCTGCTCACAGCAGACCAAGGCTAAGCCCTGTCTAGGTGGGTGCCGTGCACTGCAAAAGACGTCTGACCGTCTGACGAACAGTAATGTTATCCCCAAGGAATGACCTGCCTCTCTGGCAAGAATTTGGTGCAGTACACCCAGCCAGTGCATTCAGGGGCATAAGGTCACAGGTTCAAATCCCAGCTGTGCCTCCTGCAGACCATGTCCCTATTTAATACCCAGTAGCAAACAGAGGTAATAAAGAAGGAACATTTTTGCAGATAAAATAAACACACCATAAACACCTATATTCTACCCTACAGAGCACATTCACCATAGACATGTGCAGTTCCTAGAACAGAGGTTCCCTACTGCAGTCCCGGAGGGCCAAACACCATTCAAGTTTCATGCTGTCCCTAAGAAATATGCTTGAGAAGCATTTGTATGTGCCGCCCCCATTGTATGCAAATGTATTTCCTGCATATTCATCAGGGATAGCATGAAAACCTGAATCGTGTTGGGCCCACCAGGACCGGAGTTTGGAAACTCTGCCCAGAGCATCAGCCAGCTCCACTATCCAAAGCCTCATGGAGAGTCAGGTTGTTGGGCCCTGCGTGGAGCAGCATCTACCAATACTAGAACCTGCATACTTTAGCAATGCCGTCATAAACCTGGAAACACATTCCACTTATATCAAGCGGTTGCTATGATTAATGTCAGATAGCAAGTCCAAAATGAAACACAATTTGTTAACAGAGATCCATCAGAGCAACCTTTCTGATATCTGTGGAGTGTGTCTCGGTTTTTGTTTCTGTCAGTGTTTACCACCCCGGAGAGTAACCCCAACAGTATTGAGTACCATAGCAATGCCTGCGCTGTGCCCAGGACTGATGTGGCGGCCGGGGCTGCCAACCACCTCTATATTTTCACAATGCTGAAATAGGTGTGGGAGTGTGTGTATATCTATCCAGTGTTTTGTGGCTGCCCACACCTTAATGAGCCCACAATGCTTGCACTGTTTCCAGTATTAGCCTGCCTATATGCATAATGAGGAGCAAGGTACTGTGGGTATGGGCCGGACAGGGTGGCCTGGGCAGGATGTATCTGCACAGGGCAAAGGGCAATGGCTGGGACATTTTAGTGCCAGACCACCACCTGCAAGGACAGGGTGGCCACAGCATGTCATGCTGGGGGGGGGGGGGGGGGTCACTCTCACCCTGACTGAACAGTGGCTAGGTTTCCCCATAATGTTGTATAGTGTTTCTCTTAAGTGATATTTATGGGTTCCCTTTTCTGGAGCTCAGTCACTGACATACCTGCTTGGTGTGTGTGCTTGCATCCCATTTTTGGGTGCACATTTCCTCCAGGAACTTGCACTATATACTAGCTAGCAGACTGTCTGCAGTTAGCATGTGTATGGTTGGAACACCTTGCAGGGTGCAGTGGGTGGAGACTGTGCTCTCTGATGGTGAATGTCAAATAGTGGTGGGGGACACCTGAGCTTTTCCAATGTTCTGCCTGTCTGCCATTGCCTTATGTGATGCCCTGTATTGTGCCTATTCCTCAGCAGGACTGCATTGACTGCTCTGTAGGGTGCCTATTCCTCAGCAGGACTGGGGTTGATGATCCTCTCTACTGCCACCATTGCAGAGATGTAGAATATGGATCTGTTGGTGGGAGATCCTGCCCCCCACCCTGCACCACAGAGGGTGGGTTGGTGGTGTTACATAATCCACTTTTGGGTCCAAACACCCCCTTCACTTATAACATGTGACCATAGCACCCACACAGGATGTGCACTATTCTGGGTGCATTATAGTCCACAAGGGCTAGACATGACTGGGAAATATGGATGGACACAGGTGTATCTTAAGTGTGTCTACAAGGACTACCTATCACACACTGGCACTGATGGATACCTGCAGCATAGCCTATCTCAGCCAAGCCAGGTGCTGCGGACCTGGTGCTGGGCGCCCCACCTCACCCTCAGGGTGAGCAAGGACCCACACAATGTCACGGTCTGTAGCTACTCTGTGCCAGTAACACACATGGTCAGTTCCCCCAACCAGGCCGAGGTGCTGTGGGGGTGCATACCCCATCTTGTGATCAGCTGTAAACTGCTGATCTGCATGTGCAGTGCATCATGCGTATGGGTGGGTTTACCCTATCCTGGTAACCACAGCAGACAATTTGTGTGGTGATCTGCAGTCTTTCTGTAGCCTGTAAGCAGTGTGTTAGCAGCTATAGAGATGTAGTCTACTAGTTACTTCAATGACTGTGGAGGCAGAGGTCATGGGTTTTATCCCACAGTGGTGTTATTTGATAAGGCTGTCTGAGGCTTTTCCTTTTAATTTAAATCAGTGCTCCCTGAAAAATGCACCCTCACAGTGCTGTAACCTTAAGGTGCCTCATAAGGTGCCCTATCGGGTGCCCTATAAGGCACCCTATAAAGCGCCCTATAGGGGACATTAGACGGCACTTTGGCAGACAGGGCACTTTATAATGTGCCCTATGGAGTGCCTTATAGGGCACCTTATGTGGCACCTTATGTTACGGCACTGTGAGGGTGTTTTTGCTGGCAGCACTAATTTAACTTAAAAAAGAAAATGCCTCAGACAGCACTGATTTAGATTAAAAGGAATTGCCTTAGACAGCCTTCTTACATAACACCACTGCAGGATCAAACCCATGACCTCTGTCTCCACAGACATTGCAGTAACCAGTGGGCTACATCTTTATAGCTTCTAACACTGCATTGGCATGAACTTAGGGTTAACATGCGTTAACGTGCCACAGCGCCCACTATCGTGCAATACAGATTCTAGCTACCTTCCCGCCGGAACGTCCACTCCTTATATGGCATTCTTCACATTATCGCTGCAACTAGCGCCGGAAACATTAAGACAGTTTAGTAAAGATATCCCAATATGTAAAAAATAATATTAAAGCTATAGAATTACAGGGCTTAAAAGGGAGCAAGGAGGCACTATGGTTTAAACTAGAATGAGGAAAAGGGAAATCCATTTCCATTGGAGTGATAAACAGATTTCCCTCACAGGCAGAAGAAATGGACAAGGATTTAATAGAAGACATATGCATGAAAGGAGAAGAGCTACTGATAGGTGATTTCAATATGCCCAATGTTGATTGGCACATCCCTGCTGTGGTGTCATCTAGAAGGAAGGAGATCCTAGATTCTCTACAGGAAGAACTATTCAAGCAACTAGCAACAGAACCCACACGTGAAGGGGCCTTACTGGACTTGGTGCTTACCTATAGGGAAGGTGTTTCTGATGTCATAGTGGGAAATCATCTTGCATCCAGTGATCACCAGATGTTGTAGCTCAGTATTAGAACTAAGGCTGATAAAATCTATTCAAAAGTTAAGGTCTTAGACTTTAGGAAAATTAACTTTGCCAAGATGGACAATAAAAGGGTTTTGTGTATACTTTTTAAAAGCAAGGTTACTTACATTTTTGCTGTTTTAGGGGAACTTTACTGGAGCACAGTAGGTTGCTGAACTCTGTAACCTCCTCAGATTCAGAAACTGCTAACACCTAATCAGGTGTTAGTGGGCCTGTTTCCTGAGTGCAGTTGAAGCCTGCATAAAAGGCTCCTGTGCCCTGCTCTTTTGAGGCTTTCCTAACCAGGGCTCCACACATCAAACAGTAAGTAAGGATTTGAGGGTTTCTTTGTTTGGTTTTTTTTTATTAAATTGCTAGCTCTCTGACTGGGAGTTCTTAAAAGGGTTTTTTGTATACTTTTTAAAAGCAAGGTTACTTACATTTTTGCTGTTTTAGGGGAACTTTACTGGAGCACAGTAGGTTGCTGAACTCTGTAACCTCCTCAGGTTCAGAAACTGCTAACACCTAATCAGGTGTTAGTGGGCCTGTTTCCTGAGTGCAGTTGAAGCCTGCATAAAAGGCTCCTGTGCCCTGCTCTTTTGAGGCTTTCCTAACCAGGGCTCCACACATCAAACAGTAAGTAAGGATTTGAGGGTTTCTTTGGGTTTTTTTAATTAAATTGCTAGCTCTCTGACTGGGAGCTCTTAAAAGGGTTTTGTGTATACTTTTTAAAAGCAAGGTTACTTACATTTTTGCTGTTTTAGGGGAACTTTACTGGAGCACAGTAGGTTGCTGAACTCTGTAACCTCCTCAGATTCAGAAACTGCTAACACCTAATCAGGTGTTAGTGGGCCTGTTTCCTGAGTGCAGTTGAAGCCTGCATAAAAGGCTCCTGTGCCCTGCTCTTTTGAGGCTTTCCTAACCAGGGCTCCACACATCAAACAGTAAGTAAGGATTTGAGGGTTTCTTTGGTTTTTTTTTTATTAAATTGCTAGCTCTCTGACTGGGAGCTCTTAAAAGGGTTTTGTGTATACTTTTTAAAAGCAAGGTTACTTACATTTTTGCTGTTTTAGGGGAACTTTACTGGAGCACAGTAGGTTGCTGAACTCTGTAACCTCCTCAGATTCAGAAACTGCTAACACCTAATCAGGTGTAGTGGGCCTGTTTCCTGAGTGCAGTTGAAGCCTGCATAAAAGGCTCCTGTGCCCTGCTCTTTTGAGGCTTTCCTAACCAGGGCTCCACACATCAAACAGTAAGTAAGGATTTGAGGGTTTCTTTGTTTGGTTTTTTTTTCTTAAATTGCTAGCTCTCTGACTGGGAGCTCTTAAAAGGGTTTTGTGTATACTTTTTAAAAGCAAGGTTACTTACATTTTTGCTGTTTTAGGGGAACTTTACTGGAGCACAGTAGGTTGCTGAACTCTGTAACCTCCTCAGGTTCAGAAACTGCTAACACCTAATCAGGTGTTAGTGGGCCTGTTTCCTGAGTGCAGTTGAAGCCTGCATAAAAGGCTCCTGTGCCCTGCTCTTTTGAGGCTTTCCTAACCAGGGCTCCACACATCAAACAGTAAGTAAGGATTTGAGGGTTTCTTTGTTTGGTTTTTTTTTATTAAATTGCTAGCTCTCTGACTGGGAGCTCTTAAAAGGGTTTTGTGTATACTTTTTAAAAGCAAGGTTACTTACATTTTTGCTGTTTTAGGGGAACTTTACTGGAGCACAGTAGGTTGCTGAACTCTGTAACCTCCTCAGGTTCAGAAACTGCTAACACCTAATCAGTTGTTAGTGGGCCTGTTTCCTGAGTGCAGTTGAAGCCTGCATAAAAGGCTCCTGTGCCCTGCTCTTTTGAGGCTTTCCTAACCAGGGCTCCACACATCAAACAGTAAGTAAGGATTTGAGGGTTTCTTTGTTTGGTTTTTTTTAATTAAATTGCTAGCTCTCTGACTGGGAGCTCTTAAATGGGTTTTGTGTATACTTTTTAAAAGCAAGGTTACTTACATTTTTGCTGTTTTAGGGGAACTTTACTGGAGCACAGTAGGTTGCTGAACTCTGTAACCTCCTCAGATTCAGAAACTGCTAACACCTAATCAGGTGTAGTGGGCCTGTTTCCTGAGTGCAGTTGAAGCCTGCATAAAAGGCTCCTGTGCTCTGCTCTTTTGAGGCCTTCCTAACCAGGGCTCCACACATCAAACAGTAAGTAAGGATTTGAGGGTTTCTTTGTTTGTTTTTTTTTTATTAAATTGCTAGCTCTCTGACTGGGAGCTCTTAAAAGGGTTTTGTGTATACTTTTTAAAAGCAAGGTTACTTACATTTTTGCTGTTTTAGGGGAACTTTACTGGAGCACAGTAGGTTGCTGAACTCTGTAACCTCCTCAGATTCAGAAACTGCTAACACCTAATCAGGTGTTAGTGGGCCTGTTTCCTGAGTGCAGTTGAAGCCTGCATAAAAGGCTCCTGTGCCCTGCTCTTTTGAGGCTTTCCTAACCAGGGCTCCACACATCAAACAGTAAGTAAGGATTTGAGGGTTTCTTTGTTTGGTTTTTTTTTATTAAATTGCTAGCTCTCTGACTGGGAGCTCTTAAAAGGGTTTTGTGTATACTTTTTAAAAGCAAGGTTACTTACATTTTTGCTGTTTTAGGGGAACTTTACTGGAGCACAGTAGGTTGCTGAACTCTGTAACCTCCTCAGGTTCAGAAACTGCTAACACCTAATCAGGTGTTAGTTCCCTCCCTACCCACCCCGGCTCCCACCCACCCCTAGTGAGCAGTCTTGCTTTATAGGGCACCTCCCCCTTTAGCAAATCACAGTGAATTGGACCAGCACATATTGAATATAATTAAAGAGATTTAAGTGCTTTTTCTCTGAAAGGACAGCTGCGAAACCAGCTTGTACTTGGTAGATCTCTCTCTTTTGCTTTAACAGATACCTATGCTCCACAAACAGAACAATGGCTGGGAAAAGTCGTATTGCTAAAGCTGTTGCCCCCGTTACAGCTTCTGCCTCGGTCCAGACATGTCCAGTTCCATGTGCAGGGTGCCTGCATGCTGAAGCTCTGAGGAAACAAGTGGAGGAACTCAGAGAGGAGGTGGCGAGGCTGAGGAGCATTCAAGACAGTGAGAAGTACATTGATGAGATGCTTCTTGCAGCAACCAGGCTCTCCAGCACAGGAGAAGATGGGTGCCAACAGAATGTCGATGGTTGGACAACAGTCACCAGAGCCTGCAAAATCACCAATCCAACTTCTCCAGCCCTTGAATTGAAGAACCATTATGCAGCCCTGGAAGTGGAGGAGGTGAAAGCATCCCTGGAAAGGGAAGAACCAGAGTTCAAGTACCCCATAGTTGCGGAATCAGTGACCAGAAGGAAACGAAGGGTAGTGGTTGTTGGAGACTCTCTTCTGAGGGGTACTGAGGCGTCCATCTGCCGACCAGACTTGATGTCCAGAGAGGTGTGCTGTCTGCCTGGTGCCAAGATCCAAGATGTTACGGAGAGTTTGCCGAGACTCATCAAGCCCACTGACTATTACCCATTGTTGCTAATCCATGTTGGAACAAATGATACTGCCAGGTATACCTCGGAACGTATCAAAAGTGACTTCATGGCTCTGGGACAGAGGGTGAAGCAGGTAGGTGCACAGGTGGTGTTCTCTTCAATCCTCCCTGTTGAGGGTAAAGGCCAAGGCAGAGAAGCTCGCATCCTGGAGATGAATGCATGGCTGCGTGGATGGTGTCTTCGAGAGCGTTTTGGTTTCCTAGACCATGGGATGCTGTTCCAAGGGTTGCAGAGCAGAGATGGCATCCATCTGTCCAAGAAAGGTCAACACATCTTTGGTAGTAGACTGGCTAATCTACTGAAGAGGGCTTTAAACTAGATTCGTTGGGGATGGGTGAAGAAAGCCCCCAGGTAAGTGAAAGCCCCCAGGTAGGTGATACATTAAATACCTTTATGGAAATGGGTAACAGGGGTAACACATGGAAAGCAGTGTGTATTAATGCCCGTAGCATGGGAAATAAGATCCCTGAAGTTGAAGCTTTGGTGGGAGTGGCTGACTTGGATTTAGTGGCAGTTACAGAAACGTGGTTCACAGAAAACCATGACTGGGATGTAACTATACCTGGCTATACTTTATTCAGAAAGGACAGGGTAGGAAGAAGGGGAGGAGGAGTGGCACTATATGTAAAAACTACTATTAAAGCTTTGGAATTACAGAGCTTAAAAGGGAGAGAGGAGGCATTGTGGGTTAAACTAGAAAGAGGGAAAGAGAAATCTATTTGCATTGGTGTGATATACAGACCTCCCTCACAAGAGGAAGAGGTGGACAGAGAGTTAATTGAAGGCATACACAACATTGCTAGGAAAGGGGAAGTGCTACTGCTAGGAGATTTCAATATGCCAGATGTTGATTGGCACATTCCTGCTGCAGTATCATCTAGAAGTAAGGAGATCCTGGATTCTCTACAGGGAGAACTATTCAGGCAATTGGTAACAGACCCCACACGTGAAGGGGCCATACTGGACTTGGTGCTTACCAATGGTGAGAGTGTTTCTGATGTTGTAGTGGGAGATCATTTTGCATCCAGTGACCACCAGATGGTGTGGTTCAGTATTAGGACTAGGGCTGTTAGAATCCATTCCAAGGTGAAGATCTTAGACTTTAGGAAGACTAACTTTGCGAAGATGGGCCAATACCTCAGGGAGTCGTTAGTGGGATGGGAACAGCTGCGGGATGTAGAAAAACAGTGGGCAAAACTGAAAGGGGGTATTTTAAAGGCAACCAACCTTTTTGTTAAAATGGTAAATAAAGGCAAAAGGAACAGGAGACCGCTATGGTTTTCGAAGGAAGTAGCTGAAAAAGTGAAGAAAAAGAGGGAGGCCTTCATGAAATACAAGAGATCACAGAGAAAGGAAGACAGGCATCTGTATTTGGAAAAACTTAGAGAAGCTAGCAAAGTAGTCAAGAAGGCAAAGATTCAAAAGGAGGAGGAAATAGCCAATGCAATAAAATGGGGGGATAAGACATTTTTCAGATATATTAGTGAGAAGAGGAAGGGCAAAAGTGGTATTGTCAGACTCAAGGGTGAAGGGGGGGAATATGTAGAAGCTGATAAGGATAAAGCGGAATTGCTTAACAAATATTTTTGTTCTGTGTTCACAGATGAAGAACCAGGAGCAGGACCTCAGAAAACACCCACAAATAAGAACAGAAGCGAGGGACATCTTGAACAATTTTCAGAAGACTGTGTTCGTGAGAAACTAGCTCAACTTAAAGTAGACAAAGCGATGGGACCAGATGGGATACACCCTAGAATACTGAGGGAACTTGGGGACGTTCTAGCACCTCCACTGACTGACCTTTTCAATGCCTCATTGGAGTCAGGAGTGGTGCCAAAGGACTGGAGAGAAGCTCATGTGGTGCCTTTACACAAAAGCAGAAGTAAGGATGTGGTTGAAAACTACAGGCCGGTTAGTTTAACTTCAGTGGTGAGTAAATTATTGGAAACGCTGCTGAAAGAGAAAATAGTGAGGTTTCTGGAGTCCAGCGGATTACAGGATCCGAGGCAGCATGGATTCACCAGAGGCAGGTCTTGTCAGACAAATCTGATCGATTTCTTTGACTGGGTGACCAGGGAGTTGGACCGAGGGAGAGCTCTAGATGTGGTGTATTTAGATTTCAGTAAAGCCTTTGACACTGTTCCTCACAGGCGACTTATAAACAAACTGAGCACCCTAGGGATGGACCCTAAAGTTACTGCTTGGGTTAGAAATTGGTTGGGTGGGAGGCGACAAAGAGTACAAGTAAATGGAGCTCACTCTGAGGAGAAGGATGTTACCAGTGGTGTGCCCCAGGGATCTGTCCTTGGTCCGATTCTTTTTAACATCTTTGTTAGTGATATAGTGGAAGGGCTGTCGGGTAAGGTTTGCCTCTTTGCGGATGATACCAAAATCTGTAATAGAGTAGACACCCAGGAAGGTGTAGATAACATGAGGAGGGATCTAGCTAAGCTTGAAGAATGGTCTAGAATTTGGCAGCTGGGATTTAATGTTAAAAAATGTAAGGTCATGCATTTGGGCTGCAGCAATCCAAGGGAGCAATACAGTATAGGAGGTGAAGTACTTTTGTCCACTAAAGAAGAGCGGGACCTAGGCGTGGTTGTGTCTGATGATCTTAAAGTAGCTAAACAGGTAGAAAAGGCGACGGCAAAAGCTAGAAGGATGCTTGGGTGCATACGGAGAGGAATGGCTAGCAGAAAAAAGGAGGTGATAATACCTCTGTATAAGTCTTTGGTGCGACCTCATTTGGAGTATGGTGTGCAATTCTGGAGACCGCACCTTCAAAAGGATGTGAACAGGATGGAGTCGGTGCAGAGGGTTGCTACTAAAATGATTAATGGGCTTCATTATAAAGCATATGAGGACAGACTTAAAGATCTTAATATGTACACCTTAGAGGAAAGGCGGGATAGAGGTGATATGATTGAGATGTTTAAATACCTCCGTGGCATAAATGTTCAGGGAGAGAGCCTCTTTCAATTGAAAGCAAGTTCTGCTACGAGGGGACATGGGATGAGGGTGAAGGGAGATAGATTCAGGAGTGATATGCAGAAATATTTCTTTACGGAAAGAGTAGTGGATCCGTGGAATAGTCTCCCAGTGGAGGTGGTAGAGAGGAGGACAGTAACTGAATTCAAAAAAGCATGGGACCAACACAGAGGATCTCTAAAGGTAGAAAGTGGACTGTTGTAGTTGTTGTTATGGAAGGACAGACTAGATGGGCCTTGTGGTCTTTTTCTGTCATCATGTTTCTATGATTCTATGTTTCTAATACCTCAAGGAGTCGTTAACAGGATGGGAACCACTGGAGAATGTAGAAAAGCAATGGACAAAACTGAAAATTTATATTTTAAGGGCAGCAAACCTTTCTGTTAGAAAGGTAAATGAATGTAAAAGGAAATGGAGGCCACTATGATTCTCAAAAGAAGTAGCTGAAAAGGTGAAAAAGAAGGAGGCCTTCATAAAATACAAGAAATCAGAGAGAGGAGGACACACATCTATATTTGGATATAATATAGAGAAGCAAGAGAAGTAGTCAGGAAAGCAAAAATACAAAAAGAAGAAGCAATAGTCATTGCAATAAATTGGGGGGAATAAAACATTTTTCAGATATGTCAATGAGAAGAGGAAGGGCAAAAGTGGTATTGTCATATTCAAGGGTGAAGGGGAGGAATATGTAGAAGCTGATGAGGATAAAGCGGAATTGCTTAACAAATGTTTCTGTTCTGTATTCACAGATGAAGGGTCAGGAGCAGGACCTCAGAAAACACCCACAAACAGGAACAGAAGAGAAGGGTATCTTGAACAATTTTCAGAAGACTGTGTTCATGAGGAGCTAGCTAAACTAAAAGTAGACAAAGAGACGGGACCGGATGGGATACATCCGAGAATACTGAAGGAACTTGGGGACATTCTAGCTGCTCTACCATATGACTCTTTCAATACTTCTTTAGACTCAAAAGTGGTCCTAGAGGACTTGAGAAAGGCACATGTGGTCCCTTTATACAAAAGCAGAAATAAGGATGAGGTTGAAACCTTCAGGGTAGGTACTCTAATCTCTGTGGTGAGTAAATTTTGGAAACACAGCTAAAAAAGAGAATAGTGAGGTTTCTGGAGTTCAATGGATTGCAGGATCTGAAGTAGCATGGGTTTACCAGAGGCAGGTCTTGTCAGACAAATCTGATTGACATCTTTGACTGGGTGAACAGGGAGTTGGACCAAGGGAGAACTCTAGATGTGATGTTCTTAGATTTCAGTAAAGTCCTGACACTGTTCCACACAGGCAACTTATATACAAACTGAGAACCCTAGAGATGGACCCTAAAGTGACTGACTGGGTTAGAAATTGGTTGAGTGGGAAGTGACAAAGGGCACAGGTAAATGGAGGTCACTCTGAGGAGAAGGAAGTTATCAGTGGTGTGCCACGGGGATCTGCCCTTGATCTGATTCTTTTTAACATCTTTGTAAGTAATATTGTGGAAGGGCTGTCGGGTAAGGTTTGCCTTTTTGTGGATGATACCAAAATCTGCAATAGAGAAGACACCCAGGAAGGAATAGATAACATGAGGAGGGATCTAGCTAAGTTTGAAGAATGGTCAAGAATTTGGCAACTGAGATTGAATGCTAAAAAATGAAGGGTCATGCACTTGGGCAGCAAAAATCCAAGGGAGGGGCACAGTGTAGGGGGCGAAGTACTTCTGTCCATGAAATAAGAGCCGTACCTGGGTGTGATTGTTTCTGATGATCTTAAAGCAGCTAAATAGGTAGAAAAGGTGATGGTGAAAGCCAGAAGGATGCTTGGATGCACAGGGAGAGGAATGGCTATCAGAAGAACGGAGGTGATAGTGCCTCTGTATAAGTCTCTGGTGTGACCTCATTTATTTATTTAACAGGGTTTTTTATACCACTTTATCATTTCAGTCAAAGCCATTTACATTGTAACTTAAATTTGGTAATGTACATTTAACAGGAACATTGATAACTTGGATTTTATCTTTGATTTGGAATATTGTGTGCAAATCTGGAGACCACACCTTCAAAAGGACATAAATAGGATGGAGTTGGTACAAAGGGTGGCTATTAAAATGGTTAGTGGTCTTTGTTATAAAGAATATGAGGACAGACTTAAAGATCTTAATATCTCTAAAGGAAAAGAAGGGACTTTAGTATTTGATATGGAAGGGCAGACTAGATAGGCCATGTGGTCTTTTTCTGCCTTCATGTTTCTGTTTCATGAGGCACCGAGAATAATTCTCAGTAGTGAACAAATCTTTCCACACAAAGTCACACCTTCTCTGAAGTAGGTACAACTTTCTAAATGTAACTCTGGATAGGTATTTGTACGTAGAGATTGCTTTGCAAGAGATGTGAATACAAGAACATAAGATTTGTTATACTGTGTCAGGCCATTCGTTCATCAATCTCAATATCCTGTTTTCAACAGTAGCCAATCCTGGTCATGAGTACCTGGCAGGGCGGCAGGGTCTGAAGGAGTGATGGATTCTATGCTGCCTATCCTAGAGATAAGCAGTGGATTTTCTCCAGTCCACTTGAATAATGGTTTAAGAACATTTCCCTGTAGGAACTTGTCCAAACCCTTTTTAAACCCAGCTACAGTACACTATCAGCTTTTACTACATCCTCTGGCAATTAATTCCAGAGCTTAATTACATGCTGATGGAATATTTTCTCCATTTAGTCTTAAATGTACTACTTTGTAGCTCCATTGCAGGTCTCCTATTTTTTATCCTTTTTGATGGGCTAAGCAACCAATTCACGTTTACTTGTTCTACTCCACTCATTATTTTACATACTGTAGCAACATAATAAATGACAACAGATAAACATTAGCATAGTGTCGGAGCTCCCCCGTGTGGCCAGGCAGTTGACTAGTAGTGTGAGAGGGCTCCGATCGTCCTTTGTATAAAAGGTTAGCCCAATAGCATGTAGTTGTGTCTTAAATAGATTAGAGCCAAGATCAAAGGTCGCAGGAAATTTCTTTTATTCAAGAAATAAGATTTTCCCAACCAAATTAAATTCTTTGGCAAGAATGTTGAAGACTACAAAACCTAAAGTTCAGGATACTTCTCCAGACATAAACGTAAGCCTGGTTAAACAGTCTTTGGCTTGGCTTAGTTTAAACACACCTTTTTCACAAGTAAAAGTCCTTTACAACAGCAGTCTGTTCTCCGGTCCCCAGGAGGCAGTACAATACTTCACTGTTCGTTTCACAGCTGGTATAGCATAACATTCCCTGGTCCACCAAGAGGCTTTAAAATTCAATAATATTTCTTCAAGATACAAGTTATACTTTTAGCTCCTTTCTGACTTCGTTAACCATGCAGCTTTATCAGCCAAGCAGTCATTGATCAGCCTAGCTAAAAGTTATGGGCTTTTGCATAGAATGTCCTTATTAAGAACTCCTGGGTTTTTTCTCCAGTTACTAAAACCCTGTTCAGTTCCTTATTCTTCTTTGGCACAGATAGCACATTCAATTTCCATATCTGAAACCCCACTTTCATAAAAAGTGTCTCCTAGCTCCATTTCTTCCTCACTGGGCTCTTTCAGATATGTGTTCTCCTCAGCGTCTGCCTGAGGAGCCTTTACACGCTGTAAAGTTTTCAACACTTGTTCCCAATTATGCTTCTCAGTACGTGAGCTAGTGGGGGAAGGGCAGGAAAAGGTTTCCCTATTTAAAAGCTTCTTTAAGATTTGTAAAGGGCTCACCTTGCCAGTAGTGTGTTGTCCTCCTGTAGGCCCCTTATACTGAGAAGGACCAGACCAGGGGCTTCTGGAAAATATCTCCTCCTCAGACGAATCTTCCCCCGAGCTCTCCTCTGGCCTTCTCACCTCTCTGTTCCTGTCCTTGGTCAGCTTCCTTCGTCCCAGTGGCGTTGCCACAACTCTGCTTGTCTCAGTGCCTCTGTGTCTGCTTTCAATCTCCTCCTCCTCCTCAGCTCCCATCTGTTTCTCCTTCCATGCCCATCTCTGTGCATTCCCTTCTGGTATCTCCCGCATCTGTGCAATCCCTTCCTGTGTCTCCTTCCACTTCTGTGCAATCCCTTCCTGTGTCTCCTTCCACTTCTGTGCAATCCGTTTGTGAGTGAAACTTCCCTGCCTAAATGTTTGTGGCTGTGCTATGGCTCTTGACTCCGCCCCCGAACCACTCCCATCTCCTCCCTCGGTCTCCATGGGAACTGGGTGTGTCTCTGGCCCTGCACTCCTCTGCAGGAGATCTTTGGCTTTACTTTGGGTGTTAACCCTTCCTGTGCCTGCAGTTTCTTTGGGTTTAGAAAAAAAAGACTGTTTCCCCTTTCTTTCCCTGCACTCTGAGCCTGCTTCTCCACTACATAACCCCCCCCCCCCCTTTAAGATATTCCGGGCTGGCGTTTCTAGCGCACAGCACGGAATCCTTCTTTGGGTCTGTGGGCCTGCGGGATACCTATCTAACCTGTCCTCTCTTGCAGCCAGCTGGGCAAGTGCCACTCTTTCGTGCCATGGCTGCAGTACATTAATGTGGAAGATTTGTTCCTTCCCTCTCCCAGTCCCTACGGCATAGGAGACTGGTCCTACCCGTCTGAGGATTCTATAGGGTCCTTTCCACCTGCTCTCGAATTTTGAAGTAGGTCCTGTCACAGTTACCAGTACCTTTTCACCCACCTCCAATTGACGTGGTCGGGTGTGCCGGTCGTAGTAACCCTTCTGTCGGGCTTGGCTCGCCGTCATATTGTCTACTACCACTTGGGATGCCCGCTCTAAACGTCCCTTTAAATCCCTTAGAAATTTTGGTACTTCTATCTCCTCTAGCTGGGGTTCCACCCACTGCTCTCTTAAGATATCCAGTACCCCTCTGGGAGCTCTCCCGTACATCAGTTCATATGGAGAGACGCCCATTGAAGTCTGCCAGTGCTCCCTACAGGCATATAAGGTGAATGGTAACATTATATCCCATTCCGCCATATTGCCTTCCAGACTCCTTCTCAACATTCGTTTAAGGGTCTGGTTCTGTCTTTCTACAAGGCCGTTAGTTTGCAGGTGATAGGCAGCAGTTTTTATGTGTCTGATGCCAAAGGCATCCCAGACTTGGGCAAGATAACGTGAGAGAAAATTACTGCCCCTGTCAGTCAAAACTTCTCTCGGAAAACCAACTTCGCAAAAGAGCTTTATGATCTCCGTGGCCATGGTTAGGGCTGACACATTGCGTAGGGGAATGGCTCACGGAAAGCGCGTCGCCTGATCCACAATGACCAGTATATATTGATATCCCCTAGGGGTCTTGGTTAGGGGCCCCACTATGTCCATAGCCAACCTGTCCACGGGTTTTGTTATCAGGAGCAAGGGAATTAATGGCACCTTTTTTGGATGAACCATGGTGACCTTCTGGCACGCTGGGCAAGCTTCACAAAACTTTGCCGTCTCTTTGAATACGCCCGGCCAATAGAAGCGGGCCATGATTTGATCTAAGGTGCTATGGAAACCCTTATGCCCCCCCACCGGGTGGTCATGGGCTAACCTTAGGATCAAATTTTTAAAAGTAGTAGGGACTACTAATTGCTTCCTTATGGTTCGTAAATGAGGGTCTAAACTTTCGCGGTAAAGTATTTCCCTGTCTAGCACAAATCGTGGCAATGTCTCCGAGCCCGTGTTGGCATATTCAAACACTCGCCTTAGGGCAGGATCCTCCCTTTGCTCATTAGGAAAAGAAGAGAACTTTCCTACCAGCTCCACAGGAGCCCAAGGCAATCCCTCTCCATTGGCTAAGTCTGCCCGATTCTGAGCACTGGCCTGCCTTCCATGGCGTTTATCTGCCTTACTTTTTCTTTTCCTTTCCCTAGAGGGTGTTATTAATTCTTCATGTGTGGGCAGACTACACATAGGATCTCCACTCGAGTCCTCTTCTTCCTCCCTAGCCTTGGTCTTGGCCCTCGTAGACACTAACCCAGTCTTGGACTCCAAACCCTTGGCTAGCCCAAGTTTAAATTGTGGCCAGTCTCTCCCTAAAACTATTGAATGTGGAAGGTTTGGGACTATGACTACAGTGATGTTTTTCTTCAAGCCTAGGCCTTTCACCTTTACCTTCTGTAAGGGGTAGGCTGACGCTGCACCATGCACACATCTAATTCTTATGTTCCCCTCTGAGTGTTTTCCTGTGTGACCTCCCCTGGCTTGTATCTCCGCCCACAGCTGTTGGGAAACCATCGACTGGTCGGCGCCTGAATCTAAGAGCGCCTCTACTGGGATGTCCTCCACCTCCACTGACAGTAAAAATCCCTCTCCCCTTTCCTTGGATGGGTTTGTCATTAATACTGTCTTGGCATGACAATCTTTTCTGAGATGGCCCTTAGTTCCACAACCATAACATCTTCGTTGCTCATACCCTGACCTTCCTAGGGATTTACCTCGGGTAACCTCTCCTAGCATGATCCTGCTCATTTTTTCCGGTTCCCTTACAGTTGCTTGGCTCAACCCTGCACCCTTCATTTGGCTTACCACTCGAGCTTCTAAGAACCGCTCTGCCAAAGAAGTTGCATCTTTTGTGCTTTTGCAATCCTGTAAAACCAGGAAAGATCGCATTTCCTGTGGCACAGCCTCTATAAACTGTTCTAAAGCAATCACATCCAAAATGGTGTCAACTGTTTTCCCTTCAGGCAACAACCACTTATACATTAATGCTTTGAGGCGCTGACACAAAGCACGAGGCGTCTCATCTGACCTCAGTTTACAAGCCCGAAAAAGACAGCGGTAGACCATTGGAGTCAATTCTAATCGGTCTCTCATGGCCTTTTTTACCTCGTCGTAAGTGGAGGCAAGCTCAGCGGGCACGGCCCTATAAGCTGCGAGAGCTTCCCCTGTAAGGGAGGCTGCTATACGTATGGCCCATTGCTCTTCTGGCCATCCACTTAGGACTGCCACACGTTCGAATACCTCAAAATAATCGTCAACATCATCCTCTTGGGTCAAAGGCCAAAAGGAAAAAGTTCCTTTACCCCCATGTCCCAGTCCTGGCAAAGTTCCTAAGGAACCAGACACTGTCCTTAGCTCCGACGTCTTCTTCTGCTCCCCCATCCACGCAGTCATCATGTCCAGGAGCGGCTGTTGTTGTTCCCTCATCATGGCAGCCATCCGTTCTTGAGACTTCACAGCGATCTCCTGCTGTTGCCGGAAGCAGTCTGCCATCCAGTTGAGGAGCTCTGCTCGCTCCATCCTGCGATGCTGGAATGAAAACAGAAAGAAAAAGACACACCAAGTGCGGCTCTTATAGACACAGCACCTCCTCTCCTCCAACTGCAGAACCTCCCCCCTTGCAGCAATCCTGGATCAGCCCCTCTAAATACGGGATTACCTGCTGCAAGTGGTGAATCAGGCCTCTCAGCACCGCCGGTACCAGCTGGGCTCTCCAACTCCAGTCCGCTCTGCTGAGTCTCTGGTTCAGGTTTTCTCTGCAGGAGCTTTGAGGAAGGCTTTCAGGATGTCTTCTCCGACCACCTTGTAAATCCTGATGTCGTAGCTTCGGTTGGTAGGTTTTACTCTTATCCAATAACTACGCCACCTGTTGGAGCTCCCCCGTGTGGCCAGGCAGTTGCCTAGTAGTGTGAGAGGGCTCTGATCATCCTTTGTATAAAAAGTTAGCCAAATAGCATGTAGTTGTGTCTTAAATAGATTAGAGCCAAGATCAAAGGTCGCAGGAAATTTCTTTTATTCAAGAAATAAGATTTTCCCAACCAAATTAAATTCTTTGGCAAGAATGTTGAAGACTACAAAATCTAAAGTTCAGGATACTTCTCCAGTCATAAACGTAAGCCTGGTTAAACAGTCTTTGGCTTGGCTTAGTTTAAACACACCTTTTTCACAAGTAAAAGTCCTTTACAATAGCAGTCTGTTCTCCGGTCCCCAGCTGGTATAGCATAACATTCCCTGGTCCACCAACAGGCTTTAAAATTCAATAATATCTCTTCAAGATACAAGTTATACTTTTAGCTCCTTTCTGGCTTCGTTAACCATGCAGCTTTATCAGTCAAGCAGTCATTGATCAGCCTAGCTAAAAGTTATGGGCTTTTGCATAGAATGTCCTTATTAAGAACTCCTGGGTTTTTTTCTCCAGTTACTAAAACCCTGTTCAGTTCCTTATTCTTCTTTGGCACAGATAGCACATTCAATTTCCATATCTGAAACCCCACTTTCATAAAAAGTGTCTCCTAGCTCCATTTCTTCCTCACTGTGCTCTTTCAGATATGTGTTCTCCTCAGCGTCTGCCTGAGGAGCCTTTACACGCTGTAAAGTTTTCAACACTTGTTCCCAATTATGCTTCTCAGTACGTGAGCTAGTGGGGGAAGGGCAGGAAAAGGTTTCCCTATTTAAAAGCTTCTTTAAGGTTTGTAAAGGGCTCACCTTGCCAGTAGTGTGTTGTCCTCCTGTAGGCCCCTTATATTAAGAAGGGCCAGACCAGGAGCTTCTGAAAAATATCTCCTCCTCAGACGAATCTTCCCCCGAGCTCTCCTCTGGCCTTCTCACCTCTCTGTTCCTGTCCTTGGTCAGCTTCCTTCATCCCAGTGGCGTTGCTACAACTCTGCTTGTCTCAGTGCCTCTGTGTCTGCTTTCAATCTCATCCTCCTCCTCAGCTCCCGTCTGTTTCTCCTTCCATGCCCATCTCTGTCCATTCCCTTCTGGTGTCTCCTTCTGTGTCTGTGCAATCCCTTCCTGTGTCTCCTTCCACTTCTGTGCAATCCCTTCCTGTGTCTCCTTCCACTTCTGTGCAATCCGTTTGTGAGTGAAACTTCCCTGCCTAAATGTTTGGGGCTGTCCTATGACTCTTGACTCCGCCCCCGAACCACTCCCATCTCCTCCTTCGGTCTCCATGGGAACTGGGTGTGTCTCTGGCCCTGCACTCCTCTGCAGGAGATCTTTGGCTTTACTTTGGGTGTTAACCCTTCCTGTGCCTGCAGTTTCTTTGGGTTTAGAAAAAAAAGACTGTTTCCCCTTTCTTTCCCTGCACTCTGAGCCTGCTTCTCCACTACAATAGTCCATCTAGTCTGCCCAGTAAAGTGACTAGAATTGCAGAATTGCATCTACCACTCCATGCAGATAAGTCCTCCTCAATGCCTTTGTATACGGTTGTATCTGCCGCTCCATGCAGGTTATACTCTTCTATTTATGAGGTTATTTTAGCTCACTTTCATAACTTTTTTTTGCCTTATAAGGATCCTTTTTATCTCTCCCATGCCTTTTCTCCACTTTCTCCATTGGGAAGGTATTCCAGACATTTGCCACCCTTTCCATGAAAAAATAATTCCTGATGTTACTTTTACGTTTGCCTTCTTGTAGCTCCGTTTCATGTCCTCTAGTTCTATAGTTTCTGTCTTTATAAAAGGTTTGTTCATTAATACTCTTTAAGTATTTAAATGTCTGTATCACATCCACTATTTCCCTCCTCTCCTCTAGGGAATACTTATTTAAGACTTCAAATCTCTTCTCAAACCTTTTCTGAAGCAGGCCCCATATCATTTTGGTCGTCTTCCTCTGAACCATTTCAGATCTTTTTATATCATTTGCAAGGTACAGTCTCTAAAACTGAACAGTGTCCAAAGATGAACACAATCGTATCTCCTCTCAACTGTCTCTTCCCCATGCTAAGAAACCCTAAGCTGTTAAGCCTTGCCTCAGAAAGGTATCTTTCCATTCCCTTTATCATTGTGGTTACCTTTCTCTGTGCCTTTTCCATTTCAACTTTATCTTTTTTAGAGGCAGTGCACAGAACTGCACACAATATTCAAGGTGTGGTTGCACCATGGAGTGATACAGAGGCATTATGACAACCTTTGTTTAATTCTCCATTCCTTTCCTTATAATTCCTATCATTCTATGAGCTTTCTTGACTGCCACTGCACACTGAGCAGAGGATTTCAATGTCTTTCCTGGGTGGTGACTCCTAATGAATAACGTAGCTGTAGTTTGGGTTGTTCTTCCCTAAATACATAACTTTACACTTGTCCACATTAACTTTTGTCCGCAATTTGGCTGCTCGGTCTCCCAATTTCTCAAGGTCCTCTTGAAATTTTTCATAGTCCTCTTGTGATTTAACAACTTTGAATAATTTTGTGGCATCTGCAAATATAATCGCCTTGCTTCTTCCCAATTACAAATCATTTATAAATATGTTAAAAAGCAGTGGGCCCAGTACAGATCCCAGATCTCCATTGAGAAAACTGACCATTTAGCATTACTCTCCGTTTTCCAACTTTTAACCATTCCCATTCCACAATAATACACTGTCATCTATCCCATGACTTATTTTCCTCAAAAATATCTCATGAGGGCCCTTATGAAAGGCTTTCTGAAAATGCAGGTACACTATAGCAACTGGTTAACCCTAATCTACTTGTTTATTCACACCTTCCAAAAAATGATGCAGTTTGTGAGGCAAAACTGTCCTTGGCTTTGACCCATTAAGCTACGACTACAGTTTGGGGCATGTTTACTAAACTGCGGAAATGTCATTCGTGTTAGGTTCCACGGTAAAGGTACAGATACCCATATAAAGGCATGGGCGGGGAATCATTATGGCAAGCCATGTCAGGTAATGCGCATTATAAGGCGCGTTATAAGGCACAGTACAAGGCACGTGCCTTAACATGCCTTGTACTGTGCCTAATAAGGTGCCTTGTAATGTGCCTTATAATGTGCCTTGTACTGTGCCCAATAAGGTGCCTTATAATGTACCTTGTACTGTGCCTAATTAGGAGTCTTATAACACCTTATAAGGATTGCTGGCAACTGTGGTGAGGGTACTATGGGCTGGCAGCATGGATCTGCAAAGATATGACTGTCACAGGCAAGCAAAATATTTGCCTTGGACAGGAGGGAACAACAAGGAATCAAACCCATGACCTCCACCTAGAACATCAATGTACTAACCAGTAGGCTATACCTCTACGGCCTGTTGCACAGCAATGGCTGGGTACAGAAGGACTGCAGGTCACCACACAAACTGTCTGCTCTGTGTGCCAGGATAGGGTAACCCCACCAGCACCCATAATGCATTGCACATGCAGAACAGCGGCCTACAGCTGACCACCAAATGGGGTCTGCACCTCTCTGATACTGCAGCGTGGTAAGACGGACTGACAGTGTGTGATACTAGCACAGAGTAGCTACAGACCATGCCATTGTGCAGGTTCCGTGTGCACCCCGAGGGTTAGGATGGGCACCCAGCACTAGGTCCACAGTACATGTGGTGCTATAGATAGGTCCTGCTGCATATCCCCAGCACTGCCAGTGTGTGCCAGGTGTCCCCAGCAGTGCAACTGAAGGTGCATCTGTTCCAGCTGTGTTCTGCAGTCAACGTCCCTGGGGGACCAGACACCACCCAGATTAGTGCATATCCAGTGTTAAGGTCTGGCTGCCATGGGCACCTGTTATCAGGGCAGTGGGGTGTCTAGACTCACATGAGGGCAATGTAGCATGGCCACTATGGGTCTAAGTGGTATGCACTACATACCCCAAGGGGGCCTCAATCACCCCTTTTGTAGATGAGGGTGTGGTGGGACAGGTGCCTGCACCCTGCAGAATGGCTGTAGTACCAGCAACCACAGTCCTGCTGGCATATGACAGCCCTCCAGGGCTGCAGGGCCAGTACCATACCTGTGACCATTGCAGACCAGCAATGATGCTTGGGGTAGGCAGGGGAAAGCTCAACTGCCTCACACGACCGTCTGCCATTCATCAACAGACAGCTCAGTCAGATTGCACCTGCAACATCCTATAAGGTGCTCCCACCATGCACAGATGAACTGCAGACAGCCCACTAACCAGTCCATAGTGCATGCTCACAGGGAAACCCTGTGCACCCAGAGGTAGGATGCACAGCACAGACACCAAGCAGGTATCCCTGTGATTGGGACCCAGAACTGGGAACACACACGCAGCACTGGAAATTACATGTGGCACTATGTGGGAACATAGACATGCCATGGTCACTGCTCGGTCAGAGTGAGAGTGACTCCCCCCCCCCCATCGTGACATGCTGTGGTCACCCTGTCCATTCAGGTGGTGGTCAAGCACTACAGTGTCTCAGCCATTGCCCTCCGCCCTGTGCAGATGCATCCTGGCCAATCCGCCCTGTCTAGGCCATACCCACATTACCTTGTTCCAGATTATGCACATTTGCAGGCTAACACTGGAAGCACTGTGAGCAATGTGGGCTCAGTGAGGTGTTGGCAGACACAAAACAATGGAGTGACTTACGCACACTCCCACACCTATCTCAGCATTGTGCAGAGATGGAGGTGGTTGACAACCCTACCCGCCGCACTGGTCCTGATCACAGTGCCAACATTGCTAATCTGTGCAGGGGGTAGTATAGTGCTCTGGTGATAACTGCAGCTCTGTGCTGGGGCTAACAGCCTGACACTCCATGAAGCTGTGGATAGTGGAGTCCTTGTGAGTGGGTGTCCGTACCCCTATGCACCACTGCGTTGGGGTTTGCCCATGTTGTTGTTGTGGCTGCATTGTGGGCTAAAACTATGGGGAGATGCTCTGCAGGATCCACAGATGGGACCTAGAACCTCTGACCCTCTGCTCTTGGACATGCTAGCTGGGTGCACTGCACCACACTGTTGCCATAGCAGCATAGTTGTCCCTGGGGCTACCCTTACGTTCCTCGGCCATACCTCTTCTGTTGCACTACACACCATGTACTGGTACATGGCATGACCTAGATCCACTGCAGGCGGGTGCCACTGCTCCCTCCAGCACAATCACCCACCCCCTCTGCCATGCCACCATGGCCATATGCTGTCGGTGCCAGTGGTGCTCCATCCCAGGCCATCCAGGGGTCAGGTAGGCAGCTGCCTAAGGTATGGGTTCTGGGGTAGGGGTGCTACATAGATGTTCATGCTTCCCCCGGCACCACATGTCAATGTTATGTGCCCCTTGGGATACCTGCTGGGTAATGTCTCCTGTATGGGACACTGTGGGACACAGACTCGTGGGCATGTCTGACCCTGGTCAGTTGCTGTCTTGCTGGTTTCCATTTTCTGCGTTCCTATGTGCCACCTCGACAACCGCCTAGTCCACCCTGTGTCCCAGTAGCCCCCACTGCATGTCCCTCCTGCAGCCCCCATGCCCCATTTGCACCATCACCATAGTGGTCTTTCATACCTGGGCACTATGCTGTTGCTGAAAATGGAGCACTGCTATCACCTTTCTTGGGCTCCCTGCCTATGCTGTACATTGCTGACACTGAAATGGTTTCTCTCTCTTGCAAATATGTGCTAACGCCAGGTTTTCAGTTGCGCTAGGATTCAACCCTTAATTTCTCCGCGTTAGTGTGGAAGGGGCTTCTCCCCGCCCACTCCACACCCATTGACCCCTTCTCTATGCCCTCTCTCCACCCTTTTCTGGACTTACTGCGGCCGGGAACGTTAAGGCGCGTTATGTAACATTAAGGCACCGCTGCTACGTTACTGCAGTTTAGTAAACATATCCCTATTTGTTTATTAATTTTTCTTCTTCATAATGGTTTCTACCATTTCACATGACACTGATGTTGCTATTTTAATTTTAAATGAAAGCACATCCTTATATTAAACAGCTACAATGTTCAATTGGATGCTTTGAATTGCCAGTCCAACATACAACAAGATATATGGGCACATGCAGGGTTATTTTATATAGAGGTGCCTCTTTATGCTTGAAAGTAAGTACCTACTTAGGCACTATTTTATAAAAAAAAAATAGTCACCTACTTTTCTTTATAAAATACTAGTTAGGGCTGGTGTAAATGCTTGTGCTGAGATTTTCAAAGAATGAGCATAAATGATAACATTTAATAGTTTTTACGTGCATACTTATACTCTCTGCTCAAACTCTACCCAAACTCCATCCATGAATATGCTCACAATGAAAGATGTGCCACTGGGCAATGTGTTTTCTTATACTGTATAACAGTGAATGGCTAAATTTATGCAAGTAATTGTTATTTTAGTGATTGAATGACTAAACTACTTTGATATTCATAAGAACATAAGATACTGTACCCTAGTGATAATGAGTAAATATGAAAAAGGACAATAAAGAAAATTTGCCGCATACTCACAGTGTTGAGTCAGTTTGTGACTATTAGGTGAATATTCAAAGACTTACTGAGCAAAGATAGATACTGTAGTTTTCAATTTTTGGAAAATTTTCTTCTAAAATTAATTATCCATGTTTTATGCTGAAAGTTTACTTTGATCTGTCTAATCAAAAATTGAACAGCTAAATGTAGGACTGCTTATTTGTGTGGCTGGAGTGGCCCACCTAATATTTAGCTGGTTAGCTGATAAAAACAGGCAAATAAGTATAGCTGGATTTAGCCATTTAGATTTAAGGCTGCTATACCGTACTGTACTTGAGGCCAGATTAATCCTGTTAAATTTAGGTGGTTAATGCTAAAAATTTGTGCTGATTGACCAAATTGAAAACCTGCTATGTGAATGCCTCCAGAGTTGCCTCTTTTCTGAGCAGTTAAATTTCTTCGCTGTCAATTTAGGTGGTAAAATTTATATAGCTGGGAATGGGGTGGGAGATTTTCAAGTCAGAGGTGTAACTGACTGACTTCTTAAGTTAGCTAGATAAATCTTTTGAAAATTGACCTGTATGTTATCCCTGCGGATCCAATCTTCTCCAATCACTTTTGTTTGTTTCAGCTGATCATTAGAATGGCCATATTTCTTTTTTTTTTAAACTTTTATTTTCATTTTGCAACAAACAAAAGAAACAACACACCAAAGGAGACAAAACAAGTATACAGTAAGGAAAAGCAAACCCGATTACCCCCCACCCCCATGCTTCTTCTCTAGCTGATTATGTCAGCATGTGAGCACTTCCAAACAACAGTGATTATACATCAAAAACAATCAAAAGAGTATCTGCGATACAGAATAATCATGGGACAAAGATATATACAAATTTAGACAGTCAGATGAGAGCATTGAGCAGAATGTACATAGTCATTGAGCATCTTCCATTTAGACCGATGATGAGGAGTCTGAATGGGGGAAGCAAACATACGAGGTATTTGTTCATATTTACTGTAGAGACAGACATGATTCCACCATTCATTGGGGCTCAGCTGAGAGCTATTTTTCCAGTATTTCGTAATTAGGGAAATAGCAATGCCAAGCATAAAGTCCAAAAGGAAGTAAGCCGTTTTTGGAAGAGAGGGGATCCCCGCAGCTGAGCGAAGTCCCACTATCTTCCAAGAAAGGGGCTCTTGAAAGTGCAAAATAGACTGGATACGACCCCAAACCCGACGCCAGTAATACTGTAGTGCGGGGCATTCATACATAACATGAGGTAGTGAACCAATGGCCGCATGGCATGTCCAACAACTATTGCCCTGAGTAGTGTTCCATTTGGCTAATCTGTCAGGAGTGTAAAAACACCGGTGGGCTAGAAAGAAGAGTGTCTGAGTGAGTGAGGCGGATCGGGAGACCCGTGTCACTCTACTCCAGACAAGGCTCCATTGCTCCGGGGTCAAAGTCACATGCAATTCTCTCTCCCATGCTTTCTGCGCTATAGGGGTATCTCTAATTATAGCATTACATAAGGTTTTGTAAAAATTGGATGCTACACCCGGTGAACTACCGATAGATCGGATAGTCTCCAACCAACCTTGTGTAGGGGAGGCCGATGGCGGGAGCACCTTAGCACTCCGAAGGCAATGCTGAAGTTGCACCAACTGAAAATAGTGTTTCGCTGGGAGACCAAATTCAATTTGCAATTCACTAAAAGTTTTCCAGCGACCTTCATGGAACAACTGACTAGGAATCCAAATGCCCCTAGTGTACCAGGGGCTCCACGCCATCGGCTTATTTTGTATTCGAAATCGAGTGTTATACCAAAGTGGGAGCTTGTCTAACGGACAGAGTCGGGAGTCTAAAGAGTGCATAAGATTATTAAAGGCACTTAAGGTGTCTAAAAGCATTGGTGGAAAGTGGGAGTCTGATGGGAGAGTCATACCAGGGAGAAAAGTAAGAGGAATCGGTTTGCAAAGGTCCTCTTCTATGTCTAGCCACACAGGTCTACTCGGTACTGGATCTTCCAGCCAACGAGCGCCTTGTTTGAGAAGAAAAGATTGATGATACTTCAGGAAATCAGGGAATCTGACACCCCCATTTTCCTTATCTGCTTGCAGCTTATGTTTCGCTATCCTAGGTGTCTTGTTTTGCCACAAGTATCTAGTCAGAAGGCCCTCTATATCTTTATATATACGTCGAGGGAAGAGACAGGGCAACATTTCTAAGATATAATTCACTTTCGGAACAATCATCATTTTTATGGTTTCTAATCGACCCCACCAGGTAAGTGTTAAAGGAGTCCAGCGGTGAGTAAGCGCCCGGACTTTAGAGGTTAAGTCTTTGGCATTGAAGGAGATAGTGTCTTCCAAAGGAGAACAATAGTGAACCCCAAGGTATTTGACCATGCGAGGTTGCCATAAAAAGGGGAAGGGTTGCATATCTGCCTGATGAAGCAAAGGATTTAATGGAAAGGCTACCGACTTGGTCCAATTTATCTTATAACCGGACAGTTGTGAGTATTTACCAATTTGCTCTAGGACAGCCGGTACTGAGTCTATAGAGACAAAAAGCATAAGGTCATCAGCATACGCTGAAATTTTGATTTCCCTATGGGTGAAGGGGACTCCATGAATCTCCTCCGATTGCCGGATTAGTAAAGCCAAGGGTTCAAGTGCAAGATCGAAGAGAAGTGGAGACAGTGGGCATCCCTGGCGAGTGCCGCGTTGAAGGGGAAAAGGCTGAGACTTTAAAGCATTGGCACATATACTGGCTGTAGGCTGTGCGTACATGGTGCGAAGACAACGGAGAAAACCTTCCCCGAATCCGTACCAGCGGAGGACTGCAAACAGGAAGGGCCACTCTAAGCGATCAAAGGCCTTCTCAGCATCAAGTGAGAGGCCAACAAATGGGCGATCAAGATTAACTGCGGTAGTCAGTACATGGCATAGAGTCCAAGCATTGTCAGCAGTTGATCTACCAGGAATGAAACCGCATTGATCTGGGTGTATTAAGGTAGGCATCCTATCCGAGAGCCGGGTAGAGAGAATGGTGGCAAATATTTTATAGTCCGCGTTTAGGAGGGAAATTGGACGATAATTAGCTGTTAGTTGCGGGTCTCTCCCCTCTTTCTCAAAAACCACTACATTTGCCATTGAAAAGGACCCAGAAGGAGAACCCTCCTCGGCCAGAGCAGAAAAATAAATTTTCAAAACTGGAGCTAAGTCAGCGTGAAAAGTTTTGTAGAATTCAGCAGGGAGACCGTCTGGGCCTGCGGCTCGACCTGAGGCACATTTCTTGATAGCAGAATGAATTTCTGAGACAGTAAATGGTGTGTCCAAGGCCACTCTATCTTCGTCAGATAGGGTCGGTCTTTGTACCCCTGAAAGTAAGCGTTCAAATACATCTGGCTCAAAATCACATTCAGATTGATAAAGCCGAGTATAAAAATCACGAAAGAGTTCTAAGATTTCGGTATCTTTAGTGACCAAGCCCCCCCCCCGACGGATTACGGAGGGCGGTAACACGCTTGGCTTCTTTTTGACCTTTTAGGGCATTTGCTAATAATTTGCCAGCACGATTATTTTCCCGATAATATAGCCCTTGTTGTGATTCGATATGTTTAACAGCAGCAGTGTACAAAAGCTGATTGTATTGAAAACGCAAGCGTTGTAAACGGAGTAAAATACATGGGTCAGTACGGGACGTGAGGAGACGCTCCCCAGCTTGTATCTGCTGCTCTAGAATCAGTAAATGCTGCTTTCTTTGTTTCCCCTGCCGAATTTGATAGCTAGTTATAGTGGCGCGGATAGATGCTTTAAAACCCTCCCACCAAGCCCAGCTCGCTGTGTCATGGGGTGAGTTAAAATGAAAATAATCTTGGATAGCGGCCTTTATATCAACCTGAAAATCTTTTTGACCCAGTAGGGATCTATCAAAAAACCAAGCTCGGGGAGAATCGTCCCGCGCAGTGACACGTAATGATAAAGATATGGCAGCATGATCTGAAATATGGAGAGGATGAGTCCTAGTCGTGTCTACTTGAGAAATCAGTGCTTTGGAAATGAGAAAGAAATCTATTCTAGATTGGGAGTGATGGGGGGCAGAAAAGAAAGTGAACTCTAAGTCGGAGGGGTGAAGTAGCCTCCATATATCTACCAGCGCAAGATCTTGCATCAGAGCTGTAAGGGTAGCAAGACTCTTGGGTGGACTACTCGTTCTAGGCGGCTGTCTATCTATCAGAGGGTCTAACACTTGATTAAAATCACCACCAAGTATTAATGGAGTATTGGCAGAGGCCTGTGCCAACTGCGCAAGACTTGCATAGTAAGCAGGGTTGTCCACATTCGGGGCATAAATGCAAATACATGTAAATTCACTATCTCCAACCTTAAGATGTACGCGGGCCCATCTACCCTCCTTGTCAGCGCTAGTATCAATTACAGTAGCTTGCAAAGATTTCTTAACCAGAATGGCTACCCCGCACCGTTTGGAAACGGCGGGAGAATAGGCAGCCACCATGTAAGGCTTAACATTGAGTTTCAGTGTTTCAGCAGAGTTTAAGTGCGTTTCCTGAAGAAACGCTAAATCAGCATGCTCATGGCTAAGATAGCTAAGGATTTTCTTTCTCTTGATTGGACTATTAATGCCCTTTACGTTGAGTGATAAGATTTTACATAAAGCCATTCAGACAAGTTAAAAATTCTGAGCATGATAGCGCACATAATTTCACAATGTCCCTCATATTGACTGTATCTGGCTGTACATATGGTAGAAAAGAAAATAAGCTTAGATAATACAATGAAGCGCCCCACATGAAAAAAGAAAAACCGCAGCGCGGCAGAGAAGAAGCAGAACCCCAAAAATTACTGGCGACCATGTGTCTGCGGGGAGAAGCCCCAGAGAAGGCCGAAATTGAAAAAACACATAACCTGTAGGACTGTGCGTGCTCCGAATCCGACCGAGGCACACATCATGGAGGGATAGGAGACCACACAACAAAAGTCATAGAAAGAAAGAAAGAAAGTCCAGGCAGTCTCTGTACTGAACTATGACCGCCGCATCGGGCCCTTCAAAATGGCGGACAGGGCCGGCAAATAAAAGTCCAAGTCGTTGGATTAGCGCATCTGCTCTGCTTCTTTGGAGTCTAAAAATGTTGATAGTAGATCAGGATCTTCGAATGTCCTGGTTTGGTTGTGGAGAGTCACTCGGAGCTTCGCGGGATACAACAGGCCAAAGCGAGCCTGTAGCTGTTGAAGTCGAGGGCGAAAAGCAAGGAGTTTCTTCCGTCGGTCGACTGTAGGCTTTGCCAAATCAGGGAAGAAGGAGACTTTGTGACCTTCAAATTCCAAATGATGGTTCGCCCGGGCAGCATTTAAAATTTGTTCCACTTGTTGATATCGTAACAAGCGAAAGATAATAGGCCGGGGGGTCGTTCGGTTGAGCGCCATGTGGGTAGGAACACGGTGTGCTCGATCGATTTCCAGTTCTTTATGAAAGATGATCTTCAGCAAGGAAGGAAGAGTTTTGAGCAGGAATTCTCTCATATCTCCCGCTTCCACCCCCTCCGGTATTCCAATGAGCCTCACATTGTTGCGACGGGCTCGATTATTGCTATCTTCTAACTCCTTTTGAAGATTCTGTATCTGGCGCTCAGCCTTGTCCAGTGTGCTCAAGCGCACCGCGTGCGAGTCGAGGACCCCCGCCATATTGTCCTGCCGTAATGAGAGACCTTCAAGTCGGTCCTGGAGCACTCCAAAGTCTTCTCGCATGGCTCGAAGCGCTTCTCCATTGGACTGCACCAATTCCTTCACGCCGCGTATTTCCTCTAAAATCTCCAGGTGCATTTCGGGGTTCTCCCGAAATGGAACCATCTTCTGTGGGGAGGACACCTCTGTTTTGGAGCGTTTTCCGTGAGAAGAAGAAGGAGACCCGAAGTCCAAGCGCGCTGGTTTATGGGCCGCCATCCCCCCCGAGGTACCCCGGTCAGCCCGGAGCGAAATAGTAAGTTTGTATAGGTATTATGTCAGGATTCTAAGTAGGCCTCTCGGGAGCTTCAGCGCGAAGCGTCTTACCCGCTGGACATCAGGCTCCGCCCCCAGAATGGCCATATTTCATTAAAGAAGCTCCTGCATGTCTTCAATCATTTTGGTGGCTGAACATGTCCATACAAAGGGTGTCAACTGACCTCAACCTGCTGTGTGCATTTAAATGGCCAACCACAGCTTGTGTGCTGATAGAGGTATGCTTTAGGCAGCCAATTATAAATAGACAACTTTTGTTAAGCGCAAGTCTATCTTACTCATGTGTGATGATCTTATCCAGACCAGGCACACATTCTCAGCCCCACAGTAACAATGCACCATGGTAATGGAACATAGTGTTGAAGGACTTGCATTCTATCAGCTGTTATGCAATTAATGTAGGGTGTTATTTTTGGCACTGGCTTTTCCATGCAAGTTTTCAACATGTGGAGCCTGATTCAGCACGAGGTATGTCCAGGCTATCTGGACGGCCCTGAGCAGGAGAGGCCCAAGACCCAATTCTGCACCACAGGAGCAAGACATTCCCACTGATGCAGGATCAGGCCATGGACGATGGCCTGGTGTGCCCTTGCATCACCGCAGAGATGCCTTTACTGCGGCACAGCCTGCCCATTGCCAATGGGGGCAGGAAGGTCCTGGATTGGGTAGCAGGGACCCACACAGCATGCCTTCATTGACTTGGGGGGGGGGGCCTGGCCAGCCGATCCAGAGGGGCAGCCAGCACTTATTCCACCTCTGAGGTGGAATAATCTGGGTGTCCCCCTTGGGGTCCCCAGGACATACAAGGCCGTGACTGTTATTGGCCCTGTATGTCCGGGTGCAGGTCCCTCCTTCACTCCTCCCACTCTCCACCCCATGCTGCCCCCATCCCCTGCAAAATGCACAGTGGCTCTGAGCATGCAGGGGGGATGGGAGGTGGAATACGGAGAAGGCAGATAGTGGGGCTGCAGCTCTGCTATCCGCCTCTCTGAATGACCTCCATAGTTTATTTGAGAATGTTTGCTTCAGTACAATGCCAAAGTGGACCAGACTGTTGCAGTATTCCAGATCCACACGATCCCAACTGATGTCCATGTGATGGTTAGTGTGATGATTTCTCAGGTGGAATATGCTGATCTGATTTTTGGCTAGCTTGGCTGGGAGGTGATTTTCTGCATAGTATTTCAGCAATCCAGTCGTTGCAGTGTGTAGCATCATTTCATCATCACCAGAGTTCCCCACTTTAGGGAATGTGAGTTAACACATGGTTTTTTTTTGCCAAATAATGCATGTTAAATGGCAAACTCATGCATTACTTGTCTTTTACACGGGTTCTTATTAGTGCAGCATGAATTACATAATAATGACATACAAACCATGCAAATATATGTAAAGCAGCTCATTATTATGCAAACCTCCCCATATGGCCCCACTTTGACAAGATCCCCTGCACCTAGCAAGACCCCCTGAATTGATAAGACACCCCCTTCCCGCAATTTTTCTGGGGACTTATGTTGTCTTGTAAAACTAGGCACCTATTTGCACTTCCTACCTTGGAGACCTGTTGTAAAGCTATGCTGCACATGGAGCGTAAATGTATAAGAAGGCACTATAGGTTATTGGGCTGGAAGACACCTATTTTCCCTATTTTATGAATACAAATAGGTTCCTGTTTGTATTAGAAAATTCCAGTGTATAACCTAGAGAACTAGCACTAACATTGCAGGAGGAGATATTACACTTGCTCAAGAGCAGGTTTAAAATGTTCACTTGTAAATTATTGGAGTGCGTGAGTAAATCAAGGTATTTTATAATCTACATGTGCACTTCATGACTCCGCCCATGCTCCACCCAGAATGCGCTTCCCATCAACGTCTACTATAAAAGTACATATCTGCATGCATATATACTTTTACTTCTGGTGCAATTTCATATGAGCTATTTTACTCGCATATATTGCCACATACATGGGAAAATGACAATAAAGTTAACAAAATTATCCACAAAAAAACCCTAAAAAAAACCCAATTAATTTAAGTAATCTACTGATTTAATTTTCCTCCCAGGGAAAATAATCAATAGATTATTTAAATAAATTGGTTTTTGGAGGCCTTTTTATGCATAATTTTGATATTTGAGTCCTCAGTGCAGTGTTGATTTGTTAATAAAATTAACCCCATAATGGCTAAATAGTACCACCATATGAATAATGGCCCCCAGTCAATGGCAAATAGTGAACACAAATATTCAGAGTCCCTGACTATATCTATTTATTTATTTGTGAGATTTCTATACTGCCATTTTGGGTAATCATAGAGGTTTACAATTATAACATCTAGTACATAGAGCATTTTAACAACAGAACTGGTGCAGGAGTATAAGAAACAATGAATGGATTTACAGGTTATGAATTAATTCAATTTATTTACAAATCAACTTATTTACAACTCAAAGTAGTAATTGGCAGTAAGTATGTATAGGTATGATTGTGTGGGAGTATGCTATATACATTGTGTTGAATAGTTTTTATAGGTGAGGGGATTTATCTATGGTAGTATTGATTATATACAACATTTTAAATGACACAACCAATTCTTATACACCACCAGTTTTAAAAAGTGACCCATGTGTGTCCAGTGCTTTGCAATCAAAGTCTGATCTAATGTATGTTTTCCAATATTTATTGGACTGATTCTTTGTTCAGATATGAACCATTAAACATTGACTTTTCAGGGCTATATCAATTTATATATAGATATGGACAAGCATAATGATAATAGGAAAATAAACATAAAGGTACATTTATATTTTATTCACTAAAGGGCTCATTCCATTCTGGACGTAAAGAGGGGATCACGATTCTGATCCTTCGGGGCAAGTCTAGCCCCACGGGATCAGAATTTCAATCAGTCATATACATGCAGGTTGGGACTGCGATTCAGTCCAGCCTGCACGTACATGACCTGCTCGACTAACTCAGTCAGGGCTTTAAAAATGGAGCCACGGCGCCTTGGCATCCAGTTGCCATGGCACCGTGGCTCCATTTAAAAGCAACAATACCGGCTGCCAGAAAAAAAGAGTTCATTTCCTGTAGCCTGCCTCCTAAGGCCAAGGTCGGGGTGCAGGAAATGCACTTTGGCCCCCCTGCCCTGTCCGCACCCCCGCAATACAAATAAAAAACGTCCAGGGAAGTTATTCGACCTTGGAGGTGGACTAACTTCCCCACACATGTCCCTGGTCCTGGACGTACAGGGCCAACATTAGAATTGGCCCTGTATGTCCAATGACCGGTGACCACCCAGACTCTGCCGCCGAGCAGGGCCGGCCCGTCCATTGAGCAAGAATGCTGTTTGCACAGGGCCCCGCATTTCAGGGGGCCCCACGCAAACAACATTCTGCCCATCAGCCCAGGGAAACTTTAAAAGAAAAAACAAACTTGCTGCTGCTGATGCCGCTGCCGACGTGGCAGTGGCAGAATCAAGTGTCTCCCGCGGGGCCCCCGCCCACCCAACAGAGCCCTCCCTCCTGTCCGGCAGAGCCCTTCCTCGATCACTCTCCTCGGCGTGGTTTTCAGAGCCACGAAGGGGACTCTTTCCCTCTCGTGGCTCTATTAAGTCTGCTGGGGCTGATGGGAACAGGCATTTCCTGTTTCCCATCAGCCCCGGCCGGCTTAACAGAACCGTGAGAGGGAAACTTTCCCTTCGCAGCTCTGAAAGCCGCGCTGAGGAGAGTGATCAAGGGAGGGCTCTGTTGGGTGGGAGCCCCCGCGGGAGACACTTGATTCTGCCGCTGCCACGGTGGCAGCGATGAGCAGCAGCAGCAAGTTTGTTTTTTCTTTTAAAGTTTTCCTGGGCTGATGGGGGGAGGGGGGTTAGGACTGGTATTGGGCTGGGGGGGAGTCTAGGACTGGAAATGGGCTGATGGGGGGTTAGGACTGGTAATGGGCTATGGGGTGGGGTTAGGACTGGCAATGGGCTATGGGGGAGGCTGAGACTGGAAATGGGCTGATGGGGGGTTAGGACTGGAGGTGGGCTGAAGTGGGTTTATTTATTTAGCTGTATTTGTATCCCGCTTTTCACCGGGTCAAAGTGGCGTTACATAAAAGGGGGGGGGGATTTACGTATCAGGGTGGGGCCATCACCGGGGAGGCTACATTGATGATTTCAACATAAGACATAGGACAGACTTTGGACTTGGACAGATTTTGGACATGGTCGGGTTAGAATAGTTTGAGTTAGGTGGTCATGGTGGGTGAGTTCAAAGGTTATTGCACTTTTTTGGTGGGGGTCATGTTGAGGTATTCCTGAAACAGGATGGTTTTCAGCTGTTTTCTAAAAGATAGTAGATCGGTGTTGTTTCGGAGGCAGCTCGGTAGAGAGTTCCATAAGGATGGAGCATACAGTTCAAAGGCTCGATTGCAGGTCCGTTGCGAGCATTTGGTTCTTTTGTGAGGGATGGTGAGGGAGTTGCTGGAGGCTTGTCTGGTAGTTCTGCCATGAGCTGGTCGAGACAGTAGGGTGTGAAGTTGGAAGTTCTGTGTTTGATGTATGGCTTTGTGGGTGAGTAGGATGGCTTTGTATTTAGTCCTTGCTTCGAGGGGGAGTATGTGTAGGTCTTTCAAAATTGGGGTGATGTGGTCGGTCTTCTTTGCTCTCTGAATGATTCTCGCTGTGGTGTTCAATGCTATTCGGAGGGGGTTTGTCTGTGTGGCTGGAAGGCCATGGTATAGTATGTTACAGTAGTCTAGATGTGGGAGCGTCATGGCTTGCATTACAGTTCGGAAGTCTTGATGTTCAAGAAGGGGTCTGAGACGTTGGACTGTTCTTGCCTTGTGGAATATAGTTCCGGAGGTTTTGGTGATTTGTTGCTTTAAGGTGAGTGCTTGGTCAATAATAATGCCCAGGTATCTTATTTGTGGTTGTATTTGAATGCTTGTGGTACCTATGTTGAGGTGTGTAGGTGGTGTAAAGTCCGGGTCTTTTGTGACTATGAGGGCTTCTGTCTTCTTTATGTTGATGGATAGGTTGTTTGCTTGTAACCATTTGGACACCTCGGTGAAGCATGTTGATAGATGGGTGTTTGTTGGGTTCGTGGTTGTAATGGGAGCATAGAGCATGATATCATCAGCGTAAATGTGAAAGCTGATGTTGTGAGTGCATATGACTGAGCAGAGTGGTTGAAGGTAAATGTTGAAAAGCATGGCTGATAGTGTGGATCCTTGGGGAACTCCTTGGTGTTGCTGGAATGGGGGGGATGTCGAGTTGCTGGTGCGGATTAGTTGCTCTCTGTTAGGTATGATTGGAACCACTGTAGTACAGTGTCTTTGATCCCAATTGTCCGTAGTCTGTGTATGAGGATGTTGTGGGAGATGGTGTCAAAAGCCGCAGATATGTCAAGGAAGATCATGGCATATCCAGAGTGTTTTTCTTGTGTTCCTATGAGGAGAGTGTTCATCAGTGTGGTCATGAGGGTCTCAACTCCATGTAGAGGGCGGAAGCCGTGTTGTTGTGGATCCAGTATGTTGTTGAGATCAAGGTGTTCCTGTAGTTGCTGCTGGACGATCTTCTCGATTATCTTGGCAGTGAAGGGTAGGCTTGCTATGGGTCTGTAAGATGCTGGGTCTAGGGGATCCAGGTTTTGTTTTTTTAATGATGGTCGTATGATTGTGGTTTTGAGGGCATCTGGCATGTGTCCTTGGGAGAAGGATTCCTTGACGATATGAGCTAATGGCATGCACAGTTCGTTTCTAGTTTTCTTTATCCTGGGATTGGAAATGAGCTGATGGAGGGACTCGGATAGGACTGGAAATAGATGGGGGTGCTAGGACTGGTAATGGGCTATGGGGGGCTAGGACTGGAAATGGGCTGATGGGGGGTTAGGACTGATAATGGGCTATGGGGGGGCTAGGACTGGAAATGGGCTGATGGGGGGTTAGTACTGGTAATGTGCTATTGGGGGCTAAGACTAGAAATGGGCTGATGGGGGTCTAGGACTGGAAATGGGCTGATGGGGGGTTAGGACTGGTAATGGGCTATGGGGGGTCTAAGACTGAAAATGGGGTGATGGGGGTTAGGACTAGAAGTGGGCTGATGGGGGGGCTAGGACTGGTAATGGGTTGAGTGGAAGGGGGGATTTGAACTGCAAATAGCTGATGGGGAAGGGGACAAGGGCTTGGAATGGAAATGAGCTGAGTGGAAGGGGGCTTGAACTGCAAATAGCTGATGGTGTGGGGGGGCTTGGAATGGAAATGGGTTGTGAGGGGAGGGAGCTAGGGCTGGAAATGGGCTGAGTGGGGGGAGCTAGGACAGGAAATGGGCTGATGGAGGTGCTAGCATAGGACTGGAAATGGGCTGATGTGGGTGCTGAGATTGGAAATGGGCTGTGAGGGGAGGGAGCTAGGACTGGAAATGGGCTGATGGAGGTGCTAGGATAGGACTGGAAATGGGCTGTTGGGGGGTGCTAAGATTGGAAATTGGCTGTGGTGGGGGCATGGAATGAAATGGACTCATGGAGGGGCTAGAACTGGAAGTAGGCTCATTGGGGACGGATTGGAAATGGGCTGAGAGGAGGGGAGCTAGGATTTGACATAGGCTGATGGTGGGGCTAGGAAAGAACTAGAAATCTGCTGATGGGGGGCTGGGATTGGAAATGAGCTGATGGAGGGACTCGGATAGGACTGGAAATAGATAGGGGTGCTAGGACTGGAAATGGGCTGATGGTGGGTCTAGGATAGGACTGGAAATGGGCTGATGCGGGGGCTAGAAGAGAGCGGATGCTGGGTGGGGCTGGAACTAGAAGGGAGCTGATGTTGGGGGAGGATTAGAATGGGATGGGGCTGGGAGAGTGAAATGGAGAAGGGAAAAATATTTTGTGTGGGAGGGAAGAAAAATCTTCAAATGGTCGGGTATTCGTAGAGTAAGTTAGGATGGAGGGGTAAAATTTGAGTGGATGAAATAGGAATGAGGAAAGAGCAAAAGGAGAAAGATTAGTATGTTAAAGCAGATGTAGAGAGAGAATGGAAAAAAACTAGAAGAGAGAAGAAAGGACAAATGGACAGCAGATGATGGAGAGTTATCAGAAGACACAAAGAAACCAGAAGAAAGTGGCTGGAGCAATTACAACTGAAAAATAAATGCACAAATGGTAGAAAAATATCTCTTTATTTTGAATTTATTAACTGGAATATGTCAGCTCTGGGAAATGTGCATCATTAACATCTGCGCTTTATTTAGTACAAGAGGAAATTAATTTATAGTTTTATTTCTACAATGTTGTTGTACATTCCAAGTTTGGCTTTTGGGGTTCCCAGTTTAATTATTATCTTCTTGTTTCTAAATTGTGATTCCTTGTTTGGTGATGATCTATGTTCTTCATGTGTAACTGAACTGAGGTATTCTGTTTATATAATTCCTATTTGACATTGCCACTTGTTCTCTATCCCCAGTAGGTCATGTATTGTTATTCTCTGAAATGTATTGGTTTAATATTTGCAGTGTTGCCTTTTGATAGGTAGGGTATGGTGCTTTGTGAGTCCTGGTAGTGCTGTTAAGATACGGTGGGTTTGCTATTGGTTCTAAATGGGCAGTGTTTGTAGTAGTTCCTAATGTGCCTGGCGGTTAGCACTGGATTATAGTAATGTAGAAACCTCTTAGTCTTTCTTTATCCATACACTCATTAAGAGACATGTTTACTAAAAGTTATTGTATGGTAACATTATGCAAATGTTTATGCAAATGAATCCCCTTATGCAAATGAGGCCCTGCACCAAGTCTCCGCACATGGCCCCGCACCCCCTTGGGCCGCCCCTGCCCCCGAGCCACCCCTTCCCAGTCCCGTCTAACTTCCCTGCACATCCGGCAGGGAAGTTAGATGCGGCCAGAGAAAGCATGAATAGCCCCTGCTATTCATGGCACAGAATTGGTCCCTAATAGTTTACTAACTTTGCAGTTGTCTGTCGATGTCCAATAGATTTTCAGCACACAATAAGGCAGTCAGACAATAGGTTAAAAAATGCAAATAACGTATATATGCAAATAATAAACAAAGACAAACAAATCAAATTAAAAACTTAGAAGTTAGTGCAGAAATAGACATATTTGAACTCCAAAATCATTCCAGGTTCCTTACATGAAAAGGAAACTGCAGTTTGGTGTAATTCTTTTTTCTTAGTTTTCTCAATAATGAATGCAAGAAGGTATTTTTTTTTAAATGGTCTAACTCATTTAGTTTTATATTAAGGTAAAACCTATACAATTTTTGCCTCCTACTTGTAGCAATTGTATTAAATGAGTGCTGTAACCAGCTAATGAGTCCCATTAAGTAAGAACCTGACCCCCTTCTCAAGTATCTGAGCAAATGCAGCTGGAATGAAAACAGATGGAAGGTGTAAATAAGAAGGCTCAATTAACTTTTTCTTTTCTTCCAGTACTAATTTTGAAAAGAATCCCAGTTCTCTTGAGACTGAAAGTTGATTCCTTATTTTATAATACCGTATACCTCTCATTTCTAGAATTCAATCTCTTTAAAATCTTGAATATTATTTCATTTGAACAACTGCACATTTGCCCTAGAGTTTACAAGAGTTATTGTAGAAACAGAACCAACCAACCGATCAACCAGGTGTTTCATATAAGATCTGATTAACTAAAGATTCCCTCCCTCCTTCGCCTCAAGCGCACACACATTTGGGGCCTGGTTCACTGAGACTTTTCTTTCATAGGCAGAGCCGGAGTGAATCAGGAACTTTCTGTTTGGGGATATAAAGCTCAGGTTTCATAGATTGTTAACAAATTGGAAAGTGCCGACTTAGGGAGTCATCTGATGAAGAGCCATCTAAATGTACATGCAACAATGTGTATTTTAGTGATTTATGCATATATTTAAGCAAGACCAGGCGCTATTTTATAAGTATGCATGTCGCCCCAATGGTGCGCATTTTCTCTGTGGGCAAGCAAAGGGCAGACTTTGGGAAGAGCATAGGAAGAACACACAAATACAAGCGTATATAATAGAATTTTATAATTTATGCATGCAAAGGGGGATGCATACATTTATGCATGCTCTTTACAAATCTAGGCACAGGCATTTACACCCTCAAGGGCTACTATAAGTGGTTACACCTTAAATGAACGTGTATACTTTGGTACTTAAGCCTTATTTAGAAAGCCAAGTATGTACGAAATAGTCAGTAGCCGTGTAATTAAGGCAAAAGAAATAATTCGGGTTTTATTCCCCGTCCCACATAAGATTCTTTATGAACAGCACAAAGGAACACGAAAGAAAACTGTTTCTTCACAGTATAGAAAATAAACTCTTCGCCAGCACAAGGTATCACAGAACTCTTGCTTGCCTGGCTAACATAGGGATGTAATTTCATCAGACAGACAAAGCGTGCAATCCATGGAATCCAGTTCTATATCACACTCCTGGTTTTCCCATTGCATCTGCTCATAGTCTGTATTTGGAGGCACATAACAATCTTTATAACTGAAATCCTCACAGCTCTTCCCTTGAATGACACTGGTTATTCTATTTGGTAAGTGCTCTACATCAACAGGGTTCAAGAGTCCTGTGCTAGGAACTGTATCTCTCAGGTTCCTTCTCCAATAGGGCTGGCAGCTGGAGGTGCCTGCCTTGCAAGAGATTCGTTGAGTGAGTCCACCAGCGGAGTGCTCTGGCCACTGATGAGTTGATGGGGATCCTGGTGGACAATGGTTGGGAGTGCTGGCACCAATGGGCATGAAGGTGCCACTGCAGGAGCCTCATGCGCAGCCTCGCAAGGGGAAGAATGTGGGTGGCCGCCACCATGTGACCCAGGAGGCGTAGGAGGGTCCTTGCCATTGAGTGCGTGGAACTGAGGATGTGGAGGGTAAGGGTGATAATGGCCCTCTGCCTGTTCTGTAGGAGGAATGCCTTGGCCACAGTTGTGTCTATCAATGTTCCTATAAATTCCAATCTCTGGACGGGGGTGACGTGGGACTTCGAGTGGTTCACCAGGAAGCCCAAGGATGAGAGGAGAGAAATGACCTCTTTGATCACTACGCGCAGCCCCTTTGGAGAGGTTGCGGAAATTAGCCAATCGTCCAGGTAGGGGAAGACACAGATACCGCATCTGCGAAGGTGTGCCGCTGCCACTGCTACACATTTTGTGAAGACCTGCGGAGTGGGCGAAAGTCCAAAGGGTAGGACCATGTACTGCTAGTGTTTCCACAGTATTTGAAAACACAAGAACTTCCTGTGTTGTTTGTGGATGGGAATGTGCGAGTATGCATCCTGGAGGTCCAGTGAGGCCAGCCACTCTTTGGACTGGATGAGGGGTAGGATGGAGTTCAGCGAGTGCATCCTGAATTTCTCTTTCATGATAAATTTGTTGAGTTTCCGGAGGTTGAGAATGGGTCTGAAACCCCTTGATTTCTTGGGGACGAGGAAGTACCTGAGTAGAATCCCGTGTTGATTTCGCTGGGAGGGACGGACTCTATAGCTCTGGATGACAGAAGGGATGTCACCTCCGTAATCATGGGGAGGAGGTGGTGTGGTGGAATGTTGCTCGCAGGCAGTGAGCGTTGAGTCGGCGCTGTTGAAAATTTGATGTAGTAGCCTTGTTTGATGATGTTGGGAACCCACCGATCCATTGTGATACTCTCCCAGGAACGCAGATATGCGGCCCCCATGGGGAGATGAGGTTTGGGCGTTGAGTCAAAAACTAGGGTTGTTTTTCACCGGGATGGGCTGGTTCTTCTTTTGAGTGCGTTCACGTTGACGCAGCCTCTGATGATAAGGAGGTTGGTAGGGTTATTGCTTGTACCATGGTTGTTGCTACTTACGGCACGTGTAGTAGCGTTTTGACGCTGCTTTCTGAGTATTTCCCTTACGGTAGTGTTGAGAGCGTTCCAACCCTTCTTCAGCGAGAGTCTGTAGAGTGGTGCAGTGTTCTCTCATATCGTTAACCGTGTCCTTAACTTTATCCCCGAAAAGGGAGTCTCCAGTGCAGGGTGCGTCGGCGATCTTGTCATGGGTATCGTCGCGCAAGCTGGAGGCTCGTAGCCAGGCCAGCCTGCGGGCTGAGATGGCTGTCCCTGCAGTTCTGGTGGCTGTCTCAAAGGCGTCATAGGCGGCGCGGCCTTAGTGTTTGGTGCAGTCCTCAAGTTCAGCAAGGGCTGCTGTAAGGGGTTCCGCTAACTGGGAGATGGCCACCTTAAGGTTTGTTAGGAGAAGGTCTTGATACAGCACATGTTGAAATTGGTGGGGCAGCCCACTCAGCATGGCACCCTGGAAGACTCGCTTCCTTACCTCATCGAGAAGTTTGTGGTCCTTACCCGGAGGTGCGTTTGCGATATTCTGAGAGGATTTTGACTGCTTGAGAGTGGACTCCACCACGATGTTTTGGTGGGGGAGTTGCTGTTTCTCAAACCCCGGTAGGGGTTGGACTGCTTATTTTGTGTTCCTGCTTCCGGCGTTTACTGCTGTGGCTCCAATGCCGGTCGGCGCTATAAAGGGAGTCCCGGCGGCCAGAAGTGCTGCAATGATTGTGTGCTCTTCGGTGCTTTCCCCTGCTCCGGTTCTGGCTTTGGCTCCAAGGGGTCCGGCTCCGATGTCTGCCCCAAGAAGTACTGTGGCTCCAAGAGGTCCGGCTCTGATGTCTGCCCTGAGACGTGCTGCATTGGCGTGAAGGGCTCTGCCTACTTTGCCAAGACGAGGCCCCTGTCATGTGAAGTGAAGCCGAAGTGTATCGGCGGCCCTGGAAGTGGAGGCGGTCCTGGAATCAATGGCAGCTCCTGCAGCAAGGAAGGGCTCACACGTGGGCGCCTGGGACCGTTTGTCACAGTGGGAGATGGAGGCCGGAACAGGCACATCTCTGGCCGGAGTGGCATCCAGAGACTTCGGGAGCGAGGCAGCCGCTTCAGGAGACAGCAAGGGAGCAGCAGGCAAGGGAGTTTCAGGCTGTTGCTGAACTTGCAGAGAGGGGGCTGCAGCAGGAAGCCCAAGGAACTCCGAGAGAGCGTGATGACGGGATTTTCTGGCCCTGGGGGGACATACGGGCACAAAGAGGGCAGTCTTCAACGGGGTGCTCGTTACCCAGGCAGCAGAAACAGGATTGATGTGCATCTGAGTTACTCATCTTCCTGGAGCACTGAGGGCACTTCTTAAACCATGGTTTCGGCATGGTGAGGTACTCTTCTATCTTGAAGTATTTTTCTTGTGTTCTTTCAGTAGAAATCTTCTATCTTGAAGTGCTTTTCTTGAATTCTTTCAGTAAAAATGGAGAGTGAGAGAGAGAGACGTCTTGCTGGCAAGGCGGAAGACAAAAATCTGGCTAGCTAGTGGCGGTCCTAGGGGTGGGGCTGTTAGCCCATGCTCAGAAGGCTAACGCCTTCTGGGCTACTGAGAGTACTTCCATCTATGGCGCCGTCGGATGATGTCACCACTTGTGGCTGACTCATCCTGCTTATCCTGGGAGAAACTGATGCCTTTGAATTATGGTGCTGGCGGCAAATACTGTGTATACCATGGACTGCCTGAAGAACAAACCAGTCCGTACTAGAGGAGATCAAATCTAAGCTTTCTTTAGAAGCTCAGATGACAAGACTTTGACTTTCATACTTTGGACACATCATGCGAAGAGAGAGATTATTAGAGAAAGACATCATGCTTGGCAAGATAGAAGGTCAACGCAAAAGAGGAAGGTCAGCAATGAGATGGATCGATACAATAACAGCAGCTACAGGTACCAGTCTGTCAACAATGAGCCGCCTGATTGAAGACTGAACACAATTTAGGATAGCTATCCAGAGGGTCACCATGAGTCGACTCTGACTCGATGGCACTTAACAACAACAAGAAGAGATCATCATTCAGAACTAAAGATGGTCACCATTTATCATTGCTCCTCAAGTCACTATGACAAATAGAAAGTGAATATCTATCTGCTGATGACCTCCTTTTTTAGATGAAGCTTTGACAGATACAGTAGCTTAGTTCCTGCAGCTTTGACAGATACAGTAGCTTAGTTCCTGCTCTCTTTAACATTTTCTTTTGCATGCTCTATCTTAGTGCCTGGTGTACACACTGAATTTACAAGCAACAACCTGCAAAATAACCACCAAAATGCTATATTGTCCTTGCTTTTGACCATTCACAGAGTCTATAAGAGCTTACCTGCTATGTAGAAGAAAAAAAAAAGGGAATAGGGAGATATGATACATTAAAAACATACCAAAAAGAAGAAATTTAAGCTGTGTCTTACATCTGTATGTACAGCACAGCATACACCTTGTAGCACCCTACAAATGATTAGTAGTAAGCAATGACATGAAAACATCAAGGACAAGGGGTTATCATATGAAGCTGAAGGGAGGAAAGCTGAAAAGGAACACAAGTATTGTAAATACTCATTAATTGAGAAGGTGGTGAACATCTGAAACAAGCCTCCATTAAAGATTATAGAAGTGAACAATGTGGCACAATTCAAGCATGCACAGGACATAAACAACAAGACATTAATAATGGTGAAAATTTGAGATCACAGATCAAGTAAGTTCTATGACAGCACAATTGAAAAGTATAACTGGGTACAATGGTGGAAATTATGGTCCCTTTTTCTATATATCAGAAAAAAAATTAATAACCGTGGTGTCTGCAGAACAGGAGGCATGCTCAAAGACTATTCTTGTGTAATATTTTCTCCATTTTCTGTGGGATAAAGAAATAAGAGATCAGTAGTCAAGTCTAATTGCTTCCCTTTCTCTGCATTTTGCATAGCATTTGTAGTATGCTTCTTTCGAAAGAAAGCAAAACAATGGGTGGCTGGCTATTGAGAGATCTCTACTATTTTGGCAATACTTAAACTTTTTGCAGCTGTTGATAACACAATAAAAAAAAACATGGGATATCATTGTCAGGTAGCACAAGGCATTTCAAAAATGCTATGCCAATATATAATTGAATAATTGATTTTTATCTCAGCACTGTCCTTTGGTTGCTTGATATAATATTCAGTAGGGTTTGTAGGTCACATTATAATATAGATTTATAACTAAATCTAGTTGCTTTAAAATAGTAGTGTGCACAAATATATAATAACAGAATTCATGAGCTATAGAACAACTTTTGTACTTTTGTATTAGCATATAATCTTAGAAGATCACACAAATCCCTTATTGAAATGTAACTGTAGAGGTGCAAGAAGCAAATTTATGTATTTAGAAGTTATTGGAAGGTGTTAATTCACCCATTAGAGTTCATTAGCAAATATATAGTAAAGACTGATTTGACACCAGTTGAAATTAGTAAAATCTAAGTCACTGTGTAAGGAAATAGCAATGAATTTTCTGTTAGGTTATTAACTGCACAGGCTTTAGGAAGCTCTGGGTATGAGAAAAGATGTCAAAAGAAATTTGGCAGTTGGAGAACTGAATGTGGCGGTGTGGAGTGGAGGAGTAGCTTAGTGGTTAGAACACTGGCTTGGGAATTAATAAACCAGGGTTTAATTTCCACTAGTGCTCCTTGGGCAAGTCACTTAACTCTCCATTCCCTCAAAAGAATCCAAGTTATCAATGTCCCTGTTTAATGTACATTACCAATTTTGTTACAATGTAAACTGCTTTGACTAAACGATAAAACAGTATGAAAAACCTGTTAAATAAATAAATACAGAAAAGAGTCCTATACTGTGACCCTCCTCCACCTGAGGGTTGCAGATCAGACTGAACAAAGATTTGTCAGATGAAACCATATTCCTAAAGAGCAAGGGCAGTTGAACAAATGAAATGTTGAGTGGGGTCAATCACCTGTCAGCAGAAGCTAGTTCTAACAAAGGATTGTGAATGACTAAATCCAATCAAAACCAGTTTCACCCTTCCCACTCTATCTCAAGAACAGTTTGACTGAAGTCTACCACCCTGTAAGTGAATCAAGACTAATTTCATTCTCCTAATCTCAATCAATGGCCTACTGAGGGATGAGATCACTATACAACATGTGACTTAGGAGTCACAAGAAAATATAAAGATTACTTTGTTTTCTTGCTCTTTTTGGTTTTTATCTGAAAACAACAAAGTTATTTTTCTTTCTCCTTTTCCATAAGCATAAGATGCCCTTCTGCAAGTAAGAAAGTAGGGGTGTGCATTCAGGGGCACCTAAAAATGTAAAGTATATGCAAATTGCTTATATGTGACTTAACGTGTGCACAGTTTGCACTCTTAAAAATGCTCTAGTGCACATATAATACACACAACAAAGAATGAATAGATGAAATGAATATGAAAAAATGTCCAAAATTTGAGACAAATTGGATAAAATGAGCATGAACAAACATTTTTTGGCCATGCACACTCCTACAAGACAGAACTATCTTCAAGTACTAAATAAATACAACAGATTGACTAGCTAAAGAAAGAATACAGAAGACATCCTTGCTAAGGACTTGGTCACTTGCCTTCTGAGCACATGATATTATTCTTCAGTGTGTAATAATTTTGGATTAAAACAATAATCTTGATTGATGTGTATTTTCCTTGTAATTAGTAAGGCCGCGAGCAGGGTCCCAGCGGCCGTTGTTAACCGGGCGCGCGGCCCGGTGCAGGGACCCTGCGCGCGGCCGCGGCTGAAGGCGCGTGGGTGGGGGGAATAATTCAAACCCATTGGCTCCCGGCGAATGCAATCGCGCGGGAGCCAATGGGATGTGACTGGGGAGCGCGGCTTATCAGGGGAGGCAGAGGCACGCGGTCAGTTGCGGCGGCGGGTCCTGCGGCGTGCCGGCTCTTTTCTCTTGCTCTGGCGGCGGTGTTCGTTCGGCCGGTGTGGACCGGGTTCGGCAGCGTCTGCGGTGGTATTCAGCGTTTGTGAAGGCAGGTGCTGTGAGGGATTTGAAGGGGCGGCCGGGTGTGCGGTGGCTCATTGTGTTGGGGGGTGGTTGGTGTTGTGCGGGGGGTGCGGGCCTGGAAGATTGGCTGGGGGGTGCTTGCTTGCTAGCGGGGTCTCATTAGCACTGGTTTTCCTGGCAAGCTTCAGAGAAACAAAGGCAAAAATCGCCGATTAAGTGCAGAAGACAGGTAGGGTATCTGGGCAGGGGTTTGGAAGTGTCCTGTATTTTACTGAGGCTTCTGCTGGGTTTATGTCACCACGTGGGGGTCGCGGGGGTGGGGTGAGGGGGTGGGGCAGGTCTGGGGGGCGTCGGGGGGAAGCTGCCAGGGTTGGGGGGGCACGGGGGAGGTTGGGGGCAATGTGGGGGGTGCAGCCAGAGGACGGGGGTTGCGGGGGGGTGTGCCGGTTAGGAGGGGGGTTTTGTGGGCCGGGGTACAGGGCAGGGGCGTGGGGGGGCTCGGGGGAGGGGGAATGCAAGTGTGGGGGGGCCAAAAAAGGGACAGCGAGGGGAAAGGGGTGCACACCGCGTGGGGTGCGCCGGGCTAGCGTTGAAATGCCCGGGGGGGGGGAGCTTCTGGGAGTGCAGTGGACAGGGGGGATGGTGGTAGTGGCAGAATAGCTGCTGTTGGGGGGATGGGGCAGGGGCAGAGTGGGGCACTGCCGGGGGGTGGGGCCCCTAATTTTCCGGGGGTGCCTGCTGCGGCAGGGTGGCCCGCTGTTGGGGGGGTGCTTTGCGCCGGTGGGAGGGCTTTCTCCTTGGGACCACTGGGCGAGCAGGGGGCAGGGCACTTCGTCAGCGGATTGGCGAGCGCCATGGTCCCCTATGTGGCCTGCGGCAGGTTCCCCCCCTGTGTTTTCGCTTTTGTCCCCGCAGGTTCCAGGGATGGCCCAGCCTCAGTGGAGACTCCGTCCCAGCGACCCAGGTTGGCTGCCGGCGGCGGATGTCGGTGCGGCGGCACCGGGAAGTTCTGCGGAGGTGGAGGCTGCTGAACTACAGGACGCTGAGGCTCGGCGATGCGGGAGAGGTCGCCAACGGGATTGTGCTGCTGCTTCGCCTTCTGCGCTGGATGGACTGGCCCTGCAGGCCACTGGTGAGTTGTCTGGGGAGCGGGAGGGGGCGCAGGGTCGTGCGGGGCGCAGGGCACGGAAGAAGCGGCATCGATCCTGTCGGCGGCGTCGTAGCTCCGATTCCTCGTCCTCTTCCTCGTCGGAGGATTCATCTTCGTCTTCCTTGGGTGCGGTTGCGAGGCCGGAGGTCGACAGTTGCGGGGCGGCTGGGGCTCGGCTGGGTGGAGGGGCCCCATCCGTTGTGGCATTTCCGGAGTTGTGGGAAGGGGTTCCGAAGAAGTTGCGAAAGAAAATTCGGAAGCGGCGGTATATAGATATTTTCCGGTTGCTGGAGGGCAGTAAGAGGTCGGGGGAGAGTCGTAAAAAACGGAAGGAGGATGAGAAGGCGGGTCGGATTCGGAAGGTGGCGCGCACTGTGGTGAACTGGACACGGGCGTTTCTGCGCCTGGCCAGTGTGTGGGGCATTATTCGCCGGAGCACTATGGTGCGTTGCTGGCGTATGCTGATTCTATTTTGGAGGCCTCTCAAACGCACGATGGTTGGGGATGGTTAAACTATGACGAGAGGTTTCGGGATAAGATGGAGGAGAATAGACTGTTGTCATGGGGCACGCAGGACATCAACCTATGGTTGACTCAAATGTCTGCTAGAGCGGGCTCCTCCGCTGGGGGGAGGGGGGTTACCGCGGGACCTTCCAGGGGGGGGCCGTTCCTTTCGGCCGGGCGGGGGGGGCTTGCAACCGAAAGTCGGGTCTGGTGGGGGCAGCGATGTGTGCTGGCGTTTTAACAGGACCACTTGCCCATTTCCGGACTGCAAGTTCAAGCACCTCTGTTCAGTGTGCGGCGGGGGTCACTCCGCTGTTAAGTGCAGTCGCAGGTGGCCCGACGGCGCCGCTGGGTCGGGACCCAAGTCCCAGTGAGTGGAGCTTCGTGGCCCCGACTCCGATGCATGTTGAATCATTGCGGGAATGGCTGCAGCACTACCCACGGCAGCGGGATAGGGAGGTGTTAGGGACGGGTTTTCAGTCGGGTTTTGTTATCCCGGTTAGGGGTGTGGTGAGGGCTTCTAGTGCTAGGAATTCTCCTTCGGTGCGGCGGTTTGCAGGTGTGGTGCAGGACAAATTGGTGGCTGAGCTGAGGCTGGGGCGGATCGCGGGTCCTTTTCTCGAGCCGCCTTTCCCGCACCTGGTGGTTTCTCCTTTGGGGATTGTGCCTAAGAAGGCCCCGGGCAAGTTCCGTCTCATTCACAATTTGTCCTTTCCGTCGGGTGCGTCGGTGAATGATCACATCCCGAGGGAACTGTGCATGGTTCGGTACGCTTCTTTTGACAGGGCGGCTGAGCTGGTGACGGCTGCTGGGCCGGGGGCGTGGATGGCGAAGGTGGATATTGAATCCGCCTTCCGATTGTTGCCGGTGCATCCTTCCTCTTTTCCGTTGTTGGGTTTCCGTTTTCTAGGGATGTATTATTTTGATAAGTGCATGCCTATGGGCTGCTCTGTTTCCTGTTCTTACTTCGAGAAGTTCAGTACTTTTTTGCACTGGGCTTTGTGTCAGAAGACTGGTTTGCGGAATGTGGTGCATTACTTGGACGATTTCCTGTTGATTGGTTCGACCCATTCCGATGAGTGTCAGGCGTTGTTAGCTGGGTTTCAGGAGTTGTCGCTGGAGTTGGGTGTGCCGTTGGCGGGAGTCAAGACGGAAGGGCCTTCGACCCGGCTTACATTCCTGGGCGTTGAATTGGACTCCGTTGATATGATCGCGCGGTTGCCACAGGAGAAGTGGCTAGTCTTCGAGCCTTGGTCGCCAACGTTCTGTTGTCTTCTAAGATCTCCTTGCATGAGATGCAGGCCTTGCTGGGCTCGCTGAATTTTGCATGTCGGGTAATCCCAATTGGTAGAGTTTTTTCCAGGCAGTTAGCTGCTTCGACAGCTGGGGTGCGGAAGCCTCACCACCAGATTAGAGTTACGGCGCCTATGAGGGCGGATCTTCGGGTTTGGAGCCGGTTTTTGGAGGATTTTAATGGAACGTCTGTTTTGCTGGGCGCGGAGGTGTCCAGCGCGGAATTGGAGTTGTTTACTGATGCGGCTGGAGGCCTTGAATTCGGGGCTTACTTCAAGGGAGCTTGGTGTGCGCATCGTTGGCCCCCGAGTTGGTGCGATGCGGGGCTGACCTCTAACATCACCTTCCTGGAGTTGTTTCCGATTTTGGTTGTTCTTAATTTATGGCCGGATCGGTTGCGGGATAGGCGGATTGTTTGGTGGTGCGATAATGAGGCTGTGGGTAGCGTTGTTAATCGTTTCTCCCCAAAATGCTTACGGGTGACTGGGTTGATGCGCGCAGTGGTGTTAGCATACTTATCTTTGAATGTCTCTGTTCGGGCCCGGCACATTCCGGGTTGCAAGAATCAGATCGCTGATGCTCTTTCTTGTTTTCAGTGGGAGCGCTTCCGTGCTCTGGCACCGGAGGCGGATACAGAAGGGTCCATAGTCCCCGAGACATTGTGTAGCATTGGCCTGGAGAGATGCTGAGCCTGCTGCAAAGTTCGGTGGCTACCGGGACTTGGTTGGCATACCAGCGTGGTTGTGATCAGGTGGTTGCTTTCCTGGGTGAGAGGGGGTGGCTGGCGGGGAGGGCCCCTGATGCCCTCATTGGCAGTTATATAGCGGATGCCCGAGGTCGCGGGCTGTCTAGAGCCGCGGTTCGTTCGCAGCTGGCGGGGTTTAATTTTTTTGCGGGCACCGTGGGCTGGGGATGGGCGGCTGGGGGAGTTTTGGCTCGCCGCCTGTTGCGGGGGTGGGACCGGCTTCGGCCGGCCCCCGCGGATCGCCGGAAGCCCATTACGCATGAGCTGCTGGTGCGTCTCCTGGCGGTATTGCCTCATGTGGCTTCTTCGCCTTTTGAGGTGGTACTGTTCCGGGCTGTGTTCTGCCTTGCGTTTTTCGGGGCTTTTCGTATTGGGGAGCTGGTGGCGAACTCGGGCAGGCAGGGGGCCGTGGGAGGCTTACTCAGACATCATGTGCATTTACAGGGCGGCCGTTTGCGGATCCTTTTAGAGAAATCCAAGACGGATCAGCGCGGTCGGGGTTTGTGGGTTGTTTTGCGTGAGGCCGCGGGTCTTATTTCGTGTCCTGTGCGGGCGGTGAGGGGGTACTTGGGGGTGCGTCCTGATCGGGTTGGAGTTCTTTTTCTGCATGAGAATGAACGGGTATTGACCCGTTTTCAGGTTGCGGCGGTGCTTCGCTTGGTGCTGGGTTCCTTGGGAGAGGACCCCTTTTTCTTTGCCCCTCACTCTTTTCGCATTGGTGCGGCTACTAGTGCGGCGCGGGCCGGGATTTCGGCGGAAGAAGTCAGGTGTATCGGCCGGTGGCGGTCTCGGGCTTTCCAGGGTTACATTCGGTTATGATGGGTTTGCTTGGTTGGGGTGGGGGGTGTACTGACTGTTCATTTGTTTTTCAGATGGGGATATCGAGCCTGCTGGTGCCTGGGTGGTGGGGCACTCGTTTGTCCACTGGGCCGGTCAGCGTGCTGCCATTCGGCCTGGGGGCCTGAATTTGCGGATGGATCCTGCAGTGGTGTCGGTCTCATGGCTGGGGCAGCGAGGACTCCGTTGGCTGCAGCTGCTACCTTTGCTTCGGCACCATATGAGGACGTCACGGCAACCGGCGGTGCTGATTCTGCATCTAGGGGGCAATGACCTTGTCTCTTGGTCCTGTCGTCAGTTGATTAGGGCGGCACAGGACGACTTGGCAGTGGTGTTGGACATGCTCCCTGGGACCATTTTGTTGTGGTCGGACATTATCCCTCGGCCTGCGTGCTGGAGCCAGTGGCGCTGGTCGAGGGGATTGACGAAGATAAACCGTCAGATTGGTCGTTGGGTTTGTGGTCATGGGGGTTATCAGATTATGCATTCATGGGTTGAGGTGGGTTGCGCTGGTCTTTACAGGAGTGATGGCGTCCATTTATCCCCAGTTGACATGGACCTGCTCCTTAATGACTGGCAGGAGGCTTTGGAGTATGTTGTTTTGCGGGATAGCCGCTGGTCGCAGCTTTAAGTTTTGGGGGGGCGGCGCATCGACAGACTTGTAGCATGTGCCGGTGGCGGGATCCCGGAGGTTCCGGGGTCCGGTGCCTCAAGGTACACTTGGGCGGGGGTTGGGGTGCCCCTGACCCGGATTAACCCTGGCCGGCTTTTACTATGGGCATGGCTAAGTCGGGAAAAGGGAGGGAAACTTGCCGGGGGCAAGTGTAGGGCCGTAGCGGTGGTAGGCACTTTGCTAAGGCATGGCTGGTGTGGTACTACTCCGCTGTCGGGCCTGGTTATGGTTTGTGTTTGGCATATTGTTAATATCAATAATTAATAAAGCTGCGACCAGTTATGTTCCCATAAAATGGTGTTGCGTTTTCTTGAAGGTTGGAGGGTTTGGGGGCGGTGAAGGGGGGTGGGGAAAGAAGGGGCTGGGGAGTGGGTTGTTGGTGGCAGGGCCCGGAGCACGGGGTACGCCTGCCTCGGTTATTAGTAAGGCCGCGGGCAGGGTCCCAGCGGCCGTTGTTAACCGGGCGCGCGGCCCGGTGCGGGGATCCTGCACGCGGCCGCGGCTGAAGGCGCGTGGGTGGGGGAAATAATTCAAACCCATTGGCTCCCGGCGAATGCAATCGCGCGGGAGCCAATGGGATGTGGCTGGGGAGCGCGGCTTACCAGGGGAGGCAGAGGCACGCGGTCAGTTGCGGCGGCGGGTCCTGCGACGTGCCGGCTCCCCTCCCGCCCTCCCTTAGGTACAGGTTTGGGGTGCTCGCTTTGGGGGTGTTGCAGCTTGGGGGGGTGGGGCGGGATCCCGGAGGTTCCGGGGTACAGTGCCTCAAGGTACACTTGGGCGGGGGTTGGGGTGCCCCTGACCTGGATTAACCCTGGCCAGCTTTTGCTATGGGCATGGCTAAGTCGGGAAAAGGGAGGGAAACTTGCCGGGGGCAAGTGTAGGGCCGTAGCGGTGGTAGGCACTTTGCTAAGGCATGGCTGGTGTGGTACTACTCCGCTGTCGGGCCTGGTTATGGTTTGTGTTTGGCATATTGTTAATATCAATAATTAATAAAGCTGCGACCAGTTATGTTCCCATAAAATGGTGTTGCGTTTTTTTGAAGGTTGGAGGGTTTGGGAGCGATGAAGGGGGGTGGGGAGAGAAGGGGCTGGGGAGTGGGTTGTTGGTGGGTTGTTGGTGGCAGGGCCCGGAGCACCCCTAGAAAAAATATGTTTTTATAACTGAGCACTGAAACCTTTGCCTAGCTTGTAACTCTTTTTTTTAAACCTACTCTGCAGATTAAAATAACAGAGTCTGAGTTTTTCATAATTTTTTTACCTGTATTTCATTCACAAATCTTCTGCAATGCATGCCCTCAATGAAGATTAGTTTACATTCTCCAATACATTCCTCTCAAGTAATATTTAATCATAATAACTTGAGGATACTGTCTGTACCCATTCCATATTTAGATGCTTTTTAAGGATAGGTTTATGTGTATGTATACATTTTCTTTTTCTTCATTTAGTTTTATTAGAATTTCAATTATATCGCAAGGAAAGTGAAATAGAAAGAAATATCACAAGTCCAACAGAAAAAAAGAATGAAGAACATCAGAACAGCATTGATTATAGAAGTGTCAGTCCCAATCGACTATTCTGTGAATCACATTGAGAGGGAGAAGACCAGGAAATGCAGTCAGAGACCAAGAAAATGTGACAGAAAGATACCGTGTTATTTCCCATCGTGTTGGCTGCCACCGGCTTAACTAAGACGAATTTCCAAGAACACCTTGATAAATTACCCATAAATGTTACATCTTATGAACTCCAAAAGGAGGTGCTCTTTGGCAAAATGCCGAGCATTAGCTGCAAATTTGAGAAACTGAGATCATACCCCATATACCCCAGCTTAGAAGTGAGGTTCATGACTGCCATGGTTAGTGCAAGACTAACCCACTTGGAGAAATTGCCCCAAAAGAGACCAAGAAGGATCCAAGTGTTGTTGTGAAGTGCTGTTAAAATGGTGCTGACTCATCGCAAACCTTTGGATAGTTGTCATAAATTGTGTTCGGTCTTCAGTGAGGTAGCTACTTGTTGATTGAAATGGGCTCCATAGCTACTGTTATTTTATTGATTCATCATAATGCTGTCTTTTCTCTTTTACTTTGACCTTCAACATTGCCATACATTATGTCCTTCTCTAATGATCTCTCGCTGCACGATGTCTCCAAAGTATGACTGTCAAAGTCTTGTCATTTGAGCTTCTAAAGAAAGCTTAGGTTTGATCTCCTCTAGTACTGACTGATTTGTTCTTTGGGGAGTCCATGGTATACATAGTGGAGGGATATTCAAAGGCAGTTAGCAATGGGGGCATCTCTTGGATATTTTGGGGCAGAGCGGAGGAGCCACACATCACTAACTGGGTAGCGGTGACATTGAGCCACTGCTGAGTTAGCAACCCACAGGTAAAGTTAGGCATGGAAAATGCTAGCCTAACCTTACCCATGGAAGCTAACTGAGCAGTGGTTCATTATCGCTGCTGCCCAGTTAGCTTCTGGGTTCTGCAGCTACTCTAGATATTCAGTACCAGTAGCTGAATATGTCCTCACATTGAATATCCGGGGTACGTTTTCAGCAGCAGCAGCTAGCTGTATTCTTCTCCAGCACCATAATTTGAAGGCATTGATTTTCTTCCTGTCATTTTTTTTTACGGTCAAACTTTCACGTCCATATGATGTTATCGAAAATGTGTGGTGAGATACATCTCTAACATAAGAACATAAGATATGCCATACTGGGTCAGACCAAGGTCCATCAAGCCCAGTATCCTGTTTCCAACAGTGGCCAATCTAGGTCATACGTACCTAGCAGTATCCCCAAAAGACACAGGTTCCACAATGCTTGTATTGGGTCAAGCATTGATATCCTGGGTACCTTTCTAATAATTGTTTATGGACCTTTCCTCCAGGAACTTGTCCAAACCTTTTTTAAATCCAGCTACACTAACAGCTCTTACTACATCCTCCGGTAACAAATTCCAGAGTTTGATTACACATTGAGTGAAAAAATATTTTCTCTTATTTGTCTTAAATAATTTACCCTGTAGCTTCATTACATGTCCCCTAGTCTTTCTATATTCTGATAGCATAAACAATCGATCTACGTTTACCCGTTCCACTCCATTCATTAATTTATAGACCTCTATCATATCTCCCCTCAGCCGTCTCTTTTCCAGGTTGAAGAGCCCTAATCTTTGTAGCCTCTCTTCATAGGAGTAGCCTTCCATCCCCTTTACCATTTTGGTGGCTCTTCTCTGTACCTTTTCTAATAATGCTATATCCTTTTTAAGATACGATGACCAGAATTGCACACAATATTCAAGGTGCGGTTGTACCATGGAATGATACAGAGGCATTATAATATCCTTTGTTTTATTTTCCATTCCATTTCTCTGCTCTTCAGAATCTTTGTCTAGGTCCTTCATAGCTATTCTTCCAAGAGCAATGTATTGTCGGATTTCTTGACTGCTTGTTCTTTATTGATTATTGATCCAAGCAGCTTAAAGTTGTCCATTATTTCTATTTCTTCTCCATCAGTAATGAACATTAATTGTGCCAGTTGTCAGGATCTTTGTCTTCTTTTATATTAAGGTGCAGACCCATTTTAAGACTGTGTTCCTTAATCTTGAGAAACAAATGTTTCAGATCATCTTCACTTTCAGCCAGTAATATGGTATCATCAGAACAGTGAAGGTTGTTGATGAGTCTTCCTCCAATCTTCACACCTCAGTTGTCTTCCTACAGTCCTGCTTCTCTAATGATTTGTTCTGCATATAAATTAGACAAGTAGGGGGAAAGTATTCAGCCTTGTCATACACCTTTGCTGATTGTAAACCATTCTGTTTCCCCTTGTTCTGTTCGAACTGTTGCTTCTTAATCAATGTAAATGTTGTGCATGAGAACTATCAGGTGTTCTGGTATACCCATGCTTCTTAATGTGGCACAGAATTTCTCATGATTTACATAGTCAATAAAATACAAAAAGATGTCCTTTTTGTATTCTTTTGTCTTTTCAAGGATCCATCTCACATCTGTGATGATATCTCTCATTCCTTGCCCTATTTGCACTTCAGACAGTTCTCGTTCCAGGCATGGTTGTAGTCTCCACTGAATGATCTTGAGTAGAATCTTGCTGGCATGTAGGATCAGAGCAATTATGCAATAATTTCCACACTCAGTTGGATCACCTTTTTTCCATATTGGTATGAGCACAGATCTTTTCCAGTCAATTAGCCATGATGTTGTCTTTCAAATTTCCTGGCAGAACGTTGTAAATTTGGTAACAGCTGCATCTGATTGCTGTAATATTTCAATGGGAATGCCATCAATGCCAAGTGCTTTGTTCTTTCATAATGCTTTCCATGCTGCTTCAACATCTTCTTTCATTACAAAGTGAAGCAGGGATTCATCCTAATATTCCTGGATATCAGATTGGCCTTTGACATGGTCAGTCACTATCTCCTATTTGCTTGCCTAGAACAGAAAGGGATACAGAACTTAGCCCTAGATTGCTACAGATTCTACCTAACAGATCATCAACAACTGGTGCACTTAGGCACTTGGGCATCAACCCCATACCAGCAGATGCAAGGAGTTCCACAGGGTTCATCTCTATCTGCCTTGCTCTTCAACATCTCCATCCAGTCAATCTGTTCGATAATCCAATCATACAACATACTATACCACATCTATGCCAACGATGTACTACTATACACCCCTTTCTCCACCGACAGTCCCAATTACATCAAGATCACAGAATGTTGTATTGCAGTCTCAGACTAGCTCTGTACACACAACCAGAGAGTGAACTGCAAAAAGACTGAAGTGTTATTTATCACAAAGGACTCAACCTTCATCCCTCCATCTTCTCCACAGTAAAAGATGCAGGGTTGATGACGAAGCAAGAAGTGTGTTACCCAGGAGTCACCCTGGATCAATGACTGAGTATGGAAACACCCATAAAGAATATCACCAAGGTTGTATACCACAAAATAAGGACCCTATGTCATCTATGTCCACTACTGGAGGCTGCCAACTTCCACACCATATTCCAGGCACTTATCCTTCCACACTTTGGCTATGCAAATATCATTCTCCAAGGTCTACCAGGCTACACACTTCACCCTCTGCAAATGGCCTTAAGCACTTTGACTAGAACCCTATAGGGAGTCTCCAGATTTGCACATGTCCCCTCCATCCTAAAGCAATTGCATTGGCTCCCAATAGTGAGCTGCCTAAATTACAAAGCTCTATTAATGACATTTAAAGCAATAAATAACCTCTCTGCAACCTCCCTTGCAGAAATTGTACTATGGACACCGAACAACAGAATAATCTGTCGCAATATCACCTCACAGATGCACATATCCCATAAATGCCCTAGACCGCCATCAGCCAATACTTTGTATTTGCCAGTCTGATAAGCCCACTGCCGCCGCACTGGTCGCCGCACCAATGCGGAACGAATGCACTGCAAACTGACACGGATCTTCGCCTATCCACTGTAAGACCAAACGCAGTACCTTTGACACTTGAAAGCATGTCAACAGTCTTGCATCCTGGTGGATAAACAGCCCGCCCTCCAACGCGGGGCGCACCCGTAAAAAATCCCGCACTGAAGTTACAGGGCAGGTTACCGGATCCCCAATCTCCTTCAAGACCACCCACATTCCTCTCCCTTGCAGGTTCATCTTTGATTTCGCTAATAGCACTCGTAACTGCCCTTTCTCCACCCGGACATGCTTTCGTTGCAGACTGCTACCGACCCCTGCTTTTTTAGTTTGCCACCAACTCACCCGCACGGAATGTGCCAAAAAATGCCAGACTAAAAACCGCTCGGAAAAGTATGGCTTCGTACGGTGAAGCCACTACACTAGGCAAGGCCTTGCATAATCGCACCAGCAGCTCATGTGTAATTGGCTGCCTGCAGTCCTGCGGTGTCAGCCTCATGCGCTCCCACCCCTGCAGCAACCTCCAGGCTAGGAAGCCCTCCGCCGGAAATCCCCATCCCACCGCTCTTGCAAAAAATGAAAAACCAGCCAGGTGGTTACGCACTGATGATCTGGCAACCCCACTTTATTTAGCGAAAATAATATACTGCCCTATTAAATTATCCGACACCACCACCCCCATCCAACCTTGCGTTACCAGAAATGCCACCACTTTCTCATAACCTCGCTGATATGCAGACCATGTCCCTTGTGACACCGAACTCCACAGCAGATTCCTCATCTCCCCCGGCCAATGCTTCATAAGTTCCCAGGGACCATGAACCCTTCTGTGTCCGCCTCTGGCACCAACCTCCGAAACCGGTCCCACTGTAAATGGGAAAGAGCATCAGCAATTGCATTAGTATACCCAGGAAGATGTCGAGCCTTTATCGACACATTCAATTGCAAACATGCCAATACCACCTCCCTTATTAACGTCGCAACCTGCATGCATCGTGGGGTGTAATGATTAACCACGCTGACCACAGCCTCGTTATCACACCACCAAACCACCCTGCAGTTGCACAACCGATCTGGCCATAACACCAGGACCACCAAGATGGGAAAAAGTTCCAAGAAGGTGATATTGCTGGACAGTCCCAAGTCATGCCACGCTGTTGGCCACTTGTCTGCACACCACACCCCTCCGAAATAAATTCCCAGACCTATACCGCTTGCCGCATCCGTGTAGAGCTGCAAATCTTCGCTAGAGATCTCCGCCTCCATCAGCACAGAGGTCCTATTAAAGTCTCTCAAGAAGGCATCCCATATCTGCAGATCCTCCCACATCACTCTAGAAACTCTAATGAGGTGATGAGGTTTTTGCACCCCTGCTGTTGCTGCCACCAGACGCCTAGTGAATACTCTACCCATGGGGATTACCCTGCAGGTGAAATTCAGTGAGCCTATTAGATCCTGCATTTCCTTCAACGTCACTTTAGCTGACACTAACACATTAGCTACCAATATCTGCAGCCTCACCACCTTCTCCAGCGGCAGACGAGCCACCATATTCTCAGAATCCAGCTCTACTCCCAAGAACGTGATCTTCATCGCTGGACCTTCCATCTTACCACCTGCCAACGGCACACCCAATTTGCGAGCCAAGTCCACGAAACCTGTTAACAGTGCTCCGCAGCCCTCCAACTTTGCTGTGCCAACAAACAAGAAATCATCGAGAAAATGCACTACATTCGCCCAGCCAACTTTCCGCACCAGTGCCCAATGCAGAAAAGTGCTAAATTTTTCAAAATACGCACAAGAAATCAAACAACCTATCAGCAAACATTTATCGAAATAAAACTCATCCTCAAATTGAAAACCTAATAAATGAAACGCCAATGGATGCACTGGCAACAAATGGAAAGCGGATTCAATATCCACCTTAGCCATTAAGGCCGTGTGCCCGCATTTCCTGACCAACACCACCACCCTATCGAATGACGCATATTGCACTGAACACAACTCGCGTGGTATGCGATCATTTACCGAAGCCCCCAGCGGAAAGGACAGATTATGTATCAGCCTGAACTTCTCTGGTTCTTTTTAGTTATTATGCCTAACGGTGATACCACTAAATTTGGGAAAGGTTGATTCAGAAACGGCCCTGCTCTTCTGCCGACCTTCAACTCAGCCGTCAACTTCTCACGAACTGTCGCAGCGAAGCATCGTATCGAGGGGGAGTTCCTTGCCATCCTGAATTCTACCCTTCCCTGAACTGGTATAATAAAATCCAAACTAAAGCCATTTTGCAAAACCTCCTTATCCTCCTGCTTTGGGTAGTGTTGTAGCCACTCACCCAACACCTCCACCCGTATCAGAGTGGGGGCCAAGCCAAACCCCACATTATTGCTCGGAGGCGGGCCCCAGGGGGCTAGCGGCCCCTCGTTTTCTGCACTTTGCTGCTGTGTGGGCCCCGCCACACCCTGAACAAACATGTCTGAACTTGCAATCTGGGAATGGGCAAGAGGACTTATTAAACCTCCAGCACACGTCCCCCCCTCCACCCGTAGCCGGTCTCGGTGGGAGTGTGATCCCATCTGACCGAAAGGAACAGCCCACACCTGCACTGGCCCCTGGTCCACCCTTTCCCCCATCCCCGCCCGGACCGACATCTGAGTCAGCCACAGGTTAATGTCCTGCGTACCCCACATCAGTCCTTTGTTCTCTTCCATTTTATCCCAAAACTTTTCATCATAATTTAACCACGCCCCACCCCTCGTGACTTTGCAATGCCTCCAATATCGAATCCGCATATGCCAACAACACCCCCTGTTGTTCCGAACAGTGATAGCCCAAGACACTCGCTAAATGCAAGAAAGCCCTCGTCCAATTGACCACATTACGCGCGACCTTTCTCATCCTCTCATTGCTTTTCTCTACTCTCCCCGACCTCTTCCGACCTTCCAGCAAGCAGAAAATATCTATATATCGTTGCTTCTGTATCTTCCGTCGCAACTTCTTTGGGACCCCTTCCCATAACTACGAAAACGACGCTTCTGCTGCTGGCCCACCCTCCCGTCTGCCCACCCTCAAATCCTCACCACTTGCCCTTTGATAACCCCTCGGACTCTGAAACCCCTGCTCGTCACCCGATAACCCTGTGGATGTGTCGGACGATGACGATGTTGACTAATCTGATTTGCGGCACAGCCGACAAGAATGCTTTTTCTTCCTGCGCGCTTTCCCCCCTTTTTTCACTCACCTTATCCCCCTCCCCTGACCCATCATGCTCTGCGTACAACTCACCTGTCGCCGCAGATGCCATCTCTCCAGAAGCCCCTGGACGTGGCCTAGCCTGTTGCAGCTCCTCCATCTGCTGGTGCACTCTATCTTCTCCTGCCGCCATCCCTTTGGCTGAACCGCCCCGGGACGTAGCTCTCGCCGACTCCATGGCTCCTCACGCGATCCTTCCTCGAGTCCCTGTGCCCCCATCGCTGGATGCCACCATGGTACCTGTTGAGACAAAAAAGGAAACGCAGGGGGGCCCGCAGGAGGCCAAGACAGTTGCCAAGCCCCCACCCACTCAGTCCTAGATGGACCCTGACCACCCCCAAGCCAGTGCTCCCATGAGGCCGGTCCTCTCCCTGCCTTATAACTTGTCTGCCCTGCAATCCGAATTCTCTCTGCCCGGCCAGCCAGATTGCCGGGGTAGGTCCGCATCCTCCTACACTGGGGGCACAGAACACCAGCCTGACCTCTGACCCACCATGCTCTTCCAACCCCACCCCTGGAGGTGCATCTCCCACTCTCCCCCTGTCTACCCAGCCTGTCCACCGCCAGCCGCGGTAGGAACTTCTCCCCCTACCCCAGAGCTTTCTGACATAGGCTGTCCTGCCATTCTCTGCCCATGCACCCTGATCCCTCTCCCCCCCTCCCCTGTGAGGCTGGAGACCCCCTTTGCCCCTTTTTTCCCCTACCCTGCCTTCCAGCACCACCATCCCCCCCACGTGCAGCCCCCTCCCCAACCGTACCCCTCACCCCGACAGGGCTTCCGCTCACCACAGCAGCTCTGTCTGGAATATCACCCTGTGCCCTGCCTCCCCTAATCTTGCCAGCCACCCTCCCCCTGCTGCGATGATCCTTCGCCCCAGGCATCCCCAAAGCTATTTCCAATAGGCCCTTTGTAGGCTCCTTGTTTGTTTGTTCTTTATTTCTTTTTTGGGGGTTTTTGTATTTTTTTTTTTTTTAATTGCCCTCGAGGGCCCTACATCCCCAGCTACTTCACCGCTTTGGGCCTGCTGCTCCGGCGCTGCTCCTGCAGCCGCCTCCACTGCCCCGACTGGCACCACGCTCCTCCTTGTGCCTTCCTACACGGCACCACATTTCTTCGCGTGACATCCGCTCCACAAGGACCAATTCCTTCCTGCTGACTGTGCACCGCACCAGCTCTCAATGACCCGCACCGCAGGCTTGCCAACACCACTCCTCGCTCTGCCTGCCGAAGGAGCCCCCGCCGCACGCCACGATCCTGGTGACCGCTCCTCTTCCCTCCGCATAGCTCAGACACCAGCCCCGCTCAGACACCAGCCCCGCTGCCTCCTAGCATTTGTGAAGCTGAGCCGCGAGGACGCCAGCGCCACACGCCTTCGCTACCCTCATTGGCTCCCGTAGCGCTCGTCCCCCGCTGCCGGGAGCCAATGAGTTTAAAGGACGCCTCTTATGTCCACTCGAGGATGCTTCCATCCACCCCCTCCCAATGGACGTGGTCAGGATCCCCGCGCCGGGCCGAGCGTCTGGTTACCCTGCCCACGGCCTTTCATTATCCATAACATCTTTAACATATTTTATATATTGAGCAGTGAAGAGATTGTTTGAACAAATTAACAATTTTTCACTCACAGTCCTGTACTCTGGTTTAAAATTTAACTATAATGTCATGTTGCAGCTCTAATTTTCTAATAACAAGCTGCAAAAGCCTGGCAAAAACCTGAAAAATCGTATCCATGGAGGAACCATTCATATCTGATTTCTCTTCACCAAAGTTTTTGAAGGCCGAAACTTAGAACATTGAAATAAAACATTTGAAGAAGTCTGACTTAAAACAGATATCGCTTTCTGTCCCAAAGATATAATAGTGCTCATAGCTCCATCCATTTCCTCCAGGGAGCTGAGAAACTCCTCTTCCAAAAAGCAGATCATCGAAGGCACTAGAAACATAAAGAACAAAGATTTCCTTAATCAAAACTCCCATTGGTACTCAAAAGTTCACGTGGCTCTGTGAGTTGTGTAGAAGCTTGTCTTTGCAATTTGGCTGCTTGGACATACGTAGTCTGTAATAGGAGTTGAGTTGCCTGCCGTTGGATTGGCTGAAAAGGCACTACTCATGGCAGCTCTAACTTCTTTCCCAGTATCTTCCTTCTTGGTTAAGAATGGAAGAATGAGTAAGTGTAAGGCCGCGGGGCAGGGTCCCATCGGCCGCCCGTTACCAGGTGATCGGCTGGGTGAGGGGACCCTGCACGTGGCCATAGGAGGCATCATCGGCGTCATTTAAATTCATTGGCTCTGTCACATGCAGGCGCGCAGTGGAGCCAATGAGTGGAGGAGCAGGAAGGTGGGAGGGAGGAGGAGTGACGTGGCAATGGGCAGTTGAAAGCCGTATGCCATCGTGGCTGGTGGTGCCAGCTTCGGGTGCGTCGTCGAGAGGAGTGAGCAGCCGGGAGGCAAAAAAGAAGCAGGGGGAGCAGTTGCGGTTCAAGCAGAGGAGTGGAGAGAAATTCCGTGAGGCTGGTGCGAGGTTGGGGTGCTGTGGGGACAAGGTTCGTCGCGCATCGGGGGAGAAGAGTCAGGCCTCAGCTTGAGCAAGCAGGCAAGTGTTGTGGGTACGGGGCTGTGTGCAGGGTTGAGAGATGACAGGTGGGGGAGTTTTTTCCGGTGGGGGGGGGGCATTGCCAAACGATGCTGGAGAAATCATGTAGTTAAAAAAAAAAAAGCATGTGGCAAATTACTTGCTGGCTAGATAGTGAGCTGTGTGGGACTCTGCTGTTGTAGGTGCCAGTGGTTAAATAGCAAGTTCGCTTTCATTGCAATGCTGTGGCTGGAGCCCGTTACTTCACCCACACATTAAAAAAAAAGCAAAAAAACAAAAGGCCTGCATACTGGGAACATTGGCTGGGGGGGGGGCAAGGTTCATCCGGGGCTGAGTGGTTGGCAGCTTGGCAGCAGTCGTGGTCTTCGGCTGGTTCCCCCCCTGTTTTTTTGTTTATGTCTGCGCAGGTGGCAGCAATGAATCCGCCCAATGTGGTGCAAGGAGGAGGAGGCCAATTCGGAGCTGAGGACCTGGCGGGGGGAAGAACGGCAAGTGTGGCGGAGCAGGCTTCATACGCGAGAAGAGACGAACTGCAGGAGCCTGGAGGTCGGTCCATGACTGCTACAATGGTGGCATTAGCTGCAGATATGGTGGCTGCAGGTGAGTTGCAGGCCGGGCTTGGGGAGGTGTCGGAGGGGAGTGGCGTGCAGAGGGGGCTCGGAGGTAAAGCGCGTAAAAAATGGAAACATTCCTGTTGGCGGTGGCATGGCTCAAAGTCATCCTCTTCCTTGTCATCTGACTCATCGCCCTCATCGTCAGGAGACAATGGGGCAGGGCAGGTGGTTAGCAGCAGTGCGGTAGCAGCGAGTATGCTGGGGGGGGTGGAGCTCCTACAGTAGCATTGTTTTTGGAGTTGTGGGAAGGAGTCCCAATGAAGCTGCGCTGTAAGATTAGGAAGCGCAGATATATAGATATTTTTCATTTGCTAGAAGGCAGAAAGCAGTCCGGTGATAGTAGAAAGAAGAGAAGGGCAGAGGAGAAGGCGAGCAGAATTAAGAAGGTATCACGTAATGTGGTCAACTGGGAGAGAGCCTTTTTGCGGCTAGCGAGTGTATGGGGTCATCACCATCCAGGCCAGTATGGGATGTTGTTCAAGTAAGCGGATTCCATTCTCGAGGCACCACAGACCCATGAGGGATGGGCCTGGTTAAATTATGATGAGAAGTTGTGTGACAAAATGGAGGAGAATAAACTGCTGTTGTGGGGCACACAGGATATTAATCTTTGGCTAAAGCAGATGACAGCCAGGGGAGGGTCGGGAGGAATGGGGGGGGACGAGAGGGAGGATGGTGCCTAACATGGGGGGGTTAGTTCCTTTCGTGCAGGAATGGCGATGCCGCAGCAGAAGTCAGGGGGTGGCGGGGCAAGTGACTTGTTTTGGAGGTTTAACAAGTCCTCCTGCCCGTTTCCCAACTGTAAATTCCGACATGTGTGTTCCGTCTGTAGTGGGGAACATTCAGCGGCTGAATGCATTAAAAGAGGGGCCTCAGGGGCACCCATGCCGGGCCCCAAGCAATAGAGATGTATTCGGTATCGCCCCTACGCCCATACGGATAGAGGCTTTATGGACGTTGCTTCGGCAGTACCCAAAGAGGGGGGGATAAGGAGGTTTTAGTTTGGTTTTCAGTTTGGTTTCCTTATACCAATATTAGGTAATTTTTACCGTCTAAAGGGTGCAATTCGACATCAGTTCGGTGCTTTGCAAGCATGGTGAGAGACAAGTTGTCGATAGAACTGGATTTAGGTCGTATTGCAGGCCCCTTTTAAGGAGAAGCCTTTCCCGGATTTGGTGGTATCACCTTTAGGAATCATACCTAAAAAAGAATCAGGGAATTTCCGGCTGATTCATAACTTGTCGTCTCCATAGGGAGTATCAGTAAATGATCACATTCCTAGGGAGTTGTGTTTGTTTCGGTATGCGTCCTTTGATAGGGCGGTAGAGTTGGTTGAAACGGCGGGTTGCAAGGCGTTGATGGCCAAAGTGGATATTGAGTCGGCTTTTTGTTTGCTGCCAGGGCACCCGTCGGTGTTTTGTTTGCTAGGTTTCCGTTCTGAGGAGCGTATTTATTTTATCAAATGTATGCCTATTGGTGGCTCAATTTCTTGTGCATACTTTGAAAAATTTAGTACTTTCCTGCAGTGGGCATTGGTCCAGAAGGTGGGCTGTGCGGACGTTGTGCATTATCTAGATGACTTTTAAAGGTTTCAACGGGGTGTCAGTAATGAGGGAGGCGGAGATATCCAACGTAGATTTGCAGCTCTACATGTATACAGCGGGGGTATGGGTTTAGGAGTTTACTTTGGGGGGGCATGGTATGCGGATAGATGGCCACAGTCTTGGCGCGAAGGTGGGCTTACTAGCAACATCATCTTCTTGGAATTATTTCCTATGTTAGTGGCCTTGGAGTTGTGGCCTGACAGGCTTCGCAACCGAAGAGTGGTGTGGTGGTGTGACAATGAAGCTGAGGTCAGTGTGATTAATCGTTACATGCCATGATGAGTTTCGGTGGTGGCACTAATGCAGGACATGATTTTAGCATGTTTACGTTTGAATGTGTTTGTCAGGGTGCAGCATATTGCGGGCTGTACTAATGAGATTGCTGATGCTCTTTCTCGTTTTCAGTGGGAGCGGTTTCGGAAGTTGGCCCCAGAAGCTGACACAGAGGGATTTGTGGTCCCGGAGACATTATGGAGTGTTGGCCTAGTGAGATGATGAATCTACTGGGGAGTTCAGTGTCGGCAGTGACTTGGTCAGCCTATCGGTGGGGTTGTGGAAAAGTGGAAGAATTTTTTGTAGCCAGGGTTTGACAGCCTGGTTCAGTGTCCAATCAGTTGATTGGTCGGTATGTAGTCAATGAAAAAGAATGAGGTGTCTCCAGATCGACGGTGCGTACTCAATTAGCGGGATTTGCCTTTTTGCTAGAGCGGTAGGATGGGGCCCCTCAATGGGGGATTCCTAGTCTACAGGCTGTTACAAGGGTGGGAGCGGTCGCAGTCAACTCCAAGGGACTCCAGGCGGCCAATTACTCATGAATTGCTCGTGAGACTCTGTGCTGCTTTACCCATGGTTGCGGTTCACCCTATGAAGCCATCCTGTTTTAGTCTTGCATTTTTCAGTGCCTTCCGGATTGGTGAGTTGGTGGCGAACTCCGGTAGGTCGGGGGAGGATGGCGGCATGCAGCGGCAGCATGTGCAGCTGGAGGAAGGGCGATTGCAGGTCCTTTTAGCGAAATCTAAGGCGGACCCGCTAGGAAAAGGTTTGTGGGTGGTTTTGACAGAGATTGTTGGCCTGTGCACTTGTCCCATAGGCACATTGCGGGGGTACTTGAGGGTGAGTTCAGTGGCGGAGGGAGCGCTACTTATGCACCACAAAGCACGGCCGTTAGCTCATTTTCAATTTATAGCAGTCCAGAGGATGGGGCTGCAGTACATAGGTGAAGACCCGGGTCAGTTCGCTTCACATTCCTTCTGCATCGGTGCAGCAACCGGTGCAGCAGCAGCAGGCTTGCCTGAACAGGAGTTATGAAGCATTGGCAGATGGCGTTCTCAGGCATTTTTTGGGTTATGTTCGTTTGTGAGGGGGGGGAAGAAGGGTTTGGAAAATGATGGCTACTAATGGTATGTTCTTTTTCAGATAAGGGACAGAGTCATTGGGGCTGCTGGCTGCTGGGGCATTCTTTTGTTTACTGGGCTGGTCATCGAGCAGCAGTGTAACCGTTGGGTCCTAATTTGGGTCTTAATTCTGCTGTGGTGTCAATTTTATGGCTGGGCGAGCGCGGTCTACGGTGGACATAGTTTATGCCTTTGCTTCGACACCATGAGTGAGTACAGATTAATCCTGCATTGATACTACTTCATTTGAGAGGCAACGACCTGGTCGTCTGGACATGCAAGCAATTGATACGGACAGCGAAGAAGGATCTCGCTGAGGTGTTACATATGTTCCCTGGCATTGTTTTAATGTGGTCAGATATCATCCCAAGGCCTGCGTTGGTTGCGGGGGCTGACAAAAAATAATCGACAGATCGGCTGTTGGGTCTGTGAGCAGGGAGGGTACCAAATCATGCATTCATGGGTGTCAGTTGACTGTGCAGGCTTGTTTAGGTGGGATGGGGTGCACGTATCCCCAGTGGGCATGGATTTGCTCTTCAATGACTGGCAGGAGGCCTTAGAATGTGTGGTGCAGCATGATGTTCGCTGGTCGCAGCTTGGTAGTGTGGGGGGGGGGGCGGCACAGGACATTAATGTCACCTTTGCCGGTGGCAGGATCCCGGAGGTTTCCGGGGTCCGGAGCCTTGGCTATACTTGGGTTGGGGGCGGGGGTGCCCCAGACCCGGACAACCCCTGACCGACTTTTGCTAATTACATGGCGAGGTGGAAGGCTTGTCACCTTGCTAATTGTATGGCTGGTGGTGCATGGTTCCACTATGGGCTGGTTAAGAGGTTTATTCTTGGACTGTAAGGTTTAACATGTTAAACTGTTAATAAAGCTGTGACCGGTTGTTTTGCCATGAACATGTTGTGTTTGTAGTTTTTGGGCTTATGAGGGGTGGGGCAGAAAGGGGGGAAGGGTGGGAGAAAAAGGGGGAATGGTGGAAAGGGGGCCGGGAGCACCGGGTCCGATCTAACTCGGTTAGTGTAAGGCCTCGGGGCAGGGTCCCGGCGGCCGCCCTTAACCGGTTGATCGGCTGGGTGTGGGGACCCTGCGCGTGGCCATAGGAGGCATCAGCAGTGTCATTTAAATTCATTGGCTCCGAAGCATGCAGGAGCATGGTGGAGCCAATGAGCAGAGGAGCAGGAAGGTGGGAGGGAGGAGGAGTGATGTGGCAACGGGCAGTCGAGATCCGTGTGCCATCGTGGCTGGTGGTGCTGGCTTCCCAACCTCCCACCCAGTAGGGGGATGTCGGATGTTTGAGGGGTGTTGCAGCAGGGGGTGGGCAGGATCCCAGAGGTTTCCAGGGTCCGGAGCCTTGGCTATACTTGGGTTGGGGGCGGGGTGCCCCAGACCAGGACAACCCCTGACCGACCTTTGCTAATTACATGGCGAGGTCAGGGTAGGGGGTGGAAGGCTTGCTGGTGGCCTGACCGCGGCCAAAGCGGAGGTGATGTCACCTTGCTAATTGTATGGCTGGTGGCGCATGGTTCCACTATGGGCTGGTTAAGAGGTTTATTCTTGGATTATAAGGTTTAACATGTTAAAATGTTAATAAAGCTGGGACCAGTTGTTTTGCCATGAACATGTTGTGTTTGTAGTTTTTGGGCTTATGGGGAAAGAGGGGGAAGGGTGGGGAAAAAGGGGGAATGGTGGAAAGGGGGCTAGGAGCACCGGGTCCGATCTACCTCAGTTACTGCTGGGTCTCCTTGAGAGGGCTATAAATATAAACGTTCCATTAACCATAGGTTCACTTTCTCAGGACAACCCTTCAGCATCTGCTGTCAGTCATCTTGGATCATGTGCATGTATAAATAAAGGAAAGTTTTAGATAGTAAATGGAAATCTGAACTGAGACACAATTCTTACAGTATTTTAGAAAAGACTTTAAAAAACCTAGACTTTTTCTAAAAAATGTATAAGAACATACAGGAGTATACGTGTATTTGGCAACATGTAGAGATGGAAGAACCATTTTACAAATCTATACAAATGTTCTCTGTAAGGACTGGTATCTTTGGTGCAAAACTTTCAACCTAAGTACAGAAATCTTCACTGATCAAATTTATGAGCCATTGTGTGCAGCCAGTGCACATATAATTCTTTTAGCGTTGCACCTGGAAAAAATTACAGTTGGTTCAGAATACAACAATCTGCCTGTTAACAAAGGCAATATTGTATACAGGGATTACTCCATACAAACATATATCTAAAATAGCTGGTGATAATCCACCGCAAGTGTATCACACCTTCAATCTAACTCACTATTAATTAGATCCACAGGTATAGTCTCAGACTTTAAAAGCGCTTGAAACCATTAAATTTGGTGAATCAGCGCTAAAATATTCTCCTGAAGAAATTCCATTTAGGAGTGAAACGCTAATTAGGCGCCGAGGAAGGCGTTGAGATTGAGATTCGAGTAATTTCAAAAGAAGATCAATCAGTCATTTGGAAAATAATTCAACAAAAGATAAGCCATTTTATAGCTATTTATAGCCTAAAATGTGGTGATGGACATTTGGTGATATTCACATATGAAACTCAAAAAAAGTAAAAAAAAGGCAATTAAGTGAAACGCAGGGTGGTCCATAATAGTCGTTGATGCTATTTTAGCGCTGATTCACCAAATTTGATGGTTTCAAGCGCTTTTAAAGTCTGAGACTATACCTGTGGATCTAATTAATAGTGAGTTAGATTGAAGGTGTGATACACTTGCGGTGGATTATCACCAGCTATTTTAGATATATGTTTGTATGGAGTAATCCCTGTATACAATATTGCTATACTCCACGTAGACCAAATCAATTTCTTGTAATTGTTAACAAAGGCAGTCAAATATGATCATGTCATTCCTCTTCTCTATCAGAATTATTGGCTACCTCTTACTTACTGGTTTCATTTTAAAATTCTCATAATAGCATACAAAACATACTACACAGGTCTTCCACTGTACCTCTCACCTCTTTTAGTCCCCTGCTTTTCTACACAAACCTTATGATCTCTGGCTTTTAACCTCTGAGTACTTTTCTCGGTCTCTCGTGCTTAACTGGAAGCCACACATCATTCAGCATTCTGTTTCATAGCCCCTCACCTCTGGAATTCTCTGTCAGACTGCTTACGTCATGAGTCCAACTTTAAGAAATTTACAAAGCCCTTAAGGCATATTATTTTGAAAAGACTTTTCTTGAATATTGGGAACAGGGATAGCACTGGCCACCAGATGCCTACAGAATATTTGTTTAAATTCTTTTTTCTATTTTCTTTTGCTTTCTCTGTCCTATTTGATTTATGGAGTTATTTTCTTTCTTTCATTTTTGTTTTGTGTAAACCTCTTTGTCATTAACAACACTAAAGGCGATATATCAAGCCATCAATAAACATAAACATAATTCTTTTACTGTTTCATGATACACACAAAAGGGGTGAATTACTTTAAGTTTAAAATTTATGAGTAGTATTACCATTTTCCAAATCTTCCCTTTAGACTTTCAAAGATTAACTTAAACATTGGTCAAGTTAAAATCTATATATGTCAGGTGTGTGGCTTACCTAAGATGGCGGATGACGCTTGAGCTCGTGTTTCCTCTCTCATGCCTAAGCGAAAGGGCAAGACTAGGGCCTACCTGCCCAAGCCCCTGACAGGCCGTATGGATTAGGTTTGTGCAGTTCTCCGAGGAGACGATGCAGGAGATTTGTGCAGGCTTTGGAGAGCGGAATGAGGACACCATCTCTCCTTTGGGCTTGGATTCCACCTTATCTCCCGATGTGAGGTCCCCACCGCAGCCTCTGGCTTTCTCTCCTCCTCCCTTGGCAGTCAGCTCTGTTGGAACATTGGAAGTTGACAATTCTACAGGTCAGTGGTGGGGTACCAATGAAGTGGAGAGTGGAGAGTGGAGGTCTTGAAGATCTTGCCGGAGGATTGTTGGCAGTGGGACGGCTTCCTCAGTGTGGACTGCAAACTCCTCAAGTGGAAGGGGCTACGGCTCCTTTACCTGCGCCTGGTCTTTCTTTACCTGCCTTGGGTTTGACTCGCCCCAAGACAATCACTTTGGAATGTATTTGGGACGCCATTACCCGTTTATCTGAAGCAGTAACCCTTCAAACTACTGGGATCTCGACGAAGGTAACTCAAGTGGAGGAAAAACTGCAGGGTTATATCAATGTGGTGGATCATATTAAAGGAAAAGTAGAGGAGAATGAACTAAAATTGAACCATGTTTCTGATTCTACACTGGCTCTGATTAAGGATAATACTGCTCTTCGAGCTAAACTTGAAGTGCTAGAAAACTCCACCATGCTGCCAATTTGAGAATATTGAACTTTCCTGTTATACCGAGGATTACACCGATTGATTTGTTTAAAAAGATTTTGGTTGATATCTTATTGGTGCCTCAAGATTTCTTACCACAGATTACTAAGGCCTTCTATTTACCTTTGGCCAAGAAGGAGCCAGGAACTGTTCATGGGGACATTGTTATGGATGTTTTGAATTTACTGATTTACTTTCTTCACCCACTTTGGACTCTGTTAAAGTCTCTACTTTGTTAGTTACAGTTGCCTTGATCTCAGATAGACATTGGTTGCTCAAATTATTTTATAAAAAGCGGGCTTCTTTGTTTCACGGGGTTAAGATCTCTATGTTCTCTGATGTCTCAAGAGAAACTCAAAAAAGATGCAGGGCAGTTTCTTCTGTTAAAAGCTGGAGTGTTGCAGATAGGGGCATCCTTTTATTTACATTTTCCCTGTAAAGGTATTGTTGTGTTCAACACACAAAGATTTATATTTATCAACCAGAAGATTTTCACAGAGAAGAAAAATAAGATTTTTTTTAAAGTAGTATGTTTAATAGCCAATCCTTGGATGCAATCACTAGGACCGATTTTAAAAAAATGATTGTTCTGGGAATGGGAAGACAGTAGTGGATTTCTGCACCCCTTGAAGAAGCAGATGTATCTTCAGCTCCTGCTCCATGCCAAAATCATCCGTCAAGTTAAAGATGGATGAGACCTTGGCAATCAACACTGCCAGCTCCTCCTTCCAGAATAGGTGGCCTCCTCACAATCTTCTGAAGGCATGAGTACTTCTGAATCCAAAACATAGTCCAAATCTCGGACCGCTTACAGCTGCTAACTGTTCCCCATCTCCAGGGAGCACCTCATGCTGAGGACATTTAACCAAAGGCAATCAAACAGGGCTTCCGCTCTCTGCTTGTCCTGCATGACTGCACCCAGGGTCATCCAAAGGCCGCAGGGTCCGAATTTCCATGCCAGAAGGATCAAAACTACTGCAAAAAAGAAAAGGAATTCCCAGGAGGACAATCTGGAGACCAGAAGACCGGAAGACCAGAGACCAGAAGCTCTCCTCTTGGAAATGACCCCCTCCCCATCACCTGGGGCAGAGCTGCCACAGATCCCCAGAGGATGAGGAACAGTATATCCAGTCGGGTAAGCATATCCAGCCGGCCAGAGGATTGCCGGACCCTCTGGCCGGCTGAATATGCTTATCCATAGTGCCATCCATCACTTGCTGCCCTGAGGCAGGCAAGGCTGGACTAATTGCATCACCTGGCTGAGATAGGTGGAGCAGCCCTCCAGGGAATGATTCGGAGGTTGCCATGCAAAAAGAGTAGAGTCCAGAATCTGTTGAAGAGGCACCTCACTTGTCACTTGCCAAACAACATTTTCTGGAAGAAGACATAGAGAGTTAAGGCAAGTATTACAACAGCATGCACAAGGCCGTGGAAGTCTGAAGCCCCACGTTAATTATGCTTTTACTGTTGTGTGCATTAACTGCATTTGTATTGCAATTTGTGCTACAGGCACTAGAGTAGGAATGCATGAGCTGCTTGGGTAGAATGCACATACAAACCCCATGACTACCAGGCACACAATAGTAGAAAATCCTACTAACAGGTGCAGAAAATGGCAGGAAACCTCCACACTGCACCATTGGTCGTCAGCGGTCCACCCCAAATTGCGTCCCACACAAACAAAATTGTGAGCCCGCAGCAAGGGCAATGATGAGGTCAAACCTTGGTACTCACCTCCTGAGAGCCCCAGGCAGAGGATCCATGCTGGGCTCAGGTCTACTCCCCTGAAACTGTTTTACTGGCTTTGCAGCACTGTGTTTAAGGTGGCTGGCATGCGGATCCCTCTGAGAGCCTTCTGCAATGTTTGGGAGAGAGCAATGGGGACAGAAGAGGAGGGAGGAGACACAGAGGCTGTATGAGGCTGCTGCACTCTTCTAGATCCTTCCTTCCAGTTTCTGACTGCTCAACAGGATCTCTCATCGCTCCTTCAGTGTGTGTTCTGGTGGCTCCTCCTCCTCCGCTACCCCGCTCCCAGTTGGTGTACCCCAAGGATCTGTCTTGGGTCTGCTCCTTTTGTCTCTCTATACCCAGTCCCTTGGCGTGCTTATCTCTTCCCATGGCTTTCAGTACCATCTGTATGCTGATGACTCCCAGATCTACCTCTCTACGCCTGAAATCTCTCCGGCAATCCAGACCCAGATCTCTGCCTGCTTTTCTGACATTGCTGCTTGGATGTCTCACCGTCGCTTGAAATTGAACATGGCCAAGACTAAACTTCTTATCTTTCCCCCCAAAACATCCCCTCCTCTTCCTCCTTTCTCAGTCTCTGTGGACAGCTCTGTACTCCTTCCTGTTTCCTCGGCCCGCAATCTGGGGGTGTCTTTGACTCCTCTCTCTCTTTCTCCACACATATCCATCTCATAGCTAAGACCTGCCATTTCTTTCTCTATAACATTAGCAAAATCCGCCCTTTCCTTTCTGAACACACTACTAAGACACTTATCCACTCCTTAATCACCTCCCATCTTGACTACTGTAACCTACTCCTTGCTGGTCTCCCTTTGAATCATCTCTCTCCCCTTCAATCTGTTCAACACTCCACTGCACAGCTAATCTTCCACCGGCCTCGTCATGCCATATTACTCCTCTTCTCAAATCACTTCACTGGCTCCCTATCTGTTTCCACATCCAGTTCAAACGTCTCCTGCTGACCTATAAATGCATTCACTCTGTGGCTCCTCAGTACCTTTCTTCTCTTATCTCTCCTTACAACCCCCCTCGGGAACTCTGCTCTTCTGGCCAAGTGCTTCTATCTGTGCCCTTCTCTCCTACTGTCAACTCCAGACTTTGCTCCTTTCACCTTGCTACACCCTACACCTGGAACAAACTACCTGTGTCTGTACACCAGGCACCTTCTCTAACCCTCTTCAAATCCAAGTTGAAAGCTCACCTCTTTGCTGCTGCTTTTGGATCCTGACTCACCTGATCTCCTTTCCTTCCCCTTGTTTTACCCCTGCTTACACCTTCTGTGTTTTGTCTTGACTAGATTTTAAACTCTGATGAGCAGGGACTATCTCTTGCATTTCTGTACAGCACTGTGTATGACTGGTAGCGCTCAGTAGCAGTAGTAGGCTCTGGAGCTGAACAAATTTTCCCTCTTGCTATGGCTACCAAAAAGCCTGCAGTCTAATGGAGCCTATCACATCGCACTCAAATGAGAGAGTCACCCTCAAGGTGGCCCATTCATGAGCATTGATATATCCTCCCTGAAGAAGGCCTATTGGCTGAAACGCATAGGGGTCAATAAAAAGTTTTTTTTAAAACCTGAATTTGTTCTCCACCAGTCTTTGTACCCACTTCTCTGTTCCTAGATCATGAGAGAGTGTGTGTGTGTCTGTGTGTGTGTATTCTTAAGACAGAGGTGTGTGTATTGGGGGATGGGGTGAAGGTAAAGGTGGTTGTCAGTATTGGGGTATGTTTCTCAAGGGGATTGACAGGGCAAGATATGTATGCATATGTGTGTGTGCATGCACATCTGCATGTGTGTCGGAAGGTGTCAGGGCTGTGTGTGTGTGTGTGTACATGTATGTATGTTGAGATCTGTGTCTGTGTGCATTTGTGTGTATAAGTATGAGTGGATGTGTGTGTGTTGGGGCTCCATCTATGTGCATGCATGTGTGTGTGTCGGACTGCATGTGTGTCAGGACACTGTGTGTGTGTGTGTATGTGTATGTTATGTGTGGCTCTGGTATATAAGTTCCTCTCTTCTTTGCACTATTACTTTTCCCTGCCCTTCAGTACATTCCCTCCTGCACTCTTCCTTCTTCCTAGCCATTTAACTTTACTATCTTTAACTTTACTATATTTCCCCCTTCCTTGCCTTTCATGTCTTCTCTTTTACCCTCCCTTCATTTTCTCCTCCAACATCACCCTTCCCTTATGCTCTGCCCCCTCTGTCTCCTCCACTTCTGCTCTTTCCCTTATGTTCTGCCCCTTCTACTCTCTATCCAACACCTTCCATCAAAGTGTCCACTTCCCCTTCTCTCTAACTTATTTATTTATTTTATTTAAAAGGATTTACATACCGCCTGCTCCTGTAATCAAGGCAGTGTACACAGCAACCAATCGAATTATATTGACATTTGTGTGTGCATACAGTGTTATACAGTGAATGAGTGTGTGTGTAAGTTGGCATTGATTCATGGTGGGCTATTTACAGCGTGCACTACTTTACAATGCTATGTACATGAGAGAGAAAGGGAGGGGGGGTTGGTATGTAGTCTTGGAGCTGGCAGGCAGAGTTATATGATATCACCGTAGTGCTCAATGAAGAGCATCATCTTGAGCTGTTTCCGAAAGTCCTTGATGTCCTCTGCCGATCGTAGGTCATCAACTTCCCCTTTACCTTGATGCTCCATCTCTCTCTTATGCTTAGTATGGTATCTAAAATATGTCTTTGCCATTTATTGATTTCTGCACTTTTTTACAGTCTTGTGACAAATTATTGCAATTCACTATATATGGGCATCCCTGCAAATGATTCAAAATTGTGTAGGTGGATTGCTGATGAACTGTAACAGATATTACCCCTTATATGGAGTAATTGAACTGGTTGAAGGTTCTTTGGAATATGAAATTTATGTCATTATGCTACTGTTCTGGATACTGCATAATGAGGTCTTTTCATATATTCAGGCATGTCTTGTTTCTTATATATAGAAACATAGAAACACGATGGCAGAAAAGGATCACATGGCCTATCTACTGTAGTTTGTCCTTAAAGTAACTTGACCAAGGTCATGAAGAGTACCAGTGGGAATTGAACCCTTGATCTTCTGAGTACTAGGCAGTTGCTCAAACCACTAGGTTACCCCTCCACTATCAGTAGCTACTCTCTGGTTGATAAATGTCAGCTTATTATCCATTCCTATAGTACAACTGGTTCATTAGTCTATCATGTGGCATTAGTCTTTGTCAATTCTAACCGTATTTGTGGAAAATGATACTGGTCAAATTTCAGCTAGAATGGGATTTTTTTTAGCATTTTATAAAAATGTTGAAGCTTATTTATATAAAGGCACATTTTCAAATAATACCTGGGACTTACAAGTCAAATCATCCAAAATTACATAGGAAGGGAAAAAAAGGAAGTAGACATGTGTAAACGTGTTCTGAAATCCACATATCCCTGCCATAAAAGATAAACATTCCTATCAATGTCCCAAACAACAGGCCATGAAGAATAAAGGCCCAGACATGTGCAGGGAGATGATCGATTTCAGAAACATGCATGTGCAAAATTTTGACATGGGAGGACTCAGCAACATAGACGTGTCAGTGCCAGTATTTTGGACCATGCACATGAAAATTTTGCTGCATCCACCAATGATAAACCATTTTGCAAACAGAGAAGCATGACAGTAAACAAAGAGGCCTCGCTATTTACGTGCTATCCTTTTGTGAGGAGGGGGGGGGAGAATAATTGGGGAAATGAGGGCTGGTCGGTCAGATCTTTTCCTTATAATATGGGACCAGCATTAGGGAGAAGCAAAGGTAGAGGCAGCATTTATCAATTTAGTAGTGACAGCTGCTGAGTTATCCATTTCATTTTGGTCTTCTAAACAGCAGAAATATGTATATTTCCTTAAAAGGTAAAGAACAGGAGAGAAATTTTTGGTCCTCATAAAGCAAAACCAAAAAGGCCCCAGCCAATCTTATATCTCATTGTGCCCCAAATCCAAGTATTCATATTGTCTCTCTTGCTGCTATAGACAGTGCTATTCAGCAATGGGACCATCGGAAGTATGGAAAATGTTTCAAGAGACGGTTGATGCCAGAGGGGGGAATTAGGAATTCCATTTTTCATCAGGTAGAGTTCTGAGGGGGGAATCTTAAAAGTGCTGATGCTCAGGAGGGGGTTTGACAGGAGACCAGGGGACCACGATTGTCACTTAGGAGCTGTTTTGAGGGAACTGGATCCCACAAGGAGCCCGTCTACATGGGGGACATAGTAGCAGGTAGATAATGAGGATCTAATGCTTAAAAAACACCTGGATAAATTTGGTCAAAATATCATTGTGCCCAGGTTGGGGCATTTAACTTTCCACTCCTGAGAAAAGTCTGAACTCAGATGCCTCCACTGAGGATGGATACATTTAATCAAAGCTCCAGCAAAATTAGGTGGGTAAATTTAGCCAGGCCTAGTCGGCCTAGTTAGCTGTCAAACTCTTGCAGTTAGGTGGCTAGAGTCTTTGACCCCTTTATGTTTAGTAACAAATGCACAAATTTGTATGCCATAAATGCATACATTATATGCAGAATAGTGCTAACATCAGTAATGTACTTGCTATATAGCAAAGAGCAACTTTGTAGAGTACCTTCAAATGTGAAATGCAATGATACTCCTAGGAAAGCATATTCATTTAATATATCAATATTTATTCACATCAAAATATAAATGAACAATAAACTAAATACTGTAGTATAACTAAATCCTGTAATAATTTAACATTACAAGCGTTGTTTAGTCATAGCATGTTTTAAATAATGCTGTAGTAAAGTATTCCTGTTTGTCTTTTATTTATAGTTGGCATCATTGTTGGTCCCAGTCCAGCAAATAAATTAAATTTTTCATCTTTTATCTGGCAGGATTATATTGCATAAAGCTTTCTTTTACTCTCTGTGCTGTGCTGGTCTCTTGGACAGATGGACAGAAATCCTAACTGCCAGCAAGTGTTTCATTTGTGGCAAGAGCTCAACCTGCCCCTCTTACCTCGGGCTTTTTATGGCGTGACATAAAGAACTATCACTTACACACAGAAGAGCGAAGCAGATGTTCATCTGCCTGCTGTCTCCCCAAATGGGAAGAACTACTGACACCCATAACTGTAAGAAAAGCTGTCAAGAGGAAGTAGTGATGAGGACATGGTCTGTGACAATATGATCCTTTCTCTATGTGTAAATCATTTTGCAAAATATATGTTTTATTTTGCTGGAAAATATTATACTGAAAATTCTGATCTCCCAGTCTAGATGCCTTCAGCATCTGTTTATTTTTTTACCATGTTTCATTTGGGATATTCTGGGAGTTATTTATTAATAGTAAACATGCCCCCCCCCCCCCCAGGGCAGTTGTAAAAACGATTCAGATCATGGAAACTCCTGCAAACAAGGAAAAGCATTTTAGAATTTGAAGTTTTATATTTCAATTACATAATTAAAAAAAAAACAAAAGCTCAGTGTATCTGTTTGATGGTTGGTACACATTGCAATAAAATATCTTTATAGGGTCATATTTATATGAATTATATTTTCTCTGCATATTTGTATGCATATAGATGGGTTTTTAGGCATGCTTTGCTACGGTGAGCACCTGTTGTTGAGGGTTCCAGCAGCTGCCAAATTGCCTGTCCATACGTATGTTTGCTGGCCCATAAGTTATCATGCACAAACAAACATACATATGCTGGCTTCTCCCCCCCCCCCACCCAAGAAACCGAACAGGATCACGGTCAAATTGCTCCAGGGGGCCCATTGGAGCAGCGTCTCTTGGGAATGGAAGAAAAGAGGGCCAGGGTGCTCCACTGTGCCTGCAGGAGCAGTATCTCTCACAGGCAGAAGAGGGCCAGAGTGTTCCAGTGTACCCATGGGAGTGTGGCCCCTGTGGCAAAAAAAAAAAAAAAAGAGTAAAGCTGTGATCATGGCCAGAAGTGATGCAGGAAGAAAAGTTGGGTCTAGTGAGAGACAGAAAAGGTATTGTGGATCACCCCCCTGAACTGGAGCCTTCCCTGTGGAAGGTCCAGGATAGGCTCTCTCAAGATGACATGCTCAGGAAAAGTTTTCCCATAAATAAATGATTATGTTGATAATATTAAATTAAAATAATTTATTGAAAGGATCACTAAAAGTGGAGGAGTAGCATAATGGTTAGAATACTGGTTTGGGAACCACGGGACCAGGGTTGGTCTCCCATTAGCACTCCTTGTGGCCTTGGTTGCATGAGTGCTTGGTTTCCCAAACAAACAAAACTTTACAGTTGGCACAGTATAACTCTGTCTGTGTACGGAAAAACGAGGAAGATATTGCTGCCATGAAGACAATGATGGAAGGTTTTGTCAGTAAAGTTCAGCAAAATGAAGACCGAATTAATAACATGATTAAAGACATTATTGGTCAAAAATTGAAAGCTGAGATGTTGGAAAATCACATAAGAGATACAAATCTGTGGTTATTGAACTTTCCTAAGTACCTATGATTGCTGCAAGGGCAGTGGAGTGGAGGAGTGGCCTAGTGGTTGGGGCAAGGTACTTCAGGCTTGAAGGTCAGGGGTTCAAATCCCACTAGAGGACAGCAACCTTGGGCCAGAAGGACTGGGGTTTGAAGTCCCACAGGTTCTCCTTGTGGTCTTGGGCAAGCCACTTAACCCTCCATAGCCCATGTTCCCTGTAAAATCTCCAAGTTTATAATGCCCTGTTCAATGTAATTTCAGTTTGTTCAATGTAAACCGCACTGATGCAGAATAGCACGGTATATAAGAGAATACAAACAAACAAATGTTTAGCACATATTTATCTGAAGCCTTGGGAGTTTTGCAGGAATCCCATCCCCCCCCCCTTACTAGGATTTATTATGTACCAATGGGAAAAAGATCTGTGGGAGAGGGGGCAAAATCTCCTGATGATGGGAACCCTCCTATGGCTATTTTAAATGTTTCAGAGTTATTGGAAACATCTGTTTAAGACATAGTTATGCCTGCTACATTGGATGCATTGTCCTCCAATCGGGAGTGGCTGCTCAAATTGTATTTTAAAAAAATGGTCTGCCCTATTTAAAGGGTTCTCTGTGCGCATTTTTCCAGATTTGGCTTGGGATACACAGAGGAGAATTTTTGTTGTTGAAGCTTGGAGTGATCCATTTAGGTGGTTTGTTCATAAATTTCTGAGCAATTCTATGATAAAGTTACAATCTGTGTCTTATGTTTTCTATGAACCTTCCCAGGTGGCTGCCTTTATAAGTGCTCATCTGCCAGCTGTTACCTAGGTTACTGTGTTGTTTTATCTAATTTTGCAGTTATTAGGTAGGCTTGGTGCCTAGGCAGTTGTCTGTATTTACCTTTCATGTACTGAAGTATTTATTTCTATTGCATCCTCCTCAGGTGTTGGGCTAGAGAGATGTGAATATAGTTTGAAATTTTCTTGTATTAGTTCTGTTTCCTTAATGATTTGAATTACCTTTTCCATGTCTATTTCTCTAAGTGTTATTGCTTGAAATGTATTTATCAATAAGTGCATAAATAAAACATTTTTAAAAAATCACCTAAACACCTTTAAAAATGATCCCTACACTCTGTTTATACTCCTACCTTTTTCTTGTCCCAAACACTGCCAATTCATCCTAAATCTTTTAAACCACTTTCCCATAAAAGAAAATGTTTCCGCACCTCTGACGCCTCACCACTAACATAAATATATACCTGTGCTTCCTGACTATACCCTCCATAGCACTGAAAAATCAATGTTATACCTTTATTCCATGTTGTAGTATGTCTTTCAAATTAAAGTACTCTCTCTTAATTTTTGGGTACAAATCCCCAAACGGTCCCTCTCTAGGTCCCCTCTTACGAACCCAATCATTAAAAAAATTCCCCAAAATCCCAATTTCCCTCAGCTGAACTTCATTAAATAATCTGGACACCGTCCCTTTAAATGTAAAAATAAACACATGACCATATTTCCTAAAGTCCCTTTATTTAAACCCTATATTCGGGGGTGGAGCCCGATGCCGAACAGGACGGTCGCATAGCGCGGAGGCTCTGCAGAGATCTGTCAATAATCCTGAAAAATTGCAGTGCATAATGAAGCTACTACGCTGGATCGAGTCACAGTGAACCCAAGGGATGGTGGGACCTAAGCTAGTTCGGTTAGACTACTCGGGCGCGCAGAGTAGCAGAGCAAAAAGGTCCAAGATGGAATCCCTCTCCCCACAAAAGATGGCGGCTGCACATGAAGGGCCCGAGGCCTTGCAGGAACTCCTTGCAGAGATCCGCGGAGTCAAGGAGCTGGTCAAAGCCAACGGAGAATCCCTGAGCACAGTTCACGAGGAAATCAGTGCTCTGAGGAGCAAAATAGAGGGAATTTCCCTCCGGCAAGAAAAAGTGGAGGGAATCCTGGCAGCACACGGGGCACGTCTGGAAAAAGTGGACAAAATGGAGAAGCAGCTCCGTGCACTACAGAGGGAAGTAGAAGACAGCAATAACCACCCCAACGGAATAATGTGCGGTTGGTCGGGGTTCCGGAGGGAACAGAAGGTAAAGGCATAATATCCTTTCTGGGTAAACTGATCCCCTCGATACTCAAGCTTAATTTCAAGAGGCCATTTGAAATAGATCGTGCCAATTGGGTTCCCTCACAATCAATTCCACATAGCAGGATGTCGAGGCCTATCATATTCCGGATCCTCTGATACCAGCAAGTGGCCCAGATCATGGAAGCGGCACGTGTGCGTGGGCCTCTGGAATTTGAGGGCCACAAGCTGTCTCTTTATCCTGATTTTGCCAAGAGTACCGTGGACCGGAGGAAAAAATTTCTGGCACTCAGACCACGCCTGCAAGGACTTCAGACGGGGTAAGGTCTCATGTATCCGGTGAGGATGCGCGTCACTTTGCATAACCAGACTAAAACATTTGATGACCCTGAGGCTCTTCATTTATACCTGGAAGAAAAAGAATCGATACAGATGCGCTGAGGATCCAGGAAAAGGAAAACAAGAAGGGGAGAGGGGGGAGAAAAAAAAACGAAGTGCCAGCTTGCTGTGGAGCGCCGGTAGGGAAAAATTGCTGAGCGAAGATCATGAACATTCAGTTGAGTAATAAAATAAAGAGACTATAATGTTGTTGTTAAAAAGTAGAAGTCATATGATGTAATGCAGCGAGGGCTGATGAAAGCCCAGAGGAGAAAAAAGAAGCTGTTTTTCAGAGAAAAAAAGATGTGCACAAGTTGCAATATTCACAGGAACCAGCTAGAGGGAGCAGGGGGGCATTCAGAGAGACTGAAGGGCCATGCCCAGCTGGTCACGAGGAACTGACAACCAGCTCCCAATCCTCAAAGGCAGGAGTGCTTTATAAGGGGAGAGTGGAAGACTGGAGGGGAAGGAGGTTGAAGTGGAAACCTGATTTCTCTGGAGCTAGAGAATCACCAGGAGTGAGAGGTGACTCACCAGGAGCTGAGGAAGGATCTAAGGAGGGACCAGCTCAAGATAGAGAGAGAGCTGTTTGCCCGAAGAGGCAAAAGCACTGTACTAATTGCAAGCAGAAGCCAAAGGAGAATCAGCTGGAGAAGCTAAGCCATGCTGAGCAGGAAAGCCAGGAGCTGGGCTTACGCAGAAGCAGGCGCTTACCAGGAGAATGGGTTCAAAGGCTGCAAGGAAAACCAAACTTTCAAAGAAAAGGATTTCATCAAGCTGCTGACTGTGAGAGGCAAACAATTGAAGAAAGCCATTTACCTGCTTGTTGCTGCAATACAAGGTATGATAAATATATGCCTATGAAGAAAGCTATAAATGTTAAAGACTCTGGTAAAGCTGCTATAAAACCTCTAAGAAGAGAGAACACATTTAATCCTAATACAGCACGTGGCCGACGCCCTAGGCTAGGCCAAGGACATTGGCAAGTACTGCAAGAGATATACAAAACCCCTGGAGGTGTTTCCCAAGAAACTAGGGATACAGAGTCAGACATATCTGATTATGAGCCAATGCAAGTGGAACTGGCAGGAGAATTATCAGACCAGGAAATGGATTGTACTCTCTGTGTATCTGGTAGCATAGAGTATTTGCCAGACTTGTGAATTGCTTGAATTGCTAACCGAGCATTCTTTAATTGACTAAGCACTGCTATTCCTGTGAAATTCAACAGTTTTGCTTTAAACCCTGAGTTTTCTTTCTTACCTGAATTAAGGACATTTACTTTGAATTGTAACCCAACAATTGGAACCACTGTGTAAAGGGAATAAAAGCCTTCTTTTTCCCACCACTCTGCTTTATTGGTTTCTTTAAAGATTGGAGCTAAAAACTACAAGGACCAAGTGCCTTTTGGCCCTTAAAAGAGGGAGGAGTGGTCTAGTGGTTAGGACAAGGTACTTTAGGCCGGAGGGCCGGGGTTTCAAGTCCCACCTGGGGACAGCAATCTCAGGCCGGAGGGACTGGGATTTCTAGTCCTATAGGTACTCCTTGTGGTCTTGGGCAAGCCACTTAACCCTCCATTGCCCATGTTCCCTGTAAGTATTAACGTATGTGTGTCATATCCCCTCGTGTTAAATGTATCCCCCAATTGACCGCTTTGACCCGGTGAAAAGCTGAATATAAATACAGCTAAATAAAAAAATAAAAAAAAAAACGACTCTCCTATCTTAATATTAAAATTTTTATGTCCCACCTGCCCTGGCGTACACTGGCCACCAGGGAGGCGTGCCGACAATGAATGGGGTGTGCAACACTGTTAGTGGGTTAAAGTAGGATGTGTCAATATGTATTAGAATACTGCGGGGAGAAAAGAGGGGCCCTATTAATGTGGGCAAACTGTGACATTCGAGCAGAGGTGCATGCAACTGAACCAATTGTGTAAATGGCAGGTCTCTAGCCTGCCCTGTCAGTTCGAGCTTACCAATAGATTGTAGGGATAAAGCTTCTCCTCTATGACACGTAAGGATAAGACGTGCCTGGGGTAAAAAGGTGCTAAGAATGCTAAAAACGGATATAAATAGGTGCCAATGGTATGAGAATCCTAATTCTTAAACCCAAACAGTGCTCCCCACACTATACTACAGTCCCCTATAAGGGTAACACTAATTATCTATTTATAATTTGTTGTTGGAAATCACACCATAAAGAACCAATTTCTGATTTCTTCTCGCGGTGTGTAATTCCTTTTTATTCTTAAAAAGGGAAGTAACCCTTAATTAATACCAAGGAACCCCATCTCCTTAGTATCATCCAACCGGTATTGAGAATCCTCAAAATTCAATAATTAAATAAATCAGAGGAACTACTTAGCTGTTGATGAACAATCTTCATAGGAGAAGAAAGAAAGAAGATGGCCTTCCGCAGATAATCAACCCAAAAGAACAGCGGAGGCAATGAGCACGGCCTACCAAAATAATAAGTAAAATTCTTTATTAAGGACCCAACTGTACAAGTTTCGGCCGAAGCCTCCGTCAGGGGTCTAAAAAACATAAACATATAACATAAACATGAACATCATTACATATTAAAAAATGAAATTAAATATCATTACATGTAAAATTTAAAATAAAAAGGACTATATAAAATATCTGAACATTACCAAAACACCACATAGAGGGTGTGAGGAACACGTCTATGGGATGAAGATACCACTCTTCCCAATCTAGAATATGATGGAAATGCAAAATGTAACAAAAAGCATTAGTCTACATAAAATTAAAATAAATCATACATATACAACAACATCACAATAAGGGGCATATACAGATGTTAAACAACTTCATAAAATGCAAACTATATGTATTAAGAAATGTATGTGTGTATATGTGTAAAGCGCTGTTCTTTTGGGTTGGGTTGCTTAAAGAGCCAAGAGGATCTGAAGGCTTGAAACGCAATGTTGGGTTACCCTATATCCGTGATTGTTCGCGGGACTGTTGCTTTTCCATTGGTCTTGAGGAGGACTAACTGTTTTAAAACCATCTTGGAATCCCTGAAGTAATACAGGGAGAATATTGGATATCCTGTTTGGTTATGAAGATTGTTCATCAACAGCTAAGTAGTTCCTCTGATTTATTTAATTATTGAATTTTGAGGATTCTCAATACCGGTTGGATGATACTAAGGAGATGGGGTACCTTGGTATTAATTAAGGGTTAATTCCCTTTTTAAGAATAAAAAGGAATTACACACCGCGAGAAGAAATCAGAAATTGGTTCTTTATGGTGTGATTTCCAACAAAACATTATAAATAGATAATTAGTGTTACCCTTATAGGGGAATGTAAAATGGTATGAGAATGGCAAAAGCGGGTCCCTCATAGGCCATAGCTCTCAGGGCATGCATGGAGGGGTAAATGGAACTGACCCCATGGAGTACATGTTAAACAAAAATGAAAATGGCCCCCTGTAAAGTCTTGTCAATGAATGTCAAGGGGATAAATAATCCGGTCAAAAGGAAAAGAATTATTGAGAATGCATGGCATGAGAAAGCTGACGTCTTGCTACTGCAAGAACCACATTTAAATCAAAGGGAGTCATTAAAACTTGGTATAAAGCCCTATGTTGTAGCTGCCTATTCCGTGGCAACTAAGAAAAGAAATGGGGTAGCCATATTGGTGAGAAAATCCATGAGTGCTAATATCCTGCAAACTAGCTCTGACGCAGAAGGAAGATGGTCCAGGGCCTTGCTTAAGGTGGGAGGTCTAGAGGTGGTTATCATATGCTTATATGCCCACAATGTAGATAGCCCAGAATTTTTTACTGCGGTAGCAAAGGAAGCGCACATGGTTGCAGGGACACCATTGATCATAGGGGGGGACTTTAACCAGACAAATGACCCTTTGGTCGATAGGAAGCCACCTCAGACCTCTAAACCCTCCAAAGGGCACCTAGTACTTGCTTCCTTTATCAGAGAGATGGCACTGGTGGACATTTGGAGTTTACATCATCCCTCAGAGTTAGAGTTCACTTACTTTTCACCCCCACATCAATCACAGTCAAGAATAGATTTTTTTTCTAGTATCCAAAGTACTAGTCCCAAACATAGGGGCGACACACATACACCCAGCACATGTGTCTGACCATACGGCCATCTCTTTGGAGATGCAAGATGACGGGGTGCGAGCAAATCCCACAGAATGGTTTTTCAATAGAGCTCTCCTTGACAGCCTGGACTTCCACATAGATATTAAAGCTGCTATTGCAGAGCATTTTCAATTTAATTCTCCACAGGCCATCTCAGGCTGGGCCTGGTGGGAGGGATTTAAGGCGGCAGTAAGAGCGGTCATAACCAGTCTTAGCATCCGTCAGGCGAGACAGCATAAGCAACAACTAGTAGCTCTTGAACAGCAGATAAATGTTGGTGAGCGTATGCTATGCCAGTGAACAGACCCATGCATATTACTGAGGCTGCAACGGTTAAGATTTAAATTTAATGCGATATTGGCAACTGAAGACTCTCAAAGTATTAAGGCACAGCAAAGTGTCTACTATCGGGAAGGAAATAGAGCCGGTAGGCTGTTGGCCAGTACCCTAAAGGGAAGGAGGGAGGCTAAAAGGGTAACAGCTCTCCGAGACCCGCAGGCACAAGGCATGGTGGTCAGAGACTCGGAGATCGCTGAAATTTTTAGAGTTTTTTACACTTAGCTATACGAGTTGGAGCGAGAATTCTCACAAGACAAATTTGAAGAGCTGGTCTCTGGAATACAGCAACCGACCTTGAGTGAAGAGGCGAGGGAGGAACTAGATAGGCCCTTCTCGGAGGATGAAATCAGCCAGGCGATAGCCTCATTGGCTAACGGCAAAGCTGCGGGCCCTGATGGACTCCCAGCTGAATTCTTTAAAGCTTTTGCTAAAGAGTTGGCCCCCTATCTAAGCCAATATTTTTCATGCTGGTAGAGGCAAAGCCGCAAGTCGGCTCCTTTGCTGCGGCGAATGTGGTCTTTGAATGTGGTCTTTGAAAAAGCTGCAGACTCGCAGCTGGCGACTAGCTATCGACCCATATCCCTGTTAAACGTGGACTACAAGATTTATGCGACCGTTTTAGTGGCCCGATTGTCGTGAAAGATGCCCTTACTAATCCATCCAGATCAATGTGGTTTCACAGAGGGTAGGTCAACGGCCGACAATGCAAGAATCCTATTTCACATCCTGGTCGGCGCAGAAGAGACGACAAAGCCCCTAGTAGGCCTATCCCTTGACACTGAAAAGGCTTTCGACCAGCTGGAATGGCCCTTTTTTTTTCAGCCCTCAAATGGTTTGGCTTTGGGGCAGGCTTTCTCCGCTTTCTTGAGGTTATGTACCCTCAACCCATTGCAAACATCTGTGTAAATGGAACGAAATCTCAGCCAGTAAAACTAGGACGTGGTACATGCCAGGGCTGCCCTATATCTCCCATGTTATTCAATCTAGCGTTAGAGCCACTAGCCCTCATTATCTGGCAATGTCCGGAGATCCGAGGGGCATCAATCGCTGGAATAGAAGTTAAGTTGTCGGCATATGCCGATGATCTTCTTTTGTTTGTCTCCCCTGAGTCGGTCCCCAAGGTGCTGGATCAAATAGACCGCTATTTGCTGCTCTCAGGGTGCAAAATTAATTGGACAAAATCAGTCGCCTTCCCTTTAAACTACTGGGTACATAAGGAAGACATGCGCGACTTCCCGTTTGTCTGGGAGTCCAACATGGTAAAGTACTTGGGAGTGCACTACCGCTATCCCTTTGAAGAAACTGTCCGTTTTAATGCCGAAGCTGTAGTAGCAATTGCCCGAGATATGACCACCAAATGGTCCCCCTTAGTGATGTCCTGGTGGAGCTGTCTGGAGACTATAAAAATGATGATAGTCCCAAAGATCAACTATATTTTAGAGATGATTCCCTGTCTGATGCCAATACAAACATATCAGCAGATAGAGCGTACATTGAGTCAGTTTTTATGGAAGAACAAAACGCCGAGAATAGTGCGTTAGAAGCTTAAACTTAGTCGCGAGGAGGGTGGTGTCACATTCCCCGATTTCCAATCCTATCATAGAGCATTCTTACTAAAGCAGGAGTCAAGATGGCTAGAATGCCAATCGGTAGGTAGACTGATATAGTTAGAAGTGGAGGAGAAATTATTAGCTCTGATACCAATGGTATGCCTTCCGGCTAAGCAGCTAACGCAGAGTGCTCATTGTCCCCAGATGATAACCGATACACTTATGGCTTTTCGGATTCTCATTCATGCCTGTGGCCCAGATATGTGTCCCCCAGCCCGGCTACCATTGTGGTAGAATCCCCTATTCAAAATCCAGAAGAAACCCGTAGCCTGGAGCCAATGGTATTTAAGAGGAGTCTGGAGCTTCTGTCAATTAATTAGGGGTAATAAGTGGAAAGAATATAGTGAACTGCAGCAAGAATTTGGTCTCCCATCTAAGTTATACTTTCAATGGCTGCAACTCTGGCACTGCATTGAAAGCGCCAAGGTAGAACCCAAGAGTGGGACAGGAAAGAGCGGTGTGGTAGTGGTAGCTCAGGAGATCGCACAAACAGCGGGTGTGGCTTCGCTCTTTTACAAGAAGCTGAGCCAGACCCGTATTCCACAGACATGAGGAATTCAGAAAGTGTGGGAGCAGGATACCAGAATCACTCTCTCCATGCAGCAGTGGAGGATATTCTGGCGCAAACAAGTAAGAGTCTCGAAATCAGCTTTGGTTACTCAGGCTCTTTTCTTTTTCGCGCATAAGGGCTTCTATACACCAGTCAAAATGGTGAGATGGGACAAGAGTACCAGTAAACTCTGCTGGACATGCAATAGCAATATTGGTACTTTTGCCCATATTACCTATGAGTGTCCAGGAATACAGACTTTCTGGGAGCAGGTATGGGCCCAGATACAAATCATTCTTAAATTTAAGGAACCCCTCACCTGGCGCATCATAGGCTTTAGGTCGGCAGCAAAGCTCCCATCCTTACCTAAAGAGGGCTATTTCTTGCTGGATTTCATGATGGGGCTGGCAATACACCTAATTGTGCTTAACTGGAAGTGTACTGCTAACCTTAATGTGCAGGCATGGTGGAATCAAGTGTGTCTGTATAGCAAGTATGAACAAATGTCCAGGAAGGCCATGCCACTGGAAAAATGTAGCAGCCTCAAGTGGAAAATGTTAAATGACTTTGTGAACGTAGCTCGCATTAATGGGGGAACAGCGTAGATTTGATTGGATACCAATGTGTGCCTATGCTAAAGATGGCCTTGATAGCCTGTAGAATTGCCTAGCAATGTCATTCTCTGTGCGCTAGACGTGTCCTGGAGGAGTGGGCAGGGGGATGGGGGATGGATGGGATTTGCTTTGTTATGTAAAGTTTGGTGTTGATGCAATTGTTTGAATGTATACTGAAAATGAAAAGGTCTGTTAAAAAAAACAACCCTATATTCAAGCCCCACTTACTTTTACATTTTTTCCTATCTTTATATTTAATGGTGCGGTCCCTTTAAATACATCAGAGCTTCAGTAGAACACAGCCCTGGAGCTTCTGTCAGCATCATTATGATTATGACAAATAAAAACCTAAAAGCCAAAAAAATACTAGCTAATTCAAACAACAACATGGACACGCTCATAATAAAAATAGATCACCTCAGAATCTGTTTAATTTATAGACCCCCCAACCAAAATGCTGATAGCCTCCAATCATTAATTGAACTCCTCAACTTATCTTCAGAACAGAGTCCTCTAATTGTCCTAGGTGATTTCAACCTTCCCTCACTACCAACGAATGATTCTAACCTCTTTCTTGAAACAATTCAAGATCTCGACTACCATCAAGTAATAAACATACCTACCCACACCAAGGGTGGTACCCTTGATCTAGTACTACTACCTAACTTATGCTTTAAACTGTTTAATCCAGACTCTATAGAATGCTCTCAAATACCGTGGTCTGATCATCACCTTATCAAACTAAATCTCAATTACAATACCATCGACACCATAAAACACAAAAGAAATGACCATACAATTAAATTTAAAAAATTTAACGAAACTGAATTTCTGGATGCCACAATCCCTCTCCTTGATCCTTCTCCAACAACCCTGGATGAAGCAGTCAAAAACTGGCATACTACCATAAACAATGCAGCCCAAATACATCAAACTAATAAAAAACCAACCCACTCAAAAACCAACGGCACACCATGGTTTAATAGCACTTTAAAGCAAATGAAAAGAGAGCTAAGAAAACTAGAACATAAATGGCGCAAAACCAAATCCACTATTGAGAAAGAAATATATTACAACCACCTCAAAAACTATAAAGATGCCATAGATAACTCAAAGAAAAATTACTATGCTGCAATCCTATCAAAATCATATAACAGACCAAGAGAACTATTTTCCATAATTACCAACCTAACAACCAACCCTCAAGATTCTAACAAGGAAATCACTGACATCTCTGCACAAACTCTAGCCAATTATTATCAAAACAAATCAAAACACTCACCAATGACCTTAGATCCTATCTACAAACCTCTCCATATGCTAAATGAATGGCCAGAATTTTACCCTTTATCCAAAATATCATTAAAGAATATCATTATCAATCTTAACACCACAACATCCTATCTAGACCCTTGTCCAGTAACCTGGATAAAAAACACACTACCAACACTTCTTTCATTCATACTTCCTATGGTCAATTTATCACTACTCCAAGGTTACCTCCCACCCACCCTTAAACAAGTACAAATCAGACCAATCCTGAAGAATAATACACTTGACAAAACCTCCCCAAAATCTTACCGACCTATCTCAAGTATACCATTCTTAGCAAAAGTCATCGAAAAAACTGTACAAATACAAACACAAGAATTTCTTGACTCATCCTACCCGCTAGACGACCAACAATATGGATTTCGCCCCAAGCATGGAGTTGAAACACTCCTGACTGTTTTTACCAATACACTACTAAGAGGAATAGACAACCACAAAAAAGCTTTTATCCTCTTATTTATTGACATATCAGCCGCTTTCGATAGTGTTAACCATTCAATAATGCTTAACTACTTAAGACACATAGGAATATACTCTACAGTTCACAAATGGTTCACCTCTTATCTGAGCAATAGAACGCAAAATGTTAGAATAAGCAATCAAACTTCTGAATCATATAAATTTGAAACAGGATTACCACAGGGCTCAGCGCTTTCAGCTCTACTATTTAATATATACATAAAACCAGTTTGCAATATCTTTAAGAAATATGGTGTACTCTATCATCTATATGCAGATGATATTATGATGTACATCCCATTCACTATCCCTAACATACCGTTGCAACTCCTTTCGGATTGTTTTAATGAAATAACATTATGGCTAAATGCCCACAATCTCCTAATAAACCATTCAAAAACTGAAGTGCTAATAGTCACCAAAAACCAAGATTATACCCCACCAACACATATAACACTTCAAAACCAAGAAATTAAAATAAAGAATGAAGTGAGATACTTAGGAGTCATTTTAGACAAACATCTCTCTCTAGATACCCATATCAGAAACACCACAAAGAAAATTTACTACAAACTTAAAATACTTAAACAACTTAGACCTCTTGTTTACATACATGATTTTATCAGTATAATCCAAGCCACTATAACCCCCCACTTTGATTTTGCGAACCTTATATTATTAGGTACATCAAAACAAAACATCAAAAGACTGCAACTCGCACAAAACTCAGCAGCTAGGATTATAACAAAAACACACTCTCATCAACATATAACACCAATTCTAGCATCCCTTCACTGGCTTCCAATTCAAAACCGAATAACATATAAAACACTAATAACAGTATTTAAATCACTATTTGATTTGACACCATCTACTTTAAGTAACTTAATTACCAAAGAACATCCAAAACCTACTCAAAGAAAAAATCAACTAAACAAACTTAAAACCCCCATAGATTTCATAAAAACAAATAAATCAACAAACAACAGAGCGTTCTCACATGCAGCCCCAACAGCCTGGAATTCCCTCCCTGTTGAACTAAGAATATTAACAGAGATTAATGAATTCCGAAAAAAACTGAAAACACACCTCTTTACAATGCACTACAACACTATAGAACAGCCATCAAAAGAATTAGACAAAGGCTAAACAGTTTTATCTACATCTCACTATAACAGAAAAGAAAACCTGCCCTATCTGCATCTGTACTACTCATAATGATTATATCCCACATAACTTGTATATGTATTTAATAATATAATGTTAATGTACATAATGTATATAGTGTTGCACTGTTCAGTGCTATCTGTTCAACATTTCTGTTTACTGTACATTGGTTATAGTTATATGACGTTATATGTAAAACAAATCCATGATTTGTTGCCTGTTGTTATTTGTGAACCGCAGCTGATCTTAGGAAGCTGCGGTATATAAGAGATTGTTAAATAAATAAATAAATAAATCATGGTTTCATTGGGCGAAGAGCTGTTGCTATTGACTCCTCCCTGAAGGAAGAAAACAGCAGGGGAATCCTCTACACTGGGTCCGTGGCACCCTGGGACATCAAAGGACCCAGTGGGCAAAAGGTGCAATCCACCACCTTCCAGAAAACACATATAGGCACCCCAAACCCCATATTATACCCACACATACACACACACAGATGGGCACCCAGCCCCTGTACCATACACACACAAACACGCACACACAGCACTAGATCTACACCTGTGAGTATTAATCTTATGAAACAAACTCTAAATCTTGGGGAAAAAGGGAATTCTTTGGGTTAAAACTTCTAGATCTGTGTATTTTAGAATTCAGTGTTTTTGCTGAGTCAGCCAGATCTTAGAACCACCAGAGAGCTTTGTATTTAAGTCAAAGCAGAGTATAGCATAGCATAGCATAGAAAGTAAATTAAGAGTAATTAAACTCTGAAATTTGTTTCTAAACAGCTTTTGAAATCAATCAAAACAGAGAATAGCTCAAACATAGAAAGTTAAATAAATAGCTACTGAAATAAAGCTGTTTCTAGAGAGCTTTTTATCTAAATCAAATCAGAGCATAGCTTAGCATACAGGTAGAATAGTCCTGAGTAGGAAGAAATAAACTTATTTCTAGTGACCTTTATAAAGAGGCCTTCTAGTTAGGAGGCAAAAGATCTGTGAAGATGTCTTGAATAGATGTTAAAGGCAAGTGACAGATCAAAGGGGCAATTTAAAAGGCCCCTTCTATCAAACCAAGGGCTGTGTGAATCACCTAGGAAATTGGCAAGCCTTTACATTAGAGGCAAGCAAACTTTTAATAGATCTTCTTTCTCCACCTCCATTCCCAACTCCCACCTGCCCCTGGGTTAATTGTAGCTTTATAGACTCTTAAAAATCTTAAAGGGAAGGAGGTGCACATATTCACTCTCAGATGCAGCTGTTTATCCTCATCAGGCATACATTAAGGAACTGAGATTAATTAATCTTGAGGTAAATGGTCCATCAAACATATTAGATATAGTTTTATTAGTATATGTATCCCCAGCATATCTACGTAAGTAAACAACTTAAACACTTAAACACCTTAAAACTAAAATGCAGACAGCAGTCCAGCAGTGAGATGGGGCTTTCCAGTTTTTTGCATTGATTGTCACATGTTTGATTTTCTCACACTAGGTACAAGGAGCTCTTTGCTCTCATGGAACGAGTCCGATCTCTGGAGGCTAGAGTAGCAGACATGGAGGACATAGGGAAGACAGAGAGGTACATAGACGAGACCTACAGGAACGCAGTACTGAAGTCCCACCTCCAGTCTGACAGCATCCCTGTTGCCATGGAGGAGAGAGGCCACATGGTGAGAGATCATCAACCTGGTGTAGCAGGAAGTGATCCTGTAGCTAGGACCTGTCCTCCAGGTGATGTAAACCCTCTTGCACTGAGGGGGTTTCTCCAAGGCCATGTGCCCATGAGGGAAGGCTTTGGACAGCCATTATAGTTGGTGATTTGATTAGTAGGCATGTAGATAGCTGGGTGGCTGGTGGACATTAGGATCACCTGGTAACATGCTTGCCTGGTGTGAAGGTAGTGGACCTCACACAGTAGCTAGACAAGGTCTTAGATAGTGTTGGGAAGGAATCTGCTGTCTTGGTACATGTTGGTACCAATGACAATGGAAAAGTGTGAGAGGGAGGTTCTGGAGGCCAAATTTGGCTTTGAGATAGGAAGTTGAAATCGAGAATGTCCAGGGTAGCATTTTCTGAAATGCTTCCCATTCCACGTGAAGGACCAAAAGGTAGACAGAGTTCTGGAGTCTCAATGTGTGGATGAGGCAATGGTGCAAGGATGGAGGTTTTGAATTTGTTAGGAACTGGGAAACATTCTGGGAATGGAGGGGCTTTTCTGAAGGGATGGGCTCCACCTTAACTGGAATGGAACCAGGCTGCTGGCATTAACCTTTAAAAAGGAGATAGAGCAGCTTTTAAACTAGATAATAGGGGAAAGCTGAGTCACCTAAGAGTACAAGGTTCAGAAGGATGTATCCTTGAAGGATTCTAGCAGAAGACTGAAGTTAGGGCATATCAACAGAGAGGTTCCAATGACCTTAAGTACAGAACAGACAGAATCTAAAGATTCCAAATTAAACCTGCCTACTGATAACTGGATTAATATGAATAAAATACAGCCTCTAAAATGCTTGTATGCAAATGCTAGAAGTCTAAAAATAAGATGGGAGAGTTAGAATGTATAGCACTAAATGAGAAGTTTGATATGATTGGTATCTCAGAGACCTGGTGGAAGGAGGACAACCAGTGGGACACTGTGATACCTGGGTACAAATTATATTGCAATGATATAGTAAATCAAATTGGTGGAGGCGTTGCACTCCATGTTAGAGAGGGCATTGAGTCATTCAGGATTAAAGTTTTGCAGGAAACAAAATGCACTGTAGAATCTCTATGGAATGAAATTCCATGTAAAAAGGTGAAGGCAATGGCAGAGAGGGTGTACTATCAACCGCCTGGCCAGAATGAACAAATAGATGATGAAATCAGGGAAGCTAACAATATTTACAGCATAGTAATTATAATCGGTGATTTCAATTATCTCGGTATTGACTGGGTCAGTGTCACAGCAGGACTTGATAAGGATATACATTTCTAGATGAAATAAATGACTGCTTCTTGGAGCAGCTGGTTCATGAACCAACAAGAAAGGAAGACATCTTGGACCTAGTCCTTAGTGGAACACAGGACCTGGTGCAAGAGGTAAGGGTGTTGGGGCCACTTGGCAAAAGTGATCATAGCATGATCACGTTTGATTTAATAAATGGAGGCAGGACTGCAAGGAAATCCATAGTACCACCTTTTGAGTTTCAAAAGGGAGACTATGATAAAATGAGGTCAACAGTTAAGAAAAAACTAAAAGGAACAGCTGCAAAGGTTAAAGATTTACATCAAGCATGGGTGTTGTTTAAAAATTCTATCTTGGAAACCTAGACTGGCTGTATTCCATGCTTTAAGAAAAATGGAAGGAAGTCCAAAAAACTGCCAGCATGGTTTAAAGGTGAAGTCAGAGAGGCTGTTTTATTTATTTATTTATTATTATATTTATTTATTACAGGCTCTTATATACCGCTCTATTCAGAATCAGCGCGGTTCACAATATAACAACATACCATAACAACAAACTGTTAGGTTTTACAGAGAACAAGGTCAGAGAACTTGGATAAAACATGGGACGTCATTGCTGCAACTATTTACAAGAGTATTTACAAGAGTATTTACAAGTATACATAACAGGATTTGTTCTTGCATCTATCAGGAAATGGAAAAAGGAGCAAAATGACAAAAACTGGAAACAACATAAGCACTGGCAAGTTAGATGCAAGGCACTGATAGGGCAGGCAAAGAGAGAATTAGAAAAGAAGCTTGCTGTGGTAGCAAAAATGCATAATAAAAACTTTTTCAAGTACAGTGTACATTCATAACAAAAAAATCCCGTGAGAGCATCAGTTGAACTATTGGATGATAGAAGGGTAAAAAGGGCACTAAGAGGGGACAAGGCCATAGCGGAAATAATGAATGAACATTGGTCTTTACTGAAAAAGATGTAGGGAACTTACCAATGACTGAAATGATATTTAAAGCTGATGCAGCAGAAGAATTGAAAGAAATATTGATAAATCAGGAAGATGTATTACAGCTATTTGATAAACTAAAGAGTAGCAAATCACCTGGACCGGATAGTATACATCCAAAGGTGTTGAAAAAAACTGAAATATGAGATTGCAGACCTACAATTACTAATCTGTGAACTACCATTAAAATCATCTGTAATACCTGAAGATTGGAGGATGGTGAATGTAACGCCAATTTTTAAAAAGAGTCACAGGGGTGATCTAGGAAACTACAGACCGGTGAGCCTGACATTAGTACAGGGAAAAATGGTAGAAACCATTATTGAGAACAAATTTCTGAACATGTAGATCAGGGGTGGGGAACCCTGGTCCTGGAGAGCCGCAGACCAGTCAGGTTTTCGGGATATCTCTAATGAATATGCATGAGATATATATGCATTAGAGATATCCTGCCAACCTGACTGGTTTGTGGCCCTCCAGGGCTGGATTTGGAGACCCCTGCCTTACACCTCTGTCATTTAAGATTGTGAGTGGGCAAGGTGCAGATGTCCAAGACATCAAAAAGGTTAGATAGAATGTGTCACATTCCTCCTCACTTCTCACCACCACCAAAATATTGGGCTATGTTTACTAAATCGCGTTAGTGCAGTTCACGGTAGGAGCCGCGGTAGTGAAAGAAACCCCAAATAAGGACATGGGCGGTACATCATTACCACTACCGCGCGTTAGCAAAATTAACGAGCGCTACCGGGCGCCGTGCCACGTTACTGCGCGTTAATCATAAGAAGACGTATAGACACAAAGCACTGAAACAGAGCTGTAGCACAATGGTTACGGTACTGACCGCTGTTACAGGCAGCATGGGTTCGAGCCCCCAGTGTGCCTAACACAGAAGGCTGTCTCAGGCATCACCCTGTACATTACAGAAGGAAAGAGGAGGCATGCTTTTCGTTACGCTGAGTATTGGTGTCAGAAGAACACCCTCGGAATGTGCCTAGCCACGTACGTTGGTATGTGCGTAGCGACGCGCGTACATTTGTGCGTGGGTACGTGCTTGTTTACGTGCGTGGGTACGTGTGTTTTTACCAGTGTGGGCATCTTATATTACAGACTTTGTAGGGTGTCCTGCACCTATGCATTATGCTAACAGATGTACATGTGATGGCCAATGGTTTATCAGAGCCTGTGAGCAGGTGCTGGTGTTTCACAGGGTTGGATTGGGCCAGTCACACCCATGATGCACTGCACATGCAAAGCAGCTGTCCACAGATACACACCATGGGGAATGCACCCCCACAGCACCTCGGCCTGGTAGGGGGTACCGACTGTGTGTTGTACTGGCACAGAGCAGCTACACACCGTCACATTGTGCGGGTACTGTGCTCACCCTGAGGGTGCAGTGAGGCGCCCAGCACTAGGTCCACAGCACCGGCCATGGCGCAGGTCCAAAGCAGTGTTACTGTGTGAGATAGGTAGTGTCTGCAGGAACACCTTGGACATCTCTGTCTGTTTCAGTCAGGTACAGCCCCCATGCACCACCACCACCACACCCCTCCCCCAGGGCTGAGGGAGGCAAACAGGGTCTCCTATCAAAGGATCCACAGTCTACCGTGCTGCAACGGTGGCAGTAGAGGGAAACATGAACCCTAATCCTGCTGGGGAACAGACACCCCACAGGGCAGTCAATGCAGCTCTGTACACAGCCATAACACAATAGCAGACAGACATTAGGCCTGGATATGGTATGCTGCACCCCACCACTATCTGATATTCCCCTGGTGCAAGCCATCAGCCACTGCACCCTGCAAGCCACTCCATCACAACACCTACCAGCTGCAAACAGTCTGCTAGTGCCCAGTGGAGATGCCTGCACCCAGAACTGGGATGTCAGCATACACAGCAAGCAGATACATCAGTGACTGGGCCCCAGACGGAAACCCATATGTATCACATGAGAGAAATACTAGATAGCACAATGGGAGTGCCTAGCCATGCTGTGGTCACTGCACAATCAGGGTGAGAGTGATCTCTCAGCAGGATATACTGAGGTCACCCTGTCTGTGTAGTTGGTGGCCGGGCACTACAATGTGCCTGTCACTGCCCTATGCCCTGTGCAGATGCACCCTGGCCAGGCCACCCTGTCCGGCCTATACCCATGGTACCTTGCTCCTCATTATGCACATTGGCAGCCCAATACTGGCAACAGTGCTGGCAGTGTGGGCTGTTGAAGGTGTTTGCAGCCACCACACACTGGATAGACAGACAGCCACCCCCACACCTATGCCAGCATTGTGCTACTATAGAGGTGGTCAGCAGCCATACCCACCACACCAGTCCTGGGCATAGTACAGGCATGGATATGGTACACGAGACTGTTGGGGGGTCACTCCCCAGGGTGGTGAACACTGTCAGAGACCAGACCTGCAGCACACACCGCAGACATCAGAATGATTGTTATGGTGGAGCTCAATGAGCAAAATGTGCTTAACGTAGGAATTGATATCTGCCAGTTATCAGAGGAAACGTTTGATAGCTGTGTACCATATACCCAGGTGTAGGGTGGCATTGCTAAGGTATGCAACTGCTAGTATTGGGAGATACAGGCAGGGCCCAATGTCTTGCCTCTCCAGCTGGCATTGGCCAATGGGGCCTGTGGGTGGGTGTGTGGCCCTGTTGGCTGCTGCTTTACGGCAGAGTTCCCCAACTCCAGTCCTGGTGTTCCACACACTGTTCGGGTTTTCATGCTGTCTCTCATAAATATGCATGAGCTACATCTGCATACCATGGGGGTGGTGCATAGCTATGCAGCACAGGCATCTTTATTAGAGGCAGCATGACACCGGAATGTTGTGGGGCCCTCCAGGACTGCATTTGCGGGACTCTGCTATAGGTAATGTGCCTGTTTCTGGTGTCTGTGTTTGGTGTGGTAAAATATAGGCCATGCGTATGTTCTCTGCACTACAGGAGTGTCTTTACTATCACTGTTTAGTGGTGGGTAAAACTATGGGGACTGGGTTGGCAGGAGCCCCAACTGGGATTTGAACCTGTGACCCTCTGGTCTTACAGGCACTGGCTGTGTCTGTTGCACCACACTGTGGCCACAGAGACAGTGCAGTCCCTGGAGTTAGTTAAACCGGCCTGACGAGTCAGAAACCCTGCTCTGCAACAGGTTTACTGTGGCCTCATTTACCTTGTATGCAGACAAAGGTGCACATAAACCGCAGAAATGACCTCACAAAAGGGGCACACACCCATCACCAAGCTGGGCAACAATGCTATCATTGGGAAACATTACACCACACACCCAGGACAGCTCCTTTACACTGTAATGCTCTTTGAAAGGGTCTGCGGAGCGTAGCCCCTTCCACACATCATTTCCTTTTATTTTGGTGCTTTCCAGGGAGTGTTGTTCCTTGTTGCCCATTGCTATCACTGTTGCCCAGCTGACTTCTGCTTTTTAAAATGTTTCTTGTGGTCATTTTTAACGTTTTATGTGATATTTTGTTCTGTGCACATGTATCACACTGCTCACGTTTTGTGGGTTTCCACGGTTTTCTGTACATTGCTGACGTAAATGGTTTCTCTTCCCTTTAATGCCTTTAACGACAGGTTTTCATTTGCGTTGGAAGTGAGCTCTGACACTCCGCGCGTTAGTATGGGGGGAGCCTCTCTCCGCCCACTCTCCACCCATTGACCCCTTCTCTCCGCCCACTCTCCACCTTCTGCGCTGTTTTAACGCGCCGCGGAGCTTTACGATCGTTAACTACGGTTACCGCGCGTAGTATGACGTTAACGGTCGTTAGCGCGTCGGTACGCGCTTTATACGGCACTTACAGTCGTTAACGTCATACTACGCGCGTTATTCACGTTTAGTAAACATAGCCCATTGTCTATTAGACAACTTTTTGGCGGTGGTGAGAATCGAGGAGGAATGTGACACATTCTATATACCCTTTCGATGTCTAGGACATCTGCACCTTGCCCACTCACAATCTTAAATGACAGAGGTGTAAGGCAGGGGTCTCCAAATCCAGCCCTGGAGGGCCACAAACCAGTCAGGTTGGCAGGATATCTCTAATGCATATATATCTCATGCATATTCATTAGGGATATCCCGAAAACCTGACTGGTCTGCGGCTCTCCAGGACCAGGGTTCCCCACCCCTGATGTAGATAGTCATGGTTTACTGGGAGACAGCCAACATGGCTTTAGCCAGGGAAGGTCTTGTCTTACTAATCTATTATATTTTTTTGAAGGTATAAATAAACAGGTAGACAAAGGTGGGTCAGTCGATGTAGTGTTTCTAGATTTTCAGAATGCCTTTGACAAAGTTCCTCTTGAGAGACTCTTGGCAAAATTAAAAAGTCATGGGATAGGAGGCAGTGTACTATTGTAGATCAGGAACTGGTTAAAAGATAGAAAACAGAGGATAGGAATAAATGGCAAATTTTCCCAATGGAGAAAGGTGAATAGTGGAGTACCCCAGGGATCTATGCTGAGTCCGCTGCTTTTTAACATATTCATAAATGACCTAGAAATGGGAATAATGCGTGAGGTAATCAAATTTGCAGATGACACAAAATTATTCAAAGTTGTTAAAGCCCAAGAGGATTCTGAAAAATTGCAAGAGGACCTTAATAAATTGGAAGACTGGACATTCAAATGGCAGATGAAATTTAATGTGGACAAGTGCAAAGGTATGCACCTAGGGAAAGAACAATCTAAACTATAGTTATACAATGCAAGGTTCCACATTAGGAACCACCACCCAGGAAAAAGATTTAAGCATCATTGTGGATAACACGTTGAAATCACTGTTTATGTTTATGTTTATTAAAATTTGATATACCGCCCATTCAAGGAGATCAGAGCGGGTGCACACACCTCGCCGAGCGAGCACACATACTTTACAACAGAGCACACAAAAATTACGGTTCTGATAGAAAACAACACAGACGTCTTAAAATTTAAAAGTTGTTGTGTATTTACGGTTTTCACAAGTTCTATAATATTTTCTAGTGCAATCTTATAGACCTTTAGGATATAAGTTCTTTGGTCTTAAACTTTAATTGGCGCATTGAGAAACTTCCGCTTCCGAACTTTAGCTTGCGACATGCGTGAGTAGTCCAATTGTAATTTGAATTGCATTATAAAAATTTTTATTACATTGAAAACTGAAAGAAGTTAATTTTTAAAATGTCGAAACCGATAGCGATGAGAAGTACAAAACGTAAGAGAATGGCCGGAGCTTTTAAGCCTGAATGGCTTGAAGAAATTGTTGAAACGGAGACACCAAAATCTCGAGATAAAACGTGCGTTCAACTGTGTGAAATATTCACTTATGAAGAGGATGATGGAGTAGTCTGCTTATACTGCCGAGATGTAAAAACCATTGGTCTGTTTTTGAGTGGAAAATTTTGGGATGATGTATGGAAACTGGACATCTGTCTAGTAAGTCTCATACTGAAAGTTTTAAGAAACTTAGGGGTATGTTTACTAAGCAGTCTTAACGTGCAGATGGTGTTAGTGTGCAGGATGCCATATAAGATAGTGGACGTTCCTGTCTTAAGGTAGCATTTAGGGTTATCATGCAATAAGGTACGTTTTCATGCGATAGAGGGAGCCGTGGCACGTTAATGCGCGTTAGCGTTAATTAGGTGCGCTGACCTACAAAGGTGTAGCACAATGGTTAATACATTGACTGATGAAACGGGGTTGTGTGTTCAATCCCCCAGTGGGCCTGATGAGTAAGGCTATCTAAGGCATTACCCTTTACTTTAAATCAGTTTGTTTGGTGACCTGCAGTCCTTCTGTAGTCAGCCAGGGGTTTGTTAGTAGCTGTAGCTCACTTGTAACTTCACTGCCTATAGAACCAGAGGTCATGGGTTTGATCCCACAGTGGGGCTATTTGATAGGGCAGTCTGAAGCATCTTCTTTTTTAATTTAAATTAGTGCTGCCAGCAAACACACCCTCACAGTGCCGTAACCTAAGGTGCCGCATAAGGCGCCCTATAAGGCACTCCAGAGGGCACATTCTAAAGTGCACTGTCCGCCAAGGCACCTTATAATGTCCCTTATAGGGCGCCTTATAAGGCGCTTTATAGAGCGCTTTAGAGGACGCCTTATGAGGCACCTTAAGGCTACAGCACTGTGAAGGTGGTTTTGCTGGCAGCACTAATTTAAATTAAAAAAGACAATGCCTCAGACAGCCCTATCGTGGGATCATACCCATGACCTCCAGCTCCACAAGCAGTGAAGTTACCAGTGGGCTACAGCTCTATAGCTTCTAACAAAACCCTGACTGGCTACAGAAGGACTGCACGTCACCACACAAACTGTCTGCTGTGGTTACCAGGATAGGGTTAAACCACCCATACCCATGATGCACTGCACAAGCAAATCAGCAGTCTACAGATGATCACAAGATGGGGTATGCACTCCCACAGCACCTCAGCCTGGTAGGGGGAACTGACCGTGTGCACCCCCACAGCACCTCAGCCTGGTAGGGAGTACTGACCGTGTGTGTTATTGGCACAAAGTAGCTACAGACCGTCACATTGTGTGGGTACTGTGCTCACCCTGAGGGCGAGGTGGGGCGCCCAGCACCAGGTCCACAGCACCTTTCATAGCTGAAATAGGCCATGCTGCAGGTCCCCATCAGTGCTAGTGTGTGTGATAGGTAGTTCCTGCAGACACACCTAGGATACATCTGTATTTCCCAGTCATGTCTAGCCCTATTTGGGCTATGATGCACCCAGAATAGTGCATATCCTGTGTTGGTGCCATGGTCACATGATGTAGGTGAACTGGAGGGGGGGTGTGTTTGGACCCATAGGCAGATTATATACCACCACCCAACCCACCCTCTGTGGCTCAGGGTGGGAAATAGGAAAAGTGGTATAGAAATACAGTTAAATAAATAAATAAACAGATCCACATTCTATCTACCTGCAATGGTGGCAGTAGAGGGGACCATCAACCCCAGTCCTGCTGAGGAGCAGACACCCTACAGAGCAGTCAAAGCAGATCTGTACACATCCATAAGGCAAGGCAGACAGATGGCCTGGAAATGCTCAGCTGCCCCCCCCCCCAACTATCTGACATTCTCCAGCAGCAAGCCTCCAGCCAGACACATACTAACTGCAGACAGTCTGCTAGCTAGTCCACAGTGCATGTTCCTGGAGGAGATGCATGTACCCAGAACTGGGATGTCGGCATACACACCAGCAGATAAGTCAGTAATTGGTCCCCAAAAGGAAACCCATAAATATCACATGAGAAAAATACTATAAAGCACTATGGGGGAACCTAGCCATGCCGTGGTCACTGCTCAGTCAGGGTGAGAGTGACCTCCCAGCAGGACATGCTGTGGCCAACCTGTCCATGCAGGTGGTTGTCAGGCACTACAATGTCCGAGCCATTGCCCTATGCCCTGTGCGGATGCATCTTGGCCAGGCCACCCTGTCCAGACTATACCCATGGTACCTTGCTCCTCATTATGCACATTGGCAGGCTGACACTGGCAACAGTGTGGGCTGAGGAAGGTGTTGGCAGGCACCACACACTGGATAGACAAACACACGCTCCCACACCTATGCCAGCATTGTGCAAATATAGAGGCTCTTGGCAGCCCTGGCCACTGCACCAGTCCTGGGCACAATGCAGGCATGGCTATGGTACGCAATACTGTTGGGGTCACTCCCCAGGGTGGTAAACACCAGACACCAGACCTGAAGCACACTCCACAGACATCAGAAAGGTTGCTATGATGCAGCTCAATCAGCAAATTGTGCTTAACTTAGGAATTGCTATCTGCCAGTAATCATAGCAACCTTTTAATAGGTGTGTACTGTATTCCCAGGTTTAGGGTGGCATTGCTAAGGTATGCAGGTGCTAGTATTGGGAGATGCACGCAGGGCCTAACATCCTGCCTCTCCGGGAGGCTTTGTATAATGGAGCCTGTGGGTGAGGGTGTGTCTGCCCCTGTTGACCACTGCTCTAGGGCAGAGGTTCCCAACTCCAGTCCTGGTGGGCCAAACACTGGGTTTTCATGCTGTCCCTAATGAATATGCATGAGATAATCTGCATACCATGGGGGCGGTGCATAGACATACAGCACAGCCATGCTTATTAGAGGCAGCATGGAACCTGAATGGTGTTTGGCCCTCCAGGACTGCATTTGGGAAACTTTGCTCTAGGTAATGCGCATGTTTATGGTGTCTGTGCTCTGTAGGGTAAAATGTAGGCGTATTGGGCATGTTTCTGTTATCTGCAAAAAGGTTCTGTCTGTATTAGCACCTTTTAGTAGTGGGTTGGCAGGAACCACAACTGGGACTTGAACCTATGACTTTCTGCTCCTGAACATACTGGCTGTGTTCACTGCACCACCGTGTTGCCACAGAGACTGTGCATTCCCTGGAGATACCATGACTGTTTGTCAGACAGAGCCTGTCTGTTGCAGCGCACGGCACCCACCTAAACAGGGCTAGGCCATGGTCTGCTCTGGGCAGCTGCCACTGCCCCCTCCACCACCAGTACCCCTCTGCCACCATGCTGACATGCCCTTCTGCTGGTGGTGCTGGTGGTGCGCAGTCTCAGGCCATCCAGTTTGTGGGTAGGCGGCTGCCTATGGTGCGGGTTCTGGGGTAGGGGTATCTGCATAGCTGTCCACGGTTCGCCCCAGCACCGCCTGCCAATGTTCCGTGCCATTGGGGGTACCTGCTGGGTACTATCCCCTGTGACACCGTGGGAAGCACACTCATGCCCATGTTGGGCCTTCAGCAGTTGCTGTCTGGCTGCTCTACTGTTCAAGCATTCCTATGGGCCAGCTAGGCATCACCCTAGTCTGCACTGTGGCCCAGCTGCACCACAGCATGTGTCGCCTGCAGCCAATGTTCCCTCTAATTTTCTGTAGGCTGTGTGCGCATAAAATATCAGCTGTGTGCAGATTTTGAAGGAAGGTTAAATTTTTGTGCGCCACATAACGACACTCGGAGTTATATACTTTAAAATTTGACTACACGTCAGAATACAGTATGTACACCACATTGATTTTAATCAAATTAAATGAAAATAGACGATTACTAAATAAAGCGGGAAATATCTAGTAATTACAATCATAACTTTTAAATTTTAAGATGTCTGCATTGTTTTCTATCAGAATCAGAGCTGTAATTTTTGTGCGCTCTGTTGTAAAGTATGTGCGCTCGCTCAGCGAGGTGTGTGCGCGCGCACACGCGCACAGCTTAGAGGGAACAGTGCCTGCAGCCCTCTGTGTCCCCTTTTCCAGCATCTGTCCAGTTGCCCATTCTGACATGCCTGCCCTGCTGTTGTGGAACATGTGCACGCCATAGGAAACCTGTCCAATGAAGAGGAAAACCTTGCTCAGCGCAATTTCCCTGTGAGCTCATTTACCTTGTAGGGGGACTGAGCATAGACCCTTCCAAAATTCATATCTTTTTTTTTGGAGCTTTCTTGGGAGTGTTTTTTGATGTTTCCCATTGATATCACTATTGCCCAGCTTGGTTACGGGGTTTTTGTTACATTTTCTTCTGTTCATTTTCACTGTTTATTTTCCCTTTTGTTCCATGCACATGTATCACACTTATCACTTTTTGTAGGTTTCACTGGTTTTGCTGTACATTGCTGACGGAAATGGTTTCTTTTCCCTTTAAATCGGCTCTAATGCCAGGGTTTCACTGGCATTAGTTTTCAGCCTCGGATTTCACAGCGTTAGTGTGCAGGGAGCCTCTCCCCTCCCACTCTCTGCCCATTGACCCTCTCTCTCTGCCCCTTGGGAGCCTTCCTCCGCCCTCCGGGAGTCTTTCTCCGCCTTCAGCACTCTTTGAGCTGCTGCGCGCATTAAAGCGCGCTAAGGCACCTTATCACCCGGTAAAGCACCATTATCATGCGATAAGGTGCCTTATCGTGCGATAACATGACAGCATTGCAAATAGCGCCCTTTAGTAAACATACCCCTTAGAGCTAAAAATCCAAATTTAAGAGGATTATTTAACTTGTTGCTTGAGAGCACCGCTGAAAAAGAGGAAAGGCAAATTAGTAATGAACGGAAGCGTTCTACACCAGAAGAAATTAAAATTCTAATTGATGGTGTTTTGCTGGCTGTTCGGATGAATATTTCCATGCTCTCTGTTCAAGATATTAATGAGCACATCCAAGTACATAAAAAAACTGAAAGCTGGAAAAGCAAAAACTATTTGTTTGAATTTCTTGAAATTATAAATATCAATGTCCAAGATAAGCTCATAGCAGATGTTGCATCAGCAGCGTATCATACATTAACTATTGATGAAAGCACAGACATTTCTGTCAACAAATACTTAATACTGTACTTCAAATATCGGCCAATAAATTCATGTCTGTATAAAACTTCATTTGGTGGGATGCTACAGTTGGAAGCATGTGATGCTGCATCAATAGTCAGTCCACTCCGGGAATTCTATGGGAAATACAAGCTTGACCTTAACAAAATGGTCATGTTTACTTCGGATGGTGCCTCTGTCATGTCAGGCAGAATAAATGGTGTTGCTGCGCAGCTAAAAAAAATGTTTTGCATTTAGTGCAGTAGCATTGTGTTGCCCACCATGAAGATTTGGGGATCTCTGAATCATGGAAGGAAGTAAAGTTGATGAAAGAAGTTGAAACTTTCATGAGAACTGTTTACACAACCTTTTGTCGATCTTCTACTAAAAGGTTACAATTTAAAGAATTAGCAGATGCTTCTGAATGCGGGTCAATTGCTTTTAGATGTCTGAATGAAGTGCGGTGGTTAGCTAGACATTTTGCTCTTCAAGCAATTATTCAAAATTATGATCCATTATTAAAATACTTTGAAGAAGAGAAGGATAAATGATCCCATTGCAAAGTACTGTTATAAAAAGCTAAACAGCCATCAATTCCATATAACACTGCAAATTTTGAATGATGTTTTATCTGAACTAGCTTCATTAACAATGGAATTTCGAAAACGTGGGCTAACCCCACTGGAAGCATATCATCTTGCACAGGGTAAGCTGAACAAAATCTGAATGCAATACTTGGGTGACACAGTAAAATGGAGTGATAATGTTAAAAATCTTCTCGACAAGATACCTGGAGACGTTTCAGTGGATACTGGTTCCACACTTATTTTCATTAATATGCTGTGTCTGCATTTAGGGGAAAGATTTCCTGAAAATGAAATTGAGGAATGGTCTGCTTTTGACTTGACAGCAATAGCACAGTGTGATTATGAATTTGGAATTGAAAACGTCAGATCACTCTGCTTAACCCTGGGAGTACCGATTGGATCAAAAGTGACCCCATTGCAAGTTTCACAATGCGTATCTCGGAAACTAGTTGTTCAAGAATGCAATCTTTTTATGACTTTTCACACGTCAATATTCTATTTATATTGTGCCATGAGAGGAATAATTTTCATCCACTAGGTGACACTAGTGATGAATTGCAGCACAGAGTACCAGTGGGGTCATTTTTGACCCCAGTTGCTTACGTCCAGTTTGGATTGTGATACAATTTGCAGTTTTGTAAATTTTTTGATCTGACAAAGGTATTTATCATTAATTATGTATCATTTATTTTTTGTACTCTTATTTTATGAAAATTACACATTTTCTGTAATTGATATCATATGTTCTCTCATTATTTCCGATGAAATCTAAAGGCTTTCAGCTCGTTCATCACGATTATTGTACACCTACAGTAAAACTGCTTTGTGTTTTATTCAACTTTATCTTTGTTTATTTATTTTAGGTGATTGTTTATGATGTCAAAATGAAAGTATTCAGCTGCCCAAGTAAGAGAAATATTGCAACAAGACGCTGACAGTGATGGCTCTGAGTCGTCTGATGATGCAGCATATTCAGCAAGCGAAGAAGCATATCAGCCAAGTTCAGGCGATAAATCTGATGATGACAGTCATGATTCAGATGGCAACAGCAGTTGGTCGCCAAGTGAATGTGAGACTGATGTTGAGCCGGTAACATCACCTGCAGCAGAGAGTCAAGTTACAGGTCGAGGCAAAGGTCGAGGCTGTGCTGGACGGGGAAGAAGGCAGGAGTCCTCGGTGTCAGTATCAACTGTGAGGAATCTTAGTTGCGGTCATAGAGGAGCTAAGAGGTCATCAACTATAAGCACAAATGTTGCCATTGAAGCCTATGTATCTAAGGATGCCACATAATGGAACAGGAAACCTATAAAGCAAGCTGCTGGAAGATACACCAGATGAGCATAAAACAATATTGCTCTAATAGCAACTCGAGAACTATAGCTAATAATATGTTCCCCAAAAATTAAGCAACTGGTCTCAGACTTCCTTGGAGCTACGATCTTAATTTATCATCAACCAAATGCTCCGTTTTGCATCAATGACCATTAATGTTGCTTAAGTCATTTTTAGAAATAACTATACTTGACTTTGAAACGTACAATTGCTTAGATCTCTTTTTTTATATAGAAGTGGAAGGAAATGTGCTTATCTTTGGATCTTCTTTTAACTATTCTTGACTTTGAAACGTACAATTGCTTAGATCTCTTTTTTATATAGAAGTGGAAGGAAATGTGCTTATCTTTGGATCTTCTTTCTTCTCCCCAGAAGTGGAAGGAAATATGCTTATCTTTAGATCTTCTTTCTTCTCCCCAACGCCAGTCTCAGCGCTGCTACGTTTCACTACCCTTTTGTTTCCTCAGGGGTTCATTCAACAGATAGCATAAATCCTCTATCAGTTTTCTTTAATGAAAATTTCTCACACGATGTACTTTCCACTTTCCCATTTTCATAACGTGAGTTTCACCCACGGTTCTTCTCACCATCAAGCCATTAGTGCCTTAAACGCCGCATATAGTTAAAAGAAGATCCAAAGATAAGCACATTTCCTTCCACTTCTATATAAAAAAAGAGATCTAAGCAATTGTACGTTTCAAAGTCAAGTATAGTTATTTCTAAAAATGACTTAAGCAACATTAATGGTCATTGATGCAAAACGGAGCATTTGGTTGATGATAAATTAAGACCGTAGCTCCAAGGAAGTCTGAGACCAGTTGCTTAATTTTTGGGGAACATATTATTAGCTATAGTTCTCGAGTTGCTATTAGAGCAATATTGTTTTATGCTCTTCTGTTATTTTGCTCTAAGAAATTTGACCACTTTGGTAGTGGAAGATACACCAGAGCTAATGTCATGCCCATACAACAAGGTCCTACAAGGTATGCTGTACGAAATGTTGATGGCCCTCTTGCAGCATTCCACTTGTTCCTGAGGAAGAACTTATTGAATGAAATCATGATGTGGACGAGCAAACAAGGAAGACACATTTATGACGACACCTGGAAAGATATGACAGATGGAGAATTTCAACGTTTTCTTGGACTTCTGATCCTCTCAGGCGTGTACAAGTCACAAAATGAATCCATAGTTCAGTTGTGAAACCTTGAAGATGGTCGTTCTGTTTTCAGCAAAAATATGGCCCGTAACCGTTTTCAGCAAATTTCTTGTGCTCTCAGATTTGATGATGCAACCAACAGATGTGAACAATGAGGTGTGGATAAGCTTGCTCCAATCAGACATGCTTTTGATATCTGAGAAGCAACTTTAAGTGACGCCTTTGTTCCTGGTGAAAATGTTACCGTGGATGAGCACCTGCTTAAATTTCGTGGCCGTGTTCCATTCAGACAATATATTCACAGCAAACCTGGGAAATATGGCATAAAGCTATGGATGTTGTGTGACAGTGCAACATCATATGTTCTGCATCTTCAAGTATATACAGGAAGGGAACTCGGACAAAACAGGGAACAGAATCAGGGTGAAAGGGTTGTGCTGCAACTCACTGAAGGATTGATGCGATCTGGCAGAAATGTTACTGTTGACAATTTCTTCTGCAGTCTATCCCTGTCACTGAAATTGCTAGAAAAACAAATGACACTTTTGGGGACAATTCAAAAGAACAGAAAATAATTACCTCCAGAATTTGTAACAGCAAAGGGCCGAGAGGTATTCACTTCACTGTTTGTCTTTCGCGATGACGCCACTCTGGTTTCCTATTGTCCGAAGAAAGGAAAAGTGGTTGTTCTTCTGAGCAGTTTGCATGATCAAGAAGAAGTAGATAACACATGTCCAGGCAAAAAACCACGCATGATCTTGGACTATAATTCTAGTAAAGGTGGAGTAGAAAAGGCAGGTCAAATGTTGTGCACGTATACCACAAAACGAATGACAAGACGCTGGCCAGTGACAATCTTCTACTACATGTTGGACATCAGTGCTTTGAACGCCTTCATTGTTTGGATGTCACTAAATCCAGAATGGCAGTCCAAGTCAAAGCACAGACGTCATCTATTCCTCTTGGAATTAGGAAAGCAGCTGCTTCAGAGTAATTTCAGCGAGACTTCTTCCAGCACTGAAGAAGCCACTGATGCTGTTTGCAATGTCGAGATCCCAAAGAAAAGGGCAAGGTGTCACTGCTGTTCCAGAGAAAAAGACAAGAAAAGCAATATAGTTTTCACCTCCTGGAAGCGCAATGTTTGCAAAGAACATTCAGAAATTGTCTGTGTCTCATGCAAATAACTGTAGTACTTTACTGTGTTAATCAAGTGCATGCAAAAACTGCTTTCATGGCAACTCTTCTTCATGTAATTTTATGATAAAGCATTAAATTTCAAAACATTTAACCTTCATATAATAAATAGTTAATTTGGAATAATAGTTTGTCTGTTTAGTTTAACTTTTTCATGGTTAACAATTAAAATTCGTCGTGGGGTCATTTATGACCCCAGCGGTATTCAGTGTGTGCAAAACATCTTGGTAATTCCAGGGTTAAAGTACAAACAATTTCTTATGGAGGAACATATTGTTATTCAGCTGTACAATGACTTCAAGTTCTTAGTCGCAGAGAAAATCAAAAGCAAACTGATAAACAGTTTTCCGGATATGGTGACTTTGGCGTTTCAGAATGCTCACTTTGCAGATTTAGCAAAATTGATGGATATTAGTGGAACATTTGTGGCTTCTAGTGCAGTTTGTGAGCGTGGTTTCAGCTTGATGAACAGTTTAAAAACCAAAATAAGGAATCACTTACAGTTAGAACATTTGGAAATGCTTATGCTTGTTAAGAGTAATCTTCAAGATGGCGGATCGGTAGTCCTTGATAAAATTTATTCAGACTAGTTAAATTTGAAAGATCGAAGAGAAAGATTTTGAGAATGAACTGTTAAAGTTAGCTCATTCTCTTCTTCCATACATAAATTATTTACATGAAATAACAATGACTTTCAATAAAAATTAACTGAAATAATACCGCATTTGTGATTGTAATTACTAGAAATTTTCCGCTTCATTTAGTAATCATCTATTTTCATTTAATTTGATTACAATCAATGTGGTGTACATACTGTATTCTGACGTGTCGTCAGATTTTAAAGTATATAACTCCGAGTGTCTTTATGTGGCGCACAAAAATTTAACCTTCCTTCAAAAGCTGCACAGCTGATCTTTTATGCGCACAAAGCCTACAGAAAATTAGAGGGAACATTGGCTGAAATCCTCTGCCCACTGTACAATGGCAGCCAAGAAAGCAAATAGAATGCTAGTAATCTTAAGGAAAGGAATGGAGAATAAAACAAAGGATATTATAATGCATCTGTATCATTCCATAATGCGACTGCACCTTGAATATTGTAAGTAATTCTTGTCACTGTATCTTAAAAAGGATATAGTGGAATTAGAAAAGGTACAGAGAAGAGCCACCAAAATGATAAAGGGGATGGAAGGATATCGCTATGTGGAGAGACTAAAAAGGTTAGGGCTCTTCAACCTGGAAAAGAGATGGCTGAGGGGAGATATGATAGAGGTCTATAACACAGGTACACTAAAACAATTTTTTTTAAACTGCCTCTAATGTTTCGATTGATTTTTACGTTTTTTGGTGCGCTGAATCCAAATCTGGTAACGAATTTGCTCCATCACGTACAGATTTTTTGCTACATTGGGTTAGCAGTTTGAGGTGAACGTTTCAGATTGAGTGCGATCGAGATAAAAGTTTCTTGGATGAATTCTTTATACTAATTGTTTAGTAGTTATTCAAATAAGAATAAAGAAAATTGTAACAAGGCAGCACATAAGAATAGAGTAATGTCAACAAAACACACTGTGATGGTAGCAAAATTGTCTGCACTTAAAACAGCCACATACATGTGCACAAACATTGAGCATATAAGAGCGAGGTTAGACACAAAGCAAAGCAAAGCAAAGAAATGTGCAAAAAATGTTGTACAGGTATGTATGTAAGAATAGAAAAAGACAACGCACCATTGCAATACATGAAGACAAACACCCAATGGTGTGAAAATAAAATTCTAATAAATGAGATCCGACACTGTGGTAATAACTAGCAAATTTTTATTTCAAAGTTTAGTAAAAACACGATATTTGTCAACACAGTTTAGATTTTAAAGTCATTCTTTGGTCAATCAATCTCCTGTGGGCCCGTTTCTTCTTCCCCTGAATGCTTCTCTTGGTGCGCTGCTTGGCGTATTTTTCATCTGGGGTTTCCCGCAGCAGCAACCAGCAGAAATCAGCCATCATAGTGGTGTTCCATCTTCCTTGGTACCTTCTCTCTGCATCCTTGATGTCCTGGTGAAACCTTTCACCTTGTTCTTCACTGTACGCCCCCAAGTTTTCGGGAAAGTAGTTCACATGGGAGTGCAAGAAATGGACTTTCAGGCTCATGTTACAGCCTTGTTCTTTGAAGGCATTGAGCATCCTGGCAACAGTATCCTTATAGTTCTCAACCCGCCTGTTCCCCAAGAATTTGAGAACAACACCCTTGAAGGAATCCCAGGCTTCTTTTTCCTTCTCAGACATCGTTTCAGCGAATGCTCCATCTGAAATGAGTTTCCTTATATCAGGGCCAACAAACACTCCTTCCTTTAGCTTTGCTTCAGAAAGTCGGGGGAACTTTGAGCAAAGGTACCGAAAGCACTCACCATCTTTTGGAAGGGACTTGATGAATTGCTTAATGAGACCCAACTTAATGTGGAGAGGTGGTAATAGAATTTTATCACGAGGTACCAAGCTCTCATGAAGAACATTTTTCTCACCGGATCTCAAATACTCCCGAATTGGCCAGTCTTTTTTCCCCCAGTGTAGGTCGCGGGCCCGGCTATCCCACAAGCAAAGGAAGCAGGGATATTTGGTGAAACCGGATTGCTGCCCTAATAGCATGGATAGAATTTTAAAGTCTCCACAAATCATCCACTTATGCTCATCATAACGAATCTTCTGAAGAATCAGGGCCAAATTCTCGTATTTTTCTTGGAGAATAACAGAGTGAGCAATAGGAACTGAAGCAAATGTGTTGCCATTATGAAGAAGAACACCTTTTATGCTGTCTTTTGACGAATCAATGAACAGCCGCCATTCAGCAGGATCATACTTGAGTTTAAACTTTTCCATCACTCCGTATATATCGTTGCAAAATACCAAATCTTCCTCTTTGCTGAAATACTTCAAAAATTGTGTCTCGCAGTTGCGGTACCAATAAAAAGTTCTTCCTGGTGACAATAGATTTTTCTGTTTAAGCCGAGAACCTAGCAGTTGGACAGCATCTTTTGGGAGTCCTAAATCCCGGACTAAATCATTCAATTCAGCTTGAGAGAAAAGTTCAGGTTTCGGATCTGGTTCAGTTTCAAACTCGGAAGTACTGGACTCATCGGGAAAAGCCATCTGATGAGTCTCATCATGATCAGAACCGTCCACACAAATATGATCCAAAGATTTTGGTGGTTCAGGCACAGGTACTTCGTTGCTATGAGGCATAGGCCTAATTGCTGAGGGAAGGTTGGGGTAACTTATTACGTTCTTATTTTTTAAGTTGTATCCCTTCACAATGCAAGAGCAAAAATAGCAGTCACTGCTGTGGTCTCTTTGTTCACGCCACATCATAGGTATTCCGAAACGAAATGCTTGTTTTTTACCTTTCATCCATAAGCGTAGATCTTCCTCACATGTCTTGCACACTTTGTGAGGAGCCCACGGTTTGTCTTGATCGCCTAACTTCAAACCGAAATAGGCGAAATATACTTTTTAAATAAATGCAGAAATGTTCCTCTGCCGCTTTTTCACGGTATATTCCCCACAAATAAAACAAAAACTGTCCGGAGAGTTGACGCAACCTCTGGCTCTGTGAGCCATCACAAATACACAGCACTGCAAACTACAACTGTAGTGAACCACTTCGGAATAAAGCTGGATTACGACTGAGCAAACAAAAGGTAATAATGAACTTGCAAGAAACTGAAATTTGACAGGAACGTTCATGTTGCAACCACCGTGTTTGAGCGAGCGAGCGAACGAGGCAAGGCGAACAGGAAAGAACATGCGCCAGCGCGAGTACTGGATTTAGCCCCCCGCCTCCCAATTGTCCTGTTAATGTATAAAATGAATACAAAACACTCTAAAATATCATGAGGGAGTGTTTCTAGTTAGTTAACCATTACAACCTCTATTTTGGGCCAAGAAAATAAACTGCAGTCGGCTAAAAAGAAATTATGTGAACATTCCTTATATGGGTAAGAAATCTAATTTTGCAAGAAAACCTGACGTGATGGAGCATTTTGGCTATTTTTCCTGGATTCAGCACCCCAAAATCTATAGGAATCAGTTGCAAAACTGGAGGCAGTTTTTTGGTAGTGTACCTGTGTAATTAATGAATGGAACGGAACAGGTAAACGTAGATTGATTGATTGTAGAAAGACTAGGGGACAAGCAATGAAGCTACAATGTAACCCATATAAGACTAATAAGAGAAATTCTTTTACTCAACGCGTATTCAAACTCTGAAATTTGTTACTGGAGGATGTAATAAAAGCTGTCAGTGTAGTTGGGTTTAAAAAAAGGTTTGGACAAGTTCCTGGAGGAAAGGTCCATAAATTATTATTAAAGGGGACTAGAAAAATCCACTGCTTGCCACAATACAAACATTGTGGAATGTGAGGCTTCTGGGGAAACTGCTAGGTACTTGTGACCTACAGCATCTTACACAAGTATTCATCCCCTCTGTGTTTGTCCTGTTTTGTCACATTACAACTGGAATAAAAATGGAGTTTTGGGGCTTAGCACCATGTGATATACACAATATGCCTACAACTTTGAAGGTGCAAACTATCCTTTACTGTGACACAAACAATAATTAAGACAAAAAAGAAAACACCCGAAAGCAGGCGTGTGCATGTGTATTCACCCCCCAAAGTCAATACATTGTAGAGCCACCTTTTGCTGCAATTACAGCTGCAAGTCTCTTGGGGTATGTCTCTATTAGCATAGAACATCTAGCCACTGGGATTTTCACCCATTCCTCAAGGCAAAACTGCTCCACACCTTTAAGTTAGATGGATTGTGTTGGTGTATAGCAATCTTCAAGTAATGCCACAGATTCTCAATTGGATTGAGATCTGGGCTTTAACTAGGCCATTCCATGACATTTAAATGTTTTCCTTTAAACCAGCTTTAGCAGTATGTTTAGGGTCATTGTCCTACTGGAAGGTGAACCTTCACCCAAGTCTCAAATCTCTGGCAGACTGAAACAGGTTTTCCTCAAGAATTGCCCTGTATTTAGTGCCATCCATCGTTCCTTCAATCCTAGAAACATAGGGGCATGTTTACTAAAAGCCGTACAATTGCGTGCCGCACAATAGCGCACGGAAACGCGGCACTCAAACGCTCAGAAACGCTCTTAAACGCCCCGCACAAGTGCGCTTGGGCCCCGCACAATTGCGCGCCGCACTAACATGCCCCGCACAAGTACCCGGCCCGCAAATGTCCGATAGAGGCGTGGAAAGGCATTCTGAGGGCGGAGGAAGGCTCCCGAGGGGCGGAGAGACGGGGTCAATGGGCGGGGAAGGGGAGGGGAGAGGCTCCTCGCACAGTATCGGGGACGAATTTGCAGGTTAAAAATAGCGCGAGTGAAACACTCACGGTAGAGGGCATTTAAAGGGAAGAGAAACCATTTCCGTCAGCAATGTACAGGGAAACCGGGGAAACCTGCAAAACGTGAGCAGTGTGATACATGTGCACAGAACAAAAGTGCAAATAAAGATAGAAAAAGACCCAAACAAACATATTAAAAATAGGAAGTCAGCTGGGGAACCCTGATATTAATGGGCAAACATAAGAAACACACCCAGGAAAGCTCCAAAAAAATGAAATGAAGTATGGAAGGGGCTACGGAGCGGAGACCCTTCCAAAAACCATTTCCTTTTTTCTGAGCCTTCCTGGGAGTGTTTGCTATGGTTGCCCATTAATATCACTGTTGCCCAGCTTGGTTATATTTATCCCCAGTTCGTCGTGGTCGGTTGAGGGGTTTATTTGCACTTTTGTCACCAGACAAGGTGACTGAGCCCACAGTACAAATGTGCAGAGCAGGGTTTATGACTCCTTTGGTCAGGTTTCCCACCCCCAGGGACTGCACTATCACTGTGGCCACAGTGTGGTGCAGCAGACAGAGGCAGTACCTCTAGGACCAGAGGGTCACAGGTTCAAATCCAAGCTGGGGCTCCTGCCAACCCAGTCCCCACATTTTACCCACCGCTAAACAGAGATAGTAAAGACACTCCTTTATTGCAGAGAACATAAGCATGGTTCACACACCCATTTTGTACCCAACACCGCACACACACCATAACAATGGGCATTACCGACAGCCGAGTCCCCCAAATGCAGTCCTGGAGTGCCACAACTCAATCAGGTCATATGCTTTTCCAAGATACGGACATGCCAGCATGTTGGCGGTAGGGTACAGGTGGTGGAGGGGGCAGTGGCTGCTAGCCACAGAAGACAGTGGCCGAGCCATGTGCAGGCTGGCACGTCCACTGCAACATAGGCCCTGTCGGATGTACAGTCATGGACTTCCCAGGGAATTCAGCACATCTGTGGCAACACAGTGGTGCAGTGCACACAGACAGTATGTGCAGGAGCAAAAGGTCACAGGTTCAAAGCCCAGCTGGGGCTACTGCCATTCCTGTCCACATATTTTCCCCACAACTAAACCATGTTAGTAAGGGCAATCCTTTATTGCTGGGGATATACGCATTGGTCATACGCCTATCTTTTACACCACCAAGCACAGACACCATGACCAGGGGCATTACCTAGAGCAGAGTCTCACAAATGCAGTCCTGGAGGACCACACACCATTCAGGTTCCATGCTGCCACTCATACAAATAACCGTGCTGTATATCTATGCACCCAGGGCCGGCCCGTCCATTGAGCGAGAATGTTTTTTGCACAGGGCCCCGCGTTTCAGGGGGCCCCGCGCAAAAAACATTCTTTTGTAAAAGTAAAATTGAAAAAAAAAAAGAAAACCTGTCTCCTGCCGCTGTCGGGGCCGCCGCGGCAGAATCGAGCGTGCCGCGGGGCCCCCCTGTACCCGGCACAGCCTCTCCTCCCTGTAGCAACTCTCTCTTCTGAGCTGCAGTCAGACGGGCCGGCTTGCAGAGCGCGAAGGGAAGAGTTTCCCTTTCGCGACTCTGTTAGGCCCGCGGGGGCTGATGGGAACTTCCCATCAGCCCCCGCGGGCTTAACAGAGCAGCGAGGGAAAAACTCTTCCCTCGCGCTCTGCAAGCCGGCGCGTCTGACTTCAGCTCCAACTAGAGAGCTGCTACAGGGAGGAGAGGCTGTGCCGGGTACAGGGGGGCCCCGCGGCACGCTCGATTCTGCCGCGGCGGCCCCGACAGCGGCAGGAAACAGGTTTTCTTTTTTTAAAAAATTTCCCTGGGCTGGGCTGGGCTGGGCGTTGGGAGTGGTGGTGGTCTGGGGTGGGCTGGGGGTTGGAAGGGCAGGTTGTCGGGGCTGGGCAGGGCTTGGGGTGTGATGTGAGGAGTAGTGATCGGCTGGGCTGGGCTGGGCTGGGCGGGGGGGGTGTTAGGAGTAGTGATGGGCTGGGCTGGGCTGGGGGGGGGGTTAGGAGTTGTGATGGGCTGGGCTGGGCTGGGCTGGGGGGGGAGGTGTTAGGAGTAGTGAAGGGATGGGCTGGGCTGGCTGGGGGGGGATAGTATAGGTGATGGAAAAGGGGCTGGTTGGGGGGGAAAGGAGAGATTATGTGCACTGGGCTGGCTGGGGGGGGTAGGAGTGGTGATGGGCACTGGGCTGGCTGGGGGGGTTAGGAGTGGTGATGGGTGCTGGGCTGGGCTGGGGGGGTTAGGAGTGGTGATGGGCGCTGGGGGGGTTAGGAGTTGTGATGGGCGCTGGGGAGGGGTTAGGAGTGGTGATGGGCGCTGGGGGGGCTTAAACTAAAAATTGGGTGATGGGGGATTAGGACTGGAAATGGGCTGGTGGGATTAGGACTGGAAGTGGGTTGATGGGGGGTTAGGACTGGTAATGGGCTATGGGAGGGCTTAAACTAAAAATTGAGTGATGGGGGATTAGGACTGGGAGTGGGCTGATGGGGAGGTTAGGACTGGTAATGGGCTATGGGGGGGCTTAAACTGAAAATTGGGTGATGGGGGATTAGGACTGGAAATGGGCTGGTGGGATTAGGACTGGGAGTGGGCTATGGGGGGGCTAGGACTGGTAATGGGTTGGGGGGGTTGCTAGGACTGGGAATGGGCTGAGTGGAAGGGGGCTTGAACTGCAAATAGCTGTTGGGGATGGGGCTTGGAATGGAAATGGGCTGAGGGGAAGTGGGGGGCTTGAACTGCAAATAGCTGATGGGGACGGGGCTTGGAATGGAAATGGGCTGAGGGGAAGTGGGGGGCTTGAACTGCAAATAGCTGATGGGGAGGGGGACTTGGAATGGAAATGGGCTGAGTGGAAGGGGGCTTGAACTGCAAATAGCTGATGGGAAGGGGGGCTTGGAATGGGCTCTTAGGGGAGGGAGCTAGGACAGGAACTGGGCTGATGGATGGGCTAGGATAGAACTGAGAATTGGGTGTTGGGGGGAGCTAAGATTGGAAATGGGCTGTGGTGGGGGCTTGGATTGAAATGGACTCATGGAGGGGCTAGAACTGGAAGTAGGCTCATGGGGGGCTTGGTTTAGAAATGGGCTGAGTGGAGGGGAGCTAGGATTTAACATGGGCTGATGGTGGGGCTAGGAAAGGACTAGAAATGGGCTGATGGGAGGCTGGTATTGGAAATGAGCTGATGAAGGGACTCGGATAGGACTGGAAATGGATGGGGGAGCTAGGACTGGAAATGGGCTGATGTGGGGACTAGAAGGGAGCGGATACTGGGTGGGGCTGGAACTAAAAGGGAGCTGATGTTGGGGGAGATTAGAAGGGGATGGGGCTGGGAGAATGAAATGGAGAGGGGAAAAATATTTTGTGTGGGAGGGAAGAAAAATGTACAATTGGCCGGGTATTGGGAGACTAAGTGGGGATTGAGGATGGAGGGGTAAAATTTGAGTGGATGAAATAGGAATGAGGAAAGAGCAAAAGGAGAAAGATTATTATGTTAAAGCAGATGTAGAGAGAGAATGGAAAAAACTAAAAGAGAAGAAAGGACAAATGGACAGCAGACGATGGAGAGATAGCAGAAGACACAAATAAACCAGAAGAAAGTGGCTGGAACAATTGCAACTGAAAAAAAAAATGCACAAAAGGTACAAAGATATCTCTTTATTTTGAATTTATTAACTGGAATATGTCAGCTCTGGGAAATGTGCATCATTAATGTCTGTGCTTTGTTTAGTACAAGAGGAAATTAATTTATAGTTTTATTTCTACATTGTTGTTGTACATTCCAAGTTTGGCTTTTAGGGTTCCCAGTTTAATTATTGTCTTCCTGTTTTTAAATTGTGATTCCTTGTTTGGTGATAGTCTATGTTCTGCATGTGTAACTGAGCTGAGGTATTCTGTTTATGTAATTCCTATTTGACATTGTCACTTGTTCTCTTTCCCCAGTAGGTCATGTATTGTTATTCTCTGAAATGTATTGGTTTAATATTTGCAGTGTTGCCTTTTGATAGGTAGTGTATGGTGCTTTATGAGTCCTGGTAGTGCTGTTGGGATACGGTGGGTTTGCTATGGGTTCTAAATGGGCAGTGTTTGTAGTAGTTCCTAATGTGCCTGGCGGTTGGCACTGGATTATAGTAATGTAGAAATCTTTGTCTTTTTTAATCCATACACTCATGAAGAGGCATGTATACTAAAAGTTAGTGTATGGTAACATTATGCAAATATTTATGCAAATGAGGCCCCTTATGCAAATGAGGCCCCGCACCGAGTCTCCGCACATGGCCCCGCACCCCCCTTGGGCCGCCCCTGTATGCACCACCCCCATGGCATGTAGATGTAGCTCATGCATATTCATGAGGGACAGCAGGAAACCCCAACCAGTGTATTGCAAACCTGGACTGGATTTGGGAACCTCTGCCGTACAGCAGCAGCCAACAGGGACAGACACACCCACACCCACACCCACAGGCCCCATTGGCCAATGCCTCCTGGTGAGGCAGGACATTGGGCCCTGCGTGCATCTCCCAATACCAGCACTTGCATACCTTAGCAATGTCACCCTACACCAGGGTATATGGTACACAGCTCTCAAACGTTTGCTATGAGTACTGGCAGATAGATATCCCTACGTTACGCACAGTCTGCTCTATGAGCTCCATCATAATAATCTATCTGATGTTTGCGGTGTGTGCGTCAGGTCTGGCCCCTGACAGTGTTTACCACCCTAGGGAGGGACCCCCAACGGTATTGCATACCATACCCATGCCTGTACTGTGCCCAGGACTGGTGTGGTGGGCAAGGATTCTGAACCCCTCTATAGTAGCACAATGCTGGCATACATGTGGGAGTGTGTGTCTGTCTATACAGTGTGTGTTGGCTGCAAACACTGTCCACAGTTTTGGCCTGATGATGTGCATAATGAGCAGCAAGGTACCATGGGTATAGCTCAGACAGGGTGGGCTGGCCAGGATGCATCTGCACAGGGCATAGGGCACTGGCAGGGACATTGTAGTGGCCGTCCACCACCTCCACAGACAGGGTGACCTCTGTATGTGCTGCTGGGCTTTCACTCCACCCTGACTGTGCAGTGATGGCAGCATGGCTAGGCACCCCCATAGTGCTTCATAGCACTTCCCTCATGTGATATATATGGGTCACCTGTTGGGGCCTAGTCACTGATGTATCTGCTTGTGTGTGCTGCCATCCCAGTTGTGGGTGCATGCATTTCCAGTGGGACTAACCAGCAGACTGTTCACAGCTGGTATGTGCCCTGCTGGAGTGCCTTGCAGTGGCTGATGGCTTGATGCAGGGGAATATCAGATAGTGGTGGGGTGCATCTTAGCATATCCAGGCCTACTGTCTGTCTGATAATATGGTCTGGGTGTGTGTGGGGCTGCTTGGACTGCCCTGTAGGGTGTCTGTTCCCCAACAGGACTGGGGTTGATGGTCCACTCTACTGCCATCATTGCTGGGGGTGTGTGTGTGTGTGTGTGTATAATGGGGATCTGTTGATAGGAGACCCTGCCTGTTTGCCACCCTTGGGTGGGGGGGGGGGTTGGTGGTACATGGCCCACCTAGGGGTCCGTGGGGTTCCCCCTGACTGAGACAGACAGAGATATCCAAGGTGTTCTTGCAGAAACTACCTATCTCACAGATTACGACTGTTTTGGAGCTCTGCCATGGAGGGTGCTGTGGACCTGGTCCAGGGCGCCTCATCGCACACTCAGGGTGAGCACAGTTCCCGCACAGTGTGACTGTGTGTAGCTACTCTGTGCAAATTAAACACCCGGTCAGTACCTCCTACCAGGCCAAGGTGCTGTGTGGGTGCACACGGACACGTCCCCCTACCAGGCCGGGGAGCTGTTGGGGTGCATTCCCCATCTTGTGTTCATCTGTGGACAGCTGATTTGCATGTGCAGTGCATCATGGGTATGGGTGGCCTAACCCTATCCTGGTTCCCACAGCAGACTGTCTGTGTGGTGACATGCAGGCTCTCTGCAGCCAGCCAGGTGCTTGCTGGCAGCTATATAGCTGTAGCCCAATGGTTACTTCACTGCCTGTGGAGCCAGCGGTAATGGGTTTGAGCCCACAGTGGGGTTATTTGATAGGGTTGTCCAAAGCTTTTTTTAGATTTAATGTACATATGTTGCTGCCATCAAACACACCCTCAGTGTACTGTACCCATAAGGTGCCTCTGAGGGTGCTTTATAGGGCACCCTATAGGGCACCTTATGGTTGCCGTCCATATAAGGTGCACTATACATTATCCTGTGACGCAACATATATGGTGCCCTATAGGGGACATTCAAGGGTGCCTTGGCGGACAGTGAACTTTAACATGTGCCTTATGGGCCGCCTTATGTTAACACGCTTTGTGAGTGCGTTTGCTAGTAGTGATAACTGAAATAAAAATAGATTGCCCCCTACAGCACTCATCCCCATAATACACACTGCCTCAGTGAGCCTTCTTCATTGGGCACTGTGGGGGATTAAACCCCTGATCTCTGCACCATTGGTCAGTGTCTTAACCATTGTGCTGTGGCTCTGTTCCTATGCTTGGGCATCTGCGCACCGCCTTATGCCGCCCAAAATTAACAGTGCACCGCCTTATGCCGCCCAAAATTAATATGCCTCCTAAAGCACTTTTACCCATTACAGTTAATGCCTCAGCCAGCCCTTTTTGTTGTGCACAATGGGGAATTGAACCCATGGCAGCTGCACCCACAGTCAGTGTTTTAACCATTGTACTATGGCTCTGCTCCTTTGTGTGTGCATATCAGGGCGCCACTTAGCCTTCCCACGCACTATTATGCACGGCGCACAATAGCGCCCCGCACAAATGTGCGATCGCTTACTCCCATTTTTTTTCTTTTCTCTGCCTGAACCGCCCACTCCTTATATGGCACAGGCACACTACCGCGGCCCCGCACATTAGGAATGTTTAGTAAACAGACCCCATAGAAACATAGAAATATGACGACAGAAAAAGACCACACGGCCTATCTAGTCTGTCCTTCCGTATCCTGACCAGTTTTTCTGTCCCTGCCAATGAAAAACATCCCCACAGCATGATGCTGCCACCACCACGTTTCACTGTGAGAATGGTGTTCTCGGGGTGATGGGAAGTTTTGGATTTGTGCCACACATGGTGTTTCCCATGATGGCCAAAAAGTTCAATTTTCGTTTCATCTGACCAGAAAACCTTCTTCCATGTGTTTGGGGGGTCCACCACATGCTGTTGTGCAAACTCCAAAAGTGTTTGCTTATTTCTTTCTTTAAGCAATGGCTTTTTTCTGGCCACTCTTCCATAAAACCCCACTCTGGGAGTGTATAGCTTAAAGTTGTCCTATGGGGGGGCAGAGCCTGGTTTCTGGTCAAGATGGACGTGTAAGAGCTGTGCTCCAGAGGGCAATAGGCAAGAATCCTGACTTCTGCAGTCTTTAATCAAATAGTTCCTACCTACTTTGATACCATTCGACCCTCGATATGTCAGGCACCAAACAGACGCAGCTGGATTACCAAGTATCTCAAAATGTCCTGAGACCTTACAGGAGCTCCTGGCTGAGATTCGGGCAGTCAAAGACTTAGTAAAATCTAATGGAGAATCGCTATGTGCAATGCAGGAAGATATCAACATGCTGAGAACTTCTTTGGAGTCAATTACGGCTCATTTGGAGAAGGTAGAGAATGTGGTGGCATCACATTGGGAAAGGCTCAAGGCCGTTGAGAAGCAGGCCAAGCTGATACGTTCATTAGAAAGGGAGGTGGAAGATGGTAATAATCACTCTCGGAGGAACAACATAAGAATACTGGGAGTTCCAGATGGAGCAGAGGGCCCTGATATGGTGTCCTTTTTGCAGGCCATGATTCCGGGTGTGTTAAAGTTGCAGTTTGCCATGCCATTCGAGATTGAGCGCTCCCATCGAGTGCCTACTCAATCCGTGGTTGCGGGTAGGCGTCAATGCCCAATCATCTTGAAAGTTTTGCATTTTCAGCAAGTATCGCAGATAATGGGAGTAGCCAGAGCACTTTCAACTTTGGAATATCAGGGACATAAACTCGAAGGCGACGGTGGATCGTAGAAAAAGTTTTCTGGTGCTGCGTCCACACTTGTTACAGCTGCAGGCCCATTTTGGGCTGCTCTATCCTGCCCACATGAGAGTCACACTGCATGACCAGACCAAGACTTTTGATGATCTGGGGGAGTTATATGCATTTCTGGAAGATAAGGAGTCAGTGGTTATGCGGTGAAAGTCATTTTGCAGCTTTTATTTACTACAGCTCTACAGCGCTTGCTATCATGGGTGTTTGACTGGTCTGAGGTCGTGTAAATGTGACTTATCCATGCAGAAGCAACACTTCATCATGCAGTATTGCTACATATACTGGGACATCCATTCTGTCTCTTTTGACGGAACTCCAGGGTACTATCCTGGTTTTCCTGTTCTCTCTTTTTTTATGTTTTATGTTGTTTGTGATGTCTATGGTGGTTGAGAGAGTCTTGGGGCTTGGAAGAATGGGACAGCCCTTATTCACTAGGCTGGGTCTTCTAGGTCATAAACTGATTCAACGAGGGCTGCCCTGCCATACAACTCTGGTGTTTTGGGGTTTTGAGTACATTGTCTTTACTCTTATAGTGGTAGGTGGGCAAAGCAAGATATTTAAAGTGACAAAGAAGTGTGAATGTACTAGGTCATTGTGCCCTCCGTGTCTGTCTTGTCCTGGTTGGCTCAACCGCTAAGTTTTGTGTGTTATATAGCCCCCCTGGGTTTGGTGGTTTTGGTGATATGTTTTTCAGAATTATTTATTTATTTATTTATTTTTCTATACTGCGTTCTTTGGTATCAGCTCGGTTTACAAATAACGTCAACTTTGTTCAGACACAGGTAAACGTCCGTGCTGGACTTACAGAAAACAGGGTTATTCAACTTGGATTAACTGGGGAAGCTATATACAAGATCTGGGTTAAAGGTATTTTACATCATTTAGGTAGTTATATACAAGTGCTAGTTGGGGTTTGAATGTGCTATCGTGGCATACAGGGTACATGCATAGTAGGGAGCTTGGTGTATGGGTTCTTATTGTGAGCAATCATGTATAGGGGCCAGGGCTAAATTGTGTCTCTTTTTGTTGTTTTTTCTTTTTTGGGCTATAAGTGCAGCTAACACTCTGAGGGCACTTAAGATGTTTTACAATGTAAAACTATATGCTACAATTTGGTATATTTTTGCAACATTTGACTGTCAATCTGAGCTATATTGTCAGTATGTCTTCCTTTAAGATAGTTTCACTGAATGTTAAGGGCATTAACAATCCCAATAAGAGGAAAAAGATTATTCTGTGCAGTAGGAAAGGAAGTGCGGACATCTTACTGTTGCAGGAGACACACTTGAATATAAGGGAGTCGTTAAACTAGATATAAAACCCTTTTCTCTATTGGCTTTTTCAGCTGCCCATCATAAGAAAAATGGGGTAGCCATTTTAGTGAGGAAAGCTCTATCCACCATGGTTATTCAAACTAGGTCTGTTACTGATGGGCGGTGGACAATGGCTGTCATTAAAGTTGGATCCACTGAACTGGCTTTAATTAATATCTATGCTTCTAACGTTGATTGCCCTGCTTTTTTTTTTTTTTTTTGCTCCATTGAGGCCTTGGCACAGGAGGTGTCCAGATATCTGACTGTTGTGAGGGGAGACTTCAACCTCATGCTAGACCCATTGTTAGATAGGAGTCCAGTGAGAACCATTAGGGTTCCCAAGACTCACCCAATTCTTGTATCTGTAATGCAGGAATTGGGCTTGATAGTCATATGGCGGTTGCAACACCCTACAGATAAAGAATTCACTTTCTTTTCTCCTCCTGTTAACTCCTTATCACGTATATTTATTTATTTATTTATTTACAGTCTCTTATATACCGCACTATTCATCATCAGCGCGGTTCACATGGAACAAAATGCTCAGTACATTAAACACGTATGAGTTTACAGGTAACAGGGTATAAATAACTTGGATAACCGGGGTAACTATTTACAAAACATACTACATGGAATCATATACACAGAAGTTACATAGAAAAACACCAGCCCACTATAGGAATGAATATCACACTTGGTGAGTTGTTGATATACCCTAGATTTATCTGGGACTGGTATCAGTGGGTGTTATTGGGCTCTAGGTGACGCCATTGGGTTCTATAAGGTACTTGTTGAAGAGGTGGCATTTGAGGGCTTTCCTAAACTGTGTCAGGCTCCTAATAGCCCGGATCTCAGGGGGTAGTGCATTCCAGCATTTTGGGGCACTGAGACTGAAGGCTCTGTTGGCTGTCTATTTAGTGCAAATAGTAAGTTCCTTCGGGATTTTGAGGGAGTTTATAGCCATGGATCTCCTTGCTCTATTTGGAGATGTGCTATGGATGAGGGAGGATAAGGATGTAGATGTGAGATTATTGACAGCTTTAAAAGTGATTATCAAGGTCTTGAAAACTATTCTAGCTTGGATAGGAAGCCAATGCAACTGTATCAGCAGAGGCGTAGCGTGGTCGTACCTGGAGGCTCCATGGATGACTCTTGCTGCCGCGTTCATGGCTAGCTGAAGCGGGTTTAATGTAGATTGGGGAAGACCTTGTAATATGACGTTGGCATAGTCGAAATGGGGTATAACCAATGCCTGGAAGATTGTCCGGAAATCAGTTGGATCAAGCATGGAACGTAGGTGTCTAAGTGAGCGGATCTTGTAGTAAACTGATCTGACTACGTTTCCTATGTGGGCTTTCATGTCTAGGCGTTGATCTTTCTAGTGTGACTCCCAAATATCGTATTGAGGATTTAGCTTGCAACTCCGCTTCTTTTACTTTAAGATATTGTGGGGGGGGGGGGGGGGTAAAATTGGGATTCCTTGTTATGAAGAGTACTTCTGTTTTCTTATGTTGTATTCTGAGGTTTTGAGACAGGAGCCAGTCAGATATTGCATTGAAGCAACTCGTCAGTGGGGAGAGGTCCAGATGCTCGGTAGAGAAGGGAATGTAAAGCAGGACATCGTCTGCATATAACATGCAGTCAACATTGAAAGACCGGATGATATTACAAATTGGCTGCATGTAAATATTGAAAAGGAGTGCAGAAAGGGAGGATCCTTGAGGGACTCCTTGGCTTTGGTGGAAAGGTTCAGACTTTATCCCTCCAGAACAAACATGCTGCCATCTTTCGGACAGGTAGGATCTGCACCATTCAAGTGCTTTTCCATTAATGCCTTTGTCAATCAGACGTCCTAGTAGAAGCTCATGATTTACTGAATCAAAAGCTGTAGCGATGTCCAGAAAGATGAGTGCAAATCCTTGACAGATGTCGTCAATGCCAGTGATTATTTTGCAGAAGAGAGTGGTAAGGAGGGTTTCCACTCCATGGAATTCCCTAAAACCATGTTGGCAGGGGTCTAATGGTGCAGCGGAGTCAATGTGATCCTGCAGTTGCCTTTGGGCCTCCTTTTCAATGATCTTCGCGAGTAGTGGGATACTAGATATGGGTCTGTAGGATTCCACCTGTTGGGAGTCAAGCTTGCAGTTTTTTAGCAGAGGTCTGATAGAGGTGTGTTTAAGGGCTGAAGGGAAGGAGCCAGTTGAGAAGGAGAGATTCATTATTTTGGCCAGTACTGAGCTGAAGTGACTGCGAAGCTCCTTGATCCAGAAGGCTGGGCATGGATCGGTCTGAGCAGTACTGGTGTTAAGGGCTACAATAGTGTCTTCAATTCCTCTCTTGGAGGGGGTAGAAAACATGGTTAGGGTTGTTTGGCAGTTTTGCTCTGTGGTAGAGGCTATAGTAGAGGTTTTGTTGGTCTGACATATCTTGGATTGTAAATAGGTTGCAAAATCTTGTGGGTGTAGCTCAAATGGAGGTCCAGAGGATGGTTCCTTGGATAAAGTCTTGACCAGGTCGAAGAGGTCATGTGGTTTATTAAGTGATCTCATTAAGGTGTCAGAGTAGTACTGCTTCATCGTGTTGGTGATTGCGTTGCGATGTGCAGCCAGATGACAGTTGTATGCTGACAGGTCATTTAAAGAGTGAGATCGGCGCCAGCGTTTCTCCAGTTTCCGTAAGTGGCTAAGTGGCTAAGTGGCTATAGATTTTTTCCTAGTCTCCAAGGGACTTTGTTCTAGAATTAGTGAGTCTACTATTCATGTGGCTCACATCTCTGATTTATTTATTTAACAGTTTTTATATACCGCGCTATTTATCATCAGTGCGGTTTACATTGAGCATAAATTACCTAGACAGAAAACTGAAATAGGTTTACAGATAACAGGAAGCATGAACTAGGTTAGAACTGGGGAAAACTATATACATTTACACAAATTATTATTTACAATAATGCAGATTAAGGATGTTCATGGTTAGAGAGTGCATTGATAGAAATAGCTGTGGTGCTAAGGTAGGTGGAAGTGCAGAGTGAATAAGTGGTGCTTAATGGCCTTTCTGAATTGACTGATGTCCCTAATTGATCTAATGAAAATAGAAAGTCATCGGAAAAACCATAAGGATTCTCCCAAAACTTTCAATGAGCTTGTCTAAGTATGCTTTTTTTGTCGGGACCAGACTGACATGAGAGGGGAGAAGGAGACTCCCTCCTCAGCGTCAGACGGGCCCTTTTACTCAACAAGAACAAGCAAAAACAGTGAGGTGAGAATAGTGCAAAAAAACACTTATCTGAAGGAGTAGGCGATAAAACTTCATAAGAATTCGATACAGCACGACATGCATGTTTCGGGCATGGACAGCCCTGTATCAAGTGCACCTTAGTTGAACCAAAAAATCGCCTCCAGCAAGACCGGAATCCTCGGATTATTTATACATAGCAAATTGGCAGCTGATTGGTTGCGTTGAACACATGATGAGAGGACGCGGAAAGGAATGATGAATAGCAAGGCAGAATCGATGCAGCTGTTTAGCAATCAAATCACACTCCACCAGTCACACTCCAAGTTGAGACCCAAAGGCTCTATCGTATGCAGACGAAAGATCCACCGTTGTTCGCTCAATTGAAGTCTCTGCTCCCGATCACCCCCCCCCCCCCGCAAATTGGCAGGAATGAAATCTATTACCCGCCAATGCAGGTCCGAAAACTCATGAGACTTATCCATGCAATGAGCCACGATAGGTGTGGAGACAATCTTGTTACGCAAGCGAGAAGCATGCTCGCTCAATCTAATCCGCATCGGCCGAATCGTCCTGCCAATGTAAGAAAGACCGCAGGGACAATTGAGCATATAAACAACATAGGACGACTGACAGGTAGAACTCCCAAAAAAAGTGAAAGTTTCGCCCGTGGCTCTATGGGTCCACTGGGTGCCCTCCATGGTGGTGGAACAATATTTGCAATTCTGGCAAGCCCAATGACCCTGTCTGACAGCTGACTGGGATATGCAAGAGGGAGAAGAATGGACTAAACGGTCACGGAGGATAGGCCCCCTAGTATAAGCCAAACGAAGAGGTTTCTGAAAGCAAGAGTGTAATTGCAGAATGTGCCAATGTTTCTTCAACAGGCCAGTCACCTGGGCTGTATCAGTCATAAAAGGGAGCACTCCAGTAATAACCGATAAATCCTCCTCCACTCCCGAGGTAAGATGGGGGGCTGAAGCATCCATCAACCACTCACGGTGTGAAAAACACGCCCGCAGATATGCTTGATGAATCACCTTCCATGGGTATCCCCTATCGAGAAGCCGAGATTGGAGGGCCTTTGCCTGTAGCTTAAAATCCTGCAGAGAAGAGCAGATGCGACGTAACCGTAAGAACTGGCCATAGGGGAGACCCCGGTGCAAAGCAGCGGGGTGATGGCTATGGTATCACAATAAACTGTTTTTTTGGCTCGGTTTCCTAAAGAGTGTGGTAGAAAAAGCACCCGCTGTTTTTGATACCACCACGTCAAGGACTTCAATCTGCTGATGACTGACATGAGCGGTGAACTGGATGTTGGGCTTAAGGGTATTTAACCAAGCCAAAAACTCCCTCAAATGCGGTTCAGTTGATGACCACAGTAAGAAAATGTCATCTAAAAACCGCAACCACAGTGCAACGTGTCGAAATTGGTCTGCAGGATAGATGTGCTGTTCTTCCATAGCTGCCAAATATAAAGTGGCTATGGAAGGAGCTAAAGTGGCCCCCATCGCTATCCCATAGCATTGTTGGTAGAATTGCCCCTTGAACAAAAAATAATTTTTTGTTAAAACCAATCTGGTAATGTCCAATAAAAAGGATTTTGATATCCTTGGCGGGGCCGTCGTGAAAGCTGATTCAAGGAGGTGCAAAGCTTCCTCCTGATGAATATTCGTGTACAAGGCTGTCACATCTAAAGTGACCAAAATGAGGTCATCCGATGATACTGTAAACTCGGAGAGAATGGTGAGAAAATGGGTGGTATCCCTTAAATATGACTGAACACACCGAGCCTCTTGTCGCAAAAAAACGTCACTAAATTGAGACAAGGGCTCAAGCACAGAGCCACGACAAGAGACGATCGGACGTCCCGGGGGAGCTGACAAGGATTTATGCACCTTGGGGACGGTGTATATAATAGGTATCACAGGATGCCGCTGGACAAGAAACGAGGCCTCCCGAGATGTGACCCAACCCTTCGTGTGGGCCTCCTTCACTAAAGATTGAATGACGATTTGTAAAGGGGCAGTGGGGTCAACGGGTAGAGGCCTATAATATTTCAAATGTTCATATGCAGATAAGGACTGGAGCACCACCGCACCCCCCTTGTCAGCGCCCCGTATTACCAAGTCCCCATTGGTCGTCAATTGTTTAATAGCCTGGCGTTGCTTAGTGGAGATGTTGGAATGAGATCTCAAAAACCCTTTCTCACACAATGACAGGTCGTGCAAGACCAAAGACTGGTAGGTCAAAATCGTTGGATCCGGGGCACCCGGAGGGACCCACCGAGAACTAGGGCGAAGAATAGAACCATCCATCGGGCCAGGGCGGGCTGCAAAAAACTGGATTACACGCAATTTGCGAAAAAATCGCAATTGTCCCTGCGGTCTTTCTTACATTAAAGTGACCTCCAAAATACTTCGAAACTGGGTCAAAATGAATTCAGAAATACCTCAAAAGACCAGCATATAACAGACCACATAAAACTTTTTTTGTCGGATTGACCAACACAGTAAACAGGATCAATGCCCGTTACCACAGCGGCCCTTCCTTTTTAATCATTTATAAGACAATTTTAAAACAATTTTAAAACAGCTCCCATTAGTAAAAGCTGGTACTTAGCTTTGTGAAATTAGGCTGTGAAAACAGGTGGGCAATGAAAATTCAGTGCCTGATTCAGTAGGTCATGTCGCTACGACGTGCCACGTTTCGGGGGTACACTCATCCACCCCCTGCTTCAGGTCAGACCTCCGAATTGAAGTAGAAGCATCAGCCATAAACACCCAGCTGTGAAAGTGGTCTATATATCCAACCGCCATTAAAAATCACGGGAAGGGCCCCCCCCCCCTGTTGTGATAGGCCCAGGAGAAACCAATCCAGTCAAAGAAGTGAAACCACCAAACAGGTTCCACCTCTAAACATGGAAGGTTAATGGGTGATTAACAGACCTCAACGCAAGGAGGAAAAGGCATATCGGTATACCGATTTGGAGTTCAACGAATAGTATACCAGTCAATCTGTTGATTGAGACCATTTGGAACAGCTGAATGTAGACGGAATATCCATTGTTGCTCTAAGTTCTGTAAATGCTGAATCCGATCTCCACCGCAGGGATCCAAGGGGACATGGTCTAGAACTCGCCAATGTAAGTCCCCAAACACATGAGAATGTTCAAGGCAATGCCCGACCAGGGGAGCTGACATCGTTTGGGTCCGTACCCGAGAAGCGTGTTCAATCAGTCGGTGCTTCAGAGATCGTGAAGTCCTACCAACTTTACTAATGGGAGCTGTTTTAAAATTGTCTTATAAATGATTAAAAAGGAAGGGCCGCTGTGGTAACGGGCATTGATCCTGTTTACTGTGTTGGTCAATCCGACAAAAAAAGTTTTATGTGGTCTGTTATATGCTGGGCTTTTGAGGTATTTCTGTCTTTCTTACATTGGCAGGACGATTCGGCCGGTGCAGATTAGATTGAGCGAGCATGCTTCTCGCTTGAGTAACAAGACTGTCTCCGCACCTATCGTGGCTCATTGCATGGATAAGTCTCATGAGTTTTCGGACCTGCGTTGGCGGGTAATAGATTTCATTCCTGCCAATTTGCGGGGGGGTGATCGGGAGCAGAGACTTCAATTGAGCGAACAACGGTGGATCTTTCTTCTGCATACGATAGAGCCTTTGGGTCTCAACTTGGAGTGTGACTGGTGGAGTGTGATTTGATTGCTAAACAGCTGTACCGATTCTGCCTTGCTATTCATCATTCCTTTTCGCGTCCTCTCATCATGTGTTCAACGCAACCAATCAGCTGCCAATTTGCTATGTATAAATAATCCGAGGATTCCGGTCTTGCTGGAGGCGATTTTTTGGTTCAACTAAGGTGCACTTGATACAGGGCTGTCCATGCCCGAAACATGCATGTCGTGCTGTACCGAATCCTTATGAAGTTTTATTGCCTACTCCTTCAGATAAGTGTTTTTTTGCACTATTCTCACCTCACTGTTTTTGCTTGTTCTTGTTGAGTAAAAGGGCCCGTCTGATGCTGAGGAGGGAATCTCCTTCTCCCCTCTCATGTCGGTCTGGTCCCGACAAAAAAAGCATACTTAGACAAGCTCATTGAAAGTTTTGGGAGAATCCTTATGGTTTTTTCGATGACTTTCTGTTTTCATATGAACTTGTAGTCACTCGACACATGGGGGTTTGTTTGTTTGCCTAATTGATCTAATACTGGGGGGGAGATTGTTCTCTGCAATCTCATTTACCCTATTTCACTCAATGAGCTATCAATCTCACGCATGCTGGCAATTTGATAGGACTCTTCTAGCCAGTCAGGAATTTCACGAGACCATCCTGTTGTCTATAGAGGAGTATTTTTAATTCAATCTACCTTAAGACTCCTCTGGATGGGCATGGTGGGAAGGCTTCAAGGCTAGTATGCGAGCCACCATTATTAGTTTTGCTATAAAGCAGGCCAAGCAGCGTAAAGCAGAACTTGGTGCACTAGACTAGCAGATTAAAGCGTGAGAACGTATTTTATGCCAGAAAACTGATATTAACATTTTGGTAAGATTGCAGCACCTTAGATTTAGATATAATTCGATTTTGACCACTGAGGATTCACAAAATATTCAAGAGCAGAAAGGACGATATTACTTGGAAGGTAATAGAGCTGGACGACTGCGAGCTAACTCATTAAAGGGTCATAAGGAAGCTTCGCGCACTACAGCTTTAAGGGATCCTCAGGTGCAACAATTGATTGTCAAGGACCCCGACATTTCAGAGACCTTTTGCCAATTTTACGCTCAGTTATACTCCCCAGAGATAGATTTCTCTGTGAAGGAATTTGATAGTTTGCTAAATAATATTCAAAGGCCGGTGTTAGATTAAGAAACTGCTGCGGGACTGGATAAGCAGATTACAGTCATGGAAATTATTCAGGCTATTGACTCTATGCAAATTGGTAAGGCTACCGGACCAGACGGCCTGCCGGCTGAATTTTATAAAATCTTTTCCAAACCTTTAGGGCCATACCTTCAACAATATTGTAGACTTCTTCTGGACAATGCGTCACAGACCAGAGCACTTGCCTCTGAAAACATTGTTGTCCTAGAAAAAACTGGGAGGGACCCTCAGTTAGTTAGTAACTATCGGCCAATTTTGTTGTTATACGCAGATTATAAAATCTTTGTGACCATCTTAGCTGGTCGTCTCTCCAAATTGATTCCTTCTTTGATTCACCCAGACCAATGTGGCTTCACTGAGGGATGCTCTACAGCCGATAATGCCAGAGTGCTTTGTCACATTTTGGAAGGTGCAGAGGAAACAGAGGACCCTCTTGTGGGACTCTCACTAGATGCAGAGAAAACATTTGATCGGCTGGAGTGGCCTTTCCTGTTTGCTGTTCTGAAGTGGTTTGGATTTGGTGAGGGTTTCTGCAATCTAATTAAACTTATGTATGCGAGACTGAGTGCGAAAATTTCTGTGAATGCGACTCAGTCTAGAAAATTTCTTCTGGGGCGGGGTACCCGTCAGGGTTGTCCTCTTTTTCCCATTCCCTTCAATCTGGCCTTGGACCCTTTGGCCTTACTGATAAGGCAAAACTTCGCGGTTAAGGGCGTTTCTATTGCTGGCATGGAAATTAAACTATTTGCTGCTTTTCACCACACCAAGCTCCATACCGGTCATTTTAGAATTGATAGATAAATATTCAGGATTGTCTGGCTATAAAATTAATTGGTCAAAGTCTGTCACCTTCCCCTTGAACTCAAGATTATATAGGACGGATATGGAGGATTTACCTTTTGTATGGGAGCCTAAGATGGTGAAGTATTTGGGAGTTCACTATTGCTACCCACTTAGTACAACCCTACAGTACAATGAAGAAGAGATCCTATCTACAGTTCATAATATAACAGCAAAGTGGTTGCCGGTCTATCTTTCTTGGTGGGGTCGTCTTCAAGCTATAAAAATGACTATCACTCCTAAAAAGTGAATTATATATGTTTATGTTTATTACATTTGATATACCGCTCAAGCCAAAGCATCAGAGCGGTTTACAATATTACATAAAAGTTACAGAAAATATGAAAAGAACCCCATTAATTAGATAGGACAGAATAAGAGATACAGTGATAGTTAAAGGAATAGAGGAGACAAGAAGAAATGCTCCACATAGCATCTGAAGAGGTAGATATCATACCACCAGGTGTTTAAGCTCCCACTCACAACCTCCGCTGTCGACATCACCCCTCCACCGCTCCGATCTCCACAGCAAGCAGAACCAATGTAGCAACATTTTAAATGGTCTCGCACGGTCCTACGCCTAAGGGCCACGCCAAATGATACCAGTCTTTCTTACAAGTGAAGTTTATCATCAAATTGAAAGGATAGTGGTTCAGTTTCTATGGGAAAATAAACTGCCTAGAATTGCTCTTAGGAAACTCAAATCTAAAAAAGAGGAGGGGGGGGGGTGAATTTCCCTGGCATTCAGGCCTATCACTGTGCTTTTTTGCTATAACAAGGTTCACGATGGGTGGAGGGGGCCGTAGGTTTACACCCAGTATGGCTTGAACTAGAAGAGAGATTAAGTACTCCTTTGCCCTTGAATCTTCTTCCTAGCATGGTGTCTATTAGGAGTTTGAAGTCTCATAGGGTTATATCGGACACTCAGAAGGCTTTTCAACAGTTAGCAAATGCAATTCCTAAGGATGATTGCCTATCAAAATTAATACCCATCTGGCATAGTCCTTTTTTTAAAATCAATCAAAGTTCATACGCATGGCAAAAATGGTTTAGCAGGGGCATTTGGAGCGTTGGCTAACCTTTTTCCTCTTTGCAAAGTGAATTTGATTTGCCTCAATCCCTATACTTTCAGTGTATTCAGCTGAGGCATTGTATAGAGAAATCCCAGTTAGATATTACATCGTCTGACGAGTGGGGGTTGATGAGTAAGATAAGTTCAGCACATATGACTTCTGGGGTGGCTTCTCAATATTATAAACTGGTGGTACAGAACAACAGTTCTTAGGCCATTGGTGTTCAACAAATAAGGGAACATGACACTGGGGAATTTCTCTCTGTGGAAACATGGACAAAATTCTGGAGTAAGATAAACAGGGTTTCCCAGTCTGCCTCTGTCTCACAAGCTTTGTACTTCTTTGCACATTGAGCACACTTTACTCCGGTAAAGGTTGCTAAATGGGATAAGGCAGCTGGGAATGAGTGTTGATCTTGTCGAGGAGATGTCGTCACTTTGAGACATGTGGTATATGATTGCCCTAACATTCAGTCTTATTGGGTTTCAATATGGAATCACATTCAAGAGGTAATTGGATTCCGGGCCACTCTCTCCTGGTCTGTGGTCGTTTTGTGATCAGCAATTGACATCTCGTCGTTACAGAGGAATTGTCAGTTTTTATTTGACTTCATGTTGGGAGTGGTCCTACATCTCGTTATTTCTAACTGGAAACATACAGCAGAGCTTAGTTGGCATGAATGGTGGAACCGCTTGTGCTTATGCTGCAAATATGTGCAAATGCCACAGTGTGGTAGAACCCTTACACCCTCCACTTTTCTCAAGTGGAAACCCCTACAGAATTACATCTCTAAAGCAAGATATGAGATATAATAAGGGGTTATTAGTCAAATCTTCTTGTTTCTTATGTAGTGGAGTGTTTGATCTTCTATAGCCCTTGTAGGCCTTGCAGGCTTTCAGCTGTTTTTTGTTTCTTTTTTCTATAGTCCCTGATGATCGCATGATGATGGGAGGGACAGGGTAGGGTGGGCTGTGAATAGCCTTTTCTTTTCTTGTTTCTTGTTACAGAGAAGTATTATGTATTTTGATTTACTGTAATTCGGTTTTCCTTTTTTTTTGTATTTTGTTGGAAAATATAAATAAAGAAGTTGAAAAAAATGGTCTTATGGACAGATACTCCCATCTCCACTGTGGATCTTTGCAGCTCCTTCAGTGTTATCCTTGGTGTCTTTGTAGCATCTCTGATTAATATCCTCCTTTCCCAGTCTGTGAGTTTTGGTGAGCGGCCTTTTCTTGTCAGGTTCGTAGTGGTGCCATATTCTTTCCATTTTGTTATAATGGATTTAATGGTGCTCTGTTGAATATTCAGAATTTTAGATATTTTTTTTATAATGAAACCCTGATCTATACTTCTCCACAACTTTGTCTCTGACCTGTTTGGATTGCTTCTTGGTCTTCATGTTGCTTGCTTAGTGGTGTTGCAGAGTCAGAGGCTTTTCAAAACAGGTATATTTATACAGGCGTCATGTGACAGATCATGTGACACTGATTGCACACAGATGGACCCTAATCAACTAATTATGTGACTTCTGAGGCTAATTGTTTGGACCAGATCTTATTTAGGGGTTTCATAGTAAAAGGGATGAATACATATGCACTCACAACTTTTCAGTTTTTACTTGTTTTTATATATCTACAAGGTATTTTATTGGCATTTCACTTCACCAATTTGGACTATATTGTTAGGTCCATATCCTAACATCCAAATGAACCTCCATTTTCATTTCAAATTGTACGTAATGCGACAAAACAGAACAAAAACCATGGGGATGAAGACTTTCGCAAGGCACTGTAGATTGGCCACTGTTTGAAACAGGGTACTGTGCTTGATGGACCTTGGTCTGACAAAGTATGGCATATTTTATGTTCTTATGTTCTTAACTTCTGCAGTGTACACACTCACTCCTCCTCCACACATACACATACATAGGCACTTCAACCCCCACCACATACAGAGGCATCCCACCCCCTGCACCACAACCACACATACATACACACACAGACACCCCAACTCCACACCACACACATGCAGAGACAGCCCACCCCCGCACCATACACACACCATCTGAAGATAGACACAAATATATAGATAGCAACAGTTTTAAAGGTTCATCATAGAGCCTCTGCTACCATAACGAAGCACACTTTATCATCTCTCTTTGAACTCTTCCCCCAAGATATGTGAAGGAAGGGGAAAATCGTTGTTTCTTCAGTGTAAGTGTGCTGTTTTCAAGTGCACACATTGTTGTTGACACTTCTCATGTTATACACACGCACACACACAGACACATGCATGCATCACCTGACATTCCCATCACACAGACATACACATGTAACCCCCAACAATCCCCATGACACAAACATGTGTATGTAGTACCCAACAGTCACCATGACACACATATAAACACATGATCATGTAACCCCCGATGGTCCCGATTGCACACAGAAAAGCACAAACGAATGCACCTACCGACATACACACATTACTACTACTACTATTTATCATTTGTATAGCACTACAAGGCATAAGCAGCGCAGTACAGAGACATGTATGAGCACATACCCCCAACACTTCCTATGACACACATAGATGAACCGCCTGAATACATGTTTCTGGAAATGGGAGAAAAGTGCCATTGCATCACACTGCAAGTGCGCACTTTTCAATTTGTTTGAAATTGCCAGTGCTTTGTGGAAACCTGTGAATATTTTCAGCCAATTATGATTTTTACCTTGGAAATCTTTAGGTTGTTTATAAAGATTATGAATATTTCTATTTATGATATGAACACAATTTATCATAAACTTTAAAGAGGCAAATTTACACATACAAAAATATTCAAATGCAACTTATGCAAAAGTGTAAAGGAAGGTACGCCCAGGTTTGTGCCAGTAACACTAATCATATCAGCTTTTTTCACAGTGTCAAGTCTAACTGCTCTAGTACAGTCAATATTTAAACACCACAGTCAGCATGTTTTTTTTAAAACAGACATGGCATTTAAAGACAATGGGCCCAATTCTGTGTCATGTCTGACTTCCCCACTGGTTGTGCAGGGAAGTTAGACGGGATCAGGGAAGGGGCGGCTTGGGGGTGGAGTCTGGGCAGGTGGTGAGCGGTCGCCGTTCCTGGACATACAGGGCCAATTCTAATGTCGGCCCTGTACGTCCAGGGCCGGCGACATGTGCAGGGAAGTTAATTCACCTTCAAGGTGGAATAACTTCCCTGGACATGTTATATGGTCAATGCCGGGATGCAGATGGGGCAGGGGGGGCCAGAGGACATTCCCCACAGACCAACTTTGCCTACCCTATGGTCGAGAACATGTGCAATAGTTCAATTGGCAGTTCCTTTCACCTTGGCGTTCACAGAACAGGACAAGGGGCAAATACAAAGGGAAAGGAGGAGTACCTTGGGAACCTCATTTGATGACAGGATATATATATATAGACACAATAGGAGTCCCTCGGGGAGTACCTGATGAGTATAAAGCACAAAAACAGATTGCATCTGGATTTGAATCCCTGTTATTTTATTATTTATTTATTTGCTTTTATATACCACGCTTTTTGAAATCAGTGTGGTTTACATATAATACGAGCAATCAAACATTTTACATAGAAATGGAGATAACAAAAACAGTGGAACAGTTACATGGAACAAATTTTGTATAGAACAGATTAAAATTTACCTAAAAACAGGGAGCAGTAGAATAAAATAACATCTAGCTAATTGTTCTTAATCAGTGTGAGTGTGGGAAGATGAACAAGGTTGGGCAGTAAAGAGAAGGCCTTGTTTAGGGTGGTTGGTTGTAGACTGATTGGAACAAGTATGTCTTTAATGCCTTCCTAAAGGCATTCCAGCAGGTTGGTGCAAATAGTGAAAAAGCATGATTCCTGATAGAATGAGTACAAGTCCTTATTGCTGAAGGGATGACGAGTGAGTTTACATGCATGACCTCCTGGTTCTGGTCTCCGGGGTCTGTTGTATGAGTTCAGCGATGGAGGCTGCAGACATGCCATTAAGCGCCTTAAAGGTAATTAGGAGGGCTTTGTATGTCAGGCGACTTGTTGTAGGAAGCCAGTGGAGCTGTATCAAGAGGGGCGTGATGTGTTTGTATCTGGTAATGTGTTCATATGGGTAATCACAATAAACAAAAATGTAGATTGGATAAATAATATATATTATAATCAACAGCGGTTTATCAATTATACCCATGATGCAATAAAGGAGATCGCAGAACAATTTGACGCCACTAGCAGAATGGCCTGGGAGAACCGAATGATTTTAGATATGATGGTGGCTGAAAAAGGGGGCGTGTGTGTAATGTTGGGGGGTGAAATGTTGCATGTTCATCCCCAATAACACGGCCCCTGATGGTACTATCACTAAAGCCCTGCAAGGACTAACTACCTTGGCAGAGGAATTGGCAGAAAATTCAGGTACAGATACCTCTCTCACTGGATGGTTGGAGTCATGGTTTGGGAAGTGGAAAGGGGTGGTAGTATCTATATTTACCTCTGTACTTGTTGTAACTGAAGTATTAATTACAGTGGGGTGTTGCATAATACCATGTAAGGGAGGAATGGCCTAGTGGTTGGGGCAAGTTACCTCAGGTTGGAAGGTTGGGGGTTCAAATCCCACTAGAGGACAGCAACCTTGGGCTGGAAGGACTGGGGTTTCTAGTCCCACAGGTGCTCCTTATGGTCTTGGGCAAGCCGCTTAACCCTTCATTGCCCCATGTTCCCTGTAAAATAGTTACCTCCAATTTGTAATGCCCTGTTCAATGTAATTCCTGTTTGTTCAATGTAAACTGCCTTGATATCATGAAAGGCAGTATATAAGAAATGTTAGATAAGTATAGGAGGGCTAACTCAAAGATTGATAGAAGCGGCAAGCACTAAGCAAATGATTGTATCATCTCCAGTGCACAAAGGTCAATGTTATTAATGGACAGTAAAGGGGAAGAGATAGAGTCAGGAAGGATGTTATCTAAATTAGAAGCTTCCTATGGAACTGTAAAAAGTAACAAGAAGATTCTAAAAAGAAAGATGCAGGGGTTTGATATAAACAAATGTGATATGTTATTTTTACAATGTAATATAATTCTTGTATTCCACTCATTTGCCACTCTGTAATATAATTTTGTACGTAATTTATTTATTTATTTATTTATTTAACAGCTTTTATATACCGCACTTTTGACATCAGCGCGGTTTACATTTTAACAAGTTTTGTACTTAAACATAAAAACAAATGTTAAGTTTACAGAGAACAGGGAATAAAAACATGGATAACAGGGATTAACAATTAACAGATATTTTCAATTATTTACAATAGGTTCTTAAATGCTTGAGTTTTAAAGGTAGGGTTTGTGAGGCCTGGTCTAGATCAAGTGGTAAGATTTCAGGAGCTTATTTGGCTAGCCGTGGTCAATGGTCTGTGTGGGAGGGGGGTCAATATATTGAGAGAAGTGTTGTAGGAAGAGATATGTTTTTATGGATTTTCTGAACTGGGACAGGTCCTTTTGTGCTCTAATACTAGGTGGTAGCGTGTTCCAGCATCTAGGGGCGAAGGAAGAGAATGCTCTTAAAGTGGTTGTTTGAGTGAGTTTTTTGCTGTCTTTTGGGATTGTTAGCAAGTTCTCTGTTACAGAACGTCTAGATCTGGTGTTCTGTGTGTGTTGGAGGAGATCAGATAAGGAGGATGATGAGATATGGTGGAATGCTTTAAAGGTAAGGATGAGAGCTTTGTATAAGATTCTGCCAGCTAGTGGGAGCCAGTGGAGGTCAAATAGTATGGGAGTAATATGTTGACTCTTTTGGGATCCATGAAGAACTCTGGCCGCTGTATTCATGGCCAATTGAAGCGGGTTTAGAGTGCTCTTGGGTAGGCCATGAAGAACGATATTTGCATAGTCAAAATGAGGAGTGACTAATGCCTGGAAGGTTGTACGAAAGTCAGATGGTTCAAGCATAGGTCTGAGGTGTCGAAGGGTCTTGATTTTATAGTAAATGGCTTTTACAGTATTTTTTATGTGTTCTTTGAATTCAAGTCGTTGGTCAAGTATAACACCCAGATAACGTATTGAGGTTTTGAGTGGTAGATCAGCATCACGTGTTTTTAGAGTTGGTGGGGGAGAGAAGTCTTTGTTCCTAGTGACAATCAGGACTTCGGTTTTTTTTAAAATTGATTCTGAGGTTTTGAGTGAGTAGCCAATCTGATATTGAGTTGAAGCAGGTGATTAGAGTAGTGTAGTCAGGTTTTAATACATTGATTGGAGTGAATAAGAGCACGTCATCTGCGTAGATAAGACATGATACTCCGAATGAGCGGGAGATGTTGCAGAGAGGTTGCATATATATGTTAAATAGAAGGGCTGAAAGAGAGGAACCTTGTGGAACTCCTTGCTTCTGATGAAAAGGTTGAGATGTGGTCTCCCCAGTCCGTACTTGTTGCCAACGATCTTCTAGGTAAGATCTGCACCAATTCAGTGCCGTTCCTTGAATTCCTTTTTCGTGGAGCCTGGTGAGTAGTTGGTTGTGGTCGACAGAATCAAATGCTGCTGCTATGTCTAGGAAGATCATAGCGACTCCATTTCTGATATTGTCTGTTGTGTTAATGAGTGTGTTCAATAGAGAAGTTAGAAGAGTTTCAACTCCATGGGCTTCCCTGAAGCCATGTTGGTTTAGATCTAGTGGTGCCTCGGAATCAATGTGTTGTTGAATTTGTCTGAGTACGATTTTTTCTAGGATCTTGGCTAATAAAGGAATGCTTGAAATTGGGCGATAGGAGTCTTCCTTTTTCGGATCCAGTTTGTTGTTCTTCAGTAGAGGACGGATGGAGGTGTGCTTGAGAGCTGATGGAAATATCCCGGATCTAAGGGACTGGTCAGCTAATGCTGATATGTATGGGCTAAGTTCTGTTTTCAGTGATTTGATCCAGAAGGCCGGGCATGGATCATTTGGAGCGGTAGTGGCATTGATGGATGTAATAATTTCTTCAATAGACTTTGGAGTTGGAGATGAGAAATTATTGAGTGTGAGTTGAATGTTGGAGGATTGCTTGGTTACACTTGTGGTTGATTCAGTGGTCTTGATTGCCTTGGATTGAATGTAATCAGCATATAGTTGTGGGTGTATAATTCCTGTTGTGGTGAGGGAGGTTCAGTAGTTAGGGATTTTACTATTTGGAAGAGATCTTTTGGTTTGTTGAGGGAACGGCTAAGTAGCTTTGTATGGTGTTCTCTTCTCTTATCCCAGATTAGCTGACGATGGGACTTTAAGTTGGCTAGGTAAATGGACTGATCATGAGGGTTTAGGGAGTGTCTCCATTTCTTCTCTAATCTCCTCAGTTGTTGAAGGGAGGTTCGTAACTCTGATGAGAACCAAGGTGCGTTCTTTTTCTTGGCGATAGAAGAGTTGGTAGAGGTTTTGTCTTGTTTAGTGGTAGGTTGTGCTGATAGTCGAAGAGCATTGTTCCAGTTTGATACAGAGTCGTCGATGTTGTTAGGTATAGTGGAGAGTTTTGGCATGGTAAGGGAGGTGATTGTATCCATGTTAAAAGGTTGGAATCGTGCTGGTTTTGGTGGTAGGTAAGCATTTGGTGACTTGTTTGGAGATTCAGTAGATGGAATGATGAATGAGATAAGTTTGTGATCAGACCAGGGGACGGGGGTTGATAGGGGCTCAGGTTGGTTTATCAGATTCGGGTGTACTGATGGTGCAAATATGAGGTCAAGAAGATTTCCTTGTTTATGAGTGGATGTTTTTACGATTTGATCATAGTGTAAGTTGATCATGGCATCAAGGAAGGAGTTGGACACTGAAGGTGGTGTGGAGGCAAGATTAAAATCTCCAAGGATCCAGTTAGGTTTGTTGATATCCAATGGGTTGATGGCAATATCAATTATGGTTGAGAGATCGTCAGCTGGAGCATTTGGGGCTCTGTAGATGAGATTTATGGTGTTGCTATTATTGGAGATGGATAGCGTATTTGAGTGGTTTGTGGTATTGGTAGATATTACGTGATATTTCAAATCTGTTCTTGCTATTATACAAACTCCTCCTCCCTTTCTATTTTCTCTGTTACAGGTATAGATGGTGTAGTTAGGTGGGGTTAGATGGTTCATTAGGACATTGTCGGTATTAGACAGCCATGTTTCTGTGATAAATAGGATGTCTAGTGTGAGGTTTGATATAAGATCAATGATAGCTGGCCATTTGTTGCGGGCTGAGCATGCATTAATGAGAGCACACTTGAGATTCTGTGGAGTAGTTCTTAGATTAGGTTTCTTGTTATTTGTATTTTCAAGAGGTACATATATACAGTAGTTGTGCCTATTATAGTATGTACTTTGTGGATAATTTTGGTGGTGTTTCCTATTATGGGTTTGGTGAATAGGTATAAGGTTGAAATCAGATGTTAGAGCAGAGGAAATATGTAATATGCAAGAGAGGATGGAGAGGAGCAGGAGTGAACAAGTAAGGGTAGCCATGGCGTAGTCCTGGGATGGTAGAGAGGTTGTAAGTACTTTAACTTGGGTGCTACTGGCAACAGTATTAATTGAATGTTACTGACCACAGTAATAATTGAATTGCAACAGTATAAATAAGGACACTGGCAACAGTGATAAATTGCTACTGACAACAGTAATAATACATTCCTATATGGTATGTAACTGATAGCACTAGTACATTTACAATGGTATAAATACAGTTGCTTAGGGGAGAATAGTTATGGTATATGGTGTACACAATGGTTAGGCTGTAAGAGAATAGTCAGATGAGTCTACGTGTGGATAGTATACTTGCTGTGAGTTGAGAGGGTGAAGTAAGCGAGCTCGACCATGTGGGAGCTCAGCTGTATTTGGATATGTTTGCTGGACTCAGCGTTGTTTCTTCATTCATGCATCTGGTTCCACGGTATGGTTTTTTGAGGCTGGGTGAGAGTAAATTTTGGGAGCGCTGTCTGTCTGGAGGTGGATGTGGTTCAGCGGTCATCTGGAGCAGCTTTTTCGGTCCTCGCAGCGTTATGTAACGGTGAGATGGATTTCCAGTTGTCAGGCCTGTATTAACTATAGGCCTCCACCAAGGCCTCCGCCTAAGGGCCACGCCAAAGGGCCCTCTGGCGAGGCCCTCAGGCGCGGGCCCGTCAGGCGCGGGCGCGCCCGATGGCGCGAACTTTTAAAGCCGTGCAGGAAGTCCCGATGAGAGATGGTGCTGTTCCCTGCCGCCGGAGGCTCTATCCCCCGACTGGGGAGAGCTGCAGATGGTGGCAGGGGTTGACTGGACCACGCGTCCGATGGCGCGAACTTTTAAAGCCGTGCAGGAAGTCCCGATGAGAGATGGTGCTGTTCCCTGCCGCCGGAGGCTCTATCCCCCGACTGGGGAGAGCTGCAGATGGTGGCAGGGGTTGACTGGACCACGCGCCCGATGGCGCGAACTTTTAAAGCCGTGCAGGAAGTCCCGATGAGAGATGGTGCTGTTCCCTGCCGCCGGAGGCTCTATCCCCCGACTGGGGAGAGCTGCAGATGGTGGCAGGGGTTGACTGGACCACGCGCCCGATGGCGCGAACTTTTAAAGCCGTGCAGGAAGTCCCGATGAGAGATGGTGCTGTTCCCTGCCGCCGGAGGCTCTATCCCCCGACTGGGGAGAGCTGCAGATGGTGGCAGGGGTTGACTGGACCACGCGCCCGATGGCGCGAACTTTTAAAGCCGTGCAGGAAGTCCCGATGAGAGATGGTGCTGTTCCCTGCCGCCGGAGGCTCTATCCCCCGACTGGGGAGAGCTGCAGATGGTGGCAGGGGTTGACTGGACCACGCGCCCGATGGCGCGAACTTTTAAAGCCGTGCAGGAAGTCCCGATGAGAGATGGTGCTGTTCCCTGCCGCCGGAGGCTCTATCCCCCGACTGGGGAGAGCTGCAGATGGTGGCAGGGGTTGACTGGACCACGCGCCCGATGGCGCGAACTTTTAAAGCCGTGCAGGAAGTCCCGATGAGAGATGGTGCTGTTCCCTGCCGCCGGAGGCTCTATCCCCCGACTGGGGAGAGCTGCAGATGGTGGCAGGGGTTGACTGTAATGACTTTCTGTAATGACTTTCTGACTCCCTTTGCTCTATGTCTGCATCCTGGGAAGAGAGACTAAGTGGCTAGTAACACGTAGCCTGTGACAGGTGCGGAAGTACAAAGAAGTAGAGTGAGACAAGTATTAACCAATGAGTCATAGTCATGCTGGAAGAGGGAGAGGACATAGTGTAGTATGTAATGCTTTCTGACTTCCTCTGCTGTATGTCTGCATCCTGGGAAGAGAGACAACATGGCTAGTAACATGTAACACAGATGGGGAAGTATTAACCAATGAGTTATAGACATGCTGGAAGAGGGAGAGGACATAGTGTACTATAAAAGAACCATGAAACAGAGGATAATTGTGAAAGCTTAGTCAAGCATTCGCCCTTTCTTGCAAGAATGTAATGTGATTAAAGTAACTCTTTGCCTCACTGAGGAGTCTGTTATTGTGTAAAAGTTATGTTTATTACAGATGGGGGGTTGGGCTGCAGGGAATAAACTTTTGTTTCCAGTGGCTGGCATTGTGGCTCTTCAATGGAGCCATGATGCCATGGCAACATGATGCCATGGTACCGCGGCTCTATTGAAGAGCCTTGACTGAGTTAGCCAGGAAGGTCTTATACTTGCAGGCCGGACTGAATCGCAGTCCCGGCCTGCACATACAGGACTATTCATGATTCTTTTTTTTTTTACTTCTTTCTTTATATTTTCCAACAAATTATAACAAAACCATAATTATAATAAAAGAAAAATATAAAGATACTTCTCTTTAACAAAGAAACAAAAGAAAGGTCATTGAACAGCCTTCCCCACCCTTAACCCTCCCATCGTCATACGATCATCAAAGACTATGTAAAAGAAAGAAACAGCTGAGGTCCTGAAGGCCTATGAGGGCTATGGAACATCTAGAAGCACTCCACTAAGTACAGAAACAGAAACAAAATAATTTGACTAATGACCCCTTAGTGTATCACATATCGTGCTTTGGCGATGTAATCCTGCAGGGGTTTCCACTTAAGAAGAGTGGAGGGCATGAGGGTTGTACCATAACGTGGCATTTGCTCATATTTGCAGCATAAGCACAAGCAGTTCCACCATTCGTGCCAACTAAGCTCTGCAGTATGTTTCCAGTTAGAAATAAAAACTGACAATCCCTCTGTAACGACGAGATGTCAATTGCTGATCGAAAAATGACCACAGACCAGGAGAGAGTGGCCCTAAATCCCAGGACTTCTTGAATGTGATTCCAAATCGAGACCCAATAAGACTGCATGTTAGGGTAATCATATACCACATGTCTCAAAGTGCCGACATCTCTCCGACAAGACCAACACTCATTCCCAGCTGCCTTATCCCATTTAGCAACCTTTACTGGAGTAAAGTGAGCTCTATGTGCAAAGAAGTACAAAGCTTGTGAGATAGAAGCAGACTGAGAAACCTTAGTTATCTTGCTCCAGAATTTTATCCATATTTCCGGAGAAAGAACTTCCCCGGTATCGTGTTCCCAAATTCGCTGAACACCAATAGCCTGTGGGCTGTTAATCTGAACGACCAATTTATAGTAGATAGATGCCACCCCAGAGGCCATATGCGCTGAACCTATTTTGTTCAGCATCCCCCACTCATCTGAAAAAGATTTAATATCAGTAGGGGATTGCTCTATACAGTGTCTCAACTGGATCCACTGAAAGTATAGAGATTTAGGAAAATCACACTCACTTTGTAGAACAGCAAAAGGTTTCCATTTACCATCCAATATCAATTGGCCCACATTCCAAATGCCCCTACTGAAACATTGTTGCCATGCAAACGGACTTTGATGAATTTTGAAAAAAGGGCTATGCCAGATGGGTATTTATTTCGATAGGCATTCCTCCATAGGAATTGCTTTAGCTAACTGTTGAAAAGCCTTCTGAGTGTCCATTATAACCCTATGTGACTTCAACCTCTTAAAAGACACCATGCCAGGAAGGAGATTTAAGAGGAACAGAGCACTTAGGGGTATGTTTACTAAACTGCGGTAATGTCACCCGCTTTAGGTTCTGCGGTAAAGGTACAGATGCCCATATAAAGGCATGGGTGGTGCATCGTTACAGCAAGCCATATCAGCTAACGCACATTACAAGGCGCCTTAGACTAACATGAGTTACAAGGTGCCTTATAAGACACCTTACAAGGCATCTTACCAGGCAGGTGCCTTATAAGTAAGGTGCCTTATAAGGTGCCTTGTTAGGTGCCCTATAAGGTGCCTTCTTAGGTGCCTTATAAGGTACCTATTAAGGTGCTTTGTAGGGTGCCTTGTAAGTAAGGTGCCTTATCAGGTGCCTTGTAAGGCGTCCAATAGGGCTCCTTAGGCTAAGCACCGTATTAGGCACCCCTGGACAAGGCACCGTAGAAGGCACCCTGGGCTATGGAACCATAGGTTAAGGTGGCCTAACAAGGTTACAGTGCCCTAGGTTAGTGTGCCCTAAGGGCTGCAAGGTACTTCAGGATGATATGCATGACCTGTGAGGCACAGAGACAGATGTAGCCCTAACACTAGATAGAGCACTGAGGAAAGGCAATGAACAGGTGAGTGAAGGAGGGAGAGCTGGGAGCTGCTGGACCTTCCATTTCTGCGGGCATCCCATGTGGCTGCCAGTACTGTTGACAAACATGGTGGGGGCAACTGTACCACAGCACAGGTGTCGGCAATGTAAAGTACTGGAAAGACAGTTGGTGGCAGACGATGGGAATACGTGCCCCCAGTGGAGGCGGAGATAGCAGGATAGTTACAATGATGGGTGAATAGAGGAGTGGTGGTGCCATGCAGATCAGGCATAGGCAAGGCAAGCATGAAGAGGCGCAATGCAGGAAAGGGTACCAGCGCAGGACATGGAGTGGCAGCCTTCACAGGAAGACAGGACTCTACACAGCTGACAGATGCAGAAAGATGGACCAAAGGATTGTTGGCAACAGTGGTGAGGGTAATATGGGCTGGCAGCACGGATCTGCAAAGATATGACTGTTACAGGCATGCAAAATATCAGAGTTGGACAGACATGAAAAGAGGGAACAACGAGGACTCAAACCCATGACCACTGTTTAGAATGTCATTATACTAACCAGTAGGTTATACATCTGTGGCTTGTTGCACAGCAATGGCTGGGTAGAGAAGGACTGCAGGTCACCACACAAACTGTCTGCTCTGTGTGCCAGGATAGGGTAACCCCACCAGCAACCATGATGCAATGCACATGCAGAACAGCGGTCTACATCTGATCACCAGATGGGGTCTGCACCTCTCCGGTACTGCAGCCTGGTAAGACGAACTGACAGTGCATGATACTGGCACAGAGTAGCTACAGACCATGCCAATGTTCAGGTTCTGTGTTCACCTGGAGGGTTAGGATGGGTGCCCAGCACTAGGTCCGCAGTACATGTGGTGCTAGAGATAGGTCTTGCTGCACATTCCCAGCACTGCCAGGTGTTCCTAGCAGTGTAATCAAAAGTACTTCTGTGTCCTGCAGTCACATGTGGCCCTGTGGGTGCAGACACCACCAAGATTAGTGCATACCCAGTGTTATGGTCTGGCTGCCATGGGCACCTGTTATCAGGGCAGAGGGGAGTCTAGACTCGGATGAGGTGGATGTAGCACTGTCTCTACGGGTCAAAGTGGTATACACTATATACCCCAAAGGACCCACAATCACCCATTTTGTAGGTGAGGGAGTGCAGGGACAGATGCCTGAGCCCTGGCTGTAGAACAAGCAACCACAGTCCTGCTGGCAGAGGACAGCCCTCCAGGGCTGGTAGGCCAGAGCCATACCTATGACTGTGGCAGACCAGCAGTAATGCTTGGGATAAGCCAGGGAAACCTCAACTGCCCCACCCCAAGGTCTGCCATTCACCAGCAGATAGCACAGTCAGGCTGCACCTGCAGTACCCTACCAGATGTTCCAACCATGCACAGACTAACTGCAGACAGTCCACTAGCCAGTCCATAGTACATGCTCACAGGGGATCCCTATGCACCCAGAGATGGGGTGTACAGCACAAACATCAAGCACATATCTCAGTGATTGGGCCCCAGAACTAGTAACATGCAGGCATAACTGAAGACAAATAGCAAAGAGCACTATATGGGAGCATAGACATGCCATGGTTACTGTTCGGTCAGGATGAGAGTGACCTCACAGCTTGCCATGCTGTGGCCACCCTGTCCATGCAGGTGGTAGTCGGGCACTACAGTGTTCCAGCCATTGCCCTACACCCTGTGCAGATGCATCCTGCCAATCTGCCCTGTCCAGGCCATACCCTCAATACCTTGCTCCTCATTATGCACATTTGCAGGCTAATGCTGATAACATTGGGACATTGTGGGCCCAGAGGGGTGTAGGCAGCCACAAAACAATTGATAGACATACACACACACACACCCCTATTGCAGCATTGTGCAGTGATAGGGGTGGTTGGCAATCCTGCTCGCCACACTGTTCCTGATCACAGTGCCAACATTGCTAAACTGTGCAGGGGGTAGTAGTAGTGTTCTGCTGATAATTGCAGCTCTGTGCTGGGGCCAACAGCCTGACTCACCATGAAGCTTTGGATAGTGGAGCCTGTGTGAGTGGGTGTTTTGACTCCTGTTTAACGCAGTTTTGGGGTTTGCACATGTTGATGTTGTATCTGCATTGTAGGGTAAAAAGTGGGGAGATGCTCTGTAGGAGCCACAGCTGGGACTTGAACCTGTTATTCTCTGTATCTGGACACACTGGCTGTGTATACTGCACCACACTATTGCCACAGAGGAGTAGTGGTCCCTGGGGTTACCCTTACTTTCCTCAGGCAGACCTTTTCTGTTGCACTGCACACCACGTACTGGTACAGGGCATGACCTAGGTCCACTGCAGATGGGTAGCACTGCTCCCTCCAGCACAAACATACACCCCCTGCCATGCCGACATGACCATATGCTGTTGGTGCTGGTTGTGCGCGGTTCCAGGCCATCCACTGTGGAGGTAGGTTGGTGCCTAGGGTGCGGGGTCTTGGGTGGCGAGGCATGCATGGACATCCACACATCCCCCCCATCACTGCCTACCAATGTTATGTCCCTTCCACATGGGGTTGTGATGGCTGGGGGGATGTCAGGCTGGTGCTCTAGCAACTATTGGCTATGGTGGACCGGGTAGATGTAGGTGGAGTATGTTGTTACTGCCGACTGTGGACAGGCTAGGGTATGTACCTCATGTACGGTGTACCCAGTTTGGCCTACTGGGTGCATATATGTTTCTGACAATGTATGGGCACACCCTGCAATGTCTTACTAGGGGCTGCCTTAAAGTGTGTTCAGTTAGCTGGGTCTACAAACTGTTTGGGACCCATCCTGGGTGTGGTCTATGGACCCTTGTTAGTGTGGTCCCCAGATGTGCACTGCTTGCCCTATTACAGGCATAGTGGTACCTGTGTGACTTTTGGGGTACTTGCTGGGTAATGTGCTCTGGATGGGACACTGTGGAACACGGACTACTGGGCATGTTTGGCCCTGGTCAGCTGCTGTCCTGCTGATTTCCAGCTTCTATATTCCTATGTGCCACCTGGGTGATGGCCTAGTTCATCCTGTGCCTCAGCTGCCCCCACTGCATGTCCTGCCTGCAGTCCCCCTATGCCCCATTTGCACAATCACCATAGTGGCCTTTCATACTTGGCCACTATACTGTTGCTGCAGATGGAGTACTACTATCACCTTTCTCGGGCTCCCTGCCTATGCTGTACATTGCTGACACTAAAATGGTTTCTCTCTCCTATGGTGATGGTGCAAATGTGCATCTAACACCAGGTTTTCACTCGTGGCAGTTTTCAGTCCTTCAGTTCCCCATGTTGGTGTTGTGGGAGCCTCTCCCCGCCCACTCCCTGCCCATTGACCCCTTCTCTCCGCCCTCTCTCCCCCTCTGCGGTGTTTACCGTGGCCGGGAATGCTAATGCACGTTAGGTTACGTTAACGTAATGTTAACATGCGTTAATATTACATAGCATGCATTAACATTACCTAACGCGCGTTAACGTAGCCGCTGCTGCTACGTTACCGCAGTTTAGTAAACATACCCCTTAGTCTCTCTTCCAGGTCAAGCCATACTGGGCGTATCCCTATGGCCCCCTCCACCCATCATGAACCTGTTTTAGCAAAAAAGCATAGTGATATGCATGAAAGTCATGAAAATTCACACCACCCTTTTCTTTTTTAGATTTAAGTTTCCTAAGAGCAATTCTAGGCGGCTTATTTTTCCATAGAAATTGGACAAGAATCCTTTCAATTTGTCGATAAGTGTTACTTGTAAGAAAAACTGCTAACATTTTTAACACATAATTCACTTTAGGAGTGATAGACATTTGTATAGCTTCAAGACGACCCCACTGAGAGATAGACCAGTGACCACTTTGCTGTTATATTACAAACCGTAGATAGTATCTCCCCTTCATTGTACTGTAGGGTATCACAAAGTGGGTAGCAATAGTGAACTCCCAAATACTTCACCATCTTGGGCTCCCACATAAAAGGAAAATCTTCCAGATCTTCCCTACACACTCTTGAGTTTAAAGGAAATACAATAGATTTTGACCAATTAATTTTATAGCCAGAAAATCCTGAGTATTTATCTATCAATTCTAAAATAACCGATATAGAGCTAGGCATGGTGAATAGCAGGACTATTCGCGATTCTGATCCCGTGTGGCTAGACATGCCTCGCGGGATCAGAATTGCGATCCCCCCTGTGCATCCGGCTCAGATGGGATGTACAGAGGGGATCTATGTCCAGAACGGAATGAGCCCTAATCTGGATATTCAGTGCCACTCTCTGGATTGCAAGTAATGCTGAATATCCCAACAGGGCCTATAACCAAGAGGCCTTCCTAGAATTATTTGGATAGATATTCGGAGGGTGGACTGAAGGGGGAAGTTACTACTGTAAGTTGTGGTAAAATATTGCTTTTTACCACAACTTAGGGGTATGTTTACTAAAAGGTCCTAATGTTACCGACGCTAGTTGCAGCGATAACATGAGGAATGCCATATAAGGTAGTTGGCATTCTGGTGTAAAGGAAGCAATGGCGGGGTGTTGCGCAATAGAGGACACCCTGGCCGTCATCGCGCGATAGATGCGTCGTGGCACGTCATTGCGCAGTAACCTTAAGTTTGCATGCTGAGCAGGGCTCAAAGGACTAGAGGTGTAGCACACTGGTTAATACAATGACTGCTAATGCAGTAGTCATGAGCTCAATTCCTCAGTGGTGATATGTAATTAGGCTGTCCAAGGCAATTCCTTTTCCTGCCTGTAACAGTCAGACACATCTCAACAATCTGTACTGTCCCCCAAAAAAATGCTCATCCCAGTGCCATAACCTAAAGCACCTTTTAGGGTGCACCATAAGGCACATCATAAAGTACCACATCAACCAAGGCGGATCAGAATGTGGCCCAGAGGGTGGCACAAATGGGCGGTACCCTCCAAGGCATCATATAAGGCACCCCAGAAGCTGGCTGAACCCAAGGTGGTGCTAAAGATGCCCCAAGGATGTTAAGGTGACCAAAGAAATGTTTGTCAAGGGCAGTAAGGTGCACCAACCTCACAAGCATGAAATGTATGGGTCAAACACAGATGTAACCCTAACACTGCATGTAGCAGCAATGAAAGCCAATGAAGAAGTGATGCAAGGAAGTAGATGTCTGAGGTGATGGACCTGCCAAATCTGTGAGCAGCCCATGTGGAAGCTGGTAAAGTGGACAAATATATCAGGGGCAGCTGTACTGATGCACAGGGTGATGGTACTGTAAAGTGTAACTATGACAGTGTGTGGCAGAGGATGGGAATATGTGTCCAGCAGAGGAGCCAGAGGTGGCAGGAGAAGTGCAATGACAGGAGGACAGAGGAGTAGCAGTGCCATGCAGAGCAGACACAGGAGAGGCAAGAATGAAGAGGCATGATGCAGAAAAGGGTGCCAGTGCGGGACATGAGGTAGCAGCCTGCACAGTAGGGCAGGATGCCACAGAGCTTGTAGACACAGATAGACTGACAGAAGGATGGTTGGCAGCAGTGATGAGGGTATAATGTGCCAGCAGCACAGATCGTCACAGATAGGACTGTGACAGGAATGCAAAGTACATGTGTACGAGAGGCATAAAATAATTAGAACAGAGAAGAACCAAACCCATGACCACTAGCACAAATGTCAATGCACAAGCCAATAGGCTATAACACCAACATGAGTACCACAGCAAAGGCTGCATACAAGAACACTGGAGGGCACCACACCAAAACACAGCTGGCTGCCAGGATAGGGCAACCCCAACAGTAACAAAGATGCAATGCACATGCAGAACTGGTGTGTACAGCTCATATCACAGTCAGTAATTGGGACGACAGCCACATATACACACAATGAAATGTTGTGCAGTGGACACAGAATGCAAAAGAGCAAAGAACCTAAACCCAATGGGCAGCAGGGGATGCTCTGTGGAGCAGGGCAAAATGGGGAACAGAACGGAAAAGGAGCTTGTGAGACATGAACCTACAAACAGACATGGACCAGATCAGATCAACAACAGCAATGCCAATCCCCCAAGCCGACATGGACAGTACAAAGAAAGAGCCATATGTAACAGCTAATATGCGACGGATAGGCTGCATCGAGGGCATACTGTGGTGTACAGTGAAGAGATGGAAGGGTGTGTGGAGAGGTAACTAATCATCAGGCAGTGCCTGGTCAGGTTAGCACAAAACAAGGAACACGTGGGATTCAAACCTGCAACTTATGGTGTGCCAACACAGGTCCACAACCACTATCCCAAACAACCACAGTAAACACAGCACAAATATGTCCCCTCAAAGGGAATGTCAGTATGGAAACCCTTAGCACCCTGTGATGTGACAGACGGCTGCCACATAGCCAGCTGCTTCCCTACAAGGATGTGAGTACAGGTGGGCCAAGTACATTATCAGAACAGAACAGGAGCATGTGAGACCTGAACCTACAAACAGACATGGACCAGATCAGATCAGATCAACAACAGCAATGTCAATCCCCCAAGCCGACATGGACAGTACAAAGAAAGATCCATATGTAACAGCTAATATGAGACGGATAGGCTGCATCGAGGGCATACTGTGGTGTACAAAACAAGGAATATGTGGAACTTGAACCTGAAACCTATGGTACTCCAACACATGTCCACAACCACTATCCCAAACAACCACAGCAAGTGCAGCACAAATATGTCCCCTCAAAGGAAATGTTGGTATGGAAACCCTTAGCACCCTGTGATGTGTTAGACGGCTGCCACATAGCCAGCTGCCACCGTAGAAGGATGTGAGCACAGGTGGGCCATGTATATTACCAGAACATAACGAAAGACATGTGCCAGTGTGGTCAAGCAGCAGCAGAGAGAAATGTGGGTCAAACACATACTTTTATTGTGGTAAATCAGTAGACATATCGTATATACCGCTTGTCATCATATTAAGGTGGTTGGTTTACAGTGAACAAACTGAAAACACATTGAGCATGCCAGCTTCTCACATGTCACCCCAAAGTCACTGGCACATCTACAGATGATGGGCAGGAGAGATAATGTGCCGTAGCTGCATGGTGTTCACTATGCAGTATCCACCCCCCCCCCCACACATGCTGCTGCACGTCCCAGATGCCCTAGTCACATATGTGTGCATGTAGACACTAGGCAGTGCATGATGAGGAGCCAACACACATCAGTCATGAATTGTCCCCAAAAACATATCCGTCTGCCAATACAGGTGGCAAAAGCCTGAAAAAGCATAAGTAGCAACATGTAAGCAAGTGTACACACAGATATAGATATGTAAGTCACAGCTGCCCCATAATGCTGATATAGCAATGAACGTGTCACCAATGTAGCCCAAAACAAAGGCCAAATGCAAAGTGAGAATAAGGTAACAGGTACAAGAGGCACATGATCCCAGAGAAGACCAAAAAAGGAACCTCACAGACATGCAGAGATATCACCATGCAGCAGGTCCCCTGCAATGGGTGGTGTGGATACATGAACCGTACACATAGATCACGGTACATGGGATGCACAAATGAAGGACGAAAACGTACAATCACACTGCCATACTGCAAATGTCATGGGCGAAAGTGAGTGGTGGAACGTCAGGGGATAAAGAGGACTGTGCAGACATGCAATGCTATGTTTGTAAATCAATGTACAGCAGCACGTCCGTACAGTTGCCAAACATAATGACCTGTATATGGAGTTTGAAAGAAAGGTCAAACATGGGCCAGTACCCCACACAGAAGCCACACTGCCACATGCTCTGGTGTACCAACATATTCAGTCTCATGCACACGCACTGTGTACGTTGAACCATGACACAGTGATGCCCCAGATGCACTGTAAATCCCTTGGTGAGGGCAAACATCAATCCACAATGTTTGCGACCATTAAACTGGTGTGGTGGTAACAACTGTGTCATGTCCAAGTGCCGGGTAGGCCGACATATACAACAGTACGTATACAATGTTGCCGCTGTGCCACATGCATGGCTGTATGCTCCCGTGACCTCAACAGATGAGGATATCTTGCAGTGCATGTTACACACATGGCCAGCACACACTAACATAATGTCAGATGGATGTAGAACATACAGTGAATATTTCAGTCCGTGATGCACACGTAGGGACCAGTACACAGTGTCTACAGTGCAAAGGGCATCTGCAACCCAACATGTCCCGTTAAGACTGTCCGTGAATCACTGGGCATGCATAGTCAAGTGTGATATCTCAATGTGCCACAGTACTCGAAAGGTCATGTGTGTCTCGCACAATCAACAGGACACCCAGCCAGACCACAGTAGCAACTGTGTGTTGGACAGGCCTGTTATACTCAAAGTAGCAGTCCAACAGTAATGTTCATCATAGGCATGTGTCCCACTCGCAGATATCAAACATCCTATGGCACCATCTCCCAGGTATAGTTGAATGGTGTTCTTGTATCCTCCAACAGGTGGGTGATGTCACCCGCAGATGCACTTAAGTAGATGTGCTGTGTGTGTCCTCTGCCCTGTGTCAGAATAAGGACAAACACTGTCTTGGTATGCTGGACGCAACATCAGGGCACATTGCAGGGAGTCAAACATCAGTATCGACGTAATTAAATGTCACACAGGCAAACATAACATGATCACAACACAGAACACTATGTATGTTGTGGACATTTGGAAATGCAACCGCAGATGAGCGTGTTCCATGGATATGGTCATGCCCATGTCCATGTAACACAGGCGTATCACAGCTGCACCCCATGTCCATCAGCGTTGGTGCACAGAGACCCAAAAGGAAAGGTCCATGAAACAAACAGCAAAGCACAAACATATAAAGGCTGATGTCACACCCAAATGATCCAAGGTGCAACCTACTGTGTGTCTGCAACAAATGTCTGTTTGGGATCCTTAGAGGCAGGCAAAGTCTACAACACGTCTCAGTAAAGGCAGAAGATGTCATCAAAATGTGTCAAATTACCATTTGCCCGTGTCCAGTCGCCGTTGTCGCATGTCCCAATTATGGTGATATCTGGGATACATGAATGCTGCTGTGCAGTGGTCTGTCAACACACATGAGCTAGGTCAACCCACAACACACAACACATGTGCACACTGTGCACAAGGTTAACACCAGTAAGGTAGAGATAGCACAATCACCACCCCTCCACAGGTGTGCAGACCCCACCCACCAAATGATAATGCAAACTGCATGCACACTGTATCATAACAGAGCCACCCCCAAACACACACACACACAGTATGAGAAGGTGAACGTGCCACCAGTAACATACGGCCTGTATGTGCACAATTGGAGAACAGTGGAGATAAAGGTCTTGCAAATTCTATGATACACTACTGTTGGCCGATGCTACAGTGTCAGGGAAGGGTGTAAGTACGGCCCACCACCAGAACACCTAGGACCTGTAGACACATGCAGCTCTGTTGAATGTGTCCCAGAGACAGTGCTGGAGAAGACAAACTGGGCACGAACACATGTGGATATGTGTGAACATATGGGGTATGGGGGAGCACGCTAAATAGATCATCCACAACCAGTGTTCCCTCTAAGCTGTGCGCGTGTGCGCGCGCACACACCTCACCGAGCGAGCGCACATACTTTACAACAGAGTGCACAAAAATTACGGCTCTGATTCTGATAGAAAACAACACAGACATCTTAAAATTTAAAAGTTATGATTGTAATTACTAGAAATTTCCCACTTCATTTAGTAATCGTCTATTTTCATTTAATTTAATTAAAATCAATATGGTGTACATACTGTATTCTGACGTGTAGTCAAATTTTAAAGTATATAACTCCGAGTGTCGTTATGTGGTGCACAAATATCTAACCTTCCTTCAAAAGCTGCACACAGCTGATATTTTATGCGCACACAGCCTACAGAAAATTAGAGGGAACATTGTCCACAACATATGTGCATTAGACAGATAACCTCTGACATGTGCTGCTCCTGACTGTCCACACAGACAAATTACCTGTATGTCCGTCTACCCCAGTGTCCTGCACATTCAATGAGGTACACACAGCTGTCACTGCACTACAGCACCAGGAACGTCACAAAGCATGTCCTGTGGATTGAGAAACACAACAGAAACATTCATGTCATGTTGGAGCTGTGCAAAAAAACACACCACCTTCAAGTCCTCAGCTCTCATAACCCCCTAGATCCGTCACAGTCTGGCAGTTCATCATGACACTGTACCTAATTGCCCTCACCCAAACTCGCCACTGATGTGTCCTTGGCCAAATACAAGGGCCTGTAGCCTGTCCGGCCCCTTTGTGACCTCTCTGCTACCCTCGAGACCAATGATCACAACCGTCACCTCACTACCCTGTATGTGCTCGGTCCAAAGGTCTCCGTACAATCCTGCTTCACCCATATGCCTCCCATAGCACCTTCAGTGTGTGTTCCTGTGGGTCCACCTCCCCTGCTAACCCACTCCCAGTTGCTGTAAGAAAGGGATATATGCAGAGGCTGCTAGTTTCCCCAGGCCCCCATATCTAGTTCCCTGGTGCAGCAGGCTCATCCTCTGGCTATCAGTAGCAGCTGTACGCTGATGTGTCCCAAAGATATCTCACCATGCCTGAACTATGTTTGGCAATCCACACCCCGATCTCAGCTTGCTCCCTGACATTGCTGGCTGCAGATACCCCTGCTGCATGAATTGAGCATGGCCAAGACCGGACATCTGATCATTGCCCCTAAACCTTCCCCAACCTTTACAGTGTCTGTGTATAGGTTGGTATACCTTCTGTCTATGTGGTCTGCAAGGTAGCAGTTCCCTATGACCCCTCGCTCCCCTTCCCCACACATACCCATCATGTAGCTAAGGCCTGAGGTGTCCTTATAGATAACATCAGAAGAACAAACAGAGCAAGAGAATAGAGCAGGTTTGGAACAGACTGCTTTATTGAGGATGGTCCCTACGCGTTTCGGCTTGCGCCTTCTTCGGGGGACATACAGCTACCATGGGGTTAAACAAACAATGTTAGAATAAAACATTTTTTAACAATTGGTGTATCACATTCAAAATAAATAATAGTCTCAAAAGAATATTAAAAAAAAACAAATAAAAGAATAATTATTTAAAAACAATAAAAGGAAAACTTTTTAGACACGTATATTCACACATATGTTATATGTATAAATTACATGTAAATATTTTTAATATTTTTAATTTCCAATTTTTAACTTTTATCAATTTATTTGGTTCTCTGGTTTGTTCTTTTGTTTTACATGTAATTTATACATATAACATATGTGTGAATATACATGTCTAAAAAGTTTTCCTTTTATTGTTTTTAAATAATTATTCTTTTATTTGTTTTTTTTAAATATTCTTTTGAGACTATTATTTATTTTGAATGTGATACACCAATTGTTAAAAAAATTTTTATTCTAACATTGTTTGTTTAACCCCGTGGTAGCTGTATGTCCCCCGAAGAAGGCGCAAGCCGAAACGCGTAGGGACCATCCTCAATAAAGCAGTCTGTTCCAAACCTGCTCTATTCTCTTGCTCTGTTTGTTCTCCTGTGTATCTGCAAGAGTTACGCTCCTCCTTCTGATCCCTTATAGATAACATCAGCAAGATTCCTGCCGTCACCCCAGAACACACAAATAAAAGGCTAATGCCCCCTCATCACCTGCTATCCTGTTCACTGTAACCTACACCTTGCTGGTCTGCCTCAAAATCATCTCTGTCCACCGCAATGTATGCAACACTGCGCTGCATGGCTAATCTACCAGCAGCCTCATCATGACAATAATACTCCACCTGTCAGGACACCTCACAGGCGCCCGATCTGTATATAAAGACAGGTCAAATGCATCTGCTGATCTATACATGCAGTCATACTGTGGCTGCCCTGTACCTTGACTCGCATATCTCAAGTATTACAAATACTACTACTACTGAGCATGTAAATAGTGCTACCACCTGTATGCATCGCCATACCGAAACATGTAACACACAGTCCCTGCTCATCAGAGCAGACAATCCAATCAATCCCCTCATATCTCCCAAATGTGATATCCACATGTCAAGGCAACTGGTCCTATCTATGGGCCGCTCCCCCACTGTTAACACGGGACCACACGCCTGTCACCTTGCAGCACCCAATGTCTGGAACTAACTACCTGTGGCTGCAGGGCAGCCACCCTCTCCAACCATCTCAAAACCATGTATGACAGCTTACCACATCGCCTACACCTACTAATCCTGACTACCTTAATCACCTTCTCCTGCTGTTGTCCCCTGCCCACACCTTCTGTGTTAGCGGTTGGACTACATTGTAAGCTCTGATGGCCAGACATTGGGTCAGCAATGTCAGTGCAGTGCTGTGTATGACTGGTAGTGTGATACCAATGCTCAGTAGTAGTAGTAGTACATATATCTATCCAAATGTTATTTCCAAAATATCCAGTACTCACATGAGAATAGCTCCTCAATCAGCTGCTGCCTGATTGCTGCGCCCTCACGTGTGTCACCACGGGCACGGACAGTAAGGAACGTTGGATTGTCTTCAAGATCCTCATTAATTTGGACATCGATATCGTGCCTGAGAGCAATGTTGTGCAGGATGCAACAGACAATAATGATCTCTGCCACTGTCACGGGTTTGTATTGTAAGGCCCCGCCGATCCTATCCAGACACCTAAAGCGACTCTTCAAAACACCAAAGGTGCGCTCGATGATGGAGCAACTGGAGGCATGAGCCTCATTGTACCTCATCTCTGCACGTGTCCGTGGCAGACGCACAGGGGTTAGCAACCAGGGCCGACCCCTATATCCTGCGTCACCTGCAGAAAGAAATGTTGAACATTAAACCAGGAGCTGATGTCCACACACATGCACACATGAATGTACGTGCAAACCAACAGCACATACAGGTCAGACAGGAACATAGGGGAACACATGATGGGACACAACAACTATGCGCCAGTGTCTGGAGATGTGAGATACAGAGCACAGGGAGGTAGAGGGAGTGCAAACAACATTATATGGAAACACAGCAGACACATGGGCAGACACCAGAGGCCGAAAAGTAGTAGTGCCAGCCCTGAACACATCAGAGACACACATACAATGCACCCTGGACAAGGGCAGAGATGCACACATGTGCAAGCATGTGATGGTCATGCTACTGTCCACACACAGATGGTGTGACAGGAACAGGTACCCCACTGTGGCATACAGGATGGCAGAGACAACACCACACTGTTGATACGCTGCCGGGACCAAACACCGCCCCTCCTCTGCTCCTGCCCAATCGGGCAGTGGGAGCCGCTTCCAGCTCCTGCCCAATCGGGCAGTGGGAGCCGCCGGCCGAGAGAGCTAAAAGCGGCACCCCTGCAGGGCGCGCCCGCGCTTGGCGGGCCCGCACCTGAGGGCCTCGCCAGAGGGCCCTTTGGCGTGGCCCTTAGGCGCGGCACGGAGGCGATCAGAAGGGAGAAACAACAGACACAGCAGCGCCGACAACATCACCGCAGAAACAAACGAGGAGCAGACCAAAACGAAGGACTTCAGAACCGCAAGTAAAACTCGCACAAAACCTCACACACTCCACACCTACAGGACTCCCACTTACACCACACCCGCCTTTGCAATCACACCCCTACCTCCACGGGACAGGCTCCCGCACCAAGGCACCCTACGCAGACCCGGCTCTACACCCACGGGACAGGCTCCCTTCACGGGACAGGCTCCCGCACCAAGGCACCCTACGCAGACCCGGCTCTACACCCACGGGACAGGCTCCCGCACCAAGGCACCCTACGCAGACCCGGCTCTACACCCACGGGACAGGCTCCCTTCACGGGACAGGCTCCCGCACCAAGGCACCCTACGCAGACCCGGCTCTACACCCACGGGACAGGCTCCCTTCACGGGACAGGCTCCCGCATCAAGGCACCCTACGCAGACCCGGCTCTACACCCACGGGACAGGCTCCCTTCACGGGACAGGCTCCCGCACCAAGGCACCCTACGCAGACCCGGCTCTACACCCACGGGACAGGCTCCCTTCACGGGACAGGCTCCCGCACCAAGGCACCCTACGCAGACCCGGCTCTACACCCACGGGACAGGCTCCCTTCACGGGACAGGCTCCCGCACCAAGGCACCCTACGCAGACCCGGCTCTACACCCACGGGACAGGCTCCCTTCACGGGACAGGCTCCCGCATCAAGGCACCCTACGCAGACCCGGCTCTACACCCACGGGACAGGCTCCCTTCACGGGACAGGCTCCCGCACCAAGGCACCCTACGCAGACCCGGCTCTACACCCACGGGACAGGCTCCCTTCACGGGACAGGCTCCCGCACCAAGGCACCCTACGCAGACCCGGCTCTACACCCACGGGACAGGCTCCCTTCACGGGACAGGCTCCCGCACCAAGGCACCCTACGCAGATCCGGCACACCCGCCAAGGAACAAGCTCACGCACCAAGTGCAACTCTCCCCAAACAGACAACAGACAAAATCTCAAGAAAGCAGGCGTCACCCTAACAGAACATCAGAAGGGAAAACATGCACCCCACATACTTCCTACCACTCTACCTACTAGTCACACAACTCCTCCCACCAACCACACACCTCCACTACCCACAAGCAAACACAATATGGCATCTACCAACTGCATTACCATACTCAGAACCACAGCACACACACAAAGAGACACTCAGGGCTTACCAGGCAAAGCGACTGAACAGACACAAATCAAACTCCCACGCAAGCACAAAGGAAACTCATGGAACACCAACCTCAGCAACGAAAACAACAACGATTGAGCTCATAAATGCCAGATCCGTCTGCAACAAGATACACACTATTGTAGACCACATAGAAGAGCGACAGCCCGACATAATATGCATCACAGAGACATGGCTCAACCCTACTGACAATGTACTACTCAACCAACTGGTACCAGACAACTACTCAGCATACAACTGCCCACGCACCCACAAGCGTGGAGGAGGAGTCCTGATAATAGCGAAAACAAAGCTAAAATTCAAGACACAGAACTTCACAGACACACAGCAATGTAACACAATTAGCATCAAAAACAAGAACATCGCAATCTGCCTAACCTACAGAGCACCCAGAGCTCCACCCGATGAACTAGCCCTCACTCTCGAAGAAGCCTGTGCCATAACAACAAACAACAAACCAGCGCTAATGATCGGAGACTTCAACCTCAAGTCCACCAATGCCAAAGACGCAGAGGCCTTCCTCCAAGCAATGACCTCACTCCAATTCACACAAATAATCAATGCACCAACACACAGACATGGATCATCCCCAGACCTCATCTTTGCATCCAACTACCTAACATCAAGAGAACTAATTTCTCCACCTACCATTACCCCAGTGCCATGGTCCGACCACTACTTAATCGAGACCAAACTACGATATCAAGAGGACCAGACGAACGAAAGAGCTAACATCTCTCACACGCAAAGACGATTCAAACGTTTCGACAGGGACGAATTCATACAGGACACAACACAACACTTGAACGTTACCACAGACGACCTAGAAGAACAAGTCTCCAGCTGGAACAGCATTCTAGCGAACGCCGCCAAACCATCTGACGGTGGGATCAAGAAACAACACCACAACAGGAGACAAAACAAGCCATGGTACTCAGAAAAAATACGAAAGGAAAAGAGAGAGCTCAGGAAGATTGAACGGAGATGGAGAAAAAACAAATTAACCGCTGACCAGCATCTCTATCTAACAAAGCAAAAACACTACAATGAACTCATCAACCAATCAAAGAGGGAATTCCACACAAACATGATAAATACTTCTATCAACAAACCCAGAGAGCTTTTTGAAATAGTAAAGATCCTCACAAAAGAACAAACAACAGAAGGCGAAGTACAGGTTGACCCACAGGATTTCGCAGATCACATCAAAGACAAATTTCACTCCACGGAGCGAACAACATCTAGTGGGACCACCAGGTCGGACGTACACCCCAAAACCTGGGGCACATTCTACTCACCCTCAACTGAACAGATATCCCACATCATCTCTACAATCAATACAAGCACTGCCCCTACAGACCCATGCCCAGTGTCATGGGTCAAAGCCACCAAATCCTGCTTCATCCCCACCATACATAAAATAATACACAACTCACTCACTCAAGGACTCATGCCAAAACAACTAAAGCTTGCTTCAGTAAGACCAATCATAAAGAAAACAAATCTCGACAAAAAGGATCCAGCAGCATATCGACCAATCTCCAGCATACCCTTCCTTGCAAAAATCATTGAAAAAACGGTCCAACTACAACTTCAGGAGCACATCGACAAACAGGAAACACTCGATGACAACCAACACGGATTTCGTCCCAACCATGGAGTCGAAACGCTACTGATCTACCTCTTCGACAGCATCCTAAGAATAATCGACAACACCATGAATGGAATCATAATGATCTTCATCGACATCTCCTCAGCCTTCGACACAGTGGACCACAACACCCTCCTAGAAAGACTAAAGAACACTGGTATACACGGTATCACATTGAAGTGGTTCCACTCGTACCTAACCGAAAGACAGCTACAGGTCAAGTCAGGACACAACACCTCCCGACCCATAAACGTCCAACAAGGAGTACCTCAAGGATCCGTACTCTCAGCTCTCCTATTTAACATCTACATACAACCAATTTGCAATATCATGAAAAAGAGCAACATTCAATACACAATTTATGCAGACGACATAATGATTTACACCCCGATATCAATCAACAACCCGGACTTCTCTAAGATAACAGACTGCCTCACCCAAATGGAGAGTTGGTGTCAAAACAACAACCTAGCAATAAACTACAACAAGACCGAAGCCCTAATCATCACCCGGAACCAAGGCTTCAAACACCCACCAAATCTAAAGATACAAAGCACCACTATACCAATAAGATCAGAAGTGAGATACCTCGGAGTTACTCTGGACAATAAACTCAATCTCAAACCACACATAGACAAAACAACCCAAAAAGCCTACTACAAGATGCGAATCATCAGAAGACTAAAGCCGCTCCTTGCCCCGGAACACTTCCGTACCGTCTGTCAAGCACTGATAACCCCACTACTGGACTTCTGCAATCCGATATACCTCGGCCTACCGAAACAAGCCCTCAAACCTCTACAACTAGCACAAAACACTGCTGCACGAATCATAACAGGAACGGCAAGACAGGAGCACATCACACCCACCTTAAAAGACTTACACTGGCTTCCAATCGGTGCACGCATCAAATACAAAACTATCATAAACATATTCAAGATCAAACACCACACATCAGCCAACAGCCTACACACACTCATACAATCAGACACCAGTACGCGTCCCAGAAGAAAACAAACCCACAACAGAGTCAGCACCCCCAGTGAATACAAACACACACGCAAGGACACAACAGACAGAGCACTCTCAATGGCCGCTCCAACAATATGGAACAAACTCCCGGACGACTTGAGGGCTGCTACAGACCTAAAAGACTTCAGAAAACAGCTAAAAACCATACTGTTCATAGAACACTATGGACACATCACATAACTTCAGAGAATGAACAACAGCGCATGATCCCGCCTAACCAATGTATGCATGGAATTTGTTTTTGCACCTCTGTATATAGCCCACTCTGTAAATAGCTCATACCAATCTAACACACAACACGACACACACTCAATTTCCCCCCACTGCATGTATAACACACTCACCTGACCTGATTGTTTGCCGTGATACCACCTTGATTATTAAGATAAGGCGGTTTAGAAATACTGTTAAATAAATAAATAAAATAAAATAAACATGAAGCATACATGTGTGTTGTACTGTGCCAACCCAAACACACACTATCAAATGGCCTGAGACATCAAAAGTCAGTGTACCACCAACACACAGCACCGCAGCACAGAAGACCTAGAGTGATTTCCCCCCCCCCCCACGCGTCAGCTCTCACACACACAGATGACACACACACACAACTCGGGACACACGTCAAAGACAGACATGTGTGCAGACAGCTATTCAGGAGAACACGATGTGCATGTCAGAGATGAAAAATACCCACCCAGCAGTATACAGTCCACAAATTGACCGGCCTCAAATTGTCTGTATAGTGCCGAGTGGCACAGGATATAGGAGTCATGGGTGGACCCTGCAAACCTCGGGACCACATTCAGAATACGTATACCTGCATCACATACAACCTGAACATTCAGGAAGTGGTAGTGTTTGCGTTTGCGGAACACTGCCTCCCTATCTCTGGGCAGGACCAGGGCAACATGTGTGCAATCAATAGCTCCCATCACTTGTGGTAACCCGGAAAATGCCTCAAAGGCCTAGTTCAGGGTCCCTCACTGTTCCTAGTGTCGGAAAATGCAATGTAATTCCCAACCAGGCTGATCATGGCACGCAGTACTTGGTGGAGACAGCGTGAGAAGGTGGGGCAGCTCATGCCACCCACTGTGGCCACAGATGACTGGAAACAGCCAGAGGCAAAGAAATGTAGGGCACCAAGAAGCTTGACCAAACCCGGTATGGCATGTGACCGACCAGTCAGGGGCTCGAGGTCAGGTTTTAGATCCTCATAGAGCTCCCTAATAGCCCCTGTGCTCAGGCGATAGAGGGAGATGACCTGGTCCTCACGCATGTCCTGTAGCCGGGTCATGGGCCTGTAGAGGTGAGGGTGGCGAGCCTGCAACTTGGCACGCCTCCTGTGCCATGCTGGCACAGTCCCTGCCCGGCCTGCCCCCACAGCTGCAGGTCGGTGTTGCAGCGGGACTGCACCCCTGCTCCGTGCCCCAGCCCCATGCACACCATCTCCCTGTCAGGCAACCGCAAGCCCTGCACATCCCCCAGTGCACATGCAGCAACCACAAAGCCTGCCATAATGGACACTATAAACCCAACCCCCCTCACCTCCGCTACCTCACGTTAACCCTGCCACTCACCTCCCCACCACACACCAAATCCGCCGCTTAACTCCCCCACTACACACCAACCCTGCTGCTCACCCTCCCTACCACACACCAACCCCACCGCTCACCCCCCTACCATACAACAACCCTGCCGCTCACCTCCCCCACCACACACTAACCACGCCATTCACCCCACTACCACACACCATCCCTGCCTCCCATCTCCCCACCACTCACCAACCCAGCCACATACCACACCCACCACCGACCAACCTTGCCACTCATCTCCCCCACCACACTCCAACCCTGCCACCTACCTACATCACCACTCACCAACCCAGCCACTGACCTCCCCCAGCACTCACCAAGCCCACCGCTCGCCTCCCCCACCACTCACCAACCAGCCACCTACCTCCCCCACCATTCACCAACCCTGCCACTCTCCATGCCTAACCTGCCTCTGACCCTCTGTTCGCTTCTCCATCAACAACGCACGCCTTCAAACTCACTCGCCTGCACTAACCCCTCAGCGTGTACCAGGTGTTTACGTTAATTTATAGTATGTTTTGCCATCTGCGTGTGCGCGCATGTATTGCACATGTGCAGAGGCGATGTATAAGGTGCGTACTTGGATCTTGGTGCCGCACATGTGCAGACACATACACCTCTTGCGCATGTGCCATGCACGGCTCTGCTAAGCCCTGTCACGTGTGGGACATGCACAGAACCAGGCGCCGCATATGCGCATGCAGGCTATGTATCTGCGTGGGAAGAGTGTGCATGTGTGGCGGCAGCTCCCACCACACCGTCCGTTATGGCTTGCACGTATCTTGGTGCCTTACATGTGCAGACACGTACACCTCTTGCACATGTGCGGCGCATGGTTCTGCTATGCCCTGTCACCTGTAGGATGTGCATGGCAACAGGCACCACACATGCACATGCGCTGTATGTATCTGCACATGTGCGATGCCTGGTTCCACACTGTCCCATAGGCAATAGGGCGTAGTGGAACTGTGCGCCACACATACACAAGAGGTGTACGTGTCTGAACATGTGTGGCACCAGGTTCTGCGTACACACCCTATGCATCGCCTCTGCACATGCACAATGCACGCACACACGCACAGATTGCAGAACATACCATAAATTAACGTAAACACCTGGTACACGCTGAGGGGTTAGTGCAGACGAGTGAGTTTGAAGGCATGCATTGTTGATGGTGAAGCAAACAGAGGGTCAGAGGCAGGTTAGGTGAGGAGAGTGGCAGGGTTGGTGTGTGGTAGGGGAGGTGAGTGGCAAAGTTGGTCAGTGGTAGTGATGGTGAGTGGCTGGGTTGGTGCGTAGTGGGGGTGATAAAAGGCAGGGCTGGTGAGTGGCTTAGGTGATGAGGGCTGGTGTAGGTGACAGGGGAGGTGGCAAGGGCCACAGGAGGTCAGACAGGTCTGAGATGCAGGGGGAGGACAGGGAGAGTAGGGAGATGCTGCGGCTGGACATGACAGTTGGGGCGTCTGGGGAAATGTCAGGGCCGCAGTCCCCAGAGATGGGAGGGATGGGTCAGCCAGAATCCGAGTTTGCGGGCCCATCAGGTATGTCTGACCCCACCCAGGAGCAGCCTGAGGGGCATAACACAGGCAAGCATAGGCGGACACCTGTGCCGGATGGGGAGAGGAAGAGGGCCATAAGATTCAGCCAGCAGGAAAATCACAACCTGCTGTCAAGTGTCCTCTAACACTATGAGGAGCTGTATAGGTACATGAACTCACACACAACTGTGAACGTAAAGACCCAGGTGTGGGAGGAGGTGCAGGGGACCATGGCACAGGCTGGGGGCCACCAAGGGACCTTGACAGCCTCTATAAGAGGTTCAATGACATCAGGTGGGGGTCCATGCACATATGACCGCCGAACACCGACCTGCTAGCGTCACTGGCGGGGCGGCCCCTTCATCCTAAGCCTCACACCCCTGGAGCAGCAGCTTGCTGAGCACCTAGGCCCGATCTACATACATGGCCTCTCCCCGGCACTGGACACGGCTGACCCACAAGCAGGTATGTTCAAGACATGCAGCATATGTATAGCTATCCACCACACACATGCTGGGCATGCCACAGGATACTGTGGGCCCATGTCCTGGGAGCAGGTCTGGCCGAACAGACACAGAGGAGGCCACCAGGGCAGCAATGGGTTGCAACATGTCCCCAGGGGGGCCATGACAGGTACCTGGGGGCGTGTACCAGACATGCACAGTGGTGGATATGATACAGCAATGAACAGGTGTCCCAAATGAGGGGGGGCACACAGTCAGCCAGGTGGAATGACACCCCTCCCCCACCATGCACACGACAACACAATGCTCCTAAGACAGGGATGGCCTACCACCCCCAACAGAAACATAACAGCCCATGCCGCGTGTACCCCTACAAGCCACATATGTCACACACATCTGACACACACATGGATGCAGCATCACAAACCCTTATCACAGAGGCAAACACACACAACATGCAAACCAAGCGACAGCAAAACCGAGTGCCCTGGGGGATCCACTCCACATCCTCTGATCAGAGCCAGATGACATCAAGTTATGTCCTGTCCATAGACAGATCATAGCACATTGACAAGGGATATACACAGCTGAGCCCTGAGATGAGCTGGGGTGTATGTCACACAGACATCGCACATGTACGACACACACCACTGCTGACATACCATGGAAATCTGCAGGTCAACATCTCGAGGGCATGAGGTGAACAGCACAAGCACAGTAACAGACCTGTCATGTTACATTGTGACCATTTGCAACAGACCCATTGTAGCCCTTGCCATGCATCTGCCATTCACACTCACACATCCCTTTTCCCTGTCAGCTCTGCACACCCTGTAAGCCACAGATCTGTGGTCCCTTATGGCCCTGTGTATACACCATAATGCACGCCATCACTGATCTATAACCTATCAGTTGACCACCTACCCTACCAACCACCATCACACCATGGCTGTGTTTCCAGTAACTATCTCCATGAAACATCGGGTATAGATGTTGAATTGGCCTCCAGAGCATGTATGAGTGACACGTGACCCTAATACCCATTGGGCCTCCAACTACGTGACGTTGCTAGGTGTAGACTATAAATATTGCATTGTTCCCGGCCTGGGCAGTGGGAGGCGTATATGTCCAGCGATAGGTGTGTGACACCGCGGAGTATGTTGTAACTCTTGTATCTAATGGTGAGGGATATGTCATGTCACCATGCCATGTGCAATGTACTGTGCACATGCACAGGTGAACCACACACACCAGGCCCACCCACCCCATGCCACTGCCACCAGCATAGGTTTGGCCCCAGTCAGCCAGGCCTTGTACTGACCACCCCAGGACACCCAACACATGGCCATATGTGCAGACACACCTCCACAGACACAGTGTACACACTCTCCCGCCCTCATGTCATGTACCAGCATCAGTCCCAAAGACCTCTGTAACAGATGCACCTGCCCCAAACACCAACACCACCCGGGGTCAAACCCCAAACATGCACCGCGGTGCCGGGTGACACTGTTACAAGCCCAGCCCCCCCCCCCCAGTGTGACCTCATGCATGCCAGGGCCACGTCATCCCCCTGAACTTCACCACAGGGTGCACAGTCCCACATAGCACCCCACATACGACACACATCAGACAGCACTGCACCAGTCCCCACACAAGTCTGGCTGACCGCCACACTTGCAGCAACATCTACCATCCACACCTGTACCCCACAGTGCATACATGTTGCTCACATGCACTGTGACAGGCTCCACATGCTTTGCAAGGCCTCACACACACACCAGCCACAGGTAGCTCTGTGGTTGGAGCCCATGTCTCATACACAGTGCGCACCTGGTGTTTCACATTGTATGTGCAGCACTCGCCATACTGACCCCCAGGTCAGACATGACAATGTGGCACTGCCCCCCCTCCCAGGTGCAGCACAGCCGACACACATGTGCTTCCCCATTGTAGGCGCTGTGACATCACGTACAGGTGGTACATACATTGCCCATGGTGGTGACATTACAATGGGCTCTATGTATGTGTCTATGTCAACCCCATATCTACTGTGCACCTTGTTCCACCTCCTCCCCCCCCCCCCCCAGGTAACATCCAGGCCATCAAGGTGGCCGAGGAGGGAAATGGCGGTGAGCCTGAGCCAGTGGAGGTCAAAGAGGTGCCACATGCAGAGGCTGCTGCCAGCAACGCCCCAGACACTCCATGGTCTGATGTGATGCCTGAGGAGGTGGTCACCCAAGAGGATGAACAGATACTACAGCAGAGCAGGTACACAGGCACCACAGTGGCTGGGGAGGGGCCTGAGGATGTGGGGGTCAGGCCTACATTGCCATTGCCAGGGCCATCGACTGCAACAATGGGTGCTATGCATGTCATTCTCCAGGAGCTGCGGGCACATACAGCATCAGCACGCAGGGATGCTGCAGGTAGGTGACTGGCAGGATGGTTGCATGTGCTGGTGTGGCACACCAACCCCCAGACACAGCGGTGGGGTCACACACATGCACAATGACAGTGGGCCTCAACAAATACATATGCCCCCCTGGCCATGTCTGGGATGGGTGGTGTGGCATGGTGGGGAATGGGCAGGTAATAGACGCTGGGGTGTGGGCAACAGATGTCTCATAGGTCACACTGTTCCCCACCCACAGACACTTGCCAAGCACTGATAGCTATATGGGTGGAAATGTGTGGTCAGCAGCAGGTACAGCGTGCCCATTGCCAGGCAGTGCGGGCCCTCACATAGGCAGTGTGTGGGCTCCGCAGGGACATCAGGGAGCACAACCTGGAGACACGGCAGCTGCAAGGGACTGCTGTGGAGATCGCAGCTGGAATAGGCCGGGTGGCAAATGCCCTCGAGGCTGTGGTGGGATGTATCCTGCAGCCAGCAGCGGCACCAGAGGCAGCAGCAGCAGCAAGGGGTGTAGGGGGTCGTGGGTGGGAGTAAGGGCGTTGGCGTGGGTGGTCACGCATGCCGTAGGTCTGTGATTGTACGTTGGACTGACCACCGCATTAAATAACACATTACCTTTGTTTACCGATTTGCACGTGTCCATTGTTTGTGTCAGGGGTTCCATGAGTGGGCTGTCCCAATTGGGGTTACCATGGTCGCATGTGCCCTACCATGTCACAGGCTGGCATGGTGTCTGCAGCAGCAGCAGTCATGACAGAGAGGTCCACACATGCACCGTGCCATGTGTTCATGGCCATACATATGTCTGAGGTTACACCCTCCCTCCCCCTGCCACTTGCTGTATATGTCTGCTTGTTCACCAACATTGTGGGGCATATCTCCCCTCTGTCACCATATATCATCCACATCAGGCTATCTACATGGGTGACCCATCTGTCAGACACACACCAGGGTCACCATGGCATACTAACCGCACATGCTTGGCGGACAGACATGATGTACAGATATACCTAGCTGCTGTCAGTTGTTTACCCCCCTCCAGCACTTGTAGTGAGCTGCTGTTCCTCCACCCCACCAGACCCCCACCTCAGTGAGCCACACTGACTAACACTCTGTCAGACACGTGGATCCCCGCATGCATCACATCTAGGCTGCATCATGGGTGCCACATCCGTACCTCCTCATCATCCTATCATGTGGTGCATCCCTGCTACAGACTGACTATCCATGACAACGTGAATGTGTCCATGTCTGCTGGACAGTGCAGCACATGGTTACATCACGATGTCATCAGGGGATACATCTGGCAGCGCACATGGTGCTCCACACGGCCTTTTGTGGGGCAGGGGCCATGTATGTGGCACACATACACATTGGGACATGCACACAGGTGTCACACTCACCGCTATAGTATGTATGTACAGAGGACACATGACCATTGCAAGAGTTGGCTGCCTACACAATGTTTTAATTCACATTTGTGTCAGTAGGTGCCATACAAACGTTAAAAGGTACAACAGAGCAACACCCTCCCACAGGCGGGTTAACATTACAACTATATCACATTTGGCGTTAGCCCAGCATGCACATCCATCTCACAAGTTAGTGGGGATACATTTGGCTATTAGAGTTGCCACCTTTGCCATTTGTGCATCCAATTTAACTACCTTGCAGACACTGGGAGATGGCCACAGCTATTTATGTGGATCATGTGTCCAAACTGGTCCTCGATTATCCAATATGCACACATCATTTCTGCCAATGAGGAGGTAGGTAGGTTGCACCAACCTATCACATTGCAGATATCTGGGCAACGATGCAGCTATACCCATGCACAGACACTTTGATTGTCATATGCCTACAGGATAAGGCATGAGGATGACTTGGACTCTGATGTTCAGGGAGCATGTCTGTGGCCCAATCATAGGTGGGTATGGGGTTGCACTCCACCAGATAGCCAGAGACATTGGCTGCAGTCTTGGCACAGTTGTTACATTTGTACAGGTGAAGAGGAAAACAGGTTCAGTGATGGACAAGCCCCGTTCAGGTCCTCCACGTGCATCAGCATCACGCCACAACTGCCCACTTCACCACATTTCACTGACTGATCGCAGGTTGACCTCTCCTTAGCTACATTGGGGCTGGTCAGACAGGAGTGAGGTTTGTGTCAGCCCCTCAGCAGTCCATCGCCAGTGACAGCAGTTGTGTCTAAGGGTGTGGCAGGTACCAAATGAGCCACTGCTGACTTAAATACCAGTGCGCAACAAGATCGTGTGGGCGTGGAGGCCCTCAGACTGGTTGACTATGATGTGGGATATGTTGCTCTTCAGCGCTTAATGCACCATCAGCCTGTTTGGTAACTGGGCCTGCACCTATGTGTGGGGGGTCCCCGAGGTGGTTTTCCAGCCAGGGTGTCTCAACCTCAGTGTGCACCATCCTCTGCCGGTCACGGTCTGGGGCTGCATGGTTGCCAGTGGCATTGTACGTCTGCACATCAGGGACAGGGTGCTCAACTGTACATCACCATACAGTATATGTGCATGTTGCCATCAGCATACCAGATGGCTCCTGGACAGTTCCTCCTCCTAGTTGACAATGCACCCTGCCAGTGCTCCAGATAGGTGATCAGCTGGACACTGTGGGAGACCATCACATCAATGGACTGCCCTGGCCAGTCCCCAGATCAGAATACAGCTACGAACCTGTGTCACATGGTGGAGTGGGGAATATCCAGGGGGCATTCATCATCACAGCGTCAGCTGATAGCGTCACACACTACAGCTTGGAATGGCATTGTCACCGATGGTGACCTTGTCAGACAGCCTCATTCAATGATGGCAAGGTTCATTCTGGTGAACAGGTACAATGGGTGTCGCATCAGATACGGAGCCATCACTGACGCATACATGTGGGCATTTGCAAGGCGACATATATTCGTATGAGGGAGACCTGGCGTGCGTCCATGATATGTGGGAGAATATCTACAGTACTGTATTGTTGCCCAATGATGTACATCACGCGGTATACACATAATACCTATCAACAGGCCAACTATGGGGAACCAACCCTGTATTCTGGGTCACACACACACTGGCGGTGAACCCTAACAGCCAAATGTATCACCTATCATGATATGCACAGAGGCAGCCACTGGGTGGACCATGACATCAAGCTGCAAGGACACGTGACTGTGCACACATCTATGTACAGGTTGTCATAGATCTTTTGGCAAAACTGTGGGTCACATGTGCCAAATCCCAGTGGACCCCATGTGCTGGTCGCAGGTCCCAGGACAGCATAGGGCAGGTGTGCCACATAGACCTCTGTGTTGTGGACTGGGGCCTCCTGGGGTGGGCCACAGCTGGGCACCTGCAACAGCAGCAACCACCATAACACCAGGATGTAGATTAGACCTGTGTAATCTGGTCTGATGCCTCCTGGGGTTGGGCAGAGCTGGGAACCTGCAACAACAGCAACTACCATAACACCAGGATGTAGAATAGACCTGTGTCAGCTGGTCTGGGGCCTCCTGGGGTTAGGGCACAGCTGGGAACCTGCAACAACAGCAACCACCATAACACCAGGATGTAGATTAGACCTGTGCAATCTGGTTTGATGCCTCCTGTGGTTAGGGCAGAGCTGCGAACCTGCAACAACAGCAGCCACCATAATACCAGGATGTAGAATAGACTTGTGTCAGCTGGTCTGGGGCCTCCTGGAGTTAGGGCACAGCTGGGAACCTGCAACAACAGCAGCCACCATAACACCAGGATGTAGAATTGATCTGTGTCAGTGGGTCTGGGGCCTTCTGTGGTTAGGACACAGCTGGGAACCTGCAACAACAGCAACCACCATAACACCGGGATGTAGAATAGACCTGTGTCAGCAGGTCTGGGGCCTCCTGGGGTTAGGGCAGAGCTGGTAACCTGCAACAGCAACACACAGCATAACGCCAGGATATAGATTAGACCTGTTCAATCTGGTTTGATGCCTCCTGTGGTTAGGGCAGAGCTGCGAACCTGCAACAACAGCAGCCACCATAACACCAGGATGCAGAATAGACTTGTGTCAGCTGGTCTGGGGCCTCCTGGGGTTAGGGCACAGCTGGTAACCTGCAACAGCAGCAGCCACCATAACACCAAGATGTAGAATAGATCTGTGTCAGTGGGTCTGGGGCCTCCTGTGGTTAGGACACAGCTGGGAACCTGCAACAACAGCAACCACCATAACACCAGGATGTAGAATAGACTTGTGTCAGCTGGTCTGGGGCCTCCTGGGGTTAGGGCACAGCTGGGAACCTGCAACAGCAGCACACCCCATAACACCAGGATGTAGATTAGACCTGTGTAATCTGGTCTGATGCCTCCTGGGGTTAGGGCAGAGCTGGGAAGCTGCAACAACAACAACCACCATAACACCAGGATGTAGAATAGACCTGTGTAATCTGGTCTGATGCCTCCTGGCGTTAGGGCAGAGCTGGGAACCTGCAGCAACAACAACCACCATAACACCAGGATGTAGAATAGACCTGTCTCAGCTGGTCTGGGGCCTCCTGGGGTTAGGGAAGAGCTGGTAACCTGCAACAGCAGCACACACCATAACATCAGGATGTAGAATAGACCTGTGTAATCTGGTCTGCTGCCTCCTGGGGATAGGGCAGAGCTGTGACACTGCAACTGGAGCAACCACCATGACACCAGGATGTTTGATACACCTCTGTACGTAACAAATATGGTAGTGGTCAAAAACTCCCACAGAGCGCAAACTGTCAAACCAAAAAAAGACTCTGTATAGGACACATGAAAGTATAGATGTATCAAACTCAAAACTTAATGCATTCAATAGAGGGTACAAAAAGCAGTTTCAAGCATATATTGAAAGCAACAAGAAGGTCTCAGACTTTAACGGGCAAACCATATACTCCAGGCAGCATTCGCCGTCAGAGCACAGCAAAGCCCTTCTTGCATCAATGACCTTAGATATTATGTTGCTATAAGGACAGCTATCACTGACTCCTTTAGCATAGACAGTAGCAATGTTTCTCTTAATGAAAGTGAATAGCATAACTTAGCTGAAAGAGGACATCAGCTGACCCGTCGGATGTTGACTCCTCAGTTAACCTGATTACAAAATTTTCTCCTTTCAGTTCTCAGCTAAAACGGATCATTCGATGGCATGCAAATGTGCTCCATAGCATCCCTGGTTTAGAAACTAAGAAGGTACGCTGCGTGTGGCAACGGAATAGAAATTTTAAAGAACTGCTTAGCCCCGCAGTACTTCGTCCTCTTCTGTCTTCAACTCATCCCATGCAAGTTGGCCACGTAAAGTGTGGCGAATGTAATATTTGCACTATCACTAAAGAGCTGAGTGAGTTTCATTATCAAGGTAAAATCTATCGGCTTCGACATTATACTTCATGTACTTCCACCTTCGTGATATACTGCATCTTATGCCCGTGTGGGCTTGCTTATATCGGTAAAACCACTCGAATGTTTAAAGTTCGGATGAATGAGCACAAGAGTAGGCTCAAGTGTCAACGCCTTGAAGCTCCAATTGTGGAACATTGTCTTAGCCTTCAACACACGTTTCAAGAACTACAATGCTTTTGTTTAGATACAGTCGATTCTGCACAACACGGCAAAACTAGAGATTGTACTCTATCTTGGTTTGAACAACGCTGGATACATCGGGTTGGTTCAGTTTCCCCCTCTGGCCTCAACGCACGGGTTGAATGGGAAGCCTGTGTGTAGTTTTTTATTGGCCCTTTCATTGACCAATCAGCTGGGTCTTTAAATGTGCAGTTCGCATGCGCGGCGTCTAGCAGCAGTTAGTAACGCTTGGGTTTTTGCAATCTGCCGTAAGCAATATGTTTTATCCTCCTCTCCATACTGGATGTCTTCTCACAGCACCATAAGGAAAGTATGTGCCTTTTACAAACTAATGCAGTCTTGTATTTTATCGTTTAGTGTTCTCGCCATCCTCTGCCAGTCACCCCCTGAAGAAACCTGCTCGGGTGAAACGCAATAACAGCGCGATTGAGAGCGTTGGGGCTGAAGCGGGGATGAGATGATGGCAAAGCAGCATTTCAAGCAATACTCTTTCAGCTAAGTTATGCTATTCACTCTCCTATATCAGTTTGGAAGAATTCATTAAGAGAAACATTGCTACTGTCTATGCTAAAGGAGTCAGTGATAGCTATCCTTATAGCAACATAATATCTAAGGTCATTGATGCAAGAAGGGCTTTGCTGTGCTCTGACGGCGAATGCTGCCTGGAGTATATGGTTGGCCCGTTAAAGTCTGAGACCTTCTTGTTGCTTTCAATATATGCTTGAAACTGCTTTTTGTACCCTCTATTGAATGCATTAAGTTTTGAGTTTGATACATCTATACTTTCATGTGTCCTATACAGAGTCTTTTTTTGGTTTGATACACCTCTGTCTGGGAGCCTTCGGGGCCAAGGGTGATGTTCCACACATAAACAGCAACAACTACCACACCACCAGGATGACTGCTGGACCTCTGTCATCAGATCTGATGCCTCCTGGGGATAGGGCAGGGTTGTGATACTCCAACTGCAGCAACTACCAGTGCACCATGATGACTACTTGACCTCTGTGATCAGGTCAGATGTTTCATGGGGATTGTCCAGAGCTGGAAATGTGTCATAGCAGCAACCATCATGACACCGGGATGCCTAATAGAGCTCTGTCATGGGGGTTGCAACTCCTGGGGGCTGGGCAGAGGTGTGCACTGCAACAGGAGAGCTAACATCACACCACGCTAACCTCTGCACCTCTGTTTTCATGTCTGTGGCTCCTTGTGATTGGGCATACATGCACACAGCAACATATGCAGATAGCTTGATCAAAGGTTTGCCCACAGACAGGTGTCTCGCCCATGTGGTGCATGTCTTATGTATTTTGATTGCTGGATCTTGTGTTGCACACCTTCCATTTTGTGACCTGTCCCCATACACTTACCTCACGTGGGTAGTCTGCTACACGGTTGAAGCGCCTTGTGATGTGCACCCACGCCCTCTTGACGCATTCCAGATCCTGGCATTTTGAGGCACCTGGAAAGAGGCGTGGCTGCCTGCTGCAGATTAATGCTGCCAACTGGTGTAGGTCAGGGCGGCTAAATGCTGGCTTGCGGGATCGCATCACCATTTTGGGGGATGCCCATGTGTTGGTGACGCACGCACATATGCCACGCATGCACTGTATTGCGCATATGCCATGCTGCGCCCTACTACGCCGCGCACACCACATGGTGAACTATCTCTGGGGCCGCATGAATACACGTTGGATACGGCGAATAGCAGCCACGGTGGCTGGCTTTAGTTTACAGCATTGCATGCCTTTTGCTATTTGGTCTGGACCGCATCTGGTGCGCTTTAGCTTTCGGCACCTTATGATGCGCTTTCAGCGACGCAATGCCACGCCTCTCCTTATGGTACGGGACAAAGGTTAAAGTGTATTAGGCTTGAGTCACTGATTGTAGAGATGTGTCTGACTGTCACTGGCACTCATCTTGCTGTTGGTGCACTGGGAATTCAAACCCATAAGCAGTGACTCTGAGGGCATTGTATTAACCAGCATGCTATGCCTTTCTCATAGCAAGGGCTGACTACACAACAATTGCAGGTCAACCCAGTAACTGTAAGCTGTGCTTACTGGGATCAGGTAGACCCCCAGCTAAGGCACTTTACAGGGTACCTTAGGTTTTCCAGCTGAGGTGATGGTTTAATTTTGGTGGACACACTGATATTTGCTTTTGGGTATGTGTACTACACTGTCCTAATGTTACCGGCGAAACTCCCAGCGATAATGTGAGCAATGCCATATAGGGAGGTGGGCGTGCCGGCGTCCACGCAGCATGCACTGTGTATCGCCCCATAGCTGTTTATGCACGGTAACCTTAACTTCATGGCAGCGCTGTGAGAACATGTATAGAGCTGTAGCCCACTAGTTAATACAATAACCACCAAGCCAGAGGTCATGGGTTCAATCCCTCAGAGGTCTCATCTAATAAGGCTGTCTAAGGCAATCTCTTTTGCAGCATGTAACAGTCAGACACATATCTGCAATCTGTGCTGCCAGCAGAAACACCCTCACTGCATTGCATCACCTACGGCACCCTATAGGGTGTGTGTGTGTGTGGGGGGGGTGTCTTGACCCACATGTGGATTAGGGAGCACCGCCTACTGACCTGCCCTCTCGGGGCCAGGGAGGGGGGGAGACAAGATCTTCCACCAACAAACCCACACTCTACATATTCACAATGGAAGATGTGGGACCAGCAACTTCAGTCCTGCAGGGGAAAGGGCACCCTCAAGGGCAGTCAGTGCAGATCTGTTTGTATCATACAGGGCACTGGCAGAAGGCAGTGGGCCTAGAAACACTCAGATGCCCCTCACCACCATCTGACATTCACCCACTGCACCCTATGTACTAGCTAGCAGAGAGTCTGCTAGCTAGTACATAGTGCATGTTCCTGGTGAAACAGTGTGCACTCAGAGGTGGTATGTCAGTGATTGGGCCCCAGCCAAAAAAAACCTACCAGATATCACTTGAGAGAAACACTGTACAGCACTATATGGGGACCTATACATACCATGGTTACTGCTCAATCAGGTTAAGAGTGCCCCCCCCCCCCCCAGCATGACATGCTGTGGCCACCCTGTCTGTGCAGGTGGTGGTCAGCCACTACAATGTCCCAGCCATTGCCCTGTGCAGTTGTATCCTGCCCAAGCTGCCCTGTCCGGCCCATACCCACAGTAACTTGCTCCTCATTATGCACATTGGCAGGCTAATACTGGAAACAGTGCAAGCATTGTGGGCTCATTAAGGTGTGGGCAGCCACAAAACACTGGATAGACATACACACACTCCCACACCTATTTCAGCATTGTGCAAATATAGAGGTGGTTGGCAGCCCTGGCCGCCACACCAGTCCTGGGCACAGTGCAGGCATTGCTATGGTACTCAATACTGTTGGGGTCACTCTCCGGGGTGGTAAACACTGTCAGAAACAAAAACTGAGACACACTACACAGATATCAGAAAGGTTGCTCTGATGGATCTCTGTTAACAAATTGTGTTTAATGTTGGACTTGTTATCTGACATTAATCATAGCAACCGTTTGATATATGTGGATTGTGTTTCCAAGTTTATGATGGCATTGCTAAGGTATGCAGGTTCTATTATTGGTAGATGCTGCTCCGCGCAGGGCCCAACAGCCTGACTTTCCATGAGGCTTTGGATAGTGGAACTGGCCGATGCGCTGGAGCAGAGGTTCCCATCTCCGGGCCTGGTGGGCCCAACACAATTCAGGTTTTCATGCTGTCCCTAATGAATATGCAGGAGATACATTTGCATACAATGGGGGCGGTGCATACAAATGCATCTCAAGCATATTTCTTAGGGACAGCATGAAACCTGAATGATGTTTGGCCCTCCGGGACTGCAGTAGGGAACCTCTGTTCTAGGGACTGCACATGTCTATGGTGAATGTGCTCTGTAGGGTAGAATATAGGCATTTATGGTGTGTTTATTTTATCTGCAAAAAAAGTTCCTTCTTTATTACCATAGTTTAGTACTGGATAATATATAGGGACATGGTCTGCAGGAGCAGCTGGGACTTGAACCTATGATCTTCTGACCCTGAATGCGCTGGCTGGGTGCACTGCACCAAACTGTTGCCAGAGTCAGGTCATTCCCTGTGGATACCATTACTGTTCGTCAGACAGACAGATGTCTTTTGCAGTGCACAGCACCCACCTAGACAGGGCTTGGCCTTGGTCTGCTGTGGGCAGATGCCACTGCCCCCTCTACCACCAGCACCCCTCCGCCACCATACTGACATGCCCTTATGCCGGTGGTGCTGGTGGTGCGCAGTCCCAGGCCATCCAGTGTGCCAGTAGGCAGCTGCCTATGGTGTGTAATCTTGGGTAGGGGTGCCTGCATAGACATACAAATTTTCCGCCAGCACCGCCTGCCAATGTTCTGTGCCCTTTGGGGTATTTTCTGGGCACTGTCCCCTGGGACACTGTGGGACACACACACTCGAGGGTATGTTTGACCTTGATCAGTTGCTCATTTTCCGTTTCTGCTTTTCTATGTGTCACCTAGGCATCTGCCTAGCCTGCCCTCTGCCCCAGCTACCCCAGCTGCCCTACTGCATGTCATGCCTGCAGCCCCCTGTACCCCATGTGCAGCCTCACCATAGTGCTCTTTTGTACTTGGGCACTATCTGCTGTTGCCGCACATGTATAACTACTATCACTGGTCTTGGTCTCCCTGCCTTTGCTGTACATTGCTGACTGAAATGGTTTCTCTCTCCTTCACTTTTGCCTCTAACGCCAGGTTTTCACTCGTACTATTTTTCGGACCTTCATTTCACAGCGATAGTGTGCCTGGAGCCTCTCCCCGCACATCCCTGCCCATTGGCCCCTTCTCTCCGACCTCTGGAGAACCTTACTCCACCCTTTCTGTGTCTTAGCGCCACCAGGGACATTGTCGGGTGAAATGGCACGTTATCCCGCGAAAAAGATAACACAGGTACACTAAAAAAAATTTTTTTTAAACTGCCTCTAATGTTTCGATTGATTTTTACGTTTTTTGGTGCGCTGAATCCAATCTGGTAACCAATTTGCTCCATCACGTACAGATTTTTTGCTACATTGGGTTAGCAGTTTGAGGTGAACATTTCAGATTGAGTGCGATCGAGATAAAAGTTTCTTGGATGAATTCTTTATACTAATTGTTTATTAGTTATTCAAATAAGAATAAAGAAAATTGTAACAAGGCAGCACATAAGAATAGAGTAATGTCAACAAAACACACTGTGATGGTAGCAAAAAGGTGGTAATAGAATTTTATCACGAGGTACCAAGCTCTCATGAAGAACATTTTTCTCACCGGGTCTCAAATACTCCCGAATTGGCCAGTCTTTTTTCCCCCAGTGTAGGTCGCGGGCCCGGCTATCCCACAAGCAAAGGAAGCAGGGATATTTGGTGAAACCGGATTGCTGCCCTAATAGCATGGATAGAATTTTAAAGTCTCCACAAATCATCCACTTATGCTCATCATAACGAATCTTCTGAAGAATCAGGGCCAAATTCTCGTATTTTTCTTGGAGAATAACAGAGTGAGCAATAGGAACTGAAGCGAATGTGTTGCCATTATGAAGAAGAACACCTTTTATGCTGTCTTTTGACGAATCAATGAACAGCCGCCATTCAGCAGGATCATACTTGAGTTTAAACTTTTCCATCACTCCGTATATATCGTTGCAAAATACCAAATCTTCCTCTTTGCTGAAATACTTCAAAAATTGTGTCTCGCGGTTGCGGTACCAATAAAAAGTTGTTCCTGGTGACAATAGATTTTTCTGTTTAAGCCGAGAACCTAGCAGTTGGGCAGCATCTTTTCGGAGTCCTAAATCCCGGACTAAATCATTCAATTCAGCTTGAGAGAAAAGTTCAGGTTTCGGATCTGGTTCAGTTTCAAACTCGGAAGTACTGGACTCATCGGGAAACGCCATCTGATGAGTCTCATCATGATCAGAACCGTCCACACAAATATGATCCAAAGATTTTGGTGGTTCAGGCACAGGTACTTCGTTGCTATGAGGCATAGGCCTAATTGCTGAGGGAAGGTTGGGGTAACTTATTACGTTCTTATTTTTTAAGTTGTATCCCTTCACAATGCAAGAGCAAAAATAGCAGTCACTGCTGTGGTCTCTTTGTTCACGCCACATCATAGGTATTCGAAACGAAATGCTTGCTTTTTACCTTTCATCCATAAGCGTAGACCTTCCTCACATGTCTTGCACACTTTGTGAGGAGCCCACGGTTTGTCTTGATCGCCTAACTTCAAACCGAAATAGGCGAAATATACTTTTTTAATAAATGCAGAAATGTTCCTCTGCCGCTTTTTCACGGTATATTCCCCACAAATAAAACAAAAACTGTCCGGAGAGTTGACGCAACCTCTGGCTCTGTGAGCCATCACAAATACACAGCACTGCAAACTACAACTGTAGTGAACCACTTCAGAATAAAGCTGGATTACGACTGAGCAAAGAAAAGGTAATAATGAACTTGCAAGAAACTGAAATTTGACAGGAACGTTCATGTCACAACCACCGTGTTTGAGCGAGCGAATGAGGCGAGGCGAACAGGAAAGAACATGCGCCAGCGCGAGTACTGGATTTAGCCCCCCGCCTCCCAATTGTCCTGTTAATGTATAAAATGAATACAAAACACTCTAAAATATCATGAGGGAGTGTTTCTAGTTAGTTAACCATTACAACCTCTATTTTGGGCCAAGAAAATAAACTGCAGTCGGCTAAAAAGAAATTATGTGAACATTCCTTATATGGGTAAGAAATCTAATTTTGCAAGAAAACGTGACGTGATGGAACATTTTGGCTATTTTTCCTGGATTCAGCACCCCAAAATCTATAGGAATCAGTTGCAAAACTGGAGGCAGTTTTTTGGTAGTGTACCTGTGTAATTTATCGCACGATAACATCACGTATCACGTAATAACATTACGTCTTGCGCGATAATTGTGCCGCTGCAACGTTATCGCTGTTTAGTAAACATACCCCTTAGTTTATTACAGGAGTCAGCACCACAGTTAGTAAATCCTGCAGTGAAGGAATAATACAGCTTGCCTTAAATTTTACAAAGCTGGCATTATTTTTCCTGCCGAGAGCCTTAGACTACTAACATGCAGCCTGATGCACACAGGCACCATCTTAAAGGGTGAGGTAAGAATAACAGCAGGGCCCCCTCCTCCTTTACAAAAGGTCCTTCTGAAGATACCCCACACACACAGAACCCCCTGATTATACATTCAATATTCTCAGTTCAGGTTTTCTACCCCCATCCACCTAGGCCCATTGACACACAGCCAATTCTCCCCCCCCCCCCAGGCCCCCCCCCCCCCCCCCCAGTGCTTAGCTCTCCATTTGCTGGTATTCTGGAGGACTGGGGCAGGAGCAATTCCCAGTTGCTCCTACCCCATCTGACCTTCCTCTTGACCCTCTTGCAATAGTCTTGCTGTACAAATCGCTAGGGATGAAGCTTCTATATTTGGCTTTTAATATTTTGGCCTCTTTTCACCATACTTCAAGAGAATTGAAACTTCTAATTTCACACCCAGACTAATGTACGCTCTATATTTTTTGCCACTCAAGTCTAGATGGGATAGTCCTTTGCTGCACTGAAACATTATGATATTCCTCAAGCAAAATCTGAAGAGGAGCTAGAAATGGAGAGGGCTTTTCAGTGCAAGTAAAATCCCCAAAGCACCGACAAAGCATCTCAAAACAGAAAAGAGGTAATTTTGTAAAGTCATTCCCCTGTGTATAAGGCTCTCTAGGGACAGAAAAATTCCTACTGTACAAGAAATAACTTGCCTTGAACAACGAAGAAAGATGTGAACTAAATCCAAATGCATACACATGTAAATATCTTATAAAGTACTGATTTATTTAAAAATACATGTTTTGGCATAAAGTAGGCAAAGCTGGGGACATGGCCTGAGTGGAACGTGGGCAGAGTTTTCATATACACAATTAGGTTATAAAAGATCATAATCTAAGCATGTACATGTTAAAGTACATGCATAGAAACATGACAGCAGATAAAGACCATATGGCCTATCCAGTCTGCCCTTTCATACCAACTACTGCAATCCCTATTTTTCTTTTAAAGATCTGTGTTTGTCTCATGCTTTTTTGTATTCAGAGACAGTCCTTATCTCTTCTGCATCACCTCCACTGGGAGACTATTTCATACATCTACCACTCTTTTTATAAAGAAATATGTCCGCATAACTCTTGAGTCCATCTCTTTTCACCGTCATCCTATGCCCCCTTGTTGCAGAGCTTTCTTTCAATTGAAAGAGGCTTTTTTCCTATGCTTTTCTGCCACAGAGGTATTTAAATGTTTTTCTCATGCCTTTCCTCCAAAGTATGCTTATTGAGTTCTTTAGGTCTGTCCCCATATGACTTATGACAAAGCCCACTGGCCATTTTGGTAGCCATCTTCTGCACCAATTCCATCCTGTTCATATCCTTTTCAAGGTATGATCTCCAGAATTGTGCACAGTACTCCAAATGAGCTCTCACCAAAGACTTATACAGAGGCACTATCACTTCCAGCTTGCCATTCCTCTCTCTGCTCTGGGAAGACCAGTGCCCTCACAGTGCTCTGCTATAGAGGTGGATATTTAACTCCTGTGATGACTTTGCTGTGAGTTCTAGCTGTCTGTTTATTTATTTGTTTGTCTTTATTGGTGTGCTACTTCATCTCCCTTTTCCCTTTAGTTTTGCACTTCAGCTTTCTCAGCTGTATAACTTACCCTGCCTCTTTCAACTATCTGGCCTTTGTGTGGTAGCCAGGTTAACAGTTACTTTAAATTAAATATCTCTCCCTGCTCTGTCCCCAGAACATGCTGCATTTTAAACTTTTTTTTCCTGCTCTAGTCTACCTAAGGGACTACCCCTCCCCCCCTGCTGAGGTATTGTGTAGCCCTTCTTCCTGTCTCCTCCTCCCACGTGTGCATAGTCACTCTGTTTGCCTCTCTCTGCTCTGGGAAGAGCAGTGCCCTCACAGTGCTCTGCTATAGAGGTGGATATTTAACTCCTGTGATGACTTTGCTGTGAGTTCTAGCTGTCTATTTATTTATTTGTTTGTCTTTATTGGTGTGCTACTTCATCTCCCTGTTCCCTTTAGCTTTGCACTTCAGCTTTCTCAGCTGTATAATTTACCCTGCCTCTTTCAACTATCTGGCCTTTGTGTGGTAGCCAGGTTAACTGTTACTTTAAAATAAATATCTCTCCATGCTTTGTCCCCAGAACGTGCTGCGTTTTAAACTTTTTTTCCTGCTCTAGTCTACCTGAGGGACTAACCCCCTCCCCCCCTGTTGAGGTTACAGGACAGGGTACCTTGTAGCAGCCCTCTTTTAATAGGTCTTATTTCCATCCCTCCCTCCCCGACAGCCACCCACCCCTGGGGTAATTATAGCTTTATAGGTACTTATACATCTTAGAGGAAAGGGGCTGCTCTCAGGTGCAGCTCTTTATACAAATCAGTCATACATTGAGGACCTGAGATTAATTAAGCTTCAGGTGAACAAGGTATATTAAAGGTATTAGATACACTTTTATTAGTATAAGCATCCACACCAACCCTTAGTAAGTACAGAATTTAAAGATCTAAACACAAGCTTTAAACTAAGATGCAGACAACAGTCCAGCAGCGAGATGGGGGCTTTCCAGTTTTTTGCATTGAGTGTCACATGTATGATTTTCTCACAGTTGGTGAGAGGTCTTACGTATGCACTAAGTGCAAGCAGCTCTTTGCTCTCAGGGAACGAGTCCATTCTCTAGAGGCTAGATTAGCAGACCTGGAAGACATAAGAAAGACAGAGAGGTACATGGACGAGACCTACAGGGATATAGTTCTGAAGTCCCACCTCCAGTCTGGCAGCATCCCTGTTGTCTAGGAGGAGAGAGGTCATGTGACAGGGGAGCATCACCCTGGTGTAGCAGGACGTGATCCTGTAACTAGGACCTGTCCTCCAGGTGATGTAAAACCCTCTCACACTGAGGATGTTTCTCCAGGGCCATGTGCCCATGAGGGAAGGGTTAGGACAGCTGTTATAGTTGGTGATTCAATCATTAGGCATGTAGATAGCAGAGTGGCTGGTGGACGTCAGGATCAACTGGTAACATGCCTGCCTGGTGCGAAGGTAGCGAACCTCAAGTAATGTCTAGATAAGGTCTTAGATAGTGCTGGGGAGGAGTCTGCTGTCTTGGCACATGTCGGTACCAATGACATAGGAAAATGTGGTAGGGAGGTTCTGGAGGCTAAATTTAAGCTTTTAGGTAGGAAGTTGAAATTCAGAACTTCCAGGGTAGCATTCTCCGAAATGCTTCCCATTCCACGTGCAGGACCCAAAAGGCAGGCAGAGCTCTGGAGTCTCAATGAGTGGAACTGGGGAACATTCTGGGGAAAGGAGGGGCTCTTCCGAAGGGATGGGCTTCACCTTAACCAGGATGGAACCAGACTGCTGGCATTAACCTTTAAAAAGGAGATAGAGAAGCTTTTAAACTAGAAAATAGGGGAAAGCCGACAGTCGCCCAAAAGCGCATGGTTCGGAAGAAGGTATCCTCGAAGGATACTACCAAAAACAGAGAGGTTCCAAAAAAACAGTAAAGTAGCCCAAATGCCCTTGAGCATGGTGCAGACAGAGCATAAAGATTCCAAATTACCCATGCCTACCAATAGCCAGATTAATATCAATAAAATACAGTCTCTAAAATGCTTGTATGCAAATGCTAGAAGTCTAAACAATAAGATGGGAGAGTTAGAATATATAGCACTAAATGAGAGGTTAGATATGATTGGAATCTCAGAGACATGGTAGAAGGAGGATAACCAATGGGACACTGTGATACCTGGGTACAAACTATAACTTAATGATAGAACTGATCTAATTGGTGGAAGGGTTATGCTCTATGTTAGAGAGGGCATTGAGTCAGAAAGGTTTAAAGTTTTGCAAAAAACAAAATTTGCTGAATAATCTCTATGGATTGAAATTCCATGTATGAAGGGGAAGGTGATGGCAGTGGGTGTGTACTATCGACCGCCTGGCCAGAATGAACAAATGGATGATGAAATGCTCAAAGAAATCAAGGAAGTTAACAAAAGTCACATCACAGTAATAATAATGGGTGATTTCAATTACCCCAGTATTGACTGGGTCAGTGTCACGGCAGGACATGCTAGGGAGATAAAGTTCCTAGATGAAATAAATGACTGCTTCTTGGAGCAGCTGGTTCATGAACCGACCAGAGGGGAAACCATATTGGACCTAGTCCTTAGTGGAACACCAGATCTGGTGCAGAAGATAAGGGTGTTGGGGCCACTTGGCAATAGTGATCATAGCATGATCGCGTTTGATTTAATTAGTGGAGGGGGGATAGTAAGGAAATCCACAGCACTACCTTTTAACTTTCTAAAGGGAGACTATGATAAAATGAGGAAAATAGTTAAGAAAAAAACTAAAAGGAGCAGTTGCAAAGGTTAAAGACTTGCATCAAGCTTGGGTGTTGTTTAAAAATACTATCCTGGAAGCCCAGACCAGCTGTATTCCATGCATTAAGAAACGTGAAAGAAAGTCCAAAAAACTGCCAGCATGGTTTAAAGGTGAGGTCAGAGAGGCTGTTGCTGCCAAAAAAAAGCATCTTTCAGGAAATGGAAAATAGAGCCAAATGACAAAAACTGGAAACAGAACAAGCACTGGCAAGTTAAATGCAAAGCATTGATAAGGCAGACAAAGCGAGAATTTGAGAAGAAACTTGCTATGGAAGCAAAAATGTGAAATAAAGCTTTTTTTAAGTACATTCGTAGCAAAAAGCCTGTGAGAGAGTCAATTGGACCGTTAGTTGATAGATGGGTAAAAGGGGCAGTAAGAGGAGACAAGGCTATAGTGGAGAGACTGAATGAATTCTTTGCTTTGGTCTTTACTGAGGAAGATATAGGGATGTTTCCCAATACAGATGTGGTATTTAAAGGTGATACTGCAGAGGAATTGAGAGAAATATCGCTACACCGGGAAGATGTATTACAACTATTTGATAAACTGAATACTAGCAAATCACCTGGGCCAGATGGTATACATCCAAGGGTGTTGAAAGATGTGAAATATGAGATTGCAGATCTGCTATTATCTGTGAACTTTCATTAAAATCATCTGTAATACCTGAAGACTAGAGGATCGCCAATGTAACGCCAATTTTTAAAAAAGGTTCCAGGGGTGATCCGAGAAACTACAGACTGGTGAGCCTGACGTCAGTACCGGGAAAAATGGTAGAAACCATCATAAAAAACAAAATTACTCAGCGAGTAGATAGTCATGGCCTAATGGGAGACAGCCAACATGGCTTTAGACAAGGAAGATCTTGTCTTACTAATATATTATGTTTTTTTGAAGGTGTGAATAAACAGGTAGACAAAGGTGAGTTGGTTGATATAGTGTATCTGGACTTTCAGAAAGCCTTTGACAAGGTCCCTCATCAGATCCCTTTGGCAAAACTAAAAAGTCATGGAATAGGAGGCAATGTGCTACTGTGGATCGGGAACTGGTTAAAAGATAGAAAGCAGAGGGCAGGACTACATGGCCAATTTTCCCAATGGAAAAAGGTGAATAGTGGAGTACCCCAGGGATCTGTACTGGGTCCGCTGCTTTTTGACATATTCATAAATGACCTGGAAAAGGGAATAACTAGTGAGGATATCAAATTTGCGGATGACGCAAAACTGTTTAAAGTTAAAACCCAAGGGATTGCGGAAAACTGCAGGAGGATATGGATAAATTAGAAGACTGGGCATCCAAATGGCAGATGAAATTTAATGTGGACAAGTGCAAAGTTATGCACCTAGGAAAGAACAACCCACACTATGGTTACACGATGCAAGGTTCCACATTGGGAACCACCACCCAGGAAAAAGATTTAGGCGTCATTGTGGATAACATGTTAAAACCCTCCACCCAGTGCGCAGCAGCAGCCAAGAAAGCAAATAGAATGCTAGGTATCATAAGGAAAGGAATGGAAAATAAAACAAAGGATATTATAATGCCTCTGTATTGTTCCATGGTACGACCACACCTTGAATATTGTGTGCAATTCTGGTCGCCGTATCTTAAAAAGGATATAGCATTATTAGAAAAGGTACAGAGAAGAGACACCAAAATGGTAAAGGGGATGGAAGGCTGCTCCTATGAAGAGAGGCTACAAAGGTTAGGGCTCTTCAACCTGGAAAAGAGACGGCTGAGGGGAGATATGATAGAAGTCTATAAATTAATGAATGCAGTGGAACAGGTAAACATAGATCAATTGTTTACGTTATCAGAATATAGATAGACTAGGGGACATGTAATGAAGCTACAGGGTAAACTATTTTAGACAAATAAGAGAAAATATTTTTTCACGCAACGTGTAATTAAATTCTGGAATTTGTTACCGGAGGATGTAGGAAAGGCTGTTAGTGTAGCTGGGTTTAAAAAAGGTTTGGACAAGTTCCTGGAGGAAAGGTCCATAAACCATTATTAAAAAGGGACCCAGGATATCACTGCTTGACCCAATACAAGCATTGTGGAACCTGTGTCTCTTGGGGATACTGCTAGGTATGTATGACCTAGATTGGCCACTGTTGGAAAGAGGATACTGGGCTTGATGGACCTTAATCTGACCCAGTATGGCATATCTTATGCTCTTATGTTCTATGCACTCAAACATCCTTCTGGCTTTCGTGGTCGTCTTTTCTACCTGTTTAGCCACATTAAGATCATCAGAAACAATCACTCTTCTTTCATGGACAGAAGTACTTTAACTCTTATAATGTACTGCTCCCTTGGATTCTTATAGCACAAATGCATGACCCTGCATTTTTTAACATTAAATCTAAGCTGCAGCAAAGTACAACATTGGTCCCTTTAGAGTTCTAGGTCTATTGAGCTGTTGTGAGGGTGGGTGAAACAGGGAGGTGATTTTGTGAAGTGGACATGGGGGTGGGGGGAGGGTGCAGGTGGAGGGTGGGTTTACATTACATGCAATAAAGCTATATTATAGCACATGTAAGACTAATTGTAGAAAATATTTTTTCTTTCAATGTGTAATCAAACTTTGGAAATCATTGCCAGAGGATGTAGAAAAAGCTGTTAATGTAATTGGATTTAAAGGAGGTTTGGACAAGTTCCTGGAGGCGATTAGAGTTTGCTGTTTTGTCTGACAGGCAACCTGACGCTTCCTGGAGGAAGATTCCATTAAAAATTATTAAAATGTACTGAGGGAAGCACTACCAAGACAGGGTAGTGCTTCCCTCAGTCCATTCTTTGCTTCGGTCTTTACGGAGGAAAATGTAGGGATGCTACCCATGACTGAAGTGGTATTTAAAGGTGCGGAAGAATTGAAGGAAATATCGATACATCGGGAAGATGTATTCGAACTATTAGAAAAACTGAAGAGTAGCAAATCACCTGGGCCAGATGGTATACATCCAAGGCTGTTGAAAGAACTGAAATATGAGATTGCAGACCTGCTATTAGTAATCTGTGAATTTTCATTAAAATCATCTGTAATACCTGAAGATTGGAGGATCGCCAATGTAACGCCAATTTTTAAAAAGGGTTCCAGGGGTGATCCGGGAAACTACAGACCGGTGAGCCTCACGTCAGTACCGGAAAAAATGGTAGAAACCATCATAAAGAAAAAAATTACTCAGCATGTAGATAGTCATGGCCTAATGGGAGACAGCCAACATGGTTTTAGACAAGGAAGATCTTGTCTTACTAATCTATTATGTTTTTTTGAAAGTGTGAATAAACAGGTGGACAAAGGTGAGTCGGTTGATATAGTGTATCTGGACTTTCAGAAAGCCTTTGACAAGGTCATTCATCAGAGACTTTTGGCAAAACTAAAGAGTCATGGGATAGGAGGCAGTGTACTACTGTGGATCAAGAACTGGTTAAAAGATAGAAAGCAGAGAGTTGGGCTAAATGGCCAATTTTCCCAGTGGAGAAAAGTGAATAGTGGTGTACCCCATGGATCTGTGCTGGGTCCGCTGCTTTTTGACATATTCATAAATGACCTGGAAAGTGGAATAACGAGTGAGGTTATCAAATTTGCAGATGACACAAAACTATTTAAAGTTGTTAAAACTCAAGAGGATTGTGGAAAATTGCAAGAGGATCTTGATAAATTGGAAGACTGGGCATCAAAATGGCAGATGAAATTTAATGTGGACAAGTGCAAAGTTATGCACCTAGGGAAGAACAACCCAAACTATGGTTACACGATGCAATGTTCCACATTAGGAACCACCACCCAGGAAAAAGATTTAGGCGTCATTGTGGATAGCATGTTAAAACCCTCGGCCCAGTGTGCAGCGGCAGCCAAGAGAGCAAATAGAATGCTAGGTATCATAAGGAAAGGAATGGAAAATAAAACAAAAGATATTATAATGCCTCTATATCGTTCCATGGTACGACCGCACCTTGAATATTGTGTGCAATTCTGGTCGCCGTATCTTAAAAAGGATATAGCGTTATTAGAAAAGGTTCAGAGAAGAGTCACCAAAATGGTAAAGGGGATGGAAGGATACTCCTATGAAGAAAGGCTAAAAAGGTTAGGGCTCTTTAACCTGGAAAAGAGACGGCTGAGGGGAGATATGATAGAAGTCTATAAATTAATGAACGGAGTAGAACGGGTAAACGTAGATCGATTGTTTACGTTATCAGAATATAGAAAGACTAGGGGACATGCAATAAAGCTACAGGGTAAACTATTTAAAACTAATAAAAAAAAATATTTCTTCACTCAACTTGTAATCAAACTCTGGAATTTGTTACCGGAGGATGTAGTAAAGGCTGTTAGTGTAGCTGGGTTTAAAAAAGGTTTGGATAAGTTCCTGGAGGAAAGGTCCATAAACCATTATTAAGAAGGGACCCAGGATATCAATGCTTGACCCAGTACAAGCATTGTGGAACCTGTGTCTTTTGGGGAAACTGCTAGGTACGTATGACCTAGATTGGTCACTGTTGGAAACAGGATACTGGGCTTGAAGGACCTTGGTCTGACCCAGTAGGACATATCTTATGTTCTTATGGTTCTTCCCTTTGGCCTGGCCTCTGCACCAAGGGTGTTCACAAAATGCATGGCTGTGGTGGCAGCATTTCTCCGCACCCTGGGAATATTCGTCTTCCCTTACTTAGACGACTGGCTCATTCAAACCCCTTCAGAGCCAGAGGCCAGGGTTGCCCTCTCTCGCACAATGCGCATCCTTCAGTATTTGGGACTTGTCATAAACTTCCCAAAATCCAACCTTGCTCCCACTCAGTCCCTAGAGTTTATAGGAGCTCTGCTGGATACCAGACAGACAAGGGCCTACCTTCCACAGCCCCTTTGCCTTCCCATTGTGCAGTTAGCTTCCAAAGCAGTGCTAAAACCTCACCTCACTGCTCGAGAAATGTTACAGTTGCTAGGCCACATGGCATCCACCGTATATGTGGTTCCTTATGCTCGCCTCCATATGAGGGCAGCCCAGTGGACTTTATCCACTCAGTGGACTCAAGCGTCAGGTTGCCTGTCAGACAAAATAGCAAACTCAGATTGCCTTATTTTGTACCTCCAATGGTGGCAATCACCCCAAAACCTTTTGGTGGGGTCTCCTTTTCAGAAACCCCCAACCCAGGCCATTCTAACAACAGATGCTTCACAGGTGGGTTGGGGAGCCCACCTGCAAGGCCTCTCTACCCAGGGTACCAGGACGCCACAGGAGGCCTATTTACACATCAATCTCCTAGAACGCAGAGCAATTTTCCTTGCTTTTCGAGTATTCCACACCCAGCTCAGCTACAAGACAGTCCTAGTTCAAATGGACAATCAAGTAGCCATGTTCTATGTGAACAAGCAGGGCGGAACATGCTCTCTGTCGCTTTGCAACAAAGCTTTGCGACTATGGGCCCTCACCAGAGAAATCAGATTCATCTCCTTGCGGTGTATCTGCCAGGCATTCGAAACTCTTGGGCAGAAAGACTCAGTCGAGTTCTGCTTCCACACGAATGGTCTCTGCATGCAGACCAGGTGGCCAAAATGTTTAAAATTTTGGGGACCCCGGACATAGACCTCTTTGCAAAAGCGCTGAATGCCAAATTTCCCCGGTTCTGTTCCAGAATTCCGGCTCATGTTTGTCAGGCCAGGGATGCTTTCCTCCTCCATTGGGGTTAGGACTTCCTGTATGCCTTTCCAGCCATTCCCCTAATTCTCGAAACCCTGTTCAAGCTTCAGAGAGACAGAGGTCATATGATCCTCATAGCTCCACGTTGGCCACGGCAAATGTGGTACCCTCTGCTCCTTCATCTCTCTCAAGCTCCACCTCTGGAGTTAGGATCTGCTCCAAATCTCCTTTCTCAAGAGGACGGGATGCTGTGGCATCACAATCCCCAGTCTATGAATCTCAGGGCCTGGTTGCTGAAAGCCTAGAACTTCACGGTCTTAACCTTTCCCAGCAGATAAAGGATATACTTTATGCTTCCAGGAAGCCTTCCACAAGACGCTCTTATTCATTTAAGTGGAAAAGGTTTACCATATGGTGCTCGCAGAAGGGTCTTAACCCTCTTGCGATACCTCTGGAATCATTACTGGAGTATCTCCTTCATTTATCAAATGCAGGGCTTAAGACCAATTCAGTGAGAGTTCATCTGAGTGCTATTGCAGCTTCTTTCAAGCCTCTAAATGGACAACCTATTTCCTCTCATCCTCTCATAGTGAGATTTATGAGAGGCCTTCTTTTAACTAAGCCTCCCATTAAGCCACCACCAGTGGCATGGGACTTAAATCTGGTTCTTGGGCAGCTCATGAAACCGCCTTTTGAACCATTAGCCACTACCTCTTTGAAATTCCATTCCTGGAAGGTCATCTTTCTTATTGCAATCACATCAGCACATCACATCAGTGAATTGCAAGTGTTGGTGGCTGATCCTCCTTATACAAGGTTCCATCATGATAAGGTAGTCCTTAGGACTCATCCACACTTTATACCAAAGGTGGTGTCACCTTTTCATTTAAACCAAGGATTTACCTTCCTGTATTCTTCCTTCCTCATGCCTCAAATGCAGAAAGGAATCTTCATACTTTGGACTGCAAAAGGGCTTTGACCTTTTACTTGCAAAGGACACAGCAACATAGAAAGTCCTCTCAACTCTTTGTTGCTGTTGATCCAAGTCATTTGGGACTTCCAGTCTCCAAAAGAACACTGTCCAGCTGGATTGCACAGTTTATATCTTTTGCCTATGAGAGTAAAAACCTTCCTCTTGAAGGCCATGTCACAGCTCACAATGTGAGAGCCATGGCAGCCTCTAAGGCTCATCTTCATTCTGTGTCTATCGACGACATCTGTCGAGTAGCTACTTGGGCTTCAGTTCACACCTTCACAGCCCATTACTGCTTAGACAAGGACTCCCGCCGGGATGCCTTGTTTGGTCAGGCTGTTCTTCAACAGCTGTTCCATACTTAATCAACTCTTACCCACCATCCCTGGTAGGATGCCAGAGATCCATGGGGGGAAGTGGAGCCCTTTCACAAGGGCACACAATGTCTGGAGCCTTCTCCCTGGCATCTGCAGCTAGGGAGTCCCCATATGTGAAGACTACATTCCTGCTTGTTCCTGGAGATAGCATAGTTACTCACCTGTAACAGGTGATCTCCGGGAACAGCAGGAATTTAGTCTTCATAACCCACCCACCTCCCCTAGGAGTTGTATCTCTTTCTCTCTCTCTCTCTCTCTTTCCCTCTCTCTTTGTCTCAGCTTTAAACTCAACTGGAGAGGGACAGTTGGGAAAGGTGGGAAGTCAGCACGCAGGCACTGTGGGATGTTCCCAAAAGCTTTCCTATTGGACGCTGGGTGGCGTTCCCACGCAGGCTCCATCGGTACCGATGATACCCATATGTGAAGACTAAATTCCTGCTGTTCCCGGAGATCACCTGTTACAGGTGAGTAACTATGCTCTATTTCAAAATACGCATGGTTTACATAGAACATGAAGAATAGAACTATTTTACATAGAACAGGTATTAAACTGAAAGAAGTGAATAACATTGACAAGAACATCAAACTGGTTAGGAAAGGGGGAACTTGGGTAGAACGGGGGAACTAAATTACAAGTTGGTAAGTAGATCTTAACATAGGGGAGACTGGTAAGTAGATTACATAGAGGAGGTTGAGCGGTGGGGTTGACAGGCATTGAACATGTCATATATATGGTATGTGGTCGTAGAATAGCTGGAACAAGTGAGTCTTTATGACTTTTCTAAAGGTTGACTGGTCGGAGATGACTTGGATTGAAGCAGGGAGGGCCTTCCACAGAGTTGGTGCATATAAAGAAAAGGTGTGGTTTTTGGTGGCTTGGGTGCACATCCTTGTTGATGAAGGGGTCGTCAGCATGTTTGCCATGCTTGATCTCCTCCAAAAAAAACAGTTAAATAAATGAATAAATGTCCCTAGTATTTCTACTTCTTGAAGGAGTAAATAACTGATCTATGCTTACCTATTCTAATTCTTCATTATTTTATAGACCTCTATCATATCCCTCCAAAGAGACTTCCAGAAATTAAGGAGGGGCTAAAATTCACAGTAAATTACCTGCCTATGGGAAAAGAAGGGCTACATAATACAAACAATATTAATAAGAGAATCAAAAATGTGTCAACAAGGTTTCCAGTTCATTACAGGCTGGAGCAATATATGAAAAAAACAAAAGGTTGTATTGTCATGATGGTCTTCTTTTTTTCAGCGGCAGAAAAAAAGGATCCTAAGTGAGAAACTGAGGCAACATATTGCTAAACATTTGAACTAGATTATGGAGGTAGCCCATAGAAACAGATAAATCCATGTTATCACTGCCAGCAAAAGCCAAAGCAAGACAGCAGTAGAGAAAACAACAAAATAAATCATCTTAACAACTCACTTCTCAGCAACAAAATAGAAGAGGAGACTAGGCAAAATGTTATATGGAAGATGAAAAAGTCAGCAAAAAAATTTGTTGGAAAGCATTGAGCACAAATGCTTGCAGTCTAAGCAGCAAGGTCTGAGGTCTGAAATCTCTAATGGTAGATGTAGACATAGATATTGTTGCTATTATGGAGACATAATTCAATGAGTCCCATAAATTAAAAACAGCCATACAGGGACTATAATCTCTTTAGGAGGAATAGAGATATTTGAAAAAGTAGAAGAGTAGCCCTTTATGTGAAAATCAGTATTAAAGTAACTGAAATGCAAGGGCATGGAGAAAGAAAGAAGCAATGTGAATCATCCTGGAAAAAGAAGGTATAACTTCCATCCACACAGGTGTCATCTACAGACCTCCAACACAAAGAAACTCAACAGAGATCTAATCATGGATATCTAAAAATTGGGAATGAACAGGATGCAGCTGTTGCTGGGAGATTTCAACCTTCCAGATGTGGATTCAGATATCCCATCTGCAGAATACGAAAGGAGTGGGGAGATCGTAGATGCCTTCAAGATGCTATGCTCAGACAAATGGTGATAGAACTCTTTAGGAACATGTATTGAATGTCCAGGTGGATGCCACCTGGGTAATTGATCATCATGTAGTATGATGTGATAAAAAATCTAAAGTGGAGTCCAGACACACAAAACTCAAAGCACTGGATTTAAAACACACTGGGCCCAATATTCAGAAGGATTTACCTGCTTAGCAAAACCTGCTAACCAGATAAACCCCACTGACCTCAATACACAATGGCACTATCCAGATAGTACAGCTGAATATTTCCTGTAACTGCCAAGGCACTCTCTGGATAGTACTGGGGTGGTCCATAGATGGGAAAAGGGCAATCCAATAGATTATCTGGTTAATGGTAATCTTGAGTCTGCAAACTAGATAAGAAACTACATAAAGTAAGCAAAAAAAAAGCAGGTCAACCTTTATATGGTTTGGCTATCTGGATAGTAACTGTATATCACTGCTATCTGGATAGCCTGCGGCAGTCAGTGCTGAAACTGAATATTCAGTGGAAGCCATCGTTTAAAAGAACTCTGACTTCCATAGCCTGAATACAGACTGATTTTAGTAAAATGGAGAAGTAGCTGAATGAGATCTGGCAGGATGGGAGGAGACAAAGGAAGTGGAAAAGCAGTGGGTCAAGCTCAAAGGAGCTATAAATTAGCAACAGATCTTTATGTAAAGAAAGAAAATAAAATCAAGAAGAAAAGGAAACTGAAATGGTTCTTCAAGGAAGAGACTGAAAAACTAAACAGCAAAAAAGGTTGTATCCATAAAATGCCAAAGATCACAAGTATAGGAACACAGAAAAGAATCCCAAAAAAAGCTCAAAGAGGTAAAGAAAGAAATAAGAATGGCAAAAGTGCAGGCAGAATCAAAACTGGCTAAAGCTGCAAAGCATGGTGACAAGACTTTTTTTTTTTCATATCTCAAGGAGAGGAGAAAGGCCAGAGATGGAAGATTGAAAGATGTTGAGAACCTCTGCTAAGCTCATACATCCTTTAGAATATCGGGATCTTTGATTTTAAATGAATGAACAATAGACAATAATCAATGGACAATAGACAATGGATGTTTTATCTGCAATTTTTAAAAACTGATGATTAAAAACTTTGAATCGCAGTGAGAATGGAATAATATCCATTCTAGGAATTTCCCATGGAATATGATGGTCTGAGAATAATGTGCTGGGTTATATGGGTGTCTGTTAATAATCCTGGCAGCAGCATTCTGAACACCTTTAGGGATTTCATACAGTAGTAGAATCAGAAATATCAACATAAATCGGAATACAATAATTAAGATATGAAAGTACAGAAAGTTGGACTATTAAATGAAAAACTGATGATTCAAGCAGGTTAGCCTACTTCTCAATAGGTGACTTGCCTTCAATACTTGCATTTTAAATGCCACACTTTGACTGAGAACAACCCCAATATAATGAACCTCCTCATTTATACTAATCTCAGGTCCTGCTAAAGTGATAACCTTTGGTGGAATATAGTATGAGCCCGATTCTGTGCCACAAATAGGCTATTTGTGCCTTCCTCCACCATGTCTAAGTTCCCCGCCGGTTGTGCGGGGAAGTTAGATGAGGGAGGGGAAGGGGCAGCTGGGGGGCAGATTCTGGGCGGGCGTTGGGTAGTCACCGGCCCTATTCAGGGCCAACTCTAATGTTGGCCCTGTACCTCCAGGGCCTCCAGGGCTGGCAACATGTGTGGGGAAGTTATTCCAACTCTGAGGTGGAATAACTTCCCTGCACATGTTATATTTGCAATGCCAGGGCATAGATAGAGCAGGGGGGGGGGGGGAGGGTCCAGAGGGCATTCCCTGCAACTCGATCCTGGCCTTCGGAGGCCAGACATGGGGTCGGACTGTGGGGAATAAGGTTTTGTTTCCAGCGGCCAGCATCGCAGCTCTTCAATGAAGAACCTTGACTGAGTTAGTAGGGAAGATCCTATACGTGCAGGCCAGACTGAATTGCAGTCTTGGTCTGCACATACAGAACTGTACACAATTCTGATCCCACAAGGCTAGATGTGCCCCACGGGATCAGAATCACAATCCCCTCTGTATGTCCTGCTCAGACCAGACGTAAAGAGGGGATCTACGTCTGGAACGGAATGAGCCCTTATATGTCTGATCTAAAGACAGAACTAATGCTTCAGTCTTCTTAAAATGCATTTATTTATTTTTATTTATTTTTCTGTTATTTTATGCTGCTTTATCTGAGAATCAAAGCGGTTTACAAACAGCAATGTCATTTAACTGTGTTACAAAGAACAAAGAAAACAGAGAATATATACATGCCCGATGCCCTGAAACAGGCAACTATCCGACCCATATTAAAAGCCGCAAACTCCAACAAAAACTTACCCAACTCCTACCACCCAATATCAAGTTTACCCTTCCTAACGAATGTCATAGAAAAAGTTGTACAATTGCAACTGCAGGATTTTATTGAAACAAATGCCCCCCTTGATGAGAATCAACATGGGTTTAGGCCTCAACATAGTGTTGAGACCCTGATGCTAACACTACTTGAAAACTTATCCGTGGACTGAACTCTGGTAAACAGGTCTTCCTACTTATTTTTATAGACATAGCAGCAGCCTTTGACAGCATAAAGCACAACCTCCTAATAAAAAGGCTAAAACACATTGGGCTACAAGTTACAGTTATACAGTGGTTCACATCTTACCTGAATAACAGAACCCAGCAAGTTTAAATAGGCCAGGAATCCTCTTCAACCTTTCCACAGAAACTTGGTGCCCCCCAAGGCTCCTCACTCTCATCCCTACTATTTAACATTTGCATGCAGCCAATCTGCAACATATTCAAATCATACAACGTCAGCTATCACCTATATGCAGGTGATATCATGCTGTACCTCCCGTTGGATATTGCTAACCTGAACTACTCCAGAATAACCACATGCATCTCTTATATAACAAAGTGGCTTGACACCCAGAATCTCGAAATCAATCTCAAGAAAACAGAGGTGCTATTCATTTCAAGAAACTCAAACTTTACCCTCCCCCCCCAGCAAAATCACTATACAAGATACAGAAATTGAAGTCAAGGCAGAAGTTTTATACATATGAGTAATGTTAGATAAGACCCTAAGCATGATCCCAACCTAAAAACAGTAACAACAAATATCTACTTTAAATTAAGAACAATTCAACACATCAAACCACTCATTGAAGACCACCACTTTAGGACAGTACTTCAAGCTCTAATAACCCCACTCACAGATTACTGTAACAGTATTCTACAAGGATTTCCCAAAAAAACAACCCACCAACTTCAACTAGCTCAAAACCTGGCAGCACGTATAGCTTCCAATTCAACATGAGAGGATCACATCACCCCTATACTCTGTGGTCTTCACCGGCTACCAATAACCTCAAGGGTAAAGTATAAATATATAATGATCATCTTTATGCATCATTGTAACATTGCCTCCACCACCTTATCCACTCTCCTTACAACACCAAACACATCAAGGACAAGAAGAAACGGCTCTTAAAATACATATATAACTCCCTCATACATCTGCTACATAAATCAATGTACCAGTATCAGAGCCTTCTCCTATATGGCCCCAATACTGTGGAACTCACTCCCCAATGACCTAAGAGTGACAAAAGACCTCCAACTATTCTGCAAGAACCTAAAACCACATCTATTTATAGAACATTTTGGTGACTCAAGCACCCTCACTAACTCCCAAAATACCTAAAGCACTACCACCTTCCGCCATCCGATAACTTAAATCTCAAAATGACACAGGCACCCTAGGTTAAATATCAGATACAAACAAAATGTATACAGTTACCTGTACACAGTCTTACATGCTAAATGTATATAGTTCCTATATTAAATGTATATAGTTCCTATGTTTAATGTAAAACCTGTTCTGATGTTCTAAGTAAACTACCTCTGATCTCAGGAAGGGGCAGTATATAAGCGTTGTTAAATAAATAAATATTTAATAAAGGTTAACCAAAAAAAACAATGCTATAAAACTTGATTATATGTGGTTTTGACCTAGACCAAAGTATCCTAGTCTGTTTTTCGGAGTGGTTGATATAAGTAGTAGTGAGTTCCTGTAGGAGAGTATTATCTGGGGGAAGTATGAATTCCAATTACTCTGGTGCCATAAGGTTAGTCTTTGAAGTGTTCTCTGAATACATAGGTATTCAGTTCCTTATGGAATGATGTCAGATCATGTATTTCTCTTTGGTTATTAGTGGAAGGTATTCCATAGATCAGGTGCATAAATGGAGAAGACTACAAACTGATTCAGTTTTCATCCAGGTAAAAGATCACTCTACAAAAACAAGGTGCAGGTCAGAAGAAACAAGCAAACAACATTAGATGAGGTATTACAAATGTCATGTCCTATAGAGAAAAAGAGTGATCAAGTAAATGGTCAAAGCTGTAATAATCAAGGTTAACCTAATTATGAGAGATTATTGTGCTTTATTTTTATGTAGATATGAACACTCTTGTTTCTTTGCCAGTCCTCTTGGCTAAAACTTTGCTAACACTTTGTGAATCATATTAACTCAGGTCTTCACTTTCAACTTAGTTTCTTCTGATTCACAATGTAATGCCAGGCCATTTTCAGAATACTACTCAACTAATAACAAACTATTAATTAAAGTATTAGTCAATATGAAACAGAAGGAGGGTAGGTGGTATTGTTGAGGGGGTCCATTGTTACTTTTGTTATGCTTATTTTGGGGTCGTGTGTGTGATTTGATATGCTTGTTTATGGGGATTATGAGAAGGATTTGGTTGTGAATATGGTTTGTGTGAGTGGGAAGCAATATATGGTGGGGTGATGGCGCAACATATCCCTGTGATGGTGGGTAGACATGGTGGGGGAAGGGAAGGGGGAGGCGAATAGGAGGGGATTATGATACTCATTTAATAAAGGTTCTGGTAGTTCATAGTATCCCAAGGGTCATAGGTACAGATAGATATGGCTTGCTTGGTGGGTTGGGGCAGCATAGATGGCGGCCTGTCTCTTAGTACACTGAGGTAGCAAGAGGGGTTAGTTTGAGGAAGCCTAGTGAGGTTGTTAACAGGCTGTGTGTTACTTTGTTTAATGCTTACTCCATTTGTAATAAGGCTGAGTTGATTGCTAAGGAAATTGTGGAGTATGATTAGGATGTGGTTTGTATAGCAGAGCCTTGGTTGCGGGATAGTGACTTGGTGCTGCTGCAGCAACTCTGTCCAGTGGGGTATGAGTTGGGAAGGTAAGCAAAGAGGGGGTGTAATTTTTAAGTCAGATTCTGGGTTCAATCATCTTTACTGTATATAAAGTGCCAGGTGCAGAATGTCTTCTTTTGAGGTGAGTTTGTTCATTCTAGGGTTGAATTTATAGGGCTCCTGGATTTTTGTCATAGGGTATGGCTGATTTATTATTGCTTTACGGGAGGTCACTATGGATTTTAAAAATGCATTGGTACTGGGTGATTTTAATATTCATTATGAGGATTGTGCTCATCCCTCTGAATGTGTTTTTCACAATAGTATGCTGGATATGGGTTTTCTCCAGTTTATGGTAGGAGCAATGCATTCAGGGAGTCATACCCTTGATTTTGTTTTGTTTTTTGAAGCAGGAGAGTGGTGAGTTTGTGCTGTCTGGGCTTCAGAAAACTCTGATTTCTTGGTTGGACCATCTGTTGTTATCCTTTTCTTTAATTTTTTATTTTCTTTTATTTTCGGTGGGTCAAATTGGTGTCTATTAATGCCTACTACTAATACTACTACTATTAAACACGTATATAGCGCCATGCATGCAGCCCTGTACATATATACATACAACAGACAGTCCCTGCTCATCCGAGCTTACAATCTAGTCAAGACAGTACAAACATTAATCAATTCGATGGGTTTTACAGTTCAGTCATGAAAATGATGGGTTTAGGTTAAGATGAGGGGTAGAAGCCAGGATCTGAATGCGACAGTGAAGAGATGGGGTTTTAACCTGGATTTGAAGAGGGCCAGGGAGGGTGCCTGACGTATAGACACAGGTAAGCTCTTCCAGGCATAGGGTGCAGCAAGGTGAAAGGAGCGAAGTCAGGAGGAAGTGGTACGAGTGCAAGGCCTAGATAGAAGTAATTTGTTAGCGGAGCGAAGTTCCCAAGCTGGGATTTGGGGCTAGATAAGAGATGAGAGGTATTGAGGGGCCGCAGAGTGAATGCACCTATAGGTGAGTAGGAGAAGTTTGAATTGGATGCAGACCTGGATGGGGAGCCAATGAAGCAACTTGAGGAGTAACGTGGGTATGGTGGGACTGGCGGAAGATTAGTCAAGCAGCATAATTTTGAATGGATTGAAGGGGGAGGAGATGGCTCACGGGAAGACCAGCAAGGAGTAGGTTACAGTAGTTGAGGCGAGAGGAGATTAAGGAGTGGATAAGCATTTTGGTGGTGTGTTCCGAGAGGAAGGGGCGGATTTTGCTAATGTTGTAGAGAAAGAAGCGGCAGGTTTTAGCAATGTGCTGGATATGTGTGGAGAAGGAGAGAGTGGTGTCAAAGATGACCCCCAGATTGCGGGCTGAGGGAACAGGAAGGATCATAGATCCATCCACAGAGACTGAGAAAGGGGGAAGAGGAGGAGAAGAGTTAGGGGGAAAGAGGAGGAGTTCAGTCTTGGCCATGTTCAATTTCAGGCGGCAATGAGACATCCAGACGGCGATGTCAGAAAGGCAGGCAGAGATCTTGGTTTGGATTGCTGGAGAGATATTAGGTGTAGAGAGGTAGATTTGGAAGTCGTCGGCATAGAGATGGTACTGAAAGCTATGGGAGGAGATAAGCATGCCAGGGAATTGAGAAAAAGAGAGAAAAGGAGGGGGCCCAAGACGGATCCCTGGGGTACACCAACATGGAGCGGGGTGGGAGAGGAGGAGGAGCCACCAGAGCATACACTAAAGGAGCGATGGGAGAGGTAGGAGGAGAACCAGGATATTACAGAGCCCTTGAAACCCAGTGAGGAGAGGGTGGAGAGGAGAAGATTGTGGTCAACAGTGTCAAAGGCATCAGAGAGGTCGAGAAGGATGAGAACAGAGTAGAGGCCTTTAGATTTAGCGAGGAACAAGTCATTGGAGACTTTTGTAAGAGCCATTTCGGTGGAGTGTAGGGGACGGAAGCCAGATTGTAGTGGGTCCAGGAGGGCCTGGGAGGTGAGGAAGTCAAGGCAGCGTCAGTGGACTGCTCATTCTGGAAGTTTAGATATGAAGGGAAGGAAGGAGATGGGTCAATAATTAGAAGGACAGGTGGGATCGAGTGAGGGTTTCTTGAGGAGAGGTGTGATGGCATGTTTGAAGTCAATGGGGACGGTTGCAGTGGAGAGTGATAGGTTGAGAATATGAGAGATGGAGGGTATAATGGTAGGGGAGATGGGGTGTAGAAGATGGGTGGGATAGGGTCAGAGGAACAGGTGGTGGGTTTGGAGGAGGAAAGAAGAAGTGTGGTTTCCTCTTCAGAGATCATAGGGAAGGAGGAGGGGGTAGCAGAGGAAGTCAGGATGGGGGAGGGGGAATTGGGGAGGGGGAGGTAGATGAGGGTGTGGGGAACTGGAGGGTAATCTTTTGGATTTTGTCATGGAAATAGTCAGATAGGGTTTGGGCAGAAAGTGAGGGTGGGACTGGGGGCGGGGGCACCTTGAGGAGAGAATTGAGAGTATCAGAGGCGGCAAGGATCAAAGGCTAGGGAGTTAGTCAGATGGATGAAGTAGTTTTGTTTGGCAAGTGCTATGGCTGACTGGAAGGAGTCAAGCATGAAGTGTAGAAGGTCTTCAGGGGAGTGGGATTTGGTCCAGGCACGTTCAGCAGAACGGGTACAGATGCGTAAATAGCGAGTTGTAGATGAAAGCCAGGGCTGAGGAGTAGAACGTCTAATGGGATGAGGGGTGGGTGGGGCAAGAGTGTCAAGAGCCAAGGATAGTGCAGCTTTATAAGAAGCTACTGCCTCGTCGACAGATTTGGAGGACAAAATGGAGGAAAGAGATGGAGAGATGGTGGAAGAGAGTGTCAAGGGATCAATATTATGAAGGTTTTGAAATAGGTTGGAGGAGACAGGACGGGGTTGAGACAGTGGAAGCTGAATATTGAAGGTTAAGAGGTGATGGTCAGATGAGAGAAGGATTGAGTTGTGGAAGTTTATGGAAGAAGAGTTAGAGAAGAGTATCAGGTCAAGCAATGGCCGTGCAGGTGGGTGGGGGCAGTGGAGCAAAGTTGGAGGTTAAACGAGGAAGTGAGGGCGAGGAGCTTTAAAGCATGTGGATCGGAGGGGTTGTCGACATGAATGTTAAAGTCGCCAAGAATAAGAGTGGGGGAAGAGGGGTCTAGAAATACGGAAAGCCAGGAGTCGAAGTCGGTAAGGAAGGTTGATTTTGATTTGTCGGGTGGGCGATAGATAACAGCTACACGGAGGGGGAGTGGTGTGAAGAGGCGAATGGAATGGACTTCAAAGGAGAGGGAGGAGTGTGATTGAGGCAGCAGGAGGGGTTGGAATTGGCACGAGGGAGAAAGTAGGAGCCCAACACCACCACCGTGGCCAGTGGAACGAGGTGTATGGGAGAACTGGTAGCCCCCGTGGCAGAGAGCAGCAGCGGATATAGTATCATCTGGGAGGAGTTAGGTCTCAGTTAGGGCAAGAAAGTGTAGTGCATTAGAGATGAAGAGATCATGAGTAAAAGGAAGTTTGTTAGCTAGTGAGCATGCATTCCATAGGGTGCATGAGAACGGGAGAGTGGAGGGGGAAAGGAGAGGGGGAAAGGAGAGGGATATGGATAAGGTGTATAAGTTATGTGAGGACTTCTTTTCACAGTGAGGCAGTGGTCTAGGGGGACTGTTACGAGAAGATCTATTGCCAGAGTAATACAGAAGTCTGGAGGAACCAGGGTATGGGTGGGTGTCTCTGGATGAATGTGCCTTCCAAGAGGGACCAGGGTATGGGTGGGTGTCTCTGGATAAGTATGCCCTGCAGGAGGGGCATGAGGGAGGGGAAGTAAAAGGGGAATGAAGGGGAATATTGATGATATCAGATAGGGCTGTGAGGATTTCTTTTTAGAGTGAGACAGAGCTCTAGAGGAGATAGGGTTGGGGTTGGGGTCGATATCTCTGGTTGAGAGATTGGGGCATGAGTGAGGGAGGGCAGAAAGGGGGAGGAGAGGGATATGCCTAAGAGAGATGTATTCTCTCAAGAAGTTTTGGATGCTCTATAAGTTTGGCCTGTGGGTCCTATGGGGGTGCAGGAGTTGGTTTCTATTGGAATTCAGGGTTAGTGTTACAAGGTGTATGCAGTGCTTACATATAGATTTTAGACACAATCCCTGCTCATCAGAGCTTGCAATCTAATCAAGATGAAAAAAAAAAGGTAAAACTGGGGGCTAGAATATGGTAAGACACACATAAGTAGTGAACAAAAAAGTGAAGAGCATCAGGATCCAAAAGCAGCCACAAAGAGGAAGGGTTTTATCCTGGATTTGAATAGGGACAGAAAATGAGCCTGACACACTGACTCAGATAGTTTGTTCCAGGCATATGGAGAAGCAATGTGGAATGGACAAAATCTGGAGTTGGCAGTGGCATAGAAAGGCACAGATAAAAGGGATCTGCCAGAGGAGCGGAGTTCCCGAGGAGGAGTGAAGAGTGAGATAAGAGAGAAAAGGTACCGAGGAGCCACGGAATGAATGCACTTGTAGGTAAGTAGGAGAAGTTTGAACTGGATGCAGAAATGGATAGGGAACCAGTGAAGTGACTTGAGAAGAGGGGTTACATGAGCACAGTGGCACTGATGGAAGATAAGGTGTGCAGCTGAGTTTTGAACAGATTAAAGGAGAGAAAGATGATTCAGCTGGAAACCAGTGAGGAGTAGGTTCCAATAGTCAAGACGGGAGATGACTAGTGAGCAGATGAGGGTCTTAGTAGTGTGTGTAGAAAGGAAGGGACAAATTTTACCAATGTTATAGAGAAAGAAGCAACAGGTGTTAGCTATCTGTTGGATGTGTGCAGAGAAAGAGAGAGTAGAGTCAAAGATGACCTCAAAGTTGCGAGCTGAGGAAACAGTGAAGTGTTATCCACAGAAATAAAAAAAGGAGGAAGGGGTGAGGTTGGTTTAGGGGGAAAGATAAGGAGCTCAATTTGGGTCATGTTCAGTTTCAGATGGCGGAGAGACATCCAGGCAACAATGTTGGATTACTTGGATCAAAGGGTTAAGGTGCCTATTGATCATAGCACCTTTGCTCCATGGTATACTTCAAATCTTCATACTTTGAAGCAGGACTGTCAACATCTTGAGAGATAATGGAGGAAGTCACTTAATGTTAATGTCCAGGTAGCCTGGAAGTATAAGGCAGCTGAGTATCTCCAGGTTCTGTGCAAAACTAAAAGAGAAAATTGGGGGAATTTTATATCATCATCTTTGCTTGATTCCCGAGCTTTGTTTTGGGTGGTTCAGTTTCTTACTTTGTGTAAGGATTCTTATTTTATAAGTTCTATTTCTTGTGAGGAATTTGTAACTTATTTTCAGACTAAAATGGCTGCTTTACATCAGCAGCTGGCAATAGTAGCAGGCTTCAATTGGATTCGGAGGAACCTGAGAGGGCCCGGTTGGAGTTCTGGGATCATATGGACCTAAGTTCCTCTGATCTTTCAAGCTGGATTGTGTTTACTCCTGTGTCACCTGCTAAGGTGCATCAATAGTTGGTTACTGTGAATATGACTACAGTATGTATAAGTCTGAGCCTTGCCCACCAGCTTTGTTACATTTAGGAGGGGTGGAGCTTGAATCTTGATTTTTTCAAATTCTTAACACTGTTCTTCAGTGGGGTATTTTTCCAGCAGTTCTGAAGCAAGCACTTGTTAATCCAATACCTAAAGGTTCTACCCTTGACCAGGGGCGGCACAAGGGGGGTGCGGGGCCATGTGCGGAGACTCGTTGCGGGGCCTCATTTGCATAAATATTTGCATAATTTTACCATACACTAACTTTTAGTAAACATGCCTCTTAATGAGTGTATGGATAAAGAAAGACTAAAAGATTTCTACATTACTATAATCCAGTGCCAACCGCCAGGCACATTAGGAACTACTACAAACACTGCCCATTTAGAACCCATAGCAAACCTGCCATATCCTAACAGCACTACCATGACTCACAAAGCACCATACCCTACCTATCAAAAGGCAACTCTGCAAATATTAAACCAATACATTTCAGAGAATAACAATACATGACCTACTGGGGAAAGGGAACAAGTGGCAATGTCAAATAGGAATTGCATAAACAGAATACCTCAGCTCAGTTACACATGCAGAACACAGACCATCACCAAACAAGGAATCACAATTTAGAAACAGGAAGACAATTAAACTGGGAACCCCAAAAGTCAAACTTGGAATGTACAACAACACTGTAGAAATAAAACTATAAATCAATTTCTTCTTGTACTAAACAAAGCGCAGACGTTAATGATGCACATTTCCCAGAGCTGACATATTCCAGTTAATAAATTCAAAATAAAGAGATATCTTTCTACCTTTTGTGCATTTTTTTCAGTTGCAATTGCTCTAGCCACTTTCTTCTGGTTTCTTTTTGTCTTCTGCTAACTCTCCATCGTCTGCTGTCCATTTGTCCTTTCTTCTCTCTTCTAATTTTTTTCCATTCTCTCTCTACATCTGCTTTAACATACTAATCTTTCTCCTTTTGCTCTTTCCTCATTCCTATTTCATCCACTCAAATTTGACCCCTCCATCCTCAATCCCCACTTAGTCTCCCAATACCCAGCCAATTGTAGATTTTTCTTCCGTCCCACACAAAATATTTTTCCCCTCTCAATTTCACTCTCCCAGCTCCATCCCGTTCTAATCTCCCCCAACATCAGCTCCCTTTTAGTTCCAACCTCACCCAGTATCCACTCCCTTCTAGTCCCCGCATCAGCCATTTCCAGTCCTAGCTCCCCCATCCATTTCTAGTCCTATCCAATTCCCTCCATCAGCCCATTTCCAATACCAGCCTCCCATCAGCCCATTTCTAGTCCTTTCCTAACCCCACCATCAGCCTATGTCAAATCCTAGCTCCCCTCCACTCAGCCCATTTCCAATCCAAGCCCCCATGACCAATGTTCCCTCTAATTTTCTGTAGGCTGTGTGCGCATAAAATATCAGCTGTGCAGCTTTTGAAGAAAGGTTAAATTTTTGTGCGCCACATAACGACACTCGGAGTTATATACTTTAAAATTTGACTACACGTCAGAATACAGTTTGTACACCACATTGATTGCACTAGAAAATATTGTAGAACTTGTGAAAACTGTAAATACACAACAACTTTTAAATTTTAAGACGTCTGTGGTGTTTTCTATCAGAATCAGAACTGTAATTTTTGTGCGCTCTGTTGTAAAGTATGTGCGTTCACTCGGCGAGGTGTGTGCGCGCGCACACACGCAGAGCTTAGAGGGAACAGTGCCCATGACCCTACTTCCAGTTCTAGCCCCTCCATGAGTCCATTTCAATCCAAGCCCCCACCACAGCCCATTTCCAATCTTAGCTCCCTCCAACACCCAATTCCCAGTCCTATCCTAGCCCCCTCCATCAGCCCATTTCCTGTCCTAGCTCCCTCCCCTCACAACCCATTTCCATTCCAAGCCCCCCTCCCCATCAGCTATAAGCCCCCCTTCCCCTCAGCCCATTTCCATTCCAAGCCCCCGTCCCCATCAGCTATTTGCAGTTCAAGCCTTCCCGTCCACTCAGCCCATTTCCAGTCCTAGGAACCCCCCAACCCATTACCAGTCCTAGCCTCCCTATAGCCTATTACCAGTCCTAAATCCCCCTCAGCCCACTTCCAGTCCTAACCCCATCACCCAATTTTCAGTTTAAGCCCCCCCGCATAGCCCATTACCAGTCCTAACCCCCCATCAGCCCACTCCCAGTCCTAACCCCAACACCCATTTCCAGTCCTAACCCCCATCACCCAATTTTCAGTTTAAGAACCCCTCATAGCCCATTACCAGTCCTAACCCCCCATCACCCCATTTCCAGACTTAGCTCCCCATAGCCCATTACTAGTCCCCCCTATCAGCCCTCTTCCAGTCCTAACCCCATTAGCCCATTTCCAGTCCTAACTCCCACCCCAACAGCCCAGGGAAATAAAAAAAAAATCTGTCTGCTGCCGCTGCCGCCGCCGCAGCAACGGCAGAATCAAATATCCTGTGGGCCCCCCTGCCCGACAGAGCCTGCCCTCCCTGCATCAGCTCTGTCTCAGCAGATATTGATATTGTTAGTCATGACTTGCTTTTGAATTGTTTGATGAGGTTAGATGTGAGTGGACAGGTATTGGCTTGGTTTGTATTCTATTTGCTAGGTTGCATGTGGTTCAATTGGGGGAGGAGGTATCTTCAACTTGCTCATTGGAGCAAGGGGTACCTCAAGGGTTATTCCTTTCCCCCTATTTGTTTAACATTTTTTGGCAGTGTCTTTGTGCAGAGCAATGCATGCTGCTAGTATGCTCATGTATGTCTATGTCGACAATTTGTAGGTCGACATAGACATAAATAGGCATAAATGCCTCGACTTGATTATTGTAATGCTTTGCTGGTATTACTCTCTGAATGATATACATCATTTGCAGTTGAGGCAAAATATTGCTGCTAAGTTAGTTAAAGGTGAATCCTGCTTTGCTTCAGTTGCATTGGTTACCAGTAGCTTTTGATGTAAAATTTAAGGTACTGATGTTGGTGTATTAGATAATATATAATTTGGCACCTGAGTATCTAAGGTCCAGATTGACAGTTTATTCACCAGCTCATGCTTTGTGTTAGCAATTGCACAGATTGTTGGTGATGCCGTCAGTTTGGGTGGTGCAGAAGGTTAGTATAGGGATAGGGCCTTTTCAGTTCAGGGTCCTTTGTTATGAAATTTTCTTCCTCGGGAACTTTGATGGCGATTTTCAGCTGTTTCATAGGGTAATAAAAACTTTTATTTTTAAGAAAGCTTGTGGTACTGTAAAGAGGGTTTAATGGCTCATTTGAGAGGTTGAGATTTTGGGTGGGTTGTATGGTTTATCTTTTATTATTGTTCTTGGGATATTATGATGTTTTATTGTGTTGTATGCCCCACTAGGTTTTTTTTTCTGATATGTGGTATAAAAGTGTATATACATAAATAAATACTTAAGAAACAACTCAGTAAGAAAATAAAATCCTAGTTTTGAGCCACACAGGAGCGATATCAGGGCTCTGGGTTGTCCTTTGGATGTTACAAACCATGTTTTGAAATTTTCAATGCCCATAAATATGTTCATTCAATGCTACCGATGACTCTGGACTTGATTGCAGATCTGTTGCTTGCTAGCATTGTCAGTGGTTCCTGCTTTTTCTATTTAGCTGGTAAACTCTTTTACTCCTCCAAAGGGACATAAAGGAGCTTGCATGTGAAAGCAGAAAAGCACTCCAGCATATTATGTTGATAACATAATATCCATTAGCCTTTTTAATTTTACAGTCCCTGGCGGAACTCTGGGGCTTTCCTTTCCTTTTCCACATCGAGGAAAAAAAAATCTGCCAAAGTCTGGGCCATGATTCAGCATTCTCATCAGATGCCATCTTGGCTCTTCTCCCACTGCCATGCCCATTAATAGCCATAAACTGCTCACATGTGTACATTAGGATGCTGTCCCCACATGAAGCTGTGTTCTATCAATTGTTGCCATAGCTTGCACGAATATTTCTAAGTGCGAATATCTCCATTTGATGAATGAAAGGTGAAACTGTCTACCTGTAATAACGGTTCTTTAATAACAGTAGCTGACTAAATTAACACAGGTGAGTCACATGACTGCCTCAAAGTAACTTCCCATTCTGAAAGTGGAATCCTGAGCGTTCCCATTATATTTGTGGGAAATGTGCTGTCAACTCACGAACCAGGACCTTAATTTCCTTAGGATGAAAGATTGACTTGTAAAGGCACCTGGTTCTTTCTGCACTCTCTTTCTCCTTAGAAGTCTTGATTGTCATCATACTTTAAAAATGTATAGGATTATATATTATTAAAAAATATATTTTCCCCATGAAATAAAAATTATTGGAAAAGGCCCAATGTATTTCACATTATTGTATTTAAATTGCTATAAAAGGTTACATAGTGTTGATTAATTGAATGGATATACTATATATTTGCAGATCATAAATAGGCAGCTAAATAGATTTTGAATAAAAAAAAAAGACAAATTACATTTCATTGCCCACACATACTAATTCTCTGGGAACATTTATGCTACATACACATTTAACTCAGCACTTCAGTATCATTTATTGGGAACAATAATAAACTTTTCATTCTTTTTCTTTTGTAATTTTTTTTAACATTGTAAGTTTGTATAGAAGCTGAAAATGCCTCTCTTTGCTCTTTGTGCCTATACAATTATGCAAAAAAGGCTTTAAAATGGTGCCTCTTTGTCCATTATTGGAGGTGTGGCTGCACAGTTATGCTCTCTTCCGTTTGCATTTGTTTGGTTCCTTTAATGTAAGCTGGAATATTTGGTTAGTAAAATGTAACAATGTTTAAAATTCTTTCAACCAACAGATAAAATTGCTAACATGGATTTGTCACTATTCAGATGGCTTCCTTTGCCTTATTTTCTACCTAAACTCATTGAACCAGGTGATCAATGGCATTTATTTTGTATTATTTGTCATGAAAATGTTGGCACTTTTCCACCCTTTTTATATTTTGGCAGTTTTGTATTAGGTTTATGAAAAGCTGAAAGAAAATCTTGCATACCCATGTGGTCTTAAAAGCTTATTACTACATCTCTTTTTGGTTGGTCCTTTTAAAGGTATCACAACATACAGAAAGGTTTTCTCAAGGTCCGCTGGAACTGTTAGAAATATACAATAAATTATTTGTGAACTATAAAAATGTACCATACTTTCTTGACTATAGGATGACCTTGAATATAAGGCAAGCTCAAATTTCAGTTGTTATGAGAAAGGAAAACATTGGAGGCGGGAATTCATTATTTGAATAAAAAATAAAGACTAAAGCATAGCCTTACAATCAAGCAAATTCAGTAGTTTTACAGATCTTTATTAGAGAACACACAATAAAAAGGAAGAAGCTTCCAGAATAATTCCTATATGCACCTGTTTTGTGAGACATTGCAAATCACTGAGCAATTACATCAGTGGTCTGGAGACTCAATGAGATGCTCAGAGATAAGGAATCCATTAAGAACTACTACAAGGAAAAATTAAACTGGAAAGAGTGGGTGAAATGATGCTCACATGATGCTGACTAAACAGAACATGTTGCTGACTGAATATATGAAGTAACTTACAAATTTAAAACTATGTGCTGCTATAAGCTAATGTATAGCAAATTCAAAGTAAAACAAAAATGTAATTCATTTTTATTATAAAGTAGAATATTGAGTTCTAAACTCAATCACATTTCTGTCAAGTTATATTACCAAATCAAATTTAAGTCTGACATGATTTAGTATATTCAAAGGGGGTTATGTATTGACTGCCAGGTGGTTAGCACATCATCCCCTATCTGAATATTTGTAAAAGTTATCTGGATAATATTTGGCCACTTAAATCACTAAATGATGAGATATTTTCCAGATAAAAAGGGGCCAGGTTAAGGGAGATGACGAGGCAGTGCCAAAACTTATCTGAATTGCGGTGATATTCTGCTGGTCTGCAGATAGTGGCAGTAAAGTCATCATGCACTTAATCCACTGATTGAATAGGCTAGAAAACCGGCCCTGGGGCTCTATGACCTCAGCCTTAATTTAATTGGGTTTTCTCATGGAGTGAGAACTGGCCAAATATTAAATATAAACTGAGTATTATTTTTTCAAACCTCTTTTTCCATCAACAGATGTGGCTATGCTTGGCTTGCAGGAGATGAATATAGAGAAAATTTAGCCTTCTGTTATAATGAAGGCCTTCTTCTAGGAACTCCTGAAGAAAAACACACCATGATGCCAAGGGGAAAAGAGGAGAAAGAGTGAGAAGTTAAAAGAAAGACTATTAAGAGGTCAGAGGCATTGTTAAAATCACTAATGAAATTCTGTCGGGATAATGATATAGGAGAACATCTAGATGGTAAAGGCACATAGAGGCACATATTGGGCCCGATTCCGTCCCGCAGGTAGATCCTGGATGCACAGAGAGAATCGCAATTCTGATCCTGCAGGGCATGTCTAGCCCTGCGTCATCAGAATCGCGAACAGGCATGTATGTGCTGGCCGGAATTGCAATTCAGTCCGGCCTGCATATATTAGCCCTTCCCAACGAACTCAGTCAGGGCTTTTAAACTGAGCCACGGCATCCTGTTGCCATTGCACTGTGGCTCTATTTAAAAGCCGATATGCCAGCTGCCTGAAACAGGGGTTTATTCTCTGCAGCCCAACTCCCAAACTAGCCTCCTAAGGCCAGGGTCAGGCTGCAGGAAATGTCCCCTGGCCCCCCTGCTCCATCTTCTCCCTGAGCACTTCAAAAACGTGCCTTGGGCACTTCAATAACTTCCCTGCACATGTTGCTGGCCCTGGACATACAGGACTAACATTAGAATCGGCCCTGTACCATCAGGGAAGTTGGTCGGGGTTAGGAGCTGGCATGAATAGTGTCTATTTTTATAAATAAAACAAATGCACCCATGTACCTTTATAAAATTGTCCCACAAGATTGTATGCAGTGGCACTAGGGATGTGCATGGCCATAAAAAATTTCTGTTTGTTTTCATATTTTCTGAAATGTTCCTGATTTTGGGACATGTTTACTGAATCTTGCTTACTTCATGCCATGCCTGCCATGATCACCATTAGAGTGAGCTAAAAATGCGGCTGCACTAAAATTTCCATGCTGACGACTTGGCATGGGATAGGGACAGAGCGTGTGCACTAACTGCACATTGAAGTTAGTGTGGGCATCATTGTCACACGTTCACTGTCAATCTGGAAGTTACAATAGTACAGGGGCATTTAACATCACTTCAATGCATGGCAGTAACTGCACTCACAATAATTATGGCAAATGGCTTAGCATGGGAGTATCTGGATGAATGCTAATTGCATGGGGACATGCTATGCATAGCATAGGTCTGATTCCAACTAAGTTTTGTGGCTGAACATATGATAAACGAAGGCCCGCATGGAGACATCCAGGCCGGCTTCCCAAAACCGGGTGGCACGGTGAGAGGCACGAGGGTCAGACACGCAGGGTGGGGGGTGGGCGGAGGAAAGGAGGGGATGCGGTGCATCTTTTGAATTAATTGGCTTCCCGACTGGCGTGAGCGCGCATGCCGGGGAGCCGATGGGCTGACAGGAGAAAGGGAAGAGAGTATAGAGGGGCAGTGGTCCAGCGAGGCATGAGGGAGAGGTCCGGTGGCCGGTATCATCCTGAATCGGGGTCTGAGAGTTGGCGGCGGGAGGGAGGAGCCTACCTGAAGCAAGGCAATGCGGCGGTAGCAGCGGACAGTGATAGACAGGGTCCAGATCCTCCTTGGGCTCCGCATGCGTGTGTGAGACAGGCACGTGGTCAGGGATCTAATTTAACCAATTGTAGCTATTGAAAAATTTTTGCACCATATCAGCTAACAATACTGCTATGACAGGGGAGCACAGACCTCAGACAAAACCCCAAAGAGGTATTAAATACTTCAAAACCGGAAAAACCGGATTTCAGTAAACCATGGGGAAGAATAGCATCAACGGTCTGTGACCTACCCCTTTCTATGCTGCTAGATTCTTTTTTGCATCCCTTATTGAAGCTCATCCCGTCTTTCCTTCGGGACACTATGCATTTTTTGGATGTTTTAATGACAGCTGATGTTTGGGCTAGGAATTCGTCTATCCTTTTAGTCACCTTGGATGTAAATGCCCTTTACACTAGTATCCCGCAGGGGGCGGCAATGGAGGCGATTGCTCTGGGGCTTCGGCAACGTGGTGATGTTGAGGGTGAGTTGCTTGATTTTTTGTTGCAGTGTGCCGGGTTGGCTCTAGGTCAGAATTATTTCCAATTCAATGATGAAATGTTTCAACAGAAGGTGGGGGTAGCTATGGGGGCGTCTTTTGCCCCCTCTGTTGCCAATCTCTTTATGGGCTTCTATGAGAAGCGATGGTTGGAAACTTCGCCGTATTCCTCCCAGATTAAAATTTGGCGGAGATACATTGATGATATCTTTATGCTTTGGGAGGGTACTGTTGAGTCTTTGACTAAGTTTTGTGATTGGTTAAATGGAGTTGATACGTCCATACAGTTCACGATGACCTTTGATGCGCATTCGGTGGTTTTTTTGGATGTTCGTGTATGGCGACAAGAAGATAGTTGGGGCACTACTGTTTATATGAAAACAACTGACAAGAATACTTTTCTACACTTTACTAGTGCTCATCCAAAGGGATTGATTAGGAGTTTGCCGTTTTCACAGTTTTTGCGCTATCGGCGCAATTGCTCCTCTAGAGAGGATTTTAAGGTACAGGCATGCTTTTTGAAAAATGCTTTTGTTCAGAGGGGGTATCCTGTGCAGGTGGTAGAACGGGCCTATAAGCGGGCGCTTTATAATGATAGAAGTTGGTTGTTAGCCCCTAAGGCGAAGCCGGTATATCAGGAGGAGTGTGTGAATTTTATTTCTCGGTACTCACCTTTGAGCATGAAAATTCAGCGAATTCTCCGGCGACATAGTAATGTTTTGCAGCCCTTGCCAGGCCTAGAAAATAAGAGTGTTAGGTGTGTATGGCAGCGGAGTCGGAATTTTAAAGAGCTTCTGAGTCCTTCTAGGTTACCGAGTGTGGAACGGATTGAGTATCGGGGGCGGCATGTTCGATGTGGTGAATGTACATGTTGTGGGGTTTGCTAGGAGACTGTATATGCTGGGAAAGTGTATTATTTGAAATCATGTACTTCTTGTAAATCAGACTTTATTGTGTATGGGATTTTTTGTCCGTGCCATCTCCTGTACGTTGGTAAAACCATTCGTCCTCTCTATGTACGTCTGGGAGAACATCATAGTAGGTTGCGCTGTAAGAGACGGGAAGCTCCATTAGTTAGCCATTGTTTAGAGTTTGGACATGTCTTTACTGATCTGTTGTGTTTTGGTATTGAGCGAGTACTTCAGGGTTCTGGGGGGCTTTCTCGGGAGCAATTTTTGATACGTCGGGAGCAGCGGTGGATATTTTTACTTCATACGGTGGCCCCAGGGGGATTGAATTTCACCATTGATTGGCAAGCTTGTTTGTGAGGGTTTGTGTATGTGGGAGTGATTGGTTGGACAGCAGGTATGGGGACATGGTTTGGGGTGGCCCTATTGGGTGATTTAGGCGGTTTCCTGACGCTGATGGTGTGATGACATCAGACGCCATTTGTTAGGTATTTAATTCGGTTCCTGGTTGTGAGAAGGTACGTTAGCTGAGCTTTCTGATGAATATGTGTTTTCGATGCGGGCATGGTAAGATCTCCCGGTTTTTGATCTGTTCTGAAGTGAAAATGGAGTATGTGATATGTAGTTGATATAGTTAGCACTTTTTTTATTGTTTTATTTGTTTTTTATAGTTCACCCCCCTGAAGCAGCGTCTGCGAAACGCTAAGAGGGACGTCTGATTGTGGCGTCGGGGTTGATATCCAATGCCTTCTTATGTCATCTTGAAGCTGAGGATTGCTACTTTTACTGATGGGTTTCAGCAGTTTTTTTGAGCTTTTTTAAAGTTCTGTGTGGGTTTATTTTGAGCAAATGCCATTAAGGGATATGATATATGTTATCTGTTTGTTATAGATTGCTTAAAGTACTAGTTACATGTTAAAGAGTACTAGCTACCTATTGATATATTTTGCTACTTATTGATATACATCCTATATTGTATCTCTTTTATGTAATGTGTTGTTTTCCCATCAGTTCTGTTTAAAATTAAGCTTTCCAATACTGTTTGTTGGAAGGTGGGGGTAGGTCACAGACCGTTGATGCTATTCTTCCCCATGGTTTACTGAAATCCGGTTTTTCCGGTTTTGAAGTATTTAATACCTCTTTGGGGTTTTGTCTGAGGTCTGTGCTCCCCTGTCATAGCAGTATTGTTAGCTGATATGGTGCAAAAATTTTTCAATAGCTACAATTGGTTAAATTAGTGGAGTTGTTTGTGCTTTGTATGTTGTATCATAGTTAAACTCCGGTTAGGCCGTTTAGATTTGTACGTGGTCAGGGATCGGCAGGCTGCGCAGTCGGCGCTCAGGCAAGTGATCGCAGAGGGGGTGGGAGTACTAGTATTAAGAGAAAGACAGAGGTCCAGAGTGAAAGGGACCTTGCAGAAAAAAAAAAGGAATAAAGGTAGACTTGTGCAGATAGACGGTAGTTGAGAGTGTGAGGGGAGTTTTGCAAGCTTGATGCCAGTGAGGGGGGAGACAGCGGGGTGAGGTGAGAGGGCCTGGGAGGGCTGGGAGGGCCACCAGGAGGGGGATACCGCAGGCTAGTGATAGTCATGTGGTAGGTCGGGAGTAGGCTGCTGCTCGGGGGGAGGGGCTGCTGGGGGGGAAGGCAGTAGGCACCCTAGGGAGGCTGGGGCTGGTAGAGGGGGAGGGGGTCATGGTCCCCACAAGGGATGATGAGGGGCAGAGGAAAGACATGGGGTATCTTTTGCGGGCCAGGACTTGGGGGGGCGAAGGGAGGGTGTAGGGGCAGCGATGGGGGTGAGAGATGGTTGGGAGTACCGGAGGGGACTGGGGCAGTGCACAGACTGGAGGGGACTGGGGCGGTGCACAGTTCGGTGTTGGAGGGGGTTGCTGTAAGGAGTGGCAGGGGTGCTCAGGTCCAGCCAATGTCAGTTGTGGAGGACACGGGCTGCACCCCTAGGTGGGTTAGGTGACTCCAGGGGGGTTATAGGCCAGGGGGGAGCAGGGTCCTGGGAGCATTGGTTAGGCGGAGGTCAAGGGCCGCTGGGGGCGGAGTGGCTCAGGGCTTGGCAGCTTGCTTGGCATTCGGTGGTCCCTCCCCCGGTGTTTCCATTTATGTCTCCACAGGTACCAGCGATGGGTTCGCAGCAACGCAGCGTACCTGAATGCCGGAGTAGAGGCATCTGGAGTGAGGCCCGTAGAGCGACAACAGCAAGGTGTGCAGGAGGGCCATGCTGCAACGGTGAACCGGCTGTAGGCGCAGAGGACATGAGGGCGTCAGGTGAGTTGCACGCCGATCAGGGCGGGGTGTCAGTGTGTATGGGGGAGCTGTCAGGAATGAAGGGAAAGGCGCGTAAAAAGCATAGGCATGCGTGTAGGAGACGACAGGGGTCAGATTCATCCTCGTCTTCCTCTTCTTCATCATCGGCGGCGGCGGCCTCGAGTGCCGAGGGTGTTGGACATGAGACGGGCGGTAGTGGGGAGGGGATGAGTAAGACAGTTGGCGGAGCTCCGTCGCTGACTGCGTACACAGAGTTATGGGAAAGTGTTCCAAGGAACTTGCGTCGTAAGATCAGGAAAAGGAGATATATTGATATCTTCCGGTTGTTAGAGGGGAGGAGACGTTTGGGGGATAGCAAAAAGAAGAGAAGAGAGGATGATAAGGCTGGGCATGTAAAAAAGGTGTCCCGGAGTGTGGTGAATTGGACGTGAGCTTTTTTGTGTTTGGCGAGCGTATGGGGGCATCATTGTCCTGAGCAGTATGGGATGTTGTTGGCTTACGAGGATGCTATTCTGGAGGCAGCACAGACGCATGATGGATGGTCGTGGTTGAACTATGACAAGGAGTTCCGAGATAAAATGGAGGAGAACTGGTTGTTGTCCTGGGGTTCGCAAGATATTAATCTGTGGCTGACGCAAATGTCGGCTAAGTCGGGGGCAGGAGGCATAGGGGGAGTGAATTTGGGGGCCATGACACCAGGGAATGCGAGTCGTTCCTTTCGGCCTACAGGAGCTACGCTGCAGCAGAAAGTGGGTGGAGCGGGAACGAGCGACATTTGCTGGCGATTTAATAAGTCATCGTGCCCCTTTACGGATTGCAAGTTCCGACATGCCTGCTCTAATTGTGGCGGGGGGCATTTGGTGGCAAAGTGTGGTAAAAAAGTGGTCGCGCCAGCTAGTGGGCCGGTCATGAAGTAAGACTGATTTATGCAGTCTTGCCCTTACCCCAATACAGGTAGAGGTTTTACAGATTCATCTGCGGCAATACCCGAGATGAGGGGACAGGGTGGTTTTGGAAAAGGGGTTTAGGGAGGGTTTTGTCATCCCGGTGTCTGGCACAGTAGTAGGGGCAGGGCCGGCCCGTCCATTGAGCGAGAATGTTTTTTGCACAGGGCCCCGCGCAAAAAACATTCTGATCCTAAAGTAAAATTAAAAAAAAAAAAAAAAGCTGTCTTCTCCCGCTGCCGGGGCCGCCGCGGCAGTATCGAGTGTGCCGCGGGGCCCCCCTGCCCAGCAGAGCCTGCCCTCCCCGTATCACCTCTCTCTTCGTAGCTGCAGTCAGACGCACCGGCTTTCAGAGCGCGAGGGGAGAGTTTCTCCCTCGCTGCTCTGTTAAGCCCGCGGGGGCTGATGGGAAGTTCCCATCAGCCCCCGCGGGCTTAACAGAGCCGCGAAAGGGAAACTAGTCCCTTCGCGCTCTGAAAGCCGGCGTGTGTGACTGCAGCTATGAAGAGAGGTGATACAGGGGAGGGCAGGCTCTGCTGGGCAGGGGGGGGGCCCCGCGGCACACTCGATACTGCCGCGGCGGCCCCAGCAGTGGGAGAAGACAGCTTTTTTTTTTAACTTTTCTCTGGGCTGGGCTGGGCTGGGGGGGGGGGATTAGGAGTGGTGATGGGCTGGGGGGTTAGGAGTGGTGATGGGCTGGGGGGGATTAGGAGTGGTGATGGACTATGGGGGGGTTAGGAGTGGTGACGGGCTATTGGGGGGGTAGGAGTGGTGATGCGCTGGGGGGGTAGGAGTGGTGATGGGCTAAGGGGGGGTAGGAGTGGTGATGGGCTATGGGGGAGCTAAGTCTTTATATGGGCTGATGGGATTAGGACTGGAAGTGGGTTGATGGGGGGTTAGGACTGGTAATGGGCTATGGGGGGCTTAAACTAAAAATTGGGTGATGGGGGATTAGGACTGGAAATGGGCTGGTGGGATTAGGACTGGGAGTGGGCTGATGGGGAGGTTATGACTGGTAATGGGGTATGGGGGGGATGAAACTGAAAATTGCGTGATGGGGTTTTTGAATTGGAGTGGGCTATGGGTGGCTAGGACTGGTAATGGGTTGGGGGGGTTGCTAGGACTGGAAATTGGCTGGGGGGATTAAGACTGGAGGTGGGCTGATGGGGTTAGGACTGGTAATGGGCTGTGGGCTGTTGGGGGGGTTAGGACTGGTAATGGGCTATGGGGGGCTAGGACTGGAAATGGGCTGATGGGGGGGGTTAAGACTGGAGGTGGGCTGATGGGGTTAGGACTGATAATGGGCTATGGGGGGGCTAGGACAGGAAATGGGCTGATGGGGAGGGGTTAGGACTTGAGGTGGGCTGATGGGGTTAGGACTGGTAATGGGCTGTGGGCTGATGGGGGGGGTTAGGACTGGCAATGGGCTATGGGAGCTGACTGGAAGTGGGCTGATGGGGGGTTAGGACTGGAAGTGGGTTGATGGGGGGGCTAGGACTGGTTAATTAGGTTGGGGGTTTGCTAGGACTGGAAATGGGCTGATGGGGGCTAGGACTGGAAATGGGCTGATGCAGGGACTAGAAGGGAATGGATACTGGTTGAGGCTGGAACTAGAAGGGAGCTGATGTTGGGGGAGGATTAGAATGGGATGGGGCTGGGAGAGTAAAATGGAGAGGGGAAAAATATTTTGTGTGGGAGGGATAAAAAATCTACAATTGGCCGGGTATTGGGTGAGTAAGTGGGGATTGAGGATGGAGGGGTAAAATTTGAGTGGATGAAATAGGAATGAGGAAAGAGCAAAAGCAGAAAGATTAGTATGTTAAAGCAGATGTAGAGAGAGAGAATGGAAAAAAAAAACTAGAAGAGAGAAGAAAGGACAAATAGACAGCAGATCATGGAGAGTTAGCAGAAAACATGAAGAAACCAGAAGAAAGTGGCTGGAGCAATTGCAACTGAAAAAAAATGCACAAAAGGTAGAAAGATATCTCTTTATTTTGAATTTATTACCTGGAATATGAAAGCTCTGGGAAATGTGCATCATTAACGTCTGCGCTTTGTTTGGTACAAGAGGAAATTAATTTATAGTTTTATTTCTACAGTGTTGTTGTACATTCCAAGATTGGCTTTTGGGGTTCCCAGTTTAATTATTGCCTTTTTGTTTCTAAATTGTGATTCCTTGTTTGGTGATGGTCTATGTTCTGCATGTGTAACTGAGCTGAGGTATTCTGTTTATGTAATTCCTATTAGACATTGCCACTTGTTCTCTTTCCCCAGTAGGTCATGTATTGTTCTCTGAAATGTATTGGTTTAATATTTGCAGTGTTGCCTTCTGATAGGTAGGGTATGGTGCTTTGTGAGTCCTGGTAGTGCTGTTAGGATACGGCGGGTTTGCTATGGGTTCTAAATGTACACTAAATCTGTATGGTCTTTTTGGAGCAATAGACTTAATGAATAATTATAGACAAATAGCTCCACTTCAACTTACAGCTGAGAGGAGGGTGTTTGGTGATGCTTCTTTAACATAAAGCTTTTATTTCCCAATATGTAGTCTCAGATTACCTTGGCACCGATAATCACTGAATTGAATGAAAATCAACGTGCCTTGCAAACATCAATGACTACTGGGTCTACTTCTCAATTTAATACGAAGTTACAAACTGGCTTTTTTTATGTGATGCTAATAACACCCGCAATTTTACTTTTTCCCTTGTGACAAACTTCTTCAGTTAATATGTAATTTGATAAAATATTGTTGATAAGCTTATCTTTGTGATGTTTTTCTGTCCACTAAAGCTTAGTGGTTATAATTCTTCTCCTTTATAGAATGTATTCTCAACGCCTCACTTGGCGCCCGTGCGTTTCACTCTCTTACGAGAGTTTCCTCAGGAGATCTATATACAAATAAAAATTGCGTTAATAATGCTTGTCCGCAAAGGGTCTTTTTGCTGTTTAAACAACTAACTTCAAAATCTTAAAAATATATTTAAAAGCAGCTAGTCAACAGTTTCAAACCTTTCTCAGAGTTAACTGCTGCCCACGTCCCTCTGTGTTGTTCCTTGTATAAAACGCCGCGCATGCGGGTCTGTGCTCTACTCCTCCTTTTAAAGCTGTCAACTGATCTGTCAGCTTTGATGGTCATTTGCATTCTTGCCATTCTATAGAGGCATTTAGACCTGATGGTTGAACTGTGTTTAATAAAAAAATCCAACGCTGTTCATAGAATAATAAAGTTTCATCCAGTGTTTTACCTCGTTTAGGTTTAAGAATTCGGTCAATGCAGAAACAGCGGAGTTGTAAAAAGTCATGATTTATCTCCGCACAATATTGCACTAAGGGTGCCGTCATGATTTTGTTTTTCAACCGACTCTTGTGTTCTTGTATACGGACTTTAAACATTCGACTGGTTTTGCCTATGTATAATTTCTGGCATGGGCATCTAATAATATATATCACTGACGTTGTTGTGCATGTGGTAGTTTTTTTAAGAAGATAATTTTTCCCGGCATGGGTAAACTCATTGATGTCTTCGGTAATCTGACATATAGTGCATTGTCTGCAAGCAGTATGACCCGCTCTTCGCGGTTCTTCTTCCTGTGTTTGAAGAATGGCTGTCATAAGTGGCCTAAGCTGTTCTTTCAAATTATTGTTCCTTTGCCAGACACATCTGATTGTGTTGTCCGTTAGCCCCGGTATTGTTCTCAACATAGGTAAATTTTTTGTGACTAGCCTCTGGATTTTGTAGCTGAGAGGGGAAAATTTTGTAACAAAATTCACACTATCTTCCGACTTCTTATGATGAGTAGGATGTAACAACCAAGTTCTATCGTTATATAAAGCTCTTTTATATGCCCTAGTTATGATGTTTGTAGGGTAGCCTCTCTCCGTAAAATCTTTGATCAGCTGTTTAGATTTTCTTTTGAAATCAGACACATCTGAACAGTTCCGTCGGAATCTCAAAAATTGTGAGAAGGGGAGGCTATTTTTCAGCTTAGTTGGATGTGCACTTGTGTAGTGTAAAAATGTGTTTTGTGTTGTAGGTTTTTTATAGACGGTGGTTTCCCATCTTTCTGGTCCTTTTGTTACTGTGAGGTCTAAAAAGATGATTGTCTGTGAAGCTATAGTGTGAGTAAATTTAATAGCAGTGTTACAGCTATTTAACCAAACTACAAATTCATTTGCTGAAGCTTCTGACCCTTTCCAGAGAACAAAAATGTCGTCTATGAAACGTGTCCATAATATAGTTTGTAGGGCCCACGGGGATGTGGTTAGCCATTCGTGTTCAAATTCACCCATAAATATATTTGCTATTGACGGGGCGCAAGATGCCCCCATTGCTATCCCTGTTTTTTGAAAATATATGCTGTTCTCAAAATGAAATTTTTTTTTTCCAATTACTAGTTGGGATAAGTTTATCAAGAATGAAATATGGGTATCAGACAGATCTTCCCTGCTCCGTAATGCTTTTTCCACTACACCAAGAGCTTCTCGTTGGGGTATACTTGTATAAAGTGCCGTGATGTCTAGAGTCATGAGCAATATATCTGTTTCTAACGCCCATTGATTTTGTTGTGTCAATTTTTCCAAAAAATGAGATGTATCGCGTAAATATGATGGGATGTCCTTTAATAAGGGTCTCAAAAAGGTGTCCAAATAAATCGAGAGTGGTTCTAAAAGAGATCCTCTTGTGGACACGATCGGTCTACCCGGAGGTTTTAAAAGGCGTTTGTGGATTTTTGGGACTAGATAGAGATTAGCTATCACTGGTGCTTTGATGTTCAAAAAATTCATCTCCTTAGAAATTAATTTTTGTTGAAGGGCTGTCGTAGTTACATCTTTGATGATACATTGTAAGTCCTTTGTAGGATCCATGGTCAGCAACTGATATGTCTTGAAGTCTGACAACTGACTCGCTGCCTCTTGTAAGTAATCACATTTGCTCTGGATCACTATAGCTCCTCCTTTATCAGCTCTGGATTGAAAAACAAAATCATGACGGCACCCTTAGTGCAATATTGTGCGGAGTTGAATCATGACTTTTTACAACTCCGCTGTTTCTGCATTGACCGAATTCTTAAACCTAAACGAGGTAAAACACTGGATGAAACTTTATTATTCTATGAACAGCGTTGGATTTTTTTATTAAACACAGTTCAACCATCAGGTCTAAATGCCTCTATAGAATGGCAAGTATGCAAATGACCATCAAAGCTGACAGATCAGTTGACAGCTTTAAAAGGAGGAGTAGAGCACAGACCCGCATGCGCGGCGTTTTATACAAGGAACAACACAGAGGGACGTGGGCAGCAGTTAACTCTGAGAAAGGTTTGAAACTGTTGACTAGCTGCTTTTAAATATATTTTTAAGATTTTGAAGTTAGTTGTTTAAACAGCAAAAAGACCCTTTGCGGACAAGCATTATTAACGCAATTTTTATTTGTATATAGATCTCCTGAGGAAACTCTCATAAGAGAGTGAAACGCACGGGCGCCAAGTGAGGCGTTGAGAATACATTCTATAAAGGAGAAGAATTATAACCACTAAGCTTTAGTGGACAGAAAAACATCACAAAGATAAGCTTATCAACAATATTTTATCAAATTACATATTAACTCAAGAATTTTGTCACAAGGGAAAAAGTAAAATTGCGGGTGTTATTAGCATCACATAAAAAAAGCCAGTTTGTAACTTCGTATTAAATTGAGAAGTAGACCCAGTAGTCATTGATGTTTGCAAGGCACGTTGATTTTCATTCAATTCAGTGATTATCGGTGCCAAGGTAATCTGAGACTACATATTGGGAAATAAAAGCTTTATGTTAAAGAAGCATCACCAAACACCCTACTCTCAGCTGTAAGTTGAAGTGGAGCTATTTGTCTATAATTATTCATGGGTTCTAAATGGGCAGTGTTTGTAGTAGTTCCTAATGTGCCTGGCGGTTGGCACTGGATTATAGTAATGTAGAAATCTTTTAGTCTGTCTTTATCCATACACTCATTAAGAGACATGTTTACTAAAAGTTAGTGTATGTTAGCATTATGCAAATATTTATGCAAATAAGGCCACTTATGCAAATGAGGCCCCGCACCGAGTCTACGCACATGGCCCCGCACCCCCCTTGGGCCGCCCCTGAGTAGGGGGTAGGCCTCACCCTCAGTGTGGCGGTTAGCATCCATAGTGAAGAGTAAATTGTTAAAGGAGCTGGAGTTGAGCAGGATTGCCGGTCCTTTTGAGGAGAGGTCGTTCCCGAATTTAATGGTTTCCCCCCTTGGGCTTATCCCAAAAAAGGAAGGGGGGAAGTTTCGGTTAATTCATAATTTGTCTTTTCCGGAGGGTACCTTGGTTAATGATCATATACCCCAGGATAAGTTTGTGGTGCGATATGCTTCGTTTGACCAGGCGGTGGAATTGGTGAAGCACATGGGAGGGTGGGGCATGGATGGCGAAGGTCAATATTGAATAGACATTTTGTTTGCTTCCAGTGCACCCGTCTAGTTTTCCGTTGTTGGGTTTCCGGTTTGAGGATAAGTATTAATTTGATAAATGCATGCCGATGGGGTGTTTGGTCTCCTGTGCTTACTTTGAAAAATTTAGTACCCTTTTGCATTGGGTAGTGGTACAGGAGGTGGGTTGTGAGAATGTGGTGCATTATTTGGACAATTTTTCTTTGTGGGGTAGCGAATTCCATGGCGTGCCAGAGTCTATTGAGAGGTTTTATGGAGGTAGCAAAGGAAATCAGGGTGCCATTAGTGGAGGGTAAGACAGAACATCCGGCTAGGAGACTCACCTTTCTGGGGGTGGAATTGGACTCCAGGGATATGGTCGCTAGGCTGCCAAGGGATAAGGTCGTGGCGTTGCGAGTATTGGTAGCTAACGCAATGGCCTCCCGAAAGTTGAGTTTAAAGGAGTAGCAGGTGCTGATTGGGGTGTTGAATTTTGCATGCCACATCATACCGATAGGTAGGGTGTTTTTGTGACAGTTGGCAAGGGCAACAGCGGGGGTGTGTAAACCGCATCACTGTATTAGGGTGTCACAGGTGATGAGGGCGGATTTAAGGATTTGGGATAGATTTTTGAAGGAATTTAATGGAATAGCAGTGATGATGGAGGAGGAGATTTCCTCGGAGGAATTGCAGTTGTACACAGATATGGTGGGGGGGGGGGGGTTGGGTTTTGTCATTTATTTTGCGGGCTCGTGGTGTGTTGATCGATGGCCGCAGTCATGGCATGACTCTCGATTAGTGAATAATGTGGCCTTCTTGGAGCTGTTTCCAATGCTGGTGGCATTGGAGTTGTGGCCGGAGCGCCTTCGTAACAGACAGGTATTATGGCTGTGCGACAATGCAGCAGTGGTTAGTGTGGTCAATAATTTTACCCCATGGTGTGTTCAAGTGACGGAATTAATGCGGGAGGTAGTACTAGCTTGCTTGCGCTTGAATGTGGCGATCAAAGCGAGACATATACCGGGATGTACAAATGAGGTGGCTGACGCTCTTTCTCGTTTTCAGTGGGACCGGTTTCGGAGACTGTTGCCAGGGGTGGACACAGGGGGCTTGCTGGTCCCAGAGTGGTTATGGCAAGTTGGCCTGAGGAGATGTTGAGTTTGCTATAGAGCTCAGTGGCGCGAGCAACATGGTCGGCGTATCACGGGGCTGCGACAAGGTAGAAGACTTCTTGGTGGCACAGGGTTGGCAGCCTGACTCAGTGGCCGATCACATGTTGGCACAATATGTGGTGGCTGCAAAGGTGAAGGGGCTATCTAAGGCAGTGGTCTGGTCACATTTAGCCGGATTCATGTTTTTTGCTAGAGCCGTGGGCTGGGCTTTGGCAGATGGTAGGTTTTTAACTTGACGACTCTTACAAGGGTGGGCAAGAGCTGAGCCAAGGCCTAGGGACAGCAGGCGGCTGATTACGCATGACTTATTGCGGCGGCTGTGTGTGGCGCTACCTTTAGGGGCGGAGTCCAAATATGAAGCAATATTGTTTAAAGCAATATTTTGCTTGGCATTCTTTGGGGCTTTTCTCATTGGAGAGCTAGTAGCCGACTCGGGTAGGTCGGGTAGCGGTGGTGGTCTGCTCCGCCAGCATGTGCAGGTGGAAAGCGGGCGGGTGTGGGTGTTTTTGGCCCACTCTAAGACTGACCAGCAAGGGCATGGGTGGTGGGTATTGTTACAGGAGATCGAAGGTGGGATAACGTGTGCTGTGGCAGCATTGCGGGACTACCTGCGGTGTCGCCCGGCATTGGGGGTGCTTACTGTTTATTCATGCGTATTGTCATGCAGCGGGGGCTGATGAAAACAAAAATGCAGGAGAAGAAGCTGTTTTTCATGAGTAAAAAGATGTGCACAAGATGCAATATCCGCACTGAACAGCTAGAGGGATCAGGCGTGCACTCACAGACCCTGAGTGGACACACTTAGCTAATCGAGAGCACCTGACAGTCAGCCCGGAAAGCTCAAACACAGGAGAGCTTTATAAACGGAAGACTGGAGACTAGAGAGAGCAGAGCAGTGCTTGCAGGTGTGGAGCTGGAGGTAAAGCTGAAGGTTTACGAGAGAGAAGCACCACAAGCAAGGACCAAGCAGAAAGAAGCACTTGGGAAACTAGTGCTGGGCAAAGGACCAATCACCTTTGGAGGCAAAGCAGAGTGAAATAAAGAAGCCTGCTTGTACCAGAGGAACCTGGGGCTAAACCGAAAGGTAACAGAAACTTTCAGAGAGGAGACTGGCACAGGGATTGTGTTCCTGAAGAACTGCGGGAAGGAGGAAATCCCAGTTCTATATGCTGCTGGAAGCCAAGGTATGCTGACTCTGTTTCTATGAAGAAAACCTTACCTTATAAAAAGCCTTCTGAAAGTAGTGCTAAACCTGTGAGAAAGGAAAGCAAAGATACCTCTCATAAGCCAAGTAGCCAACGCCCAAGGGTAGGCCATGCTCATTGGCAAACACTAGAGGAACTCTTTAAACATACAGAGAACAGGACTAGGGCCTGGCCAGAAATTATAGCCAGTGAAACCACTGATACAGACAGAGATAATTCTGAGCCGATGCAAGTGGAACTTGTAGAGCCAAGCCTTTTATCTCAGGAAGAGATGGACTGTTCTTTGTGTATTTTAGGCAGTGCAGAGTCACTGTTAAATCTGTGAATGATATATGTTATCTTCAGAATGTTATTTATTTGCTAAATGGAAGAAGAGTGCTGAAACATTTGCTTTACTCTGGAAAGCTTAACTAAGCATTGTTACAACTGTGAATCATAACAGTTTTTCCGTTAACCTGGGTTGATTTCATTCCTGAAGTTAAGGACTTTTTCTTTAGGTTGTAACCCAGCTGAATCTTATGCGTAAAGGGAAATAAATGCCTTGTTAACCCTCTACTCTGCATTCACAATCTTTCTTAGTTAGGAGCTGAACTGCTAAGACCAGGTTACACCTGGCTCTTAAAAGACCCTCCTCTCATAATAAAATAATTTTTGTGTCCCACCTACCCTTACGACCACTGGCCACCAGTGCGGTGCACGACAGTATGCTCAAGAGGTAATGCGATTCCAGGTGACAGCGGTGTTACGGATGGTTCTGCAATGGATTGGGGAGGAGCCGCATCAGTTCACGGCACATTCCTTCCGCATTGGGGCAGCCATTAGTGCAGCGGCTGTGGGTTTGTCCAGGCCGGAAGTGCAACGCATAGGTAGATGGCGTTCTAAAGCTTTCTTGGGGTATGTTCATTTGTAAAAAGGGTCGTGGGGGTAAGCGCGTGGCTAATTTTGTTTTCTTTTACAGAGAGAGGGTGTGGTCCGCATGACTGTTGGTTGATCGGCCATTCGTTTGTGCATTGGGCAGATCAGCGAGCGGCGGTGTGGCCAGTGGGGTCTACTCTTGGCTTGGATCCTGTGGTGGTGTCCGTTTCATGGCTGGGTGAGCAAGGTCTACAATGGACGCAGCTTCTCCCCTTGCTTCAGCACCACGGGCAGCTGAGGAGTTCACCGGACTTGATTTTACTGTATTTGGGGGGCAACGATTTGTCAGCTTGGACCTGCAAGCAGTTGATCAGAGCGGTGCAGAAAGATCTGGGGGAGGTGTTTCAGTTGTTCCCAGGGGATGATATTAATGTGGTCGGACATTATTCCAAGTCCAATTTTCCGGGACCAGAGGCGTTGGTCGAGGGGTTTAACAAAGATCAACCGACAAATCAGTCATTGGGTATGTGCACATGGTGGATACCAAATAATGCATGCATAGGTGGAGGTGGGCTGTGCGGGATTGTATGGCCGGGATGGGGTGCACTTGTCCCCGATGGGGTTGGATTTATTTTTTTTTTGAAACTTTTATTTTCATTTTACAACAAGCAAACGAAACGACAAACCAAAGGAGACAAATACAAATATACACATAAGGAAAGCAACCCCAATTACCCCCCACCCCTAAGCTTCTTCTCTGGAACTGAGGAGTATCCTCAAAGAGGCGTATACATATAGCAGTGATTGTACATCCAAACAAACAAAAGAGTATCAGCGATATAGACTGATCATGTGAAATAGATTTAAACAGTCAGATGGGAGCATTTAGCATTTTAGCATTTTAAACATAATCGTGGAGTATCCTCCATTCAGACAAATGATAGAGGGTCTGAACGGAAGAAGCCAACAGATGAGGTATTCGTTCATATTTACTGTATAGACTGACAGGATGCCACCATTCATTGAATTTAAGAGGGGACCTATTTTTCCCCCCCCCCCAGTATTTTCCAGTAATATTGTAGTACCGGGCATTCAAACATAATATAAGTTAGCATGTGAATGGCCGTGCGGCATATCCAAAATCTGTTGCGCTGGGTAGTGGTCATTTGACTAACCTATCAGGAGTATAGAAACTTCGGTGGATTAAAAGAAAAAAGGTGTCTGAGTAAGTGAGGGAGATCGAGAGATCCATGTCAACCTGCACCAGGCTAGGCTCCCATGCTCCGGGGTCAAAGCTACATGCAACGCCCGCTCCCAGAATTTCTATGCTGTCTGAGCGCCTTGGTGGATAATGGGAATGAGGGGAGAAGCAGCCTCCATATATCTTCTAGCGCAAAATCTGTTATCAAAGCAGTAAAAGAATCAAGACTCTTGGGTGGACCACTCGTTCTGGGCGGCAGCCAAGCTGTCAAGGGCTCAAGTACTTGGTTGAAATCGCCGCCGAGCATTAATGGAGGGCTGGCAAATGCCTGTGCTAACTGCATAATACTTGCAGAATAAACAGGATTATCCACATTCGGAGCATAAATACCAATACACGTAAATTACAGTCTCAACCTGAAGGTGTGCACGGGCCCATCTACCCTCCTTATCAAAGCTAACATCCATTACTATAGCTTGCAGAGACTTCTTAACCAAAATGGCTACCCCACACCGCTTGGAAACAGCGGAAGAGAAGGCAGTCGCCATATTAGGCGTGGTATTGAGTTTCAATGCCGCAGCGGAATTTAAATGCATGTCCTGAAGAAACATTAACTTAACATGCACATGATTAAGATAGCTAAGGATTTTCTTTCTTTTGATTGGACTATTAATGCCGTTTAAGTTTTATGAGAAGATCTGACACAAGGCCATCAAGAAAGATTATAAATTCTGAGAAAGAACACAATAATGCACACAGTTTCCCAATGTCCCTCATCTTAACTATGTATGACTGTGCACATAACATAATAATCAATGAGTTAATGAAAATCATGGAAACGCCCCATATAAAAAATAAGCACCGAGGTGCACCAGAGAAGAAGCAAAACCCCAGAAATTACTGGCGACCTAATGTCTGCGGGGAGAAACTCCAGAGAGGGCCCAAGCTAAAACATATAACCTGTAAAACTATGCATGTTTCGAATCCCACCGAGGTGCACATCATGGAGGGATAGAAGGCCAAGTAAATTATAGATAGAAAGAAAAGTCCAGGCAGTCTCTATTCCAGGCTGGGATCACCGCGTCGGGCCGTTCAAGATGGCGGGCAAATCCGGCGAGTTACAGATCAAAATTGTTGAATCATAGTTGTTGGATTAGCGCATCTGATCTGCGTTATTTGGAAGTCCAAAAACATTGCTAGTAGATCAGGATCTTCGAATGTTATGGCTGGGTTATGGAGAGTCACTCTGAGCTTCACTGGATATATTAGGCCAAAGTGAGCCTGTAGTTATTGAAGTCCAGGGCGAAAAGCAAGGAGTCTCCTCCGTCGGTCAACTGTGGACTTTGCCACGTCAGGGGAAAAGAAACTTTATGACTTTCAAATTCAAGATGATAGTTCGCCCGGCAGCAGTGCGAATTTGCTCTACTTACTGGTATCGCAATAATCGAAAAATGAGAGCCCGAGGAGTCGTCCAATTGAGCGCCATATTAGCAGGAACACGATGCGCTCGGTCAGTCTCCAGATCTCTGTAAATAATAATCTTTAGCAAGGGGGGGAGAGTTTTGCCCAAGAATTCTCGCATGTCTCCTGCTCTCACATCCTCCGGTACTCCAATGAGCCCCATATGGTTGCAACCAGCTCGATCATTACTATCCTCCAGCTCTTTTTGAAAATTCTGTATCATACGCTCAGCCTTGCCCAATTTCACCAAGCGCACCGCGTGCGAGTCAAGGACCTCCGCCATGTTGTCCTGGCATAGCGGGAGACTTTCAAGCCGGTTCTGAAGTGTGCCAAAGTCTTCACGCATGGTTCGGAGCACCGCTCCGTTGGATTGTACCAGCTCCTTCACACCGCGTATCTCCTCCAAGATCTCCTGTGGCGTTGCGGGGTTTCCCCAAAGTGGGGCCATCTTTTGTGGGGAAGAACTCTGCTTTGGAGCGTTTTCCGTGTGAAGAAGAGGGAGACCCGAGGTCCAGTCGCACTGGTTTGTGGCCCGCCGTTCCCCCCGAGGCACCCCGGTAAGTTCAGAGCAAAAAAATGAAATTTATACAGGTATTAATTCAGGATTCTGAGTAGGCCTCTCGGGAGCTTCAACGCAAAGCGTCTATCCCGCTAGACATCAGGCTCCGCCCCCTGGGGTTGGATTTATTATTGAACAACTGGCAGGAGGCGTTAGAATGGGTAGTTCAGTGGAATTCTCGCTGGTTGCAGCTTGGGGGGGGGGGCGGTGTGGGGACGGTGAGGTCACCCGTGTCGGTGGTGGGATCCCGGAGGTTTCCAAGGTCCGGAGACTTAGAATAAGCTTGGGACAGGGGTAGGGTACCCCCGACCCAGACAACCCCTGGTTGGCTCTTGCTAATTATATGGCGAAGTTGGGGCTAAGGGGGGGAAGGAAGTTGGCAAAAGCAGAGGCAATCTCACCTTGCTAGTGATATGGCTGGTGATATATCATTCCGCTATTATATGCGTTAAGATTGTTATTGCAATTGATGGTTGATATGTTCATGGTTAATAAAGCTGCGACCAGATGTTTTCCCAAAAGAATGGTGTCAGAGTTTTGTGTTAAAAAGGGGAAAAAGGTTGGGGGGGAAGGGGCAAAGGTAGCTGATTGTGGCGATGAGCATCGAGGCCGCCCTACCTCGGTTAACTACTGTGTTTTAGTAAACATACCCCTTTGCATGTGTTTTGGTTCCTTCAACACATTGAGGCATTAGTTGCATCTGCACTATTTGCATTGTATGCAGGTTGTATGGACTACAAAGGCCCATACTAGCTGCACTGCCACAGGGACACCCTCCTAGATGTGTCCTACCAAGAGAGCATAGGGATTTTCGTGTAGGGCCCCTTATTAATTTTTAGCATGAAACTCAGACTGCATGCTAAACCCTGGGCTACCAGGTAGCATGTTTTAGTAAACATTCCCCTATGTGTCTTAATTTGTAGATATACCCCTGTACAAGTGATTTGTGTGCCTCAAATCAAACAAATACATGCTAACAAATGCATACCCCTAGTAGGCGTGCAAATTTATACACAAGACAAATACAAATGGTCCTCCTAAGTTTGAATAGATGCGCTCGTTGTAGAAGTGGACTGTATGTCAAACTACAGAGTTTTGTTCTGTACTACGCTTCTGGGATTCTATAATCAATGATAATGCATCTTTTATTGTTTCCATACTCTCATCTTCTGAGCACCTTTGTTTATTTTTTTTTCTCCTTCCTCTACCAACTGTCTTATGTTTGTATATTGCAAACCACTCTGAAGTGGAAATGAAGGGCGGTTTAGCAAGCATCAAATATGTAAACAAAAAACACATTATTTTTTCGCTACTCTGACTCTGATCACAATCTCTTTCTCTGAGACTACCTACATATGTAATGCACTAAAGTACACACCATGTGCCAGTAGCTTCTACTTTTATGCATATACACCCCCAGACATTATTTTATAAGCACCTCTATATGTGCAATAAAAGCTTACAAATCTATTCTTCAGTTTATGTTATGGTGAATCTGTATGCGATTCTGAATTAAAATAATTATAAACTATTTTAATTTAAATTATGAACATGTAGTTCTGAACTGATTATTAGAATGGAGTAAGCTTATTCAGCTCTAAAGGGATCATCAGTTCTATAAGGGTATATCATCTAAAATCAGTTTATAGACAGTTGGCCTTTTAGATGATATACCCTTATAGAACTGGTGATCCCTTCAGAGCTGCATAAGATCTACACCATTGTGATTTCTCATTTTTACTATTCCTCGAGAAGAAAAGAATCTTTAGTCTATAGCAACATCAGAGAGAAACCTATTATAGGTGTCAAACCTACTTGATGATATCAAAGCCTAAGAGTGAATGGAGCCAGTAGTCCTCAGGGTTACAACAGCAAAGTTTTGTCTAATGCACTTAAGCGTCTGAGGGACAGTCCACTTGGGTATTTGCATGTCAGCAAGTTCTCTCAAGGCTGCCAAAACACTCTTAAGTTTGGATTTCATAACAACCTTTCTGCTTTGTAATTGATATTAGTCATTAGTATCTGAGAAATAAAGGGGTGGTGAGCAATAGCTACCAGAAGTGTTAACTATGAAACAATTATCCTACGAAGAACATTTGACATATGGTGTTGAAATAGGAAAGGTTATTAGTTCAAAAGTGAATTCCATTGCATCTAGTTTATTACTAAACATTTTGGTTTGAACTGCTCTTGTTAGTAGCTTAGAAAAATTTCCAGACAAAACATATTCACTGTATTGGGTGAATAAAAATATTTGTATCCTTTCTTTGGAAGACGTAACAAAAAGCCCCTTGCATATCAGGGAAGCTGAACAAACCCCCTTTATTCACAGTTGAGTATGACCAACAATCAAATGCACATAGAACATCTGACATATGGTGCTGAAATAGGAAAGGTTATTAGTTCAAAAGTGAATTCCATTGTATCTAGTTTATTACTAAATATTTTGGGTTTGATTTGCTCTTGTTAGTGGCTTAGAAAAAATTCCAGACAAAATGCATTTGCTGTATTGGGTGAATAAAAATATTTGAATCTTTTCTTTGGAAGAGGTGACCAAAAGGCCCCTTGCATATCAAGGAAGCTGAACAAACTCCCTTTATTCACAATTGAGTATGACCAATAATCTAATGCACATAATACATTCTGGGGCACATTTCAGTATACATAAGTCTCAGTATCACTTTTCAAATATACTAAATGACTTTAATGATGTCTGGATGCCCATGTGAATTGTGGTTCTACAAAACTACATCCCAGACTGCAAAGAATTAAAGAATAAACATAAACAGGCCTTTCCTGTCAACAATTCAAAAGAGTGATTAGGGATCATCAGAACAGAACCACACCATATAGCAAGCTTTAGCTTGATGGTGATCACTTCTTCAGTCATCATTCCCAATATCCCAGATATTCACAGTCTCTATTAATGTATCTCCAAAAAGTGAACTCTGAAGAAAATAGTGAAAAGACTCGCTACCTTTTTGGCGGAATATAGCTCACCAAAAGTGGGGGGAAGCCAAACCACCCTCTCACTGTGATTACTCCATTTTAATTATTTGAAAAAGTAAACTATTTAACAAAATTGTATCACTTAGCTGTGATCTGCCCCGAGCTCATTTTCACCACTGAACCAAAATTTACGACGTGGCACGTTTCGGGTCTGAAGAATTTTTGGATCCTGCATCAGGTAAAATAAAAGGCTTGTAGTTGAAAAGCTTCAGTGTATTAATGTATGACTGCTGATGTAAGTCAGTTCTGGTGTTTTTTAGCGTTTTCAAATTATTAATTTAAAAAGTCATATAAGGTCCTCTTCCCAATAAAAACAATTCCACCACTCTATGCCAATTTTTTTTGTTAGATTTGTTAGCTAGCGTGCATTTTGGCATGTGTTAAGTAGGCACTGAAACTTGCAGTACCTGTTCGCATGGAGACAATACAGCAAGGGTTAATTTTCATGCTGTGAATCCTGTGATAAGGTGGTAAGTGCTGTGTTAGGGACAGAAAGTGAGCTTGGTGAGCAATGCACAATTAGTGCTGAGGAAACATCACATATTAATTGTGACCCTTAAAATTAGCATGGGTCACAATAGGCGGAGTTAAGTGCACCTGCGATAACTGTGCATGCCACTGAGGCACATTAGGGCACTGTTCAATGCAGCAATTGATGGAAATATGATGGGCACAGCCCTAGTGTCGTATGCAAACAGCGATTGCAACTATGGCATGTTAGTTTTTGTACTAAATGCACAATAATTACAAAACACCAGCACACTTTAGTAAAAGGGCTCCTACGTATGTGCTTTGAACATTAGCTAAGACATGTCGTTTCTTTCTCTACAACATTAACAAAATTCTCCTCTTCCTTTCTGAACCCACTACTAAAACACTTATCCAATCTTTAGTGACCTCCTGTCTTGACTATTGCAACCTCCTCCTTGCTGGTTATGGCTGTGCTCGCAGATTGGGCCATTTACAGATGCTACAGAATGCTTCCAGCTCCTGTGACAGTGGGGAAAATCTTGGCCCCTGGCAGCCCATATGTATGGAATTCATTAGTTTAAGGCACCAAATGTGGGACATTAAGGACACTAGTAGCTGTCACAAGCATCCCCACATTGTCCTTAGCCTTTGTCAGTCCTCTGCGTACCAGTACAGTGTGGCTGTCACTTTGACCCTGCCTCTATTTCTTCAGATACCTATGTTTACCCTCTGAACCCCATATGGCTCATGTCCCTTCAGCACTTGTCCCCTCACTGCCCCTACCAAACACTCGCTGGATCATGTACTCTGCTATGTGCCTCCACTTTCTATACCCTGTCACTTCTTCACCATTTCCAATCCTACACTCCACTCTGTCCCAGCTTGTCTGATCCATGCTGGATGACACTATCCTCCTCACTCTGCTGCCCTGGCTCTCCTCTCCTCCCCTGCCCTCTCACTCCCCCTAAATCTCTTTTGATCCTTATGTTGTCACCAGCACTTCTGTACCTCCCTCTTGTGATACCAGTCTGGGAGCATTCAGTCATGGTTTGTGGTATGTAATATTTTTTGGTTGCAGGTGTGTTGTTGTTGCACAGAGCCAGCTTTCTGATGCTGTACATGCCTCATATCTGCCCAAGATGTGGTGATATGTGTGGAACAGAGGGGCCTCAGTGTGGACATGCTAGAGAATCCACATCAGTTCCCATATGTTTAATTCAATGTTCTCCAAATTTTCATAGCCAGCAGCTATGATTTCTCCTGGAAGCTGGGAAGTTGTAACAGGCCACAGGTTAAGAGTTGCAACAGCTAAAGTGACACTCCCACAATAAGCAACACCTTCAACAGGGCTCAAAAGTTATTATAGTTCCCCTGCTATGGTGATTAACCTGTGGTCCATGCATTTGCAAGGGATCCTCTTCCAGAGGGAGCTCTTGCGTCCTCCTATGTGATGTCTGCAGCTGCATACTATTAGGCAACCTGGGATGGCAGGAACCTGCATTATGAAGTGCAGAAACTGGCAGAGTCAAGAACAAGACACATGGCACTGACACCAGCATGTGCCATGAACCATCCTCACTGTTTGCATGCGCATATCCACAGTTAGGCTGTGGCAGTATGATATCTATGACCTGCTGCTATGCCCATTTCTCCACATCCCTGGATACACACCTTTGTTTGTCCAATCCTGAAAAATAGTTCCTCTGACCCCTCCTCTCTTTCTAATTGGTGTCCCATTTCTAATCTCCCTTTTCTGTCTAAGCTTCTCGAAAAATTGGTCTTTTCACAACTTTCCTCCCACCTTGAAGCCTCCCCCACTCTTCATCCACGTCAGTCTGGTTTCCGGCCTGGTCACAGCACTGAATCTGTTCTCCTCTCTCTTCTTAATGAACTACACTTTGCTCATGATCATGGCCTTTTCACTCTCGCTGTTTCTCTTGATCTTTCTGATGCCTTCAATCTGGTTGACCATCACACTCTTTTAGCACGTCTTCGGGATGCTGGTCTTTCTGGCACGGTACTTCAATGGTTTCATTCCTTTCTTTCTTGTCGGTCCTTCTCAGTTATCTCAGGGTCATCTTCCTCTTCCTCCACACCTCTTCCCTGTGGTGTCCCACAGGGATCTGTACTCTCTCCCCTTCTAGTTAATGTTTTCCTGGCCCCCCTTGCACTTCTGGTTCAACAGCATGATATCTCTGCGTATTATTATGCAGATGACATATTTCTCCTTCATCACACGGATTCTCACACCCCTGATATTACTCCACTGAACACCTGTCTCTCTGCTGAGCCTCTTGGTTTTCATCTAATTTCTTACATGTCAACCCTTCTAAGTCTTTTGCTATTTGGTTTACTTTTGAGAGCCCCTCCCCCACTACTACCCCACTACTGTCTTCCCAGCCCATTCCTCTCGTCTCTTTTCTTCGGTATTTGGGTGTCACTCTCAATTCTTCTCTCTCTTTTAAGGAGCACATTTCTTTGGTTGTTCAGCGTTCCTTCTTCTCTTTAAAACAACTGTGTGCTGTTCGTCCTTTCCTTTCCTCCTCTGCTCTACCTTGCTTCTTTCTCTTCTCATGTCTCGTCTTCATTATTGTAATGTCTCCTTGGCAAGCCTCCCCCAGTCCCAGCTCACTCGTCTCCAAAGTGTCCAAAATACTGCTGCATGTATCCTGACACACGCTTCCCGGTTTGATCATGTCATTCCCCTCCTTCTTCGTCTACACTGGCTCCCTATCACCTATCGTATCCAGTATAAGTTCCTTATCTTTGTTCATAGATCAATTCACACAGGCACTCCCCTTTACCTTGCTGATCAGGTTCATCTGCACACGTCTCATCATTCACTTAGGTCTATACATATTAACCGTATGTCCCTCCCCTCCCCCTCACTAGCACACTTGGAATCTACCCGTTCATCTGTTTTTTTCTTCCTGGGCCCAAGACTCTGAAACTCGCTGTCCTCCACCCTCCACCTAGAACTATCATTTACATCTTTCAAGGCTAAATTAAAAACCCACCTCTTCTGTCTATCATTCGATCTTCCTCCTCGACCCTTTCCCCTCCTCCTCAGTGATGCACAAGTTACTTCCTTTCTCCTTATGCTTCTTGTAAACCGCGCTGATCGCAAATAGTGCGGTATATAAGAAATGTAAATAAATAAATAAATAAATAAATAAAATAAATTGTCTCTCTCTCTTGCTTTGATTTTTAAATGGCGTTCTTTTCTATATATCTGTGGCTTTTAATTTTTGATTGTAAACCACCCAGAAGTGTTTGTTATGGGCGGTATAACAAGTTTTAAATAAACATAAACATATATAGCCCACTGTCTACTCACCTCTGCCGCTGGAGATGGATCCCCCCAAATTTATTTATTTAACTAATTTTATACATAGCAAATCTAAGGGGTATGTTTACTAAACCGTCTTAACATCGTAGCGGTGGTATTATTGCGTGATAAGTGATGTTATCGCACGATTACATTACCGCGCGATAACGTCACTTATCGCGCAATAACATGGCGGCGGCGGCGTTAAGGCACACTAACGCTGTGAAATCCGGGTCTGAAAACTAATGCCAGTGAAACCCTCGCGTTAGGCACATTTGCAGGAAAGAGAAACCATTTTAGTCAGCAATGTGCAGCAAAGGCAGGGAAACCCAAAAACGTGATAGTAGTGATACATGTGCAGGGACCAAAAAGGCAAATAAACATATAAAATGACCAGAACCACATTTAAAATCCCAATAACCAAGCTGGCCAATAGTAATATTAATGATAAACATAAAGCAACACTACTGACAAAGCGTAAAAATTAAGATATCATGTTTGGAAGGGTCTATGCTCTGTCCCCTTACAAAGTGAATGATCCCACATTGAAATAGCGCTGATCAGGGTTTCTGTCGTTTAGATTGAGCAGGTTTGTTATGGCGTGCACATGTGCAGCAACAGCAGAGTGGGCATGTAGGAAAGGGCAACTGTACTGATGCTGTTAATGGGATACAGGGGGCTGCAAGCGGCACATGCTGTGGTCCAGCTAGGGCACAGTGCGGACTAGGTAGATGCCTAGGTGACACATGGGAATGCTGAAACTGTAAAGCAGAAAGACAGCAACTGACAAGGGTCCAACATGGGCACGAGTGTGTGTCCCACAGTGTCATAGGGGATATTACCCAGCAGGTACCCCCAAGGGCACATAACATTGGCAGGCGGTGCCAGGGGGAAGCGCACATGTCCATGTAGGTGCCCCTACCCGAGATCCCACACCATAGGCAGCTGCCTACTGGCACACTGGATGGCCTGGGACTGTGCACCACCAGCACCACTGGCATAATGGCATGGCAGCATGGTGGTGGAGCGGTGCTGGTGGCGGAAGGGGCAGTGGCATCTACCAACAGCAGACCACGGCCAAGCCCCATTTAGGTGGGTGCCGTGCACTGCAATAGACAGGGTCTGTCTGATGAACAGTCATGGTATCCCCAGGGAATGATCTGTCCCTGTGGCAACAGTGTGGTGCAGTACACACAGCCAGTGTGTTGAGGAGCAGAAGGTCACAAGTTTAAGTCCCAGCTGTGGCTCCTGCCAACCCTGTCCCCATATTAAACTGTGGTAATAAAGACAGAACTTTTATTGCAGATAAAATAAACTTGCCTGAAATGCATATATCTTACCCTACAGAGCACAGACACCATAAACATGTGCAATCCCTAGAGCAGAGTTTCCCAACTGCAGTCCTGGAGGGCCAAACACCATTCAGGTTTCATGCTGTCCCTAATAAATATGCCTGTGCTGCATTTGTAAGCGCCGCCCCCATTGTATGCAAATGTATCTCATGCGT